>CM076573.1:557304164-558738918 GCA_034641835.2 Pinus albicaulis | reverse complement strand
ATGGAATAGCAAAGCAAATAAAGGATTGAACAACAATTCTGAAATAGAACAGCAAGTCTAAAATGGAACAGCAATTGAATAACTAAGTCCCGCAGGTTGTAACCAAACTTAATCTATTAACTCAAATGCATTCTTTGCAATCAAATAACATTCTTTCACTCTAAAAGCAATTCACACAAATCACACTAATGGAACAGCAATAACTATTAATGAATTATGGAACAGTACTGATAAATCAGAAACGCGCACAACACGAACGTTTAGTATAACAGCTCTGTAACAAAACAGTAAGAACATGCAATTAACTCTTGAAAGGATTAATAACTTGATGCGGAGTCAACACACGATTCTATCTGTAAAAAACCTCAATGATTCAATCTTTAACAAAGCATGTAATATGAACTTATAAAGCATATCAAATTACCAAATAACAATGATAAACAAACCACACAAAAGTCAAGTCGTAATGGTACAGAAGCAAGTGTCCTTCGGGGCCGGGCCCTTAGCCTCCAAGGATACACCGCTTTAAGTTAATCCAGACGCAGAGATGAAATAATCACCAAGCTTTTATTAATGCATCGGTCAAAAATACATTGAACCAGTTCTCAACGAGACTCAATAATCAAAGTTGATGTTTTACAGAAAATTACATAAAAGCGTATCCTATCTATCAAGCTAACAGTGTTGTCCCTTTATATAAAGGTGATGGCGGAGATGTCCAAGTAACATGATAAATAAAGCAGCGATCCCTCAGGATCGAAGATCCTGAGGGATTCGCCAAACTGTTAATTCTTCATCCTTTCCTTTCTTTGGCGCCGAGCTGGTGTCTTCTCCTTCTTTTCCGAGCCGATTTGCTGTAATCTATTTAGCCTTGTTTGCATTCGGTTCTCGTTCAGAGGGACAGCAGTTATCTCGACTTTGTCCTTTCCTTTGGAACGGAAATTCCTCGTTTTCTCCTTTTCCTGTACAGAAAATAACCATTATCAGTGGCTAAGTCTTGCATATCAATTCTCACATGTTTTGTTATGGTTCCTTATTACTTTCCAAATTCATGATACAAAAAGGTTCACAAATTCTATTAAAAAGCCACTGAAATAGTCATCAAAAGCATACCAAGCGTATTCTTCATCTCTATATCTCCCTATCTCTATTAAACTAATAGTGCTGTCTCTTTATATAAAGACGACGGCGGAGATGTCCAAGTGACAAGGTAAATAAAGCAGCGATCCCTCAGGATCGAAGATCCTGAGGGATTCGCCAAACTGTTAACTCTTCATCCTGTCTTTTCTTTTGCGCTGAGCTGGTGTCCTCTCCTTCTTTTCCAAGCCGATTTGCTTTGATCTGTTTACCTTTGTTTGCGTTCGGTTCTCGTCCAGAGGGACAGCAGTTATCTCGACTTTGTCTTTCCCTTTTGAACGGCAATTCCTCGTTTTCTCCTTTTCCTGTATAGAAAATAATCATTATCAGTGGCTAAGTCTTGCATATCAATTCTCACATGTTTTGTTATAGTTCCTTATTAATTCCCAAATTCATGACACAAAAAGGTTCACAAATTCTATTAAAAAGCCACTGAAATAATGATCAAAAGCATACCTTTTTAGTACTCCACACACCCCCCTGCTTACCTTGTTTCATGTCCTCATGAAAACATTGTAATTGACATGTAATGCAGTGAGAGAATATGCTGGAGAAGGAGTCTCATGCGGAGGCCTACAACCATGTTGAGTGATTAGATAGTCAAAGAACTGACCTGTTTGCCCCTCAGGCATATCATACAGGGCCTGGTATCCGGGTGCAGGGTGCCAAATAATTGGAGTGCGAAATCTATACCCTAACCAGGATGATCCTGCTTTCAGAATGGTCTCACCATAGAGGTTCAAACGGTCGGCAGCTAACTCAAAGTTCTCATACTTAAATGGTTCTCTGAGCTGGATGTGTGGATCAGAGATTCGATATCGAAATTTGGTTGCATTAATGGCCAAGTCTTTGATAGAAAGAAAATACTCTAAACTCTCTTGAATGAGTGCCTCATGCATAGGTCCTAATGTTTCAATGGCACCAGGAGCCGTTATAAGATTTCTGTGAACTCTCCACAACTGTACTGGGTTCCTAGGCTCAGCCCTAACCCGTAAATCTAGACCATTTTCCTGACCTTGGAAAGTATCATAGGCTTTGAGCCACTTAATCTGATTAACCCCAAATGAAATGAATGCTTGGAATTGGATGTCTCCAATGAAAGGGCCAGGGTTTAATTCAGTCTCCTGACTTAACACAAGGTCGTGCAAATAAAGTTCACACAACAATCTCTGGACTTTCACTCCATAATGTTTACAACAGTCTATAAAGTCATTGACAGTGTTGATTTGTATAGGGGTGCCTGCTTTAACAGCTTTTATTTTTAATTGTAAATACCGTTCTAATAAAAACAGAGCATATTTTTTAGCAGGGGCCCCACATGCTAAAACATCATTGTATAAAGAACACAAGTCATTCATCTGTTTGATAACAGTATCTAGTCTACGGGTTACCTGTGCAACTTCCTCTTGTTCCTTTTTCCACCCTTCAAAGGCCTGGCTTTTGGATTGACTGACGTCCCTTAGTTGCTGCTGTAACTCTTCATATTTTTCTCGGGGAACCGTTTGCTCTCTAAGCTGTTCGGCTTCTTGCTGGGCTTGCTTCACCATCTTATGCAGGGTTTTCGTTTTCGGATCTTTCTGCCATAGGTCAGTGGAGGCCGAGAGTTTTACTTGAACTTTCTTATTATGCTGTTTGGAGTTCAGAACCCTTATTACCCCTGAGGGTGGTGCCTCTGTCTGAATTTGTTTGTCACTGACCCTTGTATCATCCTTTTCTGTTTTAACGCGAACACCTGTCTGTTCCTCGGCATCAATTGGAACGGCAGCTGGATTCTCAGTAGGGTTTTGAACAGCAGACCGCTTGTTGGCCTTCTTTTTCCTCCCTCCAGTCTTTCTTACCTTCTGGTTCTTTTTCAGAATCCTAATTTGTTGTCTGAGCTGGGTTATCGTATTCAACAATTTATTCCGTTCCTTCCGCAACTTCTTAATTTCCAGTGTTTCCTTCGAAGGAACAGCAGTCTGTCTGCTGCGGACTGGATCATGACTGGTTTCTAAATCTTCCTTTTGGGGTTCTTCTTCACTGCTCTGCTCTGGCTGTTCTGGAGTAGGGACCTCGACTGGTTCTGTCTCTTCCTGAGAAAATGTTGTTTCTTCTCCTACTCCCTCTCGATTTTCCTCTTGTGACATGGGAACAGATTGTTCCCGTTCAGTATTTTCCTCCTCTTCATCATGAACAGGCATGTTCTCTTCCTGGGGTTTGTCGTGGGGGCCCTCTGAACTAGAAGGTTGACCATACTTACTCATATTGGCTAGGACTGCGGCCAAGTCATCATCTCCCAGTAGGTCTTGTAATGGGCTATCCTTCTGCTGTCCCATTTCTTCCTCCTGTTCAGTTTCTGCTTCTATTTCTGTTCCCGAAGGCTCGACTGCTTCTTCTTCGGGTTGCTCATCTTCAATTATCACTGGTTGGCTGGTGCTTCCCTGAATCTTTTCCAGCCTTCCTCTCATCCGAGCCAACCGGGCTGATTTTCTGGGCTTATTTATGCTTCCTCTCATCTGAGCTAACCGAGCTGATTTTCTGGGTTCCTCTGGTTGCTCGGGTGAATCAATGGCATGCTTACGCTTTGCCGATTCTTGATGTAACTCTGGTTGTTCTGATGTACTAGCAACGTGTTCTTCGCGTTTTGCCGGACACTCCGATGTGCTTATAGAATGTCTGTGTTTTGGGGATGGTTCTGTCAATCCCCCCTCAATTTGTGCAATCAGCTCTTCCCAGCTGCTCTGCTGCTGGTTGAGACCATAACTAACAACTAGTCGTATCAACCCATGGTGACTAACGATTGACTCTACGTGCTGTGCCTTTTTCATACTTTGTGCAGCATCATGCAGTAAGGAGTTCAGGAGTGTGGGTAAATTCACAGAGCATCTCTGCTTTAAAACAGCTAAAAGTTTAAGGTGTCGTGGTCTTACCACGTCTTTTCTTCCTTCGCAAGTAATATAACTCTGCACCGTTCTTGCTAGCTCCATCCAGGGTTCACCTAGGGTTGCTGGCAGAACTCCCTTCCCTTTAATTATCAAATTCTGGCCTTCATCCTGAAACAGTTCCATGACCTTCTGTAATCGTTCCTTTTTTAATGTCCATACCGGTCCGGTGGCTGGGAGCCCTGAAACTTCTGCAATTATGTCATCAGTAACCGCTATCCGCTTCCCTCTTACTATGGAGTGATCATCTTGTAGGTTCTGCAAGAATTCCATCGCCACCGTTTCGTTGGACTCCTGTAGGCGATTGAAATAATTCAACCATCCTGCTCTTTCCAGGATCTCCCGGGCAGCAGCAGATATCGTCAACTGTTGAGGCTCGCTTCGAATTGCTCTTCCTCCCATAGTTTCACTGTAGATTCTAAATGGAACGACAACTACGTTTTCTGTATGAAACACAGCAAGGTTTCGAAAAAAACACAGAGTATGCAACAGTGCAACAGAAAGTAACTTGTGACAAAAATAGAAATGCCATGCCATTAAACCATGCCAAACCGTCGTATGCTAGCTTTCCCGAATGGTGAGCTGACACGTAATTCAGGGAATGATGAGGTGAACCTCCCCCCCCGCAATGTGATAGGCTGTCCCAGCCGGCAAATAAAGGAGCGGCACCCGGTCTGCAATCACGTCAGAAAGGAACAGCATATGGAATTATGCCATGTTGAAAAAGGACAACAGATTACCGAAATCGAGGTGGAGAATGGATCGCATGTTATATAAGAGGCTGCTGTGTTATGATTTGAGGCTGATGGATAGGGCATGTATCTTACTTGCCAATCTCAAGTGGTCATGGTCACTTCCGTTGCCATGATTGGTAATGATAAATGTTCATGCGATATATAAATCGGGAAATGACATATGATTAGTTCCTAGGATATAAGAAACAAAAGAGTATTAGTATCTTACCCATTGGAGTAAGCAAGGTGACTTCAATACCATTAACAGTACTCTGCTGCCAACAGGTGTCCATAACCTTGGCATAGTTGTTTTTTTACCCTCGGAACCATAATCCTTTGTGTATACTTAGGAATGTTGTTATATCAAAATGTAGACCATTATGCTGGCTTGGTGACCAGTTAACCATAATGCCATTCACGAGGAAAGAGCGAAACGTGGGCAGGCCAGCTCGTGATGAGACCTCCTGTTCCAAGGTTTGTTTATTTGATATACCTTTTGGACCATATCCCTGGTGTGGTGGCCAGAATGGGAATGCCACTTCACTTCCATCCTCATGATCATGGTAGGTTGGCTCTCGATGAGACCCCCTATCCTGCATTTGACAGTTCACATATTTTTTCTTTTTCATAGAATACTTTTCCTTATTTATACACAAAGGGTGGTTCAACACTCCTTAAGAGTAGGAATGGTGGAAGAAGTCTTATTATCTCAATAGGAAGATATAAAATCTTTGCTCTTATTCCCAAGTACTAATAAAAAAGTTTAAGGGAATCAGCATGATAAAGATAACCAATCAGGGCAAAATTAGTAAAACCATGTCAACAAAAGGTAAGAAATAAGTATGTCCTTCCATTTGTCCTCTTACTAATGCAGAGCCTTATAGATATAGCGATTTATGGTTTGCAGATTTCGGTTTGTTGTGATTTTATATGTCATTGCACAAATACATAGTTGTATCTTAAAGACTAGAAAGAAGACGGGCAAGAAGCATCCTCAGTTTAGATCAGCAAAAGAATAAGCTGTTTCACAAGGAGAGCAGAAGTATGCGAGTAGTGTTCCTTTGAAAAAGAAACAACGATGGATGAAAAAAAACAGCAAAAATGCAAATGCCGTTCCTTTGGGAAAAAGGAACAGCAAAAATAAAAATACTATAAAAACACTCAAAATGCCATTCCTTTGAAAAAGGAACAACAACAATAAAAGAATGTTGTTTCTTTGAAGAAAAAGAACAGTAGTAACCAAAAGGAACAGCGAAAAATGTAACAATGCCGTTCCTTTGAAAAAGGAACAGCAGAGATCCCGAATGCTGTTCCTTTAGAAAAGGAACAGCAAAACAAGCAAAAAGCAACATATAAAAAAACACGCATATGCTATTAGAAGAGAAAAAATCGAACTTTGTAAAAGAAAAAGGAATAGCAAAAGAATGACAAGAAAATATTTAATTCAAACTTATGTACAAGAACCACTCAAAAAAAACAAGAACTTATGTACAAATTGCAAAAAGAAATGAACCCTTAATGAATCACAGGTGAGGAAGATTTCTCTTCCTCTCCTAAGATCTCCATATCAGTGTCTCGGCGTAGCTGCTGGCAGAAGGATTCCCGAGTGAGTGGTTTACGATAGAGACGGACTCGGTGGCCATTTACTTTGAATGCATATCCAGAACCGCCAATGGTGATTAGAGTAAGGGTTCCATTGTCATGCACCTTCTGGATTTCTTATGGTCCCAACCATTGAGTCTAAAGTTTTCCAGGGAAGTCCTGAAACCGGGAATCGTATAACAGAGCCCAGTCTCCCTCGTGGAAGACTTTGTTTTTGATGAGCGCATCATGCCATTTGGCTCGCTGCTGTTGAATCAATGTTGTATTTTGTAGTGCAGAGAGCCGAATTTCGTCTAATTCATTGATCTGCTGTAGTCGATTGAGTTGTGCCTCGCTTAGATCTAGGCCAACTTCCTGTGCTGTCCGTAATGTTTGGATTTCGAATTCTATGGGAAAATGGGTTGTTTTCCAAACACTAATTGATAAGGTGAGTAATCGGTGGTGCTCCTCCATGTGGTTCGATAGGCCCAGAGTGCTTCAGGTAGTCGGGTAGCCCAATCACGCCTATGTGACGCAATGGTTTTCGTTAGGATTGATTCTATTATCTTATTTCTACTTTCTACCTGCCCATTCGCCTGTGGGTGATATGGAGTAGTGATCTTATGCTGGACATGATAATTGTTAAGTGTTGCAGTTAATTTATGCCCAACAAATTGTGGTCCTCCATCCGTAATTATTTCCCTAGGAAGGCCATAACGAACAAATAGAAGGAACAGGAACTGTATGACAGAGTCCTCTGTGGCCCTTGGCAATGCTTCTGCCTCAACCCATTTGGTGACATATTCTGTTGCCACCAAAATATATGTTTTCTGATTTGATGAAGGGTTGATGGGTCCAACGAAATCCAGAGCCCACCGCTCGAATGGTTCGATGACTAACTGTGGTTTCAGAGGCATCTCATCAGCTTGACCAGGTCGTCCTGCTCGCTGGCAACTATCACAGGCTTGGACAAACTTCTTTGCCTCTTTGAAGATCGTAGGCCAGTAATATCCTGTCTGCAATACTTTATGTCCGGTTCTACGCTCAGCGAAGTGCCCCCCACACGGTCCATCGTGACAAGCTTTTAGGATGTCAAAGATTTCATCCTCTCTAACACATCACCTGATATGCATGTCTGCTCCTGTGTGAAACAAATAGCCTCCAATCCACGAAAATCGAGAACTTTTCTGAATGACCTGCTTGCGCTCATTCGGAGTTAAATGTTTTGGTAATTTACCTACTGCGAGGTAGTTGGCAACATCAGCATACCAGGGTGTTTTAACGGCAACAACAAACATGTGCTCATCCGGAAATTGATCTTCCACTGCTGCTGCATCGCTTGATTTTGGTATTCTCGAAAGAAAATCGGCTACAGGGTTTTCTTTGCCAGGGCGGTCCTTGATTGTGATGTCGAATTCCTGCAATAAGATTAGCCATCGAGTTACTCTGGCATTTGTGACAGGCTTATTCGCTAAATATTTTATAGTAGAATGGTCTGTATACAAGATAACAGGGTAGCCTATAATATAATGTCTAAATTTATTGACAGCATGTATTACAGCTAGGAATTCTTTTTCAGTAACAGTGTAATTCAATTCAGCAGGGGATAAATTCTTGCTAATGTAATAGATGGTATATGGTTTTTTATCCTCTTCCTGCCCAAGGACTGCGCCAATGGCTGTATCTGAGGCATCAGATGATATCTGGAATGGTAGGTCCCAGTTTGGTCCTCGAAGGACTGGGGCTGTGGGTACCAGCTTCTTTAGATCCTCGAAAGCACGGTCACATTTGTCTGTCCAAAGAAAATCAACGTTACCAGTTAGTGCATATAACGGAGCAGCAATGTGCGAATAATGCTCTATGAATCGTCTATAATAACCTGAAAATCCAAGAAAGCTGCGTACCTCTGTTTGAGTAGTAGGAGTGGGAATAAGCAAAAGTATTTGGATTTTGGTCGGGTCTACCTGAATGCCGTCTGCTGAGACATAGTGTCCTAGGATAAGTCCTTCAGTCATCATCAAGAAACATTTTTCATTGCTTAAGCAAAGCCTGGTGACAATGCAGCGTTGTAGGACTTTCTCCAGGGTGTCTAGAGCTGGATCAAAATCATCTCCATATGGTGTAAAGTCATCCATGTAAACTTCAAGTCCATCATTTATTAAATCTACAAAAATGCTAAGGATGGCCCTTTGAAATGTGGCAGGAGCATTACATAGGCCAAAAGGTAGAACTCGATAGGCAAATGTTCCCCAGGGACAAGTAAAGGTAGTTTTATCCTGGTCTTCAGGGGCAATCTGAATCTGATTGTATCCACTAAAGCCATCCAGGAAAGAAAAGAACTTCTTCCCTGCTAAAGTATCCAATACTTGATCTATAAAAGGAAGAGGAAAATGATCTTTTTGTGTTGCCTTGTTTAGTTCCCTATAATCCACACAAATTCTCCATTTCCCGTTTTTCTTTGGTACTACCACAAGTGGAGAGACCCATTTACTATCAGAAATAGGGTAGATAAAATTCACATCTAAAAGCTTCTGAAGTTCAGTTTTTACGACATCTTTTAGATGGGGATTAAGTCTCCTTTGCGGCTAACGCACAGGTCTGGCATCCTTTTCTATATAAATGTGGTGTGTACATAACTGGGGATCGATTCCTTTCATATCAGGGTAATCCCATGCAAATGCTTCTTGATATTTTGTTAACAGATGGATGAGCTTTTTTTCTTGTTCAGGTGTGAGATTAGCATTGATGTTTAAAGTTTTCCCCGGTGCAATTTCCACAGTTTTACTATTTGCAACAGAAGTAACAGGTATCGTTTGGTCATGAATATCTTTCAAGGGATCTTCTTCCAATTCATTATCAAATGCTGCTTCTATCATGTGACACTGTGTGCGAGGTTCAGTTTGAGTAATGAAATTATTAATGGCATCGTCTTCTGTTTGATCTTTGAAATCGAGTGCCTCTTGTATGGTTAATGGAGATCTGATGTTATCAGTAAGGTATGATACAGGGTGTTTATTAGTTTTAATCATTGTGACACTTGGCTGCGCTGGAGGATATAGAACTAAATTTTTGCTGTTCAGTCCTCTGGTTATGGTCATATTTCCCTGCCGACAGCCAATGTAGGCATCGACAGTGGCAAGCCAAGGCCTACCTAAAATTAGCGGATGTCCATCAAGTCGGGTTTTTGGATTAATTATCAGGAAATCGGTTGGATACTCCCAGGATTCTACAGAGACCATGACATCATGTAGAGTACCCTCTGGTCTAACCACAGATCGGTCAGCCAATTCTAACAGAGTGGAGGTGGGTTCTACAGATGTAATGCCGAGCTTTTGGCAAGTTGTGGTTGTTAAAATATTAATTGCAGCCCCTAGATCAACTAAGGCATTAGACATGGTCTGACCATAAATTTGAACAGTTATAATTGGGTTCCCGGGGTCTTCATATTTAAGGGGTGTTTCTCTTCCAGACAATAGATCAGATAAGGTACCGACTACTTGGACTCTTGGATTATTTGTTATATTCCTCCTTGGTTTCTTTATGCACAATTCTTTTATAGTTTTTGCGTATATGGGAATGTCTTGAATGGCTTGGAGGAATGGAATTTTTATGTACAGATTTTGTAATTCTCCCAGAATGTCAAAGTCAGGATATTGTAGGGATCGAGGTATGGCTAATCGTTCTGGGAACGGAGGAGAGGATGTGGTTGCTTGATTATGAGTTTGTTGCTTATTTACATCCTCTTGTTGTGACTGATGTTCTCTGGGTAACTGATCTTCAATATGAACTATTTTATCTCCCTCAGTTTCAATTATACGTCCAGATCTTAACTGAAGGTCATTGCACTCCCTCAAGTCAGGTCCTGTTTCTGGTGATTCTATGATTTGGATAGATTGGACCTGTCTGTTATTTGGATTGGGATCGGGTTGGGCTGGGAGTTGCGGTCTCAGGTTAGACTGGGGATTTTGTTGTAAAGCTGGCAAAGTAGGTTGAGGGAGCGAAATAGTTCCAGCTGGGTGGTACATCGGTCTTTGCCAGCTTGTCTGCCAGGGTGAACTTTGTGAAGTAGAGGGAGTCCACTGTGAAGGGTATGGGCCATTTTGCCAATATGGTGGAGTATAAGGGAAATTCGGCCAACCAGTTTGGCTTGTTTGATTCGGCCATGGATTTGAAGAAGGAAACGATTGTGGTGACCAGTTTGTAAATGGGGGTTGAGATTGATTTTTCCACATACCATATTGTTGAGCATTATACTGTGGGTTTTGAAAGAAAGAGGCTGGGTCCGGAAACATACCAGGTTGTCTCGGCTGCCACGGGCGGCGCTGGTTGATCGAATTCACCGATTCTGGTTCCTCTTCTGCTTCCTTATATACCGCTTTCAATCCAGGAAGTGAGGGGCAGCTCTCCGTAAGGTGATCTTTTGTACAGATGGCGCATGTTTGGACTTTATCCAATGGACACTCCTTGTGGCTATGTTTTTTTCTACATCGGGGGCAGAAGATTGCCAAATTATGTTTTGCCTCCAGCTGCTTCTGTTTAGCCTGCACAATATCAAGTTGTGTAGTTAGTGTCCCCATAATATCAGTTTTTAAATTTTCTAATAAATTTCCAATTTCTGCACGTGTTACTCCTTCTGCTGATACTTTGTTATCTCTTGCAAACCGATCATATTCTGTCGGTTTTATTCTTGTGCTGCCTCTCGAACTCCTGATACATAAGTCAACGATGTCAGTAAAATTCTCTTGATAAATATCCCCTTTGCCCATAATGTTTAATGTTTCAATCCATTGTTCCTTCATGCCCCTCATTAATGCAGTTTTTAACACATTATCAGGTAAAGGTAGCGATGCATAAGGAGATCTTTGTAGATTATACTGAAAACGTTCCACATACTCCTCTAATGTTTCATTTGGTCTGGCTGTCATTTGAAATATTTCGTCTTTTAATTCTCTAGACCTACAATAATCCTGGTATTTCTTTAAGAAGGATTCTTTCATTTGATCCCAATTGTTTATGACCCCGCCACCTAGCCCCATAAACCATCTTAAAGCAGCCCCTTTCAATGTAGAGGGAAATAATTTCAATTTTTGGGGATCGGTGGTGTAATCGTACCCCCTACATAACACATCGAATTCGAATAAGAATGCATTCGGATCTTCTGATGTGAGTCCGTGAAATGTGGGGATATGCTGAAGAGGGATAGCTTTCATGGGTGCATTTGCTGCAGAATCCACTATAGGATATTGTAATGTAGAGGTTTGAGTATTTGGCTGGTTTTGAGCATTAGGTTGGTTTTGAGCCATGGGATCGAATATATGCCAGTAACCTTCTGGAATATCTAGGAGGGTATTCCTAGGTTGAGTGGGAACGGCTTTGACAGGGATATTTTTAATAGCGCTTCCTTTATCTGGAATAATGGGAATACCAGGTGTCTGAGGAGATTGAGTTCCTTCAACAATGATTTTCGCAGCACTCCCCTTATCTGGGCTATCTAAAGGCTGATTTGTTTCAATAGGGGATTTTGGTTCCTTGGTTTCCCCTGTTTCTCCTTCTCCCTCACAAAAGTTGCTAGAGTTCCCTTCCTGCAATAATTCTGGAGTAGAATTTTCAACTTCTTGAAAGTCCTGCTCTTCAGTTTGACTATGCACCTCAGCGCAGGCTACAGATGGTGATCCTGTGGCCCGAAGGGAACTAGTAGGTGGTTTAGAAATGTTTTTCTTGAGGCCTACTGATGGCTGAGATTCTGTTTTCTTATAGATTTCGTCTATGAAGGTCGTTCGGCCAAGGGTCACCGGCCCCTTAGCTTTTTCAGGCTTGGATGGGGGTTTGATATTCTTTTCTGGTCTTTTCTGCTTAGTCATGCACTCAAAAAATGAACTACCAACTTCTATTCAAACAAGCAAAAAACAAATCTGTTAGGAAAGCGGATAGTGGAGCAGGTCTTTTACATGCTCCGTACGTAGGTTCTTACCTTCCTTTTTTAGGATCCAACTCCTCCCTAGCAGGCTCGTACACTACTCTGAAAAATACAAATGGCTACACTCTTTCCCCGGCAACGACGCCAAAATGTAGAGCTATAAAAAGGGTCTCTTTCACCTCTAATTACCTCACATTAATATGTCAATCCGGGAGCGTTTTGTTATTACAAAGAGTGACTCAATCCGAGGCTATCATTTGTCAGAGTAATGCTAGTAGTACAGTGCTTAAGAAATACAAGAGTAAACAGATGCTTGTCTATAACTAAATTACTTCAAAGAATAAATCACACACTCAGAAAACTCAACAACTTATCAGTCAAGGGTGCGGCAGTGATAACCCATCCCTTCGGAAACTGATGGAAAGGAAACTAGAGCATGGACCATGAGCCTGGGAGCTAGACAGTGACTGCCACTGCTCACTACATCCTTAGATCATCTCTCACACCAAACCAACAACTGTAGGGAAATGGAACAGCAAAGCGAATAAAGGATTGAACAGCAATTCGGGAATGGAACAACAACTCTAAAATGGAACAACAATTGAATAACTAAGTCCCGCGGGTTGTAACCAAACTTAATCTATTCAAATACTCTCTTTGCAATCGAATAACATTATTTTACTTCTAAAGGAAATTCACACAAATCATATTAATGGAACAGCAACAATGATTAATGAATTATGGAACAATACTGATTCATTAGAAACGCACACAACACGGACGTTAATATGACAGCTCTGTAACATAACAGTAAGAACATGTAATGAACTCTTGAAAGGATTAATAACTTAATGCGGAGTCAACACACGATTCTATCTGCAAAAACTTCAATGATTCAATCTTTAACAGAGCATGTAATATGAACTTATAAAACATACCAAATTAACAAATAACAATGATAAACAAACCACACAAAAGTAAAGTCGTAATGGTACAGAAGCAAGTGTCCTTCGGGGCCGGGCCCTTAGCCTCCAAGGATACACCGCTTGAAGTTAATCCAGTCACAGAGATGAAATGATCACCAAACTTTCATTAATGCATCGGTCAAAAATACATTGAACCAGTCTTCAACGAAACTTAATAATCAAAGCTGATGTTTTACAGAAATTACATAAAAGCGTATTCTTCATCTCTATATCTCCCTATATATTAAACTAACAGTGCTGTCTCTTTATATAAAGACGACGGCAGAGATGTCCAAGTGACAAGGTAAATAAAGCAGCGATCCCTCAGGATCGAAGATCCTGAGGGATTCGCCAAACTGTTAACTCTTCATCCTGTCTTTTCTTTTGCGCTGAGCTGGTGTCTTCACCTCCTTTCCCGGGCCGATTTGCTTTGATTTGTTTATCCTTGTTTGCATAGTATATAGCAAAAATGATACATAGTGGAGTCCTAACAGGTCTCAACAGTTTCAGGGTGGAGAAGATGCTAACCAACCACGTCAAGGTTGCCATCAATTTCAATATTGTTTTCATTGAATTTGTACAAATTTGTTTACATGTGTTTTTTCTAATATACAAAATTTCATATATATTGATGCAGAGGCTGAAAATGTTCCAAATATTGGTCAAAATAGAGGTAGAGCAGAACGCTATATTCAAGAAGAAGGTTGTCTACCCACCACAACTTATCCGGCCGTCATTTATGATATACCATGGGAAACAAACATGGCACAATGCATCTTACAAAGGCGTGAAAAACTTCATGCAAAATTGCGGAGAGATCTCGTGGCTTTGACTCTACCTGCTGAGAGTCGACAAAGCCTCGAAATAGTTACACATTCATTGGGTGAAATTGTAAATGTGTACAAAAATCTTGGGCCAACGACTGATACATTTGTAAAAGTGATGAGAAAGAGAAAGGAAACAGTAAAGGGTCCCGATAAATGGGAGGATGTAAAACAAAGAGTTACAAAAAATATGGCGAAGTCAATGTTTAATTTCAAGGAAGGGCCAAAAAGAAAAATGCTTAAGGTGCAATATTTCAAGCACCCAAATATAGCTCACTATTTGTATGATAGGCACCTTGCGGCCTATGGAAGGCTCCCATGGAACGACGAGGTTCCTGTTTATTTTTCACAATTGTTTTACGCAGAATTTTTTTTGGGTATGAAACCCAACTACAATGACCTTCCTTCAGAATTTTTTGGTCCGGGGAATGGTCGATTGTATGACTGTAAGGGCGCTAAGAGAGATGTGGAGTTGCCTCGCCTTGAGCCGCAATTGGTGAGTCGACCTTTTCGAGTCGAAAATCTGCGGTCAGAGATGGATGCGACTTCTCAAATAAGTTGAGAAGCAAGGGATGTCATGATTGACAATGTTTACAATGGATTGGGTGGAGTCAATGTTTGTCTAAATCGACAAAGAGCACGTGAAAATGCACGTGCCAATTTTGTGTATTGTATAGATGAAGAGATTGACAATATGAATGTTGAAGATCTCTGAATATATGCAAAAAATTGTCACAATGGTTTTCAAGACCTAATTCTTCATGAGGAAGAGAGCACGGGAATGGTATGTTTTAATGACCTTAGGGTTCAATTATTTTAACATGTATACATGTGTACAATTTGTAATAAATACATGTGTATGTATATGTATACATTTATTTGTATATACATTAATATAACAAAAATGTATCATTATATGTTAAAACACCATTTGTAGTTGTCACGCATGATGAGTGACGAAAATTTTAAGATCACGTTCGGGACCTCTGGTTCAAACAATGCAGATGGGTCTCACCATCAAGATATGTTGGCAAATGTTAGTGTGTTTTAAGTGATAATTTTAAAATAAATAATTGTGCACACATGTACATGTATGTATATATACTGATAAAATGTTTTAACAGATTCGGATTCCGTCTGATGTTTTTGGGATGGCGGTACCTTCTTCTTCCTTGGGAGATGTACCTTCTACTTCCTTAGGAGATGAGCCACAAGTATGGACAATTTTTCACTTTTAAAATTTATGTTTAAGTTATATATATATATATATATATATATTCCACCTCAAAAAGTTCCATTAAAAATTGAGATATATATATATATATCTATATCTTGAGTTATTTTAAATTTTTTGAATTTATGTTCCTATAGAAGATTTCTTTAATCCATGGACTCTAGCGACAGAGATAGGAACATCCACACCATTTCAACCATTTGAACAAGTTGTCTAACTTTTTTTTTAATATTATTGAAAATAAGTTTATATATGTACACGTGCATTTTCATTTGAAAATTTTTAATATATATATATATATAACTGTACATGTATATTGTACATTTTACCGTTGCAGATGTTCCCATGGGGGGGGGGGGAACTTGTAGTAGGTGAACAAATGGAGAGGGAACCTCATGAGGTATTGCATGATTTTTTTTTATATTTTGTTTTTTACATGAAGTTCTATATATATTCTCACTCATTTTTAAAACATCAAATTTTAATGTTCAAGTACATGTGCATTGTGTACAGGTTTCCCATGCTTCGCATGATAGTGCGTGGATTGAGACCCTGATAGGAAAGACGCTACATCCATCTCTATTTGATGGACCTGATTTGTAGATTTGATTTCAAGATTTAGATAGTCTTAAATTTACTTTTTTATATATTATCTAGATGCACTATCATATATATATATATAACTTGATACAGTTTGATACTTGTGAGATCTATAATTTTTGGACATATTTTATGAGATCTACAATTTTTGGACATATTTTATTACAGTGTTAATATAATTTGTTTTGTTCCAAAAAGTTAAGTTTTGGATGGTTTTAGTACTTTTGGCATGTGAATGTGAAGTAATGTTGTTATATAATTTGTTTGGTTTTTAAAACTTTTATGTTTTGGATAATTGAACTACTAGTAACACTGTTACCGATGAAATAGGTAACCTGACCTCAAAACGGGAACTCTAGCCCAAAAACACTTAAAAAACACCTCAAAAACAAAAAAATTGTATTCCAGAACGCACTTGGTTTTTTTTAAGGTCAAATTTCAACATTTTATAAAATTATGTTAAAAACAAAATTGTTTCTTGAAAAAAAGATTGAAAAAACACCCTCAAAACAAAACCAGTTGATGCTGGAATAACAAAAAAAAAAATTGTGTCATATTTTTGACATTTTTAAAAATAGAAATAACATTTTTTAATTTTTTAAATTCAAACATTAAAAAAAACCTAAAATTTAAGAAAAAAAATAAATTTAAAAAATAAAAACATTTTAAAGCTTAAAATTTAAAAATATATAGGAATAAAAAAATAAAAATAAAAACAAAATAAAATTTTTAATTCAAACATTAAAAAAAACCTAAAATTTAAGAAAAAAATTAAAAATTAAAAATTAAAAAAAAATTAAAGATTAAAATTTCAAAATATATAGAAATAAAAAAATAAAAATAAAAACAAAATAAAAATATTAAATTAAAAAGAAAAACAAGTTAAAAAAAGAAAGAAATTATAAAAAATAAAATATAGAAATTAAATTTAAAAAAGAAAAGAAAATGTTTATTAAATCAAAAAAATGAAAATTTAAATTTTAAAATAAAAATTTTAATTTAAAGAAATATATTAAATTTTAATAAATTTAATATATATATATATTGAAATTAAAAGTAAAAAAAGGAAAAATTAATTAAAAATGAAAAATGAAAAATAAAATATAATAAAAATATTATATTTAAAAAAATATATATTAAAAAAACAAATAAATTTTAAAAAAAGAAATTAAATTTAAATTATAAAAAACAAAAAATATATATATATATATATATATATATATATATATATATATATATATATGAACTTAAATTAAAATTATATATATTAGATTTTATTTTTAATTTAAGTTCATATATATATATATATATATATATATATATATATATATAAAATTTTAATAAATAAATGAATAAACAAATAAATTTTGAAATAAAAATGAAATTTTAAATATAAAGAAAAAAAAAACATTGTTAAAATAAAAAGTTAAAAACTTTAAAAATGAATTAAAAATGAAATATTGAAAAAATAAATTAAAAAAATATATTAAATAAAAAATAAAATAAAAAACAAATTAATTTGAAAATATTAAGTTTAATTAAAAAAAAATAATCTAATTTTAAATACACAATTTTAATTGAAAAAAAAAAAAAATTAAAATTTTATGTAATTAAAAAAATAATAATAAAAAATTAAAAAATTAAAATACAAAATTTGTTAAATTTTAAAAAATTAAATGAGAAAACTAAACATAAAATTTAATAATAATAATAAAAATATGAAAAAAAAAAATCAATTAAACAAAAAAAAATCACAAAATTTAATAAAAATTACTAAGAAAATTTAGAAAAAAATAAAATAAAATTAAAACAAATTAAATTTCAAATATAAAAATTAAATAAAATAAATAAAAGAATTAAACTAAAAAAAGAAAATCAAATTAAAAGAAATTATTAAAAAAAAAATAAAAAATAAAAAATATTAAAAAAATAAAAAATAATTTTTTTTTTATCATGGTGGCACCGCCAATTGGCCTCCCACCCAGGTGGCGGCAGAGGCCGATTTAGTTTATTTAGTTTTCATTTTTAAAATTTATAAATTGTTTCATTTAAAAAAAACAGTAAATTTATGGATATTTGTTTTTTAATTATTTGCACGTGGTTTTTTTCATTTTTTTTGTTGTTTAATGATATTTTTTTTTTAATTTTAATTCTTTTATTTTAATTTTTTTTTTTTTTTTTTTTTTTCTTGGCGTTAATTTTAAAATTTGTATTTTTTTTCTTATTATTATTATTTTTTTAATTTAGTTTTTTAATTTAATTTTTTCTTTTTTTGTATTTTATTTTTTTAATCTAATTTTTAAGTTTGTAATTTTAATTATTTTTAAATTTTCTATTTTAATTTTTTTTAATTATATTGTTTTTTTTAATAACTTAGAAAAAAATGTTTTTGATGTTTTTTTTTAATAAATTTTTTGGTTAATTTTTGTTTTTTTGCTTTAAATTATGTGTTTTTTTTTTTTTTTCAAATTTTGTCATTTCTTTTGATATAATTTTCGAATATTTTTGTTTTTATTTATTTATTTTTGTTTTAATTTTTTATTTTTACAAGTTAATTTTTTTATTTTTACATTTTTATTGGTTTTTTTTTATTATTTATATATATATATATATATATATATATATATATATATATATATATATATATATATCTAAGTTTTGTGTTTTATTACCAACATGAAAATCACCACTCTAAAAAAGTTTTATTACCAACTGAAAATCACCACTCTAAAAAATAAGGTTGATGCTGCATCAATACGTTTCAAAATTAGCATGAAAATCACCGCTCTAAAAGAAAAAAAGTTGATGCTGCATCAATACGTTTCAAAATTAGCATGAAAATCACTAACATTTTAAAACAAATATTCATATTTCATAAATAAAAATATTAGAGTGTCAAAAATGTGCACAAAAAAAAGGGTGATTCTGCATCACCACTTTTCAAAATCGGGTGCTTTTTATGTTACCAAAAAAAAGTAGGTAACAGTGTGGTTAACTATTTCATCGGTAACAGTGTTTAGTAATGTTGTCATCTATAAATTAGTGTTTTGCTTCTGAACTACATTTGGCATGTTATGTAATAATGTGTTATAATTTGTTTTGTTTTTAAAATTTAAGTTTTGTTTTGCTTCTGAACTACATTTGGCATGTTATGTAATGATGTGTTATAATTTGTTTGTTTTTAAAATTTAAATTTTGGATGGTTGAAGTACATTTGGCATGTGAAGTAATGTTGTGATCTATAATCTTTTGTTAAATTAAAAGTTAATTTTTGGATGGTTTCAATCTACATTTGGCATGTGATATAATGTTAAATGGTTTTATTGGATAGTTGAACTATAATTGGCATGGCATGTGAAGTAATGTTATGTATGATATAATAATTTTTTTTTTTAAACTCAAGTTTTGGATGGTTTCAATCTACATTTGGCATGTGATATTTAATGTTAAATGTTATAATGTTGCACGATATATAATCAAACAGTTTTTAAAACTTAAGTTTTGGATGGTTTCAATCTACATTTGGCACATGTGATGTAATGTTAAATGTTTCTATTGGATAGTTGAACTATAATTGGCATGGCATGTGAAGTAATGTTGCACGATATATAATCAAAAAGTTTTTAAACCTTAAGTTTTGGATGGTTTCAATCTACATTTGGCACATGTGATATAATATTAAATGTTTTTATTGGATAGTTGAACTACAATTGGATGGCATGTTAAGTAATGTTGTGATATAATCAAAAAGTTTTTAAAACTAAGTTTTGGATACCATTTTAATCTACTTTTGATTTAAATCCATTTAATTTTGATTTAATGTTAAATTTTTTAATCGTAAATCCCTTTAATTTTGATTTAATGTTAAATGTTTTAAATGTTTTGATATAATGTTAAATGTTTTGATCTAATTTTTTGATGGTTTCAATCTACATTTGGCCTATGGAAGTCCTCATGTGTAGACATCAGATGCGTTGTAGAAGGGGAGGTGGGGGTAGGGGCAGAGGGCGCAGGATTGTTGGCTCTCGCCCGCCTCTTTCATCCATGACACAGGCGGGCACCCTCCTCCGGTAAGAAGTGTTGCACAATTCCACTTCACCAGCGCTATGGTCATACCTCGAATTACGGTGACCATTTCTGTCTTTTTTCAGGAGGAGCCCCAAAATGAATGTGCCTCTGGTTCCAGGAATCGACGGATAAAGTCCACCATCCCAACCCATCAGCCCCAAGACACCAGGAATTTGGCAACTCTTCTAGTCAAATCTAGCTCGACGAGCTCCAACAGTAATGGTGGAAGCAGTGGCAGCTTGACCTGTGTGGAGAAAAATCTCAAAGACGACTATGGCTCCTCTTCCGCTTCGGAGAGCCCCTCCCAGCACTCCAAGGGAGTAGCTGATGATCCGGAGGACTACAGTTGTCCAATTGTGGAGGAGAATCCTCCTACACACATCGATAGCTAGCCTGATGTCAGGTCCTCTTTAGCTTTTTTGAACTTTTGTCATGTTTTTCAATCACTGTGCTTCTGAACACTCTATGTCTACTGGTTTCTCGATATTGGGCAGCATCTTCTGGGCTGGTTTCCCGGTCATGGGCAACCCCTTTTCTATTTTTTTGATTCAGACCCTCTCTGATTGTTTTGATTTAATAAAAAAGAGTAAAGAAGTAGTTATATGTATTTATCCCTTTAATTTTGATTTAATGTTAAATTTTTTAAATGTTTTGATATAATGTTAAATGTTTTGATCTAAGTTCTGGATGGTTTCAATCTAGATTTGGCTTAAATGTAAGACTCCCATGTGAAGTATTGTTTTGATTTAATAAAAAAGAGTAAAGAAGTAGTTATATGTAAATCTCTTTAATTTTGATTTAATGTTAAATGTTAAATGTTTTGATATAATGTTAAATGTTTTGATCTAAGTTTTGGATGGTTTCAATCTACATTTGGACTATGTAAGACTCCTATGTGAAGTATTTTTTTGATTTAATAAAAAAGAGTAAAGAAGTTGTACATTATCCCTTTAATTTTGATTTAATGTTAAATGCTAAATGTTTTGATATAATGCTAAATGTTTTGATCTAAGTTTTGGATGGTTTCAATCTACATTTGGCCCATGGAAGACTCCCATGTGAAGTATTGTTTTGATTTAATCAAAAAGAGTAAAGAAGTTGTACATTATCCCTTTAATTTTGATTTAATGTTAAATGTTAAATGTTTTGATATAATGTTAAATGTTTTGATCTAAGTTTTGGATGGTTTCAATCTACATTTGGCCTAGATGGAAGACTCCCATGTGAAGTATTGTTTTGATTCAATCAAAAAGTTTTTAAAATTCAAGTTTTGGATGGTTGAAGTACATTTGGCATCATAAGATTGCTTTTGATCTCTACATACTCTTGTTTGAGTGAAAAAATTTCCAATAGGAAGAACATAGCTTTTCTAGAACACACACACACACACATAGATATATATATCCAATACATGTAACATTTTTCATCAATGCACATATATAGAAAAGCTACTTTCAATTGATACTAGAGCACGTGCATGTACCAAAACAATTTGTACATGTGAGAACACTTGCAAAAATAACATAAGAAACTCAATTTTTAGTTGAGTACTGGAAGTTTTAAAACATATTTAATCCAAAGAGAATAAATTGTTGGGCAATTCAATCAAAAAAATTCCAATGGAATACCATCTTCAATAATCCGTTCGTGATCGGATTTTGACATTTTCCATTTCTTAATTTTCGTTTTTTTCTTTGATTGAACCTCTGTTAACTTTATGCATGTTGCACACACCAAGTGACTATATTGACAACTTATGAAATCAGGTTCATAATCTTCAGAGTAAAAAAAATCCCCACTTTGATTAGTTTGTCTGAAAAAATAACCTTTTAGTATAATAGATCCTCTTTCATATTGAAATCTGTGATCATTATAGTTTTCTAATAATTTCATTTTTCATTCAGTGCAATACATCAAATAATACTTCACATTTTCATCGTTTTCAATAGGTGCAATTACAGCAAAAACATCTCCTTCACAATAAAACAAACTTAACAAAATTATACATATATTTAAATTTATTTATAGATCTTTAAATCATTAGAAAGCAATTCAAATGTTACCTTCTCTAACAAGATCAGAAACTCAATCACCATCAGATGATATTGTAGTTTCCTCTGATTTCATTTCTTCAAACATTGCAGCAGACATTTTTCCCTTTGTATTTAGCTCTGTATGTTTCCAATCATTTACATACATTTTGTTTTCACAAACGTCATTGGATGTTGTGTTGTCTATGCAAACATGACAAAAACAATAATATTTTCTTTTATCCAATGCAAACACATTTCTGGACTACTTTGTTTTAATTGAATGCAATTTTCTAGTCCCTTTTATTGTTTCAACGTCATTTCAAATTGATCTATCTACGTCTTCGATCCCAATATGCCAGAAAAACCTTTATATGGAAAATTAAGAAAAGAATTTAAATATGATATCAAATACAATCAAAGATAATAATTGCACGATAAAATTAGATTTCCAATAAAAATTAAATTGAATGTAGCTTCGCACTCCCTTGGATGGGTTAGTCTCATGGCTTAGAACAGCGATGCTCCATTGAACAACTTCTTTCGCGTCCACAAGTCAACTTGCAGAGGGGTTCATTTGATATCTTCAAAGTGCTCATTTTATGCATGCCCCTGCACCGTCATGTTCTCGTTTTCCATGGCCAGTCTCAAAGAAATTCCAACAATGTTTAATGGAGGTTTTCTTATGAAGACAACACAACCAAAAGAGTGATCGTGAAGATTTGAATTGACCTGCGCATCTGTCTAACCATATCCAATATTCATTGAATGTTATTCCACGATTTTTCAAAGAATCATAACTTTTTCCAAAACAATGTTGTACAAAATATGTATCATGTGTACGATCGTTACTGATATAAAAGTGATATTCTTTAATGATATGTCGATTTTCACTCGTGCTTTCTATATGATCGACATTTTGTTCAACATGTCTATATAGAATATGGATGAGCATGGAGACTTGGTTAGAATGGTAGTATTCACTCTGAATTTATTTTTGTGGAACAAATGTGTAGTTTTCTGCAAAATCAATCACTGAAAAAATGGTCCCTAGTGGAAAAAATTCACGAGATGTTTTGAATTGCAAGTCTTTCCATCGAGCTCTATGGGAATGCTTGGTGTATTTTTAAATTTCTCCCTCAAACATTCTCAAAAATTTTATCACAAAAATTTCATCTTCTTGTAATTCAATTCTTTTAACACTATTTGCACCTTGAATCGATGTATGTATATATTCATATCTCTTCCATTTCACTTTCATGTTGGACAATGATTGATCATTTATATCAGTACGATATTTGTTTTGAAATTTAGTCAAATTTCCACAATCATCGCATTTTTTTACCACCAACACATTTCTTTTTGTAAAATAGTTCATCGCTTTCTCTTTCACATAAAATTTGAGATATGAAATCACGGATAGTGGAAGGAGGAGGTGAATCCTTCCATAATGTTCTACTGAAATCAAGGAATGTGTCATAATATAACTCAAATTCCACATGATAACAACAACAACAAGTGTCGCGTACGGTGATAGGTTTTACATACCATGGTTTTTTTTGAACAAAAGCACTGAGTGAAACATGAATTTGACGATTCTCTTCTTTGAACTTGTTGAATAACTCTATCTGAGTGGTTTCCAAGAGATGTTTTTCATGTTCTTCGTACTGATTTCGTGCTATTCTTCTTCACATCACATGCCTTGCAGTTGGTGAAACACGCGAATTGTTCTTCCAATATTCATATATTATTTTTTTAACATTTTCTCCAAGTCTATCTTTGTATGGTTGCCTACAAATAGCTCTCCAACAAGCGAGTTCATCATTTACATCTACTTGCAGCCGAAATTTCCGATGTTTGTGCAAATTTTTTCGCGAGGTTCCTAATGCTCGTGCCATAGATGTTACCAAACGATTCTCTTTAGTACTTGATGAAACCATTGCCATATGTATTCCTCTACGTATAATTGAAACATTTTTCTGTCTAGATCTCCTAATTGAATTTATAGCACTACTTATATTTTGTATCACATTTTCCTTCATTTTTTTTTTAATCTTTGGTTGATTTTCGAATACCCAGTAGTGTCATAGCTTCTTTTAATTTCCTTAATGATAGGAGACCTTTCAACATTTGAGCTTGAACTGTCACCTGCTCCTTTATGAAATACGTTTCAAAAATGCGGTTAACATGATATCGTATATAATGGTCAGGTTTTTTATCTCCATATGTGTGACTGTCAACATTTTCTAACATCTCATCATCGACACTGATTTCATCTGTACATATTCGAATAAATAGTACATAATAAGTTTACATATTCAATAAATAACTAAATTAATAAATATATGTATAATTTCAATAATACGTGCATGTGTTCAATATATATATATAGATATAGATATAGATATAGATATAGATATATATATATACCTTGTGATTTAATTTCTTCACTTGAATTTCTTTCAATATTTTCACCATCTTCAATCATTGGTTCAATATCTCTTTCACTTTCTCTTTAAAAATTTTGTATCTCATCATCAATGTTTTGAGGAATATCTCTCTCTGTTTACATTGCAAAATATTTTTCAAATTAGTTCATCAAAAAAAAATTAAGCTTCACATTTTACACTAGGAAAATTTTAAATATATCAAAATCATAATATTTACATTTACATACCTGTTTCAACTTCTAGTTGAGGTTGATTTTCCCCTTCAATATTTGAGAGTGCTTCTATCTTTCTTTTGCGAGATTGTCTCATCTCTTCTCTATGTTCCTCAGGGTCTCTTTTTCGATCATATTTTCTCGCACAATTCCTTCGATTTCCCATGATAATAGAGTATGAAGTTCAAAAAATTTCCTTCAAAAATTTAGATAATAACTCAATTAGAAAAAGCATCAAAAAATATTTAATTTTAAAAAAACTCATTTTAAAATTTTTGCAAAAAATACATACTCCAATCCAAAACACTAACTTTAAAAAATCCGAGAAAAAAATATCTTATAAAAATGAAACGAAGCTCAAAAGATTTACTTCAACTCAAAACACATATTCTAAAAATTTGAAATTAAGCCCAAATCTATACTTTAAAAAAAAATGAACAAAAAACATCCAAAAAAATGTTTCACATACCTCCAAGAAATGTCCTTTGAATGTACGTCCAAGAAAATTCCTTAAACCCAAAACAATTCTTTGCAAAAGCAGACCACCTCCAACAAATGTCTTCCAAAAAAGTCCTTAAACCCAAATCTCCAAGAAAAGTCTTTAAACCCAAACCAATACCTTTGTAAAATTAGACCAAATGTGCGAAATGAAATTTCCACGAAATGGTTTTTTTGAGGGGCTCCGCGAAATTTTCTAGACGACAGAAAAGTAGGCAAAAGTTCGGCCGAACTTTGAAAAAAAGTTCGGCTGAACTTGGAAAAAAATTCGGCCGAACTATTAAGGCGTGAGACTTAATGGCCCGTTTGCGCAAAAACTAGTTCAGCTGAACTTTGTAGAAAAGTTCGGCCGAACTAACGCGTCACCATACACAGGTCCGAGCTTTGAATACATTTTTGCAACTTTGGACTGATTAAACTCCATGAAACATTCTGAAGTAACTGTCGGAACCAGAATTGAATCTACTTTCAGGAAATATAAAATTTATTGAATTTCATAAATATTTACTAATGTTAATTAATTTTGTAATAAAACGGGTGCAAAAAAATTCTAAGGGTCATTGTGATTTAGTGAAATCAAAATTCTGTCTCTCCCAAAATACAATGTAAAAAAAATTGAAAAAATTATGGGGCATTACATTGGTCCGTCGTCTCTAATGGGTAGCGTTTAGATTTTTAGTTTATAACTTATATGTTAAGAAATTTCTTGTATCTCGAAACATACTCAAAATATGCAATTTTTTCATATTGGACTAGTTCAAAAAATTCTAGTAATTATGATAGGCATCCATTGGCTTTGTAAATATGATGAAACCGAAGTAGACTCTGTCTAGATTGTTGTAACACATTTTGTTTTCTGAAAAACACAAATTTTCAAAGAATACAACATTTTGTATTAACATGACTTCTTATGAATCCTTTGATTGTTAAAAAACACACACTCAAGGAAATGCTAAGTTGACATATCAAATGTACATTAAAAAATTCGAAAAAATAAGTAGCAGAAAGCTAACAAAATTTCTAACAACTTTTATTTTTATCGCAAAATGAAATTCTAAACAGAAATATTGTTATAGTTTGTAGAAAGTTGAAGAATCGAAAAAAATGAAATTTTTTTCTCAAAATAGGGAAAAAAGTGTAACCCAACTTCACATTTTCACACATGTATGTTTCATTAATAGATCAGATAGTATTGTGAAAGATCTATGATGTGGTTTAATATGATGTTGTTTCATCTGAGTTCACGAAGTAGTGTTCGACATGGTTTGGCTTGTTTTTGTTCCTGTTAGTAGGCATGTTGATGGACTCATTTATCGTATTATGGTCATGTTACATCTGAAACATTGGTTTTGGAATAGAGGTTTCATTATTGTTGAAATAATGGTTCTAATCATTGCTCGAGACCAAGAAAGGATTTGAAAATCCATCGAAGTCCTTAATACTTCTAAGCTTAGTTGTTTCAAGAAGTCGGACTTGTAATCGTTCCAAACATAAGTCTTATTAGAGTTTTAATAAAAATAAGAATTTTTACCGATGGTAGAGAACTTATTAACCCGTGATATTTATTACTAATCACTTGTGTAATATTCCGCTTAATGATATTTCTTAGTGCTAATTAGTGTCATGGGATCCATGCCAAATTATTGTGTGTAGCCTCTATGGAGAAGGTTGTTCTTGATGTGAGGTGCTAAGAACAATGAGAATAGATATGTGTTTGTGTGTGTGTGTTTCCTGGGAAGATATGTCCCCATGGGATGGGAAATCCTTGACATTAGGGAGACACAAATTAACATAAGGGGACTTAGCCCTGTGGGACCCCTCACTTGGGCTTAGGTGGAAGATGCCATGAAGGTCGGGTAAGGCTATGTGGGATAGCATTAGAGAATTTATAGGACATGGATTGGAAACATGAAAGTGTTGCTAATGTGCCACGTTGATAGTGTGGCACATGGAAAGAAGAAATTTCATTTTAGATGGCCAAGTGGTAGGATTTTGAGTGATACATGGCACTACAAGAGGGTGCCACTTGGTAGGGTGACATCACTCTAACATCAGTATGATGTCAACAGGTCACAAAAGTGATAGATTATGTCAATATGGGTGATGTTGATGCTAGGTGGTGCCACATTCATGCCACGTCATCCTGAGATAGAAAGCGTGACTTCAAAATTAGCGTCCAAAGACGGGAAGATACTTGTTAACGCATTTTGTTTAGTGCCAATTTTTTGGGAAATATAACTGAGATATGTGCACAGACTTACGAGAGTCCTAAGTGGGGATTAATCTGCTGGTTAATGTAAAAATGTTTGTCACACTACGAATGTTTTGAATTAGAGATATTTTGAAATCAACATGATGCCTTAATGGGTGCCACATTGGACTGAGAGCTATGTATAAGAGCCATGTAGGTCACTCCAGTTACCCTTGGAAATACTTGCTGATGTGTTAAGGATTCAATGGATCAACTTTAAATGGGCATAAATTCTAATGTAGGAGTTAGATTGAGGTAAAATGGATATCGTCAGAAACTTCTTGGTGAGTTGGATGTGATGGTGTTATCCAAAATGAGTTCCACATATTTTAGGTGAGAATAAATTTTATAAACCCATATTCAAAATGATACCATGGATATTGGGTTAGTTAAAAGTCCCATTAGCCAAGAAAAGTCCAAGGGGATGGTGGGGAGCATTACAAAACATATTTTGTCAATACAATAAATTATTGGAGAGATTACTTTGAAATCCTAATTAATAATAGTTTGTTTTTTGCAACTTGCTAGAGATATAATACTAACACTTCTTAAAGTAGGTTTTACTTAGATTTATATAATGCTCATGGTGGCTTCACTAGGGGAGCAATATCCTACCACGTACGGTCATATTGGGGGATATATATTGAATAAAAAATGACATAATATATTGAGCATATAATAGGAAGTAATGAGTTTATATATTGGCAGGTATAAAAAATGGAGCTCAAATTTAATGAAAAAATATAAAAGGGTATAAAAAAAATTTAATTAAAAAATTGATACCTACAATATCTAGTGAAAGTACGGTTTTCTAAATTAGGAAGGTGTATTGGGTTCATATTGGTAGTAGTTAAATAATGTGATTTTTAGAGGTATTTTCCAATATGTAGTCAAATTAAGGGTATTATTTAGTATGCCACGAATGCACGTGCTATGTCATACGTTCATTGAGTGAAGCCCCTGTGATAATGATCTATCCAATATTGGTGGTACATCTTCAAATTTTCAGTTTTACATAGATTTCTTGATGCTCTATTCAATATTAGTGATACATTTTCAAATTTTCAGTTTTACATAGTAATACTAAGCTATATATAATATTGATGTTAGATCTTCAAACTTTTATACCAAGAAGGTTTTATTTTTTATTTATATAGGTTGTGGGTACTTTTCCTTAAACATGATATTTTCACAATCTCATAGAAAAAACATACTCTACCTAAGGCAATGTGTTAATAGTCTAGAAGTTGTCACCATGCTCAATCTCCACTCTCCAACACAATTGGGTTAGAAATTCCTTTGTGTAAATCGATTTCAATACAAATTTGAGTGTAAGTGTTGGAATAATTGTTATTACTTTGGAGAAAGGAAGATAAACTTAACGAAAGGAATAGTTATATCTGGTAGAGTCTAGCAGCCTTATTATGCCAAGGGAAGACTAAACAAACTAACCCATATAATGGTATTTGACGCAGATTCTATACGTGAGTTAAAATTAAGGTGTCATGGTTTTATAATGAGGCACGTATGCTCCATGATCAAGGTCGGGGTCTTGAAATAATTTTAAATTTTCTTATCTAGAAAACAATATTGATGAATACACATTTTATAGTTAGATAATAACTGATATATCTATAAGAAATATCCCAAAGCTATCTCTTTTCAAGTTTCATTCCCTATTTATTTGTGATGGGCATAGATAATTGAATATGCAAATCAAGCCATGTATAAAAAACATACCTCCTCTTTATTGACCAAATTCGGGTCAAGATTCATGATTGGCATGTCGATTGTATATTTATACATATAAAAGGAGGGGGTAGGTACTTTCTTAAAGAATGAAACAGTGGAACAACCACCCTTGCTTAGGGATTTTTATGATCAAAGAAAGAGTCATTTAACTAAAATTGTATTATCTTTACTTGTCTCTCAAGAAGGATAAATGTTTTAAAATTCAAAGGGCGGGGTCTTTGTTTAGGGATTTTTATGATCAAAGAAAGGGTCATTTAACTAAAATTGTATTATCTTTACTTGTCCCTTAAAAAGGATATATGTTTCAAACTTCAAAGGGTGAGGTCATTATTTGGTTTTGCACGATTGAAAAGAAAATAAATATGTATAGGGTTGAGTAGTTTTCCATATTAGAATATGTATGAATCCATCTTAATTCCAAATCTATTAAGCATCAAGAGAGATAAAAATGAAATTAAGATGGGAATATTTTGATGCATAAAACATCTTGAATTAAAATGGATTTGGATTGGTGGGTATATGGAGATATTTACAATCATTTTTTCCAAAGAAAATCTTATGAAATCTCCCCTCTTCCTCTTATTGAATTGCTAACCACAATAATAGCTAATAATATAAATAGCCTCAAGATAAACCAAAAATAAAGACCTTATAAAAAACTCTACTTTGAAACAATTCATTTAAATTGATTAAGTTCACACACACTTTTAAATAAACATTATACATCTCATTTATAATAGGTTATATAACAGACCATTTATACCATTAATTGAAATGCACTTCTCTTATTAATGTTACTCATAACTATAACTTTTTTTTAAAAGTAAATTGAGACATAAATTCTATTAATAAAAAATCATTTATAGAATGTATACAAAACTACACTAATTTTTCAACATAGATATAACATTTTTTCTTATGACAACTCATAAGTATCTTGATAGAAACAATAGTACTTAAAATTTTCTAACACCTTGTCCTTTCATGATGCAACTAAAGACTAGTTGTGATATTCTGTTGCATCAACGAGCTCTTTGTCCAACAATATCCAAGAAATGCATTATAAGGCATTTATTTTAGAATACAAAAATGAACAAAATAACAAAAAAACGCAAGCACATAGGTGGCTTAAACATAATAGTACGGTTGTGCTCATATAAGTTCAAATAGCTATAAAGGCACTTGATATGCAGGCACTGCAACAACCAAACATAAACCGTAGAGCAAGGAACATGAAACTACATTTTGAAATCAGCCGACCAGACTAGAGTGATGAGTCACAAAAACATAAAACATAAAATTGAAACTTTCGGTTCGAAATCACCACCAGAGACATTGGCTCTCCATTTGCTGCAGGTATTGAGTTCAGACGAGGCACATTGTGAACAACATAAGTGTTTATCACCGCAGGAGCATCTGATTTGTTCCCTAAATTAGAATCAGATGTTAGGGAGAAGAGCTAACTCCACGTGAATGAAATAACCTCAACTCTGTAAGATAAATGCCCCATAACCGACTACTTTGGACACCAGAGAAGGACGAAAAGAAAACTTGCCACCCTGAGAAGGTAGTGTTAATTGTGAATGAAAACGACTCACCCCAAATAGACGAAGACCAAGAGAACAAGAATAAGAACCAAAGAACAAGAACACGCTTAAATCAGATCGAAAAGTTTCTAGGGTAACAGAACCCGAACACTAGGACTGGACAATTGAACAAAATAAATTGGAAATCGATGCCTTGGAGTTTAAGGATAGGAGAACAACCACGAGTTCGAAAATTGGCCCGGTGGCTACACTATGTAGAAATCAAATAAAAAACATTGGACCGGAGTCCTTTGTGAGAAAATATCCTCTCTATTTTACAATACTGCTTACAATAGGCATCGAACAGAGGGAAGTCGATGCACAAAGGAATTTGTCCCTTGCTTATAACAATCTTCTTCAGCCTGAAGCCTTTCACAGTTGCAGAACTATCATCTTAATTTTTTTAAACTTTTGCAATGTTAAAATCCCTTTTGCGGTATATTAAGCTAAAGGATAAGATATTCAATTCTAGAATATTCATTTATTGGAAGGTTTTTGCACATTTTTAAAAAGAATTTCTCGAAAGGGGTGGTATATAAGTGTGTAATTTTTTCCCAATGGTTAGAATAAATTTAATCATATTAGGTTAAAAAAATTAATAATTTTTAATTTTTAACTAAAAATTAAATTTAGAGAAAAATTTTAAAAATACAAGAAGGTAATTCTATTACATAGAAATGTTTGATTATTATTATAAATTTTTATTCATTTTAAATTTTTTAATCAAATTTCAAAAAAAATTATTTTGTTTTAAATTTAGTGTAGGTTTATTTTTGCACGGAACCTTGAGCCAAAGAAAAAAAAATCTAAATAATGTTGGTTTAAACAATAACTTACATAAACGTATAAATGAACAATTAAAAATTCATTAAAAATAAATTTAAACGATATAAACTTAAATATGAAGAGGTTTACTAACTCTCAAAGATATGGTAAATAAATAAAAATATAAATAAACCATAGGTATGGTAAATAAATAAAACTTCTTTTTATATTACAAAGGAGGTATGGTAAATAAATAAAAATACAAATAAACTAGAGGTATGGTAAATAAATAAAAATATAAATAGGTAGAGGTATGGTAAATAAATAAAAGCTCTTTTTATATTTACTTAATAAACCACTTTGTATATACAAAAACTCAAAAAGAGGTTTTATTTAGGTGAAGCCTATGGGAAAAATTATTAATAATACCATGGGCCAAATAACATATTTATAAAAGAGGTATGGTAAATAAATAAATATAAAAAAGGTATAAAAAGATAAGGTAAATAAATAAAAATATATCAAATACGAAATCAACATCTAATTATATATGAAGTATATGGGCCAAATACCATGGACCAAATTATTATTAATACTATGCAAAATAAAAAAACATTATTAACCCTAACATTAATATCAAAATATTAATATTATTAAATTTAATAAATTTAGATTAATACAATATTAAATTTGTTATATTATAATATATATTAATATATCATGATATATGATAGAGGTGGAAAAATAGGGGGACTCACAAGGGAGAGATGGAGATAAATTGAAGGAGAGGGGAGAAGACTAATGAAGAGAGATAGAGGGAGAAGAGTGAGAGAGTTAGAGAAGGGTAAGAGAGTGAGAGGGAGACATAAATATAGAGGTTGGGGAGAGATAAGGAGAGAGGGAAGGAGAAGGAGAGAGGATTGGAGGGTACAGAGAGAGAGAGAGAGAGAAGGGAGAGGGAGATAGGAGATAAAGGGAGAGAGAAGAAGGATGAGAGGAGGAGGAGAGAAGGATGGATAGAGAGATGGAGTTTGAGGTGGAGAGAGGAAAGGAAGAAGAAATACATAGAGAGGGAGTGACAAGGGAGAGATGGAGAGAGAGTCTGTATGCTTATGGGTGAGATAAAGATACATAGAAGGAGTGATGGAGACAGTGGGGGGCAAAAGGAAAAAGGGAGGGATATATTAACATAGTTGGAGAGTGAGATAGAGTGATGGGGGAAGAGAGAGGATTAGAGGGCAGAGAGAGAGAGAGAAAGAAAGAGAGCTGGGGGGGAAATAGAAGGAGGTGAGAGAGAGAGGGAGAGAGAGGAACAATGAGAGAGAGGAAGATAGTAATGGGGGAAGAGAGTGGATTATAAGAGAGAGGGGGGGCGGGGAAGAGAAAGGGAGAGAGAGGAAGGAAAAGAGAGGGGAGGAGAGAGGTGGGGAAAGAAATATGGATTTGGAGGGGGAGAGAGGGAGGGATAGAGAGATGGATCTGGATGGAGAGATAGGGAGGGAAGAAGAAAGACATAGAGAGTGAGTAGTGGAGAGAGAGGGGGAGTGACAAGGGAGAGATGGGGAGGGAGTGTGTATGTTTCAGGGTGATATAAAGAGGCAAATAAAGAGATACGGAGAGAAGGGGGGAGAGAAGGAGAGAGAGAGAGAGGCATATGGTAACAAATTTGGAAGGTGAAGATCAAGAGAGAGAGAGAGAGAAGGGGGGAGAGAAAGGAAGAGAGAGAGTGAAGAGAGGTAGGGAAAGAGAGATGGAGATGGAGAGGGAGAGAGGGGAAGGTAGGAATAAAGACATAGAGGGTGAAAGGTGGAGACAAAGAGAGAGGGAGAAAGGGTAGCAGGAGGGAAGAGAGATAGAAGCGGGGGAGATGGAGGGAAGGGGAAAAGAGAGAGAGAGGAGGAGGAGGAGGAGGAGGAGGGAGTGATATATAGATAGATTGGAGAAAGAGATTTTGTGTTTTGGGGTTGATATAGAGAGATAGAGGGAGATAGAGATATATATGTAAGGTGAAGAGAAAAAAAGATAGACGGAGAGAAGGAGAGAGGGACAAAGAAATTGATATATATGGAGTGAGAGAGAGTGTGTTTGGTGGGGTGAGATAAAGAGACAAAGAAGGAGAGATTTAGGGATATATAGATATAGATGGCGGGAGAGAGGGAAGAAGATTTTCCGTAGTAGATGCATTGATTTCAGTGTAGATGGTGATTTCTAATCCTATTTGATTGCTTGCACTAGATGCATTTATTTTGGTGTAGATGTTGATTTCTAAAGATATTCAATTACTTGCACTAGATGGATTGATGTCAATGTAGATGATTTCTAATGCTGCTTGCACTACATGCATTGATTTCACGATAGATGGTGATTTCTAATCCTATTTGATTTCTTTCACTATATCCATTAATTTCAATGTAGATGTTGATCTCTCATTATATTTGATTTCTTGCACTAGATGAATTGATTTCAATTTAGATGATTTTTAATTCTATTTGATTGCATTGATTTCAATGTAGATGGTGATTTCTAATCCTATTTGATTTCTTTCACTAAAATGCATTGATTTCACTGTAGATGGTGATTTCTAATATTATTTGATTGCTTGCACTAGATGCATTAATTTCAATGTAGATGTTGATTTATAATTATATTTGATTGCTTGCACTAAATGCATTGATTTAAATGTAGATGATTTATAATCATATTTGATTGCTTGCACTAAATGCATTTATTTTAGTGTAGATGGTGATTTCTAATCCTATTCGATTGCTTCCACTACATGCATTGATTTAAGTGTAGATGTTGGTTTTTAATTTTATTTTCCTACCTAGAAGAATTTGTTTGAGTTTAGATGTTGATTTCTAATGATATTTGATTACTTCCATTAGATGCATTGATTTCAGTGTATATGTTGATTTTTGATTTGATGTAATTGGATGTATGATGGTACATTAATTTTAAAGTCATTGGAATATTAGTGTGCAATGATTTACGATTCAAGCTATCATTTTCAAATAATCAATATGAAAAGATGACAAAACTAACAAGGGTGAAAATAGGAATAGTAGAAGAAAATAGTTTGAAATCGATCACAATGAATATTATTTGTAATTGACTACATTCTTATTATTCACAGTTTCTATCATTCAATATTATTACATTGTCCCTTTACATTCAAAATGACTCAATATATATCAGACATATTTAACATATTTAAAATGGTTATAATAATATTAGATGTATTTACATATTATTGATAAAATTAAGCATGTGTTCCTCATATTATTGATAGACTTTCCTTGGTCGCATACGACTGAAACCAACATAGATCCATCTTAACTCTGGATCTATCAAGCCCCGAGAGAGATCAAATCTCTCGAGGTGCAAACCTTTCCTCAAGTTTTGCACTCAAAAAAGAGATTTGCAGAGATTTAATCTCTCTCGAGACTTGATAAATCTAGAGTTGAGATGAATCTAGCCTAGTAATTATGTATTCACTGGAGTTTAGAAAATCTATTTTTATTTTAAAAGTAGTTTGCATCTCTTTAATTTATTTCAATGCTTGATAAATCTAGAATTAAAATAAATCTAAAAACTTAGATCCATCCTAAAATAAAGACAGATCAAATCTCGGTGAGCATTTATGGCTTTTTAGTAAGAAGAAAGCTTTTTAGTAAGAAGATATATTCTTTATAGAATAATAACATGGACAATATTTTATAACACGATAAATATAGTTATATAATTTTGGTTTTGACTGACTGAATCGTGCAGAAATAATGGCACTGTAAAGTTATGGTCTCACTAAAATAAGTTATGGCATCAACCATTACAGCTAAAATAGATAGTAAACCAGGCTCTTATGTCAACTCCGAACTTTTTAAATGTTTCACCGCAAAGAAAATTAGAACGGGATTTGACAAAGGAGCGACTAAAAATGGAAAGGGATAGAGATGAAAATAAAACGCAAAGGGAAGATCGCCAGAAACTTTCTTCTATTTCAACTACTAAATTTAAAATATGACGGGGAACTGAAAATGAAACCGACAGATGAGACACGAGGAACAAATAAATATGGAAAATGCCATAAAAAAAAAATAAAGGGAAATTTTTGTTAAAAATCTACATGTTAAAAATATATAAAATTAATTTTCATTGCAGTAATAATAAAAAATAATAATAATAATATAAAAGTAAAAGTGAAATAAATAATTAACAGGTCATTAAAAATTATCTTGAACAATCTTTAAAGCATGGTTAAAACTAGTGAAATATTAGTAATTTTTCTCTTTGTAAGTGTAATATAAGTATGTAAACAATTTCAATATCATCTTAATTAGTGAGTGTAAACAATTTAATTAATTAATTAATTTATTTTTTAGTTTTTTGTAAATTTGGTAGTGCTTTTCTTTTCATTCATATAAACAAAAAAATCAGATTACATTATCAGATTATATGCTTGATAGCCTCAAATTCAAAGAAACCAGGTAAACAATTTAAAGTTAAAAATAATAAACAAACATAAAAGTAATAAATAAAAAAGTTAAAAGCATGGAGATAGGTGTAAACATTTAAATGTTAGCTGAATTAATATAAAAAGTTAAAGTAATAAAAATAATAAAATCTAATTTGTTATATTTTGTTTGTTATTAACTTGTGAATAGACTTTATTACAATACCATGGGGGAATACCATGGCTTATCAATACCACATGTCCAAAAACAATAATTTATTTCACAATCAAAATATTTTATAACAACATGATAAGATTCTTAACCATTGATATTCACCCACACTTTACCCTCGATATTATTAACTTGTAAAAAAAGGCTTTGTTACAATACCATGGCTTATCAATACCACATGCCCAAAAAAACATAACTTATTTCACAATCAAAATATTTTATAACAATATGACAAGATTCTTAACCATAGATATTCACCCCCACTTTACTGTGAATATTATTAACTTGTAAATAGGATTACATAACTTATTTCACAATCAGAATATTTTATAGCAATATGACAAGATTTTTAACCATGGATATTCATTCCCACTTTGACATTGATATTATGAACTTGTGAATAGGCTTTGTTACAATACCATGGGCCAATACCATATATTATCAATACCACATGCCAAAAAATCATCACCTATTTTACAATAAAAGCAATATGACAAGATTCTTAACCATGGATATTCACTCCCACTTTGACATTGATATTATGAACTTGTGAATAGGCTTTGTTACAATACCATGGATAATATTATTAACTTGTAAATAGGCTTTGTTACAATATCATGGGCCAATACCATGGCTTATCAATACAACATGCCCAAAAACCATAACTTATTTCACAATCAAAATATTTTATAAAATATTGTATTTTAATTTAATTTTATAATATTTTTTTAATTAAATCTAGGAGGTAAAAGATTATAATTACTTTTGAGATATATCTAAACTCTCTATCCTCATGACTTCTAAAAATATTCCCATTGAAATTAAATCAAGGTTTTAATAAAATTATATGTGAGAATACTTGTATATATATAAAGATGTCAATTTTATATAATATAAATAACATTATTAAGATTCAACATAGATTCATCTTAAGGATCCAAGGGATGAGAACAAGCAAACTGAGTGACAATAATAGAGGAAATATAGTGCGTGATTCTTTTAATTTTTTCATTATTGTATTTTCTTTGACACGGTTATCCAAAATATAGGTTTAATATTTTACAACCAATTGAGCTTTTTAAATTTAGATACTTTCTTAAACATACTACAATGGATCAAATTTAAGAGAGAGAGGGTGGGGGAGTGGAGCAAGAGGGAGGGAGATAGTGACAAAGTTGGATGGCAGAGAGAGAGAACACGGGGGGGGGAGGGGGGTAGGACGGAGGGAGGAAGGGAGAGAGATGAATCCCTTAGAGGGGGATAGAGATGGAGGAAATAACAAAGACATATAGAGATATAGGTGGAGACAGAGAGGGGGTGACAAGGGAGAGATGGAGATAGAGTGAGGGAGAGAGAAGAGGAGAGGAGAGAGACAGGGAGAGAAGGGGAAGCGAGAGAGAGGGAGACATAGATATGAATGAGAGAGAGAGAATGAGAGAGGGAGGGAGATAGTGAAAGAATTGGAGAGAGAGAGAGAGAGAGAGAGAGAGAGAGACATGGGTAAGGAGAGCCAAAGGGAGGTGAGAGAGAAAGGGAGAGAGAGGAAGGAAGAGGGAGAGGGCTCAAGAGAGAGAAGGAGATGGAGAGAGAGGGAGAGAGCTGAGACAGAGGGAGTTGGAGGGGGAGGGGGAGGGAGTGAAGAAGAAATACATAGAGGGAGAAAGGTGGAGAGAGACAGGGAGTGACATGGGAGACATGGAGAGAGAGAGAGGGAAAGGAGGGGAAGAGAGAGATATATAGACATGGAGACAGAGTGTGTATTTTTTGGGGGGTGATACAGAGAGAGGGAATAAGAAAGAGAAATAAAAATAAAAATATAGATATTATCTGGTATTATATAACTAACCTAGATCCATGTCCAGAGGGATCAAATCTCTTAAGGTGCAAACCTTTCCTCAAATTTTGCACTAAAAAAAGAGGTTTTCACCTCAAGAGATTTGATCCCTCTAGACACTTATCTAGGATTAAGATGGATCTAGGCTGGTAATTAAGAATATATTTATTATCATAAAATTAATATTGAAAATTTATAATAAATATAATTAACGTATGTATATAATTAATGTATTTCTTTTAATATAATTATAATTAATAAAGTATATAATAAATAGTATTATTAATGCAATGTTCATTGGGTCTAAGATAGATGGTGATTGGGTGAGTTGTTAAGGCCCTCTTAGATGTTAAGTTACATGTTCAAATATCTTCCCTATTTGGGTGTTATTCTTAGGCATGGCCATGATGTAGTCTCATAACTTAAAAAAAAAATTTATTAATGTAGTATTCATTTAACATATGTATGTATGTATGTATTATTATTATTATTATTATTATTAAATAATAATAATATATTAGATTGTTATTATTATCTAATATATTATAAAATATTTGGTTTCAAGAACTCCACTTGGTAAACATGTTTGGTTTTATAATTCTAGTTTAAGTGGGAATTTGGGATAATTTTACTCTTGAAGATTGAGTTTCTTAAAAATTGATTCCATAAAAGTTAAAAATGAAATCAACTCGACTAGATTTTGTGTTAAGGTCAATTTGAAAGGTCATTCAAAATCATGTCATGATATGGTTTGGAGAGCACCAAATGTCCTAGAATTTTTCAACATATGGGTTATTTCAAGGATTATTATCTAAAAAACTTAGTCCCACCTTGGTTCATTTATGAAAAAAAAAAAGTAATCCTAGTGTATGGAAATAAATGGAGAAGAAAATTCTATAGATAATTCAAAAGAAGATTGTAGATAGACCACGAACCACTACATTGGCATAGTGAGGCCTATAATGTTGATAGGGGTTGTCTTCATCTTCTATGTGTGTAGTTTTGGTTGATAATACCTATTATCACCCAAAAAAGTGAAGCATCATTTTGACAAGGTTAAATAGGTTCATGTGTCAAAAATAGGGTTGTGAGATTCATTTTTAAGTTTGGTCAAGGGAAATATTAAATTTTTATTTTTTAAGTTTACCCTAAGGTCTAAACCCACTCATTTTCAAACTCCCTCATGTCACATCATTCATCATTTTTTGACTGATTTCAATTTCCAAGGTTTTTGTACCGAAAGTGCCATTTTAGCCAAGAAACCACAGTTTCGTAGTGAAATACACTGTGAAAAGTCACTTTTTTCCACTAAACTACTGATAGTTTCATAGCGAAAACAACCAAATTAACACTAAAAATGCTACGAAAGCGATGCTTTCTTTATGTCTTGTCAGTCTAGCTATTAGGTGTTAGAAAATCATTGGGAATGAGTAGGTTAGATGCCATTCGAGTCATGGAGTGATAAATCCAAGGTACATGCTCAGGTCTGGAGTCATCATGATCAGTTTAGGTATGTATGAGTCATCATAAGATCATGAAGAGACATCAAAACTTCAAATCCTTTCCTAATTTAGTCATTTCTTATTTCTCATTCCTTCTTGCGTGATATTGTTCTCTGGAGAGCTAGTGCACTAAGCCAAAGTTGTGGCTGGTATTTTCAAAGGTTTACATTGAGCATCATCAAGTAAGGTTGCAATTGATCAAGCGATGTTGTGAAGACATTGAAGAAACCATGGCGAAGAAAAGAAGGACCAACAAGGGTGGCCAATGCCTGAGATATGAACCTGCAGACATGAATTTGATCAATGAAGACCCAACAATAGTGGAAGCTTTCAGAAGGGCAGGTTGCCTACAGTTTTGTGAGAAATTACAAGGCTGTCATACATAGGTGTCAAAGGAGTTTGCTTTGAATTTCAGTGGAACAGCCACTAAAGTGGAATGCTCAATTTTTCCATCACACCAAGGGGATAGGAGAACTAGTTTAAAGGTTTTAAGTTTAACATGGTGCAATTAAAAGAGTTCATGAAGCCTGAGCATACTGAAATGGATCTCACCAATGCTATTCCAAGAAGTTACATTAAAGACAACTATTCAAAATTTTTGCTCATCATCCAAAAGTACTTTACTTGTGAAGGGAGATACCACAAATTCTACTCATATCATTTCAAATTACTTCTACACTTTACTAGTAAGATTTCCCTTGATCTACCTTTCTATTTACATAGAAGTTTGTCAAAAATGGTAGATAAGGTTCAAGAAAAGTATGAGGGGAGTGGAATTTCATTATTTCATCATGGTTTAATGAAGTTATTGGTTTTAGATGAACTTCAAAAGTTAGGCAGAGACTGGTCCTCATTCTTGTTTGTTAGTGGTTTTGAGTTGGATTCTCCTACTCCTTCAAAAACTCCTAAGCCTAGGAGAATTCTATCACCATTAGCAGGGAAACAGAGGGAACCATTGGTAGCAGAACCAAGTGAACCTACAAGAGTAGAACCAAGTGAGAAAATTACGAAGGAGCCAGAGAAAATGCAGAGTCTTGACATACCAAGTGCCCCACCTTCAAAACAGAAGTCAAAAGTGGTCAAACCTGTAAAAAAAAAACAAACTGTTAGTAAACAAGGAACCAAAAGGATGACAAGGAGCCAAATAGTGGTTTTAAAAGAGAAAATAGTGGTTGTAGAAGACAGAGAAGAAGCTAAGGAAAATCTAGAAGATATTTTACATGCCATTGACATAGAGGAAAATTCTATTGTCTAGGTTGAGTTTATAGAGGAAGGTGGGCATAAGTTAAAAAAGGCTAAATATGCAAAGAAATTAGAATTTGAGGGAGAATATGCAGGTTTCATGTTCCAAGAAAGAAAGCCTATGACAAGGAATGCTAGGAAGCTATTAGAGAGGAGTAAAGAAGTTTTACTGCCTACTGACACAGCTCAACCACCTTAAGAGATTATTGACCTTTCATCACCTACAGAGAAAGATACAGTCAGCAAATCAAAGAAGGGAAAAGAGAAGGAAATGGAAAAAAACAGAGTTGTAGCTCCTTGAAAAAAAATTGAAATTTTCCAATCATGAAATTTCTATTATGAAAAGAGAAGCAAGGAAGCGGAGTGTAGAGAAAATTTAATTTGAAAATATGAAGGCAGTTTGGGAAGAACAGGTTGACACTGTTTCCAAAACTTTGGATAATACACAACAACTTATCAAATGGACCATTCCAGCAAGGAAAGAAGCCAAACATGTCAGGAGGATGAACACACAGTTGAAAGCCACCAATAGAATATTGAAATACCAAGTTAAAGACTTTCAAGTGTAACTTGAACTAATTTATGAAGAGTTAGAGAAAAAAGCCCTTAAAATGGCATTGCTTGAAGAGCCAATAGCTCAACCAATTATTAATGAGGAATAAATGCCTCAAGGATCATAAGGTGAGTTTTTTTTATGGTTTTTTAAGTTTAATGACATTTTAGAGAAAATATTTTGGCACTTACAAGGTTCAGTTTTCAAAATTACACAAAAATCTAGATTTTCAGCACTTTTCAGCATTCTCGTAGTGTGCTTGGGCTTGAAGGACAACAAAACGCTACGAAACTATTGTAGCTATTATTTTTACTTTTTGAACTAGTTTTGGCTGCTATCAAGAGGTGAAATTGGTGGGGGAGATATTTCTAATAATGATGAAGATTATGCAAAAGGAAAGAATACAAAATTTTGAGGGTAAAGGGCATGTTTTGCAACACCATGAAAGTATGCTACGAAACTGCCTTACTTTCGTAGCGTACTATATTTGAGCCTTTTTAGAAGGTTTTAAATTTTTTTTGGACATCTGGAGATTATTGAAGTGTTAAAGACAATGACAAGAAATTATTCAGCAGTCAAAGACCATGAATTGAAGATAAATTGGCAGCCAAAGCAATCATGGAAGAAGAAGACTGTTTCCCTAAAAAACAGGGTTTTGTTTCCAGTTTTAGAGGAGGTCAGTTAAGTGGTCATAAAGTGATGAATCCCATCACCTCGATTCAAACATGTGAAATCATACTTATCAAATAATGTAATTACTTCAGAATATAAGGTTGTTAAAGGAAATAATGAATAGTTTGAGTCCTATTAGAAAAAGGACTGTCAAGTAGGATAATTGCCTTTTTGTCATTAAGTTGATGTTTTATGGTTATGAAAGGTGTCATTAGGAAAAAATTCAATGAATCTAGCCAGGAGGTAGATCATCTTATGATGTAACAAGTCTATTAAAGGCCACTGAGTCGAATTTTTCGAGGGTTGGAGATTTTTTGCAAAAATTGCAGCTTATTGTAAATTGATTGTTTCAGCGATACAAAGATTTGTTACTTGACCAAACTGAGATTTTGAATGAGTTTTTAGTGCTTACCTATATTATATATACCTTTTATGTATCTCATTTGCAGTGGTTTTCATTTATAATACTTATAATTCATTCATGCAATTATCTGACTTCCTTTATAGATGAATTGATTGTGTATTTTCATGTTTCATGTGTGTGTATCCTACTACTAAAAACTCTTACCTGCCTCAGCTTCCATTTCAAGTGAACTCACTGAATCACTGAAAATGTTGTCTCATATGCCCAATGTTTACATAATGATACTATTTTCAACCTACACTCATCATAAGCAAGTTATTTCCTAAATAGATTTAGCCATCTACATATTTATTGAATATCATTAACCCTTGAGAGAGCCCTCTCAAGCTGAGGAGGCTAAGCCTCAGTCACAATATTGGTTTGAAATAGTTACATGAGATTTTCTGATTAGCAGACTATCAGAAGAAATTTTGTGATAACAATACCTTTGATTCATATTGGAACATTATATTTTTTTTTATCCATCTTGATGCTTTCAAAGTTAAAAATGTGAAGGAATCAACTCACAAGACCATTTTTACCAGCAGATTCCAATTTGGAATATTAGGGTAAAAACTTCTAGAAACTTCTAGGAGTAGTTTGAAGCACTAAACAATTTGTGGGGGTAAAAATTTAATACTTAATTTTAACACCTATATGTGTTATTATACATACAAATATTTTTTTAATGACAAGAGAATTGCCTCAATTAGAGTCCATGTGAAAAATTTATGCAACTTGGAAGTCGTAGGATGCCACATTAGCGCCAATTATTCATGGAAAAGGGACTAACCACATGATGATGAAGAAGAATAATCTAGAAGATTACATATAGTAAATCTATTCAAGAGTTGAAGGATTCAAACTTAACCACGTGTAAGCTATCAGGATGTGTTATAATTGGGCCACTAGGAGGAAAAAGGGGTCCGATTTTTTTTAGTACATTTTTTTTTTTTTTCTGTAAAAGAGAAGAGTAGCCAAGAGGGATAGGGAGAGTGAATATAGAGATAATTTTTCAACTACAGAAACCCACAGGCCATAAGACTTCTTTGTACTTACATCCATTTTTTAATTGAAATAAAGAGAACAAAGTGGCCTCACCTTTTAGCTGGGTTTTCTCACGAAAGGGTTTCCCATGGTATATCTTGTGTCAATTGTGGTTTGTGTGTTTTTTATTTTATTGTTATCTATTTTGTGGATAAATTTATTTTTATGCATACATAATAAACAATAATTAACAAATCTATAAATCTAAGAAGAAATAAACCCTCATACTATAGATTTCAAATTTTGTAATATATTTTAGTAGATTTGTTGTGAAAAAATTCCAAGTGGAATATCCAAGGTAGTATATGAATCATATTGGTATAAAAGAAGTTTTCTTTGTGTATATTGTGGGAAATTTTAGTGGATCCATATAGGTTAAGCCAAAAGTCATAAAAAATTAGTCATGGCCTATGAAATTGTGAATAAACCTCTTGATCCCACAAAGGAGAGGTTTTCGTGGCTGGAAGCACAAATCACATGTAACAACCCTGGTAAAAATATTCATGTAAAAATATATATATAAGACCAATATCAATGGAACACGTATTCCAAGCTGAAGGGTGGGAAAAACATCCCAGCAGGTGTTCATTCGGTTTATTATGGCTAAGGAAATTAGCAAATGAAACGGTAAAGGCTTTGGAAAAGGCATGAGGCATTACTTGGCATTTTATTTATCAAAATAATGGAAATTAGGAGAAAAGGAAGGTGAAATGTCACAGGTTTCATGTGAGGAGGAAATTGGAGGAAAATAATGGAAAATGAAGAAAATAGAGGCCTATTCTATAAAAAATATTATGAGGATCAATTGTTAATCTTGTTTAGTTCAGTTTTGGAGCCCTCATTATTCTCTCTCTCTCTTTCATACTCTTGAGAACTTAGAGTATTCTTGGAGCATTCTTGGAGAGTGTGGAATATTTGGAGATTTGGATTAAGAAACCAAAGAAATATCAGGAAATCGCAGAGGAAATCGGGATCAAAATCTACAGGATGTCCTGAGTGCAGGTATCGAGTTGCATGTATGATTTCCTCACTAGTTTTGGCATGCATGGTATTGCATGTGGTTTATATATTATGATCTATCATGGGAATGGATGATGGTCAAGATTGACAGTGGATTTCCCTAGCCTTGCCATTTCCTAGATAGCCGTGTTGATTATGGATTTGTTTCCATTGATTGTTTTCTAGTTGGTTCTCATGGTTCCTTTAGCTGTTGGGTTGAGTTATTATTTCATGGAGCCTTGGTTGGAAAAATGATCTAGAGCCTGACAGGCAGCTTTTGGGTTGAGTTACTAGTCATGGAGCCTTGGTTGGACAAACACTTTGGAGCTCTAGCTGGGTTGAGTTAATAGTCCCGGAGCCTTGGTTGGACAAATGCTCTAGAGCCCAAGGAACAGCTGGGGTTGAGTTACTAGTCCTGGAGCCTTGGTTGGAACAAACACTCTAGAGCCCTGGAGCAGCTTGGATGGATACCAGACCATGACAGTTAGTGATGTACAATCGTGAGGTGGAATTAGTGGTTTGGTGTTGAGACGGTTGGGTCTTTGGAGCCTTGGTTTGGTGTTGATTGATGTGTTTGATAGAGTGCCACATTCATGCTTGGAATATGGCATGGGGGTGATTGGCTAAAGTGAGTATTGGCTCAACCTCATCTATGGTCAGGTGGAATGTGGAAGTCCCATTCCGGGTTGGTTTTTACACTCATTACTAAAAGGTTCAATGCCTTGGTATTTGATGCATATATGAAATGGTTTATATATGGACTCTATTTCCCATGTATTCATCATATTTATGTTCATATTATGTTTTTTATGAGCATGTAATGTGACAGTGATAAGGTTTTGCTCTGTCCATGTTTTTACTTGTAAATGAATACTTAATTCATCTATGGTAAAATTGATTGTATGATATCTTATGATGTAGGGGATAAATAATTCTTATCCATTCTTAGATAAGAAATAGACCCCTTTGTTTAAATCTGTTGTTTGTACCTGTAGATGCTATGTTTATGACATGTTTATCGAAATTCCTGTCATGGATGGGTGGGATCGGATGAGTTATGGTTGATGTGATTGCTTCCATATATTTTTTTATGTTATTTACCCTCTCTTGAACTTACAAAAAGTTTTGGGCAGTGACTTGGGCTCAAGGGATGAAAATGTGGCACAGATCCTAGAGCTACAGGCAGAAAATTCGTTGTTTGGGCCTTAGTCTCTACCTTGACAAGGCTATACTATGGCTATAAGGTCTATAGCCAGCCCTTTCCCTTACAAGCCTGCGGCTAAGCCTAAAAGGGGCTAAAAATTAGTCCCCCCCTTAGGGAACATGGTCGTGGAAGGTTGGGTTACCCCCCTAGGGATGTCAATGATGTAGGGTAAGGTGTGTTTTTTGTGTTTCCGTTGGTTCCACTTCCTTAAGGTCTTCTGGGAGGTTTAATATCATATTAGTAACCTCTCGTCACATGTTTATCCCGGTTGGTCGGTTAATTGGGTAGATGTGGGAAGAGGGTGTTACAGAGTGGTATTAAAGCATGGTTCAACCCTTGGATTGGATGGGTGATGTGTTGGTCATGTTTTTATGTTGGTTGCATATGAATTTAGTATTATGGAAGTCTATACATGCTTGTTGCATTTTTTTGTGTGTTGACCATGGTGGCAGTGGTGTCACCATGGAAGTTCTTATGGTGTTGTAGTCAATATGTTGTCATGAATGTATGACTGATTATGTGTTGTTATCTCTTATGTATTGTTTGTGCATGCTTTCTTACATGTTTCTACATTTTGTACATGCATTTCGTAGTTATGTTAGGTAACATATTGTTCATGCTTGTGTGTTGTCTGTGTATGCTTGCTTATGGGATGTCATATGTGGGACATGCATTTGTCGTTCATGATTGGTTATACATGTCAAGTGGGTTCATATGGTCAAGTTACATTGGTTTTGTTGAGGTTGTTGTGCATAAGGTCATGGTATGCAGTTAGGACATCATGATGATATTGATATGTTATGATTCTAATGTGTTGGATGAGATAGAGTAGGAGATGCAGATAATTAAAGTGAAGTTGCAACAATGGACTTCGGAGTAAGAAGAGAATCGTCATACAAGTTGGTATGCTTGGCATGTAGGTATGTGATTCATGGTTGTTGTAAGCATTAGGGTTACTTATATGTTTTACATTCCATTTTTATTTTCGTTACATGTATGATAAATGCTAGTTGATCAACGTAGTCATATGCATTATGCTTATGTGTATGCCTCTCATTGTATTGAATTTATGGTTACATACATGATAGATGCTAGTTAACTAGTGTGATTATATGTACACGTGTTGGTTAGTTAGGCATTTTATTAACTTGATAATTAGGTTACATGTTGTTTATGAGCATGATATATAACTTGTTTTTGTTACATGCTAGTGACTTGATGATTCGGGTTATTTCACTAATATCTTGATGTTATATGTATTAAGTTAATCTGGACTATCCCATGCAAATGTTTAGGGTTATGAAATTTAGGAATGAGTCGATCTAATTATGATAGTGTGTTGTGCTAATATAAATTGACTGCATAGATGTGATTGTTATGCATGAATGACAATTTCTTATGAGCTTATGACATGCACATGTTAGCTAGATATTGTTATGGATATCATGATCTTATTGTGTTTGAGCTTATGTGTTATGAAGTCATATTTTGATAATCTAGATTAATTGTGCAGACAAGATAACCTCCCCTGAGATGCATTAAGGTAAGAGTTTTCTTATGCCACCTACTTTGTGCTTGAATGTTTCATTGTGTCATTTGTTTGGTGTATGAGTGTTGGTGTCTATTATGTCATCTATTTATTGTTGAATGTTTCATTACTCACATGATATTAGTATGTGCGTATAAGATTTCATGAACAAATGGTATTGTTTTAAGATGGTTGTACTAACACACATGTGCTGGGATGGATGATATATACCCAAGTTTAAGTAGGTGATAGTTGTAGCATTAGGAATTATGACCGATGAATGTGATTTGATCGATGGATTATGACATGGTTGTTAGTCTTGGTAAAATTTGATTTCGAATTGATAGATATGTTTTATTCATGTTAATACATATGGTTGACATGTGTGTTCAGTTACAGGTCAATGTGTGTTACACCATTTTTTTGGTCATCTAACCTATTATTATTAGATGAACCCAAGTACACCATGTAAGATCAATTTTACCCCAAGTAAAATTGCTTTCACCACATAAAATAACTTATTTGGTCATATTTAACCCAAAACAAAGAAATTAATTAAATAAATCCTTATTTATTTAATTATTTCCTAAGAACAAGTTATTTAAATCATTATTTAAATAATATTCTTAGTTAAATTTGACTAAATCATTGATAAATAATCAAATAAACCATTATTTATTTAATTATATTCCCATCATGATAAATAAATCATTTATTTATTTATTATTTATAAATAAAGGAATTGACCCAAGTCAAGAATCCTTTTCCCTCCAACAAATATAATAAAATATTCCTAAAAGGTGCTTCTAGAATTCAATTAATAATATTTTATTCATGCACCGAGTTCTAGACCACCCCAATATTTTGTTATAAATAGGGGGGTTTTTCCCCATTCATTAGTCACCTTCATTGCATTAGATCACTCTGGATCTACTCTTGGTCTCCATTTTCCATTTTGTTTTGTGAACTCCCATTGAGTTCTATGTTTGTTTTTCTACACCCATAAGAGAGAGAAATGTTAGATCTGAAACACTGAGGACTTTCAAGAACCCATCCCACTGAGGAGAACCGAAAGACACCTTTCTTGTTTTCCTCTCAGGTGCCCCATTATTTAATATAATACGAAATTCTTTTAAATACATTCTTCTTGTCTTGTCCATTGGATTTATGGAGCCATGTTATATTTTATCTGCTTAATGTCTTTTGTGCTTAGATCTGAATTTGTGCAGCAAACTTAAAGATATTTTGCAGCCATAATCGATGTTAGGGCTATTTGTTATGCGTAGCTAAAGTGATATTTTACGACGAAAGAATCATACTAACAATTGGCGACTCCACACGGGTTTTCTTTTGCGACCACTATCGTTTTATATATTCCTGCATATCCAGTTGTTTCAGACCCTAGGGTTTCTCTCCCCTTTTCTATTTTTCCTATTTTTATGGTGTTTTTCACCCCTAAAACCCTCAAATAGTCAATTTTTTAACTTTCGTGTGTTTCTGGCCTTATTGCGCAGGTGACAGACATCAGCCGTAGCTGAGACGATAAATTTTTCTGAAATCTGTCACTAAGAGAACCAGATCTGCAGGTCACACTTATCGGCCCAAAAAGTGCGACCTAAGCCTCAGGATGCACTTTTCTGCCCCAAACCTACGACCTGGACTGAAAAAAGGTCAGAACCTGTGACCTTCTCTTTTTTTGCAAATTTTTCAGCACTTTTTCTGGGTTTGTCTAAAGCTTCTATCAGGGTTTTCCAGCCTCTGTCTCTGCCCGTTTGGACCTATTTCTGATCTGCTTCACTCAACTAAGAGGGAATATTGCCCCTTAGTGCTCTAGTACCCTCCACTGTTTGCGGGCGAGTCTTTGTTGTTTCAGAAGTCTGAATTTCCAGAGTTTCAACCCTATTTTTCTCCGATCTGATACCTCCTTTTCAGATCCCTTTAGATTAGCTCTTCTCCCTCTCAAAAAACACTTCATATCGTTTTGTTTGGGTTCCTTTCTAAGGCCACTGCCTTGTATCTTATATTTTTAGCTGATCTCCTCCTTTTTAGCAGCAACCTTGCCTCTACTTATTTGTTGTTCTCTGCACCACTTTTCAGCAGATTTACCCTTTAGATCCCAGTCCCTCCGGACCTTAGATCTATTGGCATCTTTTTAGCATGCTTTGCCTAGTTTTTTCCCTCTTGTAGAATAGTTTTGAGAGACCCGCCTTTTTGGGTTAGATTGCTGCATCGTTAGTTGTTACTTTTTTTTTTCTTTCAGTCTTATTGACTGTAGATTTCTTTTCCATTACGCATCACAATTTTTCTTTTACTCTCAAAACGTCTGGGTTTAAACAATTAAAATTAATGCACACCACACACTGACCCTAAGTGAAGAAGTGCCTGGTTAACACCGCCCGGAAAAGACTTTAAAATCAATTGTCACTGCACCTTTCTGCCCTTGACCTCACTTGATTTTGTCCCTCCCTACCCTTGTCGGTTTTTCTTCTTCCCGTCATCATTGGGCCCCCAAGGTGCCTTTCTCATAGACTTCTTGGCCTTCACCCTCAGTTTCCGCTTGGTCGAATTCCTCCTTCCTGTCGTCATCAAGTAAGTCCTCCCTCGAGTCCGCACTCCGACTCTTCCCCTGATTGCTCGGGTTCTCTCCCTACTCTTGGTTCTCCCCCTGTCACTTTTACCATGTCTACTTCAGGGCCTACTACCAGCAGCAGCCCCAGTACTACTGCTGGGTCTATTTCCAGAGGAACCACCTCAGGACCTACCTCGACTGCCCCATTGCTCCCTTATATGGCCGGCCTTAGTCTCCCCGACTTCAATCAGCTAATCAATGATCCTATCCGCCACGATGTTAGTTGGCCTGCTATGCCAACAAAGCTCCCTTCCGACATTCCCAAGTTCGAAGGCCTTGCTATTGAAGATCCCTCCAACCATATTCGATCCTTCCATATGTGGTGTTCCTCCAATTCCATTACTGATGACTCCATTCATCTTAGATTGTTCCAACGCACGCTTACAGGCGAAGCTTCTAAATGGTATGTTGAACATGCCACCTCCTCCCATACCACTTTTGCGACCATTTCCCAAGCCTTTTTATCTTATTTCTAGCTCCCCCTCCGACACGACACTGGTACCAAGCTTTTAACCTCTTTCCATCAATCCTCTTCGACCCGCCTTTCTGCTCATGTCCAGGAATGATGGCAAAGACGGAGCTTGTGCCGCGCTCCCCCCTTTGAAGATCAGGTTTACATGGACTGGTTCCTTCGCTCTCTCTTACCTCCCATTAGCAAAGATGTCGCATCCCATTTTCCCCAAACCGAAGAAGCCGCCCTCCAAATAGCCTTGAAGTATGACCTTATCTACGCCCAATCTGGTTATGTTTATACCGTCCTCCCTGACCTTCCCAAACTCGATGGCCCTAATGCCTCGGGGGCATCTCACTCTATCGACGGTATCGTTGGAGTCCTATCACATACCTCTGCCCCACCTCTTCCAAGCCATGGTTTTCCTCCAGGGGCCAGCCCCTCCGGCGTTTTTTCCCCTCCCGGTTGCATGTATTCAAGCTATGGCATGCCTCCTCCTTTTTCCCACCCTCCTTCTCACCTTACTGCTTCCCACCCTACTCCTTATCCATATTCGCAACCTGGTGTCCCAGCCCCTCCAGCATTTGGACCACCCACTCCCTTGCCTTCTCCACCCCCACCACTGCACTTACTACCCCCTCCAGGGCAAGTATTTGCACAACAGGGGGCACCTAATTTTCCTCCTTCTCAAATAAGGAGAAGAGGCAATCTCTCCACTTCTGGTAATTGTGGATCCACTCCTTCCAGTATTCACTCTACCACTGCCAATCAGTCACAGGGCCCTCAGCCTAAGCCGGACAGGCCGCTTCGCACCAATAAACCCTGTTCTTGTTGCGGTGTTTATGGTCACTACACTCACGATTGTCCTTTATTACCACAAATGCGGTAGATGTGGGAATCTCAGGCCACTGTGAGGGGGAAACACTCCTCCCCTACTATCCCTCCCACTCCAACTACTTCCCAACCCGCTGTGTTTACCGATCCTTTCCCTCAACAAGGATTCGTGGCCACTCAACCTCCTCATGCCCTGGTAACCACTCAACCTTCCCATTCTGGTTCCACTGATTACCAAATTCTCATGATGGTCTCTGACCCTCCTCTCACCGTCGATCTCAATCTTCAAACTCGGTCCCGTCAGTATTCCACACCTTCCGTTCCATCTGTCTCTGAGTCTCCATCGTCTGGTCCTACAAAGCCTCTATCGACACCCAATGGTCCCTTACAAATCCCTCTGCCCAAAGCCAAGGTTCATCCCAAGCCTCCTAAAGGACCATTACGCCGAAATGCTGCCTCTGGTCGAGCTGCCCATTCATACAACATAGTAGATGATTTGACCCAATCTCTTGCTGCCATTTCAACACTGGAGCTCCTCCAGTCGTGTCCTTCTCAAAAGAAGGCTCTACTATTTTCCATGGGCGCTGTAGATCCTGCTGATGACCAATTGATTGTTTTCGACGCCTGTTAGTCAGAACATCCCCCTCTTCCTCCTTCGGTTGCTTTCCAAATCCCAATCAAAATCCGAAACGCCAACGTTGCTCGGTGTATTATTGATGAGGGGGCATCTACCTGCGTAATGTCCGCTTCAGTTTGGAAACAACTCAGATCTCCTGAGCTAGCCCCTTCCACCATCACCCTTCATGCGTGGGATGGCCATGCCTCCCAGCCCATTGGCCTTTTCCGTAACTATCCTATCACCCTTTTCGACAAGACTGTTTGTGTCGACGTTGAAGTTATCGATGCCCCTCTTGACTACAACATCCTTTTGGGGCGTAGTTACACCTATGCCATGTCCGCCGCCCCATCCGCAGTCCACCGCAAGATGTTTTTCCCTCATAATGGAAATATTGTCACCATTGACCAATTGACCTACCATGAGCCAAAATCTCAGACCTCCCCTGAGTCCACCATCTCTACTGTCACTAATAAACCAACTGTAGATTCTTTGACCAGTGTTTCCCCTGGCGTCTACAAAGACTCCTCTTTGCTTGGAGCTTTTCCTGGTCCTCCCCCTCCTGCTGTCTCTGACCCCAGCTTAGCAAACGTCTACATGATGCAATCATATTGGGCTGACCTTATGGAGCCCACTTTGGCTGGTCAGCAACCTCAACCTCAACCAGCTCCTAGCCCTTCGCCCCCGCTCGCCTGCCTTCTTCCTTCTGAAACTTCTTCTACACATAGTCCCCCCACGTCTCGTTATCATCCTGGGTCAATTCCACCCGATATCAACCCCCTTGGCCCCATTCCTCCTGGCCATTTCCATGCTGGTCAGATACATTTCCTTTCTCCCCCTCCCGGAGCTTATTCGGTCCCTATTTTGGCCACCCTATCTCTCCCCAACCTGACCCTGGGTATACCCGTCTGGTATCTCGACCCTCCAGCCACTACCCTTCCAGGTCAACCCAAACCATATATTACTTTAACCCCAGTTCAACCAATCCCCATGACTTCTCCCGCTGCCACAGTCCCTCAGTCACCTCAACAGGAACCACCTCCTGTTGCGACTGCTTCGGGTCAGCATGGCAACACTCGCAGGGGGGCATCAAAGGAAAAGGCTACCTTGACAAAACCTGTCCCTCCTCAGCCTTCAACGCATACCATCCAGTGTGCTTTATGTGATGTTGTCGGTCATGCCACCCATACTTGTCTCGAGCTACCCTGCATCAAACCCCTGGTCAAAGTCGCATTCCTGGAGTCTACAGTCCATGAATCCTCTATTTCTTCCTCATCCGTAGCCAAGAACCCAAAGCCTCTTTGCACCAACAAACCCTGTGCTTTGTGTGGTGTCCATGGCCATTATTCTCACCATTTTCCTCACCTCACACATTACCGAGCCTCTTTAGAGATCATTCGCGAGTACGAGACAAAAAAAAACCCATCCGACTCTCCTATCCTTGCGCAATATGCGTCAGGCCAACTCGAGGATCTACCTTCTCCCATTGACATTCCTCCTCCTGATGTTGAGATGTCAGAACCTGCTGCCCCCCTCCCATACCTATCATCATCCGTCCGACCCTCAGAGTACATTCCCTCTTAATCCACTCCATCTATTTTTCTTGATTCCCCTTCAGCAACATTATTGGACTCTACATCCTTCGATCATATTTTTACTTGTTCTTCTGTCATCCCCCAAGACGGTCCGTATGTGAGCCTTTCTTCCCATGTTGATGATTTAGGTAGCTTTGCAGCCTCATGTGGTTTCCCTGACCTCTTCCCTCCCACCCATAACCATGACGATACCATCCGTATCTATGATATTCTCCGCAACCTGCGCTCCAACCCCCATCCATCACCCTCTAGTCGGTCTGTGATTCATATCCACCCTATACAGCCTACTACCTCCTGTAGTTATCCTGTGCTGTCTACCCTTCACTCACGTTGTCATCTTTGTTCTTACTCCTCCCATGTCTTGTCCTGTGACACTATTTTGCAGGACCTTCCGTCCACACCTTATATTGGCTATGACGATGGGACACGTCCCTATTCCCGGAATCTAGCCTCAGTAGCTTGGGCCATTTTTAACCCTTGTGACGATCCGCATGCGACCATCTCTTCTCATGATCATGAGTCAGGAAGCTTCGTCGTGTCCGGCGGTCTTTCTTCCACCAGTCACCCCATCTCCTATCATGCTGATGACATTCTGGAAGAAATCACCACCCCTGACTTTATCTATTCCCCCTTACATCGAACCCATGCGTTCACACCACATACACCTTGCGGCCATTACATTGAAACCTAATGTTTGAGTAAGGGGGCACCCATATTTTAGAGACCAAGAGAAGCAATTCTCTACAACTCTCCTAGTATATCTAGTCGTGCCGACTTTAGTACCATTATTCTTCCACATTTAGAAGAACCTCTAAAGTCCCATATCACTTTAGATCACTCTTGGGATGATGCCCCTTATCGTTCCTTTATCTTACATCAGCAACCCAGTCTTTTCGACCTTGTTGTTGACCAACCTAAATGTTTTCCAAAAGAGCATCAGTTCATTATCTCCAAATCCTCTGTTTGGGATAGTGGCACCAGGTATGCCAACCCAGAAACTTAAAGTCCATTTGATTCATATATGCAGTACTAAACGAAATTGGTAATCCTCCATTTCCGTTCTCAAACTGCATAACCATAACAACCACCAATGGCGCACCATATCCGTACAATGTGTTTAAATTCCCCATTTTCTACATCCATTTTAGCATGACCAAAACATGCTTGGGGGCACCTATGCCCCTCAACCATAAATATCCCAGATCTCAGCCAAAAAATAGCACTGAAACCCCCTTTCTCTGCCAGGTCGCAATTTTCAGGTCATTTCCTGGGACAGGTCGCAGTTTTCTGCCCAGTACCTGCTACCTAGGTCACAGAACAGACCCCAAAAAGTGCGACCTGGCCTGTTCATGAGCTCTGGGTACCTTTTAGTTTTTAGTACCTTGATACTTCACCAAGACACATTTTTTCCACGAAGAGTCTATTCACCTCTCCTACAAATCAAATTTCTTCACTTACCATACTTGTACTTGGGACACCCCTTTGTCTCCTTACTTGTCTTTGTTCATGTTGATTTTCGTCATGAGATACCCTATTGTACTCATGTTTTTATCATTCCCCATTGGACCTTTACTGTGTGGCAGCACCATCGAGTCGCCCTTGTTTAGAGCATCTGAGTTGAGTCATCATTATTCATGGAGTATATCTCGCGTCCCTTTGTATCCCACTATAGTCCTCCATCCTTCATTGCCTGGTCCCTCTCTCATGTTGCACATTATGGCCTTCCGTACCATTTTCCCCTATCCCTCATGATAGTGTGTCAGTCGGTGCCAAGCCATTCATGCCCTTTATGCTCTAACAAGGGAAGTCGTCCATCTGCTACTCAGTATTACTCATTTCATTATCATCATTAGTGTCTGTCTGTTAGTCACTCTACTATTTTCTCCCATGCCTTAGTTGATATTCCCTTGTTGCCTCACCTATGGCGGACCTACTTCTGTCGACATCAACTCATTTACTCCAGAAGCCAGGTCTGGGGGCCAGTGTACCTTGGTTCGAGCTCTTTTCAACATGATCGTGATCTATACACTTGATAGTCCAGTGATGCAGTAGAATCTATTAGTGATTCCCAGGTGTGTGTGAGATGTCTCAACCCTCATGCGGGGGTGGCCCTGCAGGTAGCCCCCCACATGCCCGGATGAACTCATTTCCGCCCTTGATGTAGCTCCTCCCATTTGATGATATCAGCCTCACCCGCTTGCAGTGCCTCTTCGATTTGCACATATCAGTCAGAGCTTGCGAGCCCTTCCCCGCGTGTAGGGGGCATTCGGGTGTATTTGTATCTCATGTACTACCATATTATTGTATAAGTCGTGACGATTATTCCAGGCATCACATGTATGTGGGATTCATCATGTTATTTATCTGGCTCATGTTTAGGCCAGCACATGCTTCATTATTGCGTTTTGTGGTTTTCCGGGCGCCTTATTCTTTGTACCTTGTCTCAGCGGGCATAGGTATGCCTCCCCCGCCGCCTTTAGCACAGGTACCACTTCATACACTAGAGACTTGCTGCACCTGTAAGTCTCATCTCATCAGGTTCTAGTCGTTTATCACATCAGACAACATTACACGTCTCTCTCTCACTTCCCTTTTGATATCTAGTGATTGAGTTCTTACAACGTACTTCGGTCATACGATTTGCTCCTAACACTCGTACGTTGGGGGGCAATCTGTTACACCATTTTTTTTGTCATCTAACCTATTATTATTAGATGAACCCAAGTACACCATGTAAGACCAATTTTACCCCAAGTAAAATTGCTTTCACCACATAAAATAACTTATTTGGTCATATTTAACCCAAAAAAAGAAATTAATTAAATAAATCCTTATTTATTTAATTATTTCCTGAGAACAAGTTATTTAAATCATTATTTAAATAATATTCTTAGTTAAATTTGACTAAATCATCCATAAATAATCAAATAAACCATTATTTATTTAATTATATTCCCATCATTCCCCTAAAATGATAAATAAATCATTTATTTATTTATTATTTATAAATAAAGGAATTGACCCAAGTCAAGAATCCTTTTTCCTCCAACAAATATAATAAAATATTCCTAAAGGGTGCTTCTAGAATTCGATTAATAATATTTTATTCATGCACCAAGTTCTAGACCGCCCCAATATTTTGTTATAAATAGGGGGGGTTTCCCCATTCATAAGTCACCTTCATTGCATTAGATCACTCTAGATCTACTCTTGGTCACCATTTTCCATTTTGTTTTGTGAACTCCCATTGAGTTCTATGTTTGTTTTTCTACACCCATAAGAGAGAGAAATGTTAGATCTAAAACACTGAGGACTTTCAAGAACCCATCCCACTGAGGAGAACCGGAAGACACCTTTCTAGTTTTCCTCTCAGGTGCCCATTCTTTAATATAATACAAAATTATTTTAAATACATTCTTCTTGTCTTGTCCATTGGATTTATGGAGCCATGTTATATTTTATCTGGCTAATGTATTTTGTGCTTATATCTGAATTTGTGCAGCAAACTTAAAGATATTTTGCAGCCATAATCGATGTTAGGGCTATTTTTTATGCGTAGCTAAAGTGATCTTTTATGACGAAAGAATCATACTAACAGTGTGCTTGGCACAATAAGGTAGGATAACAAGTATATTGGTATATTTATTTATGCGCTAGCAGTTGTGACATTATGGCAGTATGATGCAGGGAATTGTATGGAAAAAGAGAGTGCCATGAAATATTGAAGGCCCAGCCTAAAATTTCGTTGGAATTATTGGGAACCATGGGGATTGAGTCATGGTGTTTGTTTTAAATTCTTGTGCTTTCGATCTTTTGTGATTTGGTTGCGATTGATTTGTAGTCTTGATTGCATCTAGTGCATGCCCATGCCACTTTGTTGCAGTGTCATATTGCTTTTGGTTCTTGTGGTTTTATTCTTGTTGTTTCTTTTTCTTTTCCTTGTCGTTTATGTTTTGAGGGTCTTGAGAATTGGTTGGGAAAGATGGAAGTTGATGGAGCTCAGTGCATGATTAAGTAGCAAAAGGTAATAATATGACAACTGGTTGGATTGGTTGGGTCCATTGTGGTAAATGGATGGTGGAAGTACATACATGAGAAAGGAAACAAAAAAGGTAAAATGAATGAGGTGTTAAATGCCTTGGCTATGTTAGGAACTATTGTTCTCAACGTTGTGCATGTTGTGCACAAATAAGGGAATTCTCTTAACCTAGACTTTATGATATATATCAATGGCATTGTGATCATGATTTTGTTGATGTTTATATATGTATACATGTATGTGAGTATGTATGATTTTTTTTGACAAGATTATGATTTTTTCATGCTAATTATATATATATATATACGTATGCATCTATGTATCTATTTCCATGTATGACAGGGTTTTCAAGGATCATCCTTGTGGAGGAATGATTGCTTATGTTGATGAATGACATGAAGGGGTTCCTATCTATGAGGAACCAAGTGGCATAGTAGTATTGATAGATATACAAGGTTAGTTTCATGTGGGTGTGATTTGATATTATTATGCTTGTACTATGCTGATTTTTATGTTATGGCAGGAAACGTTGAGGGTTACATCGGTGAAGTGAAAGTAGTGTGATCTATGGCATGCTAAGATAAGCATGGATAGTGGGAAGACACTAGAAGCAAGGTTGCTTACGGGGTCAATGTGTGGTCTATGGATGTGTTGTGCTATTGTTGTGTATATGTTGTTCATGTTGAATATTCAATGATTGTACCTATTTTGATGTGTAATTTTTCATATGTAGTATTATGTACATATGATGTTGTATGCATGTTATATATATTATGTTGCATATGCAATTCCAGGTATAGATGGTGTTATGTACATTTTTGATATGTGGTTTCGTGTGCATGTTGGATATGTGGTGTTGTGTACGTATGGTGTTATGTACATATTGAATATGCAGTGCTATGTACATATGGTGTTGTGTGTGTTATGTACATATGGTGCTATGTGCATTTGTTATTGTGTACATGATTGTACACATGGTGTTGTGGGAATGTGGTGTTGTGTACAGGTTGTACATGTGGTGTTGTGTGAAAGCGGTGCCGTGTACATGTCATTAATGTGGTGTTGTGTCATATGGTGTCATGTACATGTCGTGCATGTGGTGCTGTGTACATGAGGTATTGTGTACACATTATACAGGTGGTGCGATGTACATTTGGGGTTATGTACATTTTGTGTAGGTGGTGTTGTGTACATGTGATGCAGTGCACACGTTGTGCAGGTAATGTGTGTATAGGTGGTATTGTGTACATGTTTTGCATATGGTACTGGTCTACATGTGGTATGGTGTGCATGTCATACATGTGGTGTTACAAGCATGTGGTATTATGTATGTGCATGGTGTAGTCATGGTATTGTGACATATGTATTCATTGTGTTGTACTTTTTATATGTATATGTATTGGGATGTATTGTGCAATGGGTGTAGGTGTATGTGTTGTATGATGATGTAGGCATATGTATTGTGTTTTATCATAAACTAGGAGTAGGTTTATGTGCTCTATGTTGGTGTAGGCATATGTATTGTGTTGTGTTTTACACCGGGTGTGGGTGTATGTATTGCACGACGTTGTATGCCTTGTGTGGATGTATGCTTTGAACATGGCGTTTGGGTGCTTGCTAGTTGTGCCAACCGATACGATGTGTGTACAGAAAGAAAAAAAGTAAAAGTAAGGACTGATGAAGGATAAGTATCGATATTTTACTTCAGCTATATTATGCATGTGATATGTGATTCTGACTTATGATGGTTACATGTGATTTATGATTATGGTTTATGATGATTGCATGTGAATCATGATTTTAATATATGATGGTTGTGTTTTGAGCTAACCATATGTGATATTTTTATACATGATGATTTTATCAAACAACCAATTTGACTTGTTGTGACATGAAATAAACAGGATTGCAAGTGTACCTTATTGACGAGCTACCAATGATTTATAATTTGAAGTTATTTCAATTTATTTTGAATCTAACGACAGTTATGTACTTGGTACTGGAATTATGGAAATGCCCAGTTGGGTGGTTAAAATTGATTGCAAGAAGTAGCAACAACAACAAAAGGAATTGGAATATGCAGTAGTATGTTCATAAGGCATTTCAAGGGAAGGGATATTGTGGCACATTGTTACCCAATAGTGTCCATTGATTTCCCTGAGTAGGATATGACTGGTATGATGGTTTTGAGGCAAGTATATGCCTTGTTTTTTATATCTTCTGATTCAAGGAAGCCTTGCCAGGGGATGGAATTCCTGGGATGGGGGTGCTAGCAGAAATTGGAAGGTGAGTGACCACACAAAAGGGGTGACCAGATTTCCCAAGGGATTGTGTAGCAGAGAAGGGAAGGCCGAGTTGGATTATTTTTTTGTTATTAGCATTGATAGATGGAATCATATGAACAGTGGGAGTGTGCCCTAGAAAAATGATCCAGTAACTGTTCATTGAGAGGAAAAATGGTGTAGGATTGTAGCATTGGACATTGGATGCAACCTTGACTTTGGCAGTGGATTTTGGACTTCCTGGAAAGGAGGTGAATCCTAGTATTACTTTGAGGGTGGATGTGTGAGTCTTTGGATTCCCTTGTTGTTGATATGATCATCGTACCCTTTTATTTGTTGGTTTATAAAATTTCTATATGTGTATATATGTATATTATTGTAAACAATGTATCAAGCTTGTTTATAAAACTCCATAAAAAATATGGTTATTTGATGGTTGAAGAAAATGTTCATAAGTATATGTGGTTGTGATTGTAAATACCATAATGAGTTGTGTTATAAATCTCCATTAAACAGTATGATTATCATGTTTTAGTAGGATATTCATTGTAAATACTACAATGAGTTGTGTTATAAAGCTCCATAGGTAGTATGTTTTGTTTTCAGCGGTTGTTGGTTTGTAGGCGCGATTGAACACCGAGGACAGTGCTCCCCCAAGGGGGGGGGGGGGGGGTTCTATAAAATCCCTAGCAAAAAAATTGATGTAAAAAATATACAAGACCATAGTCAATGGGATACGTATTCTAGCCTGAATAACAGGCAAAACATCCTAGCGGGTGTTCATTCGGTTTATTATGGCTAAGGAATTTGGAGGCAATGAAAAAGGATTTGGAAAAGGCATGGGGCATTCATTGGCATTTTATTTACGAAAATAATGGAAATTAGGAGAAAAGGAAGGTGAAAGGTCATAGGTTGCATGTGAGGAGGAAATTGAAGGAAAATAATGGAAAATGAAGGAAAAGAGAGGCCTATTATATAAAAAGGATTCTAAGGATCAATTGGTAAGCTTGGCCAGTTTAGTTTTGGACCTCTCATTATTCTCTCTCTCTCTCTAATACTCTTGAGCACTTAGAGTATTATTGGAGCACTCTTGGAGAGTGTGGCATATTTGGATATTTGGATCAAGAAAGAAAAGTAAGATCAATAAATCACAAAAGACATCAGGATCAACATCTATAGCAGGTTCTGAGTGTAGGTACCGAGTTTCATGTATGATTTCCTCACTAGTTTTGGCATGCATGGTATTTCATTTGGTTTCTTGATTATGATATGTGATGGGCATGGAATATGGTCAGGATTGATAGTGGATTTTCCTAGCCTTGCCATTTCCTGGATAGACATGCTAATTGTGGGTTTATTTCCATTGATTGTTTTTTGGTAGGTTCTCATGGTTCCTTTATATGTTGGGTTGAGTTATTAGTTCCTGGAGCCTTGGTTGGAAAAAAGCTCTGGAGCCCAGTGGTCAACTTTTGGGTTGAGTTACTAGTCCTAAAGCCTTGATTGGAAAAACATTTTGGAGTCCTAGGTGGGTTGAGTTACTAGTCCTGGAGCCTTGGTTGGAAAAATTCTCTGGAGCCCAGGAAAAGTTGGGGTTGAGTTACTAGTCTCGGAGCCTTGGTTGGACAAATGCTCTAGAGCTTGGGAAAATCTGGGGTTGAGTTACTAGTCCTGGAGCCTTGGTTGGAACAAACACTCTAGAGCCCTAGAGCAACTTAGATGGAGACCAATCCATGATTATTAGTTATGTACAAATGTGAGGTGGAATCACTGGTTTGGGGTTGAGATGGTCTGGTCTCTGGAGCCCTGGGTTGGTGTTGATTGATGTGTGTGATAAATTCACACATTCATGCTTGGAATATGGCACGAGGGTGATTGGATGAAGTGATATTTGGCTTAGCCATGTCTATGGTCTGATGGAATGTGGAAGTCCCATTCCGGGTTGGTTTTTACACTCATTACTGAAAGGTTTAATGCCTTGGGATTTGATGCATATATGAAACGGTTTATATAGGGATTATATTGCCAATGTATCCATCATATTTATGTTGGTATTATGTTGGTTATGAGCATGTATTATGACAGTGATGAGGTATGGCTCTCTCCATGTTTTTACTTGTAAATGAATAATTAATACATCTATGGTAAAATTTATTGTATGAAATATTATGATGTAGGGAGCAATGCTTCTTAGCTATTTTGAAATAAGAAAGATAAATAATTAATACATCTATGGTCAAATTTATTGTATGAAATATTATGATGTAGGGAGCAATGCTTCTTAGCTATTCTGAAATAAGAAAGATACCTCTTCATTTAAATATGTTGTTTATACCTGTAGATGTTATTCTTGTGACATGTTTGACAAAATGCATGTCATGGCTAGGTGGGGTCGGATCAGTTCTGGTTGATGTTATTTCTTCCATATGTTTGTTTTAATTTTATTTACCCTCTCATGAAGTTATAAGAAGTTTTGGGCAATGACTTGGGTTCAAGGGCTGAAAATGTGTCAGAGATCTCAAAGCTATAGGCGGAAAATTGGTTGTTTGGGCCTTACACACTACCTTGACAACGATAGCCTACAAATATAGGTCTATAGCCGCTCTCCTTCCCTTACAAGTCCATGAATAAGCCTAAAAGGGGTTAAAAATAAATTCCCCCTCAAGGAACATGGCCCTGGAAGGTTGGTTTACCTCTTCGGGATGTCAATGATGTAGTGTAAGGTGTGTTTTTGGTGTTTCCGTCGGTTCCACTTCCTTAAGGTCATCTAGGAGGTTGAATATCATATTAGTAGCCTATCGTCATATGTTTACCCCGGCTAGTCGGTTACTTTGGTAGATGTGGGAAGAGGGTGTTACATCACCGATATAAACTATAATATGAGCTCCCTCATGGAATCCCTAACTAATCATATCAAGGTATTTAAAGAAGACATAAGTTTTAATTTATAGGTTTGATTAGAGGGGAGATCAGGAAGAAATAGAGAAGGATCCAAAGAAAGAAGCCACAAAAGGTCAACCAAGTTTGAATGATATGAACCATTCACATTCCCTTTTCAATATGTAAGTGAAATTTGGCATCAGGTCATATCAAGGTGACATTAACTATCTAAAGTTAAATCAGTAGTTGAAGTAGTTAGAAGTTTATTTTAGTGTCTATCATATCGATAAAGAAAAAAATATTTCATTTTTTGAGCTGAAATTAGAGGGCCATCACCATCACCTGGTGGGAAAGAAACTCAAAGACCTTGATTTTATAGGGAGATCCTCTAGTGACTAATTGGGAGAATTTCAAAAGCCTAAAAAAGTCATAATTTTACCCTATTGGATAAGTAAAGGACCAGTGGATCTAGTGGAACTACTTCAGGAAAAGGCAGAGGCAGGGTGCACAAGAGTATAACATAGAGTTCATAAAAATTACCATAATGCTTGGTATCTCCCCAAATAACCTAGACATATTCCTTAAGTGTCTGGGGGGGTCTACATAGCCCTCTTTGAAATAAAGTGATGCTATTCAAGCCCAAATTGATGAAAGAGGCTTATGTATAGGCATAATACCTAAAGAACATATGCTAGAAGAAAGGAAAATAAAGTGGATCAAAGAAGAAGGATCATGAGAATGCTTCTTAGGAGGATAAGTGGAAAAGGGGGAAATATAAAAAGATGGAAGCCACAACACATGAGTGCAAAGATCCTAGTAACCACTACAACCACTGTAAAATTAATGGTCATGCAAATGAGAAGTGTTAGAAGTTGCATCCATAGCTTAACCCAAAGAAAAAAGGAGAGATAATAATAAGAAGAATCGCATGGCCACTGATTCAAACAACCAAGTTGATAGCAACTCGGAAGTGGATGAGAATATCGTATGTACATTAATGCTAAAGGAGGTGAATTTGAGTAGAATTTATCAAAATGAATAGAATGAAAAGATGATACTCTTCCATAAAAATATATAGGTTAAAAAGACCATTATTGATGACCTATTTGACTTAGAATCACAATAAAATATCATTGTAGTAAATATGGTTAATGGATTAGGACTGGGTTTTCATGATAATATAAGCGTGTATCCATTAGAATGGCCAAATAAGGATGTGGAAAAAAAATATAACAAAATAGTGCAAGATCATATCTATATTAGCGATAATTTTATTGATGAAGTATAAAAATGTGTAGTTCCCCTTGATGTTTTTGGAGAGGTATTTAAAAGTCCTTATATGTACATGTGTGATACAATATCATGTGAAGAGAAAATGTTCTTGAAGCTATTGATGTTATCTACAAGCTTGTTAACATGGAATATCTCAATCTTGTTAAACTTTTCCTCTAATCCACCTTATTTTCTTTCAAAGGCACCATTTAGGAGCAAACTGAAGGGACGAAAATGGGCTCTTCCCTTTATCTCATCAGCGCTAACATCTTCATGGAATTATTCAAAACCAAAGCTATTGAATCTTGGCATAAAAATTGGAAGTGTTGGTTCCGGTTTGTCAATGACACCTTTTTCATTTGGAAGCATAGAATGGTCGAGCTTAATTCCCTCCACTCTCATCTCAACAAAATATCCCCTCATATTCAATTCACCATGGAGATTGAATCTAAATAATTTCTCCCCTTCCTTGATTTCATTGTTTCCTGAAAACCTTATGGTTCCCTTACCCATTAATTCTATATAAAATAGGCCCACATTGATTGGTATCTCCATGCCCATTCACACCATCACCCATATTAGAAATATGTTTTTCTCAAGCTCTCATCTCTTGAGCCCTTAAAATATTAGATCTTGAATTCATTCCTTCAGAAAGATCCCACCTTTTCAAGCCTTTAGAGCCAATGGTTAATCCTCATCTCAAATTAGTAAAGCCTTTCAGATGCTTCCAGTCCTAGATCTTGCTTTGTCTCCCCCACTCCTCCCTAAGGCCAAGTCTCTCTTCCATATATAAAAGGGACCATTGGCCTCATTTCAAAAATATTAGCAAAAAGGGACATTAAAAACACCTTTAAACCACAAAGAACTTTGAAGCAGATGTTTCAGTTAGCCAAAGATAATACTGAACCCATGCCATGCTCAGGGGTTTTCCAAATTCTCTATTCATGTGGGAAGTCTTATATTGGTCAGTCATGTCATCCCTTCAAACCTTTCTTGAAGGAACATATTGCTTACACCAACCATCTTTTTTTATCAAAGCCATTCATTGTTGAACACTCACTTAAGTCTAAACACATTGTTCACTTCAATCAATTCGAAATCTTAGCCCTTGTTCATTTTTCACAACACTCGCATCATTAGGGAAACCCTTGAAATCTAGAAGCACCCATGATACTTTCAAAAGAGAAGATGGATTTAATTTGGGCCAATCATGTAAACTTGTCATCCATAACCTTTCTCACTAAATATTTTTCATTCCTCCCATGTTTTCTCTTGTATTCATGTTCATTTTTATTCTTTATCAATCATCGAATTAGTTCTATTTCTATTTATTTTTAATCTAATTCATTATAAACAATTTATTCTCTATAACTTGATTTAATCTCATCTAATTTATGGTTGGTTTTTCAAAATAAATTTAATAATAAAATTGTTGGGTATGCGTTATATTCTTTCCACGACTAGTCACGCGTGGGGGGGGGGGGGGCGGGGGGGGGGGGGGCGGGGGGGGCGTGACAACAACCCTTGTACATTGCACCGGGCGCAACAGGGGGGGCATCAACCCCCCTTGTTTGGGGTTCAGGAAAAAAAAATTGGACCCTATTTTCCAATGGGCAGACCCGCCCATGGTTTTGTGCATGGGTTTGCACATGGTTTGAAGACATGATTCTTTCGGCCCTAAGTGTTTGGTGATCCAGTCAAGGGAACTACGGTTATGTTCTAATCCAGGGTTAATGGATTGGGGTTTATGTATGCTTCGGCATGTATATATATGTGTTGTAACACTAAAATGAACATAATGAAAAATCAAGTTGGTCGTCCCGATTTGGGATCCAGGGGAAAATATCTGTGTTTATCTATTTTATGTTTTATGCTCTCGCTATTGTTTATTTCCTATTTTAAGATTCGTTTGTAGATAATTTCTGCATAGGGTTAAAACCTACAAAAACATTAGTTTAATATTGAGTTTTCCCTCTTTTTTAGATTAAAAAGGATATTATATATTAACCTTTATTGTTTCCCACCCTCCTTCCTCTTTTTTGAATTTTATTTTATTATTACTTTTAGATTTACATCAAATTCTTTATCTAACCTTTTCACTTTTTTTTAAATAATTTTCTCCTTGTTAATTAATTATTTAATTATTTAGTTTTAATTAATTATTTATTATTATTATTATTTCTTATTTAATCTTTATTATTATGATTTCTTTTAAACCCCTTTTTGACTTTTTTGAATCAATTTTTGAATTTCTTCCTCTTTGTTTAATTAATATTTAATTATGAATTTTTATTATTTATTTAAAAAAAATAAAAAATTGTTTTGGCACTTAATGAATTCTTCACTAAATTATCATTTCCCCCCTAAAAACTAATTATGTTCTTACCTTTTAAATTTTTCAATAGAATTTGTTTGTATTCATTGTAAACTCTCTCGCCCCTAATTATGGGTGGAGTGTCCACCTAAAACATTGGACATGATTAAATAAACTATACACAATTCTATCCAAAATTTCTCTACGAATATGAATAAATTTGGAAATGTTATTTCTATTACAATATCACCTTGTTAAGGATGGAAAATCATTCACCATCAAGGTACACAAATTCTAGTAAAAAATTAAGTTGGTAAGTGCCAATAAGGTCAAGAAACTAATTAGTTCTAACAAGAATTATGTTTTATTGTTTTTAAGAGGAAACTAGTTTGTAGGAAAATTTATGAGAGCAAAGGAATCCCTTGAGGGATGTACTAAGAAACAAAAACAACAACTAGAAGAGTTGCTACAAGCATATAATAATGGCTTCTAGGAGCCTAAAGGGCTACCACCCAAGAGGGAAGTGCAGCATGTGAACACCCAGAAGAGTTTCTACAAGCATGTATGAATGGATTCTGGGAGCATAACGAGCTATCACCCAAGAGGGAAGTGCAACCCGAGATGCAACTATTTCTAGACTCCTCATTTCCAAACATTGGGTTGTACAAGAAATTTGTTATAGAAGCAAGTGAGGCGAAGAAACAATTTTAACAGCTACTTGAATAGGGTGTCATTCAACTGAGTACATCAACATGTGGGTCACCCATCATTGTTATGCCAAATAAGGATGGTACTTGGTGAATGTGTATTTATTACAGGGCATTGTACAAAATTATACTAAAAAAAAGGTACCCCCTACCGAGAAAACATGATTTTATGGATCAATTGCAGTAATTAAGATACTTCAACAAGTAAGACCTAAAGTCTAGATATAACCAAATTTAACTAAGAGACGAGGATAATTAGAAGACAACCTTCAAAAATAGGAAATGTTTGTATGCGTGGTTAGTCATGCCATTTGGCCTATGCAATACATCGATTACATTTATGATGTTAATGAGTTATATATTGTGCCCTTTAAAAATTCATTTGTCATTGTCTATTTGGATGATATACTAGTATATAGTGTTATGAAGAGGAGTACATCTCACATTTGATGCAAGTGTTAGATAGATTAAAAAAACACCAACTTCTAGCAAATATCATGATGTGTGAGTTGAACAATAGTCTTTGGTGTATGTGATAGGTGAAGGATATTTGAAGATAAATTCTACCAAGATATAGACCATGATGAAATGGATGATGCCTACTAATTTTTTTGAGGTCAAGAATTTCATAGGGCCTACACAGTACATCAAGAAATTTGTAATGTTAATTTCAGTAGTAAAATCACCACTCCACGCAATAACAACATGTGGCAATTGGTTTTATTGGGGAAAGGGTTGGCAAAGGGCCTTTGAGGAGCTAAAGAAGAAGATCAATGAAACACTAGTTCTCGCATTACTGAACTTATAAAGCCCTTCTAATTTGGGACATATGTGAGTGGGTATGCTATGGGAGTGGTATTGATGTAGGGAGGAAGAAATGTATGCTACTATTATGAATTTTTTCAAGGGGTAGTTCTTAACTACCCTACCTAGGACAAGGACCTCTATGCTTTGGTGTAAGTTGTGAAGAAGTGGAAGCATTGTTTGATGGAGAAGGATACAATAATCCACACAAATCATGAACTTCTATAGTATTTACAAGCCAAGAGTAAGCTACAATGAACTAGGAATTACAAGTGGGTGGGGTTTTTATAAAAATTTCATTTAGTGGACAAGTATAAGAAGTGTAGCACAAACAAGTTGGATGACATACTTTCAAGGCCACCCCCATCAACTATCACAACTTTGGGAACTATTAAGAACGTAAGGCCATTCACCAATGATATATTTTGTAAATTCCACATTTCAACTTAACATTAATTGCGCTCTCCATCTGAGTATTATAGAGATGTTGTAATGTTTAACATTTTGACTCAGTCAAAATAAAAATAAAATAAAATAATAAATAATTATAATTATCAATAAAACATTTTAACTCAATCAAATTACATAAACAAAAAATTAAATTACCGAAAGAATTCTGCTAAATTAAATTAAATTAAAAGTACAAATTAATAATGGCATAGTCTAACTTATAGACGAAATGCCCTTTTTCACAACATTTTTTTCTAGTTAATTTTAATTAAAATCCGACAAAAGTTTTTAAAAACTTGAGTTTAAATTCTTTAATGTGCATAATTAGAGTTCCCTAGGGGTTGTTTAGGGTGTAGAATCCATTTATACATTCAAAAATGTATTTTAAATAACAAAAAATATGGAAATTGTATTGCCGATTTTGGTGAATTCTGGTGAAAATAGCTATTTCGTTTATAAGTTAGACTATGCCATTAATAATAATTAAATGAACTTAGATCCATTTTATCTCTGGATTTACCAAATATAGCAAAAATTCAAATCTCTTTAAGTACAAACCTCTTATTTATCTCTCTTAAAATTTGATAAATTTAAAATTTAATATATATATATTAATATTAAACATAAAAAATAAACATTTTATTTATAATAATATGTTATATAACATAGCACTTGATCCTACATTTTTCATTTATGTGATGTAAAGGAGGTTGCCCCAGGAAAAAATACAAAGGGAGCCTCAACATGACAATGTTTTTAGGCTGTCAGATCACATCTAATATCTGTGATCTCCGCAGACAACCATGACATGCCTGGGGTTTGACGCATCCGATCGGCTCAGTTGGGTTAGGATAGCCATCTTAGCACATTAAAACCCTAATGTTGCTTCTCAACAGAGGAGTGAGCACACGGTTTCGGTGTTGGAGGAGGACCTGCACTCTCGGAGCAGTCGTTTTAGCACTAAATTTTACAAGAAAGATGGGTTTTGAACGAGACTTGATTGATTTAGAACCATCACTGGAAAACCTTTCAACAACTTGGGGGCACGAGGTGTCCGCAAAGAATCTAGAGAAGTATATTCCGGCCATCAATGATGCAGGTATGAAAAACAAAGACCCAGAAGGGGCTTGGGGCTTTACAAATGGTGCAGCTCTCTTGGAAGAAAGCCTATGGATTACGTTTAAATGCGCTTGGAGGGGAGAGCACGAGCCAAGGATTTTCCAGCAAGTGACAAACCCTAGGAAAAAAGGAGTCCCTCAAGGCTCGACAAACCTGTTAATCCATACACCTCCAGGTATTTCCTCAACCCCGTTTTTCTTAGGGGGTTTGGAAGACATAGTTTCTAGTTGTGGTATTCAGAGTTCTGTTGGCCTAAAGGGTTTCTTCGGAGAGAGCCATAGATTTATGGATCTGGGCAGAGAAGCCCATTTGGATGTCCCTAGTACAAAAAAAAACATCTCAGTGGCAAGGCCTTAGTTTCCTTGAAAATTTTCTCTTCTTGTAGGGGAGTGAAGAGGCGAGCTCGGGGCCAGAGGCAGGAAAGGTTTTGTTTAAAAACCCTAGTGTTTTGAGGCAGTCAATGCTGGGACAGGTAGGGGTTCATCAACTTGCATCTTTAGCTAGAGAACAAGGAAGGTTCTCAGGTTCCCATAAAGGTGAGAAGCAGCAGGAGGTATTTGGGATGACCAGACAACAAGAAGGATAACAAGAAGATGGAGGCCCTCCACAAGAGCCTATTCAACACTCTTTGGAAGAGCAACCTGGGTCGCCTATTCTTGAAGGACTAGATGCTATCTAAAGGTCATTGGAAGGTGAGGAAGGTGGAAGGAGTGGGGTTGTAGGAAAAAGGAGAAAGAAGACCAAGATGATCAGAAAAAAGGAAGAGAGCCCATGTTGTGTTTTCAGAGTGGACATCTTCATTGATGAAGTAATGGAATCAACAAAAACCATTTTAGTAGGTAGAGTTAGAGGAAGAAAATTTTATTTCAATTACATCACAGAATAGACAGCCTCAGCATGGGTGGATGCCCTCAGGAGTCCTATAGATATTCAAATTTTAGCCCGGGGGTGGTTCATGATTAAATTCGAGAAAAAGGAGCATTTGGAATGGGTAATATAAAAAACTTGAAATTTCGGGAAAAGGCCCATTTTATTCAGGAAATGGACGCCACTGTTCAATTCTCATAAGGAAAAAATCAAAGAAACGCCATTTTGGGTAAAGCTCCCAGGGCTACCAATACCCTTCTAGACAGACTCGACATTTAGATCTATTGGGAACACACTGGGTCAGTTCCTTGAAGCAGATCTGTCTTTCCAACAGACCAAGGGTTTGAGTGCTGCCAGAATTTTGGTCAATCTAAACCCTAAATAAGGACTAGCAGAAGAAATGCACCTCAAATATAAGGATTTAGAGTTTACTCAGACATTGGATTATGAATACATGCCCTTTTGATGCCACCAATTTCATAAATATGGACATTTGGAAAAGGATTTCCCGCTTGGGAACAGAATAAGAAGGAAGCAGCAAAGGATAAATTGAGGGCCTCTTAGGCCTTCTATTGCAGAAGAGCCCAGGGAATCTGAGGGGGAGATGATGGAAGGGGTTGATGGAACAAGTGGCAACATAACAGAAACAACTCCTACTGAGTAAATGTCGGAGAAAAACAACCCTATTGCAATGGAACAAGATCCAAAGCGCCCTCCAGTTTCTTCTCCCCTTCATGAAGTTGAGCTCGCCGCATATACTCAGGAGGGTACGATTCTGGTCTCTTCTCCCTCTCCTTTCACCTCTTTATGTGCTTTTGTTTTTGCTTATTCAAAGCCTGGTCCTTCCAGGCCATCTCAATTGGAATATTTTCAAATGCATGATGTTATAGAGTCTTTGGATAGTATCATTACCACCATCTTGGTTACCCTGATGGAAACCCCCCCTGTGTCTCGACTTGGATCACCCCCTTCACAACCTTGTATCCTTGTAAAACCCCCATATAACTTAAGATATCTGTTGCAGAAATCCATGAAAGAGGAGGATATTGGAGGTTTAGAGGCTATTCCAATCTCGGTAGGCCCAAGAAATATGAGGGGTAGGAAATCCAATATTTCCAAGGCCCAAGTTGGGGAAAAAATTGACTTTGCAGATGGAAAGCAGCGTTCCCTATTTGGGGTGCTTAGAGAAGTGCAAATCCCCTCCCTGGGTTATCGATTATAATCCTCTCTTTCTATTGCAGGGGTTTTTCTATTCAACCTAACAAATTAGCACTGAGGGATTTGATGAAGTCCTACGAACTAAAGGTCCTTATGCTACAGGATACTTTGGGAATGGGGGAAGAAGTAGTTGGAACACTATCCAGGATGTTCTCAGGGTCGTATTTTTAGATCCTATATGCACATGGAAGATCGGGAGGCTTGGCATTGGGCATAAGATCCGGGAAGCTGAAGGAAATATCTACTTGGGGTTTTGAAAATGCCTTAGACATGGAATTATATTCAAATGATCTGTGCCACCCTCTCCTTCTCTTAAATGTATATGGGCCTTTTTTGGATAGGGTGCTGTACTAGAACAAACTTTTTCCTAAGTCCTGCTTGAATAACTCTAATATGATTTTGGGAGGAGACATAAATTTTTCCTTGGGGATTTTTGAATCCTCGGGTCCCTCTGCTCGAGTAGATCCCCTTATATATTTTTTCCTTAATAAGCTAGTATCCTCACACCTAATGGATGCAAACCTGATCAAACCTAGACCCACTTGGAGGAACAGAAGAATGGGAGAGGATAGGGTGGCCAAGAAGCTGGATTGTTTCCTCCTTAACGAATAGCTAGTGGACAGATACACTGTCTTTAGGCATTCGGTTTGGGAAGGGGGCATATCTAACCACTTGGCCATCTTTCTAGAGATCAAAGGTCCTCATAAGAAGCTGGGGGCACCCTTCAAGTTCAACTCTTCCTGGCTCAAAGATGAATCATTCAACACTTTGTTTCATGACACCTGGAGGATGGGAGGGATGGCTGAACCATATAGTATGAGCTCAATTTTCATGGAGAATCTAAAGAAAATGAGAAAAACTACCTTGGAATGGGAAAAGGAAAAAAAAACCAAGGAGAAGGAAGAATTACAGAAGATAAACGAAGAACTTGATTTCCTTGAAAGTCTGGAGGGTGCTTGATATGTCTCCATTGAATCAAGGGACAGAGTAAAGGGTATGGAAGCTTCAAGAAGGAAAATATTATTGGAAAAGGAAGAAATTTCGCGTCTCAAAAGTAGGGCCATCTGGTTGATAGCAGGGGATGAAAACACGAAATGTTTTCAAAACTATGCCAAAGGGATGAAAAATATTAATACTATTTGGGAATGAAGACAGAGGAAGGAAGTACTGCACGATATTTCAAATATTTATCTTCTTTGGGAGTGAAGCACTTCAAAACTTTGTTCAAATCCCCAACAGAGGCTTCGATAGCTGAAGTGATCAGGGTAGCTCAGTTTTTTCCTAGATATATCGACGAATAATGGAATGACAACATAATGGAGCCTGTCTCGAAGGAGGAGGTGGAAGGGATCCAAAAGGAAATGCATAAGGACAAGAGCCAAGGACCAGATGGTTGGACGGTGGAATTATTCCAACACATCTTTGAATCATTGGGATATGACCTACTTGCAATTATGGAAGAGTCAAGACGCACCGAAACCATATATCAACCTTTCAATTCCACTTTCCTCGCCCTCATAGCCAAGAATGAGGATCCGAAATCCTTCGATGATTTCAAACATATCTCTCTTCTTGCATATATAAAATCATTGCAAAGGTGATAGAAACCCATCTTAAACCATTCCTGTCCCAGAACATCTCCTTGGAAAAATCGACTTCTTGGATGGAAGACAAATACACGAGGTTGTTGGGGTGGCACAAGAAACTATTCATAGCCTAAAAAGAAGCCGAAAAAAAGGAGCAATTGTTAAAATTGATCTATCCAAGGCATATGACAAATTTAGTTGGATGTACCTCCGACTACTCCTGACCCATCTTGGTTTTAGGATTGAATTCATCAACTAGGTGATGGGGTGCATTACAACTACCAGTATTGCCATTTTGATCAATGGGGCCGCGACCAACTTTTTCCATGTTCAAAGAGGCCTTCATCAGGGATGCCCTTTATCCCCCCTCATTTTCCTTCTGGTTGCGGAAGGGCTCAGTCTGATGATTCATGATGCAAAAATAAGGGGGGAGTTAAAAGGCATTGAGGTCATTGTCAACCTCTTCATAACTCATCTACTATTTGTGGATGATATTCTCCTCTTTAGTAACAGAAGTTTAGAAGATCTCCGACGGATAAAAGAGGTTCTAGACCTCTTATTGAAGGCTACCGGCTTAAGCATAAATAGCCAAAAATCCACAATCACCATGGAAGGCCTCTCCAAAGCCGAAGTGGCTAGAACCTCTGAAGTATTTCCATTTGAAGTAAAGGCCCTCCATGACACTTTCAAATACTTGGGTTTCCATCTAAAGCTGAATTCTTATCAAATTTAGGATTAGCACTGGTTTGTGCCAAAAATTGATTCAAGGATGAAGCATTGGAGTTTTAAATGGCTCTCTCGTGCAGGGAGGCTTGTGCTAATTAAATCAGTTTCCATGGAAATTTCAGTGTATTGGGCTTCCCTGTCTTGGGTGCCAAAAAGCATCCTTTCTTCCATCAAAAAACTCTGTAGTAGGTTTTTATGGTTGGGGTCAAAGGTGGAACAAGTAATGCCATGGGTGGCATGGGAGAAAATAGTGTGACCAAAGGTCTGGGGAGGGTGGGGAATCAAGGAGCTCCCCTCTTTTACTGCCTCTCTGGCTGCAAAGCTGGGTTGGAGAATCATCACTCTGGAAACAATTTGGTCATTATTTATAATAAGAAAATACATCGACCCAATGCAAATAAATGAATGGCTGCAACTTCCAAATAAGAAATTGAAAAATGCTTCAATTGTCTGGAAAGAAACACTGGCATCAATCAAGATGATTGAACAGGGATTGGCTTGGCATGTTGGGGATGGTACACAAGTTAAGTTGGGTTGTGATCCTTGGGTGGGGTGCACTGGGGGATACGCCCTCTCTAGAGATCTAATTGAATAGCTGGAACAAAGAGGTTTTAGTACTTTGAGCAATATTTCCCACCAAGGTCAGACAACTACGTGGATACAAGCTTGGATGGCAGGGGAGGTCATTCAACTTGAAGACAAGTGGACAGAGGAGTGGCATGGGTTCATCAGTGAGCTTCACAGGTCAAATGTTAGAATCTAGGAGAGGATGGATGAGCTCATATGGGTTCACTCCCCCATAGGTCAGTACACCCCAAAATTAGGCTATAAATGAATAATGTCTTAGAAGGGATGGGGGGAGCCAGAGTGGTGGTTCAAATCGTTATGGTAGCTAAAGGGATCAGAGAAATAAAATTTGTTCTTCTAGTGCATTCTACAGAACAAGTTTCCTTCCTGGGATTTCCTACAGTGGAGGGGCAAGATTGGTCCGGGTTGGTGCTCTATGTGCAAGTCTAGCCTTGAGTCAGTACATCATATTTTTCTCACTTGCACATACAATATCAGTCTTTGGACCGAATCCTTGAGGCTCCGTATGCTCACGCAAAAATGTGAAGGTCAATCAGTTTCGGAGGCGTGGCAGAGATGGTGGCAGGAATATCCAAATGATAGGGTGAGGAACATCCCTCTCATTGTTGCTTGGGGAACCTGGATCGCGATAATTTGACTAATATTTCAAGAAGTACTTTTTCCCATCCATATTTTAGCTACGGAAGGGGTGTATTTTTTTGAACAAATTCCATTTCGAGAAAAATCCCAACAAGCCAGAGTTATTAAAGCGGAAGTAATTAGGGGAGACATCCCATGGGCATATTTTGATGGGGCATCTAACCATCAAAATAGTTGTGGATTTGGCCTCACCATACATATTCCCTCTGGGAAAGTATTTAAAGCTTCGGTTGGCCTTGGGTAAGGGACAAACAACTTTGCTGAACTAAAATACCTTCAACTCCTTCTTTGCTGTCTATCCTCTCTCCAGTTGAGGGAGGCCCAGATATTTGGAGACTCTTTGAACATTATAAAATGGTTTAATGGAACTCAAATATGCCTAAATTATATTTTGACACCTTTATTAGATGAGGTGTTGGCTGTAAAATCCTATTTTAACCTTATCACTGCTTGTCACATTGCAAGGAACGAAACAGTGAAGCAGGCCTCCTATCTAAGGAAGGCGTTCAACAAGATTTGGGGTTCTGGGTAGCAAGAGAGGTCGATGGAGGGATGGTATGAATCATCAAAAAACCTCCATTTTCCCATTAGTTCTACTTTTCCTATTTTATTTTACTTGTTTTATCTAGATCAACATGGAGCGGTCAAAATTTTTGGGTGTTATCATACTTTTATTTTCAATTCATTTCAGCAGTGAACCATATACTAATACTTATCTGTCTCTATTTTGGATTGTTTTCCTCTTAAGAGGAGATCCGAGAGACGATTTTTGCTTTTTTTTTGTACTATTGGATTACAAAGCTCAAAAATCTGGAAAGGTGTTTACCATCCAACTTTTTTATTTTGTGGGAAAAAAATAGAATAGGTATGTTTTCCACCCCTGTTTCAGGCACTATTTCCTAATACTAGGGAAGCCCGGGGGCTGGAAGAAGACGTATTTTCTACAAATTTCTTTTTGAAAGGGCTGGGAGTAACGATCAAAACTTGTATTCCTCCTAATCAATCATAATTCCGTCTTTTTTGCTTTCCCAAAAAGGGAGAAAAATGCAGTTCATTGAATTCCATGTGCATATACTATGTAACTTTCTATATACTCAATAGATTGTTCAATTTTTTCTTTGGAAAAAAAACATAGCACTTATACAATTCATTAAAATACACGTGTCTTACTAAAATTACAAAAAATACTACCTTAAACAAATCTCAACTTTTCTAATGTTAAAATCCCTGGAATATTGGAAAGGTTTTCATAGATTTTGAGAAAGTATAGTTACATATTTTTTTTATTAAATTTTAAACCATTAGAACAAAATTTTAAAAATAATAAAAAAGAATTCTACCCCATGGAAAACTTTGATTACTGTAAATATCCAATCATCTTAAAAGTTTATATCAAATCTTGAAAAAGAATGTGGTTTTTAATAAAATTAACTAAATCGCTTTATTCTTGTGAATGAATAAATAAAAAAAGAAACTCAATTATCTCCACCTTTTTCAAATAAATTATTCATAAAAATAAGTGAAATCTACACAATAATGGTTTTATTTAATTTAACAATCAATTAAAATAATAACTTCTATCAACATCCTTATCCTTAGTGTTGAGATAACAATCCATCTGAGACTCTGGTTAGCATTTAGGGCTAGTTTGTGTGAGTGTGAGAGTTTTGAAAACTTGCCGTCTCATCAAACCTTAGTGTTTCATCTCAATCAATTTACTTTTTATTTTTCTTTTTCACTTTTTGTGACAGGGAGTCATCATTTAAGGGTGGAAATGAATGGGTAGAAAGGATGATTTAAAACTTATTGATGATATGAATATAAACATGTTGGTATGCAATTTTTTATTTTTATAATATGTCATTTACATGAGTTTTAGATGTGTGAACAACACCAGATCAACATACATCAGGCTAGCCTATATAGTGTTGGCATGGTAAGATAACAAGTCAATTTTTTCATTTTGATATAACTAATAGTTAGGTGTGTGTGACAACACATAAGAAGACTAAATTTCATTAAGCAATAAAATGATGGACAACAGTATGGTACCACATAACATCATCAAGTCCATAAGAGAAAGAAGGGGAAGGTTCTCATAATGGGACAAAAACCTTTAGGAGATTGAAAATTTAGTTGAAGAGATGCAAGGTAGAGAATAAAATGCTCGTTAGAAAGAAAAAGGAATAGGCAAGGTTGAACAAAATGTTGTTAAAACACCTATATTACATGAAAAAGTTGTTGGAATAAGAATCAACCTCTAGAGATATAGGGGAATGTCATATTGACAATACTAGAAAAAAACATCATAGGCCTGGAGAGAAAGAAAGCTAGTTTCATGTTGCGACTTTAGAGAGGCACATCTGAAGAGAGATTTCCCTAATAGACTGTGAAAGAGGAGGATGATTTTATGTGAAATCCAATCACATGAACCAACAAGCTATAATACATAAAGAGATGAGAGATCATCCCCTCAAGCTCTCTGGGATATTGAAATTTCCATTCTTTTTAATTTAGAGGGGTATTTCCAATTTGAGGTTTCTATAAACCTTGGAAAGGACTTTGCATAACACATTGTGAGCATGTTGGTGATGAACACACTGAATGCTAGAACTCAAGGGATTGAGCTTGTTGTGGGCTAATGAATTACATGTAAAGGGGATGTTTTTCATGTTCTATTGTGATCTTTATGAGATCTTAATGAAATTGTGCTTGAGGGTTTGTAAATTGCAAGTGATTTAATTAAGTTTTTGAGAGCTTTTATGTTAATTTTTAAACACATAAAGCATGAAAATAAGCTCTGAAATATAAATAAACAACAGAAAAATCCACCATATTAATAACCACAACATAAAAAATGATGGAGGAGTTCACCCCTCTTGGGCTACGTCTCCTCGGTCCATCTTCTAATGGCTTGGTCATATTTCATTATGCAAAAAATGTTGATTACATACATTTATAGTGCTCAAATGGCTTCAAAACCTATTCCATCAGCTTCACAATACCCAAAAATTCTTGTTTAGCCTCTTTCTGATCCCAAATTGGTCAAAAATTGAAGAAGCTATGAGTCTCCCTAGTTTTTCTACTAACCATTGTGAAAATTTCTGCACACAAAAATCCTACTGCTAAACATTTATTTACTTCTTCTACTGGTTTTATTATACACAAGTTATTTATCTAAAATATTCAGAAAAAATTCAAAGTAAACACAAGTAGCAACCTACACAAATAAAGATCATTTACTGAACATCGTGCACATATGACAAAGGACACACAAATTTTTCGGACAAATGTCCCCGAAAAAACCCAATCCAGGAAAATTGGTGCAACATATCTAAGGGTTTATTATTATTACGTAGGAGTATTATGAGTACATATAGGGTGCCATAAACTGGCTCACCCAACAGAGAAAACCTTGGCTACAGAGAAAAATGTCAAATATACCTCACTCTCGCAAGTCCTGGCTGATCTGGAAGACCCACTAGTGAAGCCCCATCTAGCTCTGCACAGTATCTACGCTGCCATTGTGTAAGGTTGTGTGGCCCTGGCTGAGTGACTCTGTCACCCTTGCTCTGCATCGATCATCTTCTCCTGGATCTGGCTTCAACCCTGCCAGCTTAGAAGCCCCATCTTCCACTGAATTCCAGACTTTTTCTTAGAGGCTCTGCGCTGCTCCTACATGAGCCCTGCATGGGCCTACGTCACCCTATCTAGGGACTGCGTCACACCCTCTAATGGATGCATTGACTCCACTTCATCTCTGTTGCCCTTGCTCTGCTTGTACTCTTGGTCCTTCGACCAATCAATCTGCACCTCACTGCTTCTTTGAATCACTCAAATTTGATCTTCGTCCGAGCAATGCTCCGTCACAAGAATTCAATCTCTTAGATTTTGTGTGTGTCCTCTAACTGAACCCAAGCCCTTCATTTATAATTTTCTCGTTGACACATCAAGAGTCGTGATCTAATCTCTAATCAATGGCTAATATTAGAAGTAGCTTGATCCACGTCACTCAGAATGTTCTCATCACATGTGTAAATTAATTCACTTTAATTTTTAAATTTTCCTAAGTTAGACTTAGGGTCCTCATTAAAAAAAATAATTATTTGAAAAAATTTTACACTAGACAGAATTTCTCCAAATGCTTTCTAGGTCTTGGATATCTCATGTGTTCCAGCCCCTCCACAAAGTTTCAGAGCTATTAGACTCCTGCAATTCACAATATCACAAGGTGATTGATTATTTCTCAGTTCTTTCATATTGAAAATAATATTCCCTTTTAGAAAAAGAAGGGAAATCGTGACTTTCAAGAGCTTCAAAGGAATCAATCTGCCTTTCAGTTCAGTGAAGGAGGAAAATGTTGCTGAAAAGCGGAATGGTGAGCAAACTTCTGCCCTCATTTCATATCATTTACCCTCTCGTACCCTTCATTTTTCCAAATTCTAAATTCCAATGCCCGAAATCCCATTAAAACCATTCAAATCCAAATATCTATACTTTCGGGACTTTATCGCAGCTCCGCCCACCCACTAACAACTGTATCATATATCCCTTAAAGATTACCACTTATTACATTTACCGTAGCTCCTCCCCCCACAACCAGCCTTCTATACCTATCATATATTTCATATATGATATCTTATATGTCACTTTTCGCACTAAAACATAGGGAAACCCTTACCTTTCATTGCTATCGGCGTTTCGCAGATCCAACTTCATACATATCACAATCGTTGTCTCCTGCATAACCCTCTGAAATTCGATTTTCAGGATATCGTGGGACCCCGTCCTGCCACATCACCCCTGCTCTCGTCGCAGATCGCAATTAGTGAGGTTTAGCTTTTAAATCCCGCACCTCATATCTAAACCTAAAACTTTGCGATTTGCAATCTTGCCATGTCACCTTCCGTCAGTGCACACCAAAATTCAAGAGGTTTATCCTTTAACTCCCACACCTCATAGTAAAATCTCAAAATTTGTGATTTGCGGTCTTGCCACATAACCTTTCGTTAGTGCACATCACAATTCGTAGGTTTTAGCATTTACCTCATTTTCCAATTGCAAACCTTGCTATGTGCAGTAAACCTTAATTTTGAGGTGTACAGCAAACCTTAAAGATTGAGATTTGTTTGATTTGTAATATGGGTGGTACCCAATCACATATTGTAGTTCATAGGTGCAAGAGAATAAGTGTTAAAAGAGAAGTTAAAAACAACGAAGTGCAAAGTGCGATGTAGTTTAAAGAAAAAGCATAAAGGTTTCAAGACCAGGCATATGAGGTTTATGCGTTGTTTTATGAAGAAAGAGCTAACATGGAAGAAGGACCAGGGTAGGACTCGACAAGGAGAAAAAGGCAGAGATATGTTGAACGTCGCAGTAGTAAGGAGATAGACAAAAAAGGTCGAGTTGGGAAAAGTCGTTTGCACAAAACTATTATGTTATAACAGAAAGAGCCAGCACAACCATTAGACCCACTGAATCAGCCAGCGCAACACTAGATTTTATTATCCACCTACCATTTTCTGAAGAAACAGGGCCATATGTTGAGTTTATTTTATCGTAGCCTCTTCATGATCCCAAGAGGCAATTTATTCCTTATTTTTTAATCAACTGATTGCTAAAGCCATTATTATGGCTAGACTTGTCTTATCACTGCCTACATGGTTCCACTTGGAAAAAGTTTAGTTTGAATGTAATTAATGACTATCATTGAAATAGACAGAGGAACCGACTTAAGTTTTTATATAAATACTGCACGCATTTGCAGTATCTGGGAGGGAGCCCGGAAGGGGAAAAACCATTGTAATAGACTCATTTGGTTGTAAGAACTCTCAGTTTGGATGAATGAAAGCATGATGTATTTTTCATATTCTTGTGTTATGATTTATGGTGAAGTGCTTATTTTCCTGTAATTCATCATTCTCTACTTTCACATACTATTTTCTTTCTTTATTGTGTATAAGAAATTTTTGTGTAGGATTTACCGTAGGGTACCTTACTTAGTGTTGAAACAGTAGTTTATGTTTTTCTTTGAGATTTGAATGCAGAATTCAGAGACATTCTGCTCTGCTTTCACATTGAACCTTAATCTCCTCCTCCTTTCCATTTCACAAGCTATAAAGATCCATTGGCATGACTAGCTTGCCTGGTTACACATGATTTAGGTTATCCATCCATTCGAATCTGCTTACACCTATTTGAATCCATAGCCCAATGGCCCTCTTCTGCTGCCTCAGCCATAAACTTTTAAACAAACCCCTATGCACAAATAGCTAGCCTAAAATGCCCCTATAAACAAAGATATATCTAACAGAGCGAACCCTCTCTGAGTTTAGGAAGGCTAGGTCTTATATTCCAAAGAGGTTTAATGTTGCCTCTATAGTTTTGCTTCAGCCTCAAAATTACGGAGTGATAACATAATGGCAAATCCACTAGGGATGAAATTTATCTTCCTTAGAAAGTACATCAAAGTTCAGATCTGATTACTGATGGTGGACAGTAACTAGACACAAGAAGGTTGAATTATTCACCTGGCGACTCCATGATTCAAAAAACCCAGCTTTTGAGCATTCATGGCGACTCCACAACATGCTAACCAGATTTTCTGCCGAACAAGATGACAAGGTTTGTGGCAGATATTTTATCTCGTGAAGGTTTAAATGCATTTAGGAATCAATTATCAAAATTTCAGCTTGATGAGGATTTTATAGACATTGTCTTTCTCATTTTGAAATCAAGAAAATTTGGTCCTGAATCTAAAACATGTTTTTTGGAGGTAGTTGTTGAAAGATAAGAAAATGGAATTGAACTGTTGAATTCTAAATTTCAGTCATATAATTTCCAGGATCCTAAAGAATTCTTGGAAAATATTCCTTCTCCTAAGCAGGAGGAAATTGTACTACCTTTTGAATTACATATTGAGGATGACTATGCTTTCGAGTGCCAAACTGAAGATGGGGTTTCGAGGTTTAATATTGAGGATACATCAACTAGTCATTGAAGGCCTAGAAGAAAATATCATACATCATGCTTTTATAGATCCTATAGTAGATTATATGGAGGTTCCTTTTAGCTCATGTTTCAAAAATGTATTCTCTATAAGGATCAAATGCATCAGCAGTTTCCATTACATATTGCCACCTTGATTATGTGGACACATAATGAAGTTATACTTCTGATGTTCCTCGTAAGCAGTCTAGTTGTCCATTTTTTTTTGCAGCTACTTGACTGGCTCTATTAGCATTTTTCTATTACCTGATTCAGTAAGATTATCAATAAATCAGGGTAGGTAGGAGTGTTCAAATAAGCTCATTACTCTTAGCATATTTCGAGTTTTAGTTTCAGATTGCTTTCTAGTTTTAGATCACGTGTGTTCGAGACTTCAGTTTGCAAAGAGTGTTGATTTTAGCTTGAATATTTTCATCCACAGAGTTTTTTGTAGCATATTAGGTTGCAGATTTCGGATCAGCCAAATGGGTCAAGCTACTAGTCTACGGTGATCTTGACAGAGCCATGCCCAGCTAGAGTCAATGTTAGACTCCTATAATTCACAGTATCACAAGGTGACTGATTATTTCTCAGGTCTTTCATATTGAAAATAATATTCCATGGCTGTCATTTATTTTCAAAAAAAAGAAGGGAAATCCTGATTTTCAAGAGCTTCAAAAATCTGCCTTTCAGTTCAGTGAAGGAGGAAAGTGTTGCTGAAAAGAGTAATGGTGAGAAAAATTCTGCCCTCATTTCATATCATTTACCCTCTCTTCCTCTTAATTTTTTCCAAATTCTAAATTCCAATGCCAGAAATCGCATTAAAACCATTCAAATAAAAATATCCATAATTTTGGGACTTTATCGCAGCTCCGCCCACCCACTAATAGCCATATCATATATCCCTTAAAGCTTACCATTTATGAAATTTACTGCAGCCCCACCCCCCACAACCAACCTTTAATACATATCATATATTTCATATATGATATCTTATATGTCACTTTCCGCACTCAAATGTAGGGAAACCCTTACCTTTCATTGCTATAGGCGTTTCACAAATCCAACTTCATACATATCACAATCGTCGTCTCCTGCAAAACCCTTCGAAATGTGATTTGCGGGATATTGTGGGACCCCGTCCTGCCACATCACCCCTATTCTCGTCGCACATCACAATTCGCGAGGTTTAGCCTTTAACTCCCGCACCTCATAGCTAAACCTCAAACTTTGTGATTTGCGGTCCTACCACGCCACCTTCCATTAGTGAACATCACAATTCACAAGGTTTAGCCTTTAACTCCCGCACCTCGTAGAAAAACCTCAAACTTTGTGATTTGTGGTCATGCCACATCACCTTCCATCAGCGCACATCACAATTCGCAAGTTTTATCACTTACCTCATTTTCCAATCCCAAACTTTGCTATGTGTGGTAAACCTTAATGTTGAGGTGCGCAAAAAACCTTAAAGGTTTTGATGAGCATGATTTGCGATATGGGTGGGACCTAATCGCATATCGTATTTCACAGGTCCAGGAGAATAAGCGTTAAAAGAGAAGTTAAAAACATTAAAGTGTGAAGTGCGATGTAGTTCAAAGAAAAATCATAAAGGTTTCAAGATCGGGCGTATGAGGTTTATGCATTGTTTTATGAAGACATATCTAACATGGAAGAAGGACCCGGGTAGGACCTGATAAGGAGAAAAAGGCAGAGGAATGTTGAACATCACAGTAGTAAGGAGATAGATAGAAAAGGTTGAGTCAGGCAAAGGCGTTTGCACAAAAATATTATGTTATAATAGTAAGAAAGGAAAAGGCAGTAAACGCAGCCAGCACAACCATCAGACCTGTTGAATTAGCCAGTGTAGCACCAGATTTGATTATCTAGCAACCTTTTTCTAAAGAAACAGGGCCAGGTGTTAAGTTAATTTTATCGTAGCCTCTTCATGATCCGAAGAGGCAATTTCTTCCTTATTCTATAATCAATAACCAACTACTAAAGCCACTATTATGGCCAGACTTGTCTTATCACTGCCTACATGGTTCCACTTGGAAAAAGTTAAGCTTTAATGTAATTAATGACTATCATTGAAACAAACAGAGGAACCGACATAAGTTTTTATATAAATACTGCATGCATTAGCGGTATCGGAAGGGAGCCCATAATGGGAAAAACCATTGTAATAGAATCATTAGTTGTAAGCACTCTATGTTTGGATTAATGAAAGGATGATGTTGTTTCCAGATTCTAGTGTTACGATCTATGGTGAAGTGCTTATTTTCCCATAATTCACCATTCTCTAGTTTCACATACTGTTTTCTTTCTTTACTATGGATAAAAAAAATTTGTGTAAGATTTACTATAGGGTACCTTGCTCAGTCTTGAAATAGTAATTTATGTTTTTCTCTGAGATTTGAATGAAAAATTTGGAGACGGTCTTCTCTGCATTCACATTGAACCTTAATCTCCTCCTACTTTCCATTTGACAAGCTGTAAAGATCCATTGGCATGACTAGCTTTCCTGCTTACACATTATTTCAGTTATCCATCGATTCAAATCTGTTTACACCTGTTTGAATCCATAGCCCAATGGCCCTCTTCTGCTACCTCAACCATAAAATTTCAAACAAACCCCTATGCACAAATAGCTAGCCTAAAATTCCCCTATAAACAATGCTATATCTAACAAAGCGAGCCCTCTCTGAGTCTAGGAAGGCTAGGTCCTAGATTCCAAAGAGGTTTGATGTTGTCTCTATAGTTTTTCTTCAGCCTCAAAATTACAGAGTGATAACATAATGGCGACTCTATTGGGGATGAAATTTATATTCCTTAGAAATTACATCAAAGTTCAGATTTGATTACTGATGGTGGAGAGTAACCAGACACAAGAAGGCTGAATTATTCACCTAACAACTCCATGATTCAAGGAGCCCAAATTTTGAGCATTCATGGCAACTCCACAACATGCTGACAAGATTTTCTGCCAAACAAGATGACAAGGTTTGTGGCAGATCATTTATCTCGTGAAGATTTAAATGAATTTAGGAATCAGTTATCATAATTTCAGCTTGATGGAGATTTTCTAGAGGCTGTCTTTCTCATTTTGAGATCATGAAAATTTGGTCCTAAAGCTAAAACATGTTTTTTGGAGGTAGTTGTTGAACCATACGAAAATGGCATTAAACTGTTGAATTCTTAAATTCAGTCATATAATTTTCGGGATCCTAAAGAATTCTTGGAAAATATTCCTTCTCCTAAGCAAGAGGAAATTGTACTACATTTTTACTTACATATTGAGGATGATTATGCTTTCGAGTTCCAAACTGAAGATGGGGTTTTGAGGTTTAATATTGAGGATACAACTGATCAAATAGTCATTGAAGGCCTAAAAGAAAATATCATACATTATGCTTTTATAGATCCTATAGCAGATTATATGGAGGTTATTTTTAGCTCAAGTTTTCAAACATGTATTCTCTATAAGGATCAAATGCATCGGAAGTTTCCATTACATATTTCCACCTTGATTATGTGGACACATAATCAAGTTATACTTCTAATGTTCCTCGCAAGCAGTCAAGTTGTCCATTTGTTTTTTCAACTACTTGACTGGCTCCATTGGCATTTTTGTATTGCCTAATTCAGTAAGATTATCAGTAGATTAGGGTAGGTCGGAGTGTGAAAATAAGCTCAGTACTTTGAGCATATTTCCAGTTTTAGTTTCAGATTGCTTTCTAGTTTTATATCAAGTGTGTTCGAGACTTCAGTTTGCAAAGAGTGTTGATTTTAGCTTGAATATTTTCAACCACGGAGGCTTTTGTAGCAGATTAGGTTGCAGATTCCAGATCAGCCAAATGGGTTAGCCTTCTAGTCTATGGTGTTCTTGATAGTGCCATCCCTAGCTGGAACCATTGTTAGACTCCTATAATTCACAGTATCAAAAGGTGAATGATTATTTCTCAGGTCTTTCATATTGAAAATAATATTCCATTGTTGTAATTTATTTTTAGAAAAAAGAAGGGAAATCTTGACTGTCAAGAGCTTTAAAGGAATCAATCTGCCTTTCAGTTCAGTGAAGAAGGAAAGTGTTACTGAAAATCGTAATGGTGAGATAAATTCTGCTCTCATTTCATATCATTTACCCTCTCTTACCCTTCACGTTTTCCAAATTCTAAATTTCAATGCCCGAAATCCCATTAAAACCATTCAAATCCAAATATATATACTTTCGGGACTTTATCGCAGCTCTGCCCACCCACCAACAACCATATCATATATCCATTAAATCTTACCATTTATGTCATTTACGACAGCTCCACCCCCCACAACTAGCCTCTGATACATATCTTATATTTCATATATGGTATCTTATATGTCGCTTTCCACACTCAAACATAGGGAAACCCTTACCTTTCATCACTATCGAGGTTTCGCAGATCCAACTTCATACATATCACAATCGTCGTCTCTTACAAAACCCTCTGAAATGCAATTTGCGGGATATCTTGGGACCCCATCCTACCACATCGCCCCTGTTCTCGTCGCACATCATAATTCGCGAGGTTTAGCCTTTAACTCCCGCACCTTGTAGCTAAACCTCAATATTTGTGATTTGCGGTCCTAGCATGTCACCTTCTGTCAATTCACATCGTGATTCATGAGGTTTAGCCTTTAACTCCCGCACCTCGTAACAAAACCTCAAAATTTGCGATTTGCAGTCCTACCATGTCACCTTCTGCCAACACACATCGCAATTCACAGGTTTTAGCACTTACCTCTTTTTCCGATTCCAAACCTTGCTATGTGCAATAAAACTTAATGTTGAGGTGCGCAACAAACCTTAAGGGTTGTGATGTGCACAATTTGAGATATGGATGGGACCCAATCACATATTGCAGTTCGTAGGTCCAGGAGAATAAGCGTTAAAAGAGAATTTAAAAACATTGGAGTGGGAAGTGTGATGTAGTTCAAATAAGCCTAAAGGTTTCAAGACTGGGTGTATGAGGTTTTATGCGCTTTTTTATGAAGAAATATATAACAGGGCAGAAGGACCAGGGTAGGACCCGACAAGGAGAAAAAGGCAGAGGAATGTTGAATTTCACAGTAGTAAGGAGATAAACAGAAAAGGTCGAGTCGGGCAAAGGCGTTTGCACAGAACTATTATGTTATAGCAGCAAGAATAGAAAAGGTAGTAAACGCAGCCAACACATCCACCAGACCTGTTGAATCAGCTAGTGCAGCACCAGATTTGATTATCCAGCAACTTTTTTCTAAAGAAACAGGGCCAGATGTTAAGTTAATTTTATTGTAGCCTCTTCATGATCCCAAGAGGAAATTTATTCTTTATTCTGTAATCAATAACCAATTGCTAAAGCCACTATTATGGCCACAATTTTCTTATCATCGCCTACATGGTTCCACTTGGCAAAATTTTAGCTTGAATGTAATTAATGACTATCATTGAAACAGAAAGAGGGACAGACTTAAGTTTTTATATAAATACTGCATGCATTAGCGGTATCTGGGAGGGATCTCGGAAGGGGAAAAACCATTGTGATAGATTCATTTGGTTGTAAGCACTCTCTGTTTGGATGAATGAAAGGATGTTGTTGTTTCCAGATTCTTGTGTTATGATCTGTGGTGAAGTGCTTCTTTTCCTGTAATTCATCATTCTCTAGTTTCACATACTGTTTTCTTTCTTTACTATGGATAATAAATTTTTATGTAGGATTTACAATAGGGTACCCTGCTCAGTCTTGAAACAGTAATTTATGATTTTCTCTGAGATTTGAATGCTGAATTCAGAGACGATCTTCCCTGCATTCACATTGAACCTTAATCTCCTCCTCCTTTCTATTTCACAAGCTGTAAAGATCCATTGGCATGACTAGCTTGCCTGGTTACACATGATTTCAGTTATCCATCCATTTGAATCTGTTCACACCTGTTTGAATCCATATCCCAATGGCCTTATTCTACTGCCTCAACCATAAAATTTCAAAAAAACCCCTATGCACTAACATCTAGCATAAAATTCCCCTGTAAACAAAGCTATGTCTAATAGAGAGAGAACTCTCTGATTCTAGGAAGGCTAGGAACTAGATCCCAAAGTGGTTTGATGTTGCTTCTGTATTTTTGCTTCAGCCTCAAAATTACGCAGTGATAACAAGAGCTAAAGAATATCCCATGATACCCTAATATCAACACTCCCTCTTAGCGAGGAATGTGCTTTAGCAATACTTCCACACTAAAGCATTGCCTTGATCTCTGGCATTGGTATCCATGTTGATTCTTGGCCTATTGGCATTCATTTACTGCGTTGCTACTCTCTGTATTTTTTCCCATGTCACTATCACTGAAACTACCACATATGTACTACAACTCCCTCTCAAATTGTTGCATCACGCTGCCAACTGCTGCACTGCAACTCACTTGCTGAGAAGTAAGAAATTGAAGGACCTCCACCCAATCACTAAAAGATAATTCATTTGCATTGCATCTCATCACTGAAGCAACCTCTGCTAATGCATCATGTTGTCTCTCTAGAGTCTCTACACTACTGCTGCTCAGCACTTCGTAAGCACTGCCCCTCTGCGCCGCTCAAATCCCATCAACCTCTGCGTTACTCCTTCTATGTTGTTGCTACCACTGCACTCTGCTGCTCTACTCTCCTGATTTCGTTGTCCCTTTTATGCTAGGGTTGCATCCTGCTCCTCCTCCTTCTTCACCTTGACACCTCCGCTATTGAATTCCTTCTTGTTCATCCTCCAAATCTCCTCTTATTGAAGGATAGCCCACATGTCATCCCAATTTTGGACTAGTGCTCTGTCCAAGATTCTTTGGACAAAGGTCTCCCACTCATCAATGATTGCATTCAGGGCATTCCTCACTAGAATCCCTTCATCCAGAGTTTCTCCCATGGCAATCAGTTGATCTTGGATCATTGGAAATCTAGAGAGGAATGGATCGATCTCCTCTCCCTTATGAAACTGGAACATCTGCATCTGGTTCTCTAGAAGCAACTTCCATTACAAACCTGCCTTGATACAGTGTGGTCAAAGTTTTCCTCATCTCATGTGTCGTCCTCTTCTAGAAATGTGTGGGACCACATGATCCTTCACCCCATCCACGATCAAGCGCTTTTCCTGCATTTGATTTTCGTTGAAATTTTTCAAAGCATCCACATCAGTCGGTACAACTAGGAAATTTTCTATGTGGTCTCTGATACCGCACTGCTCCAGGACTGTCAGTATTATGGCCTTCCAAATCGGATAACTGGACACATCATCCAAAATATCATGATATCTCTGTCTGTATGGGGCCATCTCTGCTCAAAAAATGTCAAAGCAGGTACTCTTCTCCCTTCTACTATTGCTTCACTCAATAGAAGACAAAATTTGGGTTTCTTGGTGATATAAACCAGTCCGTATGGGGCCATCTCTGCTCAAAAAGTGTTGAAGCGGGTACTCTTCTCCCTTCTACTATTTTTGCACTCAATAGAAGACCAGATTTGGATTTCTTGACGATAGAAACCCTCTAGAGATACTGCTCCCTATGAAAACTGATTTCCCTCCTGAAAATCCTCCACCAATTCTACGGAATCAACCCTCTACGACCACCCTCCTGATGGAATCTCAGACTTCTTGGAAAAATTCTGTTGAGGAACTGTTTATCCTCATGTTTTTACCTTTTCTAGGCATTATTCTACACCGAAAGAACTGATGCCTCACAAGAAAATTTTGAAGACCAGAAATTTCACTTCCAGCCATGACAAACTGCACAACGTCACTCCCTCTTGGACTGCATCACCCTCATGGTGCTATGTCAGCCTTTACATGAAAAAATTGGCTCAGCGTCCCTCTCCTGGTGCTGCGTCAGCCTCTACATGAGCATACTGCCTCTTCATTGCCTTTCTGGAGTTGTGTCAATCTCTGTGTTACTCTTGCAAGGTCTATGTTGTCCCTCTGGTGTTGCGCTGCCTTCTCTTGGATCTATGCTTCTTAAGCTGCCCTTCTTGCAAAAAATATCTTCAGCCCCTTTGCTGATGGTTCAACTTGACCTGCAATGCTCTGATACCATGTAAAACATTTTGGGCACATAAATCCTACTGCTAAATATTGATTTACTTCTCCAACTTGTTTTATTATACACAAGTTATTTAATTGAAATAAACTTCGAAGTAAACACAACTAACATCCTACACAAATACAGATCATTTACTGAACATCATGCACATATGAAAAAAGACACAAATTTTCGGACAAATGTCCTCGGAAAAACCCAGTGCGGGAAAACCGGTGCAATAAGTCTGAGGGTTTATTATTATTAAGCAATAGTATTCTAAGTACATCTAGGGTGCCATATACTAACTCACCCAATATAGAAAACCTCTTCTATAGAGAAAAATGTGAGAAATACCTCACACTCGCAAGTCCCGACTAATCCAAATGAGCCACCAGTGAAACCCCATCTAGCGCTGTGTAGTCTCTATGCTACCACTGCATAAGGTTGTGTGGCCCTAGTTGAGTGACTGCGTCACCCTTGCTCTACACTGATCAACTTCTCCTAGATCTAGTTTCATCCCTGTCGGCTTAGAAACACCAGCTTCCAGTTAATTTTAGACTTTTCTATGGAGGCTATGCCCTGGCCCTGCATGGGCTTGCATCACCCTCTCTAGAGGGACTACGTCAAACCCTCTGATGGCTGCGCTACCTCCACTGCGTCCCTGTTTCCCTTGATCTACTTGTACTCTTGGTCCTCTGACCAATCACTACATCTACCCCTCACTTCTTCTTTGAATCACTCATATATGAACTTGTTCCCAGTACTTCTCTGTCAGAAGAATTCGATCTCTTAGATTTTGTGTGTGTCCTCCAACTAACCCTAAGCCCTTCGTTTATAATTTTCTCACTGACACATCAACTATCGTGATATAAACTATAATTAACGGCTATGATTGGAAGTAGCTTAATCCACATTACTTATAATGTTCTCATCACAGGTGTAAATTAATTCACTTTAATGTTTTAATTTTCCTAAGTTAGAATTAGGTTCCTCATTAAAAATTTTAATTATTTGAATAAATTTTGCACCAGATGGAATTTCTCCAAACGCTTTCTGGGTCTTGGATATCTCATGTGTTCTAACTCCTCCACAAAGTTTCAAAGCTAGAGAATATCTGATGCTACCCAAAAATCTCAACATCCACACCACAATTTCCCTAAAATCTGAACCAGTCCTACAATTTTGTCTTGTTTTCAGCTAACGGAGCAAAAATTTTCCGGATATCTGGGAAAAATTGTCGGAGCGTTAAAATGCCCAATAATTCCTAAATTCTGAAATTTCAAACTATATGGTTTGGTACATTAAGCATGTTTTTAATATAAAATAATGCATACAGTTTGATAAATCGTCAACGGTTTAGACAAACACAGTCACGGATGTCACATAGGAGATTAGAGTGGGTGGTTTGGGCAGGTGGCTAGCCTCTGCTGTGCCCCCAAACTCCGGTGAATGGTCATGTGGTATGCCATATGGAGGGGGGTGGGGGCTAAGCCCTGGCCCCTTCCCCACAAACCTCCGCCATACAAATTGATATATGGTTTCCACTACTATGTTTAATAAGTAACACCGGTGGCATAGCGGTTAGAGCATGCACAATTATGATGGAGGTTGCGGTATTGAATCTGGTAGAGTGTAGCTTGGAATTTCCAACCAATTTTGGTGGCCTTCAGTTGGGCCACATGGCAGCATGTGGTTAGCCACCTACCAACTAATCATAATTCGCCAAACCAGAACCAATTAAACTCGAACAAGTGGCGTGCCAGGATTGTTCCACAATGCATAGTCACCCTTTTACCAGTCAAACATGCCCAATCACCTGTACATACTGCTAACTAGGCAACTTAAACATTTTTTTGGCCAAAATTTACGTATTTGGGAAAATGAATAGAACACGTTTTCGGGAGCATATGGTGTAAGTTTTCCACAAAACAAGTTGCATCGGATTCAGAACGACTATATCTACACAGTCATTCATGTTCCACAACATTCCACTAAATTTCATTTTTTAGCATAATTTTGAGCACCTAACCATATTGTTATTGTTGGCTACAATTTCTCTTCTTTTTTTTTTTGTTGACTTTGAGCATGACCATATTGCTTTATATTTTTTCATGTGTTTCCTATTATGGTTTTTCATTGTTTTCATTATTTCTTCTTTACTTTTTTGGTTTGTTCTTGGTGGTTTGTTGGTTGTAGAAAAGGAAAGAAAAGGATATTTAGATAAGAGTTGAATAAAACGCAACTAGAAGTGCAAGGCCCTAATTAAAGCATGCACATAAAATAAATGGTAGTGGAAGAAAGAAGAAGATGACATAACAACTAGGTGGAACTAGCTGGGGTGACAAGAATAAAATGGATAGTGACATGATAGATATGAAAATAGCATAAGGAGGAAGTTCCCTTAACTAAAATTTTGCATGGCTGATATGTGTGTTATGAATATGAGAAAATTGGGAATATAAGATAATGGAATGAGAGTAGTATTCAATATAAAAGGCCATTAATTGAGAACCATCATATTGGTAAGATGAGGAGTATATACATATATATAATCATTGTGTGAAGGGGATGAAAATGGAATTTGTACTTACCATATTTGGCTAATGCAATGAGGTTACTTAATGGATTCCAAGCTATATCGAAGACCACGTGAAAAGTGGGTAGGAATGACCCATTGCCGATACTTATCATTATTAACATGTTATGTTTATGTTCCTGATATTTACTGTGAGCATGAATGAAAATGATAAAGGCTCTAAATTGACAGCATGTGGGTAACATGAAAAAATACATGCTAGAATTGGATGTAAATTAAAATTCCTTTATGAATTTTTCATTAAAAGCTAGGAATAGTTGAATTGATGAATATATGACTAATGCAAGAGGTTGAGACCATTTCCAGAACTGTTAAATATTGCAACAAGTATTTTATAAACTATCCAGACCCTTAAAAAGGCTTTAGTTGAAAGTGATTCTAATGATAGAAAAGAAAATAAGGAAATCAATAAGCTTATATAAAAAAAATAATGTGGGTTAAAGGAAAGGAATTGGGTAAGAATTCCTTTATATGATTTTGGAAACTAATGTTTCAATTTAATGCATGTTTTTCATGGATACCAGGAACTAGTATGGTGACGGAGGGGAGCCTTTGATATGAAATATTGCAATGTGTTTTCCAATGCATGCTGAGTAAAATGGAGAATTAAAAACAAATTTACCGATCAAACAAGAACTGTGACCTTAAAACGAAAACTCTAGCCAAAAAACATGAAAAAATAACCCGAAAATGACGAATGTTGATGTTGGAACAAAGCATTTTTTTTGTTTTTGTTTTTTTCAATGTTTTAATTTTTGTTTTCTTTTGTATTTTTCATTTTTATTTATTTATTATTTTGTTTTGTTTTGTTTTTTTCTGCAGGGTCCGTGTTGATCCTCGACTAGCAACCCGATCTCATTATGTGTCAATTTGATAGTTGATTTTAAATAACTCATTATAATGGATTGAGTCTGCCCCCACAATGTGTCAATTTCATGATTGGTATTCAAGTTTTCATTACAATGGGTCGATTTCACTTACATTGTGTGTCAACTTGATGGTTGATTTGTAAAATTTTATTGCGATGTGTCAAGTTGCCTTAGGCTAAGATTTTAAAATCGTTATATTTTTAGCATTTAAAAAATAAATTACTCTTGGTATAATGACTCTTTCATTTAGGTGTTCATTTTTAAAGTTTTTCTAGTCATACAATTTTTCCATAATGCCATGGTTGAAATATGTTGAAAACTTAATGTTTTTGTAGTCATGATCTTTGGTTTGAATTCCATAGTTGAAAAACTATCAAAATTTTATGGTTTTTCTAAGCCAAGATAATTTATCTTTAATTTTATGGTTGAAAACAACTATAAATATTTTTTCTTTAACACCATGGCTGAAAATTGTTGAAATTTTAAGGCTTTTCAGAGATGTCATATTTTATCTTTAATTGCATGCCTCAAAACCATTGGAATTTTAAGTCTTTTCAAAGAAGTGATATTTTATCTTTAATGCCATGCCTGAAAATCATTGGAATTTTAAGGTTTTTCTAAGACATGATATTTTATCTTTAATGCCATTATTAAAAAATGATGAAAATTTACCCTGGAAAAAATGTTATTCCAACATCAACACTTTTCATTTTCATGGTGTTTTTGCACAAAAACATTGGTCTTCACTACCATTTTTAAAAAATGTTCAAAATTTACCTAGAAAAAAAAAAAATATTTATTCCAACTTCAACACTTTTCGTTTTTAGGGTGTTTTTTGCACAAAAAAAATGGTTTTCACTGCCATTTTTAAAAAATGTTGAAAATTTTACCCCGAAAAAAAAATGTGTTGATGCAACATCAACACTTTTCGTTTTTGGGCTATTTTTCATGTTCTTTTGGGTTTTTTGGCTAGAGTTGTCGTTTCGAATTTATAGTTAATGTTTTATAGTTTACTTTTTTTTGTCATGAAATATGGGATTCTCTACTAATCGTATCCCACACTTTTTTTCGCAGTATATGACTATTGTATATAGAACCTGCACAAAAAACTCTCCAAAGAGATTTCTCAACAAAAATTCCTCGTAGCTAGATAGGCTAGCAAGAATGTACTCTACTTGAATCATGCTTAAAAATATGGACTTTTGTTTCCTACTCATCCATGATGTCATCGCATACACCAGACTAAAGAAATACCCTGATGTACTTTTCCTGTCAATAAAAATTCTAGCCCAATCAACATCAATGTAACCATGAAGACATACATCTCCAATGATATATCTCAGACTAAGGTTAGTTGTACCATGTAAATATCTCCATATGTGTTTGGAAGCAACCTAATGTGAATTAAAGGGCTCAATCATGAATTGAATCAAAGTGTTCAATGCAAAGCATATATCTGTATAGTTGTTCACAAGGAACACCAATGCCCCAATCAATTGTGAGTACTCAGAGGGTTTCACCAAGTGAGATCAAACAACATCTCCACATAACTTCTAGAATTTCATCTCCATCAAGGTGGCCAAGGATTTTTATTCTATGTTTTTGAATATTTATAATAGCTTCACAACAATTTTCCTTGAGAAAGGAAAATCTCTTTGGGTCTCTCCTAAACCTCTAATCCCATGAAGTAATGCATCATACCAAGATCCTTCATTTCAAACTCAAAGGCTAGCTCCCTCTTGCACTCAAGCATCAAAACTCATTACCTATCAAGAATATATTGTGAACATATAAAAAAAATTAAAGGCATACCTTGGACCACTTTGAATTAGAGGTTTGGTTCGACACTACTTCTTATGAATCCAAGCTTCACCAGGTAACTGTTAATGTGAGCATAACAAGCTTTGGGGGCTAGCTTCAAAACATATAGTGCTTTCCTCAACCTAAGAACATGACTCTTCCTATCCTTCTATTCAAATCCCCGAGGTTGATAAACATATACTTCTTCATGTAGTATGCCATGAAGAAAAATGTTGCCTTCATATCCTTCTGGTGAAGAGTCTATTTTTTGAAAAATAGCAAGGTAAACAATTGATCTAATAGTAGTGTTGCAAAAAATAGGAGAAAATATGTCATCATATTCTTCTCCCTCATTGTATGAGAAACACCAAGCCATGAACCTTACCTTGTACTTCTCAATGCTTCCATCAGCTCCATGCTTGATCTTGTATAGCCATTTTCAAGTTACGCCATATTTTCCTTTAGGTCTTGAAAAAAAATCCCATACATCATTCTTCATAATTGGTTCATATTCTTTAGCCATGGAGTCCTTCCAAAATTTTTCTTTCATAGCTTCTTCAAAGGTAGAAGGCCTATCTTAGATCATAGTTCTCATAGCTACAACATATTTGTGGTAGCAACATGGCTTCTTTCTTTCTCTAAAGGACCTTTTGGTAGAAACATATCTTTCAACACCCCGTAATATATCATGAACCCATAATGATCTCTTCCTGTTAGAAGATCACTTGGAGGAGGATCCAAGGGGTCCATAGGCTCCATGGGATCATCAATTATGTCCTTCTTAGATTCCAACACAAAAGGACCTTCTAGTAAGTCCATGCCATCATATTTATTCTCAATAAGAGGAGGTGGAGGAGGACCCTTGCTTTTCCAAGGGTAGCATCTTCATCAAAATTTAAATCCATGCTAACCATGATCTTCCTTTTACCAGATATATATATATATATATATATATATTCTCTAAATGCTTTAGAATTTTCAAAATAACCAACAAATGTATTTTTTTCCTAGTGGATTCCATCTCGTTCCTCTTGTCCTTCAGAACATGGAAATATACATGGTAACTAAATATCCTAAGATGTCCAATGTCAGGATTTACACATTTGAAAACTTAATCTAGAGTCTTTTTATCCAAAGCATGATGAGGAACCTTGTTTTATACATAGATTGGTGTAGTTGTAGCTTCTTCCCAGAAGAACCTCGAAAATTTTTGATCATACAACATATCCCAAAAAACCTTCATGATGGACCTGTTATTTGTTTTAGCCACTTGAATTTTCTCATGATTGTAAGGTACAATAGTTTCCTTCTTGATTCCAACTTGCTTGCAAAATTCAACAAATTCATTTGATGTATACTCTCTACCACTGTCAGACCTGAATAATTTGATTTTCTTCAATGTTTGATTTTCTATCAGCACCTTGAATTCCTTAAACATATCAAAAGCCTCATCCTTGTTCTTCAAATAGTATATACATGTCTTTTTGGATAAATCATCAATTAATATTATGTAGTAAAGATGTCTACCAATAGAGTGTACATGCATTCATCCACATAAGTCATAATGAACGAGTTGAAGAATATCATCGATATTTTTCTTGCCAAAGGAGATTTTTCCCCTTGTCTTCTTTCCACTAGCATACCCTAGACATAATCCATCATGACTAGATTGAACTTCAGGCATCCCAGAGACTAAATTCTTCAATTTTGATAGAGCTTCATAATATAGATGTGTCATTCTTCGGTGTGATAGTTTACTTTAATAATTATTTTCATGAACCATTGTCGGAAAAGGTCTTCCATTGAATTTATAGAGTCCTTCACCTCTATATCCCAAGGTAAAAGCATACCTCTTGCGAGATTCCATAGGCCAGGTGAGGACTTTTTCTTTTATGAAGGCTACTCTCATCCCTTTATCTTCCAAAGTAGAAATAGATACCAATTTCTTCTTTAGTCTCGAAACATACATCACATTATGAAGAAGAACAGATTCACAAAATTCCAAATGAAATATGACAGATACATAACCCTTAAAAATATGAGTAGTGTTGTCTCCAAGAATTATTTTCAAACTTCTCTCCCTCTCAACCAAGTTAGAGAGGACTTCATTGTACCTAGAGAAATTTCCAAAAGCCCCAATATACACCAACCAAATATCATACGAATATAAATGATAAGAACTAGAAAGAGTGGAGATAATAATATATTTAGATTCACTTGAAGTAACATTATTTTCATACTTGGAGTTCCTTGACCTATTTTGAGGATGATGGCTTTCTTTGTGATCATTGAAAGTATCTCTTCTCCTTTTGTCATCCCTTCTTCTTCTATCATATCCTCTTCTTCGATCATCAACTATTCTTCTATTGTTCAACCTGTTGTTGTTGAAGCTACGGTTTTTGTTGTTGTTGGACCTTGATTAATCTCTCTTCTTTGGGTAGTCTCGGGCATAGTTAACATTCTTGTGGAAATTGTAACATTCAATACACCTTTTTTTTCTATTAGAGTCCTTTGATTCAGGGGGAGGTCTTCTTGAACCCGTTGGTCTTCCTCTCCCTTTTCTCTTATTTTATTGAGTAACAAATGTAGAGGGATCTCCTTCTTCATGTTTTTGAATCCTTCCTTTGGAAATCACCCTGGCATCTTCTTGAGTGCATTTACCAATGAGCTCATCAAATAATAGAAGAACACTATTTTTTCTTAAATTAGCTTTCTGTTAGATATTTGTTCACCAAAATATTGCAGTTGATCCCTTAGGTGGGATACTCTCATGATATAGGATTACACAAATTCCCCCTTGTTCATCTTCATTTCTTTGAGTTGATTTTTCAAAGAGAGGATGGGATTCAAGGTGTTGACTTCATACATCTTGACCAAATTATCATAAATATCCTTAGACTTCTTCAAGCCTGCCAATATAAACAAGTAAATTGTCTTGCAAACCTCAATGATAATTTTCTTGGATTTGAGCTATCCTTTCTTGTACTTGTATTTGACAGTAGAAGAAGCATTTGAAAGAGGCTCAGGTACCTTACCTTTCACATATTCCAAAACATCATTGTCATCTAGTATAACTTCCGACTTGATCTTCGAAGCAACAAAATAATATGAGTAACCCAACTTATCATTATCCTTGGAGTAAGAAGTAGAAATATTTTCCAAGTTAAGTAGGATCCTTCATCTTTTTCCAAATATAATTTCTCTTATCTCTTGTCTCCTTAATCTTGTATTCACCTTGGCTCTGATACCATGTTAATTTTCCACTATTCTATGTTGTTACAATCACTTTATCCCAATTATTTTCTTCAATTAGCAATGTTTCAAATCAATTTAATCTTCCAATGATCAATAGAAATTGTAGATAAAATAGTAAATGCAATACGTAGTAGAATACAATCAAGAGAAATAACAAGAGACACCAGGATTGGTCAAAGTCGAAGGATCAAATTCGTATTATTATTAGATTGTCATAAAATTTTAAACAAAGAGAGATTATAATGTTCCAATTCACCAATCTAAATATTATCTAGCAAAAACAACCAAAAAATATCCAAGAGATGATCCCAATTGAAAAATCTAATCAAAATCAAAGTCTCTAAGCCCGTGGTCAACAGTCAAAGTCTGCAGTCAATGGTCAAAATACATTAGGCCAAAACTATAGGGAGCTAGTGACCATCAGTGTGGAGGTAGCTCTCCAACTTGTAGGAGAACCCTATCAAGCGAGTGTATGTAGTCGAGATTTCCTCATTCTAACCATGTGACTCTAGATCAATTTCTTCTTTTTGCATGTGAGAGCTCGAACCCTGCAATTTATGACCTATACGAACTAATTTTATAATTGTATGAACCAATCCAAAGAATAGAGAGAATAAGATGCTTGATGATGATGTCCAATTGAGGTTAACTTATTTTTTATTTGTATGCTTCCAAGGGTGCCCAATTTTTCTTTAAAGTTGACCTGTACTTTTGTGCAGATGTGGGTTTCCTCCTTAAAAATACATTTTTCCTTAACCAAATTAAGTTCATCATGTAGGACGATGACAAAGGTATTTACGCAGGTAAAATAGATTTATTCACATAAGTATTCATGTAGGGTGACATAAGTATTCATGTGGGGATGGACGGGTATTCACACAAAGGACAAGTATTCACGCATCGGATTGTTCGATGATTATTCATAGAAAGGACGATGAAAGAGGGAGTCAGAATTGTTCAACGGAGGTAGAATATGGTGACAAAGGGAGTTAGGACTATTCAATGGAGGCAAAGGATCCGTCGACTTCTGAACTATTCGATGGAGTCAGAGGATGGCTGCATAAGACGAGCTTCAGGATTATTCGAACAACAGGGAGGAATTTGTATGCACATGGTAGAGACATCGACGTCGAGATGGTGTGCATAGGGAGTTGGGACTTAAACATTAGCAGGTGCCAGGGACTCAAATTTCTAGATAGAATTTCATGAATTTCGAGAGAATTTCATTGTTTAAAGTTTGAACAATATACTGTGAAAAATCTCTAGAATTTCCTTCTTCTGTGGAGTTACGTTTTTACCTAAATTGTATGAAATTTTAATTCTTACAATTTACGGTTTACCAAATTTGTAAAATCTTCTCAAGACTGAAAAATGAACAGTGAATATACTAATGTAATCCTATTTTTACTTGTATCAAAAATAGTTGGGTCCAAAAAAGTGTGCTACTTTTTCCTGTTATATAACTTTTTAAGATTTAAACATTTTTAATTTTTTTTTTCTTGTGGGGTTTTCAGTTTTCACATAAATTCTAGCTTAGTCTCTCATTATTATTAACAATATTCTACATTTCAATTTTATTTTTTCATATATTTCCAGTTTCTCTCCAACTTTCTTACAATTTTTTACATCTCCATCTCAACTATTTGTGGACTCTTTGCATGTTCTCTTGCATATTTTTTTTGGTTGTTTTCTTTAACTACCTAGTATCCTACTACTTTTACCATAAATGTAGCTTCTTGTTGTCCGTTTGGAATCATCTGTTTAACCTATATTAACATGATTTTTACTTTGAACTTTGTTAGATAGATTCAAAATGTTTTCCAAAATTTCCAAAATAAAAAATTTCTTCATCAAATCCACAATATCCACTTTGGAAATATATAGATAGGAAAAAATGTCCAAATGGTGCTGGGGGACAACAACAATAAAATGCAATTTCTCTCAGCTTGAATGGAAAGGGATCTATACCATATTCAATTCTCATTTTACGCAAATACCAAGGAAGGGTGTTGATTCTTGTATTGGATACCCAAGTGATCCCACTAGACTCCCTTGTGCACAAAGAGAGGAACAATAGGTTGATGGTAAGGAAGGCAAGGAAATATCTATGCCATGTCACAATGTTGATGAAAATGATGACTCCAATGAGGAAGAATTACCATTTGACGATGAAGTTCAAGTTGGTGATGAGCATGTGTCTGTGTCATCTAGAGCATCAAAAAACACTACCAGTCAAGAACACAAGAAGCCTTAGTAAACTTGGTGGCCTTTATAACATGTTTGTTATGAAAGGTAGGGAGGGTGTTGATCTTGCAATAACAATATTTTTTCTTACATGTGGCATTCCATTTAATGTATTCTGTTCCCCCTATTTTGAGAAAATGGTTCATGCTATTAATGATGGACCACTAGGGTATACAGCTCCTGGTTATGAGAAGCTATGAACTGTGTTGGTGGAAAAGGAGAAATCATGTCTTGAGAAGGAAATGACACCCTTGAAAGAATCTTGGAGTGTAAATGGATGCTCAATTTTCATAGATGGATGGATTTATTGTAGGAATCATCCATTGATAAACATCATTATCTCTTCCCTATCTGGTCCTTATTTTCTCAGGGCCATTGATTTTTCTGGTCGTGAAAAGAACACTATGTTCTTCAAATACCAATTATGTGATGCCATTGTAGAGGTAGGCCCATCCAATTCTGTTCAAGTTATTATTGATGTTGCTCTAGTGTGTAAAGTAGTAGGGGCAGTGGTTCTGAAGGAGTACAAGTAAGTGACAAGTTTCAAGTTTCAACTTTTATTTATTTAAATTACATGAATTACATTTTTTATTTTGAGCACGAGTTTGTTTTTTTTTCTAACTTTAAAATATAAAATTTTTTATTTATTAATATTTTAACTTTTTCCTTGATGTACCTAGGCATATTTTTTGGATACCATGTGCAGAGGATTATTTGAATAATGCATTGAAGGACATTGGGAAAATTGAATGAATTCAAGAATTAATTGAAAATGACCGCAAAATTTAAAATTTTATATGCAAGCATCATCAATCACAAGCCATTTACCGCAAGCATGCCAAAATGGAGCTTCTTAAACCAGCTTATACCAGAATTTCAACTTACTACATTTTACTTAGGCGACTTGTGGAGATAAAGGAGACTTTATTTTGCGACAATTTTCAATGACATGTGGGACCAGTGGAGGTTATCTACCTCAGATGCAGCTTTGGAGGTGAAGAGGTTGATTTTGGATGATCATTTTTGGGTTGATTCCATCTTTTTTGTGGAAATTATAGAACCAATTTATGATATGATTCGCTATGTAGATACAAATGGTCCATGTTTAGGTGATATTTATGATAACATGGACTCTATGTGTGAGAGGATCCAAACTGTGATAGATAGGAAGGATCCTACTTTATGGCCACAATTGAAAGAGTTTATACATGGGTGCTATAATAAATTGAACACCCCTCTTCATATGGCAGCTTATGCAGTTAATCCAAAATGGTATGATCCCACAATAGGAAGGAGGCCTCCTTCCCAATATAGAGAGGTGTTCAAAGAATTCTTGACCCGTTTCAAGAAAATTCATGGTAGTACAGAAGAAGCCTCTATCATACGATCTTAGTTTTCCAAATTTTGACGTGATCGAGGTGTCTTTGGTTCACATGCATTTGGCAGATAGATGCAAGACGAAGGATCCAATTGATTGGTGGTGGCTTCATGGTGTTGATGCTCCTGAGTTGCAGCAGTTTTCCATATAGTTACTTGGACAAATAGCTAGTTTGGAGTTCCTCATCTTATTTGAAATTTCTCAATTAAATCTCTGTATTAATTTTTAAATTTTCATTTTAGCTTTTAAATTTTTAATTAATTTAATGTGCTTCCCCTAATATTCTAGGTAGCTAGCTCTTCATCTTGCGATAGGAATTGGAGTACTTATGCCTCTATCTATTTAATAAAGAGAAATAGATTGGGCTCAAAGAAGGCACAGAACTTAGCGTCCATTCATAACACACTTCATCTCATATATCGAAAAGACCCTGGGTACAAGGAGGGTCCTTTCAAGAGATGAGACCAATACACAGATGATTATATGTGTGTGGATGAGGAGATACATCCAGATGGCCTTATTGAGCTACCTACAATTGCTATGGATGAGCAAGAGCCTCAAGATGAGAGTGATTCCTACCTGGAGAGCATGCTAACTGAAGATATAAGTGATGTTGATGACATGGATGTTGATGACATGGCTTGAGGAAGCCATTGTTCAGTATTAGTATTTAGCTATTTTTATTTTAGTATTTTAAAATTTCCAAGTTCATGCTTAGAGATGCCTTAAGGAAAAATTTGAATGTATTATGAAAATGGACATATATTATGATTCTTGTTAATATGTAAATTTATAGATTATAATATATGAATTTGTATATTTTTCAATTTTAAACAAGAAAACTATTTTAAAGTTTTAAACATTAAATATTTAAAGATGCATATCATTGAACATTCAACATTTATATTGAAATTTCAAAATTTCTAGTTGGATATCAAGTGGAAAAAACATAGGTTTTTACATATTTTTAAAAAGACTTTGCCAAAAGTGATAGTATATAAGTGTGTAATTTTTTCCCAATGGTTAGAATTTAATTATATTAGGAAAAAAAAAAAATAAAAAAAAAAAATAATAATAATAATAATAAATTTAAAATTTTAATTCAATTTTAAATATAGATAAAACTTTCAAAAATAAAAAAGGCAATTCTATTACATAGAAATATTTTATTATTACTGTAAACTTTTATTATTTTAAAAGTTTTTATCAAATTTTAAAAAAGAGATTGTTTTGTAATAAAACTAGTTTAGTTTTTTGGTTCTTAAACTTCTGTGGTGATCATTTTTCAAGATGCTTTCTGGATTATCCATAGTATTGACACATGTTTCTCAATACTGTGGATAATTCGAAAGCATCTTGAAAAATAGTTTAGTTCTATTTTAATTATGGATTTATCATGAGTTGGGAAAGATCAAATCTCTTTTTATTTTAAAAGTGGTTTGCATCTCTTTGATCCTTGTCAATGCTTGGTAGATATGAATTAAAATGAATCTAAAGTGATTTAATTATCAATTATAACTAGCAGATCTACCAAAAGTTGAGAGGGATCAAATCTCTTGATATGGATCAAATCTCTTGATATGGGAACCTCCAAAGTTAAGATGGATCTAGGTTATTTTAATTTCCCTCATTAAATAGAGGGCATTCCACATGAATAACATGGGTTCTCAATACCATGGGTCAATAATATGGGTCATTTTTATTTTTATTTGACCAAGTTAAAAATGTTAGCAGTACATTATTTTTATTAAGTTTTACTTTTAAAATTTTATTTTATTTTTATTTTTATGTAATTTGACTTAGTCAAAAATATTAAACATTACATTATAACCTTAGATCTAATAATTTTGTGATCCATAATGTAGATAAATGTCTTTCGGATTAATCACATCATTAGGATTTGGTCTACCTTTCGAACCATCTAATGTGATTCATCCTCAAGACAAGGTGAAAAAACTAATCGATCTTATTATTGAATTGAAAACTAGCCGTTAATGAGTTAGTTAATTAATTATTAGGGAATAATATTTAAAAAATTAGTTGTTAAGAATTATATATATATATATATATATATGAATTTATTAATAAATACTTTAATCAAAAGGTTTAAAAAAATTATTATTTTATTATTATAACCATAGTATAATATATAATATATTATAACTATATAAATCAAGGGGGAGAATAAAGATAAGACTAAGAACAAATAATAAAAATGCTAAATAAATATGTTAAAGGAAAAATAATCAAAGACAAGGGTTGAAAAAAGAAGAAAGAAAGGAAATAAAACCAAAAAATTATAAGTAACAAAAACCAAATGCAACAAGAATGTCAATGCAAGAGGGGAAGAAATCACCTAGAGAGAGATGGAGTCCAACTTTTACTCAATTTCCAACCATCATCCATGTTGAGATTCTTAGCATGTCTCTCAATCTCAATAGCCTCCCTAAGCTTCCTATGATGGAAGTGATTAACCTTAACAATAACTTTGGAGTCCTCAATGCATACATGGTGGCACGATTTTTCCTTATGTTCAGTAAGAGCTAATGTGTGGGAACGCTTGTGTCTAATGTCTATAGGATGCTCCTAGATTCTCTGTCTAATGGATTGACATGTTTCTCTAATATAGGGAGAACCACATTAATGAGGAACCATGTAAACACCTTTCATGTCCTTATGGTCGATAGGGTCCTTAACAGATTTGAGAGAATTTATAATAGTACAAAGAGGTTTGAAAGAAGATGAGACATTATTCCTTCTGAGGACATGGGAAATTTTTCTTGTGATCCCTTGGATAAATGGGAGATGAACCTTGGAGATAGGATCCAGCCGAGTAGATTTTCCTCTTAACCCTTTATAGGCTTTTTGAAAGGCCTTAAGGCATTGAGATCTACTATACCCATTATTTTAAAAAATGTCAAGAAGATGGGATTTCTCTAACTCCAAATGATTGTCATTAGAGATTCTTAGAGCAAGGGTAGCAATAGTGCATATAACACCAAATTTTTGAGCAAGAAAATGATGAGAACTATGATGAAGATATTGTTCCGTGTGAGTTTTTTTGTGAAAAACTTCGTGAGAAATGGAAACATCATTCATTTTCGAAAAAAGGATGTCCAAGAAGGGTAGCCAACCATCCACCTCCACGTCCATCATGAATTTGATGGAATATGACTGAGAATTCATGTGGCAAAGAAACAAATCTAACCTCTCACGTCCATGAAACCATATAACACAAGTATCATAGAAGTAATTAATTTGAAAAACATTTATCTACATTACATTATAACATTTATGGATGCAATCATAAATATAATTATTAATTATTTTATTTTATTTTACTTACTCAAAAGGTTCAGTCTCATGTTAAAAGTTCTCACATGCAATGAATAAATAAAGAGACAAAACTATCTCCACTTTTTTCATATAACCACTTCATAAAAAGAATTGACATGCACATTAATAATTAAAATTATAAATTCTATCAGCATCCTTAGTGGTTAGCTTACAATCCATCCGAGAGTGTGGTCAGCATTTGTGGCTTTTAGTAAAGAGATATATTCTCTATATAATAATAAAAATAAGGGGAAGCTTGACTATCACGTGGCAACAATGGACAATACTCTAACCTGGACACTTTTTTATAACATGATAAATGATGCCACTGTAAAGTTATATGGTTTCGGTTTTGACTCACTGAATCGTGCAGAAATGATGTCACTGTAAAGTTGTAGTCTCACTAAAATAAATTATGGAATCACGCATTACTGCGAAAATAAATAGTAAACCAGACTGTTATGTCAACTCCGAACTTTTTAAATATTTCATGGGATTGAAAATTAAAATGGAAACTGACAGAGAAAAATAAAACACACAGGGAAGATCGCGAGAAACTGCCTTATATTTCAACTACTAAATTTAAAATATCACGGGGCGGGGAAAACAGAAACGAGAGATGAGACAGGAGGAGCAAATAAATATGGAAAATGCCATAAAAAGAAAACAAAGGGAATTTTTTATAAAGCGAATGCTAAAAATGTAAAATGGTAAACCAGGTTCTGTTTACTTTTTCTTCCATGCCATGTTAAGAATATATAAAATTATTTTTCATTTTATTTAGTATATAAAAATTCCAAAAAAATGCAACCAATTGAAAAAAAATGAAGAGCAAAACTGAAATAAATAATTAACAAGCAACCAAAAAACACTAAGAAAACCCTTTAAGCACACACAAAACTATTGAAATATTAGTTATAATTAAAGGTATATTTATTAATATAAAATTAATATTGAAAAGTTATAATAAATATAATTAATGTATTTTTTTTAATATAATCATTCAAAATAGTGTTATTATATGGTTTCGAGTATTAGAGTTTTTTAATATATGGGTTATTTCAAAGATGTATATTTAAAAATCTTGGTTTTATAGGAGCTTTATTAGTGGAGAAATACCATATTACGTGCCTTGCATTTATATTGGGGAGATATATATTGCGGGAAAATGACATAATATAATGAACATATAATAGGGGTAAAGAGAAATGGAACTCAAAGTTAATGAAAAAATATAAAGGGGTATAAAAAAATATTAATGAAAAAATGGGTACCGGATATATGTTGAAGAAAAATGACATAATATACTGAGCATATAATAGAGGGTAAAGGGTTTTTATATTGGACATAATATATTGAGCATATAATAGGGGGTTAAGGGTTTTTATATTGGCATGTATAAAAAATGGAGCTCAAAGTTAATGAAAATATATAAAAGGGTATAACAAATGTTAATGAAAAAATGGATGCCTACAATATCTAGTGAAAGTAGGGGTTTTTTAAATTGAGAAGGTGTATTGGGTTTGTATTGTTAGGGGATTAAATAATGTGATTTCTAGAGGGGTTTTCCAATATATATTCACATTAGGGTTATTGCTTAGTATGCGATGAACACACATGATATGTCAAGGATTCATTGAGTGAAGCCCCTATTCTTGGTCAATTTATGGCAAAAAACTGTAATTCTAGTAAATGACAATCATTGAAGAAGAAACTTCTATAGATTATTCAAAGGAATATTGTAGATAGACCACAGACCACTACATTGACATAAATGAGGCCTTTAATGTTGATATGGGTTGTTTCCATCTCCTATGCATGTATTTTTGGTTGATAACAACTCTTATTCAAATTGGATCATTATAGTGCTTTTTATCCATCTTTATAGAGTTAAAAAGGTGAAGGAATAAACTCATGGGATCATTTTTACCAGTAGAATCCAATTTGGAATATTAGGGTCTAGAACCTTCTAGAAGCAGTTTGAAACATTCATTAATTTTTGTTGGGGTAAAACTTTATTACTTAATTTTATCACCTTTTTGTACTATTATACACGCAAATACCTTTCCAATGACACGAGAATTGCCTCAATTAGAGTCCATATGAAAATTTTATGTCAATTCAGAGGATGGCACTCCAGCCCCCATTATTCATGGGAAAGGGGCTAGCCACATGATCATGATGAATAATACTCTAGAAGAATCCATATAGTAACTCTAATCAATAGTTGAATGAGGCAAAATTAACGACTTGTAAGCTACTAGGTTGTGTTATAATTAGGTCACTAGGAGGAAAAATCGGTTCCATTTTTTTAGTGCATTTTGTTCCATAGATGAGTAGAGTAGTCGAGAAGGATATGGAGAGAGAATATAGAGAGGGTTTGTGAATTTTAGTAGCCCACTGGCCATAAGCCTTATTTATACTTACATCCAATTTTTATTAAAAGAAAGAGAGCAAAGTAACCTCACCTTTCAGCTGGGTTTTCGCTCGTCAAGAGGGTTTGTATATATCTTGTGTCAATTGTGGTTTGTGAGTTTTTTAATTTTTTATTCTCTATTTTATGCATAAATATAATTTTCATCCATACATAATAAACAATAATTAACAAATATAGAAATATAAGAAGAAATAAACCCTCATAATGTAGGTTTCAGATTTTCAAATATGTTTTAGTAGATTTGTTGTGACAAATTTCCAAGTGGAATATCCAAGGTATTTTATGAATCATATTGTTATCAAAGAAGGTTTCTTTATGTATATTGTGGGGAGATACATGGGATTCGTATAGGTCAAGCCAAAAATCCCAAAAAATTAGTCATGGCCTACAAAATTATGAATAACCCTCCTGATCCCACAAAGGAAAGCTTTTTGTGGTTGGAAGAAAAAATCATAGATATAAATCGTAATGTGAGCCCACTCAAGGAAACCCTAACTAATTAGTTTGAGGTATTTACAAAATATGGGGGTTTTAATGTAGAGGGGAGATCAGAGGGGAGATCAGGATTTCAAGAAGAAACATAGAAGGATCCAAAGAAAGAACCCAAAATAGATCAAACAAATTTGAGTGATATGAACCATTCATAGTACCTGTTCAAAATGGAAGAAAAATTTGACATCAAGTCGTATCAAGGTGATATTATCTCTCTAAAGTTAAATCACTAGTTGAATTTTTTAGAAGTTTATTTTAATGTCTATCATATCAAGGAAGAACAAAAGATTTCATTTGTTGAGCTGAAATTAGATGGCCATAACACTCACCTAGTGGGAAATCCATTCGAAGACCTTTAGGTTAGAGAAATATCCTCTAGTGACTAAGTAGGAGGATTTCAAAACCCTCAAAAAGTCATAATTTTACCCTATTGGATATGTAAAGTACCAGTGAATCTAGTGGCACTACTTCAGGTAGAAGGATGGGCAGCATGTACAAGAGTACACCATAGAGTTCATAAAAATTACCATAATGCTTAGCATCTCCCCAAATAACCTAGACATATTCCTCAAGTATCTGAGTGGTCTACATAGCCATCTATGAAATAAAGTGATTCTATTAAATCCAAAATTGATGAAAGAGGTTTATGTATATGAACAATACCTAGAGAACATATGCTAGAAGAAATGAAAATCAAGTGGGTCAAAGAAGAAGGATCATGAGGATTCTTCTAAGGAGAATAAGAAGTAGTGGAAAGGAGGAAAAGATAAAAATATGGAATCCATGACACACAAGTGAAAACATCTTAGTAACCATTGCAACCATTGTGACATTGATGGTCATGCAAATGAGAAGTGTTATAAGTTGCATCCAAAGCTTAACCCAAAGAAAAAAAGAGAGATAATAAGAAGAAGAATCTCATGTCCACTGATTTGAGCAACCATGTTGAAAGCAACTTGAAAGTAGTTGAGAATATCATATGTACATTCGTGCATAAGGAGGTGAAATTAAGTAGCCTTTAGTAACATGAAGAGAATGAAAAGACAATACTCTTCATTATAAAGATATACTGGTTAAAAATACCATTATTGATGACCTATTTGACTTAGAATCCCAGTAAAATCTCATTGTAGTAAAGTTTGTCAATGGATTGGGATTGGAAGTTCATGATAATCCAAGCCCATATACATTAAAATGGGAAATAAGGATGTGGAAAAAAATATAACAAAATAGTGCAAGATCATATTTGTTGTTAGTGTTAATTTTATTGATGAAGTAGAAATAGGTGTAGTTCCTCTTGATGTATGCAGATTGGTGTTTGGAATTCCCTATATGTACATGTTGGATGCAATATTCATGTGAATAAGAAACATTAATGAGGCCATTAATCTTATCTCTAAGCTTGTTAACCGGGAATCTCTCAATCTTGTTAAACTTTTCTTGTCATCTACCTTAATTTCTCTTAAATGCTGCCATTTATGAGAAAATATAAGGGATGGAATTAGGATCTTCCCTTTCAACCATCGTCTCTAACATATTCATGGAATTATTTGAAACCAAAGTTGTCGAATCGTGGCATAAAATTCAAAGTGTTGGTTTCGATTTTTCAATGACACCTTTGTCATTTGGAAGCATGGAATGGCTAAAATTAATGCCTTCCACTCTCATCTTAGCAACATTTCCCTCATATTAAATTCACCATGGAGATTGAATCTAAAAAATCTCCCCCTTTCCTTGATTTCCTTGTTTCTTGACAACCTAATGGTTCCCTTACCCATCAAGTCTACAGAGAAGAGACCCACACTGATCTATATCTCCATGCCCATTCTCACCATCAAACATCTCAAAATTCATATTTTCTCAAAACTCTCATCTCTCGAGAAAGACCCCACATTTCCAAGCCTTTAGAGCCAATAGATACTCCTCATCTCAAATTCGCATAGCCTTTCATGAAGCCTCCAATCCCAAATCTCGCTCTGTGTCCGCCACTCCCCCCCAAGGCCATGTCTCTCTTCCCTATATAAAAGGGACCACTAACCTCATTTCAACAATATTATTAAAAAGGAACATTAAAACCACTTTTAAACCGAAAATAAATTTGAAGCAGATATTTTGGTCATCCAAAGTTAATATTGAACCCATGTTATGTTTAGGGTTTTATCAAATTCCTTGTTCATGTGGGAAGTCTTATATTGGTCAAATAGATCGTCCCTTCAAAGCTCACTTGAAAGAACATATTTTTGACACAAACCATATTTGTTTATCAAACTCAACCATATTTTAACACTCATTTAAGTCTAAACACCTTGTTTTCTTCGAAAAATCCAAAACCTTAGCCCTTGTTCCTTTTCACAATACTCACATCATTAAGAAAGCTCTTGAAATTGAGAAGCACCTCGATAATTTCAATAGAGAATATGGGTTTAAATTGAGCCAATCATGGAAATAGGCTATCCATCACCTTTCTCACTAAATTATTTATATTCCTCCCCTATTTCTTCCTCTATTCATGTTCTTTTTTCTTTTCCATCGATCACAAATTAGTTCTCTTGCTCTTTCTTTTTGGTCTAATTCATTATGATCGATTTATTCTCTCTAACTTGATTTAGTCTCATCTAATTTATTATTTGTTTTTCAAAATAAATTTAATGATAAAATAATAGTCTAATATTGATTTTTCCCTATATTATTGATTGAAAAGTCATTATTTATTAACGGTATAGTCTAATTTATAAAAGAAATAACAATTTTCACCAAAATCCGACAATACAATTACAAGAAAGAATGTTTTTTTTTTTTTTTTTTTTTAAAATACATTTTTGAATGCATAAATGGATTCAACACCATGAAAAATCTTTAGGACACTCAAATTATACAACTAAAAAACTTAAACTCATTTTTTTTTAAATCTCTACTAGATTTTTGTTAAAAAAACTAGGAAAATTGTTGTGAAAAAGGTAATTTTGTCTACAAATTATACTATGCCTTTATTAACCTTTATTGTTTCCCTTCCTTCCTCCTTTTTGAATTTTATTTTATTATTATTTTTAATATTTAAATCAAATTCTTTATTTAACCTTTTGACTTGTTTTTAAATAATTCCCCCCTTGTTAATTAATTATTTAAATATGTAATGCTAATTTATTCTTTATTATTATTGTTGTTTTTAAACCCCATTTGACTTAATTTTTGAATTTCTTCCTTGTTGTTTAATTATTTAATTATTAATTTTTATAATTCAATTTTTAAAAAATTAACCTATTGTCTTGAGCCTTAATGACTTATTCATTAAAATAATATTTTTCCCCTTTCGAGTAATTATTTTCTTTTCTTTTAAAAGGCTCACTAGCACCTTTTTTTATTCATTCTAAACTCTCTGGTCCTTGATGATGGGTGGAGTGTCCACCCAAAACGTCGGACATGATTAAATATTCTATACACAGTTCTATCCATAATTTCTCTACCGCTATAAATAATTGTGGAAATATTCATTCTATTACAATATCACCTCGTTAAGGATGGAAAATTGTTTATCATCAATGTACACAAAGGCAAGTCAAAAATTATATTGTTAAGTTCCAATCAAGCCAAAAAACTAATTATTTCTAACAATAATTAATTTTTACCATTTTAAGAGAAAATCAACCTATAGAAACATTTATGAGAGAAAAGGCATCCCTTAGGGGTGTGCTAAGAAACATAAACAACAACTAGAAGAGTTTCTACGAGAATATAATTATGGCTTCTAAGACCCTAAATGGATACCATCCAAGAGGGAAGTGCAACGTGGGATCCAACTATTGCTAGACTCCCCATTGCCAAACATTTTGTTTTATAGGAAATTTTTAATAGAAGAAAGTGAGTTGAAGAAACAATTTTAGCAGCTACTAGAATAGGGTGTCAATCACCGAGTACATCAACATGCAGGTCACCCATCATTATTGTGCTAAATAAGGATGGGGCTTGGTGAATGTGTATTTATTACAAGGCGTTGAACAAAATTACACTCAAGAAAAGGTAGCCCCTACCTAGAAAAGATAATTTTGTGGATCAGTGGCAGCAAGTGAAATAATTCAACAAGCAAGACCTAAAGAATATATCACCAAATTTGACTCAGAGAAGAGGATACCTAGAAGAGCATCTTCAAAACCATGAAAGGTTTGTATGAGTGGTTATTCATGCCATTTTTTCTATGTAATGCATTGAGTACATTTATGAGGTTAATCAATGATATATTGTGGTCTTTAAAGGTAATTTTCCATTGTCTGTTTGGATGATATATTGGTATATAGTGTTACCAGGAGGATAATATCTCACATTTGATGCAAGTTCTAGATATATTAAAAACAACAACAACTTATAAAAATCTCATGATTTGTAACTTTGCACAATAGTATTTGGTGTATGTGATAGGTGAAGGAGAGCTGAAGATAAATTCTACCAAGATGGGAGTCATGGTGAAATAGATAATGCCTACTAATTTTTCTAAGGTCAATAATTTCATTAGGTCAATACAATACATGAGGAAATTCATAACTTGAATTTCAGTTGTAAAAGCACCACTCCACACCAAAGGCCCTTTGGGGAGCTAAAGAAGAAAATCAATGAAACACTAGTTCTCGTATTACCAAACTTGTAGCAACCCTTTGAAGTGGGGAAATATGCAAGCGAGTATGATATGAAATTGGTCTTGATGCAGGGAGGAAGACCTGTATGCTACCATTATGAAGTTTTTCATGGGGTAGTTCTTAACTATTTTACCTAGGAAAAGGAGCTCTATGATTTGGGTGCAAGTTGTGAAGAAGTGAAAACATTGTTTAATGGAGAATGACACAATAATCCACACAAATCATCAATTTTTATATTATCTATAAGTCAAGAGTAAGATACAAAAAATCGAGAATTACAAGTGGGTGGAGTTTTTATAATAGTTTCATTTAGTGATCAAATACAAAAAGTGTAGCACAAACAAGTTGGATGACATAATTTCAAGGTCACCCCATTAAATATCACAACTTTGGGCACTCTTATGCACATGAGGTTACTCACCAATCATGCACATAGATAAGTATATTAAGAGGATGATAGACTGTACTTTGAAATGATTCATTTAAATTGATTGGAACCAATTAATAATTTAATATATATATACACATATATATATATATATATATATATATATATATATATATATATATATATATATATATATATATATATATATATATATTTTCTAAATGGCACACTCCAATTTAACATTAATTGCACCGAGGGGCACTCTCAATTCCACTATGATAGAGATGTTGTAACATTTAACATTTTGACTAGGTCAAAAAAACATAAAAAATAAAAACTATTATTATAATTATCAATAAAACATTTTAACTTAATCAAATTACATAAAATAAAATAAAAAATACAAATTAATAATTAGATTAGCTTAGGTCCATCTTTACTCTGGAGTTACCAAGGGTAGAAAGGGTTCAAATAATTTGAAATACAAACCTCTATTAAAATGAGATATATTTGATCTCTCTTAGAGATTAGAAAATTTAAAATTAAGAAAAATATAAACAGATATTAAACATAAACAAAATAATTTTATGCACCGATCTAATAAAAATAAAAAATATATTATCCTAAACAAATCTCAAATTTTGTAAGGTTAAAATCCCCTTTAGGATATTTCACCTAGAGGAGGAGATATTCACTTCTAAAATATTCATTTATTGGAAAGGTTTTCATAGATTTTGAGAAAGTATAATGGTGTATTTTTTTTTAATTTAAAAATTTAATTAAATTTTAAACTAGTATATAATTCTAACCCATGGAAAACTTCGATTAATATAGATATCTATTTATTTTCAATTTTTTCATCAAATATTGAAATGTCCAAAAAGAAATAGTTTTTGTAATAAAATTAGTTAGATCGAAGAAAAAAAATATGCTTTGTTATAAAATGGATTTTTTATGGTGGAAATGAATCCAGCACCATAAAAAATCCCTAGAGCACCCAAAATCTTGAACCTTAACAACTGTAACCAATATTTCCCAAAATTTCTACCAAATTTTGGTCAAAATCTTACCAAAATTTTGTCTATTTTCTAAAAAAAAAGTATAACCTCATTAAACTGCTCTATATAATTAGCTAAATGACTTTACTCTTGTGAAAAAATCTCTAACAACATCACTGACCATTGTGAAAAGTTATCTGAAATTACTGATATGGAATGAATAAATTAAACAAAAAAAACTCAATTATCTCCACTTTTTTCAAATAACCACTTCATAGAAACAAGTGACATCACTGACCATTGTCAAAAGTTATCTGAAATTACTGATATGGAGTGAATAAATTAAAAAAAACACTTGATTATCTCCACCTTTTTCGAATAACCACTTCATAGAAACAAGTGCTACATCTCTGACACTAATATGGTATGAATAAATTAAAAATAAACTCAATTATCTTCACTTTTTTGAAATCACTGATATGGAATGAATAAATTAAAAGTAAACTCAATTATCTTTATTTTTTTCAGATAACCACTTTATAGAAACAAGTGCGCTAAATAATAGTTGATTTTTCTGGCTTAATTTAAATATAGTTAAATTAGATGGAAAGAGTTGCACACATTAAGAATAAATAATTAGATGCTCAAACTCACTTTGTGTGGATGCAAGGACATGGATAAACAAATATGAAAGTTGTCAAATCTTAGACTGGAAGAAAAACATACTATTGTGAAGAATTAATAAATGCTAGTTGTGAAGGATTAATAAAATGTTTGCATTGACCTAGGAATGTTGATATCCAAGTCAATAATTAAATGGATGATAGACATTGCTATCTATATTAACATGGATTACCTTTGGAGAAAATAATCTACATAACTTCTTTTTTATAATATTCATCTTAATATTTTTAAACGATTTGTATATATATTTATTTTATGTTTTAAAATTTATGCAATCTATAATTTTTTGAAAATAAAAATATATATATATATTATTTTAATCTAAAATAAAATATAGTCACTTTATATTTAAAAAAATATTTAGAATGTTATTTAAAAAAAAAATTTAATAACTAAAATTAATAATATATTTCTGTTTAATTTAAAAATATATTTTTTATTACATTATTAACTTTTATTTATTTAAATTATTTATATACACATAAATTTATTTTTATTTTTACATTAATAACAACTTATTTTAATTTATTTTTTAAAACACAATCTATGCCCTAACCTCTTTTTAATATTTTAGTTTTTATTTATATATGTGAATGGTTGGTTGAGGTAAATTTGTGTAATGAAATTACACACGAATGTCTTTAAATGGAGCGAATTTATTTTATGTTAATGATATTTTTATTATGGATGAATTTATATAGACAAATAACATCTCATATCTAAGTATGAGACAAAGCATGAGACAATAAGTAGAATTAGAGCATAAATGTCTATTACTTTTTGGTATTTATTTTTAATAAAATATTCATGTTGTAATAGAATAATATTTTATAAATAGATAATATGTACATCACCACCATTGCAAGATTAGCAAATCAATACAGTGAGCAATAAGATTTTCAATTTATTAAAAATAAATAACTTAAGTAATAAATTTCAATATACCATATTGAACTATTATAATATTTTTACAAATTATTTCAGTCAAACCTAAACAAATATGAATTTGTTTGACCAAAATTGACAAAAACCAGATACATTATCTATTGTCTTAGATAATAATTAACATCTACACATTAATTGTTTTATTTAATTTAACAATCAATTAAAATTATAGCTTCTATCAACATCCTTAGGGGTGAGCTAACAATCTATCAAAAAATGTGGTAAGCGTTATGGCTTTTTAATGGAAATGGTTGTGTTTTTATTTTTTTTTGAGCTATGTGTGAATCTTGACTATTACAATAATGGAGTCAAAGTGGCTTTTTTGGTTTTTTTTTTTTCTTTTCTAGTTGTGAGTGTGAGTTTTTTTATTGGTATTATTGAGTAGTTGCAATTTCAATGTATTTAAGTTATCAAAATTATTTGGGATTATTTAAACTACACTAATTTTTATCAGAGTGTGAGTTTTGATTGATACAATTAATCTGTGATTTGAATAGCTACAATTTCAACACATTTAAGTTATCAAAATTATTTAAGATTATTTAAACTACATCAATCTTTATCATTACTAGATTTTTTCATACAAAGTTTCAAACCAATAATTTTTACATCATAAAATGGCTTAACAAAACACCTTTCCAGGTTGACTCTACCCACCACATAATTTTCCAACTATTCACTATGTTCCAATAGAGCAATTATTATACCGTGTGGAAAGTGATCGCTAATGAAGTTGGCACTTTGTCTATTAGACAATGACGGTTGGAGGGTCAGCAGCACATGTCGTGAGGGCTCGTGCCCACAACCTAGAAGCCATCCACTTTTGTCCAACGTTCTACTAAATTGGATTGCACTCAAATGTGTTTCTCATTAAACTCACACTGTAAATAGCCATGCGCCCATTTTGTAATCATCGTCTTATATTTGTGTCTGGTAATAAATAAATAAATAAATAAAAAAAAAAAATATATATATATATATATATATATATATATATATATATATATATATATATATATATATATCATATTCAGTTATTCTGACGTATGCTCACTAGAGCACACATACATGACAAACGTTGCAAACTTTTTTATAAGATGATAAAAATAGTTATATAATTATATGGTTTTTGGTTTTGTCTCACTGAATCGCGCTTAAATGATTTTTGCATACAAAGTTTCAAACCAATAATTTGTACGTCATAGAATGGCTTAAAAAAACACTTTGCCAGGTCAACTCTACCCACCACATAATTTTCCAACTATTCACTATGTTCCAACAGCGCAATTATTATACTGCGTGGAATGTGATCGCTAAAGAAGTTGGCACTTTGTCTATTAGACAATGATAGTTGGAGGGTCAGCAGCACATGCCATGAGGGCTCGTGCTGGCAACTTGCAAGCCATCCACTGTTGTCCAACGTTCTACTAAACTGGATCACACTCTAATGCGTTTATCATTAAACTCCCACTGTAAATAGCCATGTGCCTGTTCTATATTCATCGTCTTATATTTACCAAACAGAGTAATGAGGATGTTTTTATATATGACATAAAATAAGGGTATAAAATACAATATGGTTTTCACCACCAACACGATAATGATTTTTTTTTCATACAAAAGCCGTAAAACCAATAATTTTTACATCATCAAATGGCTTACCAAAACACCTTTCGAGTCACTTCACCCACCACATAATTTTTCCAACTATTCACTACATATGTTCAACAAATATACCATATTATTATACCACACGAATGTGATCACTAATGAGTCACACTTTTCGTATTAGACAATGAAAGTTGAGGGTCAGAGTAATACGTCGTAGTGGCTCGTTTTACAATCAGGTTACATCCAAACATTCCAATCGTCGCTTCAATCAACCCCACACTCAAATGTTTTCATTAAGCTCCCACCGTAGTCAGACATACGTCGCCTTATTCATCGCCTTATATCGTGCCTGGTAATATATATATATATATATATATATATATATATATATATATATATCAACGGGAAGCTTGACGTTCACGTGGGGACAATACACAAAAATTGCAAACTTTTTTATAAGATGATAAAAATAGTTATATAATTATATGGTTTTTGGTTTTGTCTCACTGAATCGCACAGAAATGATCTCACTATATAGTCTCACTGAATTATGATAACTCCATTATAACATAACCTATATTACTACAACACATAATACTGTTACATAAGATTTTAAATCAAATTACCTTACAATTCTGCATCGAAAGAGTTACAAACATAAAAAAACATGGTATATTACAACCCTACATTTGTGCCTCCTGAGTTTTGCTTTTTACATTTATTATAGGAAACATGACATATACTTCACATGTTCTACTTAACATTTAGGTTATTCTTGGCTGCACATTTCATTTGACAAGCACAATTTAATATGGGGAATCCTATAAGCATTTAACATAAACCATTAGGGGATTTTTGAGGTCTAAAATGGGCCTCCCAAGGAAATTATAAAATAATAGTGGAAATAATTAAATACGATTTGATTGCATCATCAAATTTTAGAGGGAAAAAAGAAAAAACTACTTTTTCAACTCGTATTTTCAACTTATCTCCCTATGAGTTTACTCAAATTTTGAGCGGGAACACTTGTTGGATGCAAAATTTGATTCCTCTTCCAAGGAGTACCCTTGTTGCATACTTTCAACGTGATTGCAATAAATTTTTTTCATGTATTTATCATTTTTTGTTTAGCAGGGTCCATCAAAAGTATGCAACATGGGTACTCATTGGATGAGGAATTAAATTTTGCATCCAAAGACTACTCCTGCTCGAAATTTGAGTAAAACCTTGGGGAGATAAGTTGAAAATACAAGTTGAAAAAGTAGTTTTATTACTTTATTATTTTTTAATCTTATTACTTTTTTACCCAAAAAATGGTGAATCACCCCCCATGGTTGACATCATCATCTTGAATCCTATTGGTTCTTATAAAGTTTAATTTTGTTGTACATTTTTCTTAGGAGACCCATTTTAGACCTCAAAAGTTCTCTAATGTATGGCGCTAGGATCCTTATCTCAGTACTGTATTAATGATATATGTTAAACCTATTAACCTTACATATCAACATTATTGATTACCATATATATTGAATTAGAGATTATGTTAGGCAGTGTTATTCCACCTGAAGCTTCTCAAAAATGTGGTCGCTCATCTAGCGTTAGAAATTTGGTAGCGATCTGCATCGTTGATTTGTTTTTTGATCCAATGGTTTTGGTGTTTGGGGGAGCGGTTAGGGTAATACACCCCCCCCTCACCCCCAACCAAAACCCTTGTCGGGATTTTCATTTGCCACCGCTCTGAAGACTGGCTCTGTTATGCAATTTTTGTTGTTTGTTCACCTCCATCGACATGGTAACCATGAAACTAACTCCAAATTTGGTCCTTCTATCATAAGTGGGGTTCTATTTATTTTCTACAACAACTGAATGACTATTTATTTCTTCTTCCACTGTCCTAACACTCATTCAATTCTCTGAGCAGATGCTTATGTTGGTTTCCAATTTGGTTTGGCACAACGAATCCCCCGCTCAGAAGGGTAGGCATGGTCAAAGCCTCAGACTTTTTATAAGTTTGTTTGGGTTATTTTCATTCAATTCCATTCAGCTGAGATGAGTATGGCTTGATTCAATATCTTTTCAAGTTTCTTGTTTGGCCATAATGCTTACTCACCAGGTAACATTAAGCCTTACGCCCAAAATTATCTTCAATATTTACAAACAACTCTCTGTTATGCAAGAAACAATCTAACAAGGTTCTTGTTGCATGTGCTTATTTGCAGGTACGACATAATCCCTAATCGCTCTATTTTCTACAACCCAGTTTCTTTTCAATGCAAAACCTTACCCCTAATATTCTCATTTCCAGGTACTTATGGAAAACTCGTCAAGTTCCTCATAGGTTCGAAGTAAAATTTGATAGTTGTGCATTGATTCTAGTTGCACTATATTTTTGGCAATTTACTTGTGTTCTGCTAAATTAGATCCTAGGGTTCCAATTCTCTAAAGGTTTTATCGAGCCACCAAAAATGGGGCCTATCAAATTTTTTTCTTGTATATTTTGAAATTGTAACATCATATAGTACGTATGTAAATATACAGTCTCTGAAGGAATATGAAAATGGGTTATTTCAAACTTGTAATATTTTTGGCAGTATTTGATACATTCATCCTTCCGAGTTTCGTGGTATATCTATTTACTGAATGAAATTAGCTGAAACTCTCTTGTAAATGTTACAATTATGTGTAATCAGTTGTGACTACATTTTTATCATGTTTTCCAGTCTTATTCTTGTAAATAAAAATATGGATACACATAATTAGTAATACTAATCTCATATCATTTACAATTTTCCTTATGTGCTTGTATCCTCTCGACTTGCATGGCTCAAATAAATATTGAAATGAGATTCCTAGTTGCGTGAAGGCTTTAATATATGAGTTTATCCTTATTCCTTCATATATAATTCATGTATTTCTTAGAAAAACTCGTTGAAACTTATCTACTGGTTTGTCTTACCAACCATGCCATGGTTTAAGTCTATGTATCGTGTTAATTTCTTTGACGTGCTTCATATACATAAGTTTGAAAACCTTCTCGAGAGTTTAAATCTATTATTATTTATTCATTTCCTCTATCAAATAATGGGTGACAAATTTTGTCACAATCATTATTAAATATTTCACCATGCAAGTTATGTTTTTGTAGTTTCAGCTTAACTTACTTTCAATACTAACTTATCTTGGTTCAGATTTGGTTCAATTTCACTTGGTCAAATCGGTTCTTGGCTATTGTCCTCTCAGTTGGGCCTAAGAAATCATCTACCCAAGTAACAAACTGTATTCCCTATTTCCCTATCTTACTGTCTAACTCAGGTCACCTAGAGTCAACACTAACTGATACCTACAACAAAAACAACTTATCCCTTCCTTTGTTTCCTGTAATTCCATAGAGCCATCACACAGTAGTCCTACTAAGGGTCTCTTAAAATTTCATGCTTGTGCAAATAATCTACTTTTGTTCTAAGTCACAACACTAAATTCATATGCAATTTGAAATATTTCAAGCACGAACATTCAACAGTATAACAACAAGAATTAATACCTTAAAAATTTAGAGATTTCTTATCTATTGGATAGTCAACTAGAAGATTCAACAATAAAACTCAACTAGATGAGCACCCTCCTCCCTTCCAATGAGATCGACGATCACGTCTGAATCTCCCCTTGAGCTTCCCTCTACCAACACTGTTGTGATAACATCAGCCAGTTTGGCCTCCTTGCAGACCTCAAAACCTATCCTAGGTTCAGTCTCAAGTTTATTTTGGAAGTATTCCATTGGGTCTAACCCAGCTCAAGAATATCCTTCACCTGCAACTCCTGGTTGCTTCAATTGTTTTGGTCTTTCTTTATTTCTATTATATTTTCCAAAAGATATTATAACCCCTTTCCTTCCCACTGAGATACATTTATTTGTAGGGAAGGGGAAACCAAGAACCATAATGACTTAACTGTCTAGTAGTTAGGTAATTTCTTCAGGGTCTCTTAGTTTGAGTTCCCCAATCATATCTCATTAATTATGAATCTATGTAACTACATACCAATAATGAAATATGAACGCATATGTGTGTGTGTGTGTGTGTGTGTGTGTTGAGTTCCCCAATCATATCTCATTAATTATGAATCTATGTAACTACATACCAATAATGAAATATGAACGCATATGTGTGTGTGTGTGTGGAATAATAAATTAACTCTGTTAATCCCAACAGTATTTCTCTAATTTAATTAAAAAAGTTTCAAAACTAACTAATTACACAAGAAGGTATAGTAAATAAAATTGTTTCCTGAACTGGGGTGTCACATCTCTCCTCCCTTAGGCAAAAAGCCATCCTTGGTTTTTACCCCAGATTTTTAAAATAGTTATGGATAGGCTTCTCGCATAAATTATTCATCTTCCTAGGTAGCCTCTTCTGGGCTAAAGTGCTTCCATTGCACTTTAACATGGATGATGGCTCGCCTTCCACTACAAGGAAAAATCCCTCTAGCGGATGTTTTTGAGGAACCCCTTATAAAAATAACCCAGATATCCATTTATAGTGGAGGTTTCTAGAGGAGGTTTGCGAGTGGAGGTTTTTGCAGATGTTTTTTTTATCCATTTTGTTTCACATGCTACACCGCACCGATGCATTCAACTAGAAAAAAAACGGTGCATACTACAAATTGGCACACCGAGACACCGTGATCTCTGTACAAACCCTCTCGGTGCGTATCATTATTGTTGTGCACCAGTGCGCTACACATATTCAGGCCCGGTGCATCATAAAAACGCACGCTAAACTGAAACAGGCCCGGTGCGCTTGGAAGAAACCGCCCGGTGCATCATAAAAATGCACGCTAAACTGAAACAGGCCCGGTGCGCTTGGAAGAAACCGCCCGGTGCGCCTCAAGAACCCGTGCACCAGAACATGGTTAAATAAAAAAAAAATTACAAAAAAAAACTACATTTTTACTTCTTCACTGCTCTAGAGCTCTCAAGCACCGGTGTGAATTTTTCTTGTGTGAGGCACCCTACCATCGGTGCTCCCATTACACACACTGCTGTCGTGCATTGCCTACCATCTCGATTTCGAATTTTGGAAAATGACAGACAAATTTAGTTTTGAAAATTATTAAGAAAATATGCCTCCTCGACACCCAAATCTATAAGTATTTTACTTGTTTCTCCACAATTGAACTTTCTAGCGGATTAGATTTCTAAAAAAACTTAAAATTTACCCTTGAAAAAAAAAAAAAATTCCCGCGGAGTGCGCTTGAGCCGTTCGGCTCACAGCGATTCATGGTGTTGCCTGTAAATGTACAGGTCACACCGTGACCAATGCTAATGGAAACTACACCAGTTCCGATGTGATACTGAAAAGGTGTACTTTGTTTTAAGAAAAAACATAAATGGCAGTGCGGTCGGTTAACTGTCCGCACCATTGACTATGTCCAAGTTTGGGAGGGACGTACGCTGACCAATGTGCCCCGACGTGGAGAGTTTAGTTAGTGCATCGCCCTCGGAACACCGGTACATATTCAACGGTGCAGTCATTTAAACGATTGCATTATTGACCATGTACCGATGTCAGGAGGGCGATGCGCTGACTAAACTATACTCCCCAGGGCGCATAGTTTGGTTAGCACACCACCCTCCCAATACTGGTACATAGTTGAATGGTGTGGTTGGTTAAACCATTGCCCCATTGACTGTGTAATGATGCCATGTGGGTGGTGCGCTAACGAAACTATCTGCCCCAAGGCGAGTAGTTTGGTCAATGCACCGCCCTCCCAAACTTGTACATAGTCAATGGTGCGATCGGTTAAATGACTGCACCGTTGACCATTAATTAATGTTTGGCAGTGCATTGACGTAATTATCCATCCCGGGATGGATATTTTCTTCAACACATCACAGGAGAAAGTACATTTCATGTTGTGCGGTGTTCTAAAAATTTCCAGGCGCACTGCGGATAGTGCACAATAAAACCAGATGCACCGGTACCGGTGCATGACTGTTTTTTTTTTTTTTAATTAACTATATATATATATATTTGTAAACATATGTCCCATTTAATAAAAAAATTATGTTTAATATGTGAACCATTCAGTGACGTTAAAGAAGAGAAGAGAGGGAACAACAAGAACATATGGTGTACCAATATAACGTGGTTCACTTGTGGGAGGGGGAGACTCACAATAGAGGGGGAGACTTATGTACCCTCACCCTATTATAGCAACCACCCAGTTTATCATAAGGGAGGTAGGCCTCCTCAAGTTCTATGAGGAGGCTACATCCCTAAAGGGCCGTAATGGGTTATTGCGACATCTCATCTTTAGGTGGAATGCCCACCGACAGGCTTTCTGGGTTGGTCCTAACCAGTGGTACGTGCCCACAATGGAAGACATGTATTATATTACTGGCCTATCTAAGAGAGGGAAGGATTTTCCCTCATTCCCAGAGGTCCCCGTCAGCTATGCAATGGGGAGTCAGTTGGTGTACTCCCAGAGATACATTAGCGCTGATATACTATCTCCTACATATTTTTAGGTCTTTGGTGGTCAGTTATGTATTGCTTCATTTGGTACAAAGGAGGTGAGGTGCCTCTCACTACTATTTTTGATCATTGCACACCATACCAATGATGGGCAATGCATTAGTTTCCTGATTTTATTTTATGTTTATTATTTATTACAGGCGCCAGGACTTGTGAGGTGGTCTGCGATTATTTTGCAGCATTTTTGTACAACTTTATATAGATGTCATTCTCAGGCACAAGGGAGGGTAAACTTCCCTTTTGCTTTAGATCTATTTTGTTTATTTTTTTAGAGGTTTCCAGATATGAGGCCTACTTTTGCTCGGCAGCCTCATAGGCTGATGTTGCATGTATGGATGGAGATGTGGGGCTAGATGATGCCCAAGAGGGGTGAGTTTGACTTTTCCATGAGGATATCTCATGATGCATTGGATTTTCTATTGAGTGTTGATGATCACGCCTTCGTTTTGGTGCTATGTCTATATGATGTTTTGGACTGGCAAGGGTGTGCCAACATCCTCTTCATAGTTGATGAGCCGCCAGATGAGAGAGGTAATATTAGTGTTTTATTTAAATTTATTCTAACATGTTATTTACCTTGTTTTTATTAAATTGTTTAATGAAAATTTCTAATTATTGTTGTTTACTTATATGTATTTTGTAGATATTGGGTCATTTGTTGGTGATGATATGCCACCGCCACCAAATGATCTATGTGTAGATCCTGCTGACGATCAGGAGATGGTAGATGTGGAGGATCATGCCGATGACAAACCTATTCCTTGTGATCATGCGTAGGTACCGGTGGGTGTGAGGCGTAGGCCTGCTATTAGATTTAGGATGGAGTTGGGTGACTAACTCTATCAACTCGTAGTGGAGGAGGGATTCAAGTTGGTCGCTTTCAAAGAGATACACATTAATGATAGGCTGACAATGATATGGAGAGGCATGCCACGTGATATGTTGAACTTGATGTGGCATGTCATTGGAGCTACTACTAGATTAATGGCGCCGGCGAGGAGGGTCGATCGACGTAGGCATGGTGGAGATGCAGTACATCGACAGTCGAGTAGTGCATCATTTGATGATCACAATCAAGGGAGTGATCATCGTTTAGCTAGTACTCCACATCCTCCTCCACCTCGCGTTGGAGATGAGCAACCTGCAACATCCAACAATCAAGTTCATGAGCAAGCATCTGATCCTGAGGAGGGCGCATGTCCATCTGAGGACGCAGGTCCATCAACTGAGTAAGCTGCCACACCATCCACAGATCATTAGGCTAGACCATCCACATCGAGTCATCATGAGTTGTCAGTTGATCCTAATCAGCATGAGGCACCTCCAGATCATCAGGCACGTGGTGATTGACATCTATCTGAGCATGTCGAGGCTCCACCATCAACTAAGCAGGCCTCGACTAACACTACTATTGATGTACCACCAGCTGATATTTGACATTTATATGCAGTTATATTACAATTTTTATATTTTTGACATTATATATATATATATATATATATATATATATATATATATATATATATATATATATATATATAGTCCATGTATTTTATGTTCATGTTGCAGCTGTACTTAATTTACATGTTGGTGTTCATCATGATGTGTATATTGTTAGGTCATGTTAGATATGTTCATTTAATGTGCAGCTTGCAGATAGATGTGTATGTGATAGCAGTTATTTGACATGAGATGTATATTTGATGTTTTTGTTGTGATGATGTTATATAATGCTTGTGTTTTGTTAGATGATCATGATCATGATGATTAGATGATGTTAGCGAATTTGAATGTGATTTTTAGTTGAATATGATGTTTGTACGATGGTTATAATGATCGTGATGTTTATTTTTAATATTAAATCATGATATTTATTAAATATTATGTCATGATTGTAATTGTAATTGTATATATGTAAAATTGTAAAATTGTAATTGTAAAATGTAATTCTAATTCTAATTTTGATTCTAATTTTAATTGTAATTGTATATAAAATTTTAATTGTATTAATATGAAATGATTTTAATTGTAATTTAAATTGTAAAATTGTAATTGTAATTGTATGTAAAATTCTAAAATTTTTATTGTAAATATTGTAATTTTAATTTTAATTGTAATTGTATGTGAAATTGTAAAATTGTATTTGTATGTAAAATATTTGTAAAATTTTAATTGTATTAATGTGAAATGATTGTAATTGTAATTTCAATTGTAATTGTATATATGTAAAATTGTAAAATTGTAATTGTAATTGTAATTATAATTGTATGTAAAATTGTAAAATTGTAATTGTAATTTTAATTGTAGTTGTATGTGAAATTGTAAAATCATAATTGTAATTGTATGTAAAATATTTGTAAAATTTTAATTGTATTAATGTGAAATGATTGTAATTGTAATTTTAATTGTAATTGTATATATGTAAAATTGTAATTACAATTGTAATTATAATTGTATGTGAAATTGTAAAATTGTAATTATAATTGTAATTGTAATTCTACTTCTACTTCTAATTGTAATTTTAATTGTAATTGTATGTAAAATATTTGTAAAATTTTAATTGTATTAATGTGAAATGATTTGTAATTGTAATTTTAATTTTAATTGTAATTGTATGTGAAATTGTAAAATTGTAATTGTAATTGTATGTAAAATATTTGTAAAATTTTAATTGTATTAATGTGAAATGATTGTAATTGTAATTTTAATTGTAGTTGTATGTAAAATTATAAAATTGTAATTGTAATTGTATTGTGAAATTGTAAAATTGTAATTGTAATTGCATGTATTGTCACCATTCAATTTTATTATATTTTTTAAAATTTTTAAAATTGTAAAATTGTAAATTAATTGTCAATTTTAAACCATAAATACCATAAGTAAAATGTATACCGTAAATATTCTTAAATTACCATAATTATAAAATTGTAAATTTGTATGGATATAAATAATTGTAAAATAATAAATCTACAATAATATGAATTTTTGTAACATAATAAAGCTTAGAAAATATTGAAAATAAATTTATGTACTTTAGAATTATTATTATTTTATTATGATCTTACATATAAGAAAAAAAGAACTTTACACAGTACACCATTGTTTCCGAGATCAACATAATTGAAAATTATCAAGTGAAATGATTTTAACATTAACACAACGCAAATTACCAATTAATTCAAAATACATATTATAATGTTTTGAAAAAAAGTCTTATTTATAAGGCAATTAAGTCCTTTTCTTTATAAAACCCCATCTTAAAAAGTATAAATGATGAAATAACACATGTACCATATCACTCTTGGTTCTCATGATCACCCTCATTATCTTCTAGCTCGCTTGGCATGATAACACTATTGTTCTCAAAAATATGTTTTGATCTAGGGTCATGTCTCAATACGAACCACCAATCCCTATCGAACACATCTGGGTAAAAAAAAACTTGTTGCAATGTTTGGGGAAAAAATAGCCCACTCCTTAGCTTCAGCTCGCATCTTTCTAGAGTTGATACATAACGGCTTACTATCGTGATCTTCCTTTACACTATTCTGATCAAAGGTGTCCCACCACTTGCACCTAAAACTAACACATTGGAAAGAAAAGAAATCCACTTTAATGATATTTTGTATCTTTCCAGCGTAACCTAACATCCCTCGTACTAGGTTTTGATCACGTTGGTTAGATCGACTAGATTGATCGAACTCGACTTCCACTCCACAGTCTTGTGTCATGTGTCCATCATCAGCATTTTCTGTGCAAAAATGGTATGCATATGTCCAAGGACCAATGCCTGCCTACACGTGTCACTTTGTTTCGATGATATGTGGCTCCATAAATAAGATGAAATATTTTTAAATATATGCATGGAATCTAATAAGTGGGTAATATTAATATGCTCCAAATATGGGAGCTTATAAAAGATAGATTTACTTTGCATCCCAATGGGCAATTTCTCAACATGAGTGTCGAAGAATTCTGGATCATCGAACATAGGTTCCCCATTTGAATCAAAAATTTCTATGAACTTCTTCTCCTTCTCTCCCTCATATGCTCTAAGCCATTCAACTGTTGTCGTTATTGGAGGCCTTTGGGTTCTCTCTCATTTACCATTGAAAATGGATGCTACTCCTCTGTATGTGTGTTCTTATGGGAGGAATACCTGGAGCAGTCATACATTGGCTTTCGTAGGTCATTGGACCATCTAATTTTCAAATAAGGTCCACAACATTTACATATGAAATACCCTTTTGTTACAAGACCTGCGAGATTATTGTATACAATATATATGCATGGTACGTTAAAGAATATCATGAAGATCATAACAATTACAATGAATTAAATAACTAATATGCCAAAGAATATTTTTACGTATATAAACAAATCAATAAACATGTAATTTACCAGAGAAAATTCCTAATCCTGGATAATCATGTGTCGTGTAAGCACATATTCCATACAACATAAAAATCCTCTCTGTTGCAATGGGTATTGATACATCGTATACATTTATCCCATCCCACAATTCCTTCAATTCATCTACCAGTGGTTGTAAGTAGACATTCATATTCTTCACTTGTCTTCTACCAAGGAATATGAGAGCCAACATAAGATGTTCATTCTTCACAGACAACCATGGGGGGATATTTTTATTGATCACTTCTACAGGCCAAACTGAATAGTTGGTGTTCTTGAGGGAATATAGGTTGATGCCATCCATGGTTATGTTGAGTCGTAGACTTCGTACTTCATCCTTGAATTTTTCGAGCCATGTATCCTCTATATTCTTCATGGCTATGAATCTTTTGGGATTCACATAACTCCCAAATCACTTCTACATGAGGCATCTCATCCCTGCAACATAGCTAATTATTTGCAACAAAAGAGTCTTTGAATCCTTGGGATTATAGGCATGTACCTCAATATCTTAAAAGGAGGACCACGTGATTTACCCTTCTTTTTTTATTTATCATACCTATCATGCCCACATTTTAGACATATATCTTTTTCTGCATATTATCCTCTATATAGAATACAATCATTTGGACATGCATGATATGATATGTACTCAACACCCAACATTTTCAACAATTTATTTTCCTCTTCGCAGCTACCGGGTAGGACATTATCACTTTGAAGAACCTTATCTTTGAATAACCTATATTTGGTGATCATGGACAATATTAAATGTACATTAATTCTGATATAATTATTAATGTTCATAGAATTGACCATTTGTAATGTTCATTATGTGATTATATTTCTCAAAATATAAGGGAGGAATTTATGGTAACTTACCTCAAAATTTCCGAGAAACATGCATTCAACAAGCCAAAAATTTCTTTCAAGTTGTACAGTAGCATCATTGTCCCAACTGGGTAGACTTTGATTGACCACCAGGTCCAAAGATAGGGGTGGTGGAAGCAAATTTAAGGCTTTCAAAAAAGGTGTTAGAAATATGAGCATCATCCCCTAGCTAATCATCGTTTTGGAATACATCTAACAACATTATCTCCATGGCAGTCGTATCCCTTAAGTAATAATCCATACCAACCTCTATTTGATTACCTCCATTTCTAGCATGTGAAGAACTACTATTTTTGTAGTCATTCCTAATTAGTGAATCTAGACGTAGTGGGAATTGAATAGGTGGTTGATTCAACCATTCTTGGTATCGTTCCTCTCCGATTTTTTCTCATAATTCATCCTTCTCTCAATTTGACATTGTCGTGGGGTGCAACAGAAGATTGTAGGTAGGTCGATCATCATGACTAGAATCCTAATAATTTCAAAAAAATATTTGAACATGATTAGTACAAAATCTATGATATAAATTAGTAAGCACGTCGAAAATGCATGATTAATTGGTTTTACGTTGAAATAGTACCATTAATATACCAAACAATTATTATTACCATCATTTTCCCAGGATTGTGGCTAGAATATGCAATATTGTTACAATTAGCAGGGTGAAGTAGCTGTCCATTTTCATCTACCAAATGTGCCTTGTGGTATGCTACTCCTGAAAATATCTTCTGACGTTTTGGATCTGTTTGAATATTTTGTGCACCTAAACTCGATTCTAAATCTGCATGAACCTGCAAATTTTTATACATTATAAATTTTATTAAGCTGATTAACATGGATCAAAAACATAAATTCAATTAGATAATGAAAATATAAATATAATATGAAGTAAATATTACTTCTTTAGATGGATAGGGAAAACTCTGCAATGGCCTTTGAGAAATATTATGGAACGAGGTGGATTTTGAAGAATTTCCCATTTGATATAATTATGATATTTTCTCCCTACATTTGAGCAAAATCAAAAATAAATTTTGGTGTGCACACCTAAAAGTAATTTTGGTGCCTTAAAAATGGACTTATTTTTATCAGTGCTAATGTACAGTTAACCGCACTGGTGCATTTTAGTTATGGAACACCGATGTTGTTTTAGTAATTGACACACCGGTGCCGAATAGCCGCAAATAAAAAAAGCGAAACTTTATTTTTTTAAGTGAAAAAAGAAGTGGTAAATTGAAAAATGGGTGGAAAATTATTTTTGAAGATCTAATTTAATAAAACAATTCTTTAAATAGTAAAAAAAAATCATTATTTAATTATTTTTGCAAAAACAATCAGGGAGAGATTTGCATGAGAGTCATACCTGGAGTAACAGAGCACGAAAGCACTATGGAGCAGCGAAATACTTTCGAACAAAACTATTCAGACAATCATAATTCCAAACCTATGGTGATTCAAACCTTGTAGCATAGAATTTCAAACCATTTGGTGATTAAATTTTACTATGACAATCATTTTTTTTACATTTTTTGTTTGATTTAATACATGGTAAGTAAAAAATTTAAATTTTACTGTTCATTTTGAGAAAAAAAACCAATCTTACACTAAACCCTTGATTCTTTTTATTTCTGCCCTTGATTCTTCCTATTTCTATGACTTCAAAATTAGGGCCTTTCATTTTAGATTTATAGGGCTTGTATTGCTATATATATAGGCTTATGACATCTAACCCATGTGATGACTTGCATAGTTGTATCCCAATCCATTTTGGTCCTTGCATGAATTTTTAAAAAACATAATTTTTTCAATCGACGCGCCTTATGTAAAATAGCACACCGGTGCGCTATTTTATCACAACGCACCACACACGTACTGTTTGATAAAAAAAATTTAAAAACACTTTTTTTTTAAATTCTTGCGCCATATGTAAAATAGTGCACCGTCGCACTATTTCATTATAGTGCATTATGCATGTATTTTTTGACAAAAACAACTTTTTATTTTATGTTTGTGTTAATCGGTGCACCGTTTAACATATAATGCACTGGGTATCCTTGTTGATCAAGAGCACTGTACGGTAGTCCCCTGTTTTCACAGTGCGTTTATAAGAACATGGTGCACTACCCCCTCCACGACATCATGTGCTAAAAAAACTAACACTAGAGGATTTTTATTAATTTTTCTATGTTAATGAGTGCGTTGGTTAACATATAACGCACTGGTTCTCCTTGTTGACAAAGAGCACTGTACGATGTTTCTACTATTTTACCGGTGCATTTATAAGAACATTTGGCACTGACGTCGGTGCGTACATCATTAAAGGCGCACCGTTTTCTTGATTTTCTTTTTTTACCTGAAAATTTTATGATTTATTTATAAAATATAATAATGAATAGTATGGTACAAGTTTCATATTAATAAATAAATGGCTGACAAGAGATCAAGTAATTAAAACACCAATAGCACATTAAGAAAAGAAAAAACAGGAAGTTCTTTGTAAATTATTTACAAACATTATTATTTTTGAACTATATGTACATTTAACTAATATGTATTTTTTACTGTGTATCATGCAGAGCCACAAAATGATGAAGCTCGATAAGATTATTTATGATCTAAGACCATAAGAGCATAAAAGCTCGATAGAAAAATTACAAAAGGATGAATCAGGTGAATGAAAAAATACTATTGATCCAATATGAGTTTTTATTTTTATTTTTCATTAATAATATACTTAAAAATATTAGATAATATGTTTCTTGTTCTAAGAAAAGAAAAGAAATATAACATGCAAATGAAAATGAATTTTTCCTTAGCTCATCTGCAGTGGTGTTGGAAGTTAATGAAAGGGGGAAATTTTTGTACAAAACCTTGAGGGATCTAGTGGAAAGAATGTATAGATATTCTTTCCACTTACAATAAAAAAATCAATCCAATGCTTCCAAGAACCAAATTTTATCTAAACTACAGAATGTGTTTCCAGAGAATTGGTCAGTGAGAAATGTCATACTTTTAATAGAAAAAATGTATAATAACAAAAAATAAGGAATGAAAAAATAATATTACTTATAACGTTTTTCTAGAATTATATGTATATATTACTAGAAATCAATCATTTATAAATATCACTTTTGTTATATTTATTTTTCATATATCAATATAAAAATTAAATAGTTTATTGTCATGTTACATTTTCATGAAGATTATGAAAATCTCAAAGGATGAACGAGCTGATATCAAATATATTCTAGTAGGAATGTCCAAAAAGGTGTACAAGGATATGGTCAAAGAAATAGACATAACTGCAACGCACAAGGAGCCATCTCAACAACAACATGCTTCAAATGTAATATTTAATCATTGAATTTTTCGATTAGGTACAATAAATAAATAATTTAGCATTAAATATTAATTTTCATGTATTTTCTTGCATAAAATAAAAGAAAACGGAACCCCTTCAGCACATAAAACAAGACGACAAGGAAGAAAAGGGTTGATATATAAGTTTGTGAGTAATTTTTACTTCCTTATGACAACTTAACTAGGTTTCATTTTTGTATATTTTAAGTTGATTTACAACAATCATTGAATATCTTCAAACAGGTGCTAACATAAAAAGAAGAACCATCAGGTGAGTTGATTGACATTGGGTTAAATATGGGTTGTTAGTATATGTTGGCATATCAGAAATTAATTATGGAATTTTCAAGCATCTATCGATCTTGTTTTACTTAGCTCCGTCTATAATTAATAGAACAAAAAAATATTTTATATTAAATATATGATTTGTTATTGGGTATAAAGCTTGCAGGAAACAAAGTATAGAACTGCGCCAACAAATGAAATGTTGAAATATGGCATGAAATTTGGTTTTGAAAGAATGTATATAGTTCATGAGTCAATTCTTGCTATGATACGTCATTTCTTTTCTATTTACATTGATGTATATTATTTAATATTGCAATTTTTATTATTCTCACCAATGTATATACACTCATTACAATTTATTTTTATGTTTGTAGATGGAAGGTGAAGAAGAAGAAAACAATCAATACCGTGAAAAAAACATTCCTCAAAATAACCTAATTCTTGGAAGTAGTTCGAGTAATGACAACAATTCAAGCGAAGAATGATGATCATTATGTTTGGATATCAAAGCAAGGCATTGTAACTTTTGAAATATTTGTCTGTGAAATCAAACATTTTGTTTAATTTAATTGACAAAGTGTCGCAATTGAAAGACAGAGGGATACCAATAACTGTCCCATTTTGTATGAAAAATAGTGTCTTATATATATATATATAATACATTTTAAGTTATTCTATTGGATTCTCCATTGTCGATGTGAAGCGTAACACCGTTGATTAAATATATGGATGATTAAATATTATAATGAAGAGATGTGAAATCTAATTATATGATATAACAAATTAATCCAAACATCACATTCAAGTGAACTAATAAAAATTTAATTGATATGAATATTGTTATAAGATATGTGTCTACTATTGATGAATAATGAATTAAAAAAATCACAATAATTATGATATGATATAACAAATTAATCTAAACATCACATTCAAATGCACTTACAAAAAATTAATTGATATGAATATTGTTATAAGATATTTGTCTAATTTTGATGAATAATGAATTTTAAAAAATCAAAATAATTGCACTGTCACAGGTCGATGTTTCTTAAAAATACAAAATGAACATCGGTGTGTGTTAGTTACTGTGCACCGGTGCGTTTGTATGCTAAGGTGCACCGTTGCGTTTAAACCAATAGGCACCGCACAAATACCAATACCAATTATAATGCTTGGTGTGTTTGTGTGATACTGCGCACTAGTGAGTTTATGTCAGATTTCTCATCGATGTGTTTCTACGACCTATGGGCACTGCACAAATACCAATACCAATTAGGACGCTCGATGAATTTGTGTGATAATGCGCGCCAGAGTGTTTGTATAATACTACACACTAGTGCATTGATACGACCTATGGGCACCACATAAATACCAATACCAATTAGAATGGCGGCCTGGTGCATTGTATCACCTACAGTGCGCCCTGTGCAGTTTTAGACCTTAATGGCTTGGTGCATGCACCTTCAACCGCCCTGGGGCGACTGTTTGGCTGACACACACCTAGACGTTGCTAAATGCCCCAAGGCATCCTAAATTTTTTTTCCGTCCTAGTGCTTGGTAGGTTTACAGTACTAGTGCATTCACTGTAAAACGCATCGGTGCATTGACACCTGATTAGTGCACCGACGAGAAAAACATCTGTAACAAAATTTGGTCGTCCAATGTTTTTTAGTTGTGTTGAAATTCTGTTAGAAGCTCCACCAAAACTTCCATTACCAAAAATATATGTTGTAGAAAATGTTTTTTTTGACAATTTTGGCCAATTTTATAACACCAAAAACCTTCGTTATAACCTCTGCTAGAGGGCCTTTTCCTTGTAGTGTTTATAGTTTTATTTATCTATGATCAAGGATACGTTGAGGTTCTACCAAGAACTCTCCATCCCATTCGACCTGTCACAGTCATTATATAATGAATTTAGTTCACATAAATCTTAATACTTAGATTAGATAAAATAACTACAAATTTACCTGAACAATTTTCCAGTGTATCATGTGTCTAGGATCATACATGTATCATTTTAATAATGATGCATGGAACACATTATGGACTCTTATGTGGCTAGTTAAACCTAGTCGATAAGCCACTGGTCCAATTCTTTATAATATGTGAAAGGGGATGCAAAAGAGGGAAGCCATGTTTGCACAACTAGTCCATCTCAACTTGCTTTTCTTAGGCTTAATCCGTACATATACATGATATCCAACTTCAAATTCCCGGTAAGTTATTTTCTTGTATGAATAAGCCTTTTATATATCTTGAGAAGCCTTTAAATTTTTTCGGATTTTCTTCACCTCTCGTTCCATGTCCTCTAACATCTCTGGTCCCAACATCAATTTATTTTCAAGACTACTCCAATGTTTAGGCGTTCTATATTTTCACCCATATAGTACTTCAAAGGGACTCATATTCAGTGATTCATGGTATCCCTTATTATATGAGAATTCCATTAAGTGAGATATTCCTCCCACTTATTGGGTTGTTGCATCACGTACATCCATAAAATATCCTCCAGTACTTGATTCACACGTTCATTTTTCTCGTCCATTTGTGGATGGTATGTAGTGTTGAACTGAATCTGATTTCCCAAGCCTGTAAATAAATATTTCCAAAGTGTGGAAGTAAATTTTACATCTTTTTCTGAGATAAACACCTTAGGGATTCCATGTAGTCGGATCACTTATTTCATGAAAATATCAGCAACTTGAACTATTTTATAAGTGCACTGTACCAAAATAAAATGAGATGATTTACTAAGTTTTTCTACTACTACAATTATGGAGTCATTGTGCTTCTTAGAACTAGGTAATCCAGCGAGAAATTCAAGTGTTATAACTTCCCACTTCCATCCTGATATAGGTATGAGTTGCAGAAGTCCAGCAGGGTGTTGGTTTTCAGCTTTGACCTGCTGACATTACATACATTTTGTTAAGCATTCTATAATGTCCCTATGCATTATAGGCCAAAAATATTCCTTTGTAATTGTTGATAACTTTTTTTGATATCCAGGATGAGTAGTGTAAGAGCTTCTATGAAATTCGCCCAAAATTAATTGTCTTATAAATAGTTGGTTTGGAATGTACGTTCTTCATCGAAAGGTCAGCAACTGCTCTTCATTTATCTTGTATTCTGACTGCTTCCCTTGGCTTCTAGCTTGTTATGCTTGATTCCATAGAAATTTGTACTCAGGGTATTTTTGGGCAGCTTCATTAATTTGGTCTTGAAATTTAAATTTAATCTCATTATAATAGAGTTCATAGATGCCATGTATTTTTCGGCGTAATGCATTTGTAAAATGATTTTCCTTGCCCTTTAAATGTTGAGTTTCAAATTCAAATTCACTTAAGAAGGAATTCCATATCACTTGTCAGTTATTCAAGTTGGGTTGTTTAAAATAGCTTGTCAAGATGTTATGGTCAGTTTTCAATAAAAATATTTTCCCCGAAAGATAATTTCTCCATAATTTTAGTGCATGAACCAAAAAAGTTAGTCCATATCATAAGCTAAATACCCCTACTCATTCTCTTTCAGTTTTTAGGATTCATAAGCAATCACCTTCCCCTCTAATACTGCCCCCACTCCCTCCTGGCACGCATATGTGAAAACTATAAATTCCTTATTTGGGTCAACAATTTTTAGGATAGGGGCTATAGCTAATAGATGTTTCAGTTGTTCAAAGGTTTGTTGATAGTTGCTGGTCTAGTTGAAATTCATTCCTTTTTTTGTAAGGAAATAATAGGGTACGCAATCTGAGAGAATCCCTTTATGAAACGTCGGTATTATCTTTCCAAGCCCATAAAAGATCGTATATCAAATACGTTTTTGGGCACGAGCCTTTCCATAATGGTATTTATCTTCTTTGGATCAAATTTTACACCCTCGACTGAAATGACATGCCCCAAATACTAGATTTGGTCCTTTTGAAAAGTAACATTTACTAAATTTTTCATATATTGATGACCCCATAGCACTTGCAGCATTGTGCGTAGATGTTCCTTATGTTCCCCCAAGGTTTTCCAATAGATCAATATGTCATCTATGAAGATCAGAATTTTTTTTCTAGAAAAGGATGAAATATGCCATGCATCAAGCTCATAAAAGTTATGATCGCATTGGTCAGCCCAAACAACAAGACCACAAACTCGTAATTCTTGTATCGAGTTCTGAAGGTCGTTTTACAAATATCTTCATCCTTTACTTGAATCTGATGATATCCCAATCGTAAATCAATTTTAAAGAAACCTCTTGCCCACTTAACCTGATCAAACAGGTCATCGATCTAAGGCAAAGGATATTTTTTCTTAATAGTTAATTTATTGAGTTTCCTGTAATTAATACACATTCGTAAGGTTCATTCTTTCTTATTTACGAAAAACACTGAAGCTCCCCAAGGGAACACTCTAGGTCGGATGTACCCTTTATCAAGTAATTCCTGAAGTAGAATTTTAAGCTCAATTAGCTCAAGAACGCTTATGCGATAAGGGGCTCTAGGTACTGGTGTTGCTCTAGGAACTAATTCTATGGTAAAATCAATATCACACTTTGGAGGAAATCCTGGTATATTTTCTGGAAATACATCAGTAAATTCCTGAATTATTGGTATATTCACCAACGTGACAATATTATATTTGGAATTGGAATACCCCACTTGAATTGCATATATCATACAAACCTTTATGATACATTTTCCAAACCGTGAGGTCATAATGGGACGTAACTTCATGGGTTTTATAACCCCTTGGATCTCATGCCAAGACCCACCTTCTGCCAGGTAACTAATAGTATTATTCTTACAGTCCACCAAGTACCAATTCCCCTACAACCAATCCATCTAAAGCAGTAAAGCATACAAACCCAAAGGTAAAATATTTAATTCATCACTTATGTGTTGTTTCCTAACTTCAATCTAACATTCTAGCACCTTAGCACTCACCTTTATTTTAGGTCCAGTTGCTAGTTTCACTATCCAGGGGTTTTTAAATTTTTAGGTTTTCAAACAACACTTTTCTACTATCTTAGGGTTGATGTAACTTAAACTGGCACCCGAATCTACTAAAATAGATACATATTGATCAATTTACCTTCTAGTTCTATCATAGTAGGCTGATAATATTCTTGATGATCTTCCAATGTTGCGTTGAACTTGGGCATGCTCCTTGCTACTTCTCCAACTGTTGATGCTTCTTACATATTAGCAATGTGGTCAGTTTTGGCATGATGGGGACAATTTTTATAGTAATTTGGTTCCTCACAGCTCCAACACTACAAAGGGGGTTTTTGCATTCTGACTGGTTTCCAACTTTCTAGATGATTATGTAGGCTTAGCTTCTGTTTTCCATTTTGGCTTCTGTTGTATTTTTCCAAAAGGTTTATTTAGTGAATTCCCAAAATTTACAGACTTAGTGTTTCTCTAGTTCTGATAAATTTTATGTCTCTTCTTCTAAGGCAAATTTTTACTGGAGTCCTTCTACTTTCTTTGTTGATAACACATTCGGGCTTTCTAGATTTCTTAGCGCCCATAGTTTTTGGACAATCAAATTCTATTATTTTCTTCGTGAATGTAGGTAGGCTGCTTTGAAAACATTGTACTTTAGCTTTTTCCTCACAGAGATAAGACACATATCTCAGTAAGGAGATGAATTTAGCTATATATTCATCTGTGATAAACTGCCCCAGTCATAGACCATGAAATTCTTTAGCTTTCTCCTCATGGAAATGTTCTATTAGGTACTTGCTTTTAAAGGTCTTTTGGAATTCCTCCCAAGTTATATTATATTCTTCTATCCCATGCACCGCTTTGACCTATTCCCACCATAAGGTGGCTTTTCCTTGTTTCTGATAGATAGCTTACATGTCCCAGAGGTTACTGTTGTATTCATAAACTTGGAAATATTTGTTCATATTAATGACACAAGCCTCCACATATTCCTCTACTTCTCCATCAAAAAATGGATATTTAATATTTCCAAATTCCGTTAGTAACTCCATCTTCTGTTTATTCATTTTTCTATGGTCTGCCACATTAGCTGACTCCTCCTCATTATCAACTTTGTTTCTTTCACTTATATGTGTATGACTCTCTTCCAAATTATCTTCAATATGTTGTTGCTATTCTCCTTCATCTCGATTTTCATGCTCAGTTCTTGGTTGGTATGTTCTATGATTTTTTCTGTCCTAAAGACTTTTCAAAATCCTTTCATGTTCATGCATTAATTTTTCATTATCGTTTATTATACGCACCATTTCAGTTTTCAAATGTTGAACAGTCTCAAGAAACCTTCTCGTTTGATGTTGTTGTTCTTCAAGTAACTTGTTTGTCTGTTGTTCTTGATCTACCCCCAACTATACCCACAATTTCGGATTTGGTATGGGACTTGCTCCCATTGCTAATTTGGATGGAATTTGACTCCCATCTCCTCTCTTTATCGTAGTGTATCACTTTCTCACCTACTCTTTCTCTGTGCTAATTTTCAACACATTTTCCATTACCATCCGTTCCCATTCAGGCCTAAATAATGAAATTGGGCTCTACTACCAATTGTACCACCCCTCAACAGCCACATAACAGAAAAAAATAAAATAAAATAATGTTTGATTTGAAATTATTCTAACTCCATCATAACATAACCTATATTACCGCAACGCATAATACTGTTACATAAGATCTTAAATCGAATTACCTTACAGTTTCGCATCAAAAGAGTTACAAACATAAAAAGCATGGTATATTACTATGCTACATTTGTGCCTCTAGAGTTTTACTTTTTACATTTATTATAGAAAACTAGACATATACTCTGCATGTGCTACTTAACACTTAGGCTATTCCTGGCTGTACATTTCAGTTGACATGCACAATTTAATATCGGGAATCATATAAGAATTTAAAATAAACTATGGTGCAAGGATTCTTATTCGGATACTGTATTAATGATCTCTGTTAAACCTAGTAACCTTATATCTCAACATTGTTTATTACTGTATATATTGAATTAGAGCTTATGTTAGGCGGTGCTAATTCACCCGAATTTTCTCAAACATGCATTGGCTTATCAAGTGTTGGACATCTGGTGGTGATTTTCATTGTTGATATGTTTTTTGATCTAACAGTTCTGGTGTTTAGGGGAGTGGTTAGGGTAACCCTTGTCAAAATTTTCATTTGTCTCCACTCCGAATTCTGGCTCTGTTATGCAATTTTTGATGCTCGTTCACCTCCATCGACATGTTAACCATGCAAGCGACTCCAAATCAAGTCCTTTTGTCTTAGGTAGGGTTATATTTCTTTTCTATAATAGCTGAACAACTATTTGATTCTTCTTTCGTTGTCCTGACACTAATTTAATTATCTGAGCATATTCTTATGTCGGCTTCCAATTTGATCTGGCACAATGGTTCCTACACTAGGAAGGGTAGGCATGGCCTAAGCCTCAGACTTTTTACTATTTTGTTTCAATTATTATCATTCGGTTACATTTAGATGAGATGTATGGCTTGATTCAATCTATTTTCAAGTTGCTTGGGTGGCCAGAATGCCTACTCACTTGGTAGTGCTAACACTTACGCCCAAAATTCTCTTCAAGTTTTATAGACAACTCTTTATTACACAAGAAACAATCTAACTGGGTTTTTTTTGGCTGTGATTATTTACAGGTATGACATAAACCCTAATGGCTCCATTTTCTACAACCCAGATTATTTTCAAGGCCAACCCTTACCCCCCAATATTCTCATTGCCAGGTACTTCTGGAAAACCCATCAAGTTCCTCACAGGTTCTAAGTAAAATTCAATGGTCATCCATTGATTTTGGTTTCACTATTGTTTTCGCAATTTACTTGTGTTCTACTAAATTAGCACCTAGTGTTCCAATTCTCTAAAGGTTTTATCGAGCCACCAACAATGGGGTCTATCAGTTCTTTCTCTTGTATATTTTGAAACTATAACATCAGATAGTAATGTATGTAAATATATATTCTCTGAAGGAATATGAAAATGGGTTATTTCAAACTTGTAATATTTTTAGCAGTGTTTGACATAGTTTACCTTTCAGGTTTCGTGATATGTCTATTTACTGAGTGAAAGTAGTTGAAAATGTCTTGTAAATGTTATGATTATCTGTACTCGGTTCTTAATGCATATTTAGCACATTTTCTAGTCTTATTCCTGTAAAGAAATGTGGATACATGCAATTAGTAATATTAATCTCGTATCATTTACAATTTTCCTTATGTGCTTGTATGTGCTCAGCTTGTATGGCTCTGATAATTATTGAATTAAAATTCCCAGTTGCGTGAAGGGTTTAATATATAAGTTTATCCTTATTCATTCATACATAATTCTTTTATTTCTCAGCAAGACTCATTGAAACTTGTCTATTGTTTTGTCTTACCAATCATGCCATGATTTAATTTTATGCATCATCTTAATTTATTTTACTTGCATCTTATACATAAGTTTGAAAACCTTGTCAATAGTTTAACCGTATTATTATTTAGTCAATTCCTTTGTCAAATAATGCGTGACACATATATATGGAATTTTTATTAAATATTTCTCCACGCAAGTTACGTTTTTGTATTTGTAGCTTAACTTACTTTCAATACTAACTTATCTTGGTTTGTATTTGATTCAGTTTCACATATTCGAATTGATTCTTGGTTGTTTTCCTCTCAGTTGGGCCTAAGAACTAAACTTCCCAAGTAACAAACTAAATTCCCTATATCCCTATCAGAATGTCTAACTCAGATCACCTCAAGTCTAGACCAACCAATACCTACATCATCAAAAACATAGCCCTTCCTTTTGTTTCCTGTAATTCCATAGACCCATCACAGGCTAGTCCTGCTAAGGGTCTCTTAAAATTTCATGCTTGTGAAAATAATATACTTATGTTCTAAGTTACAACACTAAATTCGTATGCAATCTGAAATATTTAAAGCAAAAACATTCAACAATATAACCACAAGAATTAATACTTTAAAATTTACATATTACTTATATGTTGCGTAGTAAACTATAATATTCAACTAGAGAACTCAACCAAAAGATAACCCTCCTCCGTTGCAATGAGATCGATGATCATGTCTAAATCTCCCCCCGAGCTTCCCACTACTAGCACAATTGTGATAAAATTGGCCAGTTCGTCCTCCTTACAGACCTCAAAACCTATCCCAGGCTCAGTCTCAAATTTTTTTTGGAGGTATTCCACTGGGTCTAGACCCAACTCAAGAATATCCTTCACCCGCAACTCCTAGTTGCTTCACTTGGTTTGGTATTTCTTTCTTTCCAGTAGATTTTCCAAAAGAGAAGAGAACCCCTTTCCTTCCCAATGAGATACATTTATTTGCAATGAAGGGGAAACCAAGAACCATAACCACTTAACTATCTGGTAGTTAGGTAATTTCTTCAAGGTCTCTTATTTCTATTTCCCCAATCATATCTCATTAATTATCAATCTATGGAACTACATACCAATAGTGAAATATGAACGTATATATATATATATATATATATATATATATATATATATATATATATATATATGTATGTATGTATGTATGTATGTATGTATGTATGTGTGTGTGTGTGTGTGTGGGGGGGGAATAATAAATTAACTCTATTAATTCCAATAGTCTTTCTCTAATTTAATTAACAAAGTTTCAGAACAAACTAATTACTCAAGAAGGTATAGTAAATAAAATTGTTTGTTGAACTGGAGTGTCACACCTACCCTCACATGCAGTCTTGTGGTGTTATTTAGTGGCTTGGATGGGATCTTAGACACATTGTGGTGATTGGAGGGGAGCGGAGGGAAGATCCTCGACCACTTGGTTTAGAATCCTTGTTAAATTTGAGTGTGAGAGTATCTTTGTGTTGTGGTTGGAAAATGAATTTGAAGCCTTGAGAGGTGGTTTCACAAGTATTTGTAAGACAACTTTAAATGCTTGAGGCTGTATGGATAAATGGTTTTGTGCTCGATCGTGGAGATATTGTTCCTTAGAAGGGATGTCAAGGGCATCTAGACTCTTATGTGACACAAATTCTCAGGTTAATTCTCTGTTAGAATTAGTCTCCTTTCTCTGGTGGCTTGTCATGGTTGGGTCTGTGTTTTTTACGGGTTAATTCTCTGTGCCTCAAATTTCAATTCTGTCTTGTGGCTTTGATTCAATCTCTTTCATTAAATTTTAATTAGGGATTGATATTCATTTCTTATTTAAGGTTTAAAGTAGGGAAGGGGTGTCATGTTCGAAGTGTAATTTGGGGGCTTTATAGGGCTATCTTGGTTCTCTTGAAGGTTAAGCTTTGGTTTCCAGAGCTTGGTGGGTGGCCACACATTTCTGGGTTTTGAGGTCTTTTGGTATTTTCTTTGGTGTTTGAGGGTTCAATGGGTTATGGTGAAGTGGTCTTGGGAGAGGAAATTTTTTCATCTATCTCAATTGTCAAGTTTTATATTGAGTATGGAACAAGGATTTGGAGTTATTGTGATTATTTGCATTTGGTTCCATGGTCCTATAGAAGGTGGGTCTCTTTTGTTCTCTTGTTATTGTGCATGAATAGGTATTCATAGTCATTATTTTTTGTGCATACCTCGGGTCTTAGAAATGTTGTAGAGTCAGAGGATGAGGTGTAGGTGGGGAGGTGGTGGCAGAACCCAGCCAGGGAAATGAGGAACTAGAATCTTTGCACATAAATGAGGCACTATAATCTTTGCACATAACTTTGCTGCCACCTTTTTCAACACTATTCCATGAGACAATCATAGGGAAATTTGTAAGTTTTAGACCCAAGCTATGTTTTGAGTGCTAATCCCTCTTAGATTCTGAGCTTATAGAGGATTTTTCTACTTGGATTCCTTACCCTCATCATACGAGGGTGGAAGAAGAAAAACCTGAACTCAGTCGCTTTTCACTAGCAAATGAAGACATTGTTAGCACAGGTCCTAAAGTATAAGAAAATCGAGAAGTGTGATATTATTTCATTTTTGGAGGAAACTAAGAGGTTGCTAAGGAATAAGAAGTTTCTTCTTAGACATAGATTGATGGGCCACTAAATTAGACATAAAATCAGACCCATCTAACCTTTCTTAGGCTCATATATCTTCCTTGTGCACATAAAAGGATATATTAAATCTCTCCTTCTGCACTTAATAATGTTTTCTTATGCTTCAATATTTTCTTAGGAAGTTTTAAAGGTAGTTGCATATGTTTGCCTAATATTGGTTATTTTTGTAGAATATTGTGAGAATATTTGGCATATTATACAAATTTGGAGAAGGAGATGATCTAGGGACTTTCTCCCTGCCACTGGAAGATCATGATTAGAGAATAAATGAGCACAACGTCAGGAAATTAGGGAGAAATATTGAAGAGATTCAATGGGATTTTCCACCCTCCTTAACTCTCAAAGGCAGCCAAAGGATCCTCATGAGATCCCCCTCCAGAAATTCGAATTCCAAGAGGAAGCTAAGTAACTGAAGACAAAGGGTATGCAATCAATGTTTACTTGGAGTCGGAGTGGACTCAATCACCATTTTCAAGGGAGCTGTTGGTAGCTTCCCTTTATAATAAATAGAGCAGAGTTAGAGCTAGGAAGGAGTTAGTTAGTTATTTATCAAGTGGATTGATTCTAGTCGATTCCATTCGAATTTTTGTTGTAAAGCCATTAGGCTCTGTTAAATATTTTATGGATGTAAGAACCTGTTCCTTTCTATGAAATGAGTAGAGAGATGCCATTTTACTGATTTAATTCCAGATATTTGGGCTCATGGGTTAGAGCCCAACCCATGTGCCTCAGCTTCTCTGTTGTTTTCATTCTTTCCTTTCTTCCATTTAGCTATTTTTCTCTTTGTTATTCAATTAGTTTAGCTTTTAAATAGTTTCCTTGTTGTTTATTTTTTCATTCAGTATGCTATTGTAGTTTTCATTTTCTTGTGAGTAATAGAATAGATGAGAAAAAACCAAAAGTTGTGGTCAAGCCTTCCCCTCTCATCTCTGTCCATAGAGTTTGAGCAGGGTTGACTTTCCCACTGGCCAAAAAATTGATTTTTGTTCACTGTTTTATCACACATTATTTTCTATTTTTTTGTGCATGAATTAGCAGGATTGATTATAGGAATCATTTTTAAAATACCAGAGTAGCTTTGAGGTGCCTCATGCTTCACTTTCCCTCCTTTCCCTCACAGCCTGAGCATTTTTTCTATGCTTCCATTTCCTCCTTTGCCTCTTATTTGCAACTGTTGCACCCACCTTTTTCCCTAAATGCACCTAAGTCCTTTGGCCCTCTTTATTCCTTTGTTTTTTTATTCACAGTTACCTTAACCTTTTTAATGCTAAACATGTAAAAACCATTCAAAAACCATCAAAAACTTGACCTCTGCCTTCCTCCTTGAAATCCCTGCTACCATAATTCGCAGATCGCAAATCGCGACTTTTCCCTTTTCCCTTAATACTTACCACCTTTGAAATCCAATTGTGATATTATGATCACGCTCTACCTCCAGTCCCACTTCCATGTCATCCTTATCGCAATCGCATCCTGCAGTTTTTACCTTATCCCAAATTTCATCCCTTACTTTTTATTTGGTTCCATTAACACTTACTGCTCTTTTTACCCATTGCGATATTGCAATATCACATATCGCACTCTGCAAAATTTACCACATTGCAATTCATAGTTCGTAACATTTACCTCATTGCATTTCGCCACCTCATCTTTGTCGCATTTCACACTTCACATCGTTTATTGGTTTTCGTTAATACGTACCACTCTTTCCGCTGATTGCGATATCTCATTTCGCACATTGCAATGTTTACTCCATCGCACTACGCACTTTGCATATTTTACCTTTTCACAATTCGAACTTCACTCCCACTCCTGAATTGTACTCCTGCTTCTCCTCCATTAAAATTTTCAAAAAATTCCACTCCAAAAGCCTTTTCTGTGCTATAATCAGGTTTTATAAGGTTTACACCTCCGTTGTCCACTTCTAAGCCTTGTTTCATGTGCTAAGCCCTCCATTAGCCTCTTTAGCCCTTTTTTTCCCCAGACTGCAAGAAACACCTTTTAAAGTTTAGTTAGATCATGAATAGTTGCATGGTTAGACGCATGGTAGCATGGTAGATAGATCATAGGATAAGTTAAGTGTGGTCTAAATCAGTTTCCTTTCTGCAACTTAGTTTAGTTTATTTTCATTCATTTTCGTTTCTGCAAATTAAATTAGTTTCATTCCTGTCATTTCCTTTCAACGTTTTAATTTAGTTTCCTTTAGTCTTTTCCTTTCTGCAATTTAGTCTAGTTTCACTGAAGTGTGACAGACTTCACTGAGAACCCTTAGAAATAGCACCATTTCATAAATCAGAAGAGAATGACATGAACATAATGCATCTGCTGTGTATATAGCACTGTCACCTCAAATTTTGTACGAACCCCGGGTTGATAAAGTAAAGTAGTGCCCCTGGGAGTTACAACACTCTTGGTGCAATACCAGGGCTCACCACTTTTTGGCGTTGTTGTCGGGGAGGTGTCTAGTAGATGCTTTGATTCTGTTTTAGCATGATTTTCTGCTTTCCTTTTCATGTTGTTTCCGAAATATTGAAAAATAAAAAAAAATCTGATTTTCATGCCACATAGGAGTAGGGATACTTAGAATATTTAAAAAAAAAATACTTCTCCAATACCAACCCCCCCACTTGACCATGTGGTGCAGTAAGAACCACATCACCATACACTTTTGAAGGAAGAAGAGATGGATGGATATGATGACAATGAAGAAGATCTTATTGGGTTTCCTATTCAAGATATGGACATCAGTGTAGCTATGAAGAACACCGGTCCATATTTCCTTCCCAACTTCCATGGTATGAGGAAAAAGGATCCGGAAACATTTCTCTTTGAATTTGAGATACTTTTTAGGTATTATGGCTACTTATCACGCAAAAAAAAACTGAGATTTTTTCCTGCAACATTGAAGGATAGAGCTCTTAAATGGTTCATGAGTCTAGGTACTAATTCCATAAGATCATGGAATGATATTTAAAAGATATTCCTAGAAAAATATAAAGATTGTGATCTTAGAGAATAAATTTTTAGAATGAACCAAGAAGAAGATGAGAGCCTTCAGGATATAATAGAGAGATTCATGTATAATGTTAAGAGGGAAAAATGCATCATCTAGGATTTGACACACTTAAAATCGTCTTACTTAGAACAATTAGGGATGAGTGGATTGATCTCCTTAATCTCATGAGTAGAGGAGATGTATACCAATTTTCATTTGAAGAAATTTGTGAAACACGCAAGCACATATCGAGAGGAAGGGAAAGAGCAAGTAAATTAACATCAACATTGGTAAGGAAAGATGAACTTGGAAATTTGCATGATAACTTTAAAAGTAGAATTCTTAGCAATCTAAGTGAACATGTAGAAATGTTAAGAATGCAAAATGAGCAAAAAGAAGATGTTGATATTTTTTTATCCATGCAGAATCATATGCTACTAAATTTTGTTCATCATTCCCCAAGTTTAAAGAAGTTTACCAAGAAGACAATTGAGCAAGGCAATCACCAAAGAATCTATGTTATGTAGCTCCAAGGATACCCTAGCATCCTAGTCAACTTGATATGATGCAAGGTCCCACCTCACAATTTCAAGCTTATTCAGATCCATCTAAAAATAATTGGGACACACTCCCTCCTTGGAAACCTTGGCAATCTCAACCCCAAAACCAATCTTGGTAACATGATTGGCAAGGACCTTATTGGGAAAATCATCAACATCCTGAATATTACCCTCAATATCCTCCATACCCAACTCCATGATATCCCTGCCATCCACCATAACCATAACCACAGCCTCAACCACATCCATCTCATATATCCACCCCCACTCAACTACCTGTACCACCATTTCCAAACCCAAACCATGAAGTATCTCAACCCACTTACAATACTGAGGTACAACACTACCAAACATATCCCCTTGATCTAAATGGTCTGCATCTTAGTTCAAGAAAGATATTGCAAAGAAGAGATTTTATCAATGTCATTGAAGTAAAACATCAAGAAGAAGAATATCCAAATGAGGAGATCAAAAGATCAAGGGCTGCACTTGATGAAGAGTTGACATCAGAATCAAATGTTGAGAAAGTTTCCTCATGTTTACCAGCATTTCCTCCATGTGTTCAAGAGAACGATGAGAAAAAAGAGCAATATTTGAATTCCATAATAGAAGAGGACATCCAAGGTGATAAAACTCAGCAACTGGACCAGGGGAATCACAACTATATAGAAATATGGTTCCAAACATCCATTAAGTTGCAGCAACACACTCTTCTCCAATAGTACTTGATACGATCCTAGTCAAATCAATTAATCTCTCATATCTAGGTACATGTCAAAGCATGTATTCCAAGTGTACACATGATTTTATCCGTCATCTTGATGTGTACATGGCTCCATTGGAAGTATTCCTATACTTGAAATTTTTTTTGTTTTTTCAAGTAAAGTAGGAAAGTGAAAAAAGAAAATAAAAAGAAAAAAAGGGAAAGAATAAAATCTTATATGAAAACCTCTTTGAGTCATCTTAGATTGGCTCACTGATTGAAAACCTCCATGAGGCGCCTAGGAAGACCTTCTGGTTGAAAACCATGGAGGCAGCTAGTAGGCCTTAAATAAAAAACAAAAAACAAAAAACAATTTTTTTTTGCATTTCTCCATGTATCTCTCTCTGATGAATGCAAGTGCTCTCCAACCTTTGTAAGGAGAAAAAAACAAGTTATCACAAAAATAAATTTGGTCAACACTTTAGTCAAAGGTAGTCAAACTTGGACTTCCTCCTCCTATGCTCATAAGCTCCAAAAGGACCTCAAGAAGATTATCAAATGTAGCTTTAGAACCACCAAAGATAGCTTCAACAGCCATGTTAGCAGCTTCAATATTACATGAAAAAAAAATCAATGGTAAGGCTCAGGTATGCAATCATCTAACCCTTTCTTCGAATCTATTTTAGCTTAATAAAACTTTAAAAGTGCGAGAAGGGAATTTTTTTATATATAGCCAAAATCAGTAGCAGAGCAACCTCAGCCTTATCTAGCAACTAGCCTCACTTTTTCCACCAACAAAAGGAACAAGATAAAAGTAAAAAGGACTTGAGAAATTGGGCACTAAGCAACTCTTTGTAATAGAGGACAAGGAGTGCCAAGGGGTAACCAAGGGTGAACTCAATTCACATAAAAAAAAAGAACTGTGAGTTTACATTTCATGCAATAAAAAGAAATAAATAAATAAAAAATAAAAGAGAGAAAAAATCAAATAAAAGGTGGATCCACCACCTCTTGGCATGCAAAACAGATTTACTTAAGGCATCTGAGGACCTCCATGAATCACCTACAAGAAGAATTGCAGTAAGAAGAATATCAAGAATATTAGCAGAAGAGTAGTGCATGGGCCAATAAAACATAAAATGAAATAAGGCAGCATGCAGGAAGAATAATAAGGAAGGGAGGATGAATAGGTTGCTCAGAGGATGAGCAACAATTTCAGTAGGGGGGTGATAATAGGCCTCTAAATTAGACATAAAATAAGGCTGATCTAACCTTTCTTAGTCCCATCTATCTTCCTTATGCACATAAAAGGATATATTAAATCTCTCCTTCTGCACTTAATAATGTTTTCTTATACTTTCATATTTTCTTAGGAAGATTTAAAGGTAGTTTCTTATTTTTGCCTAATATTGGTTATTTTTGTAGAATATTGTGAGAATATTTGGTAGACTATACAGATTTGAAGAAGTAGATGATTTAGGGACTTGGTCCCTGCGACTGGAAGATTAGGATTGGAGAATAAATGAGCATAGCATTAGGAAATTAGGGAGAAATCTCGAAGAGATTCAAGGGGATTTTCCACCCTCCTTAAATCTCAAAGGTAGCCAAAGGATCCTCATGAGATCCCCCTTGAGAAATTTGAATTCCAGAGGCAACCAAGTAACTCAAGACCAAGTGCACTCAAGCCATACCTCACTTGGAGTCTCCAGCAAATTGAATTCCAAGAGGCAGCCAAGAAACTAAAGACGAAGGGCACGGAATCTATGCTTACTTGGAGTCAAAGTAGACTCAATCACCATTTGCAAGGGAGCTATTGGTGGCTACCCCGTAGAATAAATAGAGTAGAGCTAGGAAGGAGTTAGTTGGTTAGCCAGTGGATTGATTCTAGCTGATTCCATTTTATTCTTCGATTCCATTCGAATTTTTTCTGTAAAGCCATTAGGCTCTGTTAAATATTTTATGGATGTAACAAACTATTCCTTTTTATGAAATGAGTAGAGAGATTCTATTTTACTGATTTAATTCCAGAGAGTTGGGCTTGTGGGTTAGGGCCCAACCCATGTGCCTCAGCTTCTCTACTATTTTCATTCTTTCCTTTCTACCATTTAGCTAGTTTTCTCTCTTTCATTCAATTAGCTCAGCTTTTAAATAGTTTCCTTGCTATTTAGTTTTGCTTTCCATATGTTGTTGTAGTTTTCATTTTCTTGTGAGTAATAGAATAGAGGAGAAAAACCAAAACACTGTGGTCAGTCATTGCCCTCTCATCTCTTTCCATAGAGTTCGAGCAGGGTTGACTTTCCCACTAGCCAAAAAATTGATTTTTGTTCACTGCGTTATCATGCATTATTTTATGTTTTTTTCGTGCATGAATTAGCAGAATTGATTGCAGGAATCATTGTTAAAATACTATAGCAACTCTAAGGCACCTCTCGCTTCATTTTCCCTCTCTTCCCTCACATCTTAAACACTGTTTCTACGCTTCCATTTCCTCCTTTGCCTCTTATTTGCGACTACTGCACCCACCTTTTTCCCTAAACGCATCTAAGCCCTTCAGCCTGCCTTATTCCTTTGTTTTTTTATTCACAGTTACCTTACCCTTTTTAAAGTATAACATGTAAAAACCATTCAAAAACCATCAAAAACTTGACTTCCACCTTCCTCCTTGAAATCCCCGCTACCGTACTTCACAGATCACAAATCGCGTCTTTTCCCTTTTTCCTTAAGACTTACCGCCTCTGAACGTCGATTGCGATATTGCGATCGTGCTCTGTCGTCGGTCCCACTACCATGTCATCCCTATTGAAATCGCATCCCGTAGTTTTTACCTTATTGAAAATCACATCCCGCACTTTTTATTTGGTGTCGTTAACACTTACCACTTTTTTTTTCTGATTGTGATATTGTGATATCACATATCATGCTCTACAACATTTACCACATCGCAATTCATAGTTTGCAACATTTACCTCATCACATTTTGCCGCTTCATCTACATCGCATTTTTCACTTCACATTGTTTAGTGGTTTTTGTTAATATGTATTGCTCTTTACGCCGATTGCGATATCGCAATTCGCACATTGCAATGTTTACTCTGTCACACTTCGCTCCCACTCTCGAACTATACTCCCACTTCTCCTCCATTGCAATTTTCAAAAAATTCCACCCCAAAAGCCTTTTCTGTGCTATAATCAGGTTTTATAAGGTTTACATCCCCGCTTTCCACTTATAAGCCCTGTTTCATGTGCTAAGCCCTCCATTAGCCTCTTTAGCCCTTTTTTTCCCCAAACTGCAAGCAACACCTTTTAAAGTTTATTTAGATAATGAAAATTTGCATGGTTAGAAGCATGGTAACATGGTAGATAGATCATAGGATAAGTTAAGTGTGGTTTAAATCGGTTTCCTTTCTTCAACTTAGTTTAGTTTCTTTTCAGTCATTTCCTTTTCTAAAAATTAAATTAGTTTCATTCCTATCATTTCTTTTCAACGATTTAATTTAGTTTCCTTGTATCATTTCCTTTCTGCAATTTAGTCTAGTTTCATTGAAGTGTGACAGACTTCAATGAGAACCCTTAGAAATAGTACCCTTTCATAAATCAGAAGAGAATGACATGAACATAATGCATATGATGTTTATATAGCACTGTCACCTAAAAATTTGTACGAACCCCGGGTTGATAAATTAATGTAGGACAGCCCCTGGGAGTTGCAGCACTCTTGGTGAAATGCGAGGGCTCACTATAGATGACTTCCACTTGGCGCATGTATAAAGTCACATTCCATATGAATCAAATGGGGAGGACCTGATGGACCCTCCTAGTTCTACTATGAGGGCTCCAAAAAATATTTACTCTTCAAAAAATGATAGTGAGCTTGGTCGGATGGCGGTGCAGCGTAAAGGTAGTAGTGAAGTTTCATGGCTCGTGATGTAAGGTACTTGTCTTCTCTTTTAGTCTCCTCATTATATATTTCTTTGAATTGTGGTTCCTAGCTCGCTCATTCAGGAACTTTTCATTTAATTTGGTTTCCTTGTCATTGGGTCAATGGTTGGTTGGGGCAATATTGACTTTGTTTGGTGTTCTAATGTAAGGGTCATAAAATTTTGTATATATATAAGTTTTTTTTTTTTCAGTAGACCCCTTGCAGTCTACAATATGCTAACATTATTTGTATTTGGAAGCATGTTTATTTTATCTACGTCATTTTGTAGGGTAATGATTCAGGCTGGTTCCAGCCTTGTCCCTTATGTAATCTGGGGGATGGAATTTTGTAGTTAATTGAAGGGCATGGAGACTTTTTTGAGTCTAGTCATCTGGTGTAGCATGCCAAGGAGAGTTTGAATCCTCAATGGCCACTCTGTAAATTCATGTAAATCCATGTAAATATGTTTTTTGAGTAATATAAAGCCTTAATTCACAATATATATATATATATATATATATATATATATAGGGGGTAAGGTATGGTCTTATGCAATAATTCTTTTTGACCAGGTATTACTTTATTTTTTACCAAAACAATTTTGCAGTTTCTCCATAGTTGAACATTATGGATTGAATTTATTATTTTTTTTAACAATATTTAAAATTATTTTTCTCCAATATGATTGGTTCAAGTATTATTTTATAATGATTGTTATTGCATCCTTTGCACAATAAAATTTCATGTGGATAACCCCCTTTGATTTTTTTGCCATAATTTTTGGATGCAGTTACAATATTTATGCCATGATTTTTAGATACTTTTAGATTTTTCATGGTTAAGTTTCATAGGAAACCATAATAATAATAATAATAAATAAATAAAAAATCCTTGAAAATAGTTGATACTCATTTTAATAATATGTTTACCATCAATTACTTCCCACCATAATTTAAGCAAGTATTTTCATAAAAAATGGATAGGAACAAGATGTAAATAAATATACTTTAGTTGTTAGTGCCCACCATTATTTGTGGTTTCCTCAATAAATTTTTGAGTTTAATATATAAATTTACAAATTTTATGAAAGCATAATTTCCACTTGAATGACAAGACTAGGCTGCCCTGCAATGATTTTTCTTATTCATTTTTTTATGCAAATACTTGCTTACACTGGTGTAAATGATTTGCAATTTTTATGAAAGAATAATTTCCACTTAAATGACAAGACTACATTGCCCTACAATTTTTATTATTCATTTTCTTATGCAAATACTTGCTTACATTGGTGGTAAATGTGTTATTTTCTTCTTTCAAATCTTATTATAATAAAAAATAACTAAACAAATATCTAAAAATAATGCATGTATATTGAAACTATATCTATAGATTATCGCATAAAATATGTGAGGGAGTTATCCATATGGCATTATCTTATGAAAAGACTATAATAAGACCTTTGAGTTATGGTCCAATCAAATGTTTGAAAAATAGTTCTTTAAATAATATTTAAAAACGAATATTTATTTGATCTATATGAGATCTTAATGAAAATGTGCTTGAGGGTTTGTAAATTACAAGTGTTAAAATTGGATTTTTGAGAAATTTTATATTAATTTTTAAACACAAAAAATGATGAAGGAGTTCACCCCTCCTGGGCTACATCTACTTGGTCCAAATTCTGATGGCTTGGCCCTCTTTCATTATGATAAAAATGGTGATTACATATATTTATAGTGCTCAAATGGCTTCAAAACCTATTCCATCAACTTTAGAATACCCAAAAATTCCTGTCTAGCCTCTTTTTGATCTGCAATTGGTAAAAAATTGAAGAACTTATGAGGCTCCCTAGTTTTGTTGCTAATCGCACCATAAATTCACCAAAATTCAGACCAGTCCTACAATTTCGTCCTATTTTCTGCTAATAGAGTGAAAATTTTCCAGAATTTTGGGCGAAAAAACTCAAATTATTAATTTTCCTAATTTCGCCCATATTCTGAATTTCCAACCATATTGTATTGGTGCATTAATTATTTTTTAATTAAAAAGGGTTGATGGTTATTATAATCATCGACAATCAGACAAATAATGGTGTCTCATTGGCCGTTTACACGGAAGTCTAGGCAGCGGTCAGGACTCTGCTCCCTCGGTCACGAATATGGGTCATATGCACATATGTTATATGGAAAGGGGGGGGATAAGCCCTAGAGCACATATGTTATATGGTGAGGGGGGGGATAAGCCCTAGCCACTACCCCAAAAAATCCGATGCATATTCTTTATACAATTTTTTAACAACATGTTATAATAATCGATACAATGGTACATTGGTTATGTAGTGTGTTCTTTGAATGGTGGTCACGGTTTCAAATCCCTCTGGTGGTGCAGTTCGACCTTAGACCAATTTTGGTGGCCCTCATGCTGCCATGTGGTGGCCTCCAGTTGGGCCACATGTTAGCATGCGGTTGGCCACCTTCCCAACCAATAGAATTATGCCACCTAGCACCACCCAAAATCTGACAAGTGGCATGCCAAGATTGGTCCACCATGCACAGTCACCCTTTGATAATTCAACCATTATGAGTCAGCTATACAGACTGCTGACTGGGTAGCCTGTACATTGTTGCCAAAGTTTTACGTGTTTGGGAAAATGAAAAACAACGTGTTTCTGGGAGCAAACATTGTGGGTTTCCCACAAAATTATTTGTGTCAAATTTAGAACGACGAGATTTATGCAGTAGTTTAGGTTCCACACCATTCTGGAAACTTTCAGTTTTTATCATAACTTTCAGCACCTGATCACTCCTCCCCACTGGAAGATTTTAGACCCCAAAAGATCACTTTCATTTGTCTAGTAGATGAGGGTATAGTTCCCTCACCTTTCCAATCTTCATGCATTTGGCTTTTCTTGGATTTTTTACTTTGAGCCCCACACGAAGGTACTCCACATTCCTTGTTTTGAAGATCTTGTTCTTTTGTCAAGAATGGTGTCTTGTTGTAGTTTATCAAGGTATTCAGGAGAAAAATCCTCAATGGAAGGAATCTTAACATTTTCTCCTTGCATTAAATCAAAGGCTACTCATACAACCTTAAGTTCTCAACATTAACAACAACATAAATTTGCATATTTGAAGGAAAATCCAACTTGAAGGCATTATCACCAATATTTTCTAAAATTCTGAATGGACCATATCAAATTGGTTTCAGTTTTTTACCTTCTCCTTCAAGCCTTTCTTTGCTAATGTGAAGTTAAAATTCATCACCAACTTGGAATTTGCGATCTACATGATGCTTATCATGACTTGTTTTGTACTTGACTTGGCTCTTTTCCAGCTATTATTGAACTACTTGATGCACCAATTGGATTTTTTCAATGAACCTTTTAGCTTTGTCTATGTCACTACGACCATCAATAGCAACATCCTTTCCAAAAATGAAATGCAAAGGAGATTTATGCAAGTATCCCAAACATGCCTCAAATGGATATGTTTGAGTTGAATAGTACTTGGCCTAGTTGTAAGCATGTTGAATATAGTGCAAATTTTCGTCCCGCAACTTAGGATGCTTGTTTCAATAACCACGAAGAGTATGTATCATCATCTCATTCACCACCTATATTTTACCATATTTTTTTAGGATGAAATGTTATACTCTTTTTCAATTTGGTGTCAATGAATCCCTACATGCTTGACCAAAAATTCCCAACAAAGCGAGAATCTCGATCACTAACAATAGATGTGGGAAATCGAAAAATACACCCATACATTCTGATAGAATAACTGAGAAGTTTGTTCAGATGTAATTTCATTTTTACGTGGCATAAAAATACACATTTTTCTAAACCTATCCACAACTACAAAAATATAATCATTATTCATTTTTTACATAGGAAGACCTCCAACAAAATCCATAGAGACACTCTCCCATGGACGAGAAGGTACTGGAACTGGAGTGTACAATCCTAAATTTCTATTGCTAGGCTTACTAACATCACATAATTAAAAACCTCTAATAAAATGTGACACACTTTCAAGCATACGAGGCCAATAACAATACCTCTGTAGATGTTCCACCATCTTACTTACACTGAAATGTCTAGCAATAAGAGAAGTATGTGCCTGTCTTATAATTTTGACTCTTTCTCCCTATGGAATACAATGCTTACCAAGATGGTACAACAAGTTATCATGCATGTGATAATCCAATTCCTCTACTTGGCTCCCTTGACTTAAATTTGCATGTACATCTTGAAAATCACTATCTAAAGCATATTGTTCAACATAGCTCTCACGCAAAAAAAAATTATGGTCAAGAATAGTAAAAGCACTAACAATAGGCATAGAAAGCATGCTAGTAACTTTATTGTAGATACCTTTCTTATACCTTATCACCAAGTGGAATTTTTGAAGAAAAACCATCCATCGGAAGTTCCTTGATTGTTGCAACTTTGTTTGCGATTACAAGTATTGCAATCGTTGATGATCAATGTGAATGATTGTTTCCTTACCCATCAAGTAGTGTTTCCAATTTTTCACATTTTTCACCAATGCATAGAAATCCTTGTCATATGTAGGATAATTAATCACTGCACCATTAAAAGTTTCTAAATGAAAATAGATAGGCTTACCATGTTGCATGAGGACCGCACCCATGGTGTAATCACTAGAATTAGTCTGAATCTCAAATGACTATCTCAAGTCTAGAAGTGCAAGTACTGGGGTTGAATTTCTCTTAGCATTCAATGCATCAAATGCCTTTTGTTGTTTACCTCCCCATTGGAAGACCTAATTCATACTTGTCAATGCATGTAATGGAGTTGCAATAGAATAGAAGTTAGCAATAAACTTCCTCCAATTTTTGGCTTCTCCCAAAAAGTTTCTTCCCTCTGTGACTATTTTTGGCTTTGGCCAATTCAAATTTACATCAACCTTGGAGTGATCTATTTTCAATTCACCTCCTCCAACAATATGACCTAAATACACTAAAGAATTTTTTCCAAACTCACACTTTGACAAATTTAAAAGAAATTGTTCTTTATTCAATATATCAAGTACATTTTTGACATGCATGACATTTTCTTCACGATATTTACTAGAAATCAATATGTCATCTAAGTATACTATCACAAACGCATCTAGAAATTTCCTCAATACATCATTCATCACATGCATAAATCTAGCCGGAGCATTGCAAAGACAAAAATGCATGACTAGCCATTCAAACAAACCTTGCTTTGTTTTGAATGTTGTCTTCCATATGTCACCTTCAAAATTCCAATTTGATGATATCCACTCCTTAAGTCCAACTTAGTAAAATAATTTGAATATTTCAATTGATCAATTAAATCATATATTCTAGGAAGTGGGTAAAGGTCCTTTATCGTAATTTTGTTCAATGCACAGAAGTCCACACATATGCGCCATGTTCCATCCTTCTTTGGAACCAAAACAATAGGTTAACCAGATGGATAATTTCTTTGTCTAATGATCCCTTTCTCCAACAATTCTTGAATTTGGTTTTTAATTTCTGCACTTTCCATTACATGCCAATGTTAAAAAGAGGAAAATATTGCTGCAAGTGTATTTCATGTTGGATTCCCCTCTTGGGAGGAAATCCTTTTGACTCTTGAAACATCTCATCATATTGGTTAACAAAATCAACCAAATAATATTTTAATCTTGAATCACAACCTTGGAAAGCTTCATTTTCAACATAATTCTTTTGCTTGACCATTAAAAGCATACAATTATTGCTAGAGTTAATGAGTCTCTTCATTTTTCCGGAATTTACAAGTGAAAGATTTGGTTTTTGTCGATGTGCTCTAACAATGTACTCTATACCATCTTTGAGCAAGTGATACTTGTTTTCATGGCGATGGAAAATATTTTTTCTATCATACAAATATGGGCTTCCAAAAAAAATATGGAAATATCAAGAGGAACTACATCAAGTTCAACTTCATCAAGAAAGTTTGATGTAATTGCAAATTTAAGTATGAATTTCCTCGTAACTTGTAGGTTTGGATTATTGCATATCTAGCCTAAAGGATAAGGTCTTGGATGAGTAATGGTATTTGATTTTTTTTTCTTGACTAAGTCTTCAGAAAGAAAATTTTCTTGTGAACCACTATCAAAGAGTGTATAAATTTTGGTGTGCTTTGAAATAACCTGAATATGGAAAAGTTCAATTCTAGTTTTCTCATCATGAGCATCAATAGGAAAAATTGAAGAGCTAGTGCTTTCTATGTCCTTACCTTTCATTCCAATTGTTCTGATCTTTGTTTCATATCTCGAATCAAAGCCTAATTCATGTTGTGTAGTTGCAAGTGTCTTTTGCTTCCCTTTGTTGTTAAACTTATTTGGTTTCACCATAGGATGAAGCTTCCAACAATGAGCTTCATCATGACCCTCTTTGGAACAATGTTTTCATGTTAGCTTTTCTCCTTCCTTCTTGATGGATGCATTCTTCTTTTCTTTCCCTTTGAACTTACTCTTACCCTTGTCTCCACTTTTGAATGGCTTCTTGCTACCCTCTTGTGAAATGTTTTTCCATCTTACTTCAAGATGTGTTTCCTTAACACAAACCTCATTTAAATTTTAAGATTAAACATAATGATAGTATGCCTTAAATAACTGTGGAAACCCCCAATATATTTCAACAAAGTGTCTTGTGAATTCAAGTCTACACCTAATATCAAGGTCCTTATAAATTCTTGAGTGTAGATTTTCACACTTTGACCCTTTAGTTGTCTAAAAATCAGCCAATCAATAATAGCCTTTTTCATATAAGCTAATGGATAAAATTGTTTTCTAAGTGTAGTAATAAAATCTATCCAAGAAGTTGAGACCTTACCATACGTTTTCATATCCTCTTGTGTTTTTGCTTCCCACCAAATCAAAGAAGCACCTTCCAACATCAATGAAACCAATTGAATCTTTGTTTCATCATATTTGATGTTTTGTATCCTGCAATAAACTACAAATTGATGAACCGAAATATCAAGTATTTCAGCATTCACTTCACCATTATACATAGGCAGTTCAAACTTGATATCAAGGTTTAATAAGGGAGTTTTACCATGCACCCTTGGGGTATGTGGATCTGTTTGAGTAACAGTGGTTGTGGAAGAGGAAGAATATGGGGGTGAGGATAGAGGTGAAGATGATGCTGGAGAATAGGGTGGTTTATCACCATTTCCCTTTGAATGATTTTTATCATCTCCTCCTTTTTTTCCAAAAGAACCCTCTCCTTTTGAAGGCTTGAAACTTTCAGCATGCAATATTGAAGTACCCTCTTCATAGAGAACCTTCACAATTTCAGTCATGTCAAAGAAATATTTTCTAGAACTTTTATTCATCTAACATATTATCAGCTCCTCCTTCATGAGACATGCTTGTTGAAGCTTCAACTAAAATTTGAGGAAGAATTTGTGGTGGAGATTGTGGAAAATTTAATCTCCTTGTCCTTGAACTAACTTTAGGACTTGCAACCACAAGTTTTCCTTCTCCTCTCTTGAGCTTCAACCTTGTAAGCATCACATACACTTGCAAAAAATTAAATCCTCACAGCAGCAAAGAAAACCAAAGCTTTGATACCAAACTTGATCTGTATGAGATCTTAATGAAAATATGCTTGAGGGTTTGTAAATTAAAAGTGGTAAAATTGAGTTTTTGAGATATTTTATGTTAATTTTTAAACACATTAAAAATGAAAATGAAATCTGAAATATATAGAAAAAAAAGACAAATGCACCATAATAATTACCACAACACACCAGATGAAGGAGTTCACCCCTCTTGTGCTACGTCTCCTTGGTCCATCTTCTAATGGCTTGGCCCTCTTTCATTATGCTCCAAATGGTGATTACATACATTTACAGTGCTCAAATGGCTTCAAAAACTGTTCCATTAGCTTCAAAATACCCAAAAATTCTTGTCTAGCCTCTTTCTGATCCAAAATTGGTCAAAAAATCAAGAAGTTATGAGCCTCCCTAGTTTTCATGTTAACTACACCACAAATTCTCCAAAATTCGGACCAGCCCTACAATTTCGCCCTATTTTTGGCTAACAGAGCAACAATTTTTTGGAATTCCGAACGAAATTGTCAGATCATTAATTTGCCTAATTTCACCCATAAGTCAGATTTCCAACCATATTGTATGGGTGCATTAATTTTTTTTTTAATTAAAAAGGGTCGTCGGATATGACAACCATTGGTGGTCCAGTAGATAACGGTGTCACATTGGCTATTTGCACAGTGGTCTAGGTAACGGTTGGGACTCTGCACCCTCATTCAGGGCTATGGGTTGTATGCACATATTTTATATGGGAGGGGGCAGGGCTAAGCCCTATCCAATACCCCAAAACCTTCGACGCATATTATTTATATAATGTTTTAACCATATGTTGTAATAAGCAATATGGTGTTTTGTTGGTTATGCGGTGCGTTATTTGAACAGTGGTCACAGTTTTGAATCCCTCCAGTGGTGTAGTTTGACCTTAAACTACTTTTGGTGGGCCCCATGCTGCCACATGTCGGCCTCTGGTTGGGCCACACGGCAACATGTGCTTGGCCACCTTCCCAACCAATAGAATTACGCCACCCAACACCACCCAAGCTCGGACAAGTGGCATGCGAGGATTAGTCCGCCATTTACATTCACCCTTTGACCAGTCAACCATTTCCAGTCAATTGTATGGACTGCTGACTGGGAAGCCTGCACAATTTTGCCAAAATTTTACCTATTTGGGAAAACAAAAAAAACACATTTCCTGAAGCATACGGTGTTGGTTTTCCGCGAAACAAATTGCGACAGATTCAGAATGCTGAGATATGCACAATCATTCAGGTTCCACACAATTCCAACAACTCTCATTTTTTAGCATAATTTTGAGCACCTACTCATTATTTTTTGAAATTAAACATTATTAGTAGCATTGGTAAATGCTAAATTAATAGTGGTCAATAAGCAAACCAATTATTAGAGTTATGTCTTGCCAAGGGATAATAATAATAAAATTAAATGTTATTAACCAATTTTATTTTTTAACAATGTCGAATATTTTGTATTAATCTTCTAAAAGGAGACAAGTTCCTACATACAAATTTGATGAAAAAGGAAAAATGGAGGAGGGGAATAAGTATCTAGAATCATATTCCAATGATTTTACATCAGGGCAAGGAATTCCTCCAGCAACATTGGATTTATAGATTCGAACAAACTGCTTCAAAATACAAATAAACGTACATATCATAGTTGAAACTGATTATTGATAAAATTGATACTTATCCTACAAATTTATATCTTCTATATTGTTGTTGATATATTCTCTGAGACTAGATTTACAGTGAAAATAATACTTTTGATCATTTTATTTGATTGAAATAGAAACACAAAAACCATCTTGGTGAGGAGGGGTTGCTCCATTCCAAGAACTTCTTTTTAGTTTTTATTAACTGTTATGTCCTCTCCTGGACCAATCACACTACTATGGTCCATAGAACTTGTACTGTCTTCATATTTTTTTGCTATAACATCCCTCATGAAATCCATAATGTTTTACATGTGAACACACCTATTATTTAGGTTTTCATAGTCTTTCTTGTATTCCGATAATTGATGCATTATTACTACATGTTTAGCTCAGTTCTTCTCCTTCAAATGATTAAGAATCTCCTTCACGTGTTCTATCATGAATTTATTTCCTTTTCATTGTGGGAATGGTGTTGAAGAAGATGGATCCATTACAACATTGACTAGGTAAGCAAAGAAAAGAACACAGAGATTTACTGACACGAGTGGCTGGAGAGGGGAGGGACCGGTAACTAAGGGTTGGACAAGTTAGGAGGCGATATGTGTGTAGACGGGAAGCACACAATGATCGACTACTTGTGCTGATGGGGGAGCAGTGGAGATAAGGAACACAATATATAGGATGAAGTAGTGGAGGGTATAAGAAGATTGGGCAGCGGAGGGATGATAGGAAGAGGACAAGTAGGTGGGAGGCTCGAGAGGGAAATAGGATGAGAAGGGGAGAAGAACGAGGTAGGAGAATATTTGATATGGGAAGGAGGATGAGCGTGGGAAATAGAGTGAGAAAAATATTGTAAAATGTAGAATAAAAATGATTAAATATAAGTCAGAAACATATTCTAAGTAATTCATTTCTAAGATTTCAAAGATATGATGTTGATATGTGAAGTATGACTATGGGATGATTTGAAATGTCACATTATTACCTATTCTGGCTTCACCTTGATCCGTTAGGACTACTTTGTTTGTTAATGAATCCACATTTTTGTTATTGTATCTTAATATATGATAAAAAGAGACTTTTTCCCAAATTAACCATATTTTCTCTAATACGAAGAATGATTTGTGCCAACTCTGAATTCTTTGGAATGGCGTTATTCACTAATTGTTGGATGATAATCGAGGAGTCTCCAAAAACGACTAGATTCATGATGTTTTTCCCCCGTATAATGTGAGATCCTAGTAAAAGTTCATAATCTTTTGATTTGTTATTTGTTTCAGTGCCTAGGCCCCATTCAAATTCCAAACTTGAATTTTTCCGAGTGTTCAAAATAAAGCCTCCTGCACCACCCCTGCCCAGGTTATATTTAGATGCCCCATCAAAAAAAAAAAACAGAAAATCTTGAGAGCTTTTATCCACTTGAGGAATTCCTTTTCCTTTAGCCTCACTTTCCATGACTTGTTGTTTTGGGTGAATTTTCTAATTTGTGCTCGAGGATAGATTGACCTTTCAATAGCTAAAGGTATCCAAATTATTTCCTCTTGTTGGAGGAGAGAGTTATGAATATTTTTAACTCCATTTGAAAAAATAAATTCAGCTGCTAGTGCCCAAGCCATGACAGTGACTTTCCTTGTATTCGATTTTATGTCTTGAAAGATCTTCTTATTTCTTGATCCGGATTTTATGCAGGAACGCAACAGAATAAACACATAACCATAAATACAGAGATGCAGGGGAAATAACACTTCATTTCATTAATATCAAATAACAGAAAGATGCTTACAGACATAATGGAAATAAAATAGCTAGGGTGCTGGTAGCGAATCTCTGAGAAGAGATGTGGTCGCTACAGACCTCTGAACTGAGTTACAATGAGGCTCGAGGGCCTATTTATTATTGAGAAACAATGGAGAGCCCTCAACATCCCAAAAACCTAACCCTAGGAGATGAAGCGCCAAAACTATGGGCCCAGTTTGGGTAAATTGGTGTTTCAACTTCCCAGGGACGTAACTTTGGCATACTATCTCCGTTTGACGCACATGATACATCATTAGAAAGCTCTATCCGAGGACTACAACTTTTGTGACGATTTTGATGATCAAAATCGCAACAAATTTCATACCAAAAAACGTCGTTTAGGGCCTCAAAACGGCTCCGGAAGTTCAGGACCCGAAAAACTGCTAAAAATAGTAAGTTATGCCAAAACTGAAAAACTGAAAGAGACAATGGTGGGGGCCCAAGTGGAATAGGCGGGTGGCCACCAATACTTGGATCATTCGGCCCCAAAAACGACTCCGAGAGTGGAGGACCCGAAAACCTGCTAAAAATAGTAAGTTGTGCTGAATGTGAAAATCTGCAAGAATTGATGGTGCTGGTCCAAATGGAATAGGTGGGTGGCCACCGATATCCACCTGGATCATTTCTAGCAAGTCATATTTTCAAGATGAGAAAAGAAGGTAAGTTTAGCTAGAATCTCTTAATAGTATTCTTATTTTTAAAAGAGTATGGGAATAAGTTCCTCCAGTTTGAGGAAAAAACCTCGGTGCTTTGGTTAAAATGTAACTTAATTATTTTATAATATTTAAATTACTTTCCAATAAACATAATTAAATTTTAATTAACAAGTTCAAAATTAATGAATATTGTTAATTAACAGGCTTAATTTTTTATTAGTCGATGAATTAAATAAGTTTATTCATAAACACATACAATAAAATAAAATCATTAATAATTAAGTGAAAATTTATTCAAACCATAAAATTTTACTATATATATATATATATATATATATATATATATATATATATATATATATATATATATATATATATATATATTCTCAATAAGACTAATTCTATTTATAAAACATACTAGTACAAAACTGCTATAGTTTCAGCTGTGTGAGCCTGAGAACTGGGCTTGATGTCCATGCTTAACATAAAAACTAAACTGCCCTGAGTGGGAAACCAGTTCTTTTGAAGAAAATTTCACCGCCCTTAGAAGGGAAACCAGCGTATAGTTCATGCATTTTAATGTAACAAAAGAGAACAAACTAATATAGCATACAACTTTTACAGCTGATGAGAGATGCAAAAAACCAAAAATTCTTCCAATGAAATTGAACATTTGTACCATAGTAAGCTGAAGGAGGCTGAATTCACTGTTCATGAGCTAGGGAGGGTGGCTCTTCCACAATTCTGCACCAATACTCGTCTCCTCCATCTTCATTTTCCTTCTTTGGCGTGCTATCCTTACTGATTATGTCCACCTGCATGTTATCCTTTCCCAAGTTGGAATGCACAATTCCAATGGATGCTACATGATTCTAGACTTAATTTTTAGCCGGAGAGGGTTGAGGGCCAAGTGGGGTAGAAGTAAGGCTAGGTACAAGAGCAGGGGCAGAGCTAGCAGATTCTTCTCTAAGTGTAACAGTAACAAAATTTGTGAGGATAGGTTTGTTGAGGGATCATTCGAAGCGGAATTCCTCTCTCTGAGAGGTCTGGCGGAGAGATTGACTTGCAGGAGCATGAGTAGCTGGGGAGGCAGGCCTGTGAGAGACAGAAGGAGGATGCTACGTAGACTGAGCAAAGTGGGTGCCCCCAGGATGGTAAGCGTGGCCCCTTTGACTTCGAGAGTCTGGGTAAAGGCCCCAATCAACATCCTCAGCAGAAGAGTCAGAGGTCGAACTGGTGGACGGGCGTGAGCGGGATATGCAACCTCTGCTCACCCCACGAGGACATCGCATACGATTCTAAAGCCGAGGAATTGTCATAGAGCTATGCAGGGGGTGCTTGGGGTAGGAGGAGCAGACGATAGGCGAGGGAGACCACCAAAAGTCGGCAGTCTGAGAATGCAGACAAGAATTCAAATAACAAAAATTACTCTGAGTGAAATGATAACCTGGAAGAGTTTCCAATAGCCGAGGAGAGTGTAGCGTCGCCCAGTCTGAGTGCAAGCACTCAGCTCAGCACATGCAGTTGGGCATACTCCACACACTGGAGGTAGAGGGCCGCATAAGACGCAAGAACAAGTCGAATTCTCCAGAACAAACTCCATATCAAGCCAAACAGATGGAGCAGGGTGGTAAAATGGCGAGGCGGATAGAGTAAATGTTATGCAGACTGGAAGAGTAAATGCGTGAGTAATGACACCGTAGGGGGCCATATGGCCATTACATTCGAACTCCCTCGGGATTTTCCAGGGGATTGATGTCCCATCATTCCAAGCCAACATCCGCATCCAGAGTTGTGTGATCATTGTGCACCAACATAGTGCAGTTCTGCAAGGAGTCTCTTTCATGGATAATGTTGAGGGGGCCATGAACAAGAGTGTTGACATTGTCTGCTCCTAGATGTTCTAAGAGATCAGCAACTTTGTTTCCTTCCCTTTTGACATGGGTGAAAGAGACTGCTTGGTTGTTTTTCAACCAATTGCCAATTTGGTTGATTCTAGTAGCCAAACTCCAGCTAGAGGTGACCTTATTAGTATTGATGCCCTGGAGGAGCTGATTGACTATGTTGATGAGAATCTGAGAGTCCCCTTCGATGATGGTGGGGGTGAAGTTGTAGAGCTGAATTAAACAAAATCCTTGCACACAATCCTTGCAGAAGCCCTTCCAGCTCGACTGAGTTGTTAGTGTCCCAACCTATGGATCCGTAATAGACAGCAAGGGTGTCCCCCTTGGATTCCCTGAATATGCCTTCGAACCTTGCTTGTCCTGGATTACCTCTTGAGGCTCCATCGAAATTTATTTTGACTATTCCTGATGGAGGAGGAGACCAACGTAGAGGAATATCATGAGTGGTTCGGCTGTTGGAGTTGGGAGCAGGTGTAATTTTAAATTTCCAGTTCCGCCAAATGGCTATTTCCTTTGGCTTCTTGGGAAAATCTTCTTCCTGCCATGATTAAAGAACAAGAGATTCCTGGAGATTATTGCTGAGGTTGCTCCAGATGATTTCCAAAGAAGTGGATTGATTCTTGAAGATTCTCTTGTTTCTTTCCTTCCAGAGAGACCATAAGAGTAATCCAGGGATGAGTTGCCAAAGAGTGTTGAGGAGGACACTGTTATATGGATGACTAGGCCAGTTACGAATGATGTTCGTTATGTCCCCAGCAGGTTTGCTTTTTTGACATCTAAAACAGATTTTCTCCCAAAGAGAGTTGGCCAGAGTGCATGAAATCATAAGGTATTGAATTGTTTCGTTACTTTGATTACAATTGGGACATTGAGAGGGACCAATGAAGCCTTTTTTGATCAGGTTGTCCCAAGTAAGAATTCTTTTGTGGCTGAGCAGCCAGAGAAAAGTGGAGACCTTTGGCCATTTACCAAGAGCCCAAACTAGTTGCCAAAGTGAGTCACGGGGAATTTACTTAATATATATTAAAAATAGTTAGACACTTAAAATTTTTAATATAGTTTCATTTAATTAGTATATAATTATTTTTAAAAATAAAAACTAATTATTTATATACTTAGGTATTTATTTTTTATTATAAATTTGGTTTAAACTCATGAAAATGAAATTAATTTTAATAAATAAATTAAATTATAGTAAAAAAAGTTATGTAATTTTACTTAATATCAATAAGAAATTAGTAAAAAATTATTAACAATAAATTAAAATTGTTCAAACAACAAATAACTAAGTAAATAAAGCAACATTGTTTTTAATACTTGTGTTTTATCAAGTAATATATTCAACCTATCTTTCACATATGGGAAGAACAACTCCCTTTTAAAATATATCTATCTATATTTTACACAAAAATGCAAAACCTTGTAGAAAACCTTCTCAATAAAAACATTATCACTAAAATAAGACATTATTATTATTGTTCGATAGGATTGGATTCTCCACCTCCACAATGCAGAATTAAAATTAACAAAATACCTCAATTTACGAATTTGTAAAACCTAAATTGACTAGATTTTAAACTTAATCACTAACTTGAATTCAATATCTTTACTTTAATTTAGCTATATTTAAACTAAATGGTAGATAGTAGCTACTGTGTAGCATTTTTCCAAGAACTCCACTTGGAAAACATGTTTTTTTTTTAAGTCCTAATTTAAGAGTGAATTTGGGAAACTTTTATACTTGAAGATTGAGTTTCTTTAAATTTATGCAAGAAAATGTTAAAAGGACATCACCTCAAAAATATGTTTCGTCAAGTTCAATCTAAAAGGTCTTAAAAATCATGTCATGATATCTTTTGGAGAGCACTACATGTCCTAGAATTTTTCAACATATGGGTTATTTGAAGGATTATTATCAGTCCATTTATGGAAAAAAATAGTGATTTTAGTGGATGGAAATCAATGGAGAAGAAATATCTATAGATAATTCAAAATAAGATTGTAGATAGACCATGAACCACTACATTGGCATAAATGAGGCCTCTAATGCTGATATGGGTTTAACATCTCCATATTTTATGCATGCATTTTTGGTTGATAACCCTCTGATCCAGACTAGATCATTATATTGTTTTTCATGCATATTGATTCTTTCACAGTGAAAAATATGGAGGAATCAATTCACAGGACCATTTTTACTAGTGGGATCCAATTTCGACAATTAGGGTTTGGAAAATTCTAGGAGTAGTTTGAGGCATTAAACAACCTTTTTGGGGTAAAAATTTTCTTCTTAAATCTAGCACCTTTCTGTGCTATTATACACACTCATAATTTCCAATGACATAAGAATCACATCAATCAGAAAATGTACGCAAAAGTTATGCCACTTGGAAGTTGACCTTCTTGATTTGACCATAATAACTAAATAGGATGCCATATAAAACATCATTATTCATGGAAAATGGGCTAGACACATAATCATGATGAAGAAAAATCTACAAGAGCCCATATAGTAACTCTAGTTAAGACTTGAAGGAGTCAAACTTAATCACTTGTAGGAAATTGGGTTGTGTTATAACCAGGCCACTAGGAGGAAAAGGGGTTCCATTCTTTTTCAGTGATTTATTTTCTATATATGAGCAAAGTAGCCAATATGGATAGGGAAATAGAAAATAGAGAGTATTTTTTCACTATGATAGGCCATAGTCCTTTTTTTTACTTACAACCATTTTCTATTCAAACAAAGAGAGCAAAGATACCTCACCTTTCAGTTGAGTTTTCTCTCACATTAGGAGAATTTTGAGGTCTAAAATAGGCCTCCTAAGGAAATTATAAAATAATAGTGGAAATAATAAAATAATATTAGATTACATCATCAAATTTTAGAAGGAAAAAAGAAAAAACTAGTTTTTCAACTCGTATTTCCGATTTATTTCCTTATGGGTTTACTCAAATTTCAAGTAGGAACACTTATTGGATGAAGAATTTAATTCCCCATTCAAGGATTACCCATGTTGCATACTTTCGATGGAACCTTCTACACAAAAAATGAGAAATACACAAAAAATGTGATTGCAATCACGCTTTTTCATGTATTTTTCATATTTTTCGTGTAGCAGGATCTATCGAAAACATGAAAAATGAGTACTCCTTGGATAAGGAATTAATTTTTTCATCCAACGATTATTCACGGTAAAATTTTTAGTAAAACCATAGGGAGATAAGCTGAAAATATAATTTGAAAAAGTAGTTTTATTATTTTTTTATTTTTTTATCTTTTTACCTTTTTACCCAAAAAAATGGTGAATCATCCCCCATGGTTGACATCATCATCTTGAATCCTATTGGTTATTATAAATTTTACTTTGGTTTCACATTTTCTTAGGAGGCCCATTTTAGACCTCAAAAATTCTCTAATGAAAGGGTTTCCGAGGATATATCTTATATCAATTATGGTTTGTGATTTTTTCATTTCATTATTCTCAATTTTATGCATAAATATAATTTTCATGCATACATAATAAACATTACTTAACAAATCTATAAATGTAAGGAGAAATAAACCATAATAATGCAAATTTTGTATTTTCTAATATATTTTATTATATCTATTGTGACAAGCTTCCGAGTGGAATATCCAAGGAATTTAATGGATAATATTGGTATCAGAGCAGATATCTTTGGGTATATTATGGGTAGATGTAGGGGATCCTGAATGGTTAAGAAAAAAGTTGCAAAACCTTAGTCATGGTTGATGAATCTATCAATAGCCCTCTTGATCCCACAAAGGGGAGGTCTTTATGGTTGGAAGCACAAGTAACATATATAAATTATAATGTGAACCTCCTCATGGCAGCCCTTACCAATAATATTGGTATATTTGGATAATACGGGGGTTCTAGCTTAGATTTTTTATCAAAGGGGAGGTCACGAGATCATAATGAAATAGATGAGGAGCGAAAGAAAGAACCCAAAAAGGATCAACCTAGTTTGACTGATGTGAACCATTCGTAGTATTTTTTCAAAACAAAAGTAAAATTTGACATCAAGTCGTATGAAGGTGAGATTAACTCTGTAAACCTAAATCACTAGTTGAAGAAGTTAGAAGTTTGTTTTATTTTCCATCATATATAGGAAGAACAAAATATTTTGTTTTCTATGATGAAATTAGAGGGAAATCACCCTCACTTCGTGGGAAATCCACTTAGATAACTTAAGTTTAGAGGGATATCCTCTAGTTACTAAGTGGGAGGATTTCAAAACCCTCATAAAATCACAATTTTTCTTTATTCGGTATGTAGAGGGCTTGTCTATCTAACAGGGCAATAATTTAGGAAGAAGTATGGGTAGAGTGTACAAGAGAGTACACCATAGAGTTCAAAAATATGGCCATAATGTTGGGTATCTCCCTAAAGAACCTAGACATAATCCTCAAGTATATGGGGGTATACATAGCCATCTGTGAAAGTAAGTGATGATATCCAAGCCTAAATTGATGAATGAGGCTTGTCTATAGGTGCATACCTAGAGAACATAGGCCAGAAGAGAGGGAAATCAAGTGGGTCGAGGTAGAATGAGAAAAATTATTATTCTAATGATGGAAAAAATAAGTTGAAAGGGGAAAAATATAAAAATATGGAAACCACAACACAGCATTGCAAAGATCCCAACAACCACTGCAACCACTATAAAATTGATGGTGATACATGTTAGGACCTCACAATGTACCATTTTTACCATACATATTGACACCACCTTACCCTTTATAACTGTATTTAAAAAGGGTTCCATCATCATTTTCATTCACTTTATCCAAAGGTATATGAAATCCTCCTCTTTACTATATATTTAATCTTTTTACATATAATTCCATATTACTCTTATACTTCATCATTAATCGAAGGTAGATTGTTGCTAACACAAGTCTAAAAGATCGTAGATAATTTATGATAAGGAACGTGCTGTGCTGAAATGATCGGCCGTTGCTGAAACAGTCAGCGGGCACACAAATTCCGTCACTACTCGTGATTTGCGATTCTGGAAGAGTATTTTGGGAACAATGGCAACAAGATGAAGACAAGCAAGGAGTGGTTACACGGATTATTCTGAAGCCAGTACTTTTTCTGCATCTGTTGTAACAATATCTTTCTATGGAAGAATAGAAGGGCCCTGTTTTAAGAAAGAAGAACAGATTTGGATAAACATAGATTTGCTCTAATGTAACTGTAATAGATGTCTCCTCTTTAAAAAGAGGAGACATCATCATTAGAAGGGGAGTTAGAAACTATAGGAGAACATTGTTTTGAGCGGAAAGGAGCTAGACTCCATTGTAATGTATCATTCCTTTTTTACAGATGAATAAAGGTTCCTTTTGAGCGCTTCAATTTAACTCTTTCCCTGGGGAATCTTGTGAGAAGGAAAGGGCCCGCCTTCATCACAAGATTCACCCGACTGTTCCTGTAGTTTTTTGAGTTTCTTTATGATATTCGCACCTTAATTTAATTCTTTTTGTTGAAACATCAGTTGCATAGTTCTGTAATTCATTAAGCATTCTGTTTCCTTTAAACGATGCATGAGTTTGGTGCATTCATTCTTAAAGAAGCCAAGAGATCTTTTTCTGTTATCTGTTTGAATGTATGATTGATGTTGGGAAGCAGGTGCTAAAGATTCCTGTGCAAAGGAATAGGGTCCTGTTCCCATTGATTGACTTTCTTTTTCCTGCAGTGTGATTAGAAATAAGAGACAGGTGCTGAAGGTTCCTGTTCATGGGAATAGGGTCCTGTTTTCTTGAATTTATCTTTTCTACAGTGTGATTAGTGTCAGGAAGCAGGTGCTGAAGTTCCTATTTGAAGGAATAGGGTCATGTTCCCTGTTATGGTTGATTGGTTTCCTTTCCTGCAGAGTAATTTCCTTTCATTAGGATTCTTAAAAGACTGCAATAGAGGAATTACTTCTACTATAACATAAGTAGACTTCAGCTTTGTTAAAATAGGGCGTGAATAATTAGATTTGTATGATTAATAATTGTGTGACTTTTACTACAACATTATTTTTCTTTTGGAATTGAGCATATCCAGTGCGTGGTTGTCTTTGGAATAAACAGATCTTCTCGGGTTGACAATTTATGTGGAGCTTGAATTGTTAAAAAAATTAAAGCGACCAACATTTTGGCGCCGTTGCTGGGGAAGGAAATTATATATTTCAAAAGCATTAATATTTTCTTTCTAGATGTGCAGATTGTATGAGAGGACGCGGAACCCAGAAGAAAACTAATCCTACAGGTGGCAAGGGCAAAGGAAGGGGAGGAAGAAAGAATTTAATTGACGAGATTGTATCAAAGGCTGAATCATCACAAAGATTAAGTTCTCGAAGACCAAAACTTCAGCACTCCCCTCAATCAGATTACAAAACAGAGGAAGTTGTGGGCCCTGAAAACATAGAGGAGCCGGTAATTAAAGGACCAGCAATCAGTGCTGGAGAGTCAGAAGAAAGTGCTAGCAAATCAGCAGAGCACATTGAGGAACTAATAGAGAGTGTTGGACGACCAGTGGAAAACATTGAGGAGCCAGTAGAAGATCTTGACGATCGAGTAAGTGCAGTAGGAGAACAGCCAATGGAAGGAAACAACGAATAGATATTTGGTGGAGGACGTGTAGATCCTGAAGGAGAAGGAAAGGATGAAAATTCTCTCTCTACCTTGGGATTTCCTATTAGTGATCTCCCTAGAGGAACAACTCCTATGAAGAATATTCCATTGTCAGCTTTACCTAACTTCCATGGTTTATCCTCTGAAGATCCGGATGAATTTATTTTTGAATTTGATATATTATGCAGAAGTTATGATTATGTTACTAATGCTCAAAAGTTGAAACTGTTTCCAGCAACATTAAAAGGAAATGCTTTAAGATGGTTCATGAGCCTTGGAAGTCAGGTAATCACAACATGGGAACAGATAAAACAGAAATTTCTACTTAAATATCAAGACTATTGTCGGACGAGAGAAAAGAGGGATGAACTATTCAATATGGCACAAAAGCCGGACGAGAGTCTGGAGGACTATGTAGAAAGGCTGCAGTATAATCTGCAGAGATCTGATCATCCGAATATAAGTAAGGAAATTCGCAAAACAATATTACTTAGAGGACTAAGGGATGATTTTTTAGACATGTTAAACATGCTTGGCAAGGGAGATATATCTAAAGAATCATATGATGAGATTTTTGAACTTTGTAAAAGGTGTTCAAGGGGAGCTGCAAAGAATAGAGTAAGTAATAGAGATCCCACCTATTCAAGAGTGAAGAAATCAGCCAGTGGGGGGGCAACAAGAGTTGAAATAGGTAATTTACTTGAAGAATTTAAAACTGAGATGTTAAGTTCTTTTTCTTCACAAATTGACACTTTGCAGGTTAAAAAGAAGCAAGCTGAAGCAGAAGCAACTCTGGCTGTCTTTTGCCCGAAGTGCAGAGACAAACATCCACTAAGGGAGTGCCCATTGGACAAAATACCAATCTGCACCCTTTGTGAGAAAGATCATGAAACACAACAATGTCCATCTCTACCAGAAATAAAGGCAGCATTGCAGCCAACGGAAGAAGAAGCTGAAGCAGTTTACCTGCTAACTCAAAGAAGACAATGGCAACCAAAAGGACAAGGTATGAATTCTATTATGCCATTTAATCGTTGGAATAATTATTCTGCTTTCAGTCAAACAAATTACCCTCCCTTTAATCAAATGCAATACCCACCCTTTAATCAAATGAATTTCCCACCCATGCAACAATCAAACCCTCCCTTTGTTGATCCTACAATGTGGACTCCTTGGCCTCCACAGCAGCCATCTTCTTTTAACCCTTGGAATTCAAATTGGAGAAGCCAACAACCCCCGTATCCAAATCAATTTCCTCAATTTCAACAACCACTTCCTCTACCATCAAATGCTCCACCAAATAACCAAATGAGACCCCAGCTACCTGTGCAACCAAATCCTAACCCCAATAATAAAGTTGTGCAAGTCATTGATATTCATAATTAGCCTATATTTCCTACTATGCAATGTAATGATATTCATTTGAGATCCGGGAAAATAGTAGAACCTATTATTGATGACATAACTTCTTCTAATTCTGATAAAGAGGAAACTGAGAAACATAAGAAAGCACAACCACCCTCTAACAAGGGTATTGAAATAACAGAACCACCATTCCCCGAGCGTTTAGTTTTAACCAGAACGCCTGAAACACCTGCTTTTAATCTTTTAGGGGAATTGAAAAACTTGTATGTTAAAATTCCACTTTTACAGGCATTGAGAGATGTACCAATTTATGCCAGAACCATAAGGGATATTTGTGTTAAGAAACCTGGTAGGAAAACTAAAGATCCCCTTATAGTACATGTGATGGGTGATTTATCTGCATTAATGTCCGGAAAAACCCCTCCTGTGAAATATGGTGACCTCGGCCATCCTACTGTGACAGTTCAAATTGGTAAAACAATGATTCCTCAATTTCTGGTAGATTTAGGTGCTGCAATAAACATAATGACTCTTGAAACTTCACAGTTGTTACAGCTGAATAACACAATCAGAGATACACCAACTATCCTAGAGTTAGCTGACCGTTCTACAATTAAACTAGAAGGAGTTGTTGAAGATCTACTTATCTCAGTTGAATCCTGGAATTACCCAGCTGATTTTGTCGTATTGCAAACTAAAACAAAGCTGGGGGGACATCCTTTAATTCTAGGGAGGCCATGGCTGGCCACAGCCGATGCCTTTATCAGTTGCAGATCTGATTCTATGACAATTTCTAATGGTTATGAAACCAAACAGCTTACTTTTTACCCTCATGCTACACCCATAATTAATAATGAAGATTCTATGTGGATGGATTATGATGATAATGCTATTCAACCTATTTTAACTATCGGACAAGCCTTAACTCTTAAAGAAAATACAGAGGATGAAATAATTAATAATTTTATTTGTGAACCTTCCTCTGTAATTGCTGAAACACACAATCAATTGACTGCAATTTTTGAAATAGATACCCAGGAAAAGATTGAATCTGAAGACTTATCTCAGACATTAACCACCATCTCATCTAAAAGCATAACAGTCAAAATCGAACCTGGCAAGACATTAAACATAAATCCTGATCTAACAGTTGCTGAAACACAACAGTTAATGAAGTTATTACGTGAAAATAAGGAAGCATTTGCATGGGATTACACGGATATGAAAGGAATCTCTTCTGAACTATGTACTCACCGAATTTATATTAAAGAAGGATGTCGACCAGTCTGTCAACCCCAAAGACGAATGAACCCTAATTTACGGGAAATTGTTAAAGAAGAAATTCAGAAATTGCTTAATGTAGGATTTATATACCCCATATCTGACAGTGAATGGGTTTCCCCATTGGTAATTGTCCCTAAGAAAAACGGGAAATGGAGAGTATGTGTTGATTACAGAGCCTTAAACAAAGCTACTCAAAAGGATCACTTTCCTTTACCTTTCATTGATCAGGTGTTGGATAGTCTGTCAGGGAAGAAATTCTTTTCTTTTTTAGATGGATTCAGTGGGTATAACCAAATTAGAATTGCACCCCAAGACCAGGACAAGACCACTTTCACTAGTCCTTGGGGAACTTTTGCTTATAGAGTTCTTCCATTTGGGCTATGTAATGCACCAGCAAATTTTCAGAGGGCTGTTATAGGAATATTTTCTGATATGCTGAATGACTCTATGGAAATATTTATGGATGATTTTACTCCTTATGGTGTGTCTTTTGAAGATGCATTACAAAATCTTGAGAAGGTACTTAAAAGTTGTATACAAGCTCACCTCTCCCTAAGTACTAAAAAATGTCATATGATGATGAGTGAAGGAGTAGTGCTTGGAAATTTTATTTCATCTCAAGGTATTCAGGTAGACCCATCTAAAATATTGGTCATTCAGAATCTTCCTGATCCTAAAACACAAACTGATGTGAGAAGTTTTCTAGGACATGCTGGATATTACAGAAGATTTATTAAATATTTTTCTAAGATAGCTTCTCCATTATTTGTGTTGCTTATGAAAAATGTTGAATTTAAGTGGACGAATCCTTGTCAAAAAGCCTTTGTAGAACTCAAGCATCAGTTATCTATTGCTCCCATTTTGAGGGGACCTGATTGGGCCCTCCCTTTTCATATATCTTATGATGCTTCAGACACTGCAATTGGAGCTGTCTTGGGACAAGAGGAGAATCATCTTCCTTATGCTATCTACTTTATCAGTAAGAACATGACTCCTGCTGAGCTTAATTATACAGTTACCGAAAAATATTTTCTTGCAGTAATTTATGCCATTAATAAATTCCGACATTATATCACTGGTTATTCTACTTTTGTCCACACTGACCACTCAGATATTAAGTATTTAATGAACAAATCTGTCACAAATTCTCGAGTTACTAGATGGCTATTATTAATGCAGGAGTTTGATATCACAATTGTAGATCGGCCTGGTAAAGAAAATGTGGTGGCTGATTTCCTTTCACGGTTAAAAAATGATAATAATATTCCAGTAGATGATTCTTTTCCTGATGAGTATTTATTTGTAGTTTCTGCTCACTCTCCATGGTATGCAGATATTTCCAATTATTTGGTTGCAGGAAAATTACCATCACACCTGCCATACAGAGAAAAGAGAAGAATTGTTCAACAAAGTGCCAGGTATAGCTGGATAAGTGGGTGTCTTTTCTACACAGGGCTTGATCAGGAAATCCGAAGATGCATTAGGGAACATGAAGTGTATGACATACTAAAAGCTTGTCATGATGGCCCTTGCGGAGGGCATTTTGCTGATAAAAGAACAACACACAAAATTTTGAGGATGGGTTACTATTGGCCCTCATTATTTAAGGATGCAAAGAAATATGTGAGGGCTTGTGACAACTGCCAGCGAATGGGTCAACCCAATCATAGAGATCAAATGCCATTAAACCCCCAGGTAGTTTCCGAACCATTTGAAAGATGGGCCTTGGATTTCATAGGACCCATTAATCCTCCATCTAATCAAAGAACTTATATATTAGTCTCTACAGACTATATGACTAAATGGGTGGAGGCCAAAGCACTTATTAGAGCCAATGAAGAGGCTGTCCTAGCTTTCTTATTTGAAGAAATCTTCACTAGATTTGGAATTCCTAGAGAGCTAGTTACAGATGGAGGACCTCCATTCAATTCTCATGGTTTAAAGTCTACCCTTAAGAAATATCATATTCATCATAGAATGACTACACCATACCACCCTCGAGCCAATGGGCAGGTGGAAAGCACAAATAAAGCATTAGAATCCATTCTAACTAAAATAGTGAAGGACAACCGGAAGGATTGGTCTCAAAGGCTCCCTGAAGCACTATGGGCTTACAGAACTACTTGGAGAAACACTACGGGTTTTTCTCCCTATGAATTGGTTTATGGTAAAAATGTTGTTTTTTCTGTGGAATTTGAAATTAAAACTCTAAGAACTGATTTAGCTGTTAATCTTGATTTGACTGATGTGCAGACAGTTAGGTTGCAGCAGCTTCTTGAATTGGATGAAAAGAGATTAGATGTCATTCACCAAACAACCATGATTCAACAACAAAGAATTAAGTGGCATGATAAAATTATCAAACACAAGCAGTTCCAAAAAGGTAATTGGGCCTTATTGTATGACTCTCGGTTTGAAAATTTTCAGGGTAAGCTACGTACACGTTGGCTTGGACCATATGAAGTAGATGTTGTTTTTCCTAATGGAACAGTAAGACTTCTAACAATTGATGATTCTAAAACACCTCTACTAGTCAATGGTCATAGGCTTCGTTTGTACCAGCGCCCTGTTTCTAAAGAGGATTTCAAGACTTCTTGCATGACTGATACACATTATCTTTTTCTAGGGGAGTCTTCTGCTCCTCACAGCATTTAATTTTCTGCACTTTATTTCTAGCATTAGATTAGATTTAAAACTAATAATCCCTATCAAGGGTTGGCATGTTACAATTGAATTTTGCAGATTATGGAAGAACTCATTGAGGAGGACAGATTCATCACAAGAAGATTTGAAGCTTCAATCACAAAAGCTTGTTCCCTTCATTTCAACCCATTTCCTAGCAATATCCCTTTCATTACTTATCCCATTTCTACATTTTTCCCTTTTTCCATTCTTTTTTTTCCCCACTTCTACCATTCCTGAAATATCATCCTTCAGCTAGTATTTCCCGTTCCTTACTGCTGAAATTATCCCTTAGAAAACACTTCCCCCACTTGTCTTAAACCCAAGACATTATATCCCATTCTCCTTATTTTTCCCTTTGCTGAAACACCAGTTTCAGCAACATGTCATTCATTTTTCCATTGCTGAAACACCACTTTCAGCAACCTGTCATTCATCTTTTCATTATTATTAAGACACCATTTCTTTCCTCTGCCATACAAGCTTTTCAGTTCTCCACTTTTATTCTTCAGATCCCTTGGGTGAATATTATTCAATATTGAGCAGATCCTGATATGCTCCTGTTTTCCAGAGAAATTTAAAGATTTCCATTAATATCAAGCCATTATGAAGCACTCTATACTTCGAATTATAAATCCAAAGGTAAAAATATAAGGTATGTGGTTTTTATGTAATACACTTAAATAATATTTTAAAGAGAGGATCTTGCTCATAATGATTACAATCCCCACACACTTAAACATCATTTCACCATACGTAGGGGGGGAATTTCGAAAACTGAATCATCATTCCACACCATCCAATCCTCCGTCACTCTTCATATCCATTATTTCTGCCGTCATTGAGACTCCATATCCTCTGTTGCAACAATTAGCTTTACCAAAGCCTGTGTTTCTGTTCTCTGCGCCTCTGCATGTGACTCAAGTTAGTAGCTATGGGAGTTTCGGCTATCAGACATGAGCCTGGTTCGATAACTCTTCTTGAATTGTTCCCGGAGGCCTACCAAATTTTTCAGTAGGCAGGATGGATAACATACTTCGAGAGGTTAGGAGAATTTTATCCTCAGCAAGTTTTAGAGTTTGCGCAGAATTTTCAGGAAGACTACTCAGTGGTTCAAGGGGTTCGAATTTCGTTCACAGAGGAAGATATAGCACAAGTTTCAGGGTTTCCGGTTACAGGTGCTCGCTGGTTTAACAAGAAACAAGTCATTTTAAATGCACAACAAGACTTCCTTCTTCCAGAGGAACAGATCGAACATAAAGGCCGTGGTATAAGTCTGCATTCATTACCTCGCCCATGGCCAACAGTAGCTGAATTCATCAAGCACTATTTGACATGCGAGGGGCGTTACCAGGTAGTCTATCAACACGACTTCGTTTTAATGAATCATTTGCGGCATGGTCGATTAGTTAATATTCCTTATTATCTGCTTGGGTGTATCAAAAACATGTCATATTCACTGTAGACAGGTAAAATTCCCATTATTATCCCTTACCCATCATCGCTTATGTCAATTATTAATTTAGAGGGGTTTTTCTCAGCAAAATCCCCCTCTGAATAATCCACTCCTCATTCCCCAGCAAGCCGAAATTCCCCAACAAGCCGGAAGTTCCCAAGAAACTCCCGAAAATTCTTATGAAAGGCAACTGGACGATATCCCTGACCCCCCGATGATTCCATCCTCAGAACCAGTTGACCTACCCCCAAGTTCATCCCACTTAGCAGAGTCACCTCTTCCCACTGTTCATATCTCTAGCGATGACTCTCAAACACCTCCATCTCCCCCTACTCATAAAAGGAAGAGACGAACCCCAACAGTCTCTGTCTCAAAATGACAAACAAGGGCCACATCCCAAGTTGTCACCTCTTCCGAAAGCCCTTCCCCTAGAAAAGAATCTTCTCCTACAAAGAAAAGGAAAGTCACTAACTTTTTTGCTTTCCTACCTAGGAGGAAAATGAAAATGACTGTTGAAACTGAAGTCACTCCCATTTCCCCTGACCCTGCGACTATCTAGTTAAAACTTCAATCCTCATCACCATTCCAAATTCCCCAACCATTACCCATCTCATCCTGCGGCACTGCTCCACAAGAACCAGTTGCCTGGGGTGAAATGACATCGTTTACTACTCAAACAGTAATTGCTCCACAAGAACCAGTTACTTACCCAGAAGCTGAAACACAAGAACCAGCTACCGAGGTACAAAAATCATACACCAAGCATGATAATACAAGGAAACCAGCTGTAGCTATAACACAATAACCAACTACAGCTGTGGATCAGCAGACAACTCCAGCAGAATCAACCAGCACATAGGGTTCATAGACTATGGCATCTTTATTGGAGGAAAATGAGTTTTTGAAGTCAGAACTAGAGGCCTATAAGAAAGAACTGATAATGGCAAGAGAAGCCTTTGATAGAGAATTAAATCTCTACATGTTGGCACACACATCATCAGCACAAAAGAAGGATCCATGCAGAGAATACATGTGCCATGAGTGTGGTAACATTTACCAACAGGCAGGATACAAAATAGTCAAAATTCAGGTACCTGAGGCATCTACATCAGCTGCAATTAAAGAAGAATGCCCTACTGTCACACAAGAACCAGTAGGGCCCTCAAAAAGTCTGGAAAAAGAAACCAAACCACAGATATCCTGCCCTGTGTTAGTCAGCTCAGCTACTCAGACAATGCCCCAACCCAGTACTTATAATGCCAGGACACAGACCCTGCCATGGAAACAATTAGAACTAATGAATAACTGGAAGAAACAGTATGCTGTGGATCAAGATAAAATATTGCAGCAGCATAAGTTTGCCTGGCAGAATCAGATGTATGCCAACTGGGATAATTGGGAGCAAACACTGCAATAGCTCAAGGATTCTAAGAAAGAAATCAAAGAATTAAAAGAGAAACTGGTTTTGATGTTTTCATTAGTGCAAAAATTGTTGGCCACCCGGAAACCCTCCTTGAATTATTCTCTCTTCCTCTCTGAACGTCTTGTTTATTTTCAATTAAAGGCAATTAAGGATGGGAGACCTCATGAATTGCTCACAGCGGAACAATTTGTTAAAACATTTGCTGAGGCCCCTGCTAGTGACCAATATTTGTTATGTGAACTTTATATCCATAATGAGGCTATGCCTGAGAATAGACAGGTCAATCTCACTCCAATTGTAGGTGATGTACAAATTAGGGCATTTGTTTCATTTCTTGCCAATCAGATCACATGGAAAACTGCTTTTATTGCAAGTAGGCATAATGAGGAGAATCGCCCCCTTTGGATTAGACCGGAACCTTCAAATCCGGCCATGTTTGTAGCAGAATATCACCGATTCTTGCAGAAGCCAGGAATGCACTGCTACATACAACAACTGCAAGCCTCAACACTTCTAAAGTGTCTACAGCTAATCAGAGTGAAGGAAACTGCTGCCTTGAAAGCCAACACTATGTTCTGGCAACAGTCATGTAAGGAAAGACAAGAGTATCACCCTTTTAGCCCTGATAATCTTCAAGCTGCACTATCCATGGTATCAAACTACATCAGATGCATTCGGCATTGTGGAGAGAACTGGATTGGTTATCATTTTCATTTCCCGATCTTATGGATGCCGACAGAACAATACCAGTCTCACTACCAATTGGCTAATAGGGACGAGGCTGTAGCATGGCAGCAATTGCAGAACAATCGAGGATTCCGAGCTTCGATAGAAGCCACCTTCTCCAGTCACTGCTTGAGCAACGTGCATGCACAGAGTCAGTACTCAGACTCTGACTCAGACTAAGAGTTGCCTGAGGACATGCAACCCTTTCAGCTGGGGGGGATGTTAGGACCTCACAATGTACCATTTTTACCATACATATTGACACCACCTTACCCTTTATAACTATATTTAAAAAGGGTTCCATTATCATTTTCATTCACTTTATCCAAAGGTATATGAAATCCTCCTCTTTACTATATATTTAATCTGTTTACATATAATTCCATATTACTCTTATATTTCATCATTAATCGAAGGTAGATTGTTGCTAACACAAGTCTAAAAGATCGCAGATAATTTATGATAAGGAACGTGCTGTGCTGAAATGATCGGCCATTGCTGAAACAGTCAGCGGGCACACAAATTCCGTCACTACTCGTGATTTGCGATTCTGGAAGAGTATTTTGGGAACAATGGAAACAAGATGAGGACAAGCAAGGAGTGGTTACACGGATTATTCTGAAGCCAGTACTTTTTCTGCATCTGTTGTAACAATATCTTTCTATGGAAGAATAGAAGGGCCTTGTTTTAAGAAAGAAGAACAGATTTGGATAAACATAGATTTGCTCTGATGTAACTGTAATAGATGTCTCCTCTTTAAAAAGAGGAGACATCATCATTAGAAGGGGAGTTAGAAACTACAGGAGAACATTTTTTTGAGCGGAAAGGAGCTAGACTCCATTGTAATGTATCATTCCTTTTTGACAGATGAATAAAGGTTCATTTTGAGCGCTTCAATTTAACTCTTTCCCTTGGGAATCTTGTGAGAAGGAAAGGGCCCGCATTCATCACAAGATTCACCCGACTGTTCCTGTAGTTTTTTGAGTTTCTTTATGATATTCACACCTTAATTTAATTATGTTTGCTGAAACATCAGTTGCATAGTTCTGTAATTCATTAAGCATTCTGTTTCCTTTAAACGCTACATGAGTTTGGTGCATTCATTCTTAAAGAATCCAAGAGATCCTTTTCTGTTATCTGTTTGAATGTATGATTGATGTTGGGAAGTAGGTGCTGAAGATTCCTGTGCAAAGGAATAGGGTCCTGTTCCCATTGATTGACTTTCTTTTTCCTACAGTTTGATTAGAAACAAGAGACAGGTGCTGAAGGTTCCTGTTCATGGGAATAGGGTCCTGTTTTCTTGAATTTATCTTTTCTACAGTGTGATTAGTGTCAGGAAGCAGGTGCTGAAGTTCCTATTTGAAGGAATAGGGTCCTGTTCCCTGTTATGGTTGATTGGTTTCCTTTCCTGCAGAGTAATTTCCTTTCATTAGGATTCTTAAAAGACTGCAATAAGAGGAATTACTTCTACTATAACATAAGTAGACTTCAGCTTTGTTAAAACAGGGTGTGAATAATTAGATTTGTATGATTAATAATTGTGTGACTTTTACTACAACATCATTTTGCTTTTGGAATTGAGCATATCCAGTGCGTGGTTGTCTTTGGAATAAACAGACCTTCTCGGGTTGACAATTTATGTGGAGCTTGAATTGTTAAAACAATTAAAGCGACCAACAATACAAAGGAGAAGTATTGGAAGTTACATCTAGAGCTTAACACAAAGAAAAAAAAGAGTGATAATAAGAAGAAGAATTTCGTGGCCACTAATTTTAGAAACTAGGTAGAAAGCAACTCAGAAGTGGATGAAAATATTGTTGTATATTAGTGCAAAAGGAGGTGAATTTGAGTAGCCTATAGCGACATGAAGAGAATGAAAATACTAAACTTTTCCATATAAAGATATAGGTTAAAAAAACCAATATTGATTTATTGTTTGACTCTTGATCACAGGAAAATATCATTGTAGTAAAGTGTTTAATATATTAGGGTTGGAAGTTCGTGATCATCTAATCCCATATACATTGGAATGGGTAAACAAGTATGTGGAAATAAAGATAACAAAAGCATGCAAGGTCAGATTTGTCATTAGTGCTAATTTTATTGTTGAATTAGAGATAGATATAGTTCCCCTTTATGTATGTGGAGTGGTATTTGGATGTTCCTATATGTACATGCGAGATACAATCTTCATGCGAAAAGCTAACCAATATTACCTCGTCAAGGATGGAAAATAGTTCACCATCAATGCGCATAAATGAAATTCAAAAATTTGACTGGTAAGCACTAACCAAGCCAAGAAACTAATTTTCTAGCAAGAAGTATGTTTTATTGTTTTTAAGAGAAAACCAATTTGTAGAAGAGTCAATGCCATAAAAGGAGCCCCATGAGGCTTATAAAAAGAAATAAAAAAACAAACTAGAAGAGTTTTTACAAGAATATATGGATGGATTCTATGAGCCTAAAGGGTCATCACCCAAGAGGAAAGCAGAGCACGAGATCTAGCTATTACCAGACTCCCCATTGCCAAACATTGGGTTTTACAGGATTTTTTAAAGAAGCAAGTGAGGGGAAGAAACAATGTCAATAAATTCTAGAACACGGTGTCATTCGACAGAGTACATCAACACGTGGGTCACCCATAATCATTGTGCCAAAGAAGCATGGAATTTGGTGAATTTTTATTGATTATAGGGCATTGAAAAACATTACACTCAAGAACATTGTTGAGTTGCATATTTGTCCAAATTTTTATGGGTTTTTATCAAATAAATACATGATTGTACCTAGTGTTTAATAATTTTTTATCCATTATGTTGTTAATTAGAGTCATTTATAATTAAATTATAAATCCTTGTTGAATAAGTGTTTTGTGTAATTGTCTCGTTAATAAATGTCTTCTTGATGGCAGGTGATGGTAGGTGATGGCAAGTGAATAAGTTACTACAAAACTGCATTTAAATACTGATCCTTACATAAAAGTAGCAGCTGGGTAGTTGAGTACGAGATTATTGTAGGTGAAAATATCATTTTTTGCAACCAAATGGAGCAGAATCTTTAAAATCAAACTCTCCTTTGGTGTTCAATTGTGTTGTGGAAATTGTGAAGATGATAAGATAATCATTGTGTGTGCTGATGACCCCGAGTACTACCATTAAAAATTCATTAAGGAGCTTCCTCCACATCGTTTATCATACATGCCTTTTGCATTAAAAGCAGATACACTCATTGATTATGATGCAAAAGAGCTAGTCGATGGAGGTGGGTGTATTTTTAAGTTTGAATTGTTAGAAAATGAGAACGAGGCATCGTGGTTTACTAAAGGCACTATGGAAAGGTTTTTCCGATCTGTAAATAATTATGAGTTGTTGGAGAAGGTCAATGCCATTCAGGCAGAGATGGCTCAATTGAATAAAGCAAGAAATTTTAATCTTTCTCCAAATCCCCCGAGTGATGGAGATCAAAATTCCACTGTGAAATTGACAATAGACAGGAGCACTCCAGGATCAGAATTGAAGTCGAGGAAGGAGACAGTGCTAACTGATGCTTCGAGGAGTCACTTATTGTGTGCCATAGATGTGCGCCTTATGACATTACACCACAAATTAAAAGTAGCTTTAGCTCGTGCTACTGCTGTTGGATTCAGTTGGACAAATGGCTAATCTCATGGCTTTTTCTGAACAGTTTGGAGCAAATCACTTAAGGGAAGCATGCGCCAAGTTTGTGTTCTCATGTCAACAAAGATAAGGAGTTCAATGATTTAAAGCAGTTGTGCTTTGGAAGAGATGGGCACTCCCTCAAGTTTTTCTACATTGTTGCATTTAAGAGGAAGCTAGAAATATAAGATGCACAGTTTTGAATAGAGTGGTTGGCACTCTTGATTTAAGCATTCAACCACTATTGCAAGGAGAAAATTTTCCTGGGGAACATGTGGGAGCCTTTGTGTACATGAGCAGTAGAAAATTAGGGAATTTTCATCGATATGGCTACATTGCAAATGTATGTGTTGCAAATTTTGCTCGTAGGCAAGGGATAGCAAGAAACATGTTGCAACTGGCTGTTGAAATCACTAAATCCTCTTATGGTTGAAGCAGCAACATCTCGTCCATTAATAGAGAAAACAAAACTCCTATGCTTGAACACAAATTCTACGTTGTTTTTTATTTTTTTAACCTCGTGTTTCTTTCAGGATTGTTTAAACTGGCTCGTTCAAATCTATTTGGTTCCCATTATAGAGGTTAGATTAAGCATATGAGTGTGTGAACAATATTGCAGTAAAAGAGGCAGAGCCTCTACGATATCAGTTCTGGAGATTTCGATATCAGTTCCGTTGCTGCTATTTGAGGGGAGCAATTTCATAGGGATATAGGGCATGAAAAATAGGGCACACAAAAGTTGGATCGACCCAAATCAAACCTGAATTGGAAATCACGTATCATTGTTTTTATTTTATTCACTTGAATCCTAAATTTGTATTATATGTAACCACCAACATTAAATTAGGAGCAGCGTTGCTGCTATAAAGGAGAGCGCTTCTCACAAAGGGTGGGAATCTCTTCTGAAATGTAGAGTCTATCCATCAATTAGACAGGGCATAGAATTAGTTAGTCTATCAATTGGACATCAGAATTTATCAGATGTAAAATTCAAAAGGTTGAGATGTATACCCATCATCGAATTTCCAAAGAAGCGATTGTAATGGGAGCAGCAGCTTATGTTTTATTTCCCATTCGAATTTTGATTTCTAATATATAATCTTCTCCAACATTTTTATTATATGTACATATTATGGTTTGCTGCAATTTTTCAAAGTAGATTGGGTTAATCTAGGCTTGCTCCAGGAGTGGTAAGGGCCCACCACCACTGGAGACAAGTCTTGTAGCTGAATGATATCATAGATATCATAGATTTGAATTTATAAATATAATTCTCGTTTGAAAGTTTGGGAGATTAGATTTCAGAATCATCATTTCATTCCGTACTTAAAACTTCCATTTCACTTCGGTAAGCTCAAATAGAATGCTGCAAATCTAGTTTTATAATTTTTAAATGAATTAAGTGAGATTCTTCACTGAGAAATGAATTATTTAGGCTCTATTTAATTACTATACGTTACCAAGTTTGCAACATTATAATTATGTTATTAATACTTAGGGAAAAGTAAGACAATGGTGATCATGAGTGGAATGTACAAGTGTCTAATGTAATGATTTTTGAGTGATCGGAATTAGAACATATTTAAATGCTTTAAGTTTGAGAATGGTTTTTCATTACTTAGTTTCATTTGGATTTTTGTAGGATTTAATTTGATTTTTTTATGTATCCCAGGATTTCGCTTAATAATTAGATTTATTTTTTAATTAGAATCATTTTTGTTTTCGTAGTGTAATTATTTATTTATAAGCACAAGTTTTAGCGTGGATTTAATTGTGCATGCAATGTGATTTAGTTTTAGTTATTGAGTTACATGATTTGATTTTGAGGTAGGTTTGCTTTTTAATAGTTCCTTTCATTTAGATTAAAATATTTAAATAGAAGGTTTATCATAGATTATTTGTAATGTGATTTTTAATAGGATTTTTAAGTGTTATTTTACATGAAGAAAAGTAGTTTTATTTTAGCAATAGTTAGGATTGTCTTTTGTTAATTTGAATATTGAGTTTTTTTTTCAGGAATAGTTCTAGTTATTTTTAGGTGTGAGTTATCATTAGAATAATGTGTGTGTCTTTGGCTTATCTCAAGTCTTAGTTTTAAGTGTTAGTTTCAATTTAGTGAGAAGAGTTCATAGATTAGTTGTTTTAAAGTTATCATAGGATATTTAAAAAGTAGAATGAGAGTGTAAGAATGTTACATGATTGAGGATTGATTTGTAGTTTAATTGCAGTATGGAGTTTTCTTGATAGGAATTAGTTCAGTGAGTTTCATTTTCAAGATTGTTTATTTGCAAGCAAAGGTGTGTTTCATTCAAGTACCTAGTTTATCATTACAAAGGAATATATTTATACTCTGACCATTAAGCTGAGCCAATACACAGTAAAACTCACATTTATGACTCCCAGATTGATAATTAATATTGAGAGGTTTAATCCGACAATTAAGCCGACCAACATTTTGGCGCCGTTGTTGGGGAGTTGTATTTTGGCTCAGGTAAATGTTTTCTCACAAAGTTTCAAGAATATTGCAGGGAAGTCAGAGGGAGGAGAGTGTACGGTAAGGCATGAGTGAAGAGCCATGCATCCACTATTGTGGGGTTGCTCCAAAGTCTGACCATCTTGTGTATCTCTTGAACTTTTATTTCCTTTATGTGTAGAAGTAGAAGCAGGATTTAGACATTTAATTTCCAAATTGCTTTTCTTTTCATAGATTAAATAGTACTTTGATTCAACATTTTCCTTTCATGCAAATGTGGTGAGCTTTATTTCAGTCAATAGCTTTTAAAATTCATATATCTTTAGAATCTTCAACATTATATCATTTTTGGGGTACTGTAAGAACCCTTGCGCACTAATCCATGTGATGAAAAAATGTACCAGTTTTCTTGTTGAAGACAGGAAGATGGTATTTAGAGGAATCATTCAATGAGGAGTTTTCATGTTGCTAAAGAGACAAACAACTCATCCAATGAAGAATTCACAAGTGTAGAATTTAACACCTTGCTTGAACATAAATTCAATATTATTAAATCTTTGATTTCAGAATTGGATGATTTGCAAGAGCAAGAGAAGGATGAAGAACCATTGCTTATCCTTTGCGCCAACTGTCAAAAGAAACACTACCTTGGAAAGTGTCCACCTAGCGATCTAAAAGTTTTCTAAATTTGCGAGGATGGTCATGCAACCAAACATTTCCCATCACTGCCACGATTACGAAAGGTACTCATGGAATCAAGTAAGGAATCGAATCAACCACCAGGTATAACTCAAAACCCAACACCATTTGATACTTGGAATAATGCTTATTTTCCTGAGCAGGTTCCTTAACATGTTTATAATCCTTCAGTGTTATGGAAAACTTTTGATCCTCCTCCAATCGAATACCCTACTTCATGGCCTCAATGGCCATCTGCTTGGTTGTCATCCTTGAGTCAAATATCTCCGTGGCCTCAAGAATTGTTTGGATCCTTCTCTCTATGGAAATCTCCCATGCAAATTCAATCATATGAGCACCCACAACAACCACAATTTATTTCCAATGCACCATTAAGTTATCCTCCCCCATTGCCCCAACCGCATGTGCAACCTTACCCTAGCCTTAGTCCATACCCTAACCCTAGTCCATACATTAATCCATGCCCTATTCGTAGCCCTAACCCTAATCCATACCCTAAACCTATCCTTAATCCATACCCTAGACCTAAACCTAGTCCTAATTTAAAACCAATACCTAACCCTAGTTCAAATCCTAACCCCAATCCAAATCCAAATCATAGTCCAAGCCTTAACCAAAACCCTACCCCAAACCACGTCCTAAACCCTAATATAAACCATCAGGTTGCACAGTAGTTTGAGCTACCTATTCTTCCCGTTGATTCCTCTATTGAACATAATGCTACATCTTCCATGTTAGGAAAGGGAATGAATTTGGAAACTTCCCCTATTACCTTAGAACATTCACCCCAGGAAGATGTAATATTTCAAAGACCACAAGAGGAGAAATATTTCATTGGAACTTGTTCTGAAAATGTTGTTATAACTCAAAACCCTAGAATCTCTCTCAACCATTCTTGTCAATTTGAAAAGAAAATATTTGAGCCTGAACTTAAAGGAATTATCTTTCGTCTTTCACCCGATCCTTTTTTCCTCCAAGAAAGTGAATATCAAATTGTGGAAGATTTTCATCAGTTGGAGAATCATGAATATGTGGTTTCCATTGAATCCTGGTTTCGAGAAGTCATCAAGTCATCCTATTTCCTTAGCATTCAGAAACTCTTGATACCATATCAATTAAAGAAATTGGTTTCTCATGCTTTCGTATGTCTTGAATTATTTTTTTTAAACTAAGTGTGAGTATAATCAGCATTTTGTTACGCACATGGCTTCATTGGAAGTACTCCTATACTTAAACGGGAGTCTTTCACCTCTTAGTCGAGTAAAATAGGGTAGGAGAATAAATGAATAAATAAATTACAATACTATTAAGGTTTTGAATTTTAAATCACGGCTATTCAAACTAATTTGATCCACATTAGTTGTAACACACTCACTTGTGACAAATCTTGTTGAGTACAATTCACTCTAATACCTTATGATTTTGCAAAAGTAACCATGATTAATCACTCTAATAAGTTGTCGTCTCAGATATATATTTTTAGTTTCCCTTAGAAGGTACTATTGGAAAACCCCCTATGGTGGATCATTCTTATTAAGATCATAATGAGCTATTCATGAGAACACTAATGTTCTTAACTCAAGGAATCTTTCAGTCATTTTCTGGGATATCTTTAATAAGTCCTTAGGGTAGAGTAATTAGCCAGTAATGATTAGTCATTAAAACCTTTTCACACCATCCTGTACTCTTATGGAGTAGATATGTCTCCCCCCTTATTAAGTAACCTTTAAGGTTAATCATAATCAGAGTTTACAAAGTCTTAGGGAAGGATAGGAGGTCTTGTGATGGGCCGACCTACCATGATCATGAGACCTAGCATGCATGACATCACTGCTCCTGGTCACCAAGCCAGAGTAATGGCTTTCAGCCAAAAAGCTAGAAGATAGGAGGTCCCACCACGAGCCAGCCTATTCATTCATGTTACTTCTTGTGAGTGGCACTACCATCAACTGGTTACCAAACCAGGACAATGGCCTTCATCTAAAGAGGCAAATAAAATAACTCTGAATCTGTACCCAGTAACTGGGATACTGACATTTCGCTAGGTTAATAGACATCCGTGTCAAGGTTATGGACACCTGTGGGCAGCAGGGCCATGTCTATGGTATTAAAGTTAACTACATACTATGATTTGCTTGGTTATACTTCTCTTTCCCCTAAGAATCATCATTTTTCTTGGGCAATGGTTTTAAGATGATTTCAAGGTGATGATTTGAGTTTTATCTTTCAAAAATTGAAGAATCTTTAATGATGTGGTACCCTTAGTGGAGGTAATTCTTTGTACTAGATTAAGAGGAAATTTATTTTTGAATCCAGATGACAACGTAGTTTATAGTGTTCAAATAAAGAGGTTGTTGATTGGTATCATAACTCACTTTAATTTTCATGGTATTTAGAGTGATGAAATAATCAATGATGACTACTCACAAGGTTTTGGTTGCCAAAAATGTGTATTTATTATAGTTGCCTCTAAATATGTGCTGCATAACCTAGGTACAAGATTATTATAGTAGGTGCAGGAATATTGTGTTAGTATTTTTGAAATTGCACCTCTTCAGTGAAATTTGATTCTTATCATAAGACTTTGGGCAGAAACAAAACAGAGAATTCATTTGGGACAAGGTAACAAGTATGTGCAACACCATTTTCTCCACAAATGTTACTTTTGGTACCTGATCTTGTTTTATCATTTCACATGGTTTTAGCTGGTAATGTAATAGTAATAACAATGTTGCGGGTGAATGAATGCATTACAACATCAGTCATATTCATCCTTACTTGCTAAAATCATTGCTGACATTTTCCCTGCCTTATTTCATCGTCTTATAGTTTTGGCTTGCACGAGGATGTGCAAGAAGTTTAGCATGGGGGGATGTTGAGCTGCATATTTATCCAAATTTTTATGGGTTTTTATCAAATAAACCTAGTGTTTAATCATTGTTTATCCATTATGTTGTTAATTAGAGTCATTTATAATTAAATTATAAATCCTTGTTGAATAAGTGTTTTGTGTAATTGTCTCGTTAATAAATGTCTTATTGATGGCAGATGAATAAGCTACTGCAAAACTACATTTAAATACGGATCCTTGCATAAAAGCAGTAGCTGAGCAAGCAACTGGGTAGTTGAGTACGAGATTGTTGTAGGTGAAAATATCATTTTTTGCAACCAAATGGAGCAGAATCTCTAAAATCGAAATCTCCTTTGGTGTTCAATTGTGTTGTGGAAATTGTGAAGATGATAAGATAATCGTTGTGTGCACTGATGACCCCGAGTACTACCATTAAAAATTCATTAAGGAGCTTCCTCCACGTCTTTTATCATACATGCCTTTTCCAGTAAAAGAAGATATGCTCATTGATTATGTTGCACAAGAGCTAGTCGATGGAGGTGGGTGTATTTTTAAGTTTGAATTGTTAGAAAATGAGAACGAGGCATCGTGGTTTACTAAAGGCACCATGGAAAGGTTTGTCCAATTTGTAAACAATCCTAAGCTACTAGAGAAGTTCAATGCCATTCAGGTGGAGATGGCTCAATTGAATAATGCAAGAAATTTTAATCTTGCTCCAAATCCCGCAGGTGATGGAGATCAAACTTCCATTGTGAAATTGACAACAGATGGGAGCACTCCAGGATCACAATTGAAGTTGATGAAGGAGACGGTGCTATTTTATGCTTTGAGGAGTCGCTTATTGCGTGCCATAGACGTGCACCTTATGAAATTACACAACGAATTAAAATTAGCTTTAGCTCGTGCTACTACTGCTAGATTTTCAGTTGGACAAATGGCTAATATCATGGCTTTTTCTGAACGGTTTGGAGAAAATCACTTAAGGGAAGCATGCACCAAGTTTGTGGTCTCATGTCAACAAAGAGAGAAGGAGTTCAATGATTTAAAGCGGCGGTGCTTTGGAAGAAATGGGCACTTCGTCAAGTGTTTCTGCATTGTTGCATTTAAGAGGAAGCTAGAAATATAAGACACACAGTTTTGAATAGAATGGTTGGCACTCTTGATTTAAGCATTCGACTGCAATTTCAAGGAGAAAATTTTCCTGGGGAACATGTGGGAGCCTCTGTGTAGATGAGAAGTATAAAATCAGGGCATTCTCACTGATATGGCTAGGTTGCAAACGTATGTGTTGCAAAGTTTTCTCATAGGCAAGGGATAGAAAGAAACATGTTGCAACTGGCTGTTGAAATCGCTAAATCCTCTGATGGTTGAAGCAGCAGTATCTCGTCCATTAATAGAGAAAACACAACTCCTATTCTTGAACATAGATTCTGCGTTGTGTTTGATTGTGTTAACCTTGTGTTTCTTTCGGGATTGTCCAAACTGGCTCGTTCAAATCTATTTGGTTCCCATTATAGAGGTTAGATTAAGCATATGAGTGTGTGAACAATATTGCAGTGAAAGGGGCAGAGCCTCTACGATATCAGTTCTAGAGATTTCAATATCAGTTCCATTGCTGCTATTCGAGGGGAGCGATTTCATAGGGATCGAGGGTATGCAAAATAGGGCACACAAAAGCCGGATTGACCCAAATCAAACCTGAATTGGAAATCACATATCATTGTTTTTATTTTATTCACCTAAATCCTAAATTTTTGTTATATGTAACCACCGACATTAAGTTAGGAGTAGCGTTGCTGCTATAAAGGAGAGCGTTGCACACAAAGGGGGGGGGAATCGCTTCTGAAATGTAGAGTCTGTCCATCAATTAGAAAAAGTGCAGAATTAGTTATTCTATCAATTGGACATCAGAATTTATCAGATGTAAAAGTCGAATTGTTGAGATGTAGACCCATCATCAAATTTCTAGAGGAGAAGCGATTGTAATGGGAGCAACAGCTTATGTTTTATTTCCCATTCGAACTTTGATTTCTAATATATAATTTTCTCTAGGGTTTTTATTATATGTACATATTATGGTTTGTTGCTATTTTTCAAAGTAGATTGGGTTAATCTAGGCTTGCTCCAGGAGTGGTAAGGGCCCACCACCACTGGAGACAAGTCCTATAGCTGAATGATATCATAGATATCATAGATTTGAATTTATAAATATAATTTTAGTTTGAAAGGTTGTGAGATTAGATTTTAGAATCATCGTTTCATTCGGTACTTAAAACTTCCATTTCACTTCGGTAAGCTCAAATAGAATGCTGCAAATCCAGTTTTATAATTGTCAAATGAATTAAGTGAGAGTCTTCACTGAGAAACGAATTATTTAGGCTCTATTTAATTACTATACGTTACCAATTTTTCAACATTATAATTCTGTGATTAATATTCAAGAAAAAGTAATACAACGGTGATCGTGACTGGAATGTGCGAGTGTCTAATGTAATGATTTCTGAGTGATTGGAATTAAAACATATTTAAATGCTTTAAGTTTGAGAATGGTTTTTCATTACTTAGTTTCGTTTGGATGTTTGCAGGATTTAATTTGATTTGTTTGAATGTTTGCAGGATTTAATTTGATTTGTTTATGTATCACGGGATTTCGCTTAATAATTAGATTTATTTTTAATTAGAATCATTTTTGTTTTCGTAGTGTAATCATTTCTTTATAAGCGCAAGTTTGAGTGTGGATTTAATTGTGCATGGAGTGTGATTTAGTTTTAGTTATTGAGTTACATGACTTGATTTTGAAGTAGGTTTGCTTTTTAATAGTTCCTTTCATTTAGATTAAAATATTTAAATAGAAAGTTTATCATAGATTATTTGTAATGTGATTTTTAATAGGATTTTTAAGTGTTATTTTACATGAAGCAAAGCATTTTTCTTTTAGCAATAGTTAGGATTGTCCTTTGTTAATTTGAATATTGAGTTTGTTTTCAGGAATAGTTCTAGTTAGTTTTAGGTGTGAGTTATCATTAGAATAATGTGTGTGTCTTTGGTTTATCTCAAGTTTTATTTTTAAGTGTTAGTTTCAAGTTAGTGAGAAGAGTTAATAGATTAGTTTTTTTTTAAGTTATCATAGGAGATTTAAAAAGTAGAATGCGAGTGAAATAATGTTACATGATTAAGGATTTCTTTGTAGTTTAATTGCAGTATGGAGTTTGCTTGATAGGAATTAGTTCAGTGAGTTTCATTTTCAAGATTTTTTAGTTGCAAGCAAAGGTGTGTTTCATTCAAGTACCTAGTTTATCATTACAAAGGAATATATTTATACTCTGATCATTAAGCTGAGCCAATACACAGTACAACTCGCGTTTACGACTCCCGGATTGATAATTAATATTGAAAGGTTTAATCTGACAATTAAGCCGACCAACAAACATATACCCCCTGTCTGGAATAGATTATCTGTAGGATAAGTTGTCGCAAGTGAAATACTTCAATAAGCTCGACCTAAGGTATAGATATCACCATATTTGAGTCAGAGAAGAGGATACCTGGAAGACCACCTTCAAAACCCGGAAAGGTTTGTATGAGTGGTTAGTCGTGTCATTTTTCCTATACAATGCAAAGGTTATGTTTATCAGGTTAATGAATGACATACTGCACCCTTTTATAGATTCATTTGTTATTATTTATTTGGATGATATATTAGTATATAGTGCTACTAGAAGGAGCACATCTCACATTTGATGAAAGTGCTAGAGATATTAAAGAAGCACCAGCTTCTAACAAATATCAAGAAGTGTGAGTTTGTACACACTACAAGGAAAATACCCTATAGTGGATTTTTTTGAGGAACCCCTTATAAAAATACCCCAGACATCCATTTCTAGCGGACGTTACTAGAGGAGGTTAGCAGGTGGAGGATTTTTCGGATTTTTTTTCGTCTAGTGCGCTTATCATCCTAAATTGCACCAGTGCATTCAACAAGAGAAAACACTGGGGCGCACAAAACATTGGCACGCTAGACACCGTGTGCTCCGTACACACCCGTATGGTGCGTCTTATTATTGTATCACACTGGTGCTTTACAAATATTCTACATCGGTGCATCATAAAACCTCGTGCCAAAACAGAAACCGCCTGGTGTGATCGTAAGAAACTTCACTGATGCGCCTATAAAACCCCGCACACCGAAACAGGGTTAAATAAAAAAAAAATTACGGCCAAAAAATCACATTTTTCACTTTTCTCAGTTCTGTAGAGCTCTCAAGCACCAGTGAAATTTATCCTTGTCTGAGCTGCCCTGACATCGATGCTCCCATTGCACCCATTCCACGCACTACTACTGTGCATTTCCCACCAATCTCCAGCTTGAATTTTACAAAAAAGCAGGCAAATTTTCTTTTGAAAATTCGACAACCAATATGCCTCCTCAACAGCCAAATGTATAGGTATTTTTCTTTCCTTTCCATAATTAATCTTTTTAGCAAATTATAATTTCAAATTACCTTAAAATTAACCATTTAAAAGAAGAAAATAAAAAAAATTATCACGCGGTTGGCTCGAGCCATTCGACTCACACTGATTCGCAGTGCTGCCTATAAATTTACAGGTTGCACCGCAACCGGTGCTACAGGTATCTGCATCGGTTTCGGGGTGGTACTGAAAGGAGCACCATGTTATTTTAAAATTTAAAAAAAAAGTGTAGTGCGGTCAGTTACCCGGTTGCACTGTTGACCATATGGAATAGAGGCAATGCGGTGCATTGTCTTAAATATCTGCCTCGGGTTAGGTATTTTTGTCAGTGCACCGCATTTCGCATTTCGACAGGGTCAATGGTGCGGCCTGGTAAAATACTACATCGTTAACTATGTAATGATGTCAGGAGGTCGGTGTGCTAACCGAACTATATGCCCTAGGGCGTAGAGTTTAGTCAGCGCACCCCACTCTCGATGCCGTCCATAATCAACGGTGCGCTAAAATTTTTTAGGTACACCGCTGCCTATACACTTAATATTTGCTGGTGCACTGTTGCTGGTGCACTCCAAAAAAAGACACACCGATACCGGTGCATAACTGTTTTTTGTGGTCCACTGAATTTTTTTTTTCCAAAATAAATTATATATGTATATTCCTAAATACATGTCCCATTGAATAAAAAAATTGTATTTAATATGTCAATCATTCAGAGACGTGAAAGGAGAGAAGAGGGGGAACAACAGCAACAACAGGCGAACTAGTATAACATGGTTCATATATGGGGGGCACGAGAGAGGGAGAGAGATGCATACCCTCAACCTATTACAACAGCTACCCAGGGGCTCCTAAGGCAGGTAGGCCTCCTCAAGTTCTATGAGGAGGTTACTTCCCTAAAGGTCCATGGTGTGTTTTTGAGACATCTTATCCGCAGGTGGAATGCCCACCGACAGGCTTTCTAGGTTGGTCCTAGCTAGTGGTATGTGCCCATTGAGGAGGAAATATATTTCATTACAAGGCTATCGAGGAGAGGAGTGGATTTTCCCTCATTCCCATAGGTTCCAGTTGGCTATGCAGTAGGGAGTTAGTTTGTGTACTCCCAGAGATACATTAGCATAGATATGTTGTCTCCTTCATATTTACAGGTCTTCGGAGGTCAGTTACGTATTGATGCATTTGGTAGTTAGGAGGTGAGGTGCCTTTCATTTCTGATTTCGACCATTTCACACAACACCAGTGACGGGCAACGCATTAGATGCTCGCTTATATATTATGTTGATTCTTTAGTACAGGAGTCAAGACTTTTCAGGTGCTCTGCCATTTTTTTGTGGCAGTTATGTACAGCCTTAGATAGATGTCGTGCTCATGCACAAGGGAGGGTCAACTTTCCTTTTGCTTCAGAGCTTTTTTGTTTATTTTTTAAGAGGTTTCTAGAGACTAGGCCTAATTTTGTTTGGCAGCCGTGTAGGCTGATGTTTGAGGCACAAATGCACATGTGGGGACAGATGATGCCCAAGAGGCGCGAGACTGTGTTTTCCACGAGGATATTGCATGATGCACCAGAGTTACTAGCTAGTGTTGATGAGAATCCCTTCATTATGGTCCCCTATCCTTATGCTAGTTTGGATTGGCGAGGGTGTGCCAACATCCTCTTCACAGATCATGAGCTACCGGATGATAGAGGTAATATTATTGTTTTATTTAAATTTATTCTAACATGTTATTTAACTTTTTTTTATTAAATTGTGTAATGAAATTGTCTAATTATTGTTGTGTACTTTTATATATTTTGCAGACATTGAGTATTTTGATGGCAAGGACATGCCAGCACCACCACATGATCTAGGTGTGGATCCCGATGACAATCAGGATATCCCAGATGTCGAGGATCATCAAGAGGCCAGTGTAGAGAGACTTGCTCCTGCTGGTGCGCTGGTACCGCCTTTTGCTAGGCGCAGTAGGCTTGATAGTAGATTCAGGATGGAGTTGGGCGACCAAATCACTACATTGATTGTTGATGCAGGAGTCAGGCCTACTACTATGAGAGACATAAAATTTGATGGTAGGCTATTACATATGTGGAGAGGATGCCACGTGACATGTACAGCTTGATGCGGCATGTCATAGGAGCTACGACCTTAGTTACGTGGCTGAGGAGGATTGTTGCATGTTATAGGCGTGGTTGAGACGCAGCATGTGATCGAAAATCCACGAGAAGTGACGCATCATATGATGATCGTTCACCTCGCGCCGCGCCAGATGAGCATCCTCCACTAGAATCGAGCAATACTCATCATGGAGAGCAAGATGGACCATCGATCATGTCCAGTCAGTAGCCTACAACATCCAACAGTGCTCATGATCATGAGCAAGATGGACCATCGACCATGTCGAGTCATCGCAATGAGCAGCTGACAGTTGATCCTGATCAGAATGGGGCACCAGTACCAGGTCAACAGGCATGTGATGATCAGCATATATCTGAGCTTGTCAAGGCTGCACCATTGACTAAGCAGGCCTTGACTAGTACTGCTATTGATGATGTACCACCAGTTGATCCATGACATTTATATTACAATTGTATATTTTTGACATTATTAAGTTATATATATATATATATATATATATATATATAGTCCATCTATTTTATGTTCATGTTGTAGTTGTACTTAATTTACATGTTGGTGATCATCATGATGTGTATATTGTGAGGTCATCTTAGATATGTTCATTTAATGTGCATCTTGCAGATAGATGTGTTTGTGATAGCAGTTATTTCACATGGGATGTATATTTGATGTTTGTGTTGTGATGATGTTATATAATGCTAATTGTGTTTTGTTAGAGGATCATGATCACGATGATGTTAGCGAATTTGAATGTGTTTTTTAGTCAAATATGATGTTTGTACGATGGTTATCATGAACGTGATGTTTATTAATTAATTTAATATTAAATGATCATGATATTGTAAAACTGTAATATTTGTAATTCTAATTGTATGTAAAATTGTAAAATTGTAATTGTAATTGTATGTAAAATTATAAAATTGTAATTGTATGTAAAATTTTAAAATTGTAATTGTAATGGTATATATGTAAATTTGTAAATTTGTAATTGTAATTGTAAATTTTAAATTTGTAAAATTGTAATTGTATATATGTAAAATTCTAAAATTGTAATAATTGTAATTGTGATTGTACGTGAAATTGTAATTGTAATTGTAATTCTAACTCTAATTCTATGTATAATATTTGTAAAATTTTAATTGTATTACTATGAATTGATTGTAATTGTAAAAAATTTAATTGTGATTGTATGTGAAATTATAAAATTGTAATTCTAATTGTAATTATATGTAAAATATTTGTAAATTTTAATTGTACCAATGTGAAAATTTTAATTGTATTAATGTGAAATGATTTTATTAAAATTTTTAAATTTTTAAATTTGTAAAATTTTAAATAATTGTAAAATAATAAATCTAGAATAATATGAATTATTGTAACATAATAAAGTTTAGAAAATAATGCAAATAAATTCATGTATTTTAGAATTATCATTATTTTATTATGATCTTACATACAAAAAAATGACTTTATACAGTACGCCATTGTTTTTTAGATCAACATAATTGAAAATTATCAAATTAAATATTGATTTTAACATTAATACAATGAAAATTACCAATTAATTCAAAATACATATTATAATGTTTCAATTAACCGATCTTAAATAGTATAAATATTGATGAAATAACACATGTACCATATCACTCTCGGTCCTCATGATCACCCTCATTATCTTCCAACTCGCATGGCATGATAACACTATTGTTCTCAAAAATATGTTTTGATCTAGGGTCATGTCTCAATACGAACCACCAATCCTTATCCAACACATATGGTAAAAAAACACCTGGTTTTAGTGTTTGGGGAAAACATAGGGATCCTTAGCTTCATCCCACATCTTTCTAGAGTTGATACATATCAGCCTACTATCGTGATCTTCGTTTACATTATTTCGATCAAAGGTGTCCCAACACTTGCACCTAAAATTAACACATTGGAAAGAAGAGAAATCCACTTCAACGATCTCTTGTATCTTTCTGACGTAACCTAATGTCCCTCGTACTAGGTTTTGATCACAGTGGTGAGATCGACTAGATTGATCGAACTCAACTTCCACTCCACAGTCTTGTGTGATGTTTCCAGCATCGACATTTTCTGTGCAAAAATGGTGTCCATAAGCCCACATAGATGGGAACAAATGCACCTACTATAAAAAAGTTAAAAAAATCATAGTTTCATGTGTCTTATAATAACCCAACAGTTAAAATATGAAATATAGATGTCTTATAATTTTCAAATTTACATATAAAGTAAATGTATTATTACCAAGTTGTTGCACCCAATCCCTACATTTAGAGCATCCTCTTCATCACGCAGGTAACGACCAGTTGCACTGCATTTCTCTCTGACTTGGTCAGCAACCCAACTATTGGGGCATATTTTTGGCATATTTTCATTTAAATGATCGGGATAAGGCACACTTATACCATTCAACCGTTTGAATTATTTCCTGTCACTATCCCATTTCATCCTCTTTTGTTCGTACAATGTGACCCATGGTTGTGTCGCTTCATAATTGCAAAGAATGATTTATTAATTGCTTCAATTTTTTATTTTGCTGATGAAATCAAACCGACATTATATAGTACTTAAATATAAAAATATACATTATATCGAAGTTCAACATGAATATTTACTTTGTGTAAATTTGAAAAATTATAAGTCGCTTACTCTTTATCAAGCGCTTTTTTCCAGTCGTTTGGATCAATCCCCCTTCTCTGTTGTCTTCATCCCTTTCATCGTCCCAAATCACCACACCTGGTCTGTTTTCGATCTACTTGATGTACTTAATGGCATAATAGAAAGACTCATATGATATGTACCCCTCTGCCATAGACCCCTCAGGTTTTTCCCTTTATCGAACAAAACCTTTCAATTTCTTCATGTACCTCTCTAAGAGGAACATCCAACAACAGGAAACCACCCCAACTAATTCAACCTCATCTACTAGGTGGATTAGAATATGAACCTGCAAGTCCATGAAACTCGTTTGCAGCTCCTTCTCGAACATACAAACAATCTCAATTATCTCTTGATGCCACCATGGAATGCTAGACACATGAATCTCCTTTGACATGATCCAACGTAAAAATGAAAATAATTTATATATGGCACATCCTAGGTCTTGAGGGAATTCATGTTTCACACACCCACGTGCGAACAAAGGATAATGACACTGCAAAGTTATAAACACGTGTAATAATATACAAAACTCGTTATGTTTTATGATCCCCACTTGGGATAAAATTTATTAATATAAAAAATAATAAAATCATGCTTTTGACATTATACATACTCTTAGAAGATTCAAATGGTCATGCAATTTCAACTGCGACAAATGGTCATCCACGGTGAAGTAGCGCCGTAGTGAAGACCCATATGAAGTTGGCACCTTTACACCCATTATAACTTCCTTTGCCAAAGAAATATCATCTTTTTTTAAAATCCATGGGACATCACCTTCTTTGAAATACCATGAATTAGAGGGACCAGCACCTGCCTCTGATCCCGTAATTTCTAATCATCTTGGCCAATGTTTCTTTTTATTTTTTGAAGTAACAAGATCTTTCCTAAAATCCAATGTGTCACTTTGTTTCGATGATATGTGCCTCCATAAAGAAGATGAAACATTTTTAAATATATGCATGGGATCTAATAAGTGGGTAGTCTTAAGATGCTCCCAATATGGGAGGTCATAAAAGATAGATTTCCTTTTCATCCCAAAGGGAAATTTATCAACATAGGTGTCAAAAAATTCTGGATCATTGAACATAGGCTCCCCATTTGAATCGAACATTTCTATGAACTCCTTCTCCTTCTCTCTCTCATATTCTCTAATCCATTCAACCAGTGTCGTTATTGGAGCCCTTTGGGCTCTCTCTCATTTACCATTGAAAGCGGATGTTGCTCTTCTGTAAAGGTGTTATTTTTGGAGGAATACCCTGGAGCAATAATACACTGGCTTTCGTAGGTCCTTGGAAAATCTAGCTTTCAGAGAAGGTCCACAACATTTACATCCAAAATACCCTTTTGTTATAAGACCTGCGAGATTATTGTATACAATTAATATGCATGGCATGTTAAATAATATCATGAAGATCAGAACAATTACAACGAATTAAATAACTAATATGTGAAAGAATATTGTTACGTATGTAAACAAATCAATAAATTAAACATGTAATTTACCAGAGAAAACTCCCAAGCCTGGATAATTATGTGTCGTGTAAGCACATATGCCATACAACATAAAAATCCTCTTTGTTGTGATGGGTCTTGATACATCGTATACATTCATCCCATCCCATAATTCCTTCAATTCATCTACCTGTGGTTGTAAGTAGATATCCATATTCTTCACTCCTCTTCTACCAAGGACTATGAGAGCCAACATAAGATGTTCATTCTTCATGAACAACCATGGGGGGATATTGTTATTGATTACTACTACAAGACAAATAGAATAGTTGGTGTTATAGAGGGAATATGGGTTGACATCATCCATGGCTATGCTGAGTCATAGACTTCGTACTTCATCCTTGAATTTTTCAGGCCATGTATCCTCTATATGCTTCATGGCTATTGAATCAGTTGGGATTCACATAACTCCCAAATCACTTCTGTGTGAGGCATGCCATCCCTGCAACATAGGTAATTCTATGCAATGAAAAAGCCTTTGAATCCTTGGGATTATAGGCATGTGACACAATATCTTAAAAAGAGGACTAGTACATGATTTACCCTTATTTTTTTATTTATCATACCTGTCATGCCCACATTTCAGACATATCTCTTTTTCTGCATATTCTCCTCTATATAGAATACAATCATTTGGACATGCATGATATGATATGTACTCAACACCCAACATTTTCAATAATTTATTTGCCTCTTCGCAACTACCAGGCAAGACATTATCACTCAGAAGAACCTTATCTTTGAATAACCTATAGTTAGTGATCATGGAAAAATATATTAATAAATTTACATTAATGCCAATATAATTATTAACGTTCATAAAATTTACCATTTGTAATGTTAACTGTGTACTGATTATATTTCTCAAATTTATATAAGGTAGGAATTTATGGTAACTTACCTCAAAATTTCCAAGAAACGTGCATTCGACAAGCCAAACTTTTCTTTCAATTTGTACAATAACATCCTTGTCCCCAACTCGGTAGACTTTGACTGACCGCCAAGTCTAAAGAGAGGGGTGGTGGAAGAAAATTCAAGGCTTTTGAAAAAGGTGTCAGCAATATGAGCATCATCCCCTAGCTGATCATCGTTTTGGAATGCATCTAACAAAATTGTCTCCATGGCAGTCGTATCCCTTAAGTAATCATCCATACCAACCTCTATTTGATTACCTACATTGTCAGCTTGTGAAGAACTAATATTATTGTAGTCATTCCTAATTGGTGAATCTGGACGTAACAGGAATTGAATCGATGGTTGATTCAACCATTCTTGGTATCGTTCCTCTCCTATTTTTTCTCTTAATTTAATCTTCTCTCGATTTGACATTTTCGTGGGCTGAAACAGAAGATGGTAGGTAGGTCGCTCATCCCCACTAGAATCCTAATAATTTAAAAAAAAAATAACATGATTAGTACAAAATATATGGTATCAATTAGCAACCACGTTGACAATATTTCATGATTAATTGGTTTGACGTTGAAATAATTATATTAATCAAAATACTAAAAAATTATAATTATTATCATCATTGTCCCAAGTTGTGGCTAGAAGATGCAATATTGTTACAATTGGCAGGGTGAAGAGGCCGTTCATTTTCATCTACCAAATGCGCCTTGTAGTATGCTGCTTCTGATAAGAGCTTCCGACATTTTGGAGTTGTTTTAATATTTTATGCATCTGAGCTCGATTTTGAATCGAACCTGCAAATATGTATACATTATAAATTTAATTAAGCTCTGCATGATTGACATGGATAAAAAATATAAATTCAATTAGATAAAGAAAATATAAATAAAATCTGAAGTAAATATTATGTCTCAAGATGGATAGGGAGAACTCTGTGATGGATTTTGAGAAATATTATGGAATGAGCTGAATTTTGAAATATTTTCCATTCGATATAATTATGATATTTTCTCCCTTCATTTGAGAAAAATCAACAATAAATTTTGGTGCACACAGGTAAAAGCAATTTCGGCGCCTTAAAAATAGACTTCTTGTTACCAATGCTAATGTACAGATCACTGCATCAGTGTGTTTTCGTTACTGCACACCGGTGTCGTTTTATAAAAGGACGCACCGGTGACAAATAACCGCGAATAAAAAAAGTGCATCTCTATTTTCTTTAAGTGAAAAAAAACGGTAAATTGGAAAATAGGTGGAAAAATATTTTCGAAAATCTAATTTCATAAAACAATTCTTTAAATACTAAACACTTTTCATTATTTCAATATTTTTGTAAGAAATTTCAACCAAAGATTTGTAGGAGACATACCTAAAGAAACAGAGCACCAGAGCACTATGGAGCAGCGAAATACATTCGAACATAAGTATTCAGACAATCAGAATTCCAAACCTCTAGTGATTCAAACCCTGTAGCATAGAATTTCAAACGATCTCGTGATTAAATTTTATTGTTTTTTACTTTTTTGTAGTTTTTTTACGCAATAAGAAAAAAAATTCAATATTTATTATTTTTTTTACTTTTTTTCTGTAGTTATTTTTACGCAGTAAGAAAAAAATTTCAATTTCTTTTTCATTTTCATAAACAAAATTTAAAAAAAAAAAAAACCATTTTTAGCCTAAACCCTACATTCTTTTTTTTTCTGCCCTTTCTTCTCCATGTTTCTGTGCTTTTAGAATTAGGGCTTTTCATTTTAGATTTATAGGGTTTGTATTGCTTATATATAGGCCTAAGACATCCAACCCACGGGAAGACTTGCATAGTCGAATCCAAATCCATGTCGGCCCTTGCATGAATTTTTGAAAAAAAATATTTTTTTTTATCGGTGCACCCTGTGTAACCTGGCACACCAATGCGTTGTATTATCCCAGCGCACCGTGAAAGTACTGTGTAATAAAAAATTAAAAAACATTTTTTTTTAATCAATGTGTCATATGTAAAATAGGGCACCGGTGTGCTATTTCATTATGGCGCATCACAAACGTGTTGTTTCGCAAAAAAATGTTTTATTGTGTTAATCAGTGTACCATGTAATATATAACGCACCGCACTAGGTCTCCTAGTTGACAGAGAGCACCATATGGTGGTCCTTTGTTTGCGCGGGATGTTTATGCTACAAAAACTAACATTGGACAATTTTTATTATTTTTTCTGTGTTAATCGGTGTGGTGGTTAACATGTAATGCACGAGTGCTCCTTGTTTACATAGAGCACCATACGGTCTATTATACTATTTGTGTGGTGCGTTTATAAAACCTCCACGCACCGACGTTGGTGCGTACACCATGATTGGCGCACTAGTTTCTTGAGTTTTTTTGTTTACCTGAAAGTTGACAATTTACTTATAAATATATTAATGAATGATATGGTACAGGTTTCAGATTGATAAATGATTGACTGATGAAATATCAATTAGTAACAAAAATATTGATAACACATCAAGAAAAGCAAAAAAAGCAATTTATTTGTAAATTATTTACAAAAAATATTATTTTTGAACTATATGTAAGTTTAACTAATATGTATTGTTTATTGTGTATCATGGAGAGCCACAAAATGATGAAGCTCGATAAGATTATTTGTGATCTAGGACCATAAGAGCATAAAATCTTGATTGAAAAATTGCAAAAGGATGAATCAGGTGAATGAAAAAATACTATTGATCCAATATGAATTTTTTTTTTTTTTTGTCATTAATAATATACTTAAAATTATTAGATAACATGTGTCAAATAATCTATTAATTCACATATTTTTAATGTTCTACAGGGACCAACAACTCAGAAATGGAATGTTTTTCTAAGAAAAGAAAAAAAATGGAACATGCAAATGAAAATGAATTGCTCCTTAGCTCAGCTAGAGTGGTGTTGGAGGTTAACGAAAGGGGGAAAAACTTTTACAAAAGTTTGAGGGATCTAGTGGAATGAATGTATAGACGTTCTTTCCACTTACAATAAAAAAATCAATCCAATTATTCTTAGAACAAAATTTTATCTAAAATACAGGAAGAGTTTACACATAATTGGTCAATGAGACATGTCAGACTTTTAATTGCAAAAATGTACAAAAAAAAAAAGGAATGAAAAAGTAATATTCCTTTAAATGTTTGTCTAGAATTATTTATAAATATCACTTTTGTTATATTTAATTTTCATATATCAATATAAAAACTAAATAGTTTATTTTCAATTTACATTTTCAGGAAGATTATGATAATCTCAAAAGATGAACGAGTTGATATTAGAAATATGTCAGTAGGAATGTCCAAAAAGGTGTACAAGGAGATGGTCAAAGAAATGGACAAAATTACATTGTAGGAGGAGCCATCTCAACAACAACGTGCTTCAAATGTAAGATGTAATCATTGAATTTTTTTATCATTAAGTACAATAAATAAACAATTTAGCATTAAATATTAATTTTCAAGTATTTTCTTGCAGAAAAGAAAAGAAAATGGAACCCATTCAACACATAAAACAGGACGACAAGGAAGAAAATTTTTGATATCTAAGTTTATGAGTAATTGTTACTTCCTTATAACAACTTAAGTAGATTTCATTTTTGTATTTTTTAAGTTGTTTTACAAAAATCATCATTGAATGTCTTCAAATAGATGCTAACATACAAAGAAGAATCATCAGACGAATTGATTGAAATTGGGATAAATATGGGTTGTGAGTATATGTTAGCATATCATAAATTAATTGTGGAATTTGGAAGCATCTATCAATATTGTTTTACTTAGCTCCGTCTATAATTAATAGAAAATAAAAATACTTTATATTAAATATATGATTTCTTATGGGGTGTAAAACTTGTAGGAAACAAAGTATGGAACTGCACCAGCAGATGAAATCTTGAAAGAGGGCATGGTACATGGTTTTGAAAGAATGTGTATAGTTTATGAGTCAATTTTTGCTATGGTACGTCATTTATTTTTTATTTACATTGATGTATATTATTTAATATTTCAATTTTTATTATTTTCACCAATGTATATACACTCATTACAGTTTATTTTTATGTTTGTAGATAGAATTAGGTGAAGAAGAAGAAAACAATAAACACCGTGAACAAAACATTCCTAAAAATAACCCAAGTCATGGAAGTAGCTCTAGCAGTGACAACAATTCAAGTGAAGAATAATGATCACTACGTTTGGATATCAAAGCAAGGCGTTGAATTTTTTGAAATATTTGTCGATGAAATCAGACATTTTGTTTAATGTAATGGACATAGTGTGCCAATTGAAAGACAAAGGAATACCAATAATTGTCCCATTTTTTATGACAAATAATTTCTTATTCATATGTGTGTGTGTGTGTGTGTGTGTGTGTGTGTGTGTGTGTGTCTGTGTGTTTTAATTTATTCTATTGCGTTCTCCATTGTCCTTGTGAAATGTAACACCACTGATTAAATTTATGGATGATTAAATATTATAATGAAGAGATTAATGCAGAGATGTGAAATTTGATGATATGATATAACAAATTAATCCAAACATCACATTCAAATGCGCTAATAAAAATTTAATTCCTATGAATACTGTTATAAGATATATATGTGTCAACTTTTGGTGAATAATGAATTTTAAAAAATCATGATAATTATGATATGATATAAAAAATTAATCCAAACATCACATTCAAATGCATTAATAAAAATTCAATTAATATAAATATTTTTATAAGATGTGTTGACTTTTGATGAATAATGAATTTTAAAAAATCACAATAATTGCACTGTCACAGGTCGATGTTTCTAAAAAATACAAAATGATCACCGGTGTATGTAAGTTACTGTAAACCGATGTGTTTGGATGTTGCAGCACACCGGTGCATTTCTATGACCTTTGGGCACCACATAAATTCCAAAACAAATTAAAAATCTCGGTGTGTTTGTGCGATACTGCGCACCAGTGCGTTTATGTGAGACTATGCACTGGTGCATTTGTACGACCTATGGACACCACACAAATACCGATACCAATTATAAATCTCGGTGTGTTTGTATGATACAGCGCACCAGTACGTTTCTATAAGTCTATGTACCAGTGCATTGAGACGATCTATGGGCATTGTATCACCAACACTGTGCCTGGTGCATGCACCTTTGATCGCCCTAAGCCACCTTCTAGATGACATGCACTGGTGTGTTGAAACCTTAGTAGCGCACTGATGAAAAAAACATCCGTAATAACCTTCGGCTGCCCAGTTTTTTTAGTGGTGTTGAATTTTCGTTAAAAGCTCCGCCAAAACCTCCGTAACCATAAACGGATGTTGTAGAAAAATGTTTTTTTTGACAATTTTGGCCAATTTTATAACACTAAAAACCTCCTTTATAACCTCCGCTAGAGGGTATTTTCCTTGTAGTGACAATTTTATTTCGTGTGTCTGGGGTATGTGATAGGTGGAGGAGTTGAATATAGATTCTGCCAAGATTGAGGTCATGATGAAATGGATGGTGCCTACGAATTAAATTTCTAAGGTCAATAATTTCATTGGGGAAACATAGTATCTCAAGAAATCCCTATCCTCATTTTCAACAATAGCAGCACCGCTCCATACCATAACAAGTGGCAATAATTTCCAGTGGAGAAAGGGTTGGAAAAGGGTCTTTGAGGATCTAAAGAAGAAGAACTGTCATACACCAATTCTAGCATTACCAAACTTGTAGCAGCCCTTCGAAGTGGGGAAAAATGTGAGTGGTATGTTATGGGAGTGGTATTGATGTAGGGACAAAGGCCTATATGCTACCCTTACGATGTTTTTCATGGGGAATTTCTTAACTACCCTACCTAGAACAAGGATCTATATGACTTGGTGTAAGTTGTGAAGAAGGGCAAGCATAATATTATGGGGAAGGATAAAATACTCCACACAAATAATTAACTACAATAGTATTGACAAGCCCATAATAACCTAAAACAAACCGAGAATTTCAAGTGGATGGATTTTTTATAACAATTTCATTTAGTAATCAAGTACAAGAAGTGCACCAAAAACAATTTTGATGGCATGCTTTTAAGACCACCCCCATCAAAGATCACAAATTTGGTAACTCTTATGCACATGAGGCAATTCACCAATGATCCACATAGAGAAGCATATTAAAGGATGAGGAATTCAAGTAAGTATTTCAGAAATTGCAGAGCTGGATTCATATGCATGATGGTGATAGCATAGTTGACTACCATCTCCAAGATATTTTACTCTACAGGTTGGATAAGTTATGTTTTCTTAAATGAGAGTGACTACAATTGATTAGAGAGACTTACACCTCCAAGGTTGTAGGGAACTTTAGTGTAGGAAATACGGTGATCAACTTGCAGAGGTGTGTGTATTGGCCCAATATGTATGAACATGTAGCTAGGTTCATAGGAGGATGCATGCTTTGGTGTGCCAACAAACCTAGTAACATGAAACAGGCTCTATATCATCCCTTACTTATACCCACTCATCCTTGGAAAATCATTTCCATGGACTTTGTGGGAGGTTTTCCAACAACCAAGAAGAAACATGACTACCTATTCATGGTAGTTGACATGCTCCACAAGGTGTGTGTTTTGATCCTTGTAAGAAGGCCATCAACCAAAAATAAGTGGTAAATTTGTTCTTTGGATAGGTGTGGGTGCGATTTGGGTACTAAGGAGCATAGTTTTAAATAGGGACACAAGATTTATCAATCCATTTTGGACTAGAATGTGGGAGAAGATGAATACGAAATTAAATAGTTATCTACAACATTCCATCTCCAGACAAATAGGAAAATAGAAGTAGTCAATAAGAGTTTGGCACAACTTTTGAGAGGTTACAATCAGAAGCATCTAAAGACTTGGGATGAAAATTTGGTATATGTAAAAAAAAAATATAACAAAGCAATCCACACTTCTACTAGTAAGTCCCTATTTGAAACTTGTTTTGGATATTTGACACCTTCACCTTTGGATATTGTTTATGGAAACAAGGAGTGAGGAAGGATCTTATAGGGGATTCCTTAAAGGCTAAATTTTTTTTTGAGAAGATCAAGCATATCCATATGTAGGTATAGGAGACACTACAAAAATCATATGAAAAATATAACATCATGCATGATTAGCACAAAACATAGAAGTCATACAATTTGGGAGACGTAGTATGGGTATAGTTGAATAAGGAGAGGCTACAGGGTACTGATAAGAAAATACGGTCTCCTCGATATGGTCCCTTTGAGGGATACTAGAAAATGTTGGAGATAATTTCTATAGACTCAATCTACCCCCATACATGAAAATTTACTCAGTGGGGAAAGTAGAGAATTTGAAACTCTATGAGCCTTCCATGTTAGGTTAAGAAGAGTAACAAGTCCTACCTTCTATAGAGGATTTATAACCAAATACTTCGGAAGACTTGACGGAAGATATAGTTTTTAAGAAGAGTTTTAGAACTACAAGACAGGGGCAACATGAACTCTGACATATTCGGTTGCAAGGACAACTTCCAGGCAAGGCTAAATGGCACACTGGAGAGGTGGAGGAAAATTTTCCTCACCTCATTTAGTAGAATATTTTTGGGAAAAAAATCCTCTCAAAGTTGGGAGGTGTGATCCATATTGAATCATTATATTATTTTTAATCCATCTCGAAGCTTTTATAGTGGAAAACATGGAGGAATAAACTCATAGGATTATTTTTACCAATAGGACGCAATTTCGAAAATTGGGATCTTGAACCTTGCGAGAGTAGTTTGAGGTATTAAATAACATTTTTTGGGGGTAAATTTTCCATGCTTAAATGCTAGACCTTTTATTATTATTCTACACATAGAGACCTTTCCAATGACACAAGAATTGCCTCAATTAGAGTTCATATAAAATGGTTATGTCACTTGAAAGTTTACCTTCCTATTTATTCCACCATAATTCGAGACGGTGCCATGTTAGTCCCAATTATTCATAGACAAGGGGCTAGCCACATGATCATGATGAAGGATATTATAGAATATTCCATATAGTAACTCTAGTTAACAGTTTAAGGAGTCAAACTTAACCACTAGTAGGCTATCGAGTTGTGTTATAACCTTGCCACTAGGAGGAAAAGGGGTCCATTCATTTTTAGTGAATTTTGTTCTATAGATGAACAAAGTGGCCAAGAACGATAGGGAGAGACTAAAAAATAGGATTTATGCATTGTAGTAGCCCATGGACCACAAACCTTACTTCATTGTACTTGCATCCATTTTTTATTTAGAGAAAGAGAGAAGAGTGACCTCACCTTCCATTTGGTTTTTCTCTAGAAAGGGATACCCAAAATATATTTTGTGTAAATTTCACTTTAGGATTTTTTCTTTTCATTGTTCTCTATTTTCAATATAATTATAATTTTCATGAACATGCAGCAAACAATAATTACCAAATCCAAAAATCAAAGGAAAAATAAACGTTTATTGTGTATATTTTGGATTTTCTAATATATTTAAGCAGATTCATTGTGAAAAGTTACTAAGTAAAATATCCACCACAATTTAGGAATTAAGAGGGATTATGAATGTAATAATTCAAAAAAAAAACCAATATCTTCACCCAAATCAATAATTGTAAAAAATTCATAGTCATAGTCATCAACAACTACTACATTAGCTATAAAACCATTAAAAATTAAAAAACCACCATCCATTTATAAACTAAATAATAATTTATTATTATAAAAAAATAACCAAATAATTTAACTAATATTAAAAATTTATAATTTTAAAAATAAACTAAACAATATAAACAATGATCTTCTCTAATTTTACGATATCTCATTTTCCACCTTTTATAAAATTTATCATTAAATATCTATTAATAACGAAGAAAGAAAGTTTACATTTGACCAAAAATATTATGTTTCCACCATTTCCTCATTGCTTTCCAATGCAGTACTATGGGTGGACGTGTATAGAACTATGAAAACCAAAAGGATAGAGGAGTGAAAAAATGGCATTTGTACCTAGCCGCTCTTGCTACTATCTACTTAGACCAGTCAGCTACTAAATACTAAATAAGAAAAATAGACTATGAACTATATATGTGTGTGTGTGTGTGTGACAAAAGAGACAAAAAGCTGACCAATCTTAGGAGAGGCCTAATTTCCTTCAAATATGTCAGTAGCCTGATTTCTCTTTGGACTCTTTAGTCCAAAATTATGACTGGTGATTTTGCGATAGAGTTGACTTGAGGGGTGGATTGAGTTAGAGAATTGATGACCACATGTCCTTCATCGTGCTCATTCAACTCAGTGTCAGTTTGAAACTACATAGTGTCCCATGCGAGTCAACCGAACAACGATATCATCCAAGTTGTATTTGATGTCCCTGAGAATGTGCTTCATGTCTTCTTGAACTACAAAGAGTTTAGAGTTGTATAGTTTCTTGTCTATGATGACCATGCTGAGAAGAGTTTCCATTTGAGGATGATGAGTGATGAAATGAAGGAAATGGATCCTTCGACTACGAAACTATAACACCCCCTTCCCACATCTACCCAAGCAACCGACCAGCTGGGGTAAATATGCGACAAGAGGCTACTATAATGAAATTCAACCTCCTATATTACCTTGAGGAAGTGGAACCGATGGAAACATGACAAACTGACGTTATACAACATTAGTAACACCCCTAGGAGGCAACCTAGCCCTTTAGGCCTCTTACCCTTGGGTCACACTGACAATTTGACCCTTTTAAGCCATAGATGCAGGCATAAGATTACATGCATGCGGCAAGGAGGCTATAGCCCCAGGAACAACACTGCATGCCTATGACTAGGGCCCCAAATTCTCAGTTTTATGCCTGCAACTCTGGGATTTGAGCCACCTTTTTAGGCCCAGAGCCCCGGTCACTTCCCATAACTTCATGAAAACTTAGGAGATGATAAATAACATTAGAAAAATGATATGGAAGAATTCACATCAACAAGAACTCATCTGCCCCTCCTCGCCATGATATGCATTTTGTCAAACACGTCACAAACATTGAATCTACAAGTGTAAACAACATATTTAAGCATAAGGGTCTCATACTTATCTGAGAATCGCTAAGAAGCATTGCTCGCTTACACCATTAGTTGCAACACAATATATTTGACCATAGATACATTGCACACTTATTTACAAGTAAAAACATGGATAGAGCCATGCATCTTCACTAATAAAATACATGCTTATAACCAACATATTAACAACATAAATACCATGGATACAACAACAATAGAATCCACATAATAACTAATAAATTTTCATACCAAATACCAAAGGAATGAGCTCTTCCTTACTGAATGTAAAAACCAACCGGAGATGGGACTTCCACATTCCACCCAACCTTAGGTTAGCTAAGCCAAATATCTCATCATCCAAGCACCCCCGTGCTATATTCCAAGCACAAATGTGGGACTCAAACCGAAAGAACCAGTTAGGGCATCTCGAGGCTAAACTGCATCACCCTCATCAATGAAAACTAGGCTTTACCATGATCCTCATCAGACCACTAGGTCAACACAATAAACATGTCATAATCAGATTTACCGTGATCTACACCCTATCACTAGGCCAAAAAAAGCATGGATATCACCGAATTATCTCTACCTACACCATGAGAAATTTACCTGTCTCCTAGTCTCTCAAGCTTCACCGCAACCAACAGTCTGAATCAGGGGTCACTAGGCCCTTAACCGAGACACCACCCTCTAGGATTTACCGTATATCCCACCACTCACCGACAATGATTCCTAGGCCTAATCGAGGGCAACCACCTCTCAGGCTTTATCGCAATCTAATCCCAAATCACTGGGCCCTAAACCAAGGCAACACCTCTCAAGATTTACCACAATCCAAACCTGGATCACTGGGCCCTAAATTGAGGCAACAAATAAACCTGTTTTGTGTCATAATAATAATAATATTCGAATATCGACCTCACTAAGCTTCGAATCGATTCGGTAATCTAGATAAACCAAGACATAAGAACTCCACAACACCATGGCTATTAGGAAGTGGCAAGGCTAGGCTGAAAACATTGTCACACCTGGAAAAAACCATGCCAAGACAGAAAATAACCACATGCAATATCATGCATGCTAGATCTAGCAAGGAAAACATACATGCAAATCGATACCTGCCAAGAATCATGTTGTAGCTACTTGATTCGTGCTCCTCCTTGCTTGCTTCCTCCTTCCTGCTTTCTTGCCTTTCTTGCTCCAATGCCATAATGCTCCAAGAAACTCTAAGTATCCAAGGGTGAGAAAGAGAGAGAGATAGAGTAATGAGAGAGCTCCAAAAATGCACTGGCAAAAGTTACCAACTGATCCTTAGAATCCTTCTTATATAAGAGGCCTCTATTTTCTTCATTTTCCATTATTTTCCTTCATTTTCCTCCTCACATGAAACTTGTGACCTTTCATCTCCATTTTCCCTTAATTCCCATTATTTTCATAAATAAATGTGTCAAAAATGTCATTTTTCTTTTGTCAATTTCCTTTAGCCATAATAACCGAAATGAACACCCGCTAAGATGTTTTTTCCCAACATTCAACTTGAAATAAATGTCTCATCAATCGTGGTTATTATTTTTAACTTTATTACGTGAAATTTTCACCAAAATTATTACAAAAACTTCCCCAAATTTAAAATCCGCTTAAAACTACCACCTCCAATAGATAATATATAAATAGAAGTAAACATGATCTCAAAATTCTTTACCTCTAATTTAAATAAAAACTAAAAAACTAACTTACCTCCAAAAACACCACATCGAAATAGTTGCAATTGGCAATTGATTCCATCCAAACAACTTCCTATGCCACGACGAAAAGGATCGTGATCTAATTTTCCACTTTGAGTGACACTATCATCTCCACTTTCTTGTAAATAATGAACGCATTATTGGGATGTCAATTTTAATCTTTACAAGGTTGCAATCTGGCATACAAGCATGCCAAGAATTAAAAAACAAATGTAAACAAAGATTTTAATATCATTGCATTATTATCGTGCTTCATGTAAGTTACATCTATCTAATATATTGTTTCCTTAGCCATCGTTACAATATGCATTTATTATTGGTTCGATTTATTTTTTAAAGTAGGTTTCAATTAATTTATTGATATTATAAAATATAATAAAATTATAATTATTTTTTTTATCAATAAAATTATTTAACAAATAAATGGCATTTAAAAAGTTATATTATATTATTTGTTTAATTTTATTATTTATTATTTAAATAAATTTTAGATTTTTCAAATAAAATTCAGAAAAAACATGAAATAAAATTAAAATTAATTTATTATTATCTTATAAATTAATATAATATTATAATTAACTATTTCTAATGAATAAAAATGTATATATATATATATATATATATATTTGACAGGAGGTACACAGGTAAATTAGGAGATTTGAATGTCAAATCTTTTAATACATAACACTTCATGTTCACAATATTTGCCAATTGACATATTCTAGGAGCTTAATGAATAAAAACATTAAGAAAATGAATGAAATTAGAAAGAAAAAAATTTATTTATATTTTTTTCAAGAAATAATTCACAAAAATTTATAAAATGCAATTATTTAATTTTCAAAAAAATTTAAAATTTTAAATAATATATAAAACTCTTATTGCCAAAGGGAAACTAGACTAGTAACATAAGTTCAAAGTCATAAGGTTGCTAAGACCTCATCTTAACTAGAGTATGTTGTAAATAGAAACTTATAAAAACATGTGGTTGTGCCAAACCTTTACATATATTGACATGAGAAGACAAAAAATACTACTAATGTTGCAACCAAAAAACTAGTGAAGCATAATAACTATTGAGAGGAATCTCCAAGAAACCACAATAGGTGCTTACTAACCTCATTTGAAGAGAAAGAGATGTTGACTAATGTTCGTTAGAATAGTCAACTTGTGGTATATACTGTCAATTTCTTCTGCCAACTTTGCCAATTTAATGTATGCCCCTATATGGCTTGGAATATTAAATGATGTTTAATGTTGTGTTGGGGTCCTGCCATAATGTATGAAGTGATAAGAACTCATGCAATGCACCCTGTATAGTGGAAGTCACAACCACTTTTTATGTAAGCTTGCATCATATCAAACCTAGAACCCCACTCTTAACATCTTCCCTATATATATATATATATATATATATATATATATGTATTACTTGAAAATAAAGTTCACTAATTTTTTTTAATTTTAATTGAAGCGGTTATTTTTTATTTATTAGTAAAAACAGGTTAGGTCGGGCCAAATCAACCATCGATACAAGATGACAAATAAGCTTCCTATTACATGATGAGAAACCTTTCAAGGAATGCAGATTTGTGAAGGATTTCCATCGTTTATGCTAAGGTCACCTTGTGGGAGTAGACAACCTTTGTTTACATAGCTATCATCTTCTTTGTTTGATCCTCAAAGAATGTGGAAGAATTGGATAGAAGAGAAGTCCATCAAGATGAACTTTAGTCTCAGGAGGATCTTGTTTAGGAATGAATCATTGAATTGATCTTTCGATTGTAGCATTTTATCAAGATTTCGAAGTCTCCAAAAGCTTGCAAATATCTAATGCCTTTCTCATGAGAAATTTGGCAAGCTTTTAACAGACCAAGGATTTTTTCTTGGTTATTTGTTCGCTACCCTAGACCCCAGCTGAAATTGTCTCTTCTTATGCCATCTGGAGAGTAAAGAACTCCTCCTGCTCTTGTTGTCCCGTGGTTTCCTTTGGATGCTCCATCGAAGAAGTTCGTTGCCTTACCCTACTTTCCCCACCAACCTTGAAATATTTCATCCGAGTCCCTTAACCACCAACCTGGATTGGTTGACAGTCTAGCTGCGGTTTGATTTCTGTCCCGGAAGACAAATGCCCCCATCCATTTCCTTTCCTCTAGTAGAAGAGAGTTATCTGGTTTGAGGGCTTTGTTTCTCATAGTTTCAAAAAGGATGTCTTTGGCTTTGGCAGCTACTGAAGAGGGAGGCCAAGACGAGTTGTTGAAGATCTGATCATTCCTAACAAGCCAAATGTTCCAGCAGACATGCTTGGGGATGGTGTGCCAAACACGAAACTAAGGGACCTTGCTGGAGATAGACTGAGGGTAATGCTCCTTCCATGTAGAGTAAAGATCCACAACAGAGATTTGGGATGGAGCAGTGACATTGAGACCATGTAGGGTAAGGTTCCACACTTCCTTGGCGAAAGAAAAATCCACAAAGAGATGATATGAGGTCTCAAGAGAATTCCCGTGGAGAGCACATCTATGAGGGCCTGCAATACTTATTTTCAAAAGGTTTTCCCCTGTCAAGATCTTCTTGTGTTGAGATTGCAACAAGATGATGAGCTTAGTGGAAAGAAGTCGCCTTCACTAAGTGGGCTCGTAGGCTATTTTTGGCGCAAAGTATATTTTTAGACTATGTCTATTTTTAGACATATGGATCATGTTCTATGAGTTGCAGGATGCTATTTGTGGATGGTTGGTCAAGTCGGAAAAAATAGATGGACTTCTATTTTTAGACATATTGGGTGGAATCTATTTTTAGATTGCCAGTCTAAAAATAGATATGTCGAATATTATTAGCTCTTAATAATATTTGGACTCTAAACATTATCTTATTCTCTTGGAGCACTTCAGTTAAGTGCACAGATGTGGCACAGGAGCTGACAAAAGGAATTACGCTACTCCTGAGGGTTATGTGGAGCTATTGCATGGATACTTCAGTTAGAACTCATGTGACAGAGTTTGGTGGAGTTGATTGAGGAAGTTAATGGATTTGTGTTCAGTTTAACTAATCTAAACATAGTTGAGCTATTTGTATCCAGTTTAACTAATTGATACAATTAGTGAGAGTGGTGTGAATTAATTATTAATTAATTCACTAATTATAAACTCATTAATCAACTAAAGAATGCATCGGTTAACTTCAGTGCATGGACAGTTTCAGTGGAGACCAGTGCAGAAATAGGTGAAAGAGCAGGTTAACTATCAGTTGTGACTATATTGTTGCTATTTGCAACACACAGATAGGTGGAGAAGCCCATGAGGATTGCGCAGTTCAAGCCAGGTGGTTTATCTATTTAATGAAGCCATCCCATAGCATTGATTACGTAATAGAGGCTGGCTATCAAGTGGCAAAAGATTGGAGCATGTGTTTTGCTAGATCTAGCTTGATAGTGTGTAGCAATTGAGGGTGTGCATGAGAGCTTGTGAGGAGCTTTTGTACTATGATTGTTACTTGATCTCCGTGACATATAATGTACAGATAGTTGGGGTTTTCAGCTTTAAGCTTTCTCATTAAATACTGTGTTCATATGTGTGATTGTTTGTGGTTTTAATGTGTGCATGCAATTGATTTTATTTCTGCATGTGATGATCAATGGTAGAAGAGATTATGTATTGTGCATGAAGCTAAAATAGTGTGTGATCAGGAGAATCTCGGTGAATAATATATCAGTTATTCAAATTTTCTACATCTTGTGCATTAGCATCTAAAAGAAATTTTTTATTTTGGGGAGGCCCATCGGATCCCACACCAGGAGCTAGAAGCTAGATGGAAGGGTCCTTTCACGCTGAGATTGAAGAAGATGAAAACTACTTGTAGCACTATAGCTACCAAAGGAGCCCCAACCCCATGAGTCAACAACAAGCTTGTGAACCGGAACTATGTCCCTTAAATTTGTTTTGAGGGTTTCAAGTTATTGTTGCAAGTGCTCCAGGATTCTGGGAAATACCCAAGAATTCCAGTTTCCTATCTCATCCCACGCATAAATGTCCTCCAGTGTATGGATTCCGCACCGATTCATGCATTCTCGAATCTCATTAAGAGAAGAAGTGTTGGCAAGGGGCGAGTGGCCCATGATACATTCTTTCCATAATTTGACTTTTTTCCCATTGCCAGGGATACGATATAGATGTTTTTGAAAAAAATTGATGCCTCTCTATAGAGATTCCAAATCATCATTCCTCTCGTGTTTCTGTCCGCCTGCAATTTCCTGAGGGAGGCAAATTTAACATATTTTTTCCTAAGCATTCGACTTACTGGGTGATTTGGATCACTGTGGAGCTTCCACAGGATTTTGCAACCGAGAGAGATGTTGACGTGAGCAGGATCTCGAATCTGGAGTCCACCATCACGAATTGAACATTTCGCAATATCCTAGCTGACTAAGTGGAATTTACGTTGGTTCCCTTTACCACCTTGCCAGAGAAAATCGCGCAGCATCTTGGAGATATGTTCAGTGATAGACTTGGGCACCAGCAGGAAATAAGATTGGTATATCAGAAGAGCTGAAAGCACAGATTTAATGAGGGTAAGTTTCCCACCATTCGTGAGCCATTGGCCACCCCATAAATCAATTTTAGATTTTATTTTGCTGATCACTTCACCCCACAGAGAACCCTTGTTAATTCTAAGAGTAATTGGCAATCCCAGGTATTTTATTTTGTCCCATCAATCATAGCCTGTGAAGCCCAAGACTTGCGCAACTCTCTGGATTTCGTGCTCTTCAACATTCCAACCATAGACAAAACTCTTGCTGTCATTTATGAGAGTGCCATAGATGCTACAGTATCCGCAAAGAGTGGCTTTGAAGGTGTTAAATATTATGTTGAAGACTCCAACAAGAAACAAGGATTCATCAGCGAAGAGCGCGTGGTTTATTGGCTCCCGCCGGTTCAAGATTCTAAGACCAGGAGTGGTCCCAATAGCCTTTTCAATTGCCAAATTCCTACTGAGGGTATCATCCATGAGGATATATAGAAAAGGGGAGAGAGGGCAGCCTTGCCTTAATCCCCACATGGCTTGGAAATAACAGGTTGGTCTCCCATTGACAAGCGGTGTAATCCATGGCTTATTTGTACAAGTTTTGATCAAATTGACGAATTCTAGGTAAAATCCATAGGAAATAAGGACCCTGCAGAGGAAGGATAGGTTGACCCTATCGAAGGCATTAGCCATGTCTAGCTTGACCAACATTCCTTTCTCCTTCCTTTGATTGCTAGAATGCATAGTTTCTTTCACCTGGATGACATAGTCCAAAATATGTTTGCCTTTGACAAACCCCCCTTGAGTGATGGAGATGAGGCTTCCAAGGAGCAGTTTGATTCTATTAGCAATAATATTAAAAATGATTTTATATGAGGCATTATAGAGGGATATGGGCCTGAATCTCCAAAAGGAACCAGGATTCGTATTTTTTGGAATCAGTGCAAGGAAGGTGGAGTTAGTGCTTCCCCCCACATTAGATTTTTGCATAAACCCTTTGATCATTCTTACCAAATCAAATTTGATGATGTCCCAGTAGATATTGTAGAAATGGATTGAGAACCCATCAAGGCCAGGGGCCTTGTTGGGTTCCATTGACAAAATAACATTATTGATTTCTTCCTCAGTAAATTGCTTTGTGAGTGTTGAGTTATCATATTTGTTTTACCAGTGTGGGAATGTGGGAAAGAAAGTCCAAAATGTCCTCTTCACTACCTTCATTCCCTTTTTTGTAAAGGTTCTGGAAATCAGAGACAACATCATCTTTGATTTGATCATTTCCTTTGTAGACCACCCCGTCAGAGGTCGTTATTTCCGAGATATGGTTACGGGAGAGGCGAGTTTTGAATTGGTGATGGAAATATGAAGTATTTCTATCTCCTGATTTCAACCAGAGGCTGTGAGACTTAATTCTCCAATAGTCCTCTTCAATACGAAGGAGCGGTAGGAGTTGCATTGGTTTGTTTGTTCTTTTTCTATCTCTGCAGAGGTAATGTATTTTGTGTCCAATTCCATTTGCAGGACCTCCAACAATTGGACTGCTTCCTTTTTCTGGCTGTTTGGGGTGATAGAAGGTTTTTTTATCCACTCCTTCAAGGCTTGCTTTGTGGCCTTTAACTTCTGCTCCCATACATAACTTGGGGAAATAGTGACAGAGGTGGACCAAGCCATTCAGACAGTGTCACGGAACCCATCTGTGCTACTCCAAAGAGGACTGAATCTAAAAGGGATCGGACCCAATTTTTCTTCCTCTTCCAAAAGAAGAAGAATAGGCTTATGATCCAAGGAAATCTTGGGGATAATTTTGGAGGAGATGAGCCTCCTTTCCAGCAACATTGAACTCTGAACTAGGAATCTGTCCAGTCTGGAAAAAATGTGCTCTTCCCGACTCTGTTATTGGACCAATTGTAGAGTCCTTTCCTAGGTTTGAAGTCCATGAGGTCCTAGTGATGGACTAGGTCTTCGACCAAATGGAGCATTTGGTCCCTGTTGCTACTTCCTCCTCTTTTTTATTTTGTATCCAGCACTATATTTAAATCTCTGGCTATAATGACGTTCTTAGGAGAATGGAGTTCTAAAAAGGTAGATTGCCAACATTCTCTCTTCTTTGCATAAAGCACCAGAACGTAAATATTGAGAAGAGCGAAGGTTAACTTACTTGTACACTGCCTTAGCTTGGTAAATATCCAGTGCTGGGTCTTGCAGAAGTTTTCTAGTTGGAATTGGTCTTCCTTCCACCTAGTGGAAATTCCTCCTGAGGAGCCCCTTGAACTTACTGCCTTTCCTGCATTCTTCTGCCATTTCTTATTGTTGATGTCTAGAAGGGTTTCCCCTTCAATTTTAGTCTCTTGGAGCATGAAGATTTTTATAGTTTCCATTTTCAAAATATCCTTGATAGCTTTGGCTTTTGATGGATTCCCCAAGCCTCCACAGTTCCAAGAGACTAGATGCATTATTTACTATTGGAGGGGTTTGGAACTCCTCCCTTTGGAGGCCTTGTTCTGGTGCTCCTTCTGATGGACATCTCGATTGTGTGCTGGCTTCCTTGTGTTTTTTTCCTTTTTTCCTCTTCCTCCCTTGCTTCTTTGTGGGACTTTCTTTTGGCTCTTTTCGAGGGCCTCTCAAAGGTCTCATTCTCCGAGGAGCAGGAGGTTTCTGCTGTCTTCTTTCAGCCCATATATGCATATGAGGGGGAGGAGGATATTTCAGGGTTTTCTCTAGGGTGGACTTCTTCTTCATTGTCTTTTTCAATGGAGGGGAGATTGGGCTGTTCCTTACTATCCATGATTGTTTCTGGAGGGTCTGTTGTGTTATTTCCCTCTTCACTAGGCTTGTCTGCTACCAATGAGGGGATGGAGCTCCCTGCCCCAAGGACCTGCCCTACTGATGGGGCTTTGTTTCCTTTTGCAGTCCCTTTTCCTCTGGATTTTGATGGGGCTGTTTTCTAAACTATGGTACATTGTTCTGCTTTCAAGGTTTCACTTTCTTCATCAGCCTTCTTTTTGTAGTGCCTTGAAAAATGGTTGTAGCCATGATAATGCCTGCATTTAAACGAGAATTGTTCGTAGTCCAGTTCCTGGATATGGGTCCAATCTGCCACTGTTATTTTTATGGCTTTCGGCAGCCCAACTTCCACGTCAACCTCTATGCATATGCGTGTGCATGAGTACTGATCTTTTTTTACTGCTTGATCAATGTATCTTCCAAGAGTGTTGACGATGGTTTGGAGGGACTTCTGGTTCTAGCAGTGCAAAGGGAGGTGAGGAAGGCACACCCACACTGGGACAGCTGAAGGCACGTCTTGGGCAGGGTCGAAATCAGGCGTCCATTTATTTAAATATATCCCTTGAGGACCCATGAAGTATGGCCCATTTCTGAATATGAGGCTTTTGTCTTCTGCATTCTCAAACACAAAAATGAAGAATCCTTTCCCAACAAAATGGCATTTGATGCCTTCCATGACGAGAGGAGTTCAGTTTCTCTGCACCCAATCCTCCATGGCTTTGGGGGGGTGGCCAGAGGCCGGTGAACTGCCCAATGAACCCTCTTTCAGCGAGATTCAAAGCAGATCTGCAAGTTTCCTCAATTGGTAATGTCGTAGATGGGATGATGTCCAGTTTCTTTATGAACTTCTGTTGTGTATTTGATAAAGGGCGTTTGTTGCCTCCAGCAACGAGTTTCCAGAAAGCTATGACATCCCGGGGGGAGGAAGAGGGTCGGGTCCCCCTCCTGCATCCATGGCAGTAGAGGTCGCAACAAAGTTTCAGTCACGCACATTTAGGGTTCAACAATGCAGGAGTTCCTTCACATTGCAGATATTTTAACCTTTTCAAGTTCACTAAAAATTTTAGCCCTAAACTATAACTAAATATAATTTTTTACAAATTTATCTCAATAAAATTATATTAATATTTGTTAAAATATTATTCTTTTATATTTATATAATTAAAAAATAAAATAAATAATTATTATATTTTTAAAATTAAAAAATAATTAAATTATAAATTAAATTTATGATATCTTCTATTATAATAAAAAATGATTTATTAGATCTAAAAAATTTTGTAATCCATAAGTAAGTAAATTGATATCATTCAAATTAAAAAATAATTTATTTTACTTTTATAAAAAATAAAATGTAAAGTTATTAGAGTCAATTTTTTTATGAAGTTAGAAAACGATTTGTGGTAGGTGTGGGAGTATTGCGAGGGCAACAACTGTTTTCATAAACTTTTCAGGGCAGTAGCTATGATTATTTTCACAAACCTTTCGGCAAGAATGACTTATACATTGTTTTTAGTTACCTTGTATATGCGCTCATCATCAAAGACTTGTTTTATCTAGATTGATCTGTTTACAAATATGATCTGGTATTTTTTTTCTTTAATATGATGTCCATAACTTTTTCATTAATAGTCACTATTTTAAAACTTTTTAATAGCTTTTATGTAAAGCAGCGCTAAAAGCTCATAAAATAGAAACTCAAAATAACATGAATTTACCCTTTGTGTTTATTTATAGAATGTAATTTTGAGTATTTTTATAATGAATGGAATTACTATTTTTTTTGGAAAAAGGAATTATTTAAATATGGAAAATTATATAAAACTATCTTTGAAAAATCAATTTTATTTATATGGATAATAATATAAATAATGTTATGCCTATTCCTTAATATTAGTATTAATCCTGGATGCGGGTGAGGAGGACAGAGCATAAGTTGATGGGATTGGGGTGCGGCATGGCAGGGAGACACCTGCCCAGGCATAAGGCAGTTGGCGTTTGGCATTTAACGTTGGTTGCAAATTTCTTAATTGCATTTACTCCCGGCGTTGGTTGCAATCTCGACTCCGCTCATCGGTGCAATCTCGCGTGTGACGAAATGAATCGGCCTTCGGCTCTTAGTAATGGAGGTTTATTGCAGGGTGTTTCTCGATGCAAGGTCATCTGGATTGAAATAATGGTGAGCTGCTCTAGTTCAGTTAGCGCTCCCCTGCCGATAAATCAATGGTGCACCTCGGATGCAGGGCTCCCAAATGTGCGCACGGCTACTGGAAAGCGGAGCAGGCTGAATTGTTGTCTGGACTTTGGAGATAATATCCACTTCTCTCATTCTTGCTTCTGTACGCTAGCTTCGGTCTCTCTGAACTTTCATTCACCTCAGTCCTCTGTCAGTCCTGCTCTTCCTTTTCTTCTTGGGCCCTCTGTCATGACTGAGAATATGCCTCACCTTCGGCAAAGAATGAGGTGCCAGAGAGGCAGCACTGGACGCCAGCCTCGGCGCTCTCCCTCCACCTCTAGCACCTCCTCAGATTCATCTTCTCATTCGGATAGCCACACCAAGATTCAGAGAGGTCGCATGCTTTGCTCTGGCCATTGCCTGGACTCCCCGAAGCCTCCAAATCTCTCTGTTCAGCCTCACACTGCACACTTCTCTTTCAACTGCTCACTCAATCGCCCTCGGGTCACGGCCTCAATTACTGTTGTCTTTCGCGAAGAGCCTTAGGAGAACGCTCATTGTTTGAGCCCGACGGGTTTGTGCAACACTGATGTACAGACCTCCGGACCGCATGTAGGGTTGGTGCACTCGTTGAGCAAGGATTTGCAGGGTCATGCAAGAAGGCATCAAGATGTGGAAATGGCGCAAGGCGATACTGGGCAAGCGAGCAAGACGCAAGTGGTTCCACCACCCTCCAGGCGGGTGATCGCTTCCATTGCGGACCTGTACAAGAATGACGGGGAACCAGATGAGCTCTGGTGCAGAGCTGTGGAAGAGCCACCTGATGAGTAGTCACTCCTTCTTAGTTTGGTTTTCCTGTTTAGTTTCGGCCTCACTCTCGGGCTTGTTTTTGAGTTTTTTGTAGTATCAGTTCATATCTCAATTTTTGATAGATGTAAGTTCCATAAACATCACTCTATGGCACCCCTGTGTGGGAAACAACTGGAAAACTGCTCAAGGCTGGTTTCCCTCCATATTGGCAGTCTTTTTAACTGGTTTTTTGTCAAAATTGCCACAATACTGGGTAAAGATTAAGCTTCGGCCCACTGTACATTATTTCCTTTGTTAATAAACTACCTTAACTTCAAAAAAAAAAATTATTAGTATTAAAAATAATTAATTAATTTATTATAAAAATAAAAATAAAATTATTAAATGTTTCAAATTTTTATGAATTAACATAAATATAAATATATTAAATTATAAAATATAGTTTAAGCGTAAGTTATATATTTTAAATTAAATGTTTTTAATTTGTAATATTAATATAATTTTAAATTTTATAAATTTTGTTTTTAACAATATTTTAGGTAATGTTTACTCTTCATGTTAAAAATAGTGAAAACGTTTTTTTTTATATTTTTTCTTTATAATAGTAACAAAATTATAAATAGAATTTTCAAAAATATATATAATAAATTAATGTTTTCACTTATTCTTATAACATTTTGATTTTTCTTAAATGATAAGAAAATTAATAATGTTAATTTTATTTAATAATAACAATATAACATTAGTCATAATGGAATAATGTGTTACTTTTACTAATTTACTTTATTTTTAACATTGATTTTTTTATTTATTCTTGTAGTTGTAATGGAAACGTTGATATCTCCCTGTTAACCAACTCATAATTATCACATAAGTGGGAGAAGAACCTCAATTAAAAAAATGGGATAAAAGATATTATTTTTTTGTTGTTTAATATAAAAAAAATTTACAATTGTTTGATTTCTTCTACATCTTTTTGGAAATAACGCATTTTATGATTTCATATCTATATCTTAATTTAAAAAACAATATGAAAAAAAATTTAGACCATTATTTTTTTAATTATTCCAAATTTCATTTATTTATATTTTATTGTTAAATTTAATTTAACTCATATAACAAATATCAATTTCAAAATATTTATATAAAAAATCTCATTTCCTATTTTTATTTTTATTTTTATATATTAAATAAACTTTAAATATAATGTAGTACTTAATAGTTAATATATTATTTTATAAATGTTTAAAAAAAAAACAATGAAAATTATGTTCTTTGCTATATTATTTTAAAATATATATAATAAATAATTCTACTAAAAGATATAATAATTATATTTTTCTAGGTTTAGTGTAGGGATTTTATGTCCATTCAAGTTTATATAACCAAAATTCATGAGAAAGATTATTTTGAAATCATAATTATATTAGTGTGTTTGTCACTAGCTAGATAGAACACTAACATTGATTAAAGTAGGTTTTACTTAGGGTTTATTATGCTCTATCCAATATATGTTAGGAACTACATATTTGAATTTTTGGTTTTACTTAGTTTTTATTATACTTTATCTATTATTGATGGTACACATTTAAATTTTTTAGTTTACTTAGGTTTTACTATCCTCTATACAATATTGGTGATAAATTTTCATTTTTTCCTACCAAGAAGGATTGTTATTTTTCACTTATAGTAGATTGTGGATACTTTTCCTTCAAACATGAGATTGCTACAATATCATAGCTAAAACATATTTTACATAAGGAAATATGTTATACTCTAGAAGTGTTGATAATCTAGAAGTTGTTTCCATGTTAAATCTCCACTTTCCAACATAATTTGGTTACAAATGTATTTGTGTAAATTGAATGAACATAAATTTAAGTCTAAATATTGAAAAAAATATGATCACTTTTTGAAGCAAATGGTGATAAACTTACTGAAAGAATTAACTATATCTTATTATACAAGGCGAAGACTAAATTTTTTTACCTATATCAAGGTCGTCAACAAAGATTGCATACTTGGATTAAAAATAAGGTGACATGGTTTTATAATAAGGCTTGTACTCAACACGTCAAGGCTAAGGTCTAGCAATAAATTTTAATTTTCTTATCTAGAAAACAAACTCAATAAACAAAACTGTTAATATCTCCTTTTTATTGATCCAAGTTGGGTCAAGATTCATTATTGACATGTCCATTGCTTAATTCTCCATACAGAAGGAGTTGGTAGGGACATTCTTAGGGATGAACCAACAATACGTCCATATCAACTTGGAGATTTTTTTATGAAGGAAAGGTTTTTTTTAACTAAAGTTGAATTAACTTTCCTCACTCTTTAAGAAGAGGAATGTTTCAAATTTCAAAGGATGAGATCATCACTTTGTTTTTCTCTATTGCAAAGACAAATCAATATATATAGTGTCAAGTCCTTCCTTATACTAGAATTGGCACATCTTAAACTAAAATGAAAATGCATTTGAGTGTGTGTGTGGGTGAGGGGATTTTTACATTCATTTTTTTCAAGTAAAATATTATGAAATCCCCACTTCTTCATATTATCTTAATAATGGACACTTATTTGCTAGCCCTAAATGTAGCTGATAATCTAAAAAGTATTGGTTGGAATAAAATTAATGATCTAATAACAAACTCTATCTTGAAACAATTAATTCAATTTCATTGATATAAAATATTATTTTTTCATATATATATATATATATATATATTATTTTTAAAATATTATGGTTTATTTATTATTTTTATTATATTTTTAAGGGTCAAAATTTGAGATTAATGTTGAACATAACATTACACGTCTCATTTATAATTTATTATATAATATACCATTTATAGAATCAACTAAATACACTTATTTTTATTAATGTTTGCTAATAAATATCATCTTATTAAAATTTAGAAACAAATATCATATTTAAATTAAATTTTAACTTTGTGCAACGTCTCTATGAGACATTGAAAAAGATATTCATTTGTAAAATGTTCATTTATTAGAAACATTTTCACACATTAAAAAAAATAGCTATGGTGCAACAACTTTTCACATTATAAAGTTTAATAATATTAAAAAATTAAAAATTTAATGATATTAAAAAATTAAAAATTAAAATTCTAATTAATTTTGTAATTATTTAAATTAATATACATTTAGATAAAAATAAAATAAAATATAAAGATAGAGTTATACCACATGGAAAACTTAAATTACTTAAAAGCTCCACTTATCCTAAAAGTTTTTATTAAATTGTGTGAACGAAATGCTTTGTTATAAAATTAGCTAACCAACTTTGCCCCTACTAAAATTCTCTTATGATGGAATAAATAAATAAATATTCAAATTCAATTATCAAACTTTACTCTTACTAAAATTCCCTTACATCATTAACAATGATGGAATAAACAAATGAAAATTCAAATTCAATTATCTGAAACTCTTACATCATCGACAATGATAGAAATAAATAAATAAAAATACAAACTCAGTTATCTCCACTTAGAAAAAATAATATTTACAAATAACCGATTCACAACAATAGTTGATATCTGCACATTAATTAAATACTATTAATAATTTATCGATCAAGTAAAATTATAACTTCAATCAGCATCCTTAGCGGTGAGCTATCGCTCCATTTGAGATTGTGGTCAGCTTTTATGGTATTTATTGGCAATGGGGTCAAAGTGGCCCATAGTTTGCGATTCTATTCTCGCAATTGTTATGGCACGCGGAATGTGATGGTTTGGAATCTGACGATCGGTTTGGAATCTGACCGTCTCCAGAATATTTTTAGATTTTTTAATGCCACTTAATAGTTAATAAAACATCTATCTATGAGGTGTAGAATATTTAATGGAGTTTAATAATATTTAATAGTGAATTAAGGTGTAGAATTTTTAATGATATTTAATAGTTAATAAAAAATTATTTATAAGGTATAGATTAGTTAGTTTGTATAAAGTTTAATTTTTGTTAGTTTGTTTATAATAATGTTTCTTTTACTTTAAATCTCAACAACAACAACAACAACAAAAAATTAAATTAAAATATGATTTTTTATCTTTTTCGGCATTCCACATTATATGACTTATTAATTATCACTAAAAACATAGGACAAGTATAAATACGAAACATTGGTCACCATATAATATACTTGGAACACTATTTAATACGAAACAGTGGTCACCATATAATATACCTAGAACACTATTTAATACATCCGAAAATACTGCCCATACAGCTGGCAGTTCGACTTGGGAACTGCGTATTGTTTCACACATAACATATATATTATGGAAATATAACACTGTGGTATTTAATTGAGATTTGATTCACATCTAGATATGTTTTAATGAGTTTCATATGTTATGGTACCTGATGTTGCAATACTCGTTAATCTCAATATGTACTATGTCCCCCATCAATCCTTGGGATTTGGCCCCAAATATGCGACTGTCGTTCCCCTTCCCGAATCGATGGCTCATGATCATAGCAGTTACGGTAACTGACTATCAGGTAGGAGAGTCAGAGAAGTTCTAAATTTGTCGACAGAGTAGAAAGTGGGTTGTCGCTGCAACTCTAAACCCTTCGCCCTAACTCTTCTTCAACGTTCAATTTCCCTTTCACCGTTACCCATTGTCTTTCTGCTACAACCTTGTCAGGACCTGGTCACAAGCTTTATGCCTAGAGTGTGGTCACCGCAAGTTCGATCGTGCTTTCGGTTCGCTCCAGTCCATGGGTCGAAACCCCTCCTGCTGAGTAAGGTTGAGGCGCCTTTCTTACCCTTATCATACGTTTTTCCTCTGTCGAGATCTACACTTACAGTGTGTGCACTGACTTACAACCTTAACTCTTCTACAGAATTCCCTAAACCCTCTCACTTTGTGGCATAAATGGAAGGCTAGGATTCGACATTGCAGCTAACTTGATTATGGCGTCTAGGTTTGCTACGACGTCCATACCTTGGTTTTCTTTACTTTGTTACATTATATATGGGGTTTTTATTAATCCTTTAAACTGGTCCATGAAAAGGATGGAAGGGCATGCTTCTCCTCCGCTTATAGGTAAGGTTTTACAATTGTTTTTCAATTGTTTTTGGGTTATCTTTTTATGATGCTCGGGGTTGAATGAATTTCTAACCCTGCGTTGTTTGATGCCATTTAATACCTTTTGACCTGTTGGTTTTCCGCGAACGGTTGATTCCTCATACGAAATTCTCTGTCATGACCATCGTTTCCCTTTCACTATTATTTCTCCAGGGTCTACTTCCGGTTCAAGGGAAAGGATTCTTAGTAATGGCCACGGGTCCTCCGGTTGTTTTTAAGTTGGTTATGAACAGAGATATGGCATCTTTGTGTATTGCAAATTTTCACTTATCTTTTTGTTTGTTTAAGAGGCTTGGCCAGAGAACTACGCTTTTCCAGCCTAAGAAATTTTGGTTATATGTAATATTCAGTTACCACGTTTGAGAACCTCAGATAGTGTTCCAAATTTATATATATATTTCGTGTTGAATTTCTTACTTGTCAAGCTTTTGTTACTGTATGAAATACTATATATTTTTAAGAAGATTCTTGTTCTATGCATTAATTCTATTAATATTTAACAGTCTCGGGTTTCCTTGGGCACAAAGTACGTGAATTCGTGATTGGGTTAATGTACTTGTCTGCATTGTTTTATGGTTAATAATTTACTACTTTCAGGAATTTAAAGTATCTTCTTTCCTTAGATTATTTCAAATATCATCTTGCTAGTCAATGTATTCTAATGTGATATGTTTTGCAAACGTATATAAAAGTACACTGTCTTTTCTTATTTTCTATTTATGATTTTGGTTATATTTTATTTCTCCCGAGCTTCTACATTAATCTGTTGTTAATTTATTTGTCTCAGAAGGCCTTCCTCTCTTCGAGAGCCTGTAATATCGATTTTTCCTCCCTTCAATTGGGTACCCTTTCCCCTCCTTCGCAGGACTGCTCGGGTTTACCCTTAATTAGTTTCCTGGTCTAACCTGCTCACTGCGAATTTTCTTGATTCTAGGTGAGTTGAGTACCATTTCACAGTCTATTTGCATCACCAGCACGTCTATACTTATGCACATATTCTTTACCACCCTGTCACTAAACACATACATATTTATATATACAAGAATTCTCTATAAATTAATCATATAGCATTGTGGTACCAATACACAATAAGCTTTCCATATGCCTACAGGAACCTCTATAATTTGTAACTTACAACATTTCAATTTTAATGTACAGTAAGGCATAAGATAGGTCTACAAGCATTCTCTATAATGTAGACATACAACCATTTAGCATTAAAAACATATCAAGGATTATCTACTTCTATACTCATTCAACATTAGAAAAACATTAGAAAAACTACTTAGTTGTTTCTAGAAGGAAAATACACAACTCCCACCTGAGTATTGATACTCCTCCCAACCTATGAGATCAATCGTTACTGCATCTCCCCCCGAGCCACTACACACTTGGACTTGGGCGATTAATGGCGAAAGGTCTTGACCATCTGATCCTTACCAGACATGGTCCCTTTCATTCCCTTTTTCCTGGCAACTCTGTCCAGATCTTATTATTTTTTTCTCTGTCCTTTCCAACCTCAGATCCCCCGATCCTATTAGATTTTCCCTTTTTAACAATTAGGAGAGTTCGGGCAGTTAACTACTCTGCATGTTGCCCATAACTGTCCATAATTGTGTGAGTCTCTCATGTATCTTTTCCAAGGTCAAGTTTTGTATTGACCCTCTTTTCATTTATTAACCACTCAATATAATTGCAACTTTGACACCAACAAAAAATAAAATTGTATTGCTACTTAATATAGTAATTAAAATGGAATTAAAAGTCATTTTGTTAAGTAATTAAAATAAAATAAAGTAAAAATTCATTTTACTTTTATGTTTTCACCAGGGGATATTACATCTCCCCCACCTTGAGTGAAACACCTTCTCAGTGTTTTCTAAGGTTCAAAAAAATTTGGGTAAGCATCTCTAACAAATCCTTCATCCTCCCAAGTGGCTTCTTCTAGGCTAAAGTGCCTCCACTACACTTTAACTTGGGTGATAGCTCGCTTCCGCAACATTACTTCTCTCCGATCTAGTATACGTAGGGGTTCAACTAGAAATTCCCATCGGGTTCGACCTGTTCACATCCAAGAACACACAGTGAGAACTATTGCTTTGTAGGGACCCTACAACTATATGCATTGTACCTACATCGACATAAGGAAACTTACTTGTATCTCCTTCGAGTTTACAATATGTTTAGGGTCATAAATGTAACTTTTTAGTACTGAAACATGGAATACATTATGTATTCTTATGTGTCCTCGTAAAGCCAATTGATAGGCCATGGGTCCAATGTGGGCTAAGATGTGAAAGGGGCCGCAGAATCGAGGAGCCAATTTGGCACATCTTGCCCATTGCAAGGTGCTCTTCTTTGGTATAACTCACATGTATAAATGATCCCCTACTTGAAACTCTCGGTAACTTCGTCGTTTATCTGCATAGAATTTTTGTCTGTCTTGGGCATACTTTAATTTTCTCCTTATTTTCCTTACTATATCTTCCATTTCCTTTAACATGTCTGGTCCGAGTAGCATCTTATCTTCTAGACCACTCCAGTTAATAGGTGTCCTACTCTTACGTTAGTATAGAACTTCAGATGGACTCATTTTTGAAGATGAATGGTAGTTATTATTGTAAGAAAATTAAACTAAGTGCATATATTCTAAACATTTAGATGGTTGTTGCATTAAAAACATTCTAAGAATGTCTTCAAGCACTTGATTAACCCGCTCAGTCTGTCCATCAGTCTTAGGGTGACACGCAGTGCTGAATTGAATCTGTGTGCCTAATCCAACAAATAGATTTTTCCAGAAGGCAGATTCGAATTTCACATCACGATCTAAGATCACTATCTTTGGTAACCCGTGCAATCTAAAAATGTCAGTAATATGTACAATTTTCTAAGTGGACTGCACCGGTATAAAATGAGCTGATTTACTTAATTTATCAACTTCTACCATTATCGAATCATTTAGTCTTTTGGTTTTGGGTAGCCCTATGATAAAATCTAAAGTAATAATTTCCCATTTCCATTCAAGAATGGGTAAAGGATGTAGCAATCCCATAGAATGTTGATGTTCAATATTGACTTGCTGACATTCGATGCATCTGACCAAATAATCAACAATTTCTACCTCCATGCTAGGCTAGAAATACTTCTTTCTTATGGATGTAATTCATTTTTGGTAACCAGGATGATCCGTGTACGGAATCCTATGGAATTTCATCCATAATTAACTGTTTGATATTTCCATTATTGGGGATAGACAATCTGCCTCTATAATGCAGAATTTCCCTTGAATCAACATCATAACCTAGTTGATTTTCTTTGTTGATCCCAAAATTAGCTTGCTGCCACAAAAATTGGTACTCTGGGTCCTTCACACTAGCTTCCTTAATTAGATCTGTAAAATTAGTTTTAGCTTGACTAATGGAGATGTCATATACATGATGAAGCTTTCTACTTAAAGCATTACCTACCATATTCTTTCATCCCTTTAAATGCTTAATTTCGAAATGAAATTCACCTAAGAACACAACCCTTCTGGCTTGTTGAGAATTAAGGGTAGGCTAGCTGAAATAATTAGTCAAACTACTGTGATCAGTTTTTAAAATAATTTTCTTACCTAGGAGATAATGCCACAACATTTTTAGAGCATGTATTACAACTGTCAGTTCTAAATCATACGCAAAATATTTTTTCTCATGATCTTTTAGCTTATGGGATCTGTAAGCCACTACTAAACATTCTTGCATTAACACTCCACCCACTCCTTCTTTTCTTGCATCCATGCAAACCAAAAATTCCACTTCCGGGTCGACAATTCTCAATATGAGGGTTGTGGTAAGCAAATGCTTTAATTGGTCCAAGCTGTTTTGACACTCTACTGTTTAGATGAAAATTTCCCCTTTTTCTATAGAGAGGTGAGAGGGTAATCCACGTTAGAGAAGCCTTCAATGAAACTTCTATAGTATCCAGATAATCCCAAAAAGGATCGGATATCAGAGACATTTTGAGGAGCTATCCAATCCAGGATTCTCTTAAACTTTTCTAGTTCAACAACAATTTCTTCCTAGGATATCACATATCCCAAATATTGAAACCTATCCTTATAGAATTGATACTTACTATACTTTACGTATAACTGATAATCCCGCAAGATTTGGAGTACAACCCGAAGATTTTCCCTATGCTCCTCTATGTTTTTGGAATATATTAAAATATCATAGATAAATATCAATACAAAATTTTCCAAATACTTATGAAATATGTTGTTCATAGACACATGAACATAGCAAGGGAATTTGTAAGGCCGAAAGGTAACACTACAAACTCGTAATGAATGTACTGTGTCTGAAATGTTGTCCTGCATATGTCTTCATCTTTGATACGGATTTGATGGTATTCGAATCGTAAGTCTATTTTTGAAAAAATGGTTGCACCCTTGACTTGATCAAACAGATCATCTATCCATGGAAATGGATATTTATTCTTGATGGTGAGCTTGTTGAGTTGTCGATAGTCTATACACAATCATAGCATGCCATCCTTATTTTTAACAAACATCACAGGGGCATCCAAAGGCAAAACACTAGGACAGTTATATCCTTTGTCCAACAATTCCTGAATCTGTAATTTTAATTCAGTAAGTTCGGGAATACTCATTCTGTAATAAGTTTTTGACACCGGTGCAGCTCTAAGTATCAACTTAATGGTATACTCTATATCCCGCTTAGGGGTAGACCTGGTATTTATTCTGGGAATAAATACCATCAACGAATTCTTGGATTATAGGAATGTTATCTAAAGTAGTAGTCTTCTCCTTAGAGTTAGAATACCCCACCTATACGACATAAATCTGGCATCCCTTTCAGATGCACTTGGCTAATTGAGTAGTAGTAATAGGTCTTAATTTCAGGGGTGTTCTAATCCCTTGAATTCCATGCCTAACTCCATTTTCATCCAAAAAGTTAATGGTCTTCTCCTTACAATTCACTACAATCCAATGTTTCTCCAGTTAATCCATGCCTATTAAAATGTTGTAAGATCCTAAAGGTAAAATATTTGAATCAACAAGCACAAGTTGCTCTGCCAATTTGATTGTACACCCTTCTATATTAGCAGTAACTCTTCTTTTTTCTCCAATAGCTAACTCCACTAGCCATGAGTTTTTAAGATTTTGGGATTTTAATTGGAATTTTTCAACAATTTTTGGACTTATATAACTCAGCCTATCTCGTGGGTCAATTAACACAAACACAATTTGGTTCAAAATTTTACCTTCGAATTCTATCATTGATGGTTGATACTCCGCTTGATGATCCTCCAACGCTGCATTTATCTTGGGAAAAGTTATGGTTAATTCTCCCACGGTGGATTCTTCTTGAATGTTTGCTATTGGTTTTTACCTTCTTCTGTGGGGGCAATTATTGATGTAATGAGGCTCCCCACAACCACAACATTGCAGAGGGGTTCTGGTGGATGAGTAAAAATCTGTCTTTTTCTATTGTTCCACCGGTTTCATCTCACTTGTTGCCTTGGCCTCTGGGGCTCCTATTCCAATTACCTTTCTTTAAGAATTTCTATAAGGTCCTTTTGAGTTCCTGGATCTTTTTCCTCTATAATTTTGAGACTGTACCTTCCAATATATCCATATTTTCACATGTCCCCTCTGTTGTACATGATCAAACTTCTACAAACTTTCATAAGCAATCGAGTTCTGAGCTTCCAGATCCTCCCCTTTTCAGCCTTGGAAAATCATTTCCATGATTATTATTATTATCTTCCGCCCCCAAAGTGCACTATCAAAGGCTGGAAATTCATATTTCGGAACAATTGAGCCATAGCCCCTTTGGCCCCAGCCCCCTCCGTCTCGTTCTCCATATAACCCAGGCAGCAAACCGTGCACTAAAACGGAGAGGCGCTTATCGTACAAATCTATCGGGCACGCTATCAGCCGTCAAATCAAACGAAAATCAACGGTCCGCTGCCTATTGCCCTAGTGGTCCCCACCCCATGTCCATCGCGCAAAAACCAGCCTGTTTTCATCGCACTGCCTATCCAAGGCAAGCGGTATTGTTCCAAACGCAGCGATTCCATTGAACGATGGACACGCGTCCCAGTGTACGACGGCAATACCACCCTCCATCGCGCATTATCTCTCAACCAAAGTCGTGCAGCGATATTAACTCTGGTCATCTGATCCGAAGAGCTCAATCCAACTGCGACTATTCTCCAAAGTTGTGCAACCTTTAACTCACGACTATATCACTCGTGGCCCACCATCTCACCACCGCCCGACATAATATTAACCGTCGATCCCGTTTTGATCGTATGGCCCAGGATGGTTCGAGCACCCCGTCGGTTGACCGAATCCACTTCCACGTCACCCCTTCCGGGTAATCTCTCGTACGCCCACGTGTCATTCATGCATCGTTTACGTGTCTATGTTGTCTGTCTCTGCCTCTTCCACAGAGCATCACCCCACTGTGTTTCTCGCTGCCACCCTCCATTCCTCCATCACCCTGCTTCTCCTCGTCGTTTCAGTCAGTCCATATCGCCACTCCGTGGTCATTTCCTCATTCGTTACCCTGGCGCCTGGTTTTCTTTAACTGTTTTGTGGGTTTTGCAGGTTAACAATGGTGAAGAATTATCATAATTTTACCGCCTCCATTACAGAAGCCAAGAACACATGACATGACCTTGTTTCAGGAGCAAGATTTATGAAGAAAGATCCGGGAGCCGCTATGAAATGACCAACATTAAATGAAGCAAGGGTTAAAATCCGTCGAAACGTCCAGAGAAATTCAAGATGCAGATGTTACAGATGGAGATATTAATTATCGTGGCAAACAACGTCAATGAAAGATCCAAGAAATGCAGTACTTGGCATTGAAGAATTCAAATTTCAATTTGGCCTTCAGAAGACGGAAAGTACCAGTACATAAAAATCATATCCTCCAGGTTTTACTTCAACAGATTTTTCTCTCACAAGAGTACAGAATGTTATATGTTTTATTCTTCATACCTTAGCCCTGAAGATATTTGCACCTACTGCATTTATGTTATGGAGCAACCAAAGAGTACTTACAGCGTTCTTGCGCTGTTAAACACTTTGGGCAGGCAATTTCTCACCATTTTGTTTCAATGAAATAGTTAATTGTTTCACCTACTTCTTTTATGAGTTTTATCTCCTCCTTCCTCTATAAAAGGGGAAAAGAAAAACATTGTAGTGGTTCCAGACTTTTATCAGAAAATTGTGCCGTGAAAGGCATTTTTGTATACATTTTGTAAAGCTTTGGTATCGAGGCTCAGAGCCCGTAGGGTCTCAGTGAGGAGGAGTTCTATCTGTTATGAGGATTCCGATCTTTGGTGTTTCACAGTATGTACTTTTCCTTATGTGTTTGATACAATATTCCATTTCATGCATCTTCTTGTATCATGTTACTGGAATGCGAGTGACTCACTGATTTTAGATAAGGATTCATCCTAGTTGATGCCCATATTTGGATCAGTCAAGCGCTTTAAATATGGCTCAGGCATGATATACTGTTTCATATTCATTTCATCCATGTTTCTGCTATATTAGTTGCTTTGGGAGGGTGCTTTTAAAACACCATTGTCATGTATGGATTCTTAGAATGATAAGCCCATATGTGGTTCTGTTGTGTATCTGGGTATCAGACCAAAGTTAACTAATATCCTCTTGTGTTTCTTTCCCTCCACACACTTTCTGATATTTGATTTCTATGACATATTATTTGAATCGGCCCTCTTTACAGTAAATTGTCTCTTAACTGTCTGATGCTTTAATATTGGAGCTTTGCATTGTGCCTCTGCAACATTACTTTCCCTGCGACAGTTTCTGTGATTGCTGGTCCCATTCTAAATCAATTTCCATGTTTAGCAAGATATAGTAGGAGAGCCTTTGGATTGACAACCCAGTTTTATTATATGCCTCCTTCTATGCTAAGATGTCCTAGGCACTGGTCTATGGCAGCTCTAGACTGTCTCTAGGGTAGACAATAATTGTCGACAACATCTTTCTGGCGTCGTTGCCGGGGAATGAATTTAAGAATATCAGTTTCCCTGGGCCTCGACAAATCATATTCACTCTCTAATCAGGTGAGCACAGAGAGTTGAAGAGTTGCATATCTCTCACCTTGGCGACTCCACTGTTATTCATTTGATAAATCTATTGGTAGTCCTGGCTCCCCGAAAGCCACATTTAAGGTCAGATACGTCCAAATCGAAGATACCCTCTACGTCTGACCCAGAGAAGAGTATACACAGAAGAAGTTGGAACGAGAGGAAATCAGCCCGTGCTGAAATCCCTGAGTTTTTCGAAGAATATTTTCCATCGTCTTCTTTTCAAGAAATTCCAGTAGGAAATCCTGACTCCACTGAGGAAAATCCTGAATACTACTCAAGCAGCCCACCCAGGGGAAGTGCTAGAACCAAAGAGAACTTTTTTCCAACCCCTGAGGCTGAAGAAGTTAAAGAAGTTATAGAAGTAGCCCCTGTTAACCGTGAATTTTTCCCATCTACGCCTCAGGCTGTTGCACAGTATACCCCCATTATTATTCATACTCCACTTCCTCCTACTCCTTTCCCTTCATTTGTACACCAGATTGTCGCCCAACCCCCAACTCCTCCAATGGAAATGTTCCAGCCTTTTTGTTGAACAAGTATGCTCCCCTGGCATTACCTCAAGTGTTGAATGATATGCCACAGGATTATTTGAAGGTATTGCTCAGATTCACTGGAAAAAATGAGACTGATGCTCAGAAGCATCTTGAGACTTTCTGCTCTTTTGTAGAGAACTTTAATGTTGAACATCAATATGTAGTCTTAAGACTATTTGTGCAATCCTTGGACGGTGAAGCCAGAAAATGGTTCAAGACATTGGGAAACCATTCAGTGACCACTTGGGATGATATGGAAAATACTTTTCTCAGAAAAAGGGGAGAAAAGAAAGATCACGGACAGTGCCTCACTGAATTCAATACACTCGAGAAGAAACATAGTGAAGGGGTGTCCGAGTTTATTAAGAGATTCAATAAGTTATATCTAAACCTCCTTGCAGATATGAAGCCTCATCAGAATGCTGCTAAAGTTGTTTTCATAACAGTTTTTGATTCAGATTTCGGTTTCTCTCTTAGGGAAAGAAAGACTGCCACCCTAGATGATGCTCAGTCAGATGCTCTTGAATTGGAAGAAAACTTTGCCTCCACCAGAAAATTAAAAGGAAAAGCTGAACAGGATAGCAGAAGAAGAGGCAAAGAAGAAGTATCTACTTCTAATCAGGACAAGGATTCAGATAAAATGGAGGAAATAAGCAAGATGATCAAAAATATGGTCAAGCTAGAACTGGAGGCCAATAATACAGCCCCCAAGAATTTTTATAATGCCCCAAACAGAGGTTACAATCCTCAGTATAGAAAGCCACCCTTGCAAATATTACCAAGAGAAGCAAAGGAGCAACAGGATCAGGTACCACACCCATTTTACCTGGAAGGCCCAGTAAATGACTCCACTGACGATGCGGCCTATGAACTGCAAGATGCAAATCTTGCTTTTTCAAATGATGATGAAATAGAATGCCCATTGCAAGAAGAAGAGGAAGAGACCAGAGATACAGAAGATGCAGAACTTGATCACTACTGCAAACAGTTTAATGATTTCATGCAAGCACATTTTAATAGGAGATATGATCTCAGATCCTCCAGAAAGAGAACTCGGACCCAAGATCATGAAGAAGAGCCTCCCCAGAAGGAAGCTCCTACTCAAAAAGAGTCAACAACGAAGAAAGTCACAGATAAAGGTAAGAGTCCTCTGAACAAACCTTTGCAGTCTGTTGATCAAATTCCTTCTTCTTCAAAAGTAGTTACTCCTCCTAATGCTGAGTATGTATCAAAAGAAGTTAAACCTTCAGCTGAAAATAAAGAGTAAAAAGAATTTGTAATAGAAAATCCCCCTCCTGCTTTTAATTTACAAAAAGAACTTGAGAAATTCAAGATCCCAGTCCCTTTGACTGAGCTGTTAAAACAACCCGTATATCAATCTCAAGTTACTTCTTCGTTACTTCCTCCTGAAGCACCAATAATTCTACATAGTCTTAATCTTCAAGAAGAAAGACCCATGGTAGTTTTTGGCCCACATGTCGAAAAGATAGACCCTTCTAATCCTCCTTTCTACGTGTCTCTAGTTATTCATGACCTGCTGTTACACAATTGTATGTTAGATTCTGAGGCTTCCCATAATCTTATGCCTTTATCAGTCATGGAACAACTAGGTCTACAAATCACACGTCCATATAAAAACCTATATTCATTTGATTCCAAAAGAGTTAAATGTTTGGGGATGATTAAAGATTTAGTGGTCAATCTGGCCCAAATCCCAGCAAAAAGTGTAGTAATGGACATTGTGGTAGCTGACATCCCAGCTCGCTTTGGCATGTTGTTGTCAAGGTCCTGGGGTACAAAAATTGGTGGGTCACTCAAGATGGATTTAACCTATGCCACTATCCCTATTTTTGGTGGCCAAGAGAGGAGGTTATACAGAGAAACCATATTTGTCAATATGGTGACCAAGGCTGACAGTTCATAAAATGCACCAGTCTATAGCAAGGAGGGAGATTTGTCATGTTTTATGTTTGAAGAAGACCAAAATTTTGCTCATGAACCTTCCTTCTGCCAAATAAAAACTGAGCAGTCTTTAGAAGACCGTGAAGCAGGAGTATGGACTTTGCATTTTGATGGAGCAAACGCAAGAGAAGGTAATGGGGCTGGAGTATTATTAATCTCCCCTACAGAAAAATGGGTTCCACTGTCTTTTAAATTGGAATATGAAGCTACTAATAATGTGGCTGAATATGAGGCACTATTGTTAGGATTGAAAACGGCCAGGAGCATGGGTATACATAGTTTAAAAGTTCTGGGAGATTCTGAGTTGGTGGGCAGACAAGTCAGAAATCAGTGTCAAACCAAACACCCCCGGCTGAGAGATTACAGGAATGAAGTATGGGACATGGTGGAGAATTTCCTCTTAGCATTCAATATCCAGTTCATGCCCCGGGAGCAGAACAGAATGGCAGATTCGCTTGTTGTAGCTGCCAGTACATTTCGTCCTCCTCAGAACCCTCTCTTGAGGTATGAAATCGAGGTACGTTATAGGCCATCCATCCCAGATAATATTAAGCACTGGCAGGTATTTGAAGATGATGAACAGATGAAGAAATTCCTGGAGACAGTGGGAGAATTCTCCAATATGGAGATTGATGATTGTGAAGAAGATGAGGCTGGAAATATTTCAGAAAATACGTGGGAAGAGAAAATGGCAGGAAGTAAAGTGTTGCAATTCAAGGGAAATGTGATACCCAGAGGGTTGGTGCCTCTAGAAAGGTTATTTGACAAGAATGATGTCCCTTTGCAGTAGAATAAAGTAGTAGAAGAAAATCAAATGGAAGATCTGAATCTGGGTACCAATGTTGAGCCTAAAAATGTAAAGCTATCTAAGAGGTCCCAGAGGAATATAAGGAAAAATACTTGAAATTATTTCAATCTTATAAAGATGTATTTGCATGGTCCTATCAGGACCTAAAAACTTTTGATGTTAGTATAATGCAGTATAAAATTCCTCTGAGGGAAGGTGCAAAACCTTATAAGCAGAAGCTCAGACAGATAAATCCTCTGCTGCTTCCCTCCATTGAAAAAGAAATCAAGAAGCTGCTAAAGGCCAAAATAATTGTGTCGTTAAGGTACTCTGAATGGGTTGCTAATTTGGTCCCTGTTCGAAAGAAGAATGGAGAAATAAGGATGTGTGTGGATTTCAGGAATTTAAATAGAGCATTTTTAAAAGATAATTACCCACTGCCTAAGATGGACCACATCCTGCAGAAAGTGGTGGGAGCCTCCAGAATGTCCAAGATGGATGGTTTTTCTGGTTATAATCAGGTAGCCGTGTTCCTAGAAGATCAAAAGAAGACTGCTTTCACCACACCATGGGGAACATTCATGTATGCCAGGATGCCTTTTGGGTTAATCAATGCAGGAGCTACCTTTCATAGGGCTATGGACATTGCTTTTGTGGGTGAGCAGGACAAATTTTTGGTGGTATATCTTGATGATATTACAGTGTTTTCAAAAAGTGATGATGAACACATTGAGCATCTATGCAGAACTTTTGAAAAATGCAGAAGGTATGGCCTTTCTCTTAATCCACAAAAGTCTTTATTTGCATTAGAGGAAGGCAAACTTTTGGGGCACATTGTAACTAAGGACGGGGTAAAGATAGATCCCAGAAGAGTAGAGGTTATAAATAGTATCCCTTTCCCCAGGAACAAGAAAGAAGTGAAAGTATTTTTAGGCCGTATCAATTTTCTGAGAAGGTTCATTCCTAACTATGCTGAAATAGCTAGGCATATAACTAATATGCTAAAAAAGAACAATGAGGTGAAATGGTCACAAGAATCACGGGAGGCAAAGCTGCATTTGCTGAAGCCCCTTGTACTGGCTAGACCAGATTATGCAAAGCCATTCATGATCTTTTCTTTTGCATCGCCTCATACAGTAGCTGGAGTGTTATTGCAGAAAAATCAAGATGGATATGAGCAGCCTGTTTCCTTTTTCAGCCAGGTGCTCCATGACGCAGAATTAAAATACAATATATTGGAAAAGCAGGCATATGCCCTAGTAAATTCCCTCAAGGCCTTTAGAATGTACGTTTTACAGTCCCACATTACTGCATATGTCCCCACTGCAGCTGTTAAAGACATTCTCATCCAGGGAGACAGTGAAGGGAAAAGGGGGAGATGGATTGCAAAAATACAAGAATATGACTTGGATATCAGACCTACTAAGCTAATTAAAGGGCAGGGGTTAGCCAAGATTCTATCTGAATCAAATTATCAGGTTTTAGGCATAAATTTTTCCATGGTAGCAAACGAAGAGTTTGAGAAAGAAAAAGAACAGCAAGGGCTGGAGATGGCTACTCAAAAAGTACACATGAAGTATCTCACTAGCCCATGGTACAAAGAAATAGTTGAATACCTTTTGACACTCGGTTGTCCACCCAGCTGTGATAAAGAAAAACACAGGGCTTTGAGATTAAAATCACAAAATTACATAGTTGCTAATGGCCAATTGTACTGGAGAGATCCTTTTGGCATCCTATTATTATGCCTCACAGAGGATGAAGTAGAAAGTATAATGAAGGAATTTCATGAAGGAATTTGTGGAGGCCATTACAACTGGAGGGCCACAGCTCATAAAATCTTGAAGGCTGGTTTCTACTGGCCAAAATTATTTGGAAATGTTTTTGCTTGGGTTAGATTGTGTGATAAGTGTCAGAAATTTGCTGAGAAACAGAAGCTAGCAGCTCTGCCCTTGATTCATGTTCATGTGAATGAGCCATTTCAACAACGAGGAATATATTTTATTGGAGAAATACATCCCCCATCGAGTGGGAAACATAAATGGATATTAACAGCCACAGATTATTTTACGAAATGGGTGGAAGCCATACCTGCAAGGAATGCTACTGACACTGTCATCATCAAGTTCATGGAGGAAAACATCATTTCCAGGTTTGGATGTCCTGCCAGAATAGTGACTGATAATGCTCAGGCCTTCAAATATGCAAAATTTGTAAATTTTTGCCAGCAATATAATATCACCTTGAAGCACTCCACAGCCTATTATCCTCAGGGGAACGGTTTGGCATAATCTTCCAACAAAACCCTAGTGAGGGCCTTGAAGAAAACAATCAATGAAAATTAGAAGAATTGGGATTCCCAATTGAAATTTTCTCTATGGGCTAATAGAATTACTTGTAAGCGAGCAACTGGGAAATCCCCATATGAGTTGGTATATGGACAAGCAGCAGTGTTTCCTGTGCAGCTGGCTTTTCCAGTGGCACGTTTCGTGCAGGAAAATCAGGAAGAGCCAGATGAGATGGTCAGAAGAATTAATCAGCTGGTGGAGTTAGAGGAAACACGAGATCAAGTGAATTAGAGATTAGCTGGATACCAAGAAAGAATGAAAAACATATTCGATCAGCACGCAAAAGATAGAAAATTTCCAGTTGGTGATCTGGTTCTCAGATGGGATGTCCAGAGAGCTGAAAAGGGAAAACATGGAAAATTCGATCCATTGTGGTTTGGCCCGTTCACAATTGTCGAACAAGGGGGCAATAACACGTTTAGATTGGAGAATTTACAGGGCGACTTACTTGATGCCCCTGTAAACGACCAATTTCTGAAACCCTATTTCCAATTCTGATTCAAGTCGTGGTGGCCTGACTGTATCATACTGTATATAAATTTTTGTTCTATTGCTATCTGAACGATGCGGGGTTATATTGAATCATGAAGAGAAAGGGTTTTGATGGGCGAGGTCTGCATAGAAAATGATCAAAGGGTCTGCAAGTTCTTGACACGTCCAGGAGCGAACGTGTCGTCCCCAGGAGGAGCCGATGTTGTATATGATCAACCTTCTACAAACTTTCATAAACAATCGAGTTCTGAGCTTCCAGATCCTCCCCTTTTCAGCCTTGGAAAATCATTTCCAGTATTATTATTATTATCTTCCACCCCCAAAGTGCACTATCAAAGGCTGGAAATTCATATTTCGGAACTGTTGAGCCATATCCCCTTTGGCCGCAGCCCCCTCCGTCTTGTTCTCCATATAACGCAGGCAACAAACCGTGCACTAAAACGGAGAGGTGCTTATCATACAAATCTATCGGGTGCACTATCAGCTGTCAGATCAAATGAAAATCAACGGTCCGCTGCCTATTTCCATAGTGGTCCCCACCCCGTGTTCATCGCGCAAAAACCAACGTGTTTTCATCGCACTGCCTATCCAAGGCAAGCGGTATTGTTCCAAACGCAACGATTCCATTGAACGATGGACACGCGTCCCGGTGTACGACGGCAATACCACCCTCCATCGCGCATTATCTCTCGACCAAAGTCGTGCAGCGATATTAACTCTGGGCGTCCAATCCGAAGAGCTCAATCCAACGGCGACTATTCTCCAAAGTTGTGCAGCCTTTAACTCACGACTATATCACCCATGGCCCACCATCTCACCACCGCCTGACATAATATTAACCGTCGATCCCGTTTTGATCGTATGGCCCAGGATGGTTCGAGCACCCCGTCGGTTGACCGAATCAACTTCCATGTCACCCCTTCCGGGTAATCTCTCGTACGCCCACGTGTCATTCATGCATCGTTTACGTGTCTATGTTTTATGTCTCCACCTCTTCCACACAACGTCACCCCACTGTGTTTCTCGCTGCCACCCTCCATTCCTCCATCACCCTGCTTCTCCTCGTCGTTTCAGTTAGTCCATATCGCCACTCCGTGGTCATTGCCTCATTCGTTACCCTGGCGCCTGGTCTTCTTTAACTGTTTTGTGGGTTTTGCAGGTTTACAATGGTGAAGAATTATCATAATTTTATCGCCTCCATTACAGAAGTCGAGAACACATGACAAGACCTTGTTTCAGGAGAAAGATTTACGAAGAAAGATCCGGGAGCCGCTATGACATGACCAACATTAAATGAAGCAAGGGTTAAAATTCGTCGAAACCTCCAGAGAAATTCAAGATGCAGATGTTACAGATGGAGATATTAATTATCGTGGCAAACAACGTCAATGAAAGATCCAAGAAATGCAGTACCTGGCATTGAAGAATTTAAATTTCAATTTGGCCTGTAGAAGACGGAAAGTACCAGTACATAAAAATCATATCCTCCAGGTTTTACTTCAACAGATTTTTCTCTCAGAAGAGTACAGAATGTTATATATTTTATTCTTCATACCTTACCCTTGAAGAGATTTTCACCTACTGCATTTATGTTATGGAGCAACCACAGAGTACTTATAGCGTTCTTGCGCTGTCAAACACTTAGGGCGGGAATTTTCTCACCATTTTGTTTCAATGAAATAGTTAATTGTTTCACCTACTTCTTTTATGAGTTTTCTCTCCTCCTTCCTCTATAAAAGGGGAAAAGAAAAACATTGTAGGGGTTCCAGACTTTTATCAGAAAATTGTGCTGTGAAAGGCATTTTTGTATACATTTTGTAAAGCTTTGGTATTGAGGCTCAGAGCCCGTAGGGTCTCAGTGAGGAGGAGTTCTATCTGTTATGAGGATTCTGGTCTTTGGTGTTTCACAGTATGTACTTTTCCTTATGTGTTTGATACAATATTCCATTTCATGCATCTTCTTGTATCATGTTACTGGAATGCGAGTGACTCACTGATTTTAGATAAGGATTCATCCTAGTTGATGCCCATATTTGGATCAGTCAAGCGCTTTAAATATGGCTCAGGCATGATATACTGTTTCATATTCATTCCATCCATGTTTTTGCTATATTAGTTGCTTTGGGAGGGTGCTTTTAAAATGCCATTGTCATGTATGGTTTCTTAAAATGATAAGCCCATATGTGGTTCTGTTGTGTATTTGGGTATCAGACCAAAGTTAACTAATATCCTCTTGTGTTTTTTTCCCTCCATACACTTTCTGATATTTGATTTCTGTGACATATTATTTGAATCGGCCCTCTTTACAGTAAATTGTCTCTTAACTGTCTGATGCTTTAATATTGGATCTTTGCATTGTGCCTCTGCAACATTACTTTCCCTGCGACAGTGTCTGTGATTGCTGGTCCCATTCTAAATCAATTTGCATGTTTAGCAAGAGATAGTAGGAGAGCCTTTGGATTGACAACCCAGTTTTATTATATGCCTCCTGCTATGCTAAGATGTCCTAGGCACTGGTCTATGGCAGCTCTAGACTGTCTCTAGGGTAGACAATAATTGTCGACAACACCCTCTTTGCTTCATCTGATGATAGAAAAGTTGGGCCTTTCAAATCACTTCATCCATAGTCCAAGCCGTATCGAACTCTATTCTTTCCTTCATATTCCTAGGTAAACTGCTTAGAAAACCTGTACTTTGGCCTTTTTCTCCCTAAGATACGACACATATCATAACAGAGATGTGAACTTGGTCAAAAAATCATCTATGGACATCTATCCCAACCTCAAGTAATGAGATTCTTGCTATTTTTCATCATAAAATATTTCATTTAAATACTTTCCTTCGAAATATCTTTGAAACTTTTCCCACGGTTGTTCTTCCAGAGATTTTGCTGATTTCACCTCCTCCCACCAGAGAGTGGCATTTCCCCGAAGCTGATAGATGGCCAATCGGGCCTTGAGGTTATTGTCGTACTCATATAATTTAAAATACTTGTTCATGTCCATGATCCATGCTTCAACAACTTCTTATGTTTCACTGTCAAAGGTTGGTGGCTTTAATATTTTTCTAAATTCCCCATGCAGTTCCATTTTCTTCTTTTTATCTTCCTTTGGTATGAGATATACTTTGACTCATCCTCAGTATTAACTCTATAGCCCTTGATCCTTTTTTTTTTCCTTCCTTCAGGTAGATTCTCTCCCCTGTGCAGATGCACTTCTTCTTCTTTGATTTTTTATTTAGGACAAGGACCAGTAGTGCGATGATTTTTCTTATCTAACAGACTCTTCAGGATTTTCTCCTGCTCACGCATTAGCCTCTCATTTTCAGATCTAATTATTTGCATCTCTGTTTGTAGTTGTTGAACTGTATCCAGTAATATGTTAGCATTATTTTGGTGTTTTGTACCTAGTTGTACCCATACTTTTGTGGTGACCTTTGGATTGGTCGCTGGATATACTGCTCCGGTGGACTGTGAAGGTAATTATCCTATCCTCATCCTACCTATGTTTGTTTTGAACACAACAACACATCATTATCACAACATAGGCCTTAGTGTTGAAACTAGGCTCCGCTACCATTTGTAATGTCTCTCCTACCTTAAATCTCACTAAATAAAAAATAAAAAATAAAATCTAATTCCTTATCTTTTCTAGCATTCCACATTATATGACTTATTAATTATCACCAAAAACACAGGACAAGTATTAATAGGAAACATTGGTCACCATATAATATACTTGGAACACTATTTAATACGAAACATTGGGGACCATGTAATATACCTGGAACATTATTTAACACATCCAAAAACACTACCCATATAGCTGGCAGTTCGACCTAGGAACTGCATATTTTTTCACACATAGCATATATATTATGGAAATATAACACAGTGGTATATAATTGAGATTTGATTCACATCTGTATATGTTTTAATTAGTTTCATATGTTATGGTACCCGATGTTGCAATACTCGTTAATCTCGATATTTATTTTGTCCTCCATAAATCCTCTGGATTTGGCCACAAAACTACGACTCCCATTCCCCTTCCTAGATCAATGGTTGACGATCATAGTAGTTAGGGTAACTGATTATCAGGAAGGAGGGCCAGAGAATTTCTCACTTTGCCCACGGAGTGGAAGGTGGGTTTCGTCTGCAATTATAAACCCTTCACCTGAACTCTTCATGTTCAGTGTTCAGTTTCCCTTTTGTCGTTACCCTTTGTCTTTATGCTACAACCTTGTCAGGACGTGGTCACGATATTTATGCCCAGAGTGTGGTCACCTCAAGTCGGGTTGTGTTACTGGTTCACTCCAGTTCATGGGTCGAAACCCCTCTTGCTGAGTGAGGTCGAGGTTCCTTTCTTAACTTTATCTGGTGTTTTTCCTCTGTTAAGATCTACCCTTACTGTGTGTGCACTGATTTACATCCTTAACCCTTTTGCAGACTACCCTAAACCCTCTCACTCTGCATCATGAATGGAAGGCTAGGGTTTGACATTCCAGTGAACTTGATTATGTCGTCTAGGTTTGCTACGACAGCCATACCTTTGTTTACTTTAATTTGTTACATTATATATGGGGTTTTGCTTAATCCATTAAACCAGTCCGTGACATGGATAGAAGGACATGTTTCTCCTCCTCTTATAGGTAAGGTTTTACAATTAATTTTCAACTATTTTTGGGTTATTTTTTAATGAAGCACGGGGTTGAATGAATTTCTAACCCTGCATTGCTTTATGGAAGGTAATACCTTATCACCTGTTGGTTTTCCATGGATGGTTGATTCCTCATATGAAATTCTCTGTCATGACCGTCATTTCCCTTTCACAGGTATTTCTCTGAGGTCTACTTCTGGTTCAAGGGAAAGGATTCTCAGTAATGGCCATGGGTCCTATGGTTGCTTTTAAGTTGGTTATGAACAAAGATATGGCATCTTTGTGTATTGCAAATGTTCACTTATATTTTTGTTTGTTTTAGAGGCTTGGCCAGATAACTATGCTCTGCCAGCCTAAGAAATGTTGGTTATATGTAATATTAGGTGACCAAGTTTGAGAACCTTAGACAGTGTTCCAAATTTATATATATTTTTTCCGTGTTGACCTTGTTACTTGTCAAGCTCTGGTTAGTGTATGAAATAATGTATATTTTTGAGAAGATGCTTTTTCTATGCATTAATTTTGTTAATGTTTAACAGTCTCAGGTTACCTTGGGCAGAGAGTGCGTGAATTTATTATTGCATTAATGTACTTGTCTAAATTGTTTTATGGTTAATAATTTACTACTCAGGAATTTACAGTATCTTCTTTCCTTAGAGTATTTCGAATATCATCCTGCTGGTCAATTTATTATACTACGATATGTTATGAAAATGTATATAAAAGTATATTTTATTTTCTTATTTTATGTTTATGATTTTGGTTACATTTTCTTTCTCCCAAGCTTCTACTTTAATCTGATGTTATTTTATTTGTCTTAGTAGGCCTGCCTATCTTCCAGAGCCTATAATATTGATTTTTCCTCCCTTCAACTAGGTACACTTTCCCCTCCTTAGCGGGACTGCTCGGTTTTACCCTTAATTGGGTTCCTGGTCTAACTTGCTCACTACGAATTTTCTTGATTCTAGGTGAGTTGAGTACCATTTCACAGTCTATTTGCATCACCAACACGTCTAGACTTATGCACAGATTCTTTACCGCCCTGTCAGTAAACACATACATCTTTATATGTACATGCATTCTCTATAAATTAATCATATAGCACTATGGTATCAATACACATTAAGCTTTCCATATGCCTATTGGAACCCTCTATAATTTGTAACTTGTAGCAGTGCAATTTTAATGTACAGTAAGGCATAAGATAGGTCTATAGGAATTCGCTATAATGTAGACATATAATGATGTAGCATTAAAAACATAGCAAGGCTTATCTACTTCTATACTCATTCAACATTATTCAAAACAAAAGAACAACTACTTAGTTGTTTCGAGAAGGAGAATACACAACTCCCACCTGAGTATTGATACTCCTCCCAACCTATGAGATCAGTTGTTACTGCATCTCCCCCTGAGCCACTACACACTTGGACTTGGGCGATCAATGGAAAAATGTCTTGACCATCCGATCCTTACCAGACATGGTCCCTTTCATTCCCTTTTTCCTGGAAACTCTTTCTTGATCTCATTAATTTTTTCTCACTCCTCTCCAGCCTCGAATCCTGTTATCTTATTAGTGTTTCATTTTTTAACAATGAGGATTGTTCAAGAATTTAACTACTCTACCCGCTGCCCATAACTTTACATAACTGTGTGAGTCTCTCATGTATCTTTTCCAAGGTCGAGTTGTGTATTGACCCTCTTGTCATGTATTAACCACTCAATATAATTGCAACTTTAACACCAACAAAAAAATAAAATTGTATTGCTACTTAATCTTACTTCTTCAGTTCAGTAATTCAAATGGAAGTAAAAATCATTTTGTTTAGTAATTAAAATAAAATATAATAAAAATTCATTTTTTTTTTTTCACCAGGCGGGATATTATAGTTACATGTTGGGAAGGGAAAACTACTATAAGTGGCCATGTACCCATTATGTATTCATCCTCTTGCATTTGTATTTTAGGGCATCCAGAATCAAGGGAGTGCATCGCGTTTCTTGTGTCATTATCCACCTCCTCTGATATTACAAAAATATGGAATAATTTTTATTAGATGATAAATATAGGCATATAGTTATGGTTTTGGTTTGGTATAGTCAAGAATTACTTGTTGTTATAGTCTTACTAATAAGTTTATGGGGTAATAAAAATAATTAAGGTATGGATTCAAGTTGTTGGAGATATTTTGTAATTTTGTTCGTGTAAATATGTATTTTATATATATGTAATTAATAAATAAAATTTGTTTTCTATACAATATAATATAAAATAAATGTTATTTTATTTAATTATTAAATATTTTATAGTATGTATAAAGTTTGGATAAATAAATTATTTGTATAATAAATTTATTGATTAATTATATGTGTGGGAGATTATATTTTTTTTGATATATAATTATATTATTATAATATTTATAATAATAATAAATTATTTTAAGGAAAATAATAATGATTAATGTTCATTAAAAATATAATAATAAACATACATTTCAAATTGTGACCGAGTTCCAATTACTTCCACTATTTCCTTCTCTTTCCCTATTTTTATTAGAAACATTGAAGTTGAGTTTAAAGGCAAACTTATATAGAAGTGAAAATTTAGCTTCCAACTACCTTAATTCGACCAATGTTTCTAGCTCTCGATGCACTTTTTTTCTATTTCTACGGAAACAAGTGTCTTGGGAAACCATTAGAACTCGATGGCATGAAAAGTATATGTATCTCTAGATTTGGAGAAACCAAAGCCTAAAATGCAAACCTAAAATTCCTCTTTGATTTTAGGTTTGGAGGTATGGAGGATTTTCTTTCAAACCAAGCCTACCATACCCTACACTTCTTGTTGAGTGTTTTGTGGGATTCCTTGTTTACAAATATATCTTCCATGCTCAACATCCCTTTCCACACATACAATGAGGGTGGGAATTGGTTTTTCCATAGGGTAAATATTTGGATTTTCTCCACTTTATTGATTCTCAATGACTTGATTCAATGGTTTCCCAAGCTACATTATCTTCCATTGTGATAAAAATAACTTGTGGATGTGTTGACAGGCAGGAAAATTCTTACTTCTAACAGGGAGATACCACCCAATCGGGGTCCTAATTAAACCCTTACTCGTTTGGTTTAGTAATACTCACCGGTATAAAGGCATGATTTCCTGGATAAACTAACCTACACTAATTACCTAATCTAATCTAAATATTTAAACTAATACTATTCTAGTCTAATGCTAATCAAATATAATTTTCCTAAATTATTATTACTACCTAAGACTCCTATGATGTTGATGTGTTGAAAATTTGTTGTTATCAACAGTAAGGAAGGAAAGAACTGTCAGATTATGGGTCCATGATGGGCTTGCAGACGTTGAAAATGGCATTCCTATACGACTGAAATGTGGTTTCAACCAACGACCTAAAATATTTATGCTCTGATAAGAGAGCTAAGAGAATATATGTGTTTTATGATATTTCTAAATATTTCTATATGAAATTATAATCTAATATGCAATAAATGAAATAATCTATCTCAATAATGAGAGCCTTTAAGCAAAAATAGGAATATCAAATAGAAGATAATTGATCCAAGAACTTAGAAATAATCTAGAACTTAAATAAATGGTGAAAAAAAAATACATTAATCGTTTATAAAACCAATTTAAATACTTTCATATTCATAACAGGAAACCAAACATTGAATTTGTATCTTACAATAACTAAAAGCAAGGGTGCATGCAGTAATATACTACATACACACCTTTCATCAGGCAGGCTAGACTCTATGAACAACTGTGAAGTCCTCAAAATTGATTCAAAATCGTTGTTAAGAAATATCAGTCTCTTTTGAACACAAATTCATTAGACTGATAAGAACTCTAATAGAAAATTATATTTTGAAGCATGAATATTAGGAAAGAATATTATTGATTTAAGTACTCAGAAACAATCAAATAAATCATTCACCATGAATACTAATTTCAATTATAAAACTAAAAAAAATATGTTAAGCTTCACATGAATAAATAATTCTTTAAACACATGCCTTGAATTTGTTGGAGGCAAGCGTGAGAGTTGTTTTTGTTGTGAAAATGCAAGAAAAGGAAGTAGAGATTGAATGGTATAACATCACGCTGGCATGGAAAAGCTTGTAGCATCAATGCATAACAAAGAATTTCATAGTCAGAAATGACGTGGAAGAGAAGAAACGAGTAGGAAGGAAATTACCAAATTTAAATTTCAAATGCCCGTGTTTTGGGCTATTTCAGTGTTAGTAAACAATATTTTAACTAACCACAATATTAATTTTTACTAGAGTGTTTCCAATGGTAATTTTTGCATATAATTTTGTATAATTTAGAAAAATCCGGTGGGATTGAGGTTTTCTTCCCGTCTCTATGGGTTTTTCAGTTAGTTAGCTAATCAGTGGGTTGATCGATTGGTGACTTTGGGTATTAAACAGAGTTTGTAACTCTATAATGTTGAACTAGGTTGGTGAGTCGAGAGGAACTTTCTGGTAATAAATTTGGCACCATTTTGGTAATAAGAATGATGGTTGGAGTTATTTATGTATGTGTTTTTTTTTTCTTAATTATCTATTTTATGTGTAATGTTTATCTAATTTTATTTTATTTTATTGGTAATGGTTTATATTTTCTACCAGTATTTGTAAATAGTGTTTATGTGGAAACTTGTGTTATTAGGATGATGGACCAGAGCAGATTCCTATTCCCCTTCAAGTTGTAGAAACCTGGCTGTCGCATCCCCCGATAGGTGCCTCAGGTGAGACCTCGCCTGTTCCACAAGCATTGCCGCAAGGATCGGTACCTAGCAGGGATTTGTTGGTCACGACATGCACAAAAACCTAGGTAGGAAATAAAATAGTGCCAAAAAATGGTTTTGTAGTTGGGACCAGGGTTTGTGATTTAAAGGGATGCAAAACCCTACCAAAGAAGAAATTGATAGGTGGTTTGAAACCAAGTTGGAAGAATTTTCTACTATAAAAATCGAGGACCGTAGGATTAGTGTTGATAAGTGGCTGAAGAGATATATGTTTATAGAATATCTCTATGAAATATTCTTTTGTGAATTGCTAGAGTTACTTGCAGATTGGATTTGAAAGCTCAAGGATCAAAGCAAACATTGGAGATTGGATGAACCCAGAGGTTGGATTCCTCAGTGAATCTGGAGACTCTAGTTGGTGGATAACCAAATTACGTGGGCTATTGATTTCTAGTTTAAGAGCATGATTGGAGGGTACATTACATAGTTGTCGATTGAATCTATTATCTCATATATGGTTGTTGAACGAAAATTTTTGGGAGGCCCACAAGGATAGTTTATTCAGGTATTATTGACTTTTGTTGTGTGACAAAGGTGTATTGAGGATAGCGTGTGACACTATGAGAATCAAAACCCTTGTTCACTAAGCATGAGTTGAGGGATGTTTGGGGAATAATATGAGGAAATAAGATCATGACATAGGAGTAACATAAAGTAAAGGACAAAGGAGGTGTATAATATCCTTGACAAATGTTGTAGAGAGGGTATTCCAAGGAATTCAATTGAATAACGTGAGGAAGAAGGAGTATAATGGAGTTTGAGGCTAGTGTTTTGTACAATGGTAGAAGAATCTGAGGTGGTAGTGATAGAGAAGAGAGGTCTACATCAGTTCCTTGTAGTCAGTCGAAGCCTAATGTGGGGGATAGCAAGAGGTCATAGGAAAACAAGAATAAACATAGATTGGAGAAGTCCAGATTGGCATATTGCACATAGAAGGAGAGGGATGAGGACCTTCATAGCCTAGGCCAAGAATAGAACATGCATCCCAAGGACCCTACTTAGAGTACGCACTATGCCAAACCCACAACCCCACTCACACCTATTCATATAGAGGTAAGTTATCCTTGTAGTTTGTTACATACTTTAATTAGCCAAGGAAGTAAAGGGAGTTAACATAGTAGTTAGATTCAAGCTAGTTAATCAAGAGGGAGTGGGTCACAATAGATAGTAGTTGTATCTAGTGGAGCATCATCAAGTGTTGGTAGATAGATAAAAGTGTTAGACACTTTGAAGTTGCTAGTTTTTCATGGAATTGTGAATGAAGGCCCAAAACAACACTTGTTTTTGTGTGAGATGGTTTGGGATGCTAATAATTTCTAGGATGAAAATGCCAAGATTGTACAGTTCGGAACTACCTCTAGAGATCGTGCTTTAGCTTGGTACATGAAATATAAGAGCAATGGCTCCACTTGAAGAGCCAAGGTCAATGCATGACATTAAGAAAGAAATTATTAAGGAGTTCCACAAGCCTAAGTCTACATCCCAGTACATAATAGAGTTGAAGGATTTTAAATAGAGTAAAAGTGAGTCCATTTTGGATTATAGCCAACGACTTAAAGTACTATTGAGTAAATTTTCATTTGGAATATCTTATGAGTAGCATAAGGAATGGTTTGTTGTGGGCATGTTGTCGCATATTCATGCTCTGTTGACTCAACAACATATTCAGACTCAGTCAGAAGCCTGGGATATAGTGTTGAAATTGGATGTGTCTCCAACGGTTGTGGTAGGAGGAGATAATTATAGTATAGCTCAGCTTCAGTCACAAATGGTTGCACTTACTATTCAGTTATAATATTTGGTGAAGGGGAAAGTATCCTACACAGAGGTATGGTGCACAACCTGTTGAAAGGAGGGGAACCACAGGAATGGATGCCTCATAGTGATTGAATATATGGTGACTAGTGCAACTAATCCAATGGCACAGGGAAGAGGCTTATGGTGTGAAATATTTAGAGTGTGGGATCATGCACCCAAAACTTGCCCAGTGATACAGAAGTAAAATAATTATGCTAGAACCTTTTTTTGTGACTTTTGGAAGTATACTGGTCACGACATTCATAATTGTACGTATTTAGAGCTAATTCATGATCACACCATGGATACTTATCAGGTGTAGGAAGATCTAGATAGCATGGTACATAGGTATAATCATCATGGCATAGGTCAGGGTACAATGGAAGAGGACCTAGAGGATTTGTCAGAATTAGATAAGGATGAGGAGCATTTGGATGAGGAAGAGTACTAATCATCTATTACAAATGTGACCAACCTAGGCATCTTGCAAGAGATTCTCCTAATCCATGTTCAACATCCACCTATTACTATGAATTGGACCATGCAATGGATGTTTGTCCTCAGCTACTTGCGAAAATACATGAGGCGGAAAAACCTATAGAAAGTGACAACAGAGTCAAGCCATGAGCAATTACAGGTAAAAGTTATAACACTTGGAGGAACTAAGATTGAAACAGATGCTTCCAAGAAAACTAATTCCACCCAGTAGTAGGCATGGAAATTTGCAGACCCACCTCTAAGCTTGGAAGGAGAAGGACACCTATAAAGAGGCACACAGAGACATCGTCATGATAGACTGGGATGCCCCAGAAGATAGTCCAGTATATAATATGCTCCGAATTTATGATAAAACCAAATCAGAGGGTTCTAAAGGAGTAGACAAATAAATTAGATCATTTTTTAAGAGATGGTTGGATTTTATTCAAGGCGATGGATCTCCGTACAGGTGGTCCAAGATGATTGACCAGTGCAAACATGAGCCAAAGGAGGGAGAAGTGCACATACCTAGGTGCAAAATCAATAAGGTTGTACAAAATAAGAAAACCAATCAAGAGTTAAAGTTGGGTGCGCAAATAAGAGCCTATGACATAGAAATTATCATTCTTGATTTAGGTTTTGATGTTTATATTCTACCAAAGAAGATGAGGGAGATGATGGGGAGACCCAACTTGACTTTCTCCCCTACTTAACTCTAGTTATAAAATAAATATAGAATTTTCTTATTGGTAGACTGTCAATTGTGAAGGCAGACATTGATGGGGTTACCAGTATGGTTGATTTTGAAGTTATTGAAAATCTTGATGATATTGATCCTTATCGATCTCTGTTAGGAATTGATTGGGAATTTGATAGCCAAGTGATCATTAACTTGAATAAAAGGCATGTGATTTTTGAGTCTAGGGATGTTTGAGTGATTGTGTTGTTGGATCCAAGTGAAGGGGACCGATATGTGTAGCCTGTACAAGAAGAGATGAATGGAGAGGTACTAGATGATATCTACAATATCACTACGTGTAGGGAAGATTATGTTAACCCAACTGCAAATGGTGTGTTGATTCGGTGCAACATTGGTTATCGAGCTTCAGATTATGAAGAAGGGATATAAAATTAGAATAACAGATTGCATGAGGTATCTACTAGGATTTTCACACATATCAACCATGCAGTATGGTCAATTGGGATAGAAGTTCATGATCCCCCAAGGTATGATGGCCTAATCGATGTTGGATCTTTTGTTTATGAATTTGAACAGAAGGCGCCTGAGTAGCTAATATTAATATATTTGGATGTCACTTTGAAAGCCACTCCTATGTGTTGGTGGGTCATGCATAAGGATGGTATAAACACATGAACGAAATGTAAGAATATATTGTGGAATTGGTTTTGGTCTAAATTTGAGGTCAAGGGATTTAATTATGCAAGGTTGGACTACCCCATGAACCATTTGAATGGTTGTGTTGCAAAATCGAATAGAAAAAAAGATACCACAAGAGGAGCGGGTTCAATGATTCATGCACACCCTATATACCATTCCCTGTAATTGGAAGTGCGTAAAGGAATTGTGTAATGGGAGGAGATGAATTAAAGTTTTAAGGCCACGTTCAACTTTGCAGTAGAAGAAGAGGAGTTGGCTTTCGCACTGAATGTATTCAAGTATAAGATATTTTCATCAGAAATTTGGCTTGAATAGAATATGGTGCATGTGTAATACTCATAAACATTTATATCAGGTACGAGAGTTTATGGAATGTTACAATGTTGCAAAGGATGTTGATGGAGATGAGGATTCAAGGGACTTACAAATCTCAGAGACTAAAGGAGAGTGTCTTGTATCTGGAATCGAGTTGGGAACAAAGGATTACTCTAACCCGATTGAAACGAAGAAGGTAAATTTTGGAAATGAAGAGAATCCAAAGATGGATATTATTGGGGACTACCAGGATGAAGAAATCATAGTGAATATATCCAATTTACTAAGGGAGTATCAAGACTTTTTTCCTAATGCCTTTACAAAGATGAAGGGCAGAGTGGATTCCTCTCAAGTTGAATGCCAAGGTAATTAAATAAAGACAATACAGGCTCAACCTGATTTATAAACAGAAGGTGGAGAAATATCTTTACATAATGTTGGAAGTTGGGATCATTAAGCCAGTGGAGGAGTCAAAGTGGATAAGCCCTATAGTAGTTCAGAACAAGAAAATAGGGGAGATCGATATTTGTGTGGATCTCAGAAAACTAAATGATGCTTTTGTACATGATTTGTTTCCTACTATTTTTATGGATGATTCCTTAACAATGTTGATGGTCATGGTATGCATTATTTAATTGATGGATTCCTCGGGTATCGCCAAATCCAAATTACTAAGGAATACTACCAGAAAATTACTTTTCCAACGGAGTGGGGTTTATTTCAATATACTGTAATGACCTTTGGTCTGAAGAAAACACCTGCCATATTTTCCAAAAGCACATATAGATCTATTTGGATGATTGGACGATGTTCAACCTATTACAAAATTACATCGAGGTATTTTGGTTGATGCTAGACATGTAGGTTTTAACCCTGTACAAAAATTATCTGCAAATGAATCTTAAAAACATAAAATAAACAATAGCGAGAGCATAAAACATATATACAAAGATATTTTCCCCTGGATCCCAAATCAGAACGACCAACTTGATTTTTCATTATATTCCTTTTAGTGTTACAACACATATATATACATGCTGAAGCATACATAAACCCTAATCCATTAACACTAGATTAGAACATAACCATATTTCCCTTGACCGGATCTACAAAATACCAGGGGCCGAAAACCATCATACCCCAAAACCATGTACAAACCTATGCACAAAACCATGGGCGTGTGACTACTAGTGGAAATAATATAACACATACCCCATTCTCCCACTTGTTGTTTTCTTTCCATAGGGGGCCACAGGAGAGCTTAGTCATTATCCCAGCTCTGCAACACCCATTGTTTCTCTACACCAAGAGAACTTCTGAGTGCTCACAGACTTCGTCAATGTATCTGTAACATTCTTCAAGGTGTCCACCTTTAACAGCAACACCCTTTTAGCCTCAACCATATCTCTCACAAAGTGATATTGAACATCAATGTGCTTTGTCTTTGAATGATAAGTAGGGTTCTTAGCCAAGAAAATTTCACTTTGGCTATCACAGTCTATCCTTATAGCTTGCTGCACCAACCCCATACTTGAACACAATCTCTGCAACCAAATTTCTTCCTTGTTTGCATGAGTGGATGCCATGTATTTTTCCTCTATAGTTGAAAGAGCCACTATAGACTGTATTTTACTCATCCAACTGACTGCACCTCCAAATAGGCTAAACACATACCCACTTGTAGATCTCCTTTGTTCCAAATCTCCTGCCCAGTCTACATCAACAAAACCACGGATGTCCAAAACTATTTCCAATCCTGGTCTTCCCTGGTAGCACAAGCCATAATCACTAGTGCCACGCAAATATCTGAAAACCCGCTTCACTGTTGTCCAATGCTCCTTCCCTAGGTTTGACATAAACCTGCTCAATACTCCCACTGCATGTGCAATTTCTAGTCTAGTACATACCATTGCATACATCAGGCTACCCACTGCACTTGAATATGGAACACGGGACATATCCTCCTCTTTCTTGTGTCTTGGGACACTGTTCAGCAATCAGATTTACACCTACAGGAATCGGAACATTCACCGGTTTAATATCCTACATATTGAACCTCTGCAATATATTCTCGACATACTTCCTTTGGTTTAACTAGAGCTTCCTCTTTTCCTGATATCTCTTAATTTCCATGCCCAAAATATAGTTTGCAACACCAAGATCCTTCATGTCGAATTTGGAGAACAGTTGGGTCTTCAAATATTGGATAATTTCTTTGTCATTTCCAATCAACAACATATCATCCACATACAATACCAAATAAATAACACGGTCACCAATTAATTTAAAATAAACACAGTGATCCTCCTTGCTTCTGATGAAGCCAAGTCCTCGTATATAGGTATCAAATTTCTGATACCACATCCTTGGTGATTGTTTTAACCCATACAAAGACTTCTTTAACATGCATACCAGTTCTTTCTTCCCCTTCACCATAAGCCTTCAAGTTGTTTCATGTAGATCTCCTCTTCCAGATCCCTGTGAAGAAATGATGTCTTCACATCCATCTGTTCTACCTCAAAATCAAATGCAGCAGCAACAGATAAAAGTAATCTAATAGAAGTAACTTTGGCAACAGGAGAAAAAATATCACCAAAATCAATTCTCGGCACCTGGGAATAAACTTTTGCTACCAACTGAGCTTTGTATTTCTCCACCTTTCCTTCTACATTCATCTTCTTCTTAAACACCCATTTTCTCTCGATGGGCTTCCTTCCAGACGGAAACTCCACCAGATCCCATGCCTCACTTTTATGCAAGGATGCCATTTCATCAACCATGGCCTCCTTCCAGAGTTTTCCATCCTCTGAATCTACTGCCTCCCTGATGGTTCTAGGATCATCATCAGTTATAGTTAAAGAAAAAATTAAACAGAAATCATATGGACTATACCTTTTTGTTTGTCTTCTTTCCCGAACTGATCTTCTCACGGCTAGAGTTTGTGGCTCTTCCTCTGTTGTAGAGTGTGATTCATCCTCCTTTAACTCAAACTCTATCTTCTCATGTTCCTTTGGTAGGAATTCATTTTTAACAACATATTTCACCTCTTTAAACACCACATCTTGGTTGTACACAACCTTCCTTGTTTCCGGGTTCCAAAGCTTGTAACCCTTTAAACCATCCTTATACCAAATAAAGATGCAACTTTCAGATTTATTATCCAACTTGGTCCTTTTCTCGTTTGGAACATGTACATATGCATCACATCCAAATACCCTCAGATGTGAAAGAGAAGGTTTCTTACCAGTCCATACCTCATGTGGTGTGTTATCCCCCAACGCTGATGAAGGTGATCTGTTAACCAAGTAACATGCAGTCTCCACTGCCTCTGCCCAGAGTTCTTGTCCTAACCCAATCCCACTGAGCATGCTTCTTGCCTTTTCCATTAGTGTTCTGTTCATTATTTCTGCAACTCCGTTTTGCTGAGGTGTGTATGGAGTAGTCTTCTGTCGTTCTATACCACACTTCTTACAGAACTCTTCAAATTCCTTCTTGCGGAACTCCCCACCATTATTTGTCCTCAGCACCTTTATCTTATTCTCTGTCTGGTTTTCCACCAAAGCCTTAAATTATTTAAATCTGTCAAAGACTTCACATTTCCTCCTCAAGAAATATATCCATGTATTCCTTGAGAAATCATCTATGAATGAAACATAGTACACAGAATTACCCAGTGATGGAACCGACACAGGTCCAAACACATCATTGTGCACAAGCTCTACTATCTTGTTTGCCCTATTAGCACCAGAAGGAAAACTCACCCGATTCTGCTTCCCATATACACAATGTTCACAGAAATCGAAATCCATAGAGCTATTAGACATACCTTCTACCATACCATTTCCATGCAGTATCCAAAGGCCCTTCTCTCCAATATGTCCAAGCCTTTGATGCCATAGCATGGTCTTTTCACTAGAGACCGCTAGGATTTCCGCTCCACTTTCGGGAACCATAGAACTGTTGCACCCATAAATAATAGTGCTGCCCTGAAGCTTGTAAAGAGTTCCAACCTAAACTCCCCACATTAATACCAGTGCTCCCTGAACCATCTTACAAATATCTTTCTCGAACACTATTTTTACACCTACATCATCCATCTTACTTACAAAAATCAGATTTATGGCCAATGCAGGAATGTGCAGAACACCAGGAAGTGTTCTAATCCTTCCACCTTGCAGCTTCAGCTTGAATTTTCCACGTCCGACGATTTTGGCCTTCCTATCATCACCTAAGAAGACATCACTACCATCATATTTCTCATACTCGCAGAACGATTTCCTATGGGGAGTAAAGTGAAAGGATGCACCCAATTCAATCAACCATGACCCATGATCTACATGTGTATTTGAAGAAGAAGCCAAATACACATCCCCACCTTCATCCAAGGTGGTTTTTTCCTTTGTAGAAGGAGCATCATCAGATCCCTTTCCTTTCTTAGGAGCTTTAGATCTACAGTCCTTTTTGTAGTGCCCATCCTTTCCTTATTTCCAGCACACCTTTACAAACTTTCCAGGAGATTTAGATCTCCCACTCGAAACCTTATTCTTGTTTCTGTTATGGGACCTTCCTCGTACAGATAAGGCATCTCCATTCTGACCCTCCATATTTCTCCGTCTCATTTCCTCCGACAGCAAGGCTGATACAATGTCATCAAAATTCAAGGTAGTTGTATTGCTACCTATTGCAATAACCAGATTGTTCCATGAGTCTGGTAGAGAACAAAACAAACTGATGCACTTATCTTCATCTAATATTTTAATATCAATAGATGAGAGCTAACTTACCACATTATTGAAGGCATTTAGATGCTCTGTCATTGTTTTTCCACAGGAACAATTTATTCACCAGAGACTTAGATTGGTACAAAGTACCAATTTTGTCCCAAAAATTCTTCATCGTAGCTTCCCCAGATACATTCAACAATACCGAATTTGAGGCACACAACCGTATTGTGCTCTTCACCTTTTGATCCAACTTTTTCCAGTCTTCATCTGACATCGTTTTTGGTTTAGTACCTGGATCTACCGCGATCCATTGGTATTTATCCACCAGTAGATCCTCCATATTGAGCTTCCACAACTCATAAATATGACCATTAAATTTCTCAATCTCTATCTTTCCACTACTCACCATATTATTTCACCGCAAGAATCGATCCTGCGGATCTCCCACTGAACAGGGTCTACCACAGGCCCGAGCACAAACCCCTCTATAGAAAAGGCATCCCCTTGAAGCTGAAACAACTCTGATACCATATGTAGGTTTTAACCCAGTACAAAAATTATCTACAGACGAATCTTAAAAACATAAAATAAACAATAGCGAGAGCATAAAACATAAAACAGATATACACAAAGATTTTCCCCTGGATCCCAAATCGGGACGACCAGCTTGATTTTTCATTATATTCATTTTAGTGTTACAACACATATATATACATGTCGAAGCATACATGAACCCCAATCCATTAACCCTAGATTAGAACATAACCGTAGTTCCCTTGATCGGATCTAAAAAATACCACGGGCCGAAAACCATCATGCCCCAAAACCATGTGCAAAACCATGCACAAAACCATGGGCGTGTGACTAGTTGTGGAAAGAATATAACACATACCCTGTAGAAATTTTGAATAATTGTTATATTATTCACCGAGATTATCCTGATCACACACTATTTGAGCTTCATGCATAATACATAATCTCTTCTACCATTGATCATTAATTGCGGAAATATAAACAATCGCATGTGCACATTAAAACCATAAATAATCACACATATAAACACAGTATTTATGGGAAAGCTTAAAGCTGAAAACCCCCAACTATCTATATATTATATAATAGAGACCATGTAACAATCATTGTACAAAGCTTCTCACAAGCTCTCAGTACAATCTCCAATTGCTACACACTACACAAGCTCAGATCTAGCAAAACACATGCTCCAATCTTCTCCACCTGTTAGCCTGCCTCTACTGCGCAATCCTTGATGAATATTGGCCCTGACTGAGTTCAAATCCACCTATTATGCACTGCGCAATCCTCATTGGAATCTCCATCAATGTGTGGTGCAAACTCATGCACCAGTATAGTCACAACTGATAGTCACACTTGCTCTTTCACCTACCTCTCCACTGGTCTCCATTGAAACTGTCCATGCACTGAAGTTAACTGATGTATTCTTTAGTTTATTTATGAGTTAATAATTAGTGAATTAATTAATAATTAATTCACACCACTCTCACTAGTGTATCAATCAGTTAGACTAGATACAACTAGCTCAACTATGTTTAACTGAGTTAAACTGAATACAACTCCACTAACTTCCTCAATCAACTCCACCAAACTGTGTGACATGAGTTCTAACTAAAGTCTCCATGCAATAGCTCCACTTAACCCTCAGGAATAGCGTAATTCCTTCTGTCAGCTGCTGTGCCACATCTGTGCACTTAACTGAAGTGCTTTAAGAGGATAAGATAATGTTTAGAGTCCAAATATTATTAAGAGCTAATGATATTCGACATATCTATTTTTAGACTGGCAATCTAAAAATAGATTCCGCCCAGTATGTCTAAAAATAGAAGTCCATCTATTTTTTCCGACTTGACCAACCATCCACAAATAACATCCCGCAACTCATAGAACATGATCCATATGTCTAAAAATAGACATAGTCTAAAAATAGAATTTGCGCCAAAAATAGCCTGCGGGCCCACTTAGTGAAGGCGACTCCTTTCCACTAAGCTCATCATCTTGTTGCATTCTCAACATACCCAACAAGACAAATGCAGGAAGTTCTAGATTTCACTGAATCTCAAGAAATGTTTTTTTTTCTTTGTTCGACATTTTATTAGGTCACATTGTGTGTAAGAAAGGATTATTTGTGGAACTTGCAAAGATTGTGATCATAGGAGATCTACCTCCTCCTACTTCCATTTAGAAGTTATGCATTATTCTGGGTCATGTTGGTGATTATCATATGTTCTTAAAGGCATATGCTCACATAATTTCACCTATGGAGTGCCTTTTGAAGAAAGAGATACCTTTTAGATGGATAGAGGAATGTTAGTGGGTTCTAGATAATTTGAAGTGAAAGATGGTTAGCACACTAATTTTGATATTTCCTTATTTGAGCAAATAATTTCATGTGCACATGGATTCTTCGTCTATCTCTTTATGAGTCGTATTAGTGCAACCAAGGGAAGGAGATTTGGATCACCCAATTTCATTTTCAAGTAGAAAGCTATCAAAATTCAAATAAAATTATACCACTATAGAGCATGAAGGCTTGGTCATGGTCTATGCCTTGCAGAAATATTGGAACTACCTTCTAGGAAGTATATCTAAGCTCTGTGTATATCATTCAACATTAAGGTACCTGGTGAACAAGCTTGTGTTGGTGCGAGGGGGGGGGGAGGAATTGTAGATGTTTATTCTTTTTTTAGGAGTATGATTTTGAAGTGGTTTTCAGACTTGTGTGGTTGAATGTAGGCCTGAACCATTTATCCAAGATTACTATAGGAGAGGAAGGTCGAAAATTAGAAGAAAATGTTTGGGGGAGTTAGTCAGATTAGGCAACTAGCCCAAGTTGAGTCGATAAACATACATTGTAATGACAAACTTTATAAGAGTTAACTAATTTTAGTTTAGCTATGGTTTCTAGTTAGAAATTTAGACTATTTTAATTGTCCAAATGGATATATATATATATATATATATATATATATATATATATATATATATATATATATATATATATATATATATATATATATATATATATATATATAGATATATATATATATAGATTTGTATATTGATGTATCAGTTTTGATTCGACTAATAAGAGTATTATATCAGAGTGCCTTTGCTGGTTCTCCATTAATTGTATCTATATATCTTTACTTATTCTTGTTATGTGATTGGATGATGTTTGTACTACTGGTAATTATGTGCACTTTTCCCTAGATTACAACATTGGTGCCATTGGCGGTGGTTAGAACTCGAGTCACAAATGTATGAAAGCATAATAGTTAACATTGAAGAAGATACATTATGGTTGGAGACAAAAATCAATAATTACCTAAATAACTATGCGTAGACAAATCGAGTATCAGTCGCATAAGATTGAGCCAAATTCTTCACAGAAGCACACGAGTGATTCATCAAACGCACCCTGATAGAGATAAAGAAATTTCTCGATCAATTTTCCCATGAAAAAACTTCAGTCAGAAATTGCTACCCGAATTTTATTGAAACTATCAAACGATGGTCAAACAAATCTGCATGTGTGTGTTGAGTCAATTTTGGAAAATTTTTATGAGAACAAGTAATAGAATATTGAAAATTTTTGAACGTGTTAAAGCTATATTTTTAAATGACTTGAAAGATAAATTATTTTTCATGATTCCTACCCATTTACATAATTTTCTCCTTGAAAAGGGTGCAAGACATATCGTCTAGCATCGACCACTATTGTAGACTCCGGGCAATACCGACTGGTAAAAATACCAAACCAACTGGCAGAACTTCCGTGATGCCCCATACAAAGACACAAGAGAAGCATGAGATTACTTTTTAAGAAAATAATCATGATTTTGATGTACTCCCCCGCGAACCGACACTAAGTTAGGTCAACATGGGGGGTAACAGATCGTGAGAAATAAAGAGGGAAAAAGGAAAAAAGAGTTATTTGGATAAGTACATATAAATCATAAAGATGGAAGCAATAATCTCGTCTGTAAAAAATAAGCAACAAGAAATTAGCCGACATAATAGAAATCAACAATATAAGCAGTCGATCAACATATATAAAATAGCAAGGGAAAAGAGACAACATCGATGAGAACAAATAAGAGAACAATAATACTAGAGGATGATAATGAAGAATCGAGAGCATGAGAGCGAAGATGCACAAGACTCGTCATGTGAGTTAAGAGGCGTAGCACCACCCACTCCGACAGAGAATAATAGTCTACTTATAAGCCCTGGATAGAAAGTAGAGACTTTGGAAATTGATGACTCTGGTCTAGTGATAAGATGAACTCCAACTATAGCAAGAACAAGTCCCATTATTTGATAATACCTTCAGAAAAAATAATGGAATTATTCATACATACCCGTAGTTCGGCATAATGAACAAGAATAGAGAAAACAAAAATAAATTGACAATCTTGATGAAGTTTTACCAAACAATAGTGAAATAAAAAAAGTACTTCTCCAACTCTGAAATCTCACAATCAAGCCCCCCTTGCCACAACCAGTATCTGCTGAGGAAGTTGAAAGCACAGAACTGGTCGATGAAGAGTCGCGACCTCAAGAGAGTTGGTTCACTGAATATATAGATAGAGTGTGCCAAAATAGCGAATCGTTTTCAAAGTACATCGTCGATAAAGAAGAAAATAACACACCTTAGAATAATCGACCCACCACCAATCCTACCGAAAATGACCATTCGATTAATATTGTATCTAGAAAATAAATACCCTAAAAAGGAAAAATGGGATTGAACCATATAACCCTGTATGGTGGCGATGAAGATTGGAGAAAACATTGGTTTGTCTGCAAAAAATTATGGTTTGCAAAAGATGTTACTTATGAAGATAGACAAATGGTGTAATTTGTTGCATCCTTGAGGAAACATGCTTTGACGTGGTTCATGAATCTTACAGAGAAGAAACCAAAATCAAAAAAATAAATCAAGAATAGCGTCCTCACGTTCTTCAAGGCCCAATATATCAGCACTTGGCAACACATAAATTAAAAGAAATTAAAAAATGACCAAATGAATCAATATGAGAATACAACAAAATATTTAAAGACTTATTGAGCTAGTTTCCATATGTTATCAACTAAAATATATTAGTAAAATGGTATGTGGATGGTCTCCAATAGAATATCCCTGGCCCACTTAGAATGTAAAAAGTCACAATTTGTGAAGAAGCGCTTAAGCTAGCACAATGTATCGAAACAAATGGTGAAGGTGAGTTGATTATCTCACTGACTGACAACAAAATTGAATAAAATCTTGAACAACTGCAAAATTATTTACTGGAATTAACACTTCAAAAGAAAAGCATATGGTGTGCCAACTGTCTCATGAAAGGTCATACTAAAGACACATGTAAATATGCAAATTACTTCGATCAAGGCATCAGACGAGTACAAGCTGATGAATATTGTGATATTTATCAATCACTTCAAATCAATCAACTAAAGACTACCAATATAATTTTCAAAATTCCAAACCTAAATGGTGTGCCATTTGTGAAGAGAATACACATTCCAGACAACAATACCCACTTAACAGAAAAATAAACCAAATTATAATGTTGTTTATCATACACAAGCCACAAATCATTTTAACGAATCACCATCATACAACAGACGAGGAATTGGCTAAGGAGTTTATGGTGGTCGATGAGGGGGATACAACAACAAGGTTCATGGTTATGGTCGAGGTCAAGGGATATTCTACTGTTATAACTGTTGGAAAGAGGGACAAGTAGTTACAAACTATCCTTTAAAGGATAAGAGTGATTTGCGCTTCTGCAACATGTGTAGATTGGAGGATCACTCCATATACGATTTCCCCAAGATTATTGAAAGGTTTTAAATAAGAGAACTGTTAATTTTCTATAAACCATTCGAAAACAAGAAATTATGAATACAAAAAATACCCATGTAGTCACAACGTGGGGTGCTCGAAAATACAATCAAAATTGTCAAGTTATTCGACTAATAAAAAAAACGACTAAATATCCATACATGCAGGGACGTAATGCTACAATGTGAAAAGTAGTGGAATTATTTATAAAGGAAATTGATCAACAAATATTGTCTAAGGAATTCATTTTAAAAAAAATTTATTGAACTTCTAAAAGAGGATAATTTCATTGGTCACTTGGTACAACTCTTAAATATGCGAAAAAATTGTAATGAAAGAAGAGAAAAATGAAAAAATGATCAAAACTTTTCTCAAGGAAAACAAATGAAAGACCACGACCCTCAAGTTGATTTAGAAATAAATGGGTTCATGGTCAGAAAAGTTGTTTTCAATTTTGGTTCAAAAGTAAATATCCTTCCACAAGATACATGGATCAATATGGGACAACCAAACCTACAGAGGAAACCAATTACCTTAAACTCATCGATTAGAGATTCATCGAACCTATCGGGACACTAAGGAAGGTACAAACCTCAATAATGGGAATCTCAATGATGGTGGATTTTGAATTCATCGACCTAGTGGATGGAATACCTACATACCTTACACTAGTCATCTAACCTTGGGGATGGAAAATGAAAGCAACAATATCTATGGAGAAAGATAGAATTAAACTCAATGGAAATAACAAGAAAATTATGACTCCTCTAGATCCTCGAGAAGGGAAGCCTTAGGTCGAAGCCTGTGATGAAGAAACCAACAAAAAGAAGACTCTACCAAATACTACATGAAGACCGTGATAATTTTGAACCAAATTTCTTTGGTGAAATTTTGATAGGTTCACCACTTTCCATTGGACAAAATTTCAACAAAAATCTCTATGAATGGAAAGTTGAGAACTACGAATCCATAACTAAATAATGTTGCATAATATAAGCCATTTCGACGTCAAATATTTGAATGTGCTACTCCATCAAAGTAGTACCTATTCTAAAATAAAATTGTCGAGAAATTCCATCTCCACTTTCAACAGACTTAACGCACAATTATAGCAGCACCATTCTATTTAAAGAATGATCATCACTTGTTAACCATGTAGAACAAGTAAAAAAATCCATTGGTGAACAAGGAAGAATGTGAATCTTAGTACATAGTTTTACAGGAAAATTCCTTCAGCCAATAACAAACAACACACCCCTAGAGGTAAAAGTGTAGTACCCCTTGGATCTCAAAGAATGTAGTGCTAAAACTAGAATGACAGTGTGTGAATGATCCATCTTTGATGAAAAACTATAGATATTTTCTCTAGTCACTTATCAGATGTCATTTCAAAACATGCCCCCACCACTTATAACTCACTCTTCATCACCACAATTTCCATGACCCATCCAACAAATTTTCGCACCAAGGGTTTTTACATTGTTGCAACTCCAAAACAACAATCCCACAAAGTTTAAGTCGACCAAGCAGTAAATTAGTTGACATATCCAGTCCAAGAAGTTTAGATGAAGCCTTTAGAAGCACCTGCTAAAGAATGATCATCTGTCTTGTCTTGATTTACTTTTTATTGTAATTTGTTTTGTATTAGAATTTTTTTCTCTTAAAGAGCCATTGACATCAATTGTATAAGTATTTTCTCTAACATAATTTTTCTAAAGTTTTTTTTGTGTAATTCCAAATCTCCCCTTCTTTGGGATGAATAATTATTTCAGGGTGGGGGAGATGTTGGAGGAGCTAAACTAAAAATCTCATAATAGTTAACTAATCTCAGTTTAGTAATGGTGTCTAGTCAAACAATTATATAGTTGTAATTGTCCCGACAATATATATATATATATATATATATATATATATATATATATATATATATATATATATATATATATATATATATATATATATATATATATATATCGATGTACTGGTGTTGATTTGGCTAATAAGAGATAATATATTATGGTGCTTTCATTGGTTCTCCATTGTTAGATCTTGTATCTTTACTTATGCTTGTTATGTGATTGGATGATGTTTGTAATAATGGTAACTATGTGCACTTTTCCCTAGATTAAAATAATAACATATTGAATACCCAACTATTCACTATTATAATGGTTGATGATTACTTTGCTGAGATTCCTCCATTCCTTCATACTAGATTTACTCCAGCCGAAATGTTGTGTAGAAGAAGAAACTGGTTGTAAATTATGTAAACTGTCAATTGATTGCAAGTTGCTTATATAAGTTAGGGGTTGATGGGATTTTATAGAGGTGTGTCTTACAACATGAGCATCCAATGATCCTGATAGAGGAACATGAGGGCATAGTGGGAGGACATTGTGTGGGGAGATCTACCAAGAAAAATATTCTATAGTCAGGGTCATGGTGGCCAATGTTACATGTGGTTCCTAACGAGTTTTGAAGGAATTATGATTTTTTCCAGAGGGTCAAAAAATCTTCAGGAGGGATGAGATGCCTCTGGTCCCACAAATTATGTAACAATATTTTGATAAGTGGGCCCTATATTTTATGGGTCCCATAAACCTACCAACTAAGAGATCAGGCACAAGGTGCACCATTACCTCTATATATTATTTAATCAGGTGGGACGAATCGTCCCTAGTAAAGGATTGTAGTACTTAGACTATTGCGTAATTTTGTTTGAAAATGTTGTCACTAGGTTTGTTTTTTCCTAGGATATTGATGAGTCACCAGGGAACACATTTCCTCAATATGACTATTGAACCATTGACACGGGATTTTTATATTTATCATCAGAATAGCATGCCCTACCACATCCAGGCTAATGGTACAGTGGAAGCATTCAATAAATTTTTGGAGAATGTACTCACCAAGGTATGCAGTGCAAACATATATGATCAATATTTTTGAATACCAGTTGTACTTTGGGAATACCAAATGACTTGAAAGTGTTTTACAAGACATGCACCTTTTAGGTTGGTATATGTCCAAGAATTAGCGATGCAAATGGAGTCCTTAGTACCTAGTTTACGCATTATGTTATTTTCAAATATGATAAAATTAGGTTCTTTGGAATAGAGACTTGAAGAGTTCATGCAAATTCTCACATGATTTCATCAAAAAGTGTAGAAGGCTCAAGACAAATCTTGTCATGAGTGTTGTATCAAACTAGGAGATTTCAACTAGGAGACCTAGTGTTTCTTTATGATAGTAAATTCCTAAAGCACACCATAAATATTCTAATCCAATAGTTGGATCCATACAATATTAGGACTATGACCGATGCAGGAATGGTATAGCTCGAAACACTGGATGGTGAACCATTGGAGGGCTATGTAAATGGGATCCCTTTTGAAACTGTATAGAGATAAATATTCTTTTGTGCAGCAGTAAATGTAGTCATTTACAATATTTCTTCTGTATGCAAATAAGTTGTAGTAGTGTTAATATTTTGTTGTGTTGTAGGATAGGTGATTTTAATTATTTTTATTGAAATTGGTTTCGAGATGTATATATATTGCGTTGAGGATGGTGTAAACATATAAGAGTGGGAGAAACATAGAGTGTTAGGGGCAAGCCCCATGCTACAAGCCACATGGTGAGAAATTAAATGGTTTTGGATGGGATGGTAATGTGAAATGAGTGGTCATTGTAGTAGTTGAATCAGGGAAAATTTTAGGGGCTAATATTTGAGGGTGGGCTAATTTTCCATGTTTTTTCCAAAAAAATAGATTCACCAATTTCCATTTTTTTGAAAATTGAATCACCCAAATTTAATAGTATAAAATTATTTTACCCTAAAAATCACAAAAAATTCATATATACTAATATAAAATAATTATAAATCTAAATACTTTTACAAAAATATCATCAAGAATTTTACAATTTACATATTGGGGACTAGTAAGATTCGCCAAGGTTTATAAAATTTAAGATAAAGTTCCATCCTTAAAATTTACCATGAGTTCAGTATGGCCACCAATCATACGTGAATATGATATTGGAGATTATGTGGCTTGGATTGAAATGTGCTCTTTTCAACAACACGTCAACTTATCAACCCTTCAGATAATGGAGCGACAGTTTGGAAAAATTTCATGAAGTTGGACCTAACAATTATGAGGTGAGGTGGTATGATTGCCTCACTTAGGAACCCACCCACCACCTCCTCCCCTAATTCCATAAAATTTTGATGGTAAGTCATATTTGTGAGTCGAAAATTTGCATCATGATACAGCGAGAGAGATATTTCCCATGACCATGCAATTGTGGGGTGTTGTAGTGCTTAGAATTGGTTATATAAGGATGAGGGATGAAGTTATTCATTCATTAAAATAGTGAGAATGAATGAAGGATTCTACAGGAAGATATTTCAGGTTATGGGGCAATGTAGTGTTAGGCATCATTGAATTTTTACGAAGATTAAAGCTGAGTTAGTGTATAAGGAGATGTCAAGAGGTCTAATTGAGTGACGGGTTGATTTTCATGAGTATATGATACTATTGGATAGGAATAAAACCACATTGAGAGATATTATAGATAGCCATATATGGTTGGGTCAGATTATCTATCATGACACTACATATGGTGTATTTTTGCAGGAATAATTTGAATTTTAGTGTGAAAGTGGTCACTTGAAAGTGGACCACAACATCTAAAAGGATTCAGAATTGCATGTGGTAAAAGGTGGCAAGCATATTTTCATGAAGAAAATGAGGCCTTCGTCCTTGTAGAGACTCCTTCTATCAACAACAACATCAATAGTCAATGGTAAGAGGTGCAACGGGGGAGCAGGAGTTAACTCAAGGGATAAGTGGCTTGGGACAACCCATAGGTGTGTGTTGGGGCCTTGTTAGAGGAAAGTTTTGAAGCAATGTTGGTTGTTCCCACACAGGAAAAGGAAGTATAAACTGTGCAATAGAACATTGCTCTGACATGGTAGAGAATGAAACATCAGTAAATAGTGGATAACTACATAGTCAGAAACAATGCAGAAGAGAAGAAGTGAGTAGGAAAGAAATTACCAAATTTGAATTTCAAATGCCTGCATTTTGGGCTAGTTAAGTTTTAGTAAACAACAATTTAACTGCCCACAGTAATAGTTTTTACCAGAGTATTTGATCCCATTGTAATTTTTTTATGCAATTTTATATAAGTCAACAGAAATTGGTGGTATTGGGGTTTTATTCCTATATTTTCGGGTTTTTAGGTTAGTTAGTTGACTAGTGGATTGATCAATTGGTAACTCTAGGTATTGGGTAGAGTTTGTAACTCTATAATGTTGAACTAGGAGAGTGAGACAAGATGTGGTAGGGGAGCATGTAATACACTTGTCACCATTTTTATATTAATAATTATGGTTGGAGTTCTCTATGTCTTTGCTCTGTGTTGCATAATGATCTCTTTTATGTGTATCGTTTATCTACAGTAATACTGGTTGAAAGAAAAACAAATGTTTTTCTAAGGGTAATTGGTACACCCTTCTCTTCTTAATTTTTGTTGTTGGTAATGGTTTGTAATTGCTACCATTGTTTGTGAATGGATTTTATGTGTAAAATTGGGTTTATAAATGGTAGGATGATGCTAATCTTGATTATAATATTTTTTTGGGGGAAAAATTAGGTTTATGCATTGGATGCCATTTTTTCATCATTTTTATGCGTCCTATTCTTTCCTCACGAAGGGAGAATTGTTATGATTCATCAGTTAGCTTATTATCATAACGATCCCAATGCATCTATGAAATCTACCATCCCCTTGGTGAACAATACCAAGCATCCTATTGAGAATTTGGTATTTGGAATATATTCGTCTTTGATGGGTACTTTTGATCTTCCATCTCATATTGCTCATATCAATGCCATTTCATATTTTAGTATCATTACTTGACAATGTTCCTTCATAGCTAATTATTTTTAAGATCCTTGGTCCTTTCCCCCTCCTACTGTCACATTTGAAGAAGAGAAATTAGGTGGAATGGCTTGTCCCATATCTACAGCAAAATTTGTGTATAAATCTATTGTGAATTATACAAATTTTGATCCCATTCCTCTCCCACCAGAGGACATGGATAGTGATGTGGCTCTGGTCTGGACAATTTATTCTACTTTAGTTATGGATTCCCTTGATATTTTTTTACCATATGAATAGGAAATTTTAGAAGCAATGACTGGTGTAGAAATACTGTGGGATGATTTTCATCATCAGTCCTATTTTCTCCCCAACTTGCATGAAGTTGAATTGAATTTTTCTAGTACTTCTTCGAGTGGAAGTGTTCAAAAAATTTTAAACCCTTTGGATCCATCACAAATTTCTAAAGAAAAGTTATGTTGTTTATTTTTTTGAGGAAGCCACCTAAATTAGTCATTCATCATCTAATGGAATCAGACCACTCTCTGTTCTTGAGGAATACATCTAGAATTATTTTCTTTTAAAAATTTTAACTAATGAGTGAAGAGTTTTGGAAATATTCGTATGGAATTTGGAAGAATTTATGTATATATGTGACAGTGCATCTAGTGAGAACTTGAATGTGTTCCTTATCCTCATCTCTATGTTCTTTGATAGTACAAAAATTATATCTTGTAACACTACATCTTTATGTTGTTGATCCTCTTCTTGAATTGTTGGGACGCTATTCCTTTTCTTTTGCCATTAAAATATTATATGTATCATTTTAAAATCGAAACCTATATATTAAAAAAACAAAAACAAGATTAAAAATAAATAAAAAGTAAAACATGAAAAATATTACTGAAAACGTTCATCGATTTCTTTCAAATTTTCTGAGGCATTTCCATTATCAAATTAATAATATTTAACACTTCCAAACTATTCTTCATCTTCTTAGCTTTCCAATGAGATATTTCCTGCTCAATTTGGAGCTTTCTAGTATCATTAAGTTGTCCAGGAAAGCTCCTCTAACACGGGAGTCAAGCATGAGGATGGGTGAAGATAAGGAAAGAGAGATACCCCCTCTCCTACTTGTTGGATCACGTGCACATGAATGTTATGCCCGACCTCTGATCATGAGCTGGTGACCTTAGTTTCCTTTCCTAGGGACCACATATGTGACTACGAGGGGGGATTCTCGTGGTATTTGAGGCAGACGTTACATCACTTTAATAGTAGTTCTAGAGGGTGCCCTTATGAAGCTCAGGTACTTGCACCGATAAAATCCATTTTCTGGAGGGAAGCATAATTTTTTATGTAACCTTCATTGATATTCTTGGGCCCTCATCATCCCAAATTATCTTCGTAAGGTCTTTATTTTTTCTTTATTTTATTTTGGTGTCCAGTCCTAATCACCCGGAGTGGAAATACCTGGAATTTGTTTTCTTGGTTGTATATTTAGTATATTTTTAGTGACTGCTATGTGTTGCTAGCTTGTCATAGGTGTTTTTGAGTCTTTAATTTCTCTTAATAATTAAAAGTGGTTGATCTACCAGGTCATCGATCTAGAAGGCTTCGTGGGCTTGCGCCTCTAAGTGTCGAGCCTTCACCTAGAAGGCATAGGAGTAATTATGCCAGTTCTTTTGAACCAAGTGCCAGCTAATGCAATGGATACAAATCCTTCTCCAAGGGCTCTTATTTCACAAGGTGAATATAGTCTAGCCTAGAGTCAAAGCGGAAACGATCTGGTGCTTGGTAGGGTAATCTTATGATAGGAAGATGAAGTTAAAATAGAAGGCGTTTCTAAGTCTCCTACAACTCCTATAGAACCTCTTCCTTCTCATCTTCCTTATGTTGTATCTTACGTGGGTACTCTGACTCATAGGCCAACTAGCCCTGTTCACTCTACTTTTTTTTTATCCAATGGCCAATGTTAGTGGCGCAAGTGTGGTTATTGATACAACTAGTGTACATACTCCTTCTTCAACTTTATGAGGGAGTACTATTTCTATTTCTATTGTTACACCTAGTACATCAGTTTTTGGCACTACCTCCATTTTGGTTCCGAGTGGGGGCACCCAACCTTTTTCTCCTTTCACTTGTGCTTATCCTTTCGAAATTCCACCTAGTGGGATTCCCTAAGTTCCCTCAACCTTCTATTCTACTTCTTCTACATCTATGGCTTCAATGCCTCAAGGTTCAACATATTGAAAAGGTTTGGCTTTTGGAAGTGGACATGTTCCTCCTTTCAATCCATGTTTGAATTTAGGATCAATGCCCTTCTCTGGTTAAACTCGAAATATTAATCCTTTTCAAGAGAACTAGGGCTAGGCACATCCTTTTTTCATTCGTTTTGGGACTGGGAATCTTTCCCATTTATTTGGTAAGCAAGGGAGTATGCCATTCCCTGATGTTGGTACTTCACAGGTTTTTCCTGCTTTGGCTAGTGCATGGAATCCTTACCCGGGGCTCTCCCCTTCATATAATATTCGTTCGAGAGGAATTTTTCCTATGTTTAGTAATACTGCAGTAGGGGGTCGATACCCTCCATATACACCTGGACCACATGGTTTTCCTTATGGTTCAAATGCCTCTATGAGTAAACTGTGGAAAATTGGTGCCTCTCAAAATCCAGGATACTCTTTCTCGAATATTGGGAATTCCACTCTTAGAGCTTGGAATTCTCTTGTTTCTCCACGCTTACCATTCCTGAAAACTCTTAATTTTCCATATCTTCAAAATTTTACCAATGATCTGATCCGCTACAATCCATCTTGGCCTCCAATCCCCACTAAACTTCCATTTGACATTCTAAAATTTGAAGGGAAGTCTAGTGAGGATCTCATAGATCATATAACCACTTTCCATTTATCGTGCTCATCAAACTCCTTGATTGATGATTCATTCAGGTTGTGACTTTAGAATTGAGTTTGTGGGAGGGGGGGGGGGGGGGCATGTTTTACACGTTTGGTGAACTAGCTACAATGTTTCTTAACAATTTTCAGTTGCATGTCCATTATGATGCTAGAACTGATCTTCTGGATAATTTTGAGCAGGACAAGGCTACTCATATTTCTTACCACATTCAAGAGTGGCACAAAAGGAAGAGATTAATCAAGGAATATATTCCTAATGAGTTCCTTCTAGAATGGTTTTTAAAATAATTATAGTCGGAGATATCTAAGGACGTGTCACTTTCCGGGGTGTTCACTAAAGAAGAGGCTATCTTTAGAGCCTAATAGTTATAACTTATTTATTCCCAATATGGATTCCTCTATAGGATTTTTCCTGATTCTCCTTGAGAAAATATTGATCTCACCAAACCAAAAATAGCCCCCCCCCCCATGCCGACAGAATTGTAGGATCGATCGATAGCAGTACGACTAGTTTGTTGAATCAATTGCAGTAGTTGTCATTACAATCTGCTTCTCCAACACATGCTACGTCATCATTGTTTGTTCCTTCTCAACCTTTAACGATTAATATTTTTCAATATTCACATCACAAAATAAATCAACAATTCGATGGGAAGAAGAAAGGACATGGGAATAAGAAAGATAAGGGTAGGAAGGGTAATGTGGATAAACCCAGTAATGATATTGGTGAGGGAAAGAAGGAATCAAAGAAGAAAATTAAATTCCCATGCAAGTTTTGCAGTGGGGGTCATCTTACTCATATTTTCCCCAAGATTCAGAATGCTCGGCACTTGTTAGTTTGGAAACGTTCTTCTAGTTATAGACTGTGCTCACTAACCCTTTTCCCCAAGGGTAGCAATTACTTTTCGGCACGAGTGCTAGTACTGGAACCCCCATAGGGGGAAAACAGGATGAGGAATCTACATCGAATGTATATATGGTTAAGTCTTATGTTAATATTTCAACTAGAGCTCATGATTATAGAGAGCCAGAACCTTCTAATGCCAAAGCTACCTATGATCGTCTAGAACCACTCCATATAGAGGGGCTTGAAATTGAGCTTATACTTTGAATGTCGAAAGGCTCTTCAAAACTTTCAAATTATAATCCCAATGCTAGAGCTACTAAAAAATATTCAATTGTTGAATATTTAGCTCAGAGCCCCTGTGCTATGTCAACGTTAGAGGTACTCCAATCGTGTTTTGCACAAAAGAGTGATTTTATTACTACGATTGGAGAAGTAGAGACAAAAATCTTAGGTAATTACATTTGATATGTCAAATGTTAAAATGAGACTCTCTCATCATATGGCTTTTTTAGATCAAATCTAAATATCGGAAGAAGACCATATTTCAAACTATAGTTTATGAAGGGATTCCACATGTGTCATGTTGGAAAGCTATCAGGTCCCCTGAAGTTGTTCCCTCTCCTACTCTCTTAACTGTATTCGATGGTCATTCTCATAGGCCTCACGAGATTTTTCTTGCCTTCCCTATTTTTGTAGGAGGAAAGGTTGTCAATGTAGAGCTAGAGATAGTTGATGCTAATATCGATTATAATATTTTATTGGGACAAAATTTTGTTTATGCAATGGATTCCATTATTTCATAATTGTTGTGTGTCCTATGATTTCCTCACGAAGGAATAATTGTTATGGTTCATCAGTTAGCTTATTCTCTAACGATCCCAATGCATCCACTGAATCTATCATCCCCTTGGTGAAGAATACCAAGTAGCCCGTTGAGAATTTGGTAGTTGGAATGTATTCCCCTTTGATGGGTACTTTTGATCTCCCATATCCTATTGCTCATTTCAATGCTATTTCATATTTCAAGATCATTCCTCAACAATTTTCCTTCATAACTCATTATTTTTCAGATCCTTGGCCCTTTCGCCCTCCTACTGCCACATTTGAAGAAGGGAAAGTAGGTGGAATGGCTTATCCCATATCTGCAACAGAAAATTGCATATAAATCTATTGTGAATTCTACAGATTTTTATCCCATTCGTCTCCCATCAGAGGATGTGGATAGTGATGTGGCTCTGATCTAGACAATTGATTCTACTTCAGCTATGGATTCCCTTGATATTTTTTACCATATGAATAGGAAATTTTAGAAGCAATGACTGGTGTAGAAAGACTGTGGGATGATTTGCATCATCAGTCCTATTTTCTCCCTGACTTGCATGAAGTTGAATTGAATTTGTCTAGTCCTTGTTCAAGTGGAAGTGTTCATAAAATTTTAAACCCTTTCGTTCCATCAAAAATTTCTAAAGAAATTTTATGTTGTTGAGTTTGTTGAGGAAGCCGCCTAAATTAGGCATTCATCATCTAATGGAATCGGGCCAATGTATGTTCTTGAGGGATACATCTAGACTTATTTTCTTATAAAAAATTATAACCAATAAGCGAAGAGTTTTGGAAATATTCATATGGAATTTGGAAGAATTTATGTAGATATGTGACAATCCATCTAGTGATAACTTGAACGTGTTCCTTATCCTCATCTCTATGTTCTTTGATAACAAAAAAACTATATCTTGTAACACTACATATTCCTGTTGTTGATCCTCTTCTTGAATTGTTGGGATGCCATTCCTTTTTTTTTCCCATTAAATTTTTTCATGTATCATTTTAAAATTGACACCTATATATTAAACAAAAAAAAATAAGATTAAAAAAATAAAAATAAAAAATAAAGCATGAAAAATAATAGTGAAAACATTCATTGATTTCTTTCAAAAAAAAAATCCAGGCATTTTCACTATCTATCAAATTAATAATATTTAACACTTCCAAACTATTTTTCATCTTCTCATCTTTCCAATGAGATTTTTCCTGCTCAATTTGGAGCTCTAGAACTCAAGATACAGCCTCGGGAAGTTGGCACTCAGTATCTCTTGATCAAACTTGTGGGATGATCTTGACTTTCGATTTACAATCCAAATTTATTATCCCACATGCACCGTGGGAAGGATATGTGAAGAGTTTATATTGTTTTTTGTTTTCCATATAGTGTGTATAAGAGCCAAGGAGGGCACAAAATGTGGAGCTTGTGATTTTTTTTGATTTCATGCACAAACATAAAGTAAAATAATTAAAAAAAAAAACTCATATAAATGTATCTAGCATGAATTTGACTATGTACGACTCCAACCCAATTTGACTATGTATCACTCCGGCCCAAATTACTATGTATCACTCTGACTCCATCTATGAAATGTATCTAGCCAACACAATTTGACTATGTATCACTCTGACTCCATCTATGAAATGTATCTAGCATGAATTTGACTATGTATGACTCCAACCCAATTTGACTATGTATCACTCCGGCCCAAATTACTATGTATCACTCTGGCCCAAATTAAGTTAACCAAGTTGACTATGTATCCTTGGATGTCTAGATATAGGAGAAAAGGTATGAAGTTGACATTGTATCACCTCAACCTCTAGATGTTTGGATAAGGGGAATAAACCAAAAAGAAAAAACCAAAATTTAATTATATTTGGGGATGCTTGAAAAGGTATGAAGTTGACCTTGTATCACCTCAACCCCTAGATGTCTAGATAAGGGGAATAAACCAAAAAGAAAAAACCAAAATTTAATTACATTTGGGGATGCTTGAATCTAGGGTGAAGTATATAAGTTTTGTTGAAACCTAACCCAACCCACGAATGCCCAAATAAAGCTAAAAAAAATTCAAAAAATAGTTTAAAAATAAATTATTTAAACAAAATAAAATTCATAGGAAATAAAAAATAATAATAAAAGTATATCTGGGAGTCTGGGGGAAAACTTGTACACTGCCTAATGCGCCTTCAGATTCTCAGATCCCGAGACACGAAGACATGTTGTCAATTCACATATTCTGCCACATCAGCAGTCATGTTAGAGTCACCAAATCATCAAAACATGATGTTAGTGAAAAGCTTTATATGGCCATAAATTTTCATTCAGAACTCAGAATGAGGAAAATTTGATATCACCAAAAAACTCCAGAATAGTAGAAGATGATGGAAACATCAACAGTGTAAAATTATGAAAAATAAAAATTAATCATAAAATCAAACAAAATAAAATGAAAACAAAGGAATTATTTTCAAGATTTACATGGGGTGGGATTTATTTTTTCAAAATTTAAGGGGAGTTTTTGAGGCCTCCATAGGTTGTAGGAGAAATAAATCCACCCATAAATAACTTAAAATATCCCATGACCTACAAACCCTGTCCACCTTAGGAAACCACCTCATGAATACAACAAATCAGAGAGATTGGCTAATAGCATAAAATGAGCATAAAAAAATGATATCTAATTCTAACTAACACATCCCAGTAACCTTGAACCAAAGCTTAGGAATAATAGTCAAACTAAAAATAATAGATCCCCCAAATATTTGTAGCAAAGAAAACACCAAAAACTTGAGTGCCAGCGAAACCATCAGTACACTCAAGACAATGCACATGGAAATGTAAATCAATTGAGATTCACATGTCAGTAGGAAATAAAAAATAGATGCTACCCTTACTACTCGGTGAAACATTTCAAGGGAGGGTTTGGACTTGTTTATCAAAGAAACACAATTGATGAACTAGAATTCCTCTATTTAACATCTCCTACATCACTTTAAACCATTATATCCCATTCCAAAAATAGTCCAATTTCCTTACACCTTTCAAAATCCAAATGCTAAATCCATCATTTAAGAATAAAATTTTATCCCTCATACGGACCTTCACCACTTCCACCAACTGAGAAAAAAATACCACTATAATCCCACAAACCATGATCACTGCAGATATACTATCCAAGCACCAGATGGATGAAGACCTAAATTTTTAGGGGAATGTGTCAAGATTATTTCCTCCTTATTGGGGAAGTGTTCAAACCACTAGTTTCCACCCGATTTGTGTTAGAAATTTACTAGAGAGAAATAAATTATCTACCAAGAGAAACAATTAAATTAATTAGAAAAAAACACATGCAAACATAAAAACCAATTTTTACCCTAGGAAAACTCATCCAATGAAATTCCATTAGTCTCCTTGGCCAAAACCCTATCCAAGCCTTCCAAGTGAGTCTTCATTGCTCACCTCCCCTTGCCTCATTACAATAAAATATTCCAAGCCTTTTAAAGGATTAATTATATGCAATCCCCAAACATACTATCATTGGAAAAAAAATCATGGTCCCAAAACCCCCACTAATGTGCTAATCAACTTTATCTTTTCCCTGAGACAAGTTTACCTAACATTCCCCACTTAAACCTTGACTTCGGGTTTCCTTAATTAAATCTAACCAAACATTTCAAGTGATTTAGCCCCACTCACTCTATCCCTTACCCCCCTGAAATTTTATACCTAGGGTATCCTCATTCCCCCCTCCCCATCACCTAGGTCTAACACTGGAATTTACTAGCAATTCCCTGGGGTACGCATGCCTTACTGGGTCTTACAATAGTTTTCCATTTACATGTATTTCAAAAACATTTCACTCCATTATAATATTTTTTTAAATTTTTGTTATTTATAGAACTAGCATCTCTCTTCCAGATATCACATATTTCTCTCCTTAGTATTATATGTCATGTATAGATTCACTGAGGTTTTCAGCTATAGCGTATATGAGGTCCTTGCATTGAACAACACTCTCATTGGATATGTCTTCTCCCAATGATATTCTTCCCATTTGTGGTTGATGTTCACAAGATTCTATCCCAAATTAAAAAGGGGCTCTCTCGAAGTGTTTCACACCACTCGTTTTTCATGTAGGATGCATTCACTACCATCTACCTTGGAGATAAAATAGCCATCAAAGTCACTAATCACTATATTGGCTGTGCTACATGTTATATTTTTCTTCTTCTTGTGAATATTTATAAACATGTTGATGTTATCTTATGTAGATCGATATTTTTCCAAGATCTCATCCTCACGTTGTTTTGGCATTCTTCGCACTTCCTCTTATTCCAGTTATAATGTTCCAACATTGTGCATCAAACTCCCATGATTTGCACCAACCTATATTAAAATATCCTTTGATAGGACAGAAAACCTTTGTGACCTTAAATCCCAGTTGTGTATTTCCTCCTATCCCAATTCTACCAAAACAACCAAATTGTGCCTAAAATCATCCATGAAATCCCATGGCTTCTCCCTATCCTATATGGTGCCAAGCTTCTTAGCGATGGAATATATAGGGCTCCCTTCAATCCCATGAATACATGTTTCCCCCTTTTCTACTCTTTATGGTCCAAGTGGATATTGGTGGCCACCCACCTATTCCACTTGGAACCCCACCATTATTTCTTTTAGTTTCCTTAATTGTAGAGTAATTTACTATTTTTGGCATTTTTTTAGGTCCTAAACTTTCAGAGCCGTTTTGTGGACCTAATTTTTTTTTTTTTGGAAAAAAGGAAAACTCGTAGCTAGTGGAAAAAGTTTGTAGTTGAAATTTTTAGTCCTCGGATAGATATTTATAATGAGGTATTGTACGCGCCAAATAGAGATCGTATGCCAAAGTTACGGCCACAGGAAGTTGATGTACCAATTTACCCCAACGGGGCCCACAAAATTTTGGTGCTTCATCTCCTAGGGTTAGGCTTTTGGATGTATAGGGTTTTCCATTGTTTCTCAATGATAAATAGGCCTTCAAGCCTCATTGTAATATAGTTTAGAAGGCATGTAGCTACTGTTGGAGTTCCCATGTTTTGGCAAGTTTGGCAATACCAAAATATGAGACAACATCAGAACCACTTTCAGACCTTAGGATCTAGCCCTCCTAGGTCCAAAGAGGGATCTCTCTATATAGGAAAAGGTTTTATGTCTTTTAAGCTCTGTGTTAAGATATTAGGCTAGTTATAGGCACATGTTTCTTTGATTAATCGTTTGCTTGGTGGTTGGGAATCAGAAAGGAAGGGTTCAATGTGAGGCAAGGATGTGCAAAGAGGATTTTAGACAAAGGAGGGATGATTTCAAAGAACACTCGAGACCATTGGGAAATGGAGTCAAGAAAGGGTTTACTTGCTATTCAATATGCAGGCTTTCAGTTGGGCTATTCATCTAAAGCATTGGATCTTAAAGATGATAGTGTCGCATGAAATGGTAAGAAAGAAGGTGGAAAACAAGGAAACCTCCAAGGTGACCACTTAGGAATTAGGTCCAGGGACACGACATGCCATTAGACACCTGTGACCCAACTCCTAAAGGTAAACTCTTCATACAAGGAAACATTAAAGATTCAAACGCAAAGGTGAAAACTTGAGATCAGAGAGAGACTTTGAACTCTCAATGCTTCGGCATCCTGCTTAAGGGAACTTAGAAAGGATCAATGATTGGAAAGGAATATAGTGAGACAGAGACAGTGTTTTAAACTCCCAGTATCCCAATTCATTCGATTAAATCCTATCAAGAACATCTAAGAACAGATTCATTAATTCATACATCAGCTAGCAGTAAATATTAGCTACTACACTGGTTAAATTAGCTTGAATCAATACTCAGATAACACATACAACATAAAACATTGAAGGCAGGGAGAGAAAAAGCATAGGGTACCAAGCAAGGGTAAATCCTATACCAGATTTCTGATGCATGCCAGAAGAAATGAAATGTGATGAACTACAAAGGAAAACAAGGACAAAGATAGAAAAACATCACCGATGCTTTAAATCAGGATCCAAAGAAATGTGCTTGTCATATTAAAGAGAAACACTAGTCATGTACAACATTGCCAATGACTTGATATTCAGTCTGAAAACATCTTCCTCGGCCTGTCTTACAACTTTACACAGAGAACTGTGTCTCAAGAGAAACAACTTACAATTCACGGATATTCGATCAACAAACTTTACAATGTTTTCTCATGAGTTTTTATATCTGAAAGAGAGGCAGAGGAGGTAGATGAAACACTAAATGAAACATTAAAATAGAGTAGAAAGAGAGGCTTGAGGCCCATTTTTTTTTATGTCTATGCATTAATCTTCAGTACTCTTTGGGTGAAAGAGTGGTCTTCGACAGGCTCAAATTTACTCCAGGTATGTCTTTGATGTACTTTGTTGCAGTACTCAGCAGTACTCTGGTGAATATACAAAAGGTATATAAGTGACTTTAGGTCTGCCATACTGTGTAACAAATGTCTCTGGCTGGTATTAGGACTGTTTTTAGGGCGGATATCTTCTCAGGAACACGGTATTAGAATGAAAGCAGTATGGGCACTTCGTCCTTTCAAGGAAATAACATTTTGTTGATGGTGACACTGATATATTGTTTTCTATGCATTGGGCCTTATCAGGCTTTCCGTGTGAGTCATGAGGTCTTTAATCTAGTATTCTGCCTTTAAAACATTGAATTAAGGCTTTAACATCTTCGATAATGTGCATTAGAACTCCTTAATTCTGTATTGATACTATTTGCCGCTTCGTGACTGTCTCTATCTGTGCAATCTGAGCTTTAATGGTTCCGGAAAGGTTTTGCAAAGTTCAACTCTATTCCTTTAATGAAATTCATGTCATAACACCTTCCCAGGCTCTTCTCCATAATTTCAATCCTTGAAAATGGTCTTCCCTACATTCTGTGCCACTGTAATAATGACTGTGAACAATGGCGGTTGTCCACCGCCCGTACCCTGTAAAACACACAAAGTTGTTAAGAAATCATTGCATGGGAAGGATGGCTATGGAGAGCTGTGAGAATGGCAGTGCAACATGGATGAGAGTGGTGGATGCAAAGGATACTATGGAAGAATGTAGTGAGACAGCGGGAAATGCACATGGAAGTCAGGCAAAATAGAAAACTTTAATGTAAACATTAGGATCTTAATGCTTGGCGAGATTATTGGCTTTCCAATGTAAAACATAAGGTTCGGACCTTTGAATGCAATACATGAGAAATGTATGAAAATGCAACGAAAAACATTACGGAATCAGCTTGAATGCTGGGACCCGGTCACGGGTGGAGGGCGATTGAATGAGGACCGTCGAATCTCAGGAGGAGATCAATGGTTGCGATCTTATTGGCGGGACACGATGGGAGGGTCAAAATCCGATGAGCGATGGAGTGATTGGCCTAAGACCGTTGGATATTTTGTGAAATCAAGGACAAAGATCGCATCGAAGGATCGCAAATCGAGAGGAACGGAAGGTGGCTTTATTTGAAATTTGCGATTGCGATTGAGCGATGGTGCGGTGACCGTCAGATCAGAATGGGAATCGACGGTGGAGATTACGATCGCAAATCGCAATCGGGGAGTGTAGCGAGTGGCATAGTTTAGAAATTGCGATTGCGATCGGCGCGGACTTGCGATGACCATTGGATTAAAGTTGAATCGACGGTGGGAAGAGGTCATCGGAGGGGTGATAGAGGGGAAAGCAGGTGTGAAAGGAAGAGTGCCAGCTGTCAGATCCGTGTTGATCGACGGCTCAGATCGCGGTGGGATTATAGGGACCAAACGCGTCATCACATCGGAGATTTTAAGTTCACAAGGGTAAAGGCTTTCTGCTCCGAAACTTCGATGTGATTAGCGCCTTTTCAGCCTAGCGCTTGGTTCCGACGCTTGGGTCATGTGGGGGAGTGGTTAAGGGGCTGGCCGGAAAGGGGCTAAGCCATAATATATGGAAAAGAGTGATTTTTAGCCAAAAAGAGGGTTTTAAGGCTAGAAGAGGAATCCGATAGAGGTGAAAAAGGAGTTTAAACTCAAATGAAAGGACTTCACTTGGTTTTAAGGATTAAATGGGTGGTTTAGGAAATTTTGGGAGGGATTTTTTTGGGGTCAAAGGGGGAACTTCGAATATGGAAAAAGGGTTAAAAAAAAGGGAATTTTGCAGGGATACAAGGAGGAAATGAAGGTATTTCTGAGCACAATTTTTTACAGTCAGTGAGGCTTTTGGATGGAAAGAGCAGTGAGGGCCTTTTTAAAGGCAATGGGAACACAAAGGCTTCAAGGATGAGATATTTTCATGGGAAATGTATCTCTTAAATGCTTATAAAACAATTTAACCACCTGTTTGCTTGAAAAAAATTTCATAGGTGGCTAACAGTGGCTCCACGTGGGGATGGCTTCTTCTTGAAGGAGTCAAGAATTCAGAAAATAAATCTTTGGAGCAGGCCAGATGCCTGATCTTTGAGCCATCTTCCTTCTTTGACTTCACCTGTTACAAACATAATAAATCAGCAGAAACATTCCCAAACAATATACCTACCCATCCTACAGTCCTAACATTTTCTTCAAGGTGCATTTGAATTGGCATACCTTCTTCATCATTTTTTATTGACAACAGAAAAATACACTAATCTAATTCTACCCTTATCACTCCATGAGACCAGATTAAACTGTTGGCCTCACATGTTTCTCTACCGAATCTAATATCTGTTGGGATTAAACTGTCTGACAGATTTCTTCTCTACATTCTACAACAAAAATTTTAAAAATAGTCAAACTAGGACTAGACAGTCTAGTTTGCTATGGATCCAAGGCATAAGGATAGTTGCACATGGACTGAAATTGCAGAAATTTGAAAACAAAATCTTGAAGGCTTGAAGTCTGAAACTGCGAAGCATCCTTCTTTTCTTTGTGACTCAAGTTTTGAGCTTGTTGTAGTCACTTTCTTCTTCATTTCAACTTTGGTTTTGGGCTTGTTAGAGCTGATTCTTCTTTCTTCTTTGCTGGTTCAAATTTTGGGCATGTTAGAACCAGTTGTCTTTACTTCTTTTGGCTCAGGTTTTGCTCGTGTTAGAGCCAATATTTTCACTTTAGAGGTTCATGTTTTGAGCATGTCTGAACCTCTCTTTCTCTCTTTCTCTCTTTTTTGAAACATTTTCTCTTTTCTTGGAAACAAAACACAGCAATGATATTTACAATGGAAAGGAAAACTGGAAATTGGAAATCAACAGTAGTAGCGCTTGAGTATCCTGCCATTGATAGGACCCCCAAACAGCTCTGTACCATCTATCTCTTGCAGAAAAAGGCATTCGGACCAACATTAGCTTGGATAATGTAAGGACCCTGCCACAAACTGTCAAACTTGCCATGCTTTCCTTTGTCTTCTCTCCTGGAGTCCCACTTCAGAACTTTGTCTCCTATTTTGAAATCTGAGGCCTTGGTTCTCTTGTCAAATAAATTCTTAATATTTTCTTGAACTTTTAGAGCTTTGTCATAGACCTCTTCTCTTGTTTGTTGGAGACGAATTTTCTCATTTATCCTCCTTATCATGTTGTCTTCTTTTGTCTGAATCTCTTGGACAAGTTTAATCACTGGTACCCCAAGGCTGGTAGGAAACACTGCCTCCGTTCCATAAACAAGTTGATATGGTGACATGCCAATGGATTTCTTTGTTGTAAGCCTGTCAGCCCACAAAGCATGCACTAACTTGTTATGCCATGACTTCTTGTTTTCTTCAAGAAGCTTCTTGAGAAAGGTCCCCAAGCTCTTGTTCGATGATTCAGCTAACCCATTACCTTAGGGGTAATAGGCAGTTGAATGACCAAGTGCTATCTGATACCTGTGACAAAAATCAATCATTTTCTTGGATCCAAAAGCAGCAGCATTATCAGTGATTATTTTTCTTGGGCAGCCAAACCGAGAGAGGATGTGGTCCTCTAGGAACCTAATGATAATAGAATTTGTGGCATTCCTAGAAGGTGTGGCCTCTATCCACTTTGTGAAGTAGTCTGTGGCTGTAAGGATCCACTTGTGTTGTGCAGAAGAAGAAGGGTGTATTTCTCCAATGAAATCTAGGCCCCATTGCATAAAGGGACCTTCAACAGTGATGGGTTGTAAAGGCAGAGGGAGGAGCTTTCTTTTGCCCTTAAAAATCTGGCATTTATGGCAGGAAATTATCATCTTATGGATTTCATTGAAAAGTGTGGGCCAATAATAGCCAGCTCTGAGTATTTTGTTAGCAGTGGCTTTCCAACTCAGGTGACCTCCACACTCTCCTGCATGGAACTCTTGTTTAATCCTCTCTGCCTCAGTTTCAGGCAAACATTTAAGCAATAGGCCATTTGTATTTTTCCAGTATAAACATTCATTCAGTATGAAATAGTTTCTGGCTTTTAGCTTTAGGAATATCGCCTTGGTCTTTGATAGTTCAGGAGGGGCATTGAGGTTTGTGAGCACATACAGGATATCAGAATACCAAGGAGATTTTTGAAACTGCTCCTCAACAGTAGGGTCAGGCAATCCTTCCTGCTCATCCAAGGCATCTACCATGTTTATGTCAAGGGCTTGCAAGTTTGATTTAGCCATCAATCGAGCTAAGCCCTGGCCTTTGATCAGTTTTGTGGGTTTTATCTCAAGGTCATACTCTAAGATTACAACAATCCATTTGCCCCTCTTTCCGTCCGGATCTTGGGACAAGATGTCTTTAACCACTATGTTTGGCACATAGGCTATGATGTGAGAATGCAGTATGTACACACTAAATTCTTTCAAGGCCTTTACCAGGGCATAGGCCTGTTTTTCCATTATGTTATATTTCAAGGGTGCATCCCTCAGAGCTTTGCTGAAGAAAGAAATGGGTTGTTCCATTCCCTCTGGATTTTTCTGCAGCAGAACTGCAGCGACTGTATGCTCGGAGGCAAATGAAAAGATCAGGAAATATTTTGAGAAATTTGGGTTGATTAGGATAGGAGCCCTGGTGAGTGCAAGTTTAACTGATTCAAAAGATTTTTTAGCCTCAACAGTCCACTTAACCCCCACACATTTTTTTAGCATATTAGTCATATTCCTGAGGTGCTCAGCTAAGTTGGGAATAAACCTCCTTAAGAAGTTAATTTTCCCAATGAAGGATTGTAACTCTTTAATGTTTCTCGGGTGTGTGATTTTTAGTATTCCCTCAACTCTCTGTGGGTCTATCTTAATTCCATTCTCAGATATGATATGGCCGTGAATATTTCCTTCCTACAGCCCGAATACAGTCTTTTTGGGATTTAATGATAGACCGAACTTCCTACATTTTTCAAAAACTCTTCTCAGATGTCTTAGGTGTTCCTCATTAGTCTTGGAGTAGACTATTATGTCATCCAAGTAGATGAAAATGAAGTTCCCTATCTCTTTTGAAAAGGCTATGTCCATCGCTCGTTGGAAGGTTGCACCAGCGTTCATCAGTCCAAAGGGCATTTTTACGTACATAAAAGTGCCCCATGGAGTGGTAAAAGCTATCTTGAGTTGGTCTTCTGGGAGTACTAACACTTGGTTATAACCTGAGAAATCATCTAACAGGGAGATCTGCTTAGAGCCAACTACCCTCTGCAGCATATATTCCATATTTGGTAAAGGGTAATTGTCTTTAAGTGAGGCTCTGTTAAGGTTCCTGAAATCTATGCACAGTCTGATCTCACCTGTTTTCTTTCTCACAGCTACAAGGTTTGAGACCTAATAAGAGAACCTCACAGGGACTATTATTCCTGCCTCGTACATATTCTTTATTTATTTTTCAACTGCGGGCAGTTGTTTTGGGTTAATCCTGCAAAGTTTCTATCTGAAGGGTTTCTGGTTCTCTTTCAATGGTATTTTGTGCTATATGATGTTTGTGTCGTAAGCCTTTAAGTCTTCGTAGCTCCAAGAAAACATGTCAATGAATTCTTTAAATAATTCAATGTATTTCTTTTTCATGTCAGCAGGCAAGGACCTAGCCAATTTTATCATCTTAGGCTTACCTTCCGTGCCTATGTTGCATTCCTCGACATCAGAGTCTGAGTGTTCTATAGTGGGCTTCTTCGCTACGTCGTCAAAGTCAAAAAGGTCCTCTAAAGGTGCCAGACCTTGGGGTATGTTCTTATCTTTGGACTGCAGCACCTCTACTTCCTCTTTATTTTCATTTTTATATTCTTCGGTCGGATTTCCAATTCCTTTGGTTAACATGTTTATTTCAATGTTATGGGGTGATATTTCTTCGTACAGGGGCTCTTCGCTTAGGCAGCTATCCTCGGATTTAGAGTCCGAATCAGATAATTCGAACTCATTCCTGCCTATTAGGAAATCCTCAATCTGCTTATCGGCCTCAAAGACCTGCCAATATTTCTCGTTGTCAGGCACTGCAGGTCTGAATTTGGTCTGAATGGTCATTTTTTGTCGCTGGGAGTCTTATGGTGTGAACTAGATATGCAGGCTAATCCATTTGCAATTACGTTCTGGCTCCTAGGAACAAACACCAGTTCATATTCCACAAAGGTTTCAATAAATCCATAGCATCATTCCTGTATGCTCTCAGCCTAGGGTGTTTTGCTGTGTATTCACCATTCACTTGTTTAATGACTAACTCAGAGTCTCCTTGAACAATTATTCTATGGGCTCCTAATTTTTTCAATATGTTCAGGCCAAGGATGAGAGCCTCATATTCCGCAATATTGTTTGTACACTTGAAGTTCAGATTGAAGGCATGACTCTTGGCATAGTCAGTCTCTGTGTTATGTACCCACACTCCCGCCCCTGTAGTTTTTCTAGTACAGGACCCATCGAAATTCTTTTCCCATAAAGATCCATTCTCGGATTTATCATTGGTTTTTTTCCTAGCGTCAGTTTCATTGTTGAGCTGCAACGGAGGGTCTGTTTCGTGGTGTGGAGGGATTTGTTCTTCGGGATGCGTATGGGGTTCAGAGGGCTGACTACTTAGTTGTTTGTGTTCTATTTCTTGTTTACTCGGAGTTTCAGATTCAGTGCACTGTCCACCGGTATCATCCTCGTTTTCTTCTAAGTCTAGGGTGGCTATTATGTTGAAATTTATGGGCTCCACCCATTTGTTGGTATCTCTGTTTTCTAGTTCTGGCTCTTCTAAGGGTTCGTCATTGCAAAGGATGAAGGAGTCCAGATCTGTATGTACAGAGTACAGAGGTGAATTCTCAGGCTTTTCAGGGCTGCTGACCAAGAATTTCATTTGCGCCTCTCTATACAGCCTCCTAAGCTAGCTAAAAACCGGGATTGTGGCATATGCACCATCCATCTACATGGTGCCTTGTAGCTTGGCTCCCCATGACCTTGAAAATAGCATACCATACTTAGGTGGCACATCCGCCACTACAACATCCATAACCATGCATTTTTATGGAATCTGGGTCAAGCTCACACACAGGTCCTTGACTAGGCCAAGGCACTTTACTCTACTAGAGTCGAAAGAATATAAATCTTTGTAGGGTCAGGTTATCTCTAGGCCTAGCTTTTCCATAACAACCTTAGGCATTAAGTTGTGTGATTCCCCAGAGTCATGCATTGCATTGTGAAGGATCTTGTCATGGATATTGAGACTGATATAAAAAGGAGGTACTACCCCTTCCTGAAACTTCCCCTCTATCTTTGGACCAAACAAGAGGGCTGGTTGATCATCACTCAGATTGACAGTATCACTATTTTCCCATAGATTTAATGCTTTCAAAATTTGGCCTTTATATACATCCTGAGTGGCCAACTCAGAGAGTGGGACAGAGATTTTAATTTTAGCAATCTCACTCTCCAAACTGAAGAGAGATTGACTCTTCGTGATACTCAACTCTGTTTTGTTAGTCACTATTTTAGTGGCCGAATCAGTGTGTCGATTCTCACTATGCACAGTGTTCGTAGCAGTTTTATTAGGAAAACTAGCTGCATTACTAGTGTTGCTGGTTGGTTGACTTTGTTTATCAGGGACCTGTCTGTATTTTCCTTTGTTCTTCCCAGAGATTTCAGCTGCTAATTTTCTATTTTCAGCAGTTGCTTTAGGGGTTTTCTTAGGCCTTTTCTTAATGGTAATCTCGGAAGATTTTGGTTTGGAATTTTCTAAGCTCTTTTTTCTTCTGAGCTCATACTGTTCTCTGACCTGCATGATGCAATTTTCAAATCCAAGCCTGTAATCCTTAGATTCTAATCTTTCCTCATCCCAATATGAGGATGAGGGCCGATCTTCTTCTGTGGAATAGTTGTGGATTTAGTTATCCGTCTCAAACATATTTATAGCATTTTCCTCAAACTCTTCTATAATCCCCTCATCCTCATCAAGGAAGTTTTCTTGAAATGGGGGTATGACTTGCTGGTCTGAGTCCATTTGTCTATTTGGAGCGGTATTGTTCCTCCTAAATTTCTTGTTCTGGTTCTAGTTTCTGTTCTGGTTACTAACTGTGACAACCATTTTATCCACCATTTGCTGTAGCTTTTCCATGTTTTTAGATAGACATTCATAATTGGGTTCAGACGTGGAAGCTACAGTGTCATCTCTATATGTTACCCTTTTCTCATCCCTCATTCTGGCTTTCTTCTCAATCAGGTTAGCCTCTACACTCACTGCTCCTTTTTGCATGTCTTCCAATGTGTTGTAATCTCTCTCCCTAAGCTGGTAGGCCATGTCAGCATCAAAGCCTTCGGGATATTTCACTAGAGCCATATCTTGGGGAGGTTTCATGTGTGGGGGAAGAGAATTGTAAACATTGTTGAACTTGGTAGAATAGTCATGGACACTCTCTCCTACGTTTATCTTCAGGTTCTTGTATTCTGCTAAGATTTGGAGAGGGTTGGCCTTAACTTCCCATTTATTTATGAAGGTCTAATATAAGGAGGGTAGATCTTGGATTCTATTAGGAGGTAGGCCCTTAAACCATTTCTTCACATCACCTCCTAAGCTCTGGGCAAAGATTCTCATTTTGACTGTATCATCATCTATTTCCATGTAGTCAAAAGAATCTTCCATCCTCTCTACATGGTGCTAAGTTGTGGTTGACTCTTTTGCAGTGAAGTGTGGGATATTTGATTGGTAATCATTGGGTAAGGGTACTAGAGGTTGGGGTAACATCAGAGGTGCATACCAGGCAGCGATAATGGTGTTCTGATGAGGTAAAGGGCTAGCTTGAGGGGCTGGTATATGGATGACAGGGATATTAGGACCAGCAGAAGTCTCTTGAGCTGATTTAGGATGACTGAGTCCCAAGTTTTGAATGAAGTGAATATTGGGAGGTGTAGATGGAGGGGTCTCTCTGTCCCTTATGTGTTTACCCCTTTGAGGTGGTGAACCAGGAGACTCAAGGTCTGGCTGGTCTAGAACACTGAATGACCTAGTTCTCGGCAGACTGCTTAGTAGGTCTAGGTCAAAATGAATTTCTGATAGAGCTATGAAGTCTTCTGGTGCAGAGTTAGCTCTATGGATGTGCCTGGGAATAGCTGTTCTTTTAGGTGCTGGAGATTTTCTGAGAATTATCTCGGGGTTTTCAACTATTCCAGGTGGGTTTGGGTCGGGATAAGCTCTTGTATGAATGGCTCCTAAAGCCAGAATGTTGTCTTCAATCAGAGCAACTGAATCCTATTTGTTACTTCTAATATGGCTGACGTTGTAATGAGGTTGGTCTCCAAGTGGAGTCTTATGTGAACCAAGATAATCAGCGACCTACTGATCATCAATGGAGTCCTCTAATAATTTAGGAACTGTGGAGTCGCCAGGTGGAGAATTTAAGATTTTACCGTCCACCACAGTGATTTACCAAATCGAGGTTGATTAGTCTTTATTCCCCAGTGGAGTCGCTATTATGTTGGAGTTCCCATGTTTTGGCAAGTTTGGCAATACCAAAAGATGAGACAACATCAGAACCACTTTCATACCTTAGGATCTAGCCCTCCTAGGTCCAGAGAGGGATCTCTCTATATAGGCAAAGGTTTTATGTCTTTTAAGCTCTGTGTTCAGATATTAGACTAGTTATAGGCACGGGTTTGTTTGATTAATCATTTGTTTGGGGGTTGGGAATCAGAAAGGAAGGGTTCAATGTGAGGCAAGGATGTGCAAAGAGGATTTTAGACAAAGGAGGGATGATTTCAAAGAACACTCATGACCATTGGGAAATGGAGTCAAGAAAGGGTTTACTTGCTATTCAATATGCAGGCTTTCAGTTGGGCTAGTCATATAAAGCATTGGATCTTAAAGATGATAGTGTGGCATGAAATGGTAAGAAAGAAGGTGGAAAGCAAGGAAACCTCCAAGGTGACAACTTAGGAATCAGGTCCAGGGACAGGACATGCCATTAGACACCTGTGATCCAACTCCTAAAGGTAAACTCTTCAGACAAGGGAACATTAAAGATTCAAATGAAAAGGTGAAAACCTGAGATCAGAGAGAGACTTTGAACTCTCAATGCTTCGGCATCCAACTTAAGGGAAGTTAGAAAGGCTCAATGATTGGAAAGGAATCTGGTGAGATAGAGACAGTGTTTTAAACTCCCAGTATCCCAATTCATTCGATTAAAGCCTATCAAGAACATCTAAGAACAGATTCATTAATTCATACATCAGCTAGCAGTAAACATTAGCTACTACATTGGTTAAATTGGCTTGAATCAATACTCAGATAACACATACAGCAGAAAAAATTGAAGGCAGGGAGAGCAGAAGAATAGGGTACCAAGCAAGGGTAAATCCTATACCATATTTCTAATGTGTGCCAGAAGAAATGAAATGTGATGAAATACAAAGGAAAACAAGGAAAAGGATAGAAAAACATCATCGCTGCTTTAAATCAGGATCCAAAGAAATGTGCTTGTCATATTAAAGAGCAACACCAGTCATGTACAACATTTCCAACGGCTTGATATTCAGTCTAAAAACATCTTCCTCAGCCTGTCTTACAACTTTACATAGAGAACTGTGTCTCAAGAGAAATAGCTTACAATTCACGGATATCCGATCAACAAACTTTACAATGTTTTCTCATGAGTTTTTATATATGAAAGAGAGGCAGAGGAGGTAGATGAAACACTAAATGAAACATTAAAACAGAGTAGAAAGATAGGCTCGAGGCCCATTCTGTTTTTATGTCTATGCATTAATCTTCAGTACTCTTTGGGTGAAAGAGTGGTCTTCGACAGGCTGAAATTTACTCCAGGTATGTCTTTGATGTACTTTGTTGCAGTACTCGAAAGTACTCTGGTGAATAGAAAAAAGGTAGATAAGTGACTTTAGGTCTGCTATATTGTGTAACAAATGTTTCTGGTTGGCATTAGTACTGTTGTTAGGGCGGAGATCTTCTCAGGAACATGGTATTAGAATGAGAGCAGTATGGGCACTTCGTCCTTTCACGGAAAGAACATTCTGCTGATGGTGAAACTGATATATTTTTTTCTATGCATTGGGCCTTATTAGGCATTCCATGTGAGTCATGACGTCTTCAATATGGTATTCTTCCTTTAAAACACTGAATTAAGGCTTTAACATCTTCGATAATGTGCATTAGAAATCCTTAATTTTGTACTGATACTCTATGCCGCTTCGTGACTATCTTTTTCTGTGCAATCTGAGCTTTAATGGTTTTGGAAAGGTTTTGTAGAGTTAAACTTTGTTCCTTTAATGAAATTTATGTCATAAGACCTTCCCAAGATCTTCTCCATAATTTCAATCCTTGAAAATGGTCTTCCCTGCGTTCTGTGCCACTGTAATAATGACTGTGAACAATGGAGGTTGTACACCGCTCGTACCTTGAAAAACACACAAATTTGTTAGGAAATCATTGCATGGGAAGGATGGCTATGGAGGGCCGTGAGAATGGCAGTGCAACATGGATGAGAGTGGTGGATGCAAAGGATACTATGGAAGAATGCAGTGAGACAGCGGGAAATGCACGTGGAAGTCAGGCGAAATGGAAAACTTTAATGTAAACATTAGGATCTTAATGCTTGGCGGGATGATTGGCTTTCCAATGTAAAACATAAGGTTCAGACCTTCGAATGCAATACACGAGAAATGTATGAAAATGCAATGAAAAACATTACGGAATGAGCTTGAATGGTGGGACCCAGTCACGGGTGGAGGGCAATTGAATGAGGACCGTCGGATCTTAGGAGGAGATCGACGGCTGCGATCTTATTGGCAAGACACGATGAGAGGTTCAAAATCCGATGAGCGATGGAGCGATTGGCCTAAGACTGTTGGATCTTATGTGAGATCAACGTCGGAGATCGCGTCGGAGGATCGCAGATCGGGAGGAATGGAAGGTGGCTTTATTTGAAATTTTCGATTGCGATCGGGCGACGGTGCAGTGATCGTCGGATCAGAATGGGAATAGACGGTGGAGATTATGATCACGAATCGCAATCGAGGAGTGCAGCGGGTGGCATAGTTTAGAAATTGTGATTGCGATTGGCACGGGCTTGCAATGACCGTCGGATTAAAGGTGAATCGACAGTGGGAAGAGGTCATCGGAGGGGTGACAGAGGGGAAAACGGGTGCGAAAGGAAGAGCGTGAGCCATCAGATCCATGTTGATCGACGGCTCAGTTCGCACGCGGGAGAATAGGGACCAAATGCGTCATCACATCGGATATTTTAAGTTCACAAGGGTAAAGGCTTTCCGCTTCGAAACTCCGATGCGATTAGCGCCTTTTCAAACTAGCACTTGGTTTCGATGCTTGGGTCATGTGGGGGAGTGGTTAAGGGGCTGGCTGGAAAGGGGCTAAGCCATCATATATGGAAAAGAGTGATTTTTAGCCAAAAAGAGGGTTTCAAGGCTAGAAGAGGAATCCCATAGAGGTGAAAAAGGAGTTTAAACTCAAATGAAAGGACTTCACTTGGTTTTAAGGATGAAATGGGTGGTTTAGGAAATTTTTGGAGGGATTTTTTTGGGGTCAAAGGGGAAACTTTGAATATGGAAAAAGGGTTAAAAAAAAAAGGGAATTTTGCAGGGATACAAGGGGCAAATGAAGGTCTTTCTGAGCACAATTTTTTACAGTCAATGAGGCTTCTGGATGGAAACAGTAGTGAGGGTCTTTTTAAAGGCAATGGGCACATAGAGGCTTCAAGGATGAGATATTTTCATGGGAAATGTATCTCTTGAAGGCTTATAAAAAAATTTAGCCACCTGTTTACTTGACAAAAATTTCATAGGTGGCTAACAACTGCCACATATCTTATTAGAGATAAGCTACCATTGCTTGAGCTAGTTCATTTACATTATGCATGTAAACAATTTTCAGTAATTTGTTATCAATGAATTGAATTTATTTTTTCATTGTATCTCTATGGTTCTATTTATACATGTATTTCAATTCATTCCTTCATAAAATCTGGATCAATGGTATTAGAGAGGTCTACACTCTCTCTGTTTTTTTGTGCATGTCCCCAACAAGGTCAGGGTATAAGGAATTGGGACTTGAACTGGTTGATCCTTTGCAAGACCATCCTGGCTGACACCAATAACCTCCCATGGCGGAAGAAAAGAAAGAAGAGGGAGCATGGGACCCTATCAAATTGTTGCTTGAAGAATCCCTCGAGCGGCAAAGGAACAAGATGATGTAAAAATTTTCCTAGGTCCTTCGGCAGATGCCTACCAGTGACGTATCTTCATTCAACAGTTACTTTAGAGGTGCCACCCCCTTCAAGGTACAAGTGAGCTTTGATATCCATATATTCGAAGGTAAAATTTATGTAGATGTTGTAGATAAATGGTTGAATGTGTTAGAAGGTTACCTTTTTGTCCATATTTTCTCTGATAGGAGAATATTAATTTTGCACTACTTAAGGTTTCCCCCCATATCAAGGACTAGTGGGAAACTTACTGTGAGAAAGGTGTTGAGGAAGCCTCTCAATTCAAATTTTCCCCCTATTGGAACTCTTTCTAAGACATTGTCGAGAAACAATATTACCCCATGGTGAGCTAGTATGAGGACAAGTACATATAGCGGAACACACTACAACATTAAAGGGACCAAGATGTGCACGAGTTCAAAAATAAAAATCATACTCTATGCACAAAGTTGGGTATCAAAGAATTTGAGCGACATTTGGTGCTCAAGTACAACTACTGTCTACACAAATACATTCAGGGAGAAATGGATTTCCTGGACATCTTCTCGCTTGGTGCAACATACCGATATGCTGCAAAGATTAAAAAAATAAATAAACAAAAGAAGCGCGAATTTGGATCCGTGAATAATAAGCAGGGAAAGGGCACCCCCAAACCATAGAACAAAGGATAGAGCCAAGGTGGAGTGACCTGGGACAACCCATCGAAGCTGCAAGCAAATAACGACACCACAAAGATGAAGAAAGACAAGAGAAAATGTTGTCAGATCCACAAGATCCCCACTCACAACACAAATGAGTTTTGCACCAAGTAATCATTGGTGGTCGAGATGAAAGCTTAAAAGTACAATACATGTGTTTATTTTGAGCCAAATCCTAACAACGGGAATCATAAGGGAATCAGATTATTGATGTAGAACCCAGTTCCATATTTTCCACTGTTATCACTTAGAAAAAATGAATTATCATTTAACAAAGTCATATAGGTTCATGTGTCAAAGGTAGGGATATAGGGTTCATATTTCATTAATTGGTCAAGGAAAATTTTTAATTTTTCTTATTAATCTTACCCTAAAGTATAAACCCACTCTCTTTCAAATCCCCTCATGTCACACCACTCATAATTTTCTGACAGTTTTCATTTCCCAAGGTTTTATCACTGAAATGGTCATTTTATCCAAGAAACCACAGTTTTGTAGAAAAATGCACTGAGAAATTTCACTTTCCGCTACGAAACTGCTGATACTTTCATAGTGAAAACGCCCAGAAATACACTAAGAATGCTACGAAAGTGAGGTTTCCTTTCTATCATGTAAAATTATTTGTTAGGTGTCAAAAAAGCATTTGAAAAGGATAAGTTAGATACCATTCGAGTCAATAGGGTAAATATCAAGGTGCATGGTCAGGGTTGAAGTCATCATCACCATTTTAAGCATGTATGAGTCATCATTCTGTTACGAGTGGGCATAGAACTTCAAAATATTTCCAAATTAAGTCATTTCTCATTCTTCATTCCTTCTTTGCATGATATTGAGCTCTGGAGAGCATTTCATTAAGCCAAAGTTGTGGCTAGTATTTTCAAAAGTTTCAAATATTAGTGATCAAGCAAGGTAGAGAATTATCAAGTGAGGCAGAGAACTATAAAGCGAGGCAGGGAAGACACTAATGAAACTATGGCTGCAAAAATAAAGACAAATAAGGGTGGCCAATGTCTCAAATATGAGCCACCAGATATGAATCTAATCAATGAAGACCCAACAACTGTAGAAGTCCTTAGAAGGACAGGATGTTTACAGTTTTGTGAAAGACTACAAGGCTGCCCTGTACAGGTTTCCAAAGAATTTTCTCTAAATTTCAGTGGAACAACTACTAAATTGGGGATGCCGAATCTCACTATTACACCAGAGGTCATTGCAGCAGCAACAGGGATTCTAAGGGGACAAGAGAAATGGTCCAAAGGGTTCAAATTCAACATGGAGGAGTGCAAAGAGTTTATCAAGCCAGAAAATAGTGAAATGGACCTTACAAATTCCATTCCAAGGAGCTGCATGAAGGATAACTACTCAAAGTTGTTTCTTATCATCCAGAAATATTTCACTTGTGAAGGAAGATACCATAAAGTTTATTCTTACCATTTCAAGCTTCTCCTACACTTTTCTGGTAAGATATATCTTGATCTGCCTTTCTATTTACATAGAAGTTTAGCAAAAATGGCAGATAAGGTCCAAGAAAAATATGAAGGAAGTGAAACCTTATTGTTTCATCATGGTTTAATAAAATTTCTAGTTTTATATGAGCTCCAAAGACTAGGCAGAGACTGGTCTTATTTCCTGTTTGTTAGTGGTTTTGAAATGGATACCCTTACCCCTTCAAGAACTCCTAAATCTAGGGGTATCCCATCAGCAAGAGAAGAAAAAAGTGAACCAACAAGAGTAGAACAAATTGAACCAGCAAGAGCAGAGAAGGGTGAACAAGTCATGATGGAAACAGAGCAATTGCGGATTTTTGATACACCCATTATTCCACCTGCAAAACAAAAGTCAAAAGTGATCAAACCTGCAAAACAAGAACAAGTTGCGAGTAAACAAGGAAGAAAAATGATTACAAGGAGTCAAACAGTGGCTTTAGAAGACAAAAAATTGGCTATAGAAGACAAAATAGTGGCTTTAGAAAATAAATTAGTGGCCAAAGGAAATTTAGAAGACATACTACATTCCATTGATATTGAAGATACTCCTATAGTTCAGACTAAGGATATAGATGAAGGTGGAAATAAATTCAAGAAGGTGAAATCTGCAAAGAAGATAGTGTTTGAAGGTGAAGATGCAGGTTTTATGTTTCAGGATAGGAAGCCCATGACAAGGCATGCTAGAAAGTTGTTGGAGAGTAGTAAAAAGGTTCATCCACCTACTGACACAGTCCAGCCACCACAAGACATTATTGATCTTTCATCACCTGTAGAGAAAGATCTAGTTAGCAAGCCAAAGAAAGGAAAGGAGAAAGTAATGGAAAAAACAGAGTTTGAACTCCTAGAAGAACAATTGAAGTTGGCTAATCATGAAATATCTGTCATGAAGAAGGAGGCAAGGAAACATAATATCCAGAAGATTTAGTTTGAAAAGATGAAATATTTTGGGAAGAACAGGTTGAAACTGTATCAAAGACCCTAGAAAACACACAACAGTTAATAAAATGGACTATTCCATTGAGGAAAGAGGTCAAACATGTTAGAAGAATGAACTTTCATTTGAAATTTACCAACATAAATTTGAAGGATTAGGTTAAATACCTCCAGGAACAACTAGAACTAATCCATGAGGAGTTGGAGAAGAAAGGTCTAAAAATGACAGTAGTTGAGGAGCTAATAGCTCAACTCATCATCAATGAGGAAGAAACACCTCAAGACTCATAGTTTGAATTGGTTTATGTTTTAAAGGTCAATGGCATGTCAGAAACAAACACCTGGAAAGTATATTTTTGAAGCTAGACAAAAATATAGAAAAAAACACAGTTTTCAGCAATTTTGTAGAGTTTCCTAGGCTTGAAGCCAAGAAAACACTATGAAACCACATGTATCTTTATTTTTGTATTGAAAACCACTTTGGGGAGCCTCCAAGAGGAGGAAATCACATGGAGGATGTGTCAAGGCATGATGAAGACAATACAAAAGGAAAGAGATAGAAATTTTGATGGCAAAGAGCATTTTTGTAACACTATGAAAGTACGCTACGAAACTGTCATACTTTCATAGCGTGTCGTTTTGAAGCTTTATGAGGAGGTTTTTGGGTAGTTTTGGATAGGTGGATACCTTCAAAGAGTCAAAGCACTATGTCAGCAGTCATCCAAGACTTGAAGACTATGAAATGAAGACAACTCATCCGCCATAGAATTTGTTGAAGATAAGGACAAGCATTCCTTAAAAATAGGGTTTGTTTCCATATTTGGAGGAGGTTAATCAAGATGTCATGTAGTGATGAGTCCCATCACACCCTATTCGAACATGTGAAGCAATAGTTGTCAAATATGTAACTGTTTTAGGAGATAAGGTAGTTTATGTAATAATGAACAGTTTGAGTCTTATTACGAAAAGGACTCTTTTGTAGTGTAGCTGTCATTTTCTCATTAAAGCATATGTTTTCTTGTTATGCAAGGTGTCATTAGGAAAAAATCGATGAATTTATCCTAGAGGAAAATCATATCTCATGTAACAAGTCTATTTAAGAGCAGATATTTGAATTTGCCAAGGGTTGGAGATTTTTTGGCAAGACTGCATCTTTATGTAACTTGACTGTTTTCAGTAATACAAAGGACTTTTACTTAACCTGAGATTCTCCTGGAGTTTTTAGTGCTTAATTGATCTATACTTTATATGTGTACCATTTTTAGTGGTTTTCATCTTTAATACTCATAATTCATAGGTGTATGCTCTAACTTCCTTTACTGATGAATTGGTTGTGTTATTTCATGTTTATTTTGTGATTTACTTCTGCTAAAAACTCTTACCTGCCTCAGCTTCCATATCAAGTGAAATTACCACTTAAATATTGAACTTTTTGACTCCATAAGTCCAATGATTGCAGACTTGTACTCTTTTCACCTACACACATCACAATCAAGTTATTTTCCAAGTAGAGTTAGCCATCTAGATTCATATTTATCAAATATCATTAACCCCTTTGAGAGAGCCCTCTTAAACTAAAGAGGCTAAGCTTCAGTCACAAGTTGGTTTGAAACAATTACATGAAGTTGTTTGATTAGCAACCAATCAAGTGAAATTTTGTGATAACATTTTGGTGCGTCTGCTGGGAGCCTGAATATTATACTTTCTCGAAATTTTGAAGCTCAACTTCTGAAGGTAGCAGGAGCTCAGAAAGTTTTTGGAGGCTGCATCTACCTTGGTGACTCCATTCAAAATTCATATGTTCAAAGGTGGCTTCGAGAAGGAGATACACGAGGAATAATCCTGACCCAGATCCACCTACCATTGTGGACAATCCAAACACCATCTCTAGAGGCAGTGAAGGAATTTCTGCAATATCAGGTACTCCATTACATACAAAATCCTTGTCCTTTGAAGTTTTAAGAAGTCCTAAAGATAAAAGGTTTGATGATAAAATTCAGGAAGTCTTGTTTAGGTCTGAAAGTGAAAAATAATTGACTGAAATTGTCTTAGACCTACATAGAAGAGGTATTGATACCTCAACCTCAGTGACACAAAAAGATAAAGAAGATTTTTGGGAAGTAGTCAATTCAGAGTTACTGTTAGAGAAATATTCATTGGATAGGTTGAAGGAACTAGACACATTTGAAATCTTGTTAAGAAGTAAAACTGATGTTTCTCTTCTTGATTGGAGTTTAATTGTGACTGGAAAAAAAATACCAAATACCCCTCCTCCTAACAGTTCCTCTTCCTCTACTACTGTTGTCCATAAAATTACCACAGTCCTAGTCATCATGGCTAGAAATGTGCCACCTCAACCTGCTGCACCTGCTAGGTATGCTCCTCTTGCACTTCTAGCTATCTTAAATACCCTTCCTATCAAATATTCTTCTAGAATCAAAACTTGGGGAAGTAATGAAGAGATCACAGCTGAAGAGAATGTAGATTAGTTTAATGACTTTATAGACAGGGAGGAGGTTGACCATGAGGATGTAAAGATGATATTTTTTTCTTAGAGCTTCCCTAGTGAAGTTAGGAAGTGGTTCAAAGCCCTTACTCCTGGAAACCTACATATTTGGAATGAATTTGAAGATAGCTTCTTTTGGAAGTGGGGAAATAGTACCAACCCTGTACAAGCCCTCACTGAGTATAATAGTTTGAAGAGAGATGTTGATGAAACTGTTCAAAACTTTTCAAAGAGATTTAACAAAGTGTATGATTCCATCCCTGCCCATCTAAAGCCTCCTCCAGGAGCAGCTCAGCTGAGATATGTTGAAGCTTTTGATTATTACTTTTCTATACTATTGAGAGAGAGAGAATCCCCTTCACTTGCTGAAATGCAGAATGATGCAGTGAAGGTGGAGGTCAATATGATAACAGCAAAAAAGTCCAAGATGGGTAAGACTAAGTTGAAAGAAGAAGATAAGCCTTCCACCTCTGATGACAAATTTGATTCCATGATGAAGACAATGGAAAAAATGATGGATAGGCTTCCAATTGGTAATGCCTCTACTCCTCTTGCACAACATGAACCTCAATTTATAAATCCTCAATTCGGAAGACCTCAAATCTATCAAAGGCCAAGGGAAAACAAAAATCAGCCACCTAACCCTCAAGTAAGGCCTCCTTTTCAGCAGAACTTAGTTGATGAAGAAGATCAGCTTGAAATAAAAGAAGAATCAATTAATTTCTTAGATGATAACATGTCAAGGATGTTTTTAACTAAGGAGGAACATGACGAGTCAGATCATGATGTAAAGAAGGCTGAGGAACCATTTGATTATCTTAAAGGGTATCAACATGCAATATTTGAGATGCGGAAACTGTAAAACCTCAGAAACAGAAATGTGCCAATTACTGCAAACAAAACACATCCCAAGAAATATGCCTCCAAGGCTACTGAAGTTAGGAAAGACACACAAACTCCTCCTCCTGCTAAAGAGACTAAAAAATATGCTTCTATTTTTAGTTTGGAGAGTGATATCTCTAATATAAAAATCCAAGTAACTTTTGGAGAAATTATTAAGGTGAATGAATATAGAAGTAAGATTGTGAAAATGCTTAATTCCCAACCAGGAGCTGTTGATATCCTAAATATTCAAGAAGATAATCCAAACATATAATTGGGTCCAAGATTAGAGGATGACCAGAATGAGGAGGTGCCTCCTTTTTATGTCAGTCTTAGTATTCATGACATGACATTGCATAATTCCATGTTGGATTCAGGAGCCTCTCACAATCTTATGTCCAAAGTAATCATGGAAAGGATGGGGTTAGAAATTACTAGACCATATAAGGATTTGTTTTCCTTTGATTCAAAAAGAGTTCAGTGCATTGGTTTAATAAAAGATGTTGTTGTTGTTCTTACACAAGTCCCTGCCAAGACAGTGGTCATGGACATTGTGGTAGCAGACATTCCACCTAAATTTGGCATGTTGTTATCAAAGTCATGGGCAGAAAAAAAGAGGTACAATGAAGATGGAACTAACTTATGCCACCATCCCTATTCTTAGTGAGCAAAGGAGAATTTTTAGAGAAACAAGGATGGCTTACATGGTGAGTAGTAAAGATGAACCTCAGAACTTTCCAATATATGTTGTTGATACTGAACTTGGATATGCTATTCTTTTCAATGAATTGAATGATGAAGTAGAGAATGAAAAGAAGGGAGAAAATCAACAAACTGCAATTCAACAGATATTAAATCATCAGGCAGCAAATCAGCAAATCAGTGAAGAGTGTTAGGTGGATAAATCATACTTGCATACAAGAATGATCTCCCTAGTATCACAAGGATAACTAGAAACAAACATGACAAATGTAAACTACTTTCTCTAGATTATATATGATTTATAATTTTCTATGATGAAGAAAGGACCTACCTGTGATCCAATTCCAGTTGAATTCTTCTTTCCCGTTGCTCCAAGAAGTCACCTCTTAAGATCTGAAAATAAAGACATAGAAGAGAATTAAAAGCACCCGCAACATATACTAATTCAGAAATCAAAAATCTATCTTAATGATCAAGGAATTTAATAAATAATTCATTCAAGTAAATACATAAAAAACTTATTGAGAAAATAGGATCCAATTGTATTATCTTTAAATAAAACAAGGAGTCTTACAACCACGTTCGCCTTGATGTCGTACAAGTCCTTCCGGGGGTCCGGAACAAGCGTTTTCCTTTAGTCTGACAAGACCTTCCACTCTTTGAACTAGCCTAACTATGACTATGTAATCGTTCTCGCAGTTAGCAAACATAGTATGCTTCTTTAGCAATTCCCTTCTCTATCGCAACTACTAAGTACAAATCAAGTACTAAGTGTATACAAAAAGCATAGAGAAGTTTTACATATGTGAGCATGTACCCTTGAGACTGAACCAAAGCTTTCATTTATAGGAGAAGGAAAATGGTTGCAGCTCCAAAATGGAAGGGATAGAGTCCCCTTATCAAGGGACTAAGTTCCAAATACCAAGGAATAGGCTCCTTTAATGAAGGAATGAATGTTCATGATAATGGAGAGAGTAAGGCTTCGACTGGATAACGCCTTCTAGAAGCTTCCAGCTGGAAAAATATTCGACCAGCTGGTGCTTCTAGAATTTATTTTCACCTTCAATTTACCTTTTACAAGGGTTCGCACTTTTAATGAAGAAAACGTGCGGTCAGCTCCGCAGTCTTTGGAGAAAAAGGGTGCAGTGCCGCATGTAAGGCTAAGGAAAAGTGCAGTACAAGTGTTTTTATGATTTTTGCAAGATTTTCTCCAAATTCAGAACTTGGTTTAGGAACTTTAGGGTTGTATACTTCTAAAGGAGCATTATATAGGTATTGATGAACCCATATAGACATTAAAATGTCATGGTGACAAAATAATGTGTAACAGATTGCCCCCTAAAGCACGAAATCTGAGATAATTCGAAGAGTGAAGTGCTTTATCATTCCAAGGATTGGCTATTGGATGCTAGTTGGAACCTGTAAAAACATTCAATGCAAACATAAATGTATATATATATATCATTACTGAGGTAGGTATTCCCATACTCAGAGCAAAAACTAACTTAACTAAAATGTTCTAGTATAGAAATTATTCTAATATTACATCAATAGTAGACAACGTATGGACACAACCATCTGTCATGAATATTCTACTGCATAATGAATAATAAAACTCCTCGCAACTTGGATGGTGGAAACTAGATCCAGGGTCTTGATTTCTACTACCTGAACTAGTACGATTCTATCCATATGATTGATTGTGTCGAAGTCGAACATGGCAGAAACCACTTGATTACCAGTCAATGAGGTGAACTGTTAACAAGTGTGAGAGAAACCACCAATAATGACAATGGCTCTCAAAGTACTCAGTATAATCCATGAAGTGTGAATAAATAATTTGAAGTCAAACACTTCATAGAATCATCTGATCAGAGGTCAATGATGTAACCTGTCATCAAAGGCGAGAAATATGCCATTAAGGCATGCAGATTCCAAGGTACTGAAAGATTCTAGATCAACTTCCTAGATGATATGATGTCGTTGATAGAAAGTGATCCATCGTAGGAAAGCCCACGACACGAAAACATTAGATCAAGTTTTGTAGAAATATTTTGCAAGGACTGACTCAGAGATGGTTAATGCGAATGGAGACATATGTTTGCAAATGAATTGTTTGTTTGAACTGTTCTCTTGAACACATAATGACACTGCATATGGTTTGGTGACAATTGACCTAAAGCTAATACCCAGAAACCAGCTGAATACTTTCAATATGGTTTGATTAACTGATAGGCAAAGGATTTTCCCAACCTAAGTGGAAGTGTGACAAAAAGTGTCGTGTTCAAGAGTGGTATACTGCTTTTAAACAAAGTATGGCAACTGGATCCATTTTCTCTCTTTTTCCCCCACCATTTCTGGCAAGTACGTCTTTATTTTTAACAAGCTTGAGGAGGATAATATTTTCTTGTTATATAAGCTCATCCTTTGGATGAATCCAACTTAGTTTAAAAATCGAACCCTAATAAGGAGTGTTTCGTTCCTATTTGTAATTTACAGGTCCTTTACTGTTAAATTTTAACGAGTCTAGTATAGGAGAAACTCGATGTTTTTGCAATTTTAGGGAGTCAGAAGAAAACCTTAAGGAAACTCCGTGGGTGTACTTTTTCGTAAATTTAGTCTCTCAAGCCTGAAAAAGGATTAAATAATACAGGAGAGAACTCTATTGACTATATGTAGTCAATGTATACCTTTTTCATAAATAGTCCATTTAAGTCCGGAAAAGGGGTAAAATTGTACTGAAAGGACGACTGTTCATTTCCTTTAACAAGTTCGAATAGTCAAGTACTCGACAATCTTTTCATGTTTAGAGAGTTTGAAAATGGCTTAAAAGAGAACTCAAGTTTTCACTTTTTCGTAAGTTTTAACATGTTTGAAAAAGGGATGAAAATGTACTCATAAGTTTCACTTTTTCATAATTTTCACCGAGTGCTAAAAAGGGATAAAAAGTATACTCCTTTGTCTAAAATGATCATTTTACCCAAAAAAACCTGTATTCTACACAAAGAACTCAAAAATTAAACATACGTGTTTATGATTAATAAAAATAATTCGGAAAACAACTTTTCAAAGTGGAAAATAAACAAAATTGTATTTCATTTATTCAAAAAATCTTATAAAAAGGAGTTTTTATAAATCATTTTTACCATTTGATTCCAGAGTGAAAGTTGAGAGCTTTTGGTGGAAAAAATGTTCCAGAGGAGATTATGGAAAATTCAGCCGTCAGAATTGAAAATCGTCAGCTTCAGGTAATCCACATCATCCTCGCCTTCATGTTTGTCCATTCAATTTATTAATTTATGTTTTAAATTTATTTTTGGGGGGGGGAATATGTTCAAAATTTCGCCCACGGGGGTCCGCAGGTAAAACACATGACACCTGCGGACCCCGAAAATTTTTCAAAGAAAAAATTGTCGTGGTCCCGCACTTTTTGTACAGGACACGTGCGAATCCTCGCACTGTCTCTATGCAAAAGGTGCCAGGCACCATGAAGAAAATAAAATGATATATTCCCCCAAAATAAACCATATTTTCACTCAAATTGTTTCTAATTTTCCAATTTTCCCATTGCAGAGTAACTACAATTCTTGAGTGGAGGGAACGGGAAGATGAAGAGGTTGATGAGGTCGTAATGGTAGATGCGCCCACATTGCGTGTGTTGAGGGAATGTGGTTTGTATAAATTCTGGGCTATTCAGGGTATGAGGGCCCAAGTAGACTTACTCACCTGGCTAGTAAACAAATGGGATGTCCATGAATAGTGCTTCATAATTGGAGATCACCGACTTGAAATTGAGCTGGAAGATATATATTTTATTACTGGTTTATCAAAGAGAGGTGAACCAATCTCTTTGTTTGGGGCTAGGGTAGGTGGCTAATCTGTCACTAGCCTTCAACAAGAGTTTTGCAATGAGGAAGTGGATCCCAAAGATAAACGCATTGATATAAAAACAATCATCTGTCTTGAACTTAAAGTGGTTGTGTTTACTATAACCCGGTTGTGTGGGAGTTCAGTTCCGCACGTTGCTGCTAGATCCCAGATGCAGACGGTTGTTGATTGTTTCAGAGGCACCATTTTCAATTGGTGTGAGGCATTATTGGAGAACGTAAAAGGCCAATTGACCAGGGCAAAGAAATCAAAGTTGAAAAACTTTGGGTATGGAGCTATTGTTGTCACATTTTCTCTGGAGAGAATTCCTTCACTTTCCCCACAACTTATCTCAGTTGATCATGTTAGAGTCAAGGAGCCTCAGATGGTTCGATGGGTTGCACTGATGGCCTGTCATAGTGAGGGCGGTGAGATTGTTCGTTTTACTCCAGCTTATTTCCATTGGTTGGAGAACCAAATCTTCGCCATAGAAGATTTCCCATATGCTGGGATAGACTTTCGTGGGACTTTCGTGGCGATCAAGAGATATCCCTTCCTCCGGGAACCCAGTGGGATGACTCAGGTAAGAATTATTTTGACATGTTCTAAATTCTAATTTTTATTTATTTTTGTTTAAATCTTCCAATACTGATGAATTTTTTTTTTAAAATGCATATGTTGGTCCACGCAGGCCAGCCACACTCTATCGCTTCGACAGGAAGCAAAGAGAGCCCGTTGCAGCACCACAGGATCAGGTAGTTGAGATTCTTACTGATCTAGAACACAACCTAGAGAGGTTGACCTTGGATATCCTGGAGACTTTGATAGATGATGTCCCTCTCTGTCTCCAGAGACACGTTATTGGAGTTCTTGGTCAGTTCAGGGGATTCCTAAATAGAGTGGCGCGAGCTGTCGTGTACTACCATGATCACTACCACAGATAGTGGATGATTGTGCATACTATGAAATTTTGTTTTTTGTATCATTATTTTTGTTGATTATAAGGTATTTTAAACCTATAATCGAGGACGATGTAATATTTTTTGAAAACATTACTCTACTCTATGATATTTCTACTATTTCCAGCTATCTGTTCAACATGTTTATCGAATGTTGCTTTGATTTACTGCTTTTAATGTTGCAAATGTCTGTTTATATCACTAGTAGCTAATGCATCAACTAACGTGTTTAAATTTCTCGGACTGTGTTGATATTCAATGTAATCAAACTCTCGTTCCAAGAGACGTACCTTCAAAAATAATCTCAATAATACTAGGTTTTTAATTGTGTATACTTGATTTAAGTGTAATACAATGAGTTTAGAATCTAACCTAACGATCAAACGTCGAATTCCAAATGAAATGGATTTATATAATAACTCAATCACTGCGCTATATTCTGCAATATTATTCCTTGTTTGACCAAGGCTTACCCCATGCATAGATATTAACTCATCAATGGGTGAATAAATAACCCAGGCTGCGAAAGAAATGTTCCATGTACTACGACAAGCACCATCAGAAAAACCAATATGCATTTGAAGGGATGTCGACATTTATGAACCAAAGAGTAATCCAAATAAGCAGGGATAAAAACAAACTTAAAATAGACACACTCTTCTAATCTAAGGCACACTAGCTACGAAAATAACTAATGTACAAATAAGATCTCCACACAATATTTAAGCATAATATCTCTTCAGATAAAGCCCATTTCTGGGTTTGTCTAAAGAGACCCTGTCATAATCAGTCAATTCATAGGCCCCTTTTTCAAGCACTCGCTTGACAATATAAGGACCGTGCCACATGGGTTCGAATTTCCCAGCTCCTAGTTTATCATTATCTTGGTCGTATACCAACACTAGGTCACCTTTTGAAAAACCACGAGGTGTAACACTCCTATCATAATGAGCTTTCATTCGTTTTTTATGAGCCTCAGTAGCTAATGCAGCGGTGCGTCGAGTCTCATCTAGTTAAGCTAAGTATAAAAATATTTTTTCCTCTTCAAAAGTAGCTAGTAGTAATTCTATGGCTAATTTGAGTGATGGTATTTCGCATTCAATCGGTAACACAGCTTCTAAACCGTAAATTAGCTAAAAATGGGTGAAGCTTGTTGCAGTTTTCGCTAAGGTTCGATATGCCCAAAGTGCTGAGAAAATCATAGTATGCCAATTTGATTTATGAATTCCGATTATCCTTTTAATCATAGTGGTTAAAACTTTATTTACAGCTTCAACCTGACCATTAGCCTACAGGTAATATGGTGTAGAACTATCGTGGCGCAGGCCAAGGTAGTTGAAAATTTCGTTCATCATAATGTTTCAAAAATGGCTCCCATGGTCAGTAATGATAGCTTGGGGTACACCAAATCGAGCAATCACGTGATTGAATACAAAAGTAGCAGCAATTTTTCCATCTACCACAAATGTAGGCATCGCCTTGGCCCATTTGGTAAAATAATCTACTGCAAGAATAATATACCCATGCCCCCCGACCGAGTGAGGGTTACATGTAATGAAGTCAATGCCCCATTTTTCAAAAGGACCGACAACAATTATTGGGTGAAGAGGAGCTGGTGGTGCAAGCATCTTATGATCAAAGATCTGACAACTGTGGCATTTTCAGACTGCTAGAATGCGATCTTTAAATAATGAAGGCCAAAAATAACTAGCGCACAATATCTTTTGGGCTATGGCATACCCAGAAATATGACGGCCACATACTCCAAAGTGACATTCATTTAAGACCGTTTCAGCCTCTTCGTGGGTAAAACATCGTCGAAATACAGATCCCTCACCGCGATGATAAAGCGTGTCTCCAACAATATTGTATTGCTGAGATTAGTAACGGATCTTTTGTCATTGTGAACGTGAGAGTTCAAGCCAAAAATTTTGTGTTTGGAGATAAATGATGATATCTCCAAACCATGGATCAATGGTACTGATAAGAAACAAATATTCATTGGAGATCGGATGTTCTACTACAGTTTCGGTCTCAGTATTTGGGAAGTCACACATCAGTTCAGCGAACACTAGTGATTTCTTTGATTTATATTTTCCAAATTATAAATCAAACTCTTGAAGGATTACTATCCATTTAGAGTATTTTTCCCCTAGTAATTATTTGGTCAAAATATACATCATAGGGTTACAATCAAAGATCACTGTTGTTTTTCGTAATAGTATGTAATGACGAAATCTTTGGACAACTTGAACTTTTTCCAAGGCAAATTTCTCCACATGTGAGTATTTGATTTTAGTCGGATTTAAATTGTGACTGAGATAGTAAGTCACATGTTCGTTGTGAAATTCATCTTCCTGAACTAATACCATTCTGATCGTGGAATTAGAAGCTACTAAGTATAAAAAGTAATCTAGGTTGTAATTGGGTGGATGCAATAATGGTGCATGGGTCAACATGTGTTTTACAACATCAAAAGATCTATCAGCGATCTCATCCCAGATGAAAAGAATATTCTGTTTCAATAACCTGGTAAATCCTTTGGTTAACTCGGCATAGTTAGGAATGAATCTACGCAGAAAGTTTTCTTTCCCCTGCAAAATTTGGATTTGGCAAAGTGTGGAAGGAGGAGGTAAATTGATAATAGCCTCTACCTTCGAAGGATCGACATGAATGCCTTGTTTTGAAACGATAAATCCTAGTAATCGACCAGATTGTACACAAAAAACACATTTGTGCAGATTTAGGCAAATCTTATAATACCTAAATATCATAAAAATTGCTTGCAAGTGGGTTGGATTATCTTCTCTATGTAAGGAATGAGCAGGTAGATCATTGAGATAAGGTTGTACAATGTGTTTAATGTCATGAAAAGCATAGGACATAGCCCTCTGAAAAGTTTCCCCAGCATTCTTAAGTCCAAATGGTATTTTACAGTAAGCGAAAGTTCCCCATGGACAAATGAATGTTGTATTTGGTTGATTAGTAGGGAGTATGTTTATTTTATTATAACCGGAAAATCCATCCATAAATGAAAACATTTCTCTTTTGGCACAATCGTCATTGATTTGATCAATATAAGGGGTAGGATAATTTTCTTTGGGACAAGCTCTATTTATATCCCTATAATCAATACATACTCTAATTGTTCCTTGTTTTTTATTAACAGAAACAATATTAGATACCCAATCTGTTAGAGGGATTGGATAAATAAATCCTGCTCGAAGTAATTTTTCAACTTTGGCTTTAATTGCAGCAACGTTTCATGGATGTATCTAACGTAATTTTTGTCTGATAGATTTAGCATTCGGGTATGTTTTGATTTCATGAACAACAATTTTAGGATCGATTCCTGGCATTTCTTCATAAGACCAGGAAAAAATGTCGCGAAATTCTTGAAATAGGGCTTTGTATATATCAATTTCATCTCTTGTACAAGAAGCGCCTATATGAATGTTTTCAACAATTCCTGGTTTTACCGATATGTCAATAGGAATTGTGGAAGAAATATTCCCCAAATTCACTTTAGAATTTGAATTTTTGCTTGATATCGGATTCTGGGGTTCCTTGAAATAATCAGTGGTGAAAATTGATGAAAAATTATCTTCGAATTTATCAAGCTCAGGTAAAAATGATGATCTATGATGGAAATCATCCCACGGTAGGTCATCTATGGAAAAAAATTCACGAATGTTTTCGTCAGTATAAAAGACTTCTTTAAAAGGATCCGGAATTGATGTTATAGCTAAGCTTGAAGGTGAAAATGCTTTTTCATTGACCACATTCATAGGGTCAGAATTAGTTGAAGGTAAATTGGAAAATGACTGTACTGCTTTATATGCCAATTCAAATGGACTCAAAGGCATCGTGCCTTCAAACGAATCTAGTTCTGACTCTAAAGGCACTGTCCAAGTATCATCAAATGGAATAGTGCTTGATGTAATCATATTGATATTAGCTATAGTACGTGGTACGTTAGGTGGAGGCAAAGAAAAATGTTCCCAACAAAGCGGAATCTTTAATTAAGCCTACTCCTACATCCTTATAAGGGATAGTTGTTTTTCCAACATGCTGAATATTATCCGTAGAAGCTGGATCGGACGAATAATATGAGAGCTGGTCAAATCTCACTATCTTTCCTTGATGAGGAAACATGATTATTCAAAAGACGAAATATACAACAACAGTCATAGCATAAGACCAATTTTGACCTAGGAGAAGGTTGTAGTCTAGAGGGGCATCAACTACTTCCACATCTAGATTAACAATTTTTCCTTTGACCTCTATAGGTAGATCCTGTAAAATACCATAGGGATGGAATCGTCTTCCATCAAAACCTTTGAGGATGGTCGAAGATCGGTTAAGCATAGAAGAACCAAGTGATTTCCAACAACTCAACGATACACGTAGATGCCCCTTCATCAATCACAGTACGAAAGCAACATGTGTTTTTTACTAACACTAGAATTTGGAAATCCATTTGATGGGGTAGGCGAGGTGTAAAATTTTCTAGATCGAAGATCATAAGGTTCGAATCCTGCAGATCTACGGCTCATAAAAATGACAATAGTAATTTCCTTTGTGTTGGACATGATTGCAGCACTTCCAAAGCTGACATTGTCGAAGGGGAAATTGCCAAATCTTTGACAATGTTGTAATTCTGAGCAGCTGTCGCATGTGGATTGAAAGCTGATTTACGAAGTACACCTTTAGGAGTGGTTTTATTACTAAGTCAGGATTTGGTTTCTCAATGTGAAGTGGATCGGAAATCGAAGTAGATACAGCTGATGAAGAATTATAATTTTCTACTTCTTTACGAGTAACAGGATTTTTACTACCATAATCTTGTGATCGAGTCACAACCATCAAAATATCTGCTAATGGATTAGAAGAAGACCAAATCATTTTACTATCTTGAATTGGAAAGGGATCCTTCAAGACAACAGGAGTGGGTGAACCTTTGACGAACTTAGAAACTTCTTCCCTATGCGGTCATTCCTTGGTGAAATGATCCTCATCACAGATAGGACAAGGATAACAAGGTTTCTGTTTGTCATCAGTTGATTCAATTTTATCATTTTTTTCTTTAGGAGGTGAGGTTTGTTTATTCTTTTTCTTCCCCTTTTTCTTTTTTCCGTATTTTGACTTAGTAGATGAATCTACAATGTGAATATCGACAGCAGTTTCCAAGGAAGATTATCCTTTTGGTGAATCGCGTTGAATCAACAGTAGTTTCTTCTTATTCTTAGTTGTAGTAACCGAACCGATTACACCATCAACATCATGAGAGCCTGAAGGAGTTGTAGTTAACTGACCAGGTCGTGGCATATCAAGGATTTTCTCATACAAAGTTTCGGACTGGGTATATACCAAGTCTAGATATTGAGCTTGAGCAGTAACTTGTTCTTCCATAACAACTCCTGCTTTGGCTACATCTTCAATGATTTTTGGTAGTAATGATTTAACAAACCATTCTGCCAATATTTGATCCAGGATAAAAAAATTTACCAAACGTCTTCTACGTCTCCATTCATGAATATGATCTGATATATATGTAGACGTAGATTGTTTTAGTGAAGTTAATAATTCGGCGCCATTATCGTATCTAACTGGCAACTGAAAATGAGTTAAGAAGGCATTCGCTAGGGCATTGAAATTGTTAAATGAGCCTCGTGGAAGTTCAATGTACTACTTAGTAGCTAATCCTATTAACGTTCTTTGAAAAAGTCTAAGTCGAATAGAATTGTCGATTAATTAATTATATGCGCACCAAAGGTGGTAATTCATAACATGGTTGGAAGGATCCTCTCCTATTTTTCCTTCAAATTTTGGGATATCACTGGGAAAATTATGAGGCATCGGTGGCCAATACGGATGATAATAGATAGGATCATTTGTAAGGCGAGATAAATCTGGTAAATCCAAAGTTTCTATGAACAGCAATCGACGAGTAGGGTCTTGTGGATAACCTTGTGAAATTAAACCAGTCCTAGGAGGATGACATCCAGGATAACCTGGAATAGGATGTGCATTTGGAATCATATTACCCCCCAGATAACCATGAATAATAGGACCATACTAAGGTTGAACAGGTGTTTGATATGTATATCCAGGGTATGGTTGTTGTGGGTAGACTAGAGTTTGTGAAACAGGTCCATATTGGTACAACCCCTGATATAGTTGATAAGTAAATTGATGTTGACTCATTATGATTTTACTTGTACCAGATTTTCCTGCAGGTATCTAAACAGTAGTCTGAATTTTCGGTCCAGACTGCGGAATAGAAACCTAAGGAATCTGTATCGAAGTTTGAGGGGGAGATGTAACATGAATTGTAGACACTGCAGGAATAGGTGCGATAGGTTGAACATAAGTCTGAACAACTGTTTGTAGTGGAGTACTAGGTGAACTCAGACCAGGTCGCTGAACAGGACCAGATGCAGGTGTTGGAATTGAAGGCTGGACTAGTTTTTGGGGTTGATTATAACCAACAGGTTATCTTGCTTTATAATAAGGTACTTTTATATTTGGCTGTAAATTCTATTGGACTTGGGATGGATCCAACACCATTCCGGGATATGAGGTTCCCATTGAAGGTTGTACATAAGACGACCCATAACTAAGTTGGATAGATGGATGATAATTAACTGGATAATTTCCACCTCCTTATAACATTTGCTGCTCTGTATAGAACTATTGTGCTAAAGGAGGTTGAAATCCTTGAGCAGGATATTGCCCTTGAAGTTGATATTGACATTAAGGCATGTAATGACTCTAGGGTTGATATTGACCTTGAGGTATGTACTGTCCCTAGGGTTGATATTGACCTTGAGGTATGTACTGTCTCTGAGGTTGATATTGACCTTGAGGTATGTACTGTCCTTGGGATTGAGATTGACCTTGAGGTATGTATTGTCCTTGGGGTTGATATTGACCTTGAGGTATATTATCCTTGGGGTTGATATTGACCTTGAGGTATGTACTATCCTTGGGGTTGCCCCCCAAGTTGTATCTGGCTATTTTGAGGTTGCCCCCCCAGGCTGTATATTACTACCATGAGATGTGGGGTTTGAAATATTTCTAGACATCATATAAACTTTCTCATTGTTCAAAGTTCCAGTATTTGATTCATTTAGATCAAATGATGACATTGGTTTTCTTGGAAAAGGAGATGCTCCTGAGAATGTACCATAGAGCGACTGATAGCCTGTAGGAATAGACAGGCCACCATAGAGGAGTGTTTCTGGAGATTCATAAAACATAGATGACTCACCTGACATGTTTAACTGAGGTCTATGAACTATTGGTGTAGTGCAAAAAGGTATTCGGGGTGGTGAATACTGAAGACCTACATTTTGGAGAAAATATGTTAATGAAGAATACTAAGCATATTGTCTAAAAGGACTGTAAAAAATTGATTCACATTTTCTAAGTTCTAAATTTTCCTGAGTTGAAGGGAGAAAGACTTCTTCCTCTGTATCAGTGATTTCTTCAATACTAATAAGACCAGGAGGAAGACCTTCTATAATCCGATTCTTCACTTTGGATGAATCAGGATAATCATTGAATTCTAAAGTAGGTTTTGATGTAGTAGGTTCAATTTTTGGTTCAGAAATTTCAAGTTCTTCAAGTGATAATTCACTTATTGTAGAAAAAACTTCGGTTAATTCGGAAATTGAAACTGTTTGTGGAGGATGTTCTGCTACTTGTGATTGATCTACTTCAAAATCAGGATGAGGGATAATAGATGATTCTCATTTTTCTGTTAATCTAGTTCTACAGATAACATTTGGTATCAGAGATTTAAGTCCTTCTAGCTGGCTAGGTGTGTACTTAGAGGGTTTCCCCTGAGTTCTACGTGATCGTCTTGGTAATTCAGCCACGATTAAAACTTTTAACACACGCAATCAATTTCAATAAAAAATGCCTAAAGTCACTAAGAAACAAACAAATGATCACATGCCTATAGAATCTAAGAGATCAAACCACACACAAACAGTAGATTCCCGCACTAAAAACACTAGTTGGTGATGAAATCCAACATCGTAGTATTTTAATGCAAAAATGGCAGTTGGAACAGTTACCCCGACAACCTACTTAATGAAACAAATTGGTGCAAGTTTGTCCACTTAACCCATCTCGAGTGAAGATAACCCTCTGGAGAGTCCAAGTGAGTCTAGTCGAAGTCTGCTCTAGGTACAGTGGGATCTTCCCTCCACCGTCACCTTGGGAAATAATCCTAGAGTTTATGGCCACTAAGGTCACCAATAGGAACAAATATACCTAGGGAACAGTCTACGATCCGATACACACACAAGGGCAGAGTAACAAAGCTCAATACCCTTGAAGGCTCCTTGAAATAATCCAAGGTTTATCGAAAAGTGACCCCAGGTTCCTCGACAATGGTCAATCTGAGGTTTACCATTGTTAATACATGTATATATGCTATCGTTCCCAATGAGGAAGGATTTATTACCTCACTAGTTCGGATATGATCTCATGCTTAACTCCTTTAAGAGGAGCTTCCCATAGCATACATGCTACTATTGGAATTTCCCTATCGCAAGATTGACTACTTGTTTATTTTACTGTCTTGGAGAGTTAACTAAAACATATTCCAAGACACGAGCCTAAGCTAAGTTGGTGGAAAGAGCCCTAGAAAAATAAAAATGCTAGGTTGATTTTAATTAAGCATTAATTTTAATTGGTTGTTTCTTAGGAAAATGGGTATGAAGGTGAAACTTCAATGGTGTATAATGACCCGACTCCAAAAAACACTAAAATGCATCTATATGAGAAAAAATTCATTCCTTTTCAATGGAATCTATCTAAAAGAAAGAGTTGAGAAATGCAATTGCTTTTAAAACTTCAATCCTTCTTTTTAAAACAAGAATATGTGAAAATAAAACTTTTCCATGAGAACTCAATGATTAATTGCCCAAAAATAAATCCCTTTTATCATTCAAGTCTGAAACTAAAAATAAAATAGTTTCCAAAAGAAAAGTATGATTACTTAAAAACAAAATTCAAAACTAAAAACACTAATTTTGAACTTTAAAAACTCTAAAGATTTAAATTTTAAGACTAAAAACTCTAAAAATTTAAATTTTAAGACTAAAAACTCTAAAAATTTTGAGGATGTTTTGCTCAGTTTGTAATCTAACCAAGAAATCCTTTGCTTATCCTAGCAAGGAATCAAAATCATCCAATGGTGGTTTTGAAGTGAAATTCAAGGCTTATTGAACTAAAAGTCTACTAAGATTTGCAAATAAAAAATTAAATCTAATTTTTCATAGAAGCAAGTTCTTCCATAAGGTCAAAGTCTCCTAAAGAAAACAATGAAATACTAGTGATCTAAGGTATATAAAGATTATGATCTTTGAGCAAGACAAAGACAAAACAAAAAATCAGCTGTAAAATGAAAATCTTTAGAAAATCACTCAAAACTTAGGAATGCTAGAAGAAACTTTCACAAGAGGCTTTTGACAATGAATACAAGTCTGGGTAATCACAGAGGATCTTGTAAGCTGGTACCAAAAAAGAGAATTTTGAGTTTTTCAAAAAATTTCTCAAGGTCTGCAGGTTGCAGGGTACAAAGGTGCGGTACCACACTGTTTATACAAAGAAACTGCGGAGATGACCACACTGTTTTTAAAGAAAAAGTGTGGAGACCAGAAAGCTTCAAGAAAAATAAAAAATTCTAAATCTACTTTTTAGGGACTCTAAGGCTAATTCGCCCAAACCAGTACAGACTAATCAAAATCAGAAAAAATGGTTTCAAAATTCAAACTCAAAGAAAAGTAAGTTCAAAACAAATATCCCTAGCGGAGTCGCCATTTTGTTAGGCGGATAAATCGTACTTGCGGACAAGAATGATCTCCCTAGTATCACAAGGATAACTAGAAACAAACATGACAAATGTAAACTACTTTCTCTAGATTATATATGATTTAGAATTTTCTATGATGAAGAAAGGACTTACCTGTGATCCAATGCCAGTTGAGTTCTTCTTTCCCGTTACTCCAAGAAGTCACCTCTTAAGATCTGCAAATAAAGACATAGAAGAGAATCAAAAGCACCTACAACATATACTAATTCATAAATCACAAACCTATCTTAATGATCAAGGAATTTAAGAAATAAGTCATTCAAGTAAATACATAAACAACTTATTGAGAAAATAGGATCCAATTGTATTATCTTTAAATAAAACAAGGAGTCTTACAACCGCGTTCGCCTTGATGTCGTATAGGTCCTTCCAGGGGTCCGGAACAAGCATTTTCCTTTAGTCTAACATGCCCTTCCTGTTGATCAGCAAGCAGCACCAGGGGCTAACCCAAAATTGAATGGGAAGTTTGACCTACGAAATTAATATATTCTGGTTCAATAATGCTTTTTATGGTTTCTAATTGTCGAGATGTTTTCGTTGATATATGGCACGCCATGCAATTCTTCACGGTTCGAGAGATATTCATGTTTGAAGTTTGTACCCCAGTTAGTGGGCTAAAACCCCATGGGGTTGGGGCATGGGTCATTGAAAATTCATAATTAATATTTTTTATGCTCTTAAATTCCCTCCCACGTTCACTTGTTGAAGCCCCTCTCAACTTAAGCATTCATATATATTGTGATCTTCATTTCCTCCTTAGGCAAGGGATTCGCCCATCTGAAACAGGTCATCGTGGAATTTTCGCTCTAAATTTTTTTATATGAAGGCTTAGTAGTTGAAATTTTTATGAGGTGAAGCCAAAATCTTGAGGAAGCTGCAGTAAAAATTTCAGATCAAGTTACGGAAAATTTTTCGAGATATGATCTGTGGAAGTAAGGGTTTTTGCAGGTTGCTGAAAGTCATCTCAAAGAAGCGACCTTGGTAAATTCGTCATAAATCCCTCTCTGAGTATCGGATTGGAATTCTATAAAAAGTGATGGATAGTGCACAGTCTGTAATTTGTGCTCTATAAATTTCAGATACAAATGAAGAAACGGTGTCACGTGGAACGATGTATAAGTGCGCTCTACGGAAATAGTCTATAATTAGGGCAGTGTGAGAAATTGGGTATAGCTATCTCTTGGAGAATCCAAATTGGGTCAGACTTGTGGCATTGGAAAGAAGACTCAGAGGAATAGTATAGGACCAAAAATCAGATATTGAGGATCTAAAATAACAGAGATACACCATATTAAATATCAAGCTCCTAGAAGGCAAGAAAAAGCTAGATCATGTGTTGTCAAGGGTTGCAAAGGACCAGACTTTCTACGGCAGCAAAGCAAAGAAAGGTGCAGCAGAGAGTAGCATGACAAGAGTAGCAACCAAGGTGCATAACAACAACAAGAAGTTCATCATATGAAGTCTTCAAGTGGGCAACACTGCATACAATCATTGTAAAGGTATCATTGTGCTTAGTCATTGTAAATACATTATTGTACAAATTGTACTAGTGCCTATCTACCAAGGGTTGAAGAGGCAGTGGTTGTGTCAAAGTTGGGGTTATGGTCTAGTATATATTCTTCTTCTACATCATTCTATATCATTGTAAAGTGGACCATTTTCTCTAGTACGAGATTTCATTCTTCTTTTATTCTTCTATAGGGTGGTAGGGCGGTGCTAGGGTGAGTTGTAGCACATTGGGTGTTGGTGCATCCGTTCAGTGACTACTGAAGAATCTCGGGCATTGGAGCATCCATCCAGTGGGAGCTGGAGAAGAATGATTTTCTACATTCTAGGAATTTGGAGCTTTATTTTCAATTGGAGTTGAAAGAATTATTAGAAAAGCATTAGGTGGTTTTTGTCCCGGAATGGGTTTCCACCTTAAAAATTGTGTGCATTTGTGTTCCTCTTGTTTGCTGCTATCATTGTAAAAACACTGATAATAATTGAAGATTAACTAATGCTCTAATTGAAAGAAATACTAATTCACCACCCCTCTCAGTATTTCCAACAATTGATATCAGAGCTTGGTTCCTTCAATAGCAGTTTAACAGCTGGAAGGAGGTCATGGAGCATACCAAGAATGGTGTACCTCTATTCAGTGAAAATATTAATGCACTTTGGAAAGGAATAATGGAGGTCTATCTCTTGGCACAAGGTTACGAAGTATGGAACACTGTTCAAAATGGATTTACATCAACCACGAATGAACAAGGTAAGAAGAATTTGGTAAATGATGCAAAGGCAAAGAATATTATTATTAGTGGACTTATTGAATCTGCTTATCATAAGGTGTTCGGTTGAAAAACCACCAAAAATGTATGGGACAAGCTTGAGAATATATATGCAAGTGACTCAAATTTCAAAGAAGCAAAGCTTCAAATCTATAGAGCAAAATTTGAGTAACTTAGAATGAAAGAATATTGCAACATTGTTGCATAGGTTCAATACGTTGATGAAATAACCAATACTTTGGAAGGATTGGGAGAGCCAGCTGACGAGAAGACTATTATATGGAAGATTCTTAGAACGTTACCAGGGAGATTCAACCCAAATGTATCGGTCTTAGAATACAGTGCAAATCTGGACAAACTCAGCAAAGAGGAATTACATGGAGTTCTCATAGCATATGAAATGAGACTTGATGAAGAAGAGGGTACTTCACATCTAGAAACTGCGTTCATTGCATATAAGAAAACCAATAAGGATAAACAGCCTTCAATTGAAAAGACATGCACCTGCAAGTGTGAAGAAAAGGGAGACGATGAAGAAGGTCTTTCAGATGAAGAATATGCTTACTTCACGAGAAAACTACAAATTGGTAAGGGACAATTCAAAGGTAAAATTCCATTGATATGTTTCAGCTGTAATGAGGTTGGGAATTTTGCAGAAAAATGTCCAAACAAAAGTAATGGCAACTCAAAGAGAAAGAAAGGCTTTAAGAAATTCAACAAGCAAGGATCCAAAAGGAACTTTCTCTCTAAAGAAGATATCTCATCATCCGATGAAGACAATGATAGTGAAGAAGAAGCCAATGAGAGAGTATTGTTTATGGCCAAGCACAATAAGCAAGAGGTATCAAACAATGAAGAAGAAGGATGGACCATAGACGAATTTTATGAGGAAGCAATCAAGCTTATAAAAGATCTCAAGGTGGAGAAGATCCGTTCCAAAACTCTTGAAGAACAAGTTCAAGGTCTCAAAATTGAATTTGAAGAACACAAATGCATTGAAGAGTCACTTCAAAAGAAGTTGGAAGAAAGTAACCAAGAAAGGGAAGAATTAGAAGCCCAAGTAGTCTCGCTACGTGAGGAAGTGAAGAAAGGAAAAACTATCCAAAACTATGCCAACAGCTCAAGGGCATTGGAAGAACTCATCAACAATCAACGATCTTACAATGACAAAACTAGCATCGGTTACAAAGAAGAAGAAGCAGGACCTTCTACAACAAAATACAATGAACCTATGAGATTTGACATGCATGAAGACTTCATTGGACAAGATTCGCAAGAACAACCTTGGAAGACAATTCCTCGACGAAAATTTCCATCCAGGTACCAACATATTTTTTATGGCTACTATTATTCATGTGGAAAATTTGGTCATAAAGCTGTAGAATGTCGCACGTACTCCTAGAACGAATATAATGTAGGTTTTAACCCTGAACATAAATTATCTACACGCGAATCTTATAACAGAAAATAAACAATAGCAAGAGCATAAAACATAAAACAGATAAACACAGAGATTTTCCCCTGGATCCCAAATCGGGATGACCAGCTTGATTTTTCATTATATTCCTTTTAGTGTTACAACACATATATATACATGCCGAAGAATACATAAACCCCAATCCATAAACCCTGGATTAGAACATAACCGTAGTTCCCTTGACCGGATCTACAAAAATACCAGGGGCCGAAAACCATCGTACCCCAAAACCATGTGCAAAATCATGCACAAAACATGGGTGGGTCCGCATATGAGTGGGACCGCATACCAAAAAAAATTTCGCTGGGGCGCTGCCCCGGACCCTGACAGGGGGGGCTGCTGCGCCTAGCGCAATGGACAACGCGTCGGGCTAGTCGTGGAAAGAATATAACACATACCCAACATTCTCCCACTTGTTGTTTTCTTTCCACAGGGGGCCACAAGAGAGCTTAGTCATTGGGCCAATTCTTCAACACCCATTGTTTCTCTACACCAAGAGAACTTCTGAGTGCTCACAGACTTCATCAATGCATCTGCAACATTCTTCAAAGTGTCCACCTTTACCAGCAACACCCTTTAGCCTCAACCATATCTCTAACAAAGTGATATTGAACATCAATGTGCTTTGTCTTTGAATGATAAGCAGGGTTCTTAGCCAAGAAAATTTCACTTTGGCTATCACAGTCTATCCTTATAACTTGTTGTACCAACCCCATACTTGAACACAATCTCTGCAACCAAACTGCTTCCTTGCTTGCATGAGTGGCTGCTATGTATTCTGCCTCTGTAGTTGAAAGATCCACTACAGACTGTCTTTTACTCATCCAACTGGCTGCACCTCCAAATAGGATAAACACATACCCACTTGTAGATCTTTTTTGGTCCAGATCTCCAGCCCAGTCTGCATCAACAAAACCACGAATGTCCAACATTCTTTCCAATCCTGGTCTTCCCTGGTAGCACAAGCCATAATCATTAGTGCCACGTAAATATCTGAAAACCCTCGCTTGTACGTTGCGCGGCATAGTAGGGGGCTGCGGGGGGCGCGAGCCCCCCCCGTCGGGCGTCCGGCAGAACTCGCCGCAAAATTTTTTTTGGTTATGCGATCCCACTCATATGCGGACCCACCCATGTTTTGTGCATGAGTTTGCACATGGTTTTGGGGTACGATGGTTTTCGGCCCCTGGTATTTTGTAGATCCGGTCAAGGGAACTACGGTTATGTTCTAATCCAGGGTTAATGGATTGGGGTTTATGTATGCTTCGGTATGTATATATATGTGTTGTAACACTAAAAGGAATATATGAAAAATCAAGTTGGTCGTCCCAATTTGGGATCCAGGGGAAAATCTCTGTGTTTATCTGTTTTATGTTTTATGCTCTCGCTATTGTTTATTTTTTGTTATAAGATTCGTGTGTAGATAATTTCTGTTCAGGGTTAAATACCAAATAGGCCGAAAACCATCGTACCCCAAAACCATGTGCAAACTCATGCACAAAACATGGGTGGGTCCGGCATATGAGTGGGACCACATACCCAAAAAAAATTTCGCGGGCGGCCTGCCCGGGCCTTGACGAGGGAGGAGCTGCGCCCCCTGCTTTAACGCCGGCACAACGTACGACACGTGGGGCTAGTCGTGGAAAGAATATAACACATACCCAACATATAATCCAGGAGATCTATCAAATATGAACCTCCAGGGGCTCAGCGAAACATTAATAGATTTGAACATCTAAGAAATAATATTGAATGTTACAAATGTCGAAACTTTGGACACATAGCCAAATACTACAGACTTGAAAATCCTCGAGAAGAATCTTCGAAGCCACAGAAAGAATGAACATGGAAGGAGAAGAAGAATCATAATTGTGCTCTCACTTCCAAGGCTCAAAAGAACAAAGATGTGTGGTATGTTGATAGTGTTTGCTCAACGCATATGACTGGAGATAGAAATAAATTTGTATCTCTGAAAGAGAAGAAGGATGGAACCGTGTCCTTTGGAAATGACGGATCCTCAAATGTTATAGGATCAGGTACTGTCACTCTCAGAAGCAAAGATGCTCTAGCCAAGAATGTTCTATTGGTTGGAAACATGAATCACAATCTGCTCAGTGTTGGACAAATGTGTGACCAAGGACACACAATACTATTCAACTCCATGAAATGTGAAATCCGGAAAGGTGTGTATGGTGAAATTGTGGCTACAGCAAGTCGAGCTCCAAACGACATATATGTTCTGGATGAAGCAACTAAATCATGTCTAATAGTTAAAGAGGATGACACAATAATTGGTAGCAATGATGATTGACTAAGTAAGAAGTTTGCTACAAAGGTGCAAAGTGATTTAGAGATGTATTTAATTGGTTGCAAATTGAGCATTGACGACTCATCTAAGGATGTGGATCAAAGGTTGTACAGATCTATGATTAGTAGTCTTCTATATGTAACAGCCTCCCGACCAAATGTTATGCAAGCAGTTGGACAAGTAGCAATATTCCAAGCAGCAACGAAAGAATCACATATTAAATATTCGCCGGCATTGGAATATCTTTGCCAGAAGCTTGGGATTCTCCCAAGTTCTCATTAGATTTTCCTTTTTCAGAATATAAAGGGGGAGTGGAAGTGTGTACAGGTCTGCAGGACGGTTGTGTGTCAGTGTGAGTGGAAGTGTGTACAGGTCCGCAGGATGGTTGTGTTTCAGGGGGAGTTACCCTTTGCCATTTATTTCAAAGGGGGAGAGAATGTTGTAGGAAGAGGTGTCATGATCGCAGGGGGAGTACTTGTGTTGCCATCAATGCCAAAGGGGGAGATTGTTGATCAACGGTTGTCATTGATGTCAACCCAAGCAGCACCAGGGTCTAACCAAAAATTGAATGGGAAGTTTGACCTACCAAATTAATATATTCTGGGTCAATAATTCTTTTGATGGTTTCTACTTGTCGAGATGTTTCCGTTGATATATGGCACACCATGTAATTTGTCACGGTTTGAGAGATATTCATGTTTGAAGTTTGTGCCCCGGTTAGTGGGCTAAAAGCCCATGGGGTTGGGGCATGGGTCATTGAAAAGTCATAGTTAATATTTTTTATGCTCTTAAATTCCCTCCCACGTTCACTTGTTGAAGCCCCTCTCAACTTAAGCATTCATATATATTGTGATCTTCATTTCCTCCTTAGGCAAGGGATTCGGCCATCTGAAACAGGTCATCATGGAATTTTCGCTCTAAATTTTTTTATACGAAGGCTCAGAAGTTGAAATTTTTATGAGGTGAAGCCAAAATCCTGAGGAATCTGCAGTAAACATTTTAGATCAAATTGCACAATATTTTTGGAGATATGATCTGTGGAAGTAAGGGTTTTTGCAGGCTCCTGAAATTCATCTCAAAGAAGTGACCTTGGTAAATTCATCATAACTTCCTCTCTGAGTATCGGATTGGAATGCTGTAAAAGTGAAAGATATTGAATAGTCTTTAATTTGTGCTCTATCAATTTTAGATGCAAATGAAGAAATGGTGACACGTGGCACGTCGTACAAGTGTGCTCTATGGAAACAGTCCATAATTAGGGCAGTGTGAGAAATTGGGTATAAATCTCTCTTGGAGAATCAAAATTGGGTCAGACTTGTGGCATTAGAAAGAAGACTCAAAGGACTACTATAGGACAGAAAATCAGATATTGAGGATTTGAAATAACAGAGATACACCAGATTCAATATCGAGCTTCTATAAGGAAAGAAAAAGCTAGATCATGTGTTGTCAAGGGTTGCAAAGGACCAGACTTTCTATGGAAGCAAAGCAAAGAAAGGTGTAGCAAAGAGTATCATGAAAAGAGTAGCAACCAAGGTGCATAACAGCAACAAGAAGTTCATCATATGAAGTCTTCAAGTGGGCAGCACTGCATACAATCATTGTAAAAGTATCATTGTGCTTAGTCATTGTAAATACATTATTGTACAAATTGTACTAGTGCCTATCTGCCAAGGGTTGAAGAGGCAGTCGTTGTGTCAAAGTTGGGGTTATGGTCTAGTATATCTTCTTCTTCTACATCATTCTATATCATTTTAAAGTGGACCATTTTCTCTAGTACAAGATTCCATTCTTCTTTTATTCTTCTATAGGGTGGTAGGGCGGTGCTAGGGTGAGTTGTAGCTCATTGGGTGTTGGTGCATCCGTTCAATGACTACTGAAGAATCTCGGGCGTTGGAGCATCCATCCAGTGGGAGCTGGAGAAGAATGATTTTCTAGATTCTAGGAAGTTGGAGCTTTATTTTCAATTGGAGTTGAAAAGAATTATTAGAAAATAATTAGGTGGTTTTTGTCCCGGAGTGGGTTTCTACCTTAAAAATTGTGTGCATTTGTGTTCCTCTTGTTTGCTGCTATCATTGTACAAACACTGATAATAATTGAAGATTAACTAATGCTCTAATTGAAAGAAATATTGATTCACCCCCCCTCTCAGTATTTCCAACACTTCCACTCTTTGAACCAGCCTAACTACAAGTATGTAATCGTTCTCGCAGTTAGAAAACAGAGTATGTTTCTTCAGCAATTCCCTTCTCTATCGCAGCTACTAAGTACAAAGCAAGTACTAAGTGTATATAAAATGCATAGAGAAGTTTTACATATGTGAGTATGTACCCTTGAGACTGAACCAAAGCTTCAATTTATAGGATAATGAAAGTGGTTGCAGCTCCAAAATGGAAGGGATAGAGTCTCCTTATCAAGGGATTAAGTTCCAAAGACCAAGGAATAGGCTCCTTTAATGAAGGAATTAATTTTCATGATAATGGAGGGAGTAAGGCTTCGACTAGATAATGCCTTCTAGAAGCTTCCATCTGGGAGAATATTCGACCAGCTGGTGCTTCTAGAATTTACTTTCACCTTCAATTTACCTTTTACAGGGGTCCACACTTTTAATGAAGAAAACGTGCGGTCAGCTCTGCAGTTTTTGGAGCAAAAGGGTGTGGTGCCGCAGGTAAGGCTAAGGAAAAGTGTGGTACAAGTGTTTTTATAATTTTTACAAGCTTTTCTCCAAATTCAGGACTTGGTTTAGGAACTTTAGGGTTGTAGACTTCTAAAGGAGCATTATAGAGGTATTGATGAACCCATATAGACATTAAAATGTCATGGTGACAAAATAATGTGTAACAAGGAGAAGGCGGAAGGTTGGTGGTTATTACATTTTGATGGATCAGTAGGAAGAGAGGGGGCAAGAGAAGAAATTTGGATCACAACTCCAGAATATGAAAGTAAGTTATTTTCTTACAATCTGAATTTTGATTGCACAAATAACATCGCTGAGTATCAATATTTAATTTTGGGCTTGGAATTTTTGAAAATAATGGGTGCCCAAAGATTTCTGTTTGTGGAGATTCTGAATTAGCTATTAAGCAAGTTGAGGGTGTGTATCAAACTAAGGATGTTAGAATGAGGGCATACAAAAATCTAGCCATGGATATGTTGGAAAATTTTCAAGAACATTCATTTATAATGAAGACTAGGGAGAAAAACTCAGTAGCTGACTCCCTAGCTGTCTTTGCAAGTCTATTTATCATACCTATTAATTCCACTGAAATATATGAGATAGAATTTCACCATAGACTTGCTATCCCTGATAACATTATCCATTGGAAAGTTTTTAAGGACGACCAGCAAGTAAAAAAATTTATAGAGCTGAAAGAAGAGTTTGAAAGTACACAAGTAGATCAGCAAAACATGCTTGTTGAATCTAAGGGAAATTCTGAAGTGTTACTGCTGAAGAATAACTCTATACCCAAAGGTCTCATACCCCTTGAGAAGCTTTTTGATTAGAATGATGTGTTCAAGTCTCCTAGAATACAAGCTGATGATGAGGAGGTAGAGAGTTGTAACCTTGGTACAATATATATGCCAAAAATGATAAAGTTTTCAAAGTTCCTTTCAGTTGATATGAGACAAAAATATATTGAGATGTTGAAAAGGTTCATAGATGTTTTTGCTTGGATTTATTCTTATTTGAAGAAGTATGACCCCACTATCATTCAACATACCATTCTGATAAAAGAAAATGAAAAGCCTTTCAACCAGAAGCTGAGGAGAATTAATCCACTTCTCATGCACCTGATTGAGAAGGAAATCAAGAAACTCTTTGATGCTAAAATCATTGTTCCAATCATATTCTCAAAGTGGCTTGCAAACTTGGTCACAGTTAGAAAAAAGAGTGGAGAAATCAGAATATGCATTGACTTCATAAACTTGAACAAAGCATCTCTAAAGGAAAACTACCCTCTCCCAAATATGGACCAAATTTTGTAAAACATTGTTGGTTCCCAAAGGATTTCTATGCTTGATGGATTTTCAAGGTACAATAAGATACTTGTGCATCCAGAAGATCAGGAGAAAACAACCTTTACCACACCATGGGGCACATTCATGTATGCCAAAATTCCCTTTGGTCCGATGAATGCAGGAGCCAACTTTCAAATAGAAATGGACATTTCTGTTGCTGAGGAGAAGGACACGATGGTGGTTTTCTATCTAGATGACATAACAGTCTTCTCAAGGAGAGAAGAAGATCACTTGAAGCACCTAGAAAAGATTCTGCTGAAGTGTAGAAGGTTTGGAATTTCTCTCAATCCCACTAAAAGAATTTTTTCTCTAACTTTAGGTAAATTAATTAGACATATTATTTCTAAAGATGGAATTAAGATTGATCCAAACAGGGTCAATGCAATTGCCTAGAAGCAGAAAGGAAATTCAGTCTTTCCTTGGAAAGGTAAATTTTGTGAGAAGGTTTATTCCTAATTTTGTTGATATTGTAAAGGATATAACAAAGATGCTTGAGAAAGGAGCTGACATAAAGTGGACAACATAAGCTAAGGAATCATTTGAGGAGATTAAGAAGGCACTTACTTAAGCACCAGTGTTGTTTAGCCTAGATTTTTTAAAATAATTTCTGGTTTTTACATTTGCATCAGAAAATACAATTGCTGGAGTTTTGTTGCAGAAAGGAAAACAAGGTACTAAGCAACCCATTTCATTTTTTAGTAGGAAAATGGCTAACTCAGAACTGAATTACAACATCTTAGAGAAGCAAGATTATGCCTTGGTCAAGGCCATCAAATATTTCAGAATTTACATTCTGCATTCTCATATTATAGCTTTTGTTCCTAATACTGTTGTGAAAGACATTCTAACTCAAGTTGATCCTGATGGTAGAGGGGGAAATGGATTGCTAAATTGCTGGAATATGAAATAGAGATCAAGACCACAAAATTGGTCAAAGTTCAAGGCCTAGGAAAGCTGATGGCACAGTCAAAATTTAACTGTCTTGACATGAATTTAATTGCAGAAATTTCAGAAATTTCAGATGAAGATGAAGAGCTGACCCCCATTGAAGAAAAGTACATCATTTCAGATTGGTATAGAGACATTGTTTTTGTCTTAAATCATCATAGAGCACCTGCTGAGTTGACAATGTCCAAGGTGAGGTTTGTGAAGCTAAAGTCTTTGAGGTACTGCATCATTGACAAAAATCTGTATTGGAAGGATACCGGTGGTATTTTGTTGAATTGTTTTCTGGAAGAGGAGGATGAAAAAGTGATTGAGGAGTTTCACAAAGGAGATTGTGGAGTTCATCATTATTAGAAGGCTACAACAAACAAGATTCTTAGAGTAGGGTATTATTGGCCTACATTGTTTAAATATGTCTACAAAAACATTGCTGCCTGCCATGAATGCCAGATTTTTTATGGTAAGAAGAAACGTATACCTTTACCATTGATGTGTATCTATGTTGAGGCACCATTTCAGCAGTGGGGGCTAGATTTTATTGGTGAGATTCATCCATCATCTTCAGGTCATCATCATTGGATTCTCACAGCAACTGATTATTTCAATAAGTGGATTGAAGCAATCCCAACTAGGCAAGCAAATGATTCTATTATTATTTAATTTTTGGAAAATAATATATTGTATAGGTTTGACTGCCCTATGAAGATCATCACTGATAATGCACAAGCATTCAAATCTAAGAAGCTGATTAGTTTTTGTCATCAATATCACATTTCACTTGGGCATTCTACTACATATTATCCATAAGGTAATGGTCTTACTGAATCTTCTAACAAGAGCATTGTGAGGATTATTAAGAAGGTGTTGCAGGAAAATAAGAAGTCATGGCATTTGAAGTTGAATTATGCTCTGTGGGCTGATAGAGTGTGCACAAACAGGTCAATTGGAACTTCACCATATGAGTTGGTATATGGATTTGAAGCTATTTTTCCTACATATTTAGGAGTGTTGTCATGAAGCTGTTGCAAGGATTGGAGGAGGAACCAAATGAAATTCAGAGGAGGATTAATCAGTTGATAGCTTTGCAAGAGAAAAGGGAGGAAGTCTATAACAGTAATCAGCAATCTCAAAACATAATCAAGAAGACATTTGACAAAAAGGTCAAGGAAGAAAACTTTCAAATCCAAGATGTGGTTTTGAAATGGGAGGCCAACATTGAATAGAAGGGGAAACATCGTAAGTTTGAGAAAATTTGGAAAGGTCCATTCAAAGTGGTTGCATTTCATGGGAACAACACTTACATTTTGCAGGAGATGGATGTACAACCATGTCTTGGAGGGCCTATAAATGGCAGGTTTTTGAAGCACTACTCTTCTTAAATTCTACTGATCATTAATTCCATTGTATATATTCCATTTTATATGTTTTTCTACTAATAATGACAAGATGATCATCAAGCTTGAGCCTGAGGTGAATTCCATTAGAGTTTGAAGTAAAGCTTGGCGAATTTCAAAGTTTTTGTTTTCAAGAATATGAATAGGAGCACTGGAACTACAGGTTCTTTGCTGTACCACTAGGGCACACCATCCCAAGTGGAGCCACTGTTATCACTTAGAAAAAATGAAGCATCATTTAACAAAGGCATATAGGTTCATGTGTAAAAGGTAAGGATATAGGGTTCATATTTCATTAATTGGTCAAGGAAAATTTTTAATTTTTCTTATTAAGCTTACCCTAAGGTCTAAACCCACTCTCTTTCAAATCTCCTCATGTCACATCACTCATAATTTTTTGAAAGTTTTCATTTCCCAAGGTTTTAGCACTGAAATGGTCATTTTAGCCAAGAAACCATAGTTTTGTAGCGAAATACACTGAGAATTTTCACTTTTCGCTATGAAACTGCTGATACTTTCGTAGCGAAAACGCCCAGAAATACACTAAGAATGCTATGAAAGTGAGGTTTCTTATCTGTCATGTAAAATTAGCTGTTAGGGGTCAGAAAATCATTTGAAAGGGATAAGTTAGATACCATTCGAGTCAGTTAGGGTAAATATCAAGGTACATGGTTAGGGCTAAAGTCATCATCACCATTTTAAGGATGTATGATTCATCATTGTGTTATGAGTGGGCATCGAAATTCAAAATATTTCCAAATTAAGTCATTTCTCATTCTTCATTCCTTCTTTGCGTGATATTGATCTGTGGAGAGCATTTCATTAAGCCAAAGTTGAGGCTAGTATTTTCAAAAGTTGCAGATATCAGTGATCAAGTGAGGCAGAGAATTATCAAGTGAGGCGGAGAACTATCAAGCAAGGTAGGGAAGACACTAAAGAAACTATGGTTGCAAAAAGAAAGACAAATAAGGTGGCCAATGTCGCAGATATGAGCCATCAAATATGAATTTGATCAATGAAGACCCAACAGCTGTAGAAGTCTTCAAAAGGACAAGATGTTTACAGTTTTGTGAAAGACTACAAGGCTTCCATGTACAGGTTTCCAAATAATTTTCTTTAAATTTCAGTGGAACAACTACTAAGGTGCGAATGTTGAATCTCACTATTACACCAAAGGTCATTGCAACAGCAACATGGATTCCAAGGGGACAAGATAAATGGTTCAAAGGGTTCAAATTCAACATGGAGGAGTGCAAAGAGTTTATCAAGCTAGAAAAAAGTGAAATGGACCTTACAAATTCCATTCCAAGGAGATGCATGAAGGATAACTAATAAAAGTTGCTGCTTTTCATCCAGAAATATTTCACTTGTGAAGGGAGATACCATAAAGTTTATTCTTACCATTTCAGGCTTCTCCTACACTTTGCTGGTAAGATATCTCTTGATCTGCCTTTCTATTTACATAGAAGTTTAGAAAAAATGGCAGATAAGGTCTAAGAAAAACCTAAAGGAAGTGAAACCTCATTGTTTCATCATGGTTTAATAAAATTTTTGGTTTTAGATGAGCTCCAAAGACTAGGCAGAGACTGGCCTCTTTCTTGTTCGTTAGTGGTTTTGAAATGGATACCCTTACCCCTACAAGAACTCCTAAACCTAGGGTATCCCATCACCAAGAGAAGAACAAAGTGAACCAGCAAGAGCAGAACAAAGTGAACCAGAAAGAGCAGAGAAAAGTGAACCAGTTATGATGGAAACAGAGCAATTGCATAGTTTTGATACACCCATTGTTCCACCTGTAAAACAAAAGTCAAAAGTGATCAAACCTTCAAAACAAGAACAAGCTGTGAGTAAATAAGGAGGCAAAAGGATTACAAGGAGTCAAACAGTGGCTTTTGAAGACAAAACAGTGGCTTTAGAAGACAAAACAGTGGCCAAAGGAAATTTATAATACATACTACATGCCATTGATATTAAAGATGCTCCTATAGTTCAGGCTGAGGATATAGATGAAGGTGGACAGAGACTCAAGAAGGATAAATCTGCAAAGAAGATAGAGTTTGAAGGTGAAGATGCAGGTTTTAAGTTTCAGGCTAAGAAGCCCATGACAAGGCATGCTACAAAGTTGTTGGAGAGAAGTAAATAGGTTCATCCACCTACTAACATAGTCCAACCACCACATGACATTATTGATCTTTCATCACCTGTAGAGAAAGATCCAGTTAGCAAAACAAAGAAAGGAAAAGAGAACGTAATGGAAAAAACAGAGTTTGAACTCCTTGAAGAACAGTTGAATTTGGATAATCATGAAATAGATGTCATGAAGAAGGAGGCAAGGAAACATAATATCCAGAAGATTTAGCTTCAAAAGATGAAAGATATTTTGGAAGAACAGGTTGACATTGTATCAAACACCCTAGACAACACACAATAGTTAATCAAATGGACTATGCCATTGAGGAAAGAGGTCAAAATTGTCAGAAGAATGAACTTGCATTTGAAATATACAAACATAAAGTTGAAGGATCAGGTTAAAGACCTCCAGGAACAAATAGAACTAATCCATGAGGATTTGGAGAAGAAAGGCTTAAAAATGACAGTAGTTGAGGAGCCAATAGCTCAACTCATCATCAATGAGGAAGAAACACCTCAAGACTCATAGTTTGAACTAGTTTATGTTTTTAAAGGTCAATGGCATGTCAGAAACAATTTTTTTACACCTGGAATATTTTTGAAGCTAGACAAAAATCTGGAAAAAACACATTTTTCAACAGTTTCATAGCGTTTCCTAAGCTTGAAGCTAGGAAAACGCTACGAAACCATTTGTAGCTTTCTTTGTGTATTAAAAACCACTTTGGGGAACTTCTAGGAGGAGGAAATCACATGGAGGATGTGTCAAGGCATGATGAAGACAATACAAAAGGAAAGAGACAAAAATTTTGATGGCAAAGAGCATTTTTGTAACACTACGAAAGTACGCTACGAAACTATCGTACTTTCATAGCATGCTATTTTGAAGCTTTATGAGCAGGTTTTTGGGTAGTTTTGGACAGGTGGATACCTTCAAAGAGTCAAAGCACTATGTCAACAGTCATCCAAGACTTGAAGACTATGAAATGAAGACAACTCATCAGCCAAACCATTCGTTGAAAATAAGGACCAGTTTTCCTAAAAAATTGGGTTTGTTTCTAGATTTGGAGGAGGCTAATTAAGATGTCATGTAGTGATGAGTCCCATCACACCCTATTCGAACATTTGAAGCAATAGTTTTCAAACATGTAACTATTTTAGGAGATAAGGTATTTAATGTAATAATGAACAGTTTGACTCCTATTAGGAAAAGGACTGTTTTGTAGTGTAGTTGTCATTTTCTCATTAAAGCATATTTTTTCTTGTTATGCAAGGTGTCATTAAGAAAAAATTGATGAATCTAGCTAGATTCAAAGCATCTCTCATGTAACAAGTCTATTTAAGAGCATATATTCAAATTTGCCAAGGGTTGAATATTTTTTGGCAAGACTGCAACTTTATGTAACTTGACTATTTTTAGTAATACAAAGGACTTTTACTTGACAAACCTAAGATTCTCATTGAGTTTTTAGTGCTTACTTGATATATACTTTCTATGTGTATCGTTTGCAATGGTTTTCATCTTTAATACTCAGAATTCATAGGTGTATGCTCTGACTTCCTTTACTGATGAATTGGCTATGTTATTTCATGTTTATTTTGTGATTTACCTCTGCTAAAAACTCTTACCTGCCTCAGCTTCCATGTCAAGTGAAATTACCACTAAACTAGTAAACTTGTTGACTCTATAAGCCCAATAATTGCAGACTTGTACTCTTTTCAACCTACACACATCACAATCAATTTGTTTTCCAAGTAGAGTTAACCATCTAGATTCATCTTTATCAAATATCATTAACCCCTTTGAGAGAGCCCTCTCAGACTGAAGAGGCTAAGCTTCAGCCAAAAGTTGGTTTGAAAAATTTACATGAAGTTGTCTGATTAGTAGCCAATCAAGTGAAATTTTGTGATAACATCCACCACCAAGGTCCATAATATTAAGCTTGAAGATCCATAGGACAAGGCATATCTCTTTCACTCATAGATATGGGTGAAGGGTTATCCACTGTAGTTCATTGTCGATAACGAGATCCAAAAGAACCTCATTTCAGCAAAGTTCATGAAGGGGTTGGGCCTACCGACCACACCACACCCACATACACCATCTGATGGCTTCACCAAGGATGAGATCTTCGCTTCATCCTATAGTGTCGCCTTTTATACAACATCCATCCCTTCAATATGGATGAGGTATTGTGTGATGTTTCTCCTCTTGAAGTTTACGATGTGTTATTAGGACAACCATACTTGTGGAAGAATCATGTTGTGTATGAGTCTAGGCCTTGCACTGTTATTATATTACTTTGGGCAATAATTTATATAGGATACCAGAGGTAGCCCTTCCCAACCACCATCTCTTTGATCTTTGCTAAGAAATTTCATAAGATCATCTCCCAGACTAGGTCATTTGTATTCTGTTTGATTCACCTTTAAAGTAAGAGGAATATAATGGCCACATCCATGGCCTCTAGCAAGGGTTCCCCACATAATAGAAGTAGGTGGATAAGTTCATGGAAGAATACAATCACATATTCTCCTCACCCACACAGGTACCTTTTCATTGTCACGTCAAGAGTTTGATCGATCTGAATCCAAGATCACCTCTACCCAATGGGCTAATATATCACCACTCCATTATGGAAAATGAAGGAATAAAGTGGCAGATTTAGGAGTTCCTCACCTTGTGGGAGCCTTATTGTACCTGTACAGAAGAAATATGGAACCTGGAGACTCTGCGTTAATTATCGGGCACTGAATAAAATCACTGTCAGGAACAAGTATCCAATCCCATGGATTGATGACCTTCTTGACTAGCTCAAGGGGGCCAAATATTTCTGCAAGATTGACTTAAATTTTGGCTATTACCAGGTGCTAATAGAACCCACAGATGTATGGAAGACCACCTTCAAATCCAAGGAAGGAATTTTCGAGTGGTTGGCTATGCCTTTAGGGTTGAAAATTTCCCCTACAACTTTTATGAGGTTCATGGAGGACATATTGCAACCCTTCAACAACTCGTTCATGGTTTTATATCTAGAATAAATCCTCATCTTCAACAAATTGGGAAGAGCACCTACAACACATTTAACAGGTCCTTCAAACCCTACAGCAACACAAGCTATTTTCCAACTTGGAGAAATGCACATTTGGCATGGGTCAGGTTCAATATATGGGCTACATCATTGATTAGCAAGGCATTCATGTGGATTCGGTTAATATCAAAGTCATTTGGGATTGGCTAGACCTAACCAATCTAATAAAGCTTCATATATTTTTTGGTCTTGCCAATTTTTATCAGAGGTTCATGTTGGGATTCCCTCATATCACTTGGCCTCTTAGTCAGGTTACTAAGGGCAGAGAAAAAGCAATTTTTTTTTGGTTCAAGTCCCAATAGAAGGCAATAATTGAGTTGAAGCATCGCCCCTACTCTGCACTTGTACACACATTTACAAACCTGCAACAACCATTTTAAATTGAGACACACACCGCCAACTATTATATTGGTGCATTCTCACCCAACAGGGGCATCTAGTGGCCTATCACGGTGAGAAATTTTTTGATACAATTCATAAATATCCCACCTATGATAAAGATATGTGTTCCATTATGTAGGAATGCCAACAGTGGAAACATTACATTTTGGGGAAGGAGACAGTCATCCACACTCATCACCGACCTCTTTAGTTTATCTAGACATAAGGGAAGTTGCATAATGATCGACATTAGAAGTGGTCTAGATATCTGTAAAAAATCCACTTGAACATTAAATAGAAGAAGGGAAGCACTAATCATGTTGTAGATTTCCTCAGTTGGCCTCTTGTTGCAGCATTGACTACCGTTCTCAAATATTGTGTCCACAAAACCTTCAGATGGCTACAACAGTGTACGAAAATGATCTAGAGTTCACCACCATATACCAGAGGCTAGTGGATGAAGAGAAAGTTCCATATTTCCACCTCTAGGATGCATTATTATGCTACCTAGGATACCTTCATGTTCCTTCAAGCGATTGTTCCAAGATTATTTGGGAGGCACACTACAGTCAGATTGCAATACACTTTGGTGTGGATAAAACTATGGTTGTACTACAAAAGTAGTTTTATTAACCAAAACTTTGACAGGACGCTTGCAAATATATCAGATCCTGCATTTCCTATGCCATCGCCAAGCCAACCATCAATAAGCAAGGCCTATACACTCCTCTTCCTACTCCCATCCATCCATGGGAATCCATATCCATGGACTACTGGTTGGGCCTTCCTTACACCAAGCATGGTAATGAATTTTTATTTGTGGTCATGGACAAATTTTCTATGATGGCTATAATAACGACTTGCAAGAAGAGTATCACAGTTGACGACACTACCAAACTCTTCTTTGAATGAGTATAAATACATTTTGGAATCCAATAAACCATTATATTAGATTGGGATAACAGGTTCCTAAGCACATTTTGGTCTATCCTTTGTACATTATTGGACACTAAGCTCACCAAGTTGACTGCATTGCATCCCCAGACTCGCCAGACAGAGGTCGTCAACTGGATGATAGTGAAAATACTACGCATGTAAAACTCAAATCATCTACGAAATTTGGATGAGATCCTTCCTTATGTGTAGCACAATTATAACAGACATCTCCACAACTCGATTTTTTGTAGTCATTTTCAAGTGGGTATGGGTTTTCAACCATTGTGTCTAATTGGTGCTACCATGCCTCATGCAACTACACGCACATAGTCCATACATGTATAGTATGATGATGAGAAATAAACCTGGTTTATTGAACACATCCACCAAAAGGTGCATGACATCTTGGATAAGTCCAATTCCAAGTACAAACAACGACATGATCAACATTGAGTGTCGCAAAAGTTTTAGGTGGGAAAAAAAGTTTGGTTGCATTTACAGAAATAATTCCTTACTTGAGCCCAGTAGAAGCTCAGGCCACTCTGATATGGGCCTTACACCATCACCAAGGCTATGGGAGACAATTATTTTGAGCTCAACATTCCCCCATTCATGGGCCTACACTCAGATTTCAATGTGGACTACCTTCAATGATACATTCCACCATTAATAGACACATCAGACATTGCAAAACAACTAACACCAACAGAGATAAAACCAGACTAAATGAAACATGAAAAAAATGATTAAATCATGGTCACACAGATCAAGAAAACTCATTATTAGAAGATCCAACTATATCAGGTTGTCAAAGTTAGCCAACTCCTGCACCAAGGCAAGTGCTCATAAACAACCAAGTTCAGCAAAATTTTCCTCATCTTATGGTGGCACTCAATGAAATGGGGCCATTTCTTCCTAAGGGAGAGGAATAATCCGAGTGGATATTGTTGGCCAACTACCTATTCACTTGGACCCTCACCATTATTTCTTTAATTTTCCTTAATTGTAGCATTAACTATTTTTGGCAATGTTTGGGTTCCTAAACTTCTGGATCTGTTTTAAGGCTCTAAATGACATATTTTTGGAAAGAAAGCAAGCCTGCAACCTTTGGTACAGGATTTTAGTTGATATTTGTAGTACTCAGATAGAAATTTATGACAAGGTATGGTACTTATCAAACAAATATCGTATACCAAAGTTGCGACCTCGAGAAGTTGATGTACAAATTTACCCCAACAGGGCCCACAAAATTTTGGCGCTTAATCTCATAGGGTTAGGTTTTTGTATGTTTAGGGTTTTCCATTGTTTCTAAATAATAAATATGCCTTTGACACTCATTGTAAGACAATTCAAAAGGCTTTTAGCTGTTGAAAAATGTAGCAAGAAATTATCAATTTGATTTTGCCTTGATTAAATTGAAAAAATTTGAGTTTCCACATCAACAGACAAATCGGATCATGTTAACTTCTGTACATGGCTTGTGTCACCAAGTTTACTTAGTAAATTTAAGTTTTAGGAGTTAGAGTTCAGTTCAGCATGTGTGATTGCTAATTTATTGAAATCAAGGTCAGTTATCTCAGGTTGTTTTCAGTTAAACTAGTTCCAACTGTTGGAGGAACTAGTGGAGGGTGAAGTTGTGTAGTGGGACTTCAATCAAACTCAATGATCATCCAACTAACTGATAAGTCAACCCAAAATATCTAGTGAATGAAAATAATTTGAGTTACCCAGTTGAGGTGGATATTCCAAGGTAGTGTAACATCAATTGTAGACTAGTCTTGAGTGTACAGGTGTCATATTTAGTCAGATGATCATCCTAAGGAATTATGCAATTCAATTTGAGTAATTTCCTAAATAATAGGTACTTAATTACTCAAGGAAAAATGCAAGGAAATAGGAGCTCATGTAGAGGCAAAATTTGACTAAGTTTGTTTGAGATGCCTTCAATGAGCAAAGAAATAGATTATGCACTTGCGGGGTGTGCTCAGTTGAGAAAACAAATTGTAATACATATTTATAATTTGATTAATGCAAGAAAGCATTGGGGTTTTTAGCAAATTTATTTCCCATTATAAAAATACTTGTTGCATGTTTGTTATTTCTTCTTGCATGTCTGAGATTTATGTTCTAAATTGTGAATTAATGTCCACAAAGTAATAGAGTAGGTTTTTCTCTTGCGATTTTGATTAAAACTTCATGAGAAGCTGTAAATATATAACCTAATTTCTACATGGTATCAGACTTGGATTCACATTAGAGTAGGAAATTCTAAGTTGTTTCTCGGAGGTTTGAATTTGAATATCAGTGTAGCAAGATTTCTTCAGAGCTGAGAAGATGGCCTTCAATGGACTAAGGCTAGAGTTTGAACATATTTTGTTCACTAAACAAAGATAATGCAACCCTTAGGATAAATTAGTTACCTTTGGACCAAAAAACATATCTGAGGGACAAAAGAGGTAAATTATGTATCATTATGCAGTAAAGGAGACTCTAAGAGACACATTGAATAAGTAAAATAAGATCTTGTAGACAATACCAAAAAATTCAAAACAAGGACCCTACATCTCCCCCACACCCAAGGATTTACATGTTTTCATGCAAGATTGAAACATCTGTAAATATCCACATAATTTTTTAGCCCCTTGGTATAATTTGTGTCAGATCTGGTCGACCACATCGGCTAAAGCATCAAGTTTAAAATGTTTTGGCTTGGTTTGAAGTCTCTAATTTTTCCCAATGAGTTTTTGAGTCATTCAATACCAATTTTGAGCCTTCCACAATGCTCTTTTCTTGTCCTTTTTTAGTCAAGAAATTTCTTCATAAAACTTAATCATAGAGTCCTTTAGTAGTGTATTTTCTAGGGAAAATTTTAAGGGTGAAGAATTATTTTAAGGTTTAGAAACCTTGGCGAATCTTAGTAGTCCCTAATATGAAAACTATAAAATGTTTCCGATATGTTTTTAAAAATATTTAAATTTCTAATAATTTCATATAGTCTCTATAAAAATTTGGCGATTTTTAAGGTAAAGTAATTTTATACTATAAAATTTGGGTGAATCATTCTTAGAAAAAAATGGAAATTGGTGAATAATTTTTTTGGAAAAACGTGGAAAATTAGCCCACCTACGAATATTAGCCCCTAAATTTTCCCTGGTATTTTCATATTTAAGAAATCCTTTGAAGATTGTCATTTCTTGAATTTTCCACTTCAACTTGCATATTTCCTTAGCAAGCGCCATTGGGCTATCAACATCAAGTGGCATACTATTAGACAAGACTTATTTAATTAATTTTTCTTTTCCTTTGTTAGAATGAGCAGGTCGTGTGTCAAATTCCTCAAACTTCTCACATGCAGAAACCTCGCACTTCCTCCTGGGAGGGGTTTTAGGTGTTACCTCTTTTGTGGGAAACTTTGGAATTGGGCTTGTGTTCCAGATATTGAGGGGCGGCCCCCAAGATATAAAAAATTGAAATGGATCTTGGGGGGAGGCCCCCAAGATATGAAAATTTGAAATTCTAGAAGAAAAGAGGACAACACATAGTAAGCAAAAGCCCAAAGAATTTTTTTATTAAGAGAGAGAATATCTATAAAAGCTACATTTTGGTGGACCATGTGTCCTTTTACAAAGTGCGACTTGTTATTTATATTCTTTTTTAGTTACAATACCACATGTAAATTCCATGGGTGCATAAATACTATGGGTAAATGAATACCATGGGTAGATGTCACTTATAATACCATGGGTGGATGCCACTTACAATGCCATGGGTAAATTGCATGTGTGGATGAATACCATGGGTGGATAAATACCATGGGTGAATGAATACCATGGAGAGATGTCACTGAAAATGCCATGGGAAGATAAATACCATGGGTGGAACAATATCATGTGTGGATGTCACCTTCCATTTGAATCATTCCTCCCTCCCTAAGAAGCAATGGTCCCCATTGCATTAATTTCCCTCCCGAGAAGCCTTTGTTGAATATGAAGAGGCACTAAAGAGAAGCTTTTTTTGTGGTTAACCCATAACCGTGATGAAAGAAGATCCAAGGATAGAGATACCATGTAATTCTTGTGACCAACCATGATATTGACAATGTGCGGCCTAACAAATGGACTTCGCTGAATTGTGGGTTTTTGAATGACCCATAACCATGAAAAATGAAGATCTAAGGATAGAGATACCTTGTAATGATTGTGACCAACTGTGATACTAACAATGTGTGGCCTAGCAAATGGACTTAGATAATAAGGATTTTGTGCAGTTGAACCATAACTGTGACGCTGACTGTTGATGAAGTAGCAGGTGCCTACATAGCCTAGGGCGGGAGGACATGTCTCCAAAGAACCCAAGTTGAACATTTCTATGTTGAAACTGATGAATGTGAAGCAGGTTCCTACTAAATCGGGGTGGGAGGGCATGTTTCCAAAGGTAACCCGCTCTGAATGTTGCTCCAGATATAAAAACTAATTTAAAATGGGCATAACTCGATCAATATAACTCATAATATTTATTATAACCTGTTTTTGGAAATAGAATGACTAGTATGCATCTTCCCATGTGTTTGAAATCTATATCTAGGCACTCTGGAAACTCAGATTCGCACTGCAATTGTCCTGTCATCACAAAAGTTTTGAAAAAATAATTGATTTTAAATCAACGATATCTCCGTCATCTAAACTTCGATTCGACCAATTGTTTTTTTGAAATTGAGTGTTTTTTTCAATAGGAGCTCATATATATAATTAAAATTATGAAATGCTACATAGAAATGACAAAAAATGATAGTATATCCGTTGTCCATGATTTTCCATCAGAACAATTTCTGCAACACAACCGATTTTAAATCTGCAATATCTCCCTCATCCGGACTTTGATTCAGTCGATTTTTTTTTCTTTTTAATTTGGGTATATTTCTGTGAGGAATCCATATATGTTATTGTTTTTATTAGTTTTGCACCAAAAGTTTCATATCTGATCTGCAAACTCGCCGCCCAAAAAATTCCTACAAAAAATGAAAAAAAAATCTGCCCTTTGCCCGAGAAAGTGATATGTGGAGGTTGTGGCACGTGCATGAATTTTGTTGAAAATTGCTGCAAAAATTTGAAAATTAAATATGTGTCAAACCCTCATTCTCATGGATTTGTAACTTGAATCTGATACCACTAATCCGGATCTTGAGGGAGGCCCCCAAGATCTAAAAATTTGAAATGGATCTTGGGGCGGGGGGGAGACCCCCAAGATCTGGAAAAATTGAAATGTCGGAAGAAAAGAGGACAACACACATTAAAAGAAACCCCAAAGAATTTTTTTTTATTAAGAGAGAGAATATTTTTATTTAAGCTACATTGTGGTGGACCATCTATCCTTTTACACAATGCAACTTGTTACTTATAGTATTTTTTAGTTACAATACCACATGGAAATTCCATGGGTGGGTAAATACCATGGGTGAATGAATGCCATGGGTAGATTTCACTTACAATACCATGGGTGAATAAATAACATGGGTGATGAATACCATGGGTGGATGCCACTTACAATTACATGGGTAAATTCCATGTGTGGATGAATACCATGGGTGGATAAATACCATGGGTGAATGAATACCATGGACATATGGCACTTATAATACCATGGGCGTATAAATACCATGGGTGGATGCGACTTTCCATTCAAATAAAATTGACCCTTCAACATGTTTGAGGGCTCAAATTTTCGTCATCCTTTGCCAAGTGGGTGTCTTCTTTATTTACTTGGTTTTTGGTACTACAATAATTGTATGGCTCACAATAATATGAACCTCTTCATCAATCTCTTCAAGCTCAACCTAGTATGTCCCTATATCTATATATCTCACTAATTTTATTTTTCTTCCTTTGATTTTTCCTCTTCTTCTTCAGGTTCCTCTTCTACCTCTTCAAACTCTAATTCTTCTTGAGGTTCCCCAAATTGGTTTTAAGCTATAAATGTTTCCCATGCATCACTCATTTTCCTCAATTTATCATGAACCAACATTTTGACAAGGCTACGATGGTGTAAACTCTACTCCATTATTCGAATGTAGACCTTTATCTATGTGGTGGTCATCATTTGGGACAAATATTTCAATAAAAAGTAAGGCAAGTTCAACTTCTGAACTTGAAATGCAGTAAGAGTCTAATGTGGTACATAAATGTCAAGCTGAAATGGTCCTCAGATGTGATATACCTTTCTAATATTACCAGTAAGTTATTACACCCCTTAATTAACAAACACCTCGAGGTATTCTTAAACTGGTTAGGTTTCATGTTGGTCAGATTCAAGAAAGAGACCCAACTTTTTTGGTTAATTGACTTGTTTTTGAACCATCACTCATCATCTTGAGGAATCTCAGTTTCCTACAATGGAGTCTTTAGACACTGTGAATCTCAAATCCCTAATGCTAGCTTCATTTACATTAAACCCAAATGTAATTTCCTGAGTAACCCTTGTGTTATTCCCATTGAACTTCAAAGAAAAGGGAAACCATCCTACCTTTTCTATATTCTTCATGCACTTAGGATATGTCTCCAATAGTTAAATTCCATTTGGTTTGATTTTGATTGCACTCATTATGGATTCTTGCAGTCAAGAGATGCATGATGTAAATATCAATGTCGTTGTAGGTTTTAACCTTGTACATAAATTACCTACATACGGATTCTTTCAACAGAAAAATATACAATGGACAGAACATAAAAAAACTTTATACATAGTTATTTTCCCTTGGATCCCAAAACTGGGACTACTAGATTAATTTTTCATTATATTCCTTTCAATGTTAAAATACATACATACATACATACATACATACATACATACATACATACATACATATATATATATATACATGGCGAAGCATTCATAAACCCCAATCCACTGACCCTGGATTAGAACATAACCGTAGATCCCTTGACCAAATATACAAAATACCATTGGAATAAAACCATCATGCCCAAAACCATGTGCAAAACCCATGCACAAAACCAATTATTATTGGGCCCGCATAAAAATAAAAATATTTTGGCGTTGCCCCAGACCCTGTGTAGGGGGGATACCACCCCCCTACAACCCCCCCCCCCCCCGATTGCACCCAGTGCAACATACAATGCATGAGGCTACTCATGGAACTAGTAGAAAATGATGAAATTAGTGATTAGGTGACTAAAACATTTAGTCACTGCAATTATTTCAAGTGAATTACTACTAAATTTGAGCAAGTTTAAGTGATCGAACTAAAAATGACTAACTTAAACTACTAATTTAGTCTAGGAATAAAATATACAACTAGATAATAAGTGACTAAAATAAAAACGACTAACTTAGTCTAGGAATAAGATATACGAGTAACTAATAAGTGAATAAACTAAAAACGAATAACTTAAATGACTAACTTAGTCTATGATTAAAATATATGACTACATAATAAGTGAAAAAATTAACAATTATTAATGTAAATGAATATTATAGTCCAAGAAAAAAAATTTGACCAAATAACAAGTACAACAAGTATATGAATTAATCATTTATGTTAGTAATTTTAAATTGCGGACACACTATTTGTTATGGGATTTTTGTGGCATTGTTACATACCATGATTGATTATTGCACTATATTCATAGAGGATTATTTCATTAATTTGAATTCAAAGTATGTTGATTTATACATGGTCAATTGATATAAATCTAGAAGTTTACTCTAAAGCCATATTATTCTGTAGATACATGCATTACAAAAATATTCACGAATTCTAATAATGCATTCACATTCTTAGAATGTGAACACACTATTACTAGAAAACCATACATACTAACAAGTCTTCTGGCTCTTTAATTACGTAGAATAGCATGCCATGGATCCCATATCCAAGTTGAAATCCGAATATCCCTTAGAGAGTATATATGTGGTTGTTTGGGGTTAATTCATGTTCCTTGAACTCAAGAAGCTTTATTTAGGGCCAAAGACCCTCTTTTCTCTTTCCCTCAAGAGAGTACATTCCCCAAGACCCATTATTACCATGTAAACCATACCCATGGTGAGAAATATCCCCCATATAGGCAAAATATCCCCTAGAGATGTTATGTGTAGTAATTAGAATACTTGTTCAAGAAGATTGATCATAGGAAGATTAAAATATGACCCAAGCACCTTATGATCCTACCCTGACCATGGTTAAGGCCCCAAGTGCCATAAATGGTGAAAAAAGACTCCTAATTATATTAAGCCGAAACTTAAAGGTGCTAAGACCCAAATATGTCACATAAAACCTTCAAATAGCATCCATATCACACCTAAAGGCTAGATATATCTTAGATAGGATATGAGTGCCCATTTGAGGCCTTATTCACATCCCTTGAACTAAATAAGTTTTGTTTAGGGACTAAGGATATTTTTTTCCCTCCATATCCATTGTAGGTGCCAAAAAACCCATCTTTATTATGTAAAAAATACTAATTATTCCCATATTTCCATTCTAATATTGTGTTCATTGACATTATATGAGAAAGACTTGTTTTAAGCATAAGGCCCTTTTTCATTCCTTGGCCAAGATATAAGACCTAACTCCCATATATGATGTGGAAAACCTCATAATAGAACCCTTATCCCAGATGGAGGCCTAAAAACCCTTAAATACGATCTATATTGTTCTTTATGGCCTTTTTCATGCAATGTGAGCCAAATAAGTTTCATTTTGGGATTGAGGCCATTGTTTTCATCCCTTTGCGAAGGTACAAGCCTAAGGCCTATTCTTACTAATGGCACTAATAGCAGCATTACTAATGGCACTAATGGCACTAATGGCACTAAAACATACTAATGGCACTAAATAACCCCCATAGATTCCTAAGATCTCCTATAGAGGTTATGTGTTTTTCTTTGAGAACTACTTCCAAAGCTTAATCATCAAAGATTCAAATAAGGCATAAGCCTGTTATTGCATTCATGTTTTGACCAAGCCTACACTTGTAAGCACCATATGTGATTTGAAAGCCTTCCAATTTCATTAAGGTCTAATGATGAGGATCCAAGACCCAATTATAGTGTGCAAAACCTTTTAATTGTAGGCACATCCCTTCTACAGCCCAATGAATATCCCTTAGAGAATATAATTTATGTGGTTGTTTGAAACTTTTTTAATGGCCATTGATTATTTAATACTTAATTCCCTTTTCTTTAATGTCTGTATTTGGCCATAGTAAAGGCCATGGGAACCATTATTATTGTGCAAAACATACTAAATGCCCATATTCCCAGCTAGAGGTCTTGTTCATGGAAATTGAGCACAAGAAAGATTAATTTAGGGACTAAGGCAATTATTTTCCTCTCCTAACCACAACATAGACACTAACTCTGATATGTGGTGATAAATAATCCTATGGTGCCCACATCCCAACTTAAGACCAAAGATTCATTAAAAAATATTTATGTGGTTTTTAAGTCTAGCTCATTTCCCTTGACACTAACAAGATTTTTGCAAGGCCTAATGCCCTTTTTTACATCCCCTACCCATGGTACATTCCTTAAATCCTATACATGGTGTGAAACAAACCCTAATGTAATTGATATCCCATATATTCCTAAGATTATTTAGAGAGTATCTATGTGGTTGTTCAATGCCAAATTCATGGCCCTTGAGAACAAGAAGCTTCATTTTAGAAATACAAGCCTTTTTTACCTTCCCTCATATTAATTCTTATCATGCAAAGAATAATAATGGTGCCCATATACCTAATCTAAGGCCCTTTTCATTTCCATTGGCAAAGTAATTAGAGTTATTCCTAGTGTGCAAATTGTGGTAATGTTGTGAAAATATTAGTAAAGATAAAAGCCCCAATATAAATTCCTCCATTGGTAATAACCTCTCATAATGCTAAATTTGGGAAATTGACCTCATTGTGATAGGTGGAAGCTTAGTAAAAAAAACAATAATTGTCAAACTTTAGGAGGGGACGTGTTATCATTCCTTTTTATGTCTATATTAAAACAAGAAAAAACCACATAATTTTATTTTTGAGTCTTTTGTCTTTTATCAATACATGAGAAAGGATGACCACATAAACAACTAAAAATTCAAAAATATTATACTATTGACACATATAAATATCACTTCATAAAACTACTAATTATATTTGTAAGTTTTACATATTAAATATTATATATACGACTTAATATCTTATTTGTTGTATTGAATTTTTTTAATCTAATAGTATATATATATATATATATTAGTATTAAAATTTATTTTTTTATTTTCATTTTAGAATAATTTCAATTCCCGATCGCAATTCCCGCCTGCAAAAAATCTACCTTGCACCTTTGGAACATCATGGTTGCTAGATATGTGCAGAATGGGTTAGTTGATGTGGATTTCAATTTTTTTTGTTTGAGAAAATTCCTCAACGAGATATGGTATCAACCTTAGTAGTTGATGATCCAGTCAGAAGTTAATTACCTCATTGATCAAGAAAATGCACTAGTAGCTATAGAAGCAACATGATGAATTAAGAAAGACCTTACTGGGTGGGATTACCAACATATTTCTTTACATAACATAGAGGTGAGAGGATCGAAGGTAAGCAGAACAACTCTCTAGAAAATAAGGGAAGGGAATAGCAGCAGTCGGTGTTAGTGTCATTATTTTCATCCTTCCACTAGTGATCAAATAAACTCTTTCATGTCATGTTAAGGGTCCCATTCTGAAATTTTTGTCACTCCATTAAGTCATCATGCAAATTTTTTTTCACTTGGTGCAGATTTAGGTCAAATATCATTCCTTTCAAAATTTTATAACTTTCTTGATCTGGAAATGGGTTGGATAACTTGTTATGCTTTTCAAGAACCTCCCACTCAGTTAAACAAATAAAAGATCTAGCTTATACTTTACTTTTCCAGAATTTTATACTTGAAATAGGTGTAATTTTTTTAACTGTTTAAGTGCTTTAAGTCCATTTTTTTTTTTTTTTCTGAAATTAAACATGTGGAACAGCCATATAATGCAGCAAATAAACTTCAACACATAACAACAAATTTAATCTAGGAGTTCACCCAAATATCATGGGCTACGTCTCCTTGAGCTCTTGTAATCTTGACTTGGGTCTTTGGGATTATGAAATTTTTTCTCTTACAAGTTACAAACTCAACTCCAATGGCTAACTGAATTGAACCAATGGGTTTAGAATACCATTTATATCCCTTTCATGGCTGTCATCACTCTAAAAACATATCTAGGTTCCCTTAGACTTGACTCCTTCTGTTGGTGCCCTTGAGCTACCCTGAGCTTCTCTATGGTACTAACTCATTCAGAATTATTTTTCTATCCTTGAAACCTCACCTACTATCTCTAGCACATATCATACCTCCAAAACAAACTGATCATTTTCTCCAAAAGAGCATTGGCTCCCCATTCTAGGCCTCCATCCAGTGATGGCCTTGGGCTACCCAAAACTTCCCTCTGGCTCTTCTACATTCAGAAGTCCTTAAATAGCTCTAAAAATCCCTTCAATCAATTCATAATGCCAAAAATAGTCAGAATAGACTATTGGTTCGCTGAAATTGGCCTCTGGCTGCTCCAGTTTCACCTCCAACACCTGGTGGCACCCCTTAGCTCTAGGGTCAAAGAAACATTCTCTGTGTGTTCTCGACCTATAGAAGTCTCGAAATCTTATAAAAAATCCTCCAATGGATTCATAAGTATAAAAGCAGTCAGAAATGACTATTGGTTTGTTGAATAAGGCCTCTAGCTCTCCTGGCTAGGCCTCAAACTACTACTCGCACTTACTAGCCATGATGGCCCCTGGAACTTCTATGAATCATCTCAGCCTTCAAAAGTCCTCTACAGGCTCTAAAAACCACACCATTAGTTCTATAAACTCTAAAACATACAAAATTGACTATTGGATTATTGAGAAAGGCCTCAAACTTCCCTGGCTTGGCCTCAAACCGCTACTAGCCCATGGTGCCCCTAGTGGCCCCTAAAACTTCTCTAAATAAAAAAACCTACTCAGATGTCCTCTGATGGCTTTGTAACCCTCAACAATGAGTCTGGAATGTCTGAGATAGTCGAAATTAACTATTGGCACTCCAAAATTCGTCTAATCTAAATCAAGATAGAGCCTAAACTCATTTTTCCCAGTGTCACCTAAAAATCCTCCCCTATAAATGGAGAACTGAACATAACTCCAGTTTAAAATGGAAAATCCGCCATTAAATGTGTGCTCCTCCAAATTTCTTCCAAGTTAACCATTGGAAATAAATGCGTGGTTAGTGTATGTTGGGTACATGCCCGGACGGTCACATTAAATTTTGGAGCGGTTGTTCCTTAATGCTCAGTGTTATCCGTCACCTGAATGCAAAAGGGTGCCATGTGAATACGTTTTCGGAGTGACCGTTGCAAAATAATTTTGGGGCTTAAGCCCATGGTTTTGGGGTCTAAGCCATATGGGAGGGGCTGGCCCGAAGGGATGGCCCCTCCGCTCCCTCAACGCAGAAAATGTTGAAATTCAAATATAAACTGCAAACTCATACGGTTAAGAACCATCGTATAGCCTGACGATAAAACGTGGGTGTTTTAGGTGAGAGGTCATTGGATCGATCCTGGCAGAGTCCAACAAATTTTATTACACAGTCTCGGGGACACATGGCGACCTCAGGGCTGGCCACGTGTCGCCCTGTCATTGGCCGAAAGTCCAAAGTACAATCCATGCAACAATAGGATAGCACCACTTGTCAAAATATGATTGGCCCAAAGGGAATATTCTGAGGAATATTCTAGCAATATTCCCTAGAATATTCTCTTTTTCAATTTCCCAATATCCAGTCAAAATTGGTCAAAGGCCAAACATTACAGTTTATTGGACTTTTCAAATCGCGATAACTTCTTCATATGGTGTTAGTTTTTTGAACCGTTCACGGCGCCGGAATCAAGAAGACAAGATCTATCTGATCGCTCAGTTTTGGTACACTTTTGAACACTTTGAATTTTGAGCTATCACTTAGGTCCTTGATCCAAATCTGATCACACCTCCCCACTGGGAATCTTTTGGACCCCAAAAGACTGATTACCTGATCTGTTCAGTAGATGAGAGTACAGTATCCCCACTTTTCATCCTTCATACACTTTCCTTGGATGGCTTAGTTCCTTTGAACCAGAACTCGAAGGTAGTCAACACTTCCCTACTTGAATGCTCTTGCCCTCCTGTCAAGAATTTTCTTCCTTGCACTCACTCAGAAATTTCTGGCGAGAAATTGATAGAAGGTAGCTCAACATCATGTCCTTGATCATCAATCCAAGGTGGCTCAAACAAATGTGATATTACAACAGAAAACATGGATACATAACTGAAATTTTCATGTGTACAAATGAATGTATGCCTTACAATGTCAAGAAGTGAAACCACTTCTTACCAAGCCACTTCCACGGTGACTTTTACTGCTGAAAATCTTCGTCATGTGAAACATCTGTTCTCACATCAATGATGGAATATTTGGTTCCAATTTCGCCATTATTTCTATCCTCTTGCCTCATGTTCTTAGGATTATTAGTTGGATGCAATGTCCAACATTGGGAAACAACATGTCCCCACTTCTAGCAATGTGTGCAATTATTATGCACCTTCTTTGCAAGTTTCCTTTGCCTCAACTACTTCCTATATGCCTTCATCCTCTTCCAACATTTTGAAACAACATGGTTACACAGACCACAATATGAACAACAACTCTTTCTTCCATTCAAGCATGCAGATTTGTCACTCTTATTAGAAACATAATCAACTTGACTATGGGAAGAATGATACCTCAAATGTTGCTTTGCATGTCCATGTTTCTTACCTTCATGAGGAGATGAACTTGTAGAGGCTCTAGCTTCACCATAAGCTACATGTGTACAAACACCTTGCTTCAACATAGGCTTCAAACATTGGCAATCAACTTTAAAACAAACTTGACATGTTTGTGGTTTATAACTTGGAAAAAAATTTCTTCTTTGAGTTGTCTCACATGCCTTCATGGCTGTAGATTTTTCACCATCAGATTGAACATAACCAAGACCAAATTTCTTAGGCCTCTCCTCAACCAAAATAGGATCAATCATGCCTTGTGAATGTTTGCCTAAACCCTTGCCTTCATAGCCCATTTTTAACATTAAATTGGACCCTATACCTCTAGTGTGCTTTTCAAATGAACCAACACATATTTCTGAAGAGGAAATTGAAGACAAATTAGAGTGAATTACCTCTACTTCATGCATGTTCTTGGTTAAGGCCTCTTGGGCTTGATGGAGCTGCATCTCTATCTCATGAAATCTTTGAAGAATTTCTTCCTTCTCTTGCTTCATAGAAAACAATTTCTCACAAATTCTAGTGCTTTCCTTTCTATCTTCAAACAAAATTTACTCTTTATCCTTCAAGATGTAGAAGTCTCGCTTCATGTCTTCATCGAAGAATCTTGTGAAGGAGGAGGATTTTGAAGCCTCACTTGAAGAAGTTGTCATCATTAAAAATTAACTATATAACTTCAACCAACAATTCCAAAGCTTTCAAAACAATAGACAAAGCTTCTTAAACAAATGGTTGTAGAGTCAATCTCTTCTTCAAGAAGCATTTTGCAAACAAACCCTCTTGTGCTTCAAGGGTTGCCTTGAGGTCCTTTGGGTAAGGAGAATGCCTTTAGCCCTTCTTCCTTCTTGTCCTCTTTGGACTTAGTTATCAGTAGCTCTCCCTTCACCTCTAGAAAACTCAAACTTGTAAGAAACAATCAGTTTGCAAACAGTCACATTCTTTAACAGTGCAAACACCTTTCAAGTCAACAAGAAAACTTGTGCTCTGTCAATCAAGAAACTATGCCCTGATACCAAACTGATCTACAAATGGGTTGGATAACTTGTATTTCTTGTCATTCCATTAGGTCATCATGCAAAACGTTGTTCACTTGGTGCAGATATAGATCAAATATCTCTCCTTTCAAAATTTTATAACTTGCTTGATCTAGAAATGGGTTGGATAACTTGTTATGCTTTTCAAGAACCTCCCACTCAGTTAAACAAATAAAAGATCTAGATTATACTTGACTTTTCCGGAATTTTATACTTGACATAGGTGTAATTTTTTTAACTATTTAAGTGCTTTAAGTCCTTTATTTTTCTAAAATTAAACATGTGCAACAACCATATAATGCAGCAAATAAACATCAACACATAACAAGAAATTTAATCTAGGAGTTCACCCAAATATCATGGGATACATCTTCTTGAGCTCTTGTAATCTTGAGTTGGCTCTTTGGGATTATGAAAAAATTTCTCTTACAAGTTACAAACTCAACTCCAATGGCTAACTGAACTGAACAAATGGGTTTAGAATACCATTTATATCCCTTTCATGGCTTTCATCACTCTAAAAACATATCTAGGTTCCCTTAGACTTGACTCCTTCTGTTGGTGCCCTTGAGCTACCCTGAGCTTCTCTATGGTACTAAATCATTCAGAATTCTTTTTCTATCCCTGAAACCTCACCTACTATCTCTAGCACATATCATACCTCCAAAAAAAATTGATCATTTTCTCCAAAAGAGCATTGGCCAAAACCTTGCTGACCATAAAACCATCAAACCTTGCTGACAAACAATATGCCTTAGAGAGATCCCAAAAGGAAAAAAAAATATACACTTCTTCAAGTGAAGTGAGATCTGATGCAGTCCAAACATAGTCCAATCATCAAAGTACACCTCCAGAAACTTGTGCATGAACTCCTTGAATACAACTACTACTACGCGCGAGAATATAGAAGGTGCATTCTTCAATCCAAAGGGCATGACTTTGTATTGGAAGGATCCCCATTCTGTTGCAAAATTGGTATTACTTCAATCTTCTGGCACAATCCTGATCTAATGGTACCCTAAAAATCCATTAGTGAAAGAGTAAGCCTCTTGTCCTCCAACATTGTCCAATATCTCATCTGAAAATGGGGTAGGGAAGGGATCATGTACACATGCATCATTCAGTTTGCGCATTTCCACACAAATCCTTATTTCTCCCTTATTCTTCTTTTCCTAAACAACCATCGGGCTTACCCAATCAGACTCTTCCATGGGCTTAATGATTCCTGCAACAACCATTTTCTCCAATTATTCCTTCACTTTGTGCTTATATTTTGGATTTAACTAGTATGTTTGCTGCTCGACGAGGCGCGCATCTCGTTTTAGAGTGATTTTCACAACTCCCAAATCTCCTACAATTCCTTTTAGCTCGGAAAACTTTGTGGGGAATAGGTCCTGATATTCTGTCAACAACTCCTCAACCTTTCCCACTGTGTCAACATCCCAATAATCTCCTATTTTGGCCAACTTGGGTTCTACCTATGTCCCAATGTTGACTTGCTTAAGTTTTAAGGGCTTAGTCACATCCATCAATCCTAACAAGGGGCCTTCAACTGTGTGCTCCCCCTTAGACTCTAGGATATTGACATTTCTTAGGTCTTCATCATTATCTTCCACTGACAGATTTCTGCAGTTGGCAATATCCTGCATCTATGCATCCCATGCAGGTGGTGGAACCTCTATTACAGGTTTGGTCATGTCAAAGAAATCTCCTTGGATTCCATGCAGTACCTAGCTAATGCATTTAAACCCACTGGAAAAGAGGAAAGTGAGGAGAAAAAATTCCTTTAAGGAGGCCCAACCATTAGTCCCTCGGCGCAACTCTGCTTACAAGTACCAATCGGTGGGAAACTTTCCTAGAGTATGGACAAAAATATGTACCCATTCTGGCTGAGTTTCATCACCCCATGTATTTTTCCATTTATCCAAGTGTGATCACGAGTCATCCTTTCCTGTGTGTACTTCATCCAACTTTATTACTGGACTAGTGAAGCGCAAACGCATCATACAAGCGCATTCCTCCCAATTTTTAAAGTTCCCTTTGTGTGTATCCCACCAACATGTTGGAGTTGCATGCATGGCAAGATCGAGTTTCCAGAACCATCACTTTTCGGGGACAACCTTTTCCATTTCTTCCAAAAATAGAACAAAATTACCAGAACCATTGTTACAGGACAAATGACCTCCTCATCAACTCAGAGGAGAAGCTAACATGGAAGGAAGAAAATGACCTAGACAAGACCCATTTCCGCCAAGGTAATGCACCCCAGAAACAGCCAGACAACTTTATAATGCACCCGAGCCATGAAAAGGAATCGTTAGTACCTAAGGTAATTCTCCATATTTCCCAAGGGGCATCGTTATCCATGTTTGAGTGTGAAAAGGTAAAAGATCTTGTGGAAAAGTGACTGGAAATTCCAACTTTTTCTCATAAAGAGCCAGTTCAAAATAGAAACTAAAAGGCACAAACATTTTATTAGGCCTTGCTAAATATAGTTGGACTCCTAAGGAAGGAAAAAGCATGGAAAATTTAAGAAACATCTTGATATTTCTCGTTTCAAACTGGTTGAAAGAGTTAGCAAGGATTTCCCTCTCCATCTCCTATAAAATGGAGTTGTGGCCTCTTGGTCTAAGGTCGAAGGTTTGAATATATGTGGAGCAGAATTTCATTATTGTAGTGTGAGGCTTGAAGATCGGCGAAGTTTATTGAGATATTTCTTCCTTGAGAATCATCACATTCAGAGATGGAGAAAGAGAGAGAGGAATTGGAAGACTGAGGAGGGCTTGGTACAACCGATGGTTGTAATCCTCCTTTTTATAAATCAATAGAACTATATATGTTTTGTCCATTCGATGCGTCAGTGTCACTATTGTTTCTCAATCATCTATGTAGCATGATATGAATGGCTTAGATCTGTATTGTTGTGTGTTTATTATATGCTAGCTTAATTGATAAGAAGTTATATTGTTGTAGAGATTACATGGGTGCTTTGATTGATTGCAGGATCTGGATTTGGAGCTGGTGAAGAAAGATATATACTTTGCTACTTGGTGTTATCCATAGGATATGCTATCTATAAAGAGGTAATCTCTCCATCTTACTTTGTCAATTATAGATATTAGTATGAACATGTATGCAGCATCTTTGTGAACTTTACAACTAATCTGATTGTTTTCCTCGGGCACCGGAAAGCCCTAAGAGGGATATTTAATAACCACCACCCAAGCATATTACCCTATAGAAGAGTTGGTGACTCCACTGGGGAGTAAACCCCAAGTTTTTGGGTTGTTCCCATGACTTTCCTTTTTTCCTTCTATTCACATACCCTTCCGACCAGCTTATATGCTCAGTGAACATCTCAAAATCTCACAGAGTCCAGATTAGACCCTGCTTAGCCATCTGTACAACTTTACCCTGACTAACACTTCCCCTGTAAGTGTTTCAGAGCGTTATAACGTGGTCTATTCTCAGATAGAGTGCATTAGTCTCAATATTAACGCTCTGTACCCTCTACTTGCCATCATTACCCAGCGAAAATCTATTGTTTACACCTCTTTTGTGTTTCCAATTGGCTGTGGAGTTACTGGCCATCAGAATAGCTTCTCTTGCTAGATCCTTGTGCTTGTTTACCAGGTAGCATTTTTGTCTTTTGTTCTTATTTTGAAAAGTTAATTTCAATCACATCAACTTTTTGAAGAAGAAATTTTCTTTTAGTTTTCTAAACTTAGCTGAATTAATTCTGAAAAATTTTGGTTAAAAAGTTGTTAAGAGAAGATAGATAGATGTTTAAATTTTTAAAGTTGAACTGTGTTATTTGAATGTTTGGTGCACGGATGTTTAAAGAAATTTCTCCTTGTAGAAAAAATCTTCATTGAAATTGAATATTTAGAGCATATTTTCTGCATGGTTTCTTGAGTCAAAGTCTCATCACATTTCATACATCCACTCCCCCTCCGCAAGACTAATAATCAAGTACACTAAGAATCAAGTGATAATAAAATTAATCATATAACTTTTTCTAAGCTCACACCAAGAGTAGTTCAGGCTAGGATCTTGGGGTAGGAGAAGTGAGAAAATCACACAAGATCTCAAAGCTTGAGACTAGAGTCATTAATAAGTGAAATCCTACTGCAATCATATTATTGGGACCACTCCACTACCACCAGAGTTAAGCGTGAGAAAACACCAGGGTGCATGAGAAGCTAGCCCACCTTGGAGTGCATTCAGTAGGCATGCTATATATTGGGGTTCCCTTCGGGGATGTCGATACTAGATTGGGGATCTAGATGTTCTGCCCATATAGTGTGTTGTCTATGACCATGACCCCCCAGATGATGTCTGTGATTTGAGGTATCTTTAGTGGCCAAAATTTTTAGGGACTTACACAAGGTGACTGGGACGGGCTGTCCCGGTACCTAAAATAGACAAACCTACTTTGTCTTCGGTCTTTGGGAGGGTACTCGTCTTCACGAGAGTGCTTACACCTATTGTCTGAGGTTCGAGCGAATCTCTAGAGTAACCGTAGCTGTGTTTGCGACTAACCCTCTCTATATGCAATTGTGATACTGGGTTTCATCTCCAGCAAACGATAGTACTCAGACAAGGCCACCCTGTTCTGGCTGTTTGTTGATTGATTTTAGAAAGTCCTTTTTTCTTTTTTCTTTTTTAGGTGTGTGGTTACTATCACTAAGACTTTATAATACATCACAAATAATTAAAAATTTGCTAAAAATAAACAAGTCACCATGGCGTCTTTTGACCCTCGCCGTCTATCTCGACGACATCAAGGTCTCCCTCCATTGACACTGGAGGAGGAGTCGAGTCTTGGTGGACCCATGCCTTCTTTGGAAGAGCAGTCTCCAGTGACAACCCCTATTTTTCACATAGCCCCGTATCACACGAAATTTCCATAGGATCCTTTCACGGAAGGAGTCGTACCTCCTTGCAATCCTCCACTCACTGATCCGTCGGTGCCAGTGTTAGTTCATATTACACCAAGCCAAGATATGTCTTCGGCCGCGCCAACATCCGTTTCACAACCGGCGCCCATGGGGTCAGCACCAATGGAAACCAACCCAGGTTTTCCACCATCTCCCCCACCAGTAGTCAGTTCTATGCTAACAATCGGTAGCCCCAATATCCAGCCTATGTCTGGTCCTAGTACTACGGTCACCACAACTGCTAATGGATCTCTGAATCCTTCGGGATCTACTCCTATGATGACTACGCCAGAACCCACGGTTCCCTCTCATTAGGGGAATTTTGAGGTCTAAAATGGGCCTCCTAAGAAAAATGTACAACAAAAATAAACTTTATAACAACCAATAGGATTCAAGATGATGATGTCAACCATGGGGGATGATTTACCATTTTTTAAATAAAAGGGTTAAAATATTAAAAAATAATAAAATAATAAAACTACTTTTTCAACTCGTATTTTCAACTTATCTCCCAAAATGTTAGTCAAATTTTGAGTGGGAGTACTTGTTGGATGAAAAAATTAATTTCTCATCCAAGGAGTTCCCATGTTGCATACTTTTGATGAACCCTGCTACATGAAAAATGAGAAATACATAAAAAAACGTGATTGTAATCACGTTTTTTATGCATTTCTCATTTTTCGTGTAGTAGGACCCATCTAAAGTATGCAACATGGGTACTCCTTGGATGGGGAATTAAATTTCGCATCCAACGAGTACTCCCACTCGAAATTGGAGTAAAAACTTTGGGAGATAAGTTGAAAATATGAGTTGAAAAAGTAGTTTTTCCATTTTTCCCTCTAAAATTTTATGATGTCATCAAATCTTCTTTTATTTTTTCCACTATTATTTTATAATTTCTTTAGGAGGCCCATTTTAGACCTCAAAATTCCCCTAATGCCTGCGAGCGGGGCTACTTCAGTTCCTTTTAGCAACCCTTTCGATTGGAACCCTTTGCTGAGTTCAAACCCCTTAGCCAACATGCCAGGGGGCAGTGTCACCAACACACAAATGACAGGAGGCACTTTGGTACCCTTGCAATTATCAGGACACACGGGACATCCCACTGTTAAAATTGTTCCTTTAAGTGGTCAAAATTTCATTATAGGCTCTATGTTGTTGCGTAACTATGAAAATCGCAGCATGCCTCCGGCTAGCTCTATTGCATCCATATGGGAAAATCAACCCCAAAATCCATTTGGACAAGGGGTAAACTTTTACACTGGGGGAAACCAACCGTTAGCCCCCCAGTACAATATACCATATAGACATCAACCATACATCCCTACACCCCCACCCACAGGTAAATTCTATCAACAAAGTCCTACTTATCCTATTGGTAACACATTGATGGGCGGGCCCTATGGTCCGAATAGTCAGCCAATACTTCCTTGGCTAGATTCGGGGGAAAACACACAATTTCCATTTTTGGCAGCTCTAGACATCCCCAACATCTATAAACTGACCAATGACCCCATCAATCACAACCCACTCCGGCCTCCGGTACTGCACAAGATTCCGTCTAACATCCCTAAATTCGACGGGAAACAAGGGGACGATCTAGCCACACATGTCAACACCTTTCATCTATGGTCTGTTTCTAACACCATGGTGGATGATAGTATCCGGCTTCGACTTTTCCCCCACACTCTCACAGGCAACGCTGCCAAATGGTAAATTGAGTTACCACATGGAGCCGTCAACACTTTTGGTGCCTTAGCTACAGAATTTCTCAAGAATTTCCAATTACCTATTCGATACGAAACCAGCACGGAACTCTTAACCTCGTTGCGCCAAGACACCACCACCCACATCTCCGATCACATTCATGAATGGAGGCGTAGGAGGAGGCTAGTAAAAGCACCAAACCTGGATCATCTCTTATCTAATTGGTTTTTTAAGTCACCCTTACCAACCCTAGCTAAGGACATTTGTCTGTCCGGTGTGGTCATGGAAGATCAATCCATTCATCGTGCACAGCATTTAGATTTAATCTATTCACAATCTGGCATGCTATGTGATTTACTCCCCCATGCCCCTGGTAATCTGAATCCTCCTGCTACTTGGAAACCTGGAGCACACACCGACGATCTCGTTGGTACAATCTCTGGCGTAGCCATAAAATAGTCTAGTGGGAAAACCTCCCAGCCATCTTCAGCTACCAATGCCCCTAACCAATCGACTACTCTTCCTACCACTGAGGTGAATTTTGTGCAAACTTCACAAAAATCTAGTGGCAAGAACAATAAGAACAAGAAAAATACCTCTTCTTCGGAAGAGTAGTCGGATCATCAGAATAATCCTAATCAGAAAAACACTGCTAAAACCGAAAAAGGGAAGGATAAACCCATGAAATTTCCTTGCAAAATCTGTGCGCAGGACCACTTGACATACAAGTGCCCTCGGCTGTAGGAATGCATAGATTTTATCACAAACAAGGACTCTAGGAGAACACGTGTTGTTCTTCATAATCCCTTCCCTAATCCACAGCAACAACAACAACACATGGTTGCCAACCCACCACAACCCTCGCAAAGGGGAAACAGTGGCACTCATCCTTCCGGTGAAGGATCATCCACCATTTATGGCATCGAAAGTTTTGAACTCCAGACATGAGCTAAACTTTATGGAAATCCTGTCATTGATACTCAGGAACTTGGTACTAGTTCAAGTCCATTGCCGCCCAATGATTTCCATATCGAACGACCTGCTGTTGAACCCGCGATTCATCCCCCTAAAGGGACACTTCGACGCACAACTCATAACACCTTTGCACGTGTCGCCCAAAACTACAACATTATAGAATATTTGGCGCAAGCACCATCAGCTATGTCTACTCTCGAAGTATTGCAAACTTTCCCAGCACAGAAGGAAGCTTTGCTTTCATCCATTGGTGGAATTGACCCCCAGGATTCTACACTAGCTATCTTTGACATGGAGAAATCTAAACCTCGCCTCTCACACCAACTTGCATTTCAGGTGTAGGTTGTGTCAAAAGGGAGACCAATCCATCGTACTGTCATAGATGAAGGTGCCTAGACCTGTGTTATGTCAACTACTTGTTGGCTCGCTTTGGGTTCTCCTACTTTTTCTCTGCCGTCGAATTCCCTTAAAGCTTTCGATGGCCACACTTTCCTCCCAAAAGGCAACCTTGCTATATTTCCCATTTCTCTTAGTGGGAAAATGATAATAGTGGACATAGAAGTCATAGATCATCATCTCGACTGTAATCTGTTGCTGGGTCACAGTTGGTCTTACGCAATGACTGCCATTGTTTCTTCGGTCTTCCGACTCATCCTCTTTCCATTGGATGGGAAAATAGTCACACTGGATCAGTTATCCTTTTGCACCCCTGATTATGCCACGTTACCAAGTAGCACTGTACCCCTAGTAGGAGGCTTTCCTGACTCATACGTCAATATTGGTACCGTTCTTCTGAAGGCATCTTCCCTGATGGGTTGATTTCCTCTCCCACTGCCTGAGGTTCCACATATAGTTGCAATGATATCCACCACTTTAGGTGGCTCTATTGACTCATGGATCCTACCGGCGCCTTCATACATTGATTCCTACGGAGATCAGATGCCGCTCTCACCAGCCGAGTTGGCTTATCAAGCCATCCAAATTACATCTGAACCCTCCACAGCTATGGTTTTGACCAAAGGTACAAACCTCCCGCCCATCACAGTTCTTTCTAAGGATCTCCTCGATGAATTCCTACATATGGATGAAGCTATTCAAGAGATCATGTCTCTAGAAGAACGACCTTGGGGAGAGTTCCAACATCGCACTTCGATGTGCGATTCAGACGCGATAACTACTCAAATCCCATATTTTGACCCACCTAAGATCATTCCCTCTGTTTACACAACTGTTCAAACTATCGATTCAGAAGGGAACATGAGCACTCTTTCTAAGACAATGCTCATTGATATCTTGGTCAAAACGGGTATGTGGAAAAAATTCAGATTGGAGCAGATTGCAATCCCAAGAAAATTGCATGCTTCATATCCCTTTTTAAGGAATTCTGCGATGTGTTTGCTTGGTCATACGACAAAATGCCCGGCACAGATCCATCTATAGTCGAGCATGAAATCAAAGTACATGACAATGCAAAACCTGTTCGGCAGAGACTCCGACCTTTCCACCCGCACAAAGTGGCCGCCATTAAGACTGAAGTCGAAAAAATTTTAAACACTGGTTTCATCTATCCCGTTCCTTTGATGGAATGGGTTTCCAATCCAGTTCCTGTAGACAAAAAAACAAGGCACCATCCGAGTCTGTGTTGATTATTGTGATTTGAACACCGCTTGTCCAAAAGACAATTATCCTATGTCGTTCATAGATCAAATCCTTGATGATTGCGTTGGATGTGAATATTTTTCCATTATGTATGGTTTCTCGGGATATAACCAGATTGCGATTAAAAAGGATGACCAACATAAACACGCCTTCATCTATCCTTGGGGCACATTCACGTATCGTAAACTCCCATTCGGTCTGAAGAATGCAAGAGAAAATTTTCAAAGGGATATGGACTACGCCTTTCACAACATTAGGAATATTTTATAGGCTTACTTGGATGACCTTTCGTCCCATTCCAAGAAGCGATCCCATCACCTCGCGCATCTGAAACAAATCTTCACTCAGTGTCGATTCTACAATATACGTCTAAATCGACATAAGTGTGTATTTTTTGTCGAGTTTGGACGCCTTCTGGGCTTTATTGTCTCCAAGTACAGGATCCGGGTTGATCTTGATAAGGTTAAGGCAATCATTGAATTACCCACACCACAATCCATTCTACAACTCCAACGTTTGCAAGGGAAGGAAAAAATTTTACGTCGTTTCATAGTAAACTATGCCGATATGACGAAAAGCTTTATGCGTTTATTAAAGAAGGGAACACTATATTTGTGGGATGACCAAGCTCAAATGTCATTTGATGCCTTGAAACAAGCACTCATTTCTGCCCCACTTCTTAGTGCCCCCAATTATTCACGCAACTTTCTCCTCTACCTGGCAGCCTCACCATCCTCACTTGGCATGGTTCTAGTTCAAGTTCACGATGAAAATAGTGAAAATGTGATATATTACTTGTCAAAAGGTCTCATCGGACCTGAACTACAATATTCACATGTGGAGAAACTCTCTCTCGCAGTGGTCTTTTCTGTCACTTGACTCCGACACTATATATTACTACGTCAGACTACCATCATTGCTTTGGAGAATCCCATGCAACACATTTTTTCTCGACAAGTTATTGGAGGAAAATATTCCAAATGGATTGTAATCCTCTAAAAATTTGACTTGGTATTCACTGCTACCAAAGAAAAGAAATCTCTAGTCGTCACCAAATTACTGTCAGACCTTCCCAGAATCGACCCGTAGGATGTAGCTCATGATCCATTTCCTAATGAATCCATCTACTTATTCGATTATTTTGATCCCTGGTATGGAGACATTTTGGTCTACCTCCAAACTCAACGCTTCCACCCAACTCTCACGTTCGACGAATGTCGTCGTATTCGCCACCAAGAAAAACACTATCTCATGCTAAACGATACTCTATATCGTCATGGTGTCGATACTATTATTCGATGTTGTATCACTTTTGACGAAGCAGAACGAGTTTAAATGGCTGCCACACGGGGGTGTGCGATGGTCATCTTTCTGGCATAGCTACTACCCAGAAAATCTTGCGTGCAGGCTATTATTGGCCCACTTTGTTTAAATATTGCATCACAGCAGTCCAGAAGTGCCATCCGTGTCAAACTTTCACGAAGAAAATGCGTGCTCACCCCGCCCCTATCCATCTGTTTGTCTCCATTGATCCTTTCGCTAAATGGGGAATAGACTTCAATACATGTAATCCTACTTCTGTGCACGGACACAACTACATTGTAGTTGCAGTCAACTACTTCATGAAATGGGCAAAAGTCATTCCCACTTTTAAATTCGATGGAGAAACCGCCACTCTATTCCTGTTCAATCAGGTTATCTGTCGTTTCGGTGTACCCCTTTCAATCGTCACAAATCATGGGTCACATTTTCAAAACCATATAATGATGGAATTAACTTCCATGCTATTTTTTCGACAAGATCAGTCTTCGTCCTACTACCCACAAGAAAATGGTCAAGTCGAAACCGTAAATGGTGTCCTCAAAACCATGATTCGTCGGTTAGTCGAAAATCATAAAACCACATGGCATCAGAAGTTATATTCCACATTATGGGCATACCACACGTCAGTCAAAACTACTATAGGCTTCACGTCATTCCAACTTGCATTCGGTCTGGAAGCAGTACTCCCAATCGAGTCTGAGATTCCATCACTCAAGCTCGTTGTTGAACTCCTACCCAGTACCACCGCCACAGAAGAGCGCTTTCTCTCGCTCGATCACTTGGACGAAACTCGTCGAGATGCCACACTGGCACTTGAAGCTCACCAGCGCCGAGTCAAAGCTCAATATGACAAATCTGTCAAGCCTCGTTCTTTCCAAGAAGATGATCTTGTTCTACTCTATGATCAGAGACACGACCTCTTGGGGGCAGGAACACTTCAACCATTATGGCTTGGTCCTTACATAGTCACCAAAGTCTTCTCAAAAGGATCTTATGAACTTCAAGACTGTAATGTAATTCCACTCACGGAGCCCCGCAATGGGCTCTATCTGAAGAAGTATTTCGACTAGTTCTTCACTAGGAATATGCTTTGTAATTTTATGTATATGAGTTTTTCCTTTGTTTTGATGTCTCTGGATATTTTTGGGTTTTTGAGTGTTTTTATCATACACACTCTTTTCTTTTATGCAGATGCCTTCGTTATCCTTATCATACATTAGATATGCGGACGGTGCTAGTCATCACACTAGGCACATTGCATCAGTTGCTCGGGTCCTCTACACACCTGAGTCGAAGCTCCTTGGTTCTGGGGGAATCTTCCTGGGCAATGCCACCAACAACATTGTTAAGTACATGTCGGTGATACAACTCCTCAGGGAAGATGCATCTCACGGCATCTCCAATATGGTGGTCAGGTTAGATTCCCAACTCGTAGTTATGCAGTTAAACAATCATTATCGCATCCGTCATCTAGTCTTGTTACATTATTTCTTAAGGGTACGACTTCTAGAGCGTTACTTTCAAACCTTTGCGTTTGAACACATTCCTAGAGAATTTAATACATTAGCTGATTCATTGGAAAATTATGTATTAGATTGGAATTTGTCACATTTGTTATAGAAAGAGTTCTACATGAGTGTATATTTTTTACCATAGAAAATACATAAGCATTAAAAAACACACAAGAAAAAAATCGCCAAAATATGTATATATATATATATATATATATATATATGTCGTGTCCAGTTTAGGTTACATCAAAAAAATTCCCAAAACTTGGGTGTTTTAAAAAAATTGGCTTCGCTAAGCCTCGCTATGACATTTACACATCTATCCACTCCTCCTACTAAGCCTGCTGCTCAAAATAGCAAACAACTGCTTTGGCTATCCTCCTCAGAGGCACCAAGTATCTCTCCGGCACACCCACTGTATGTCGCTGCAGACGAATCGGGATCTCTCTCATGGGAATAGGCGGCACACCCATACTTAAACCCTCCAGGTTTCTCGTAAGCTCATGCAAAATATGTGTGTCTTCACCCTCTTTGGTCGTTGCTGCAGCCTCTGCTACTGTGCCAGCCCGAGGTAGTGGCATTCCTTGCCTTGCATAGTGAGGGGCTCCGACTAGACGGACAGGTGCCACATCTGTGTCAAGCAACAAGCTTCATGTCAAAAAAACATTTTTCACCCATTAAACAAAAAAATTGCATAAACATTCAAAAGATACAAAAATACTTCAAACTACACTGATCAACATCTTTCTTACCATCTGGGTCCCACTGGGTTCCCGGGGGCAATACCAACTCTGGATCTCTTGTATATTTCATCCCTGCATAGGGATAATCTTCAATCATGATGATCTGGTCTTCAAGCCACTCAAAGAATCCATCATCAAAACAGTGATGGATTGGACCCTCTCCAGTCTGCGGTATCAAAGTTGCCCAACGAGCTTGTCTTGGCTCCCGCAGGCCCAATGCATCCGTGATAATTCTTGGCCTCATAGTTGGCACCCGCTCTAGTATGAACGACACGATCAATGTACCATAACCAAACTCTCTTTGGGTCCGGGTCTTACATGATGTCAACTCTGCATGAACTCGGCGGATGACACCTTCACACCAGTCAAATACCTGGGGCTGCATACAATCCAGTGCTAAAAACACCTGGGCCTTGGTGGCCACGTGCTGACTCTTGGCCCCGGCCAAGCGAACTATCATCCATAAGAGAGACCATAGATGTCTCGCTGCCACCGGTGAAATAGGCACCCGATTACTACTGCCTCAGCATTGTTTATGCAGTGAGTATGGATCAAATCAACAGTGCCGCGGGGATCAACCCTGGATCCTGTCAGATTGGGCCTCGGTCCTCTGCATGACAGGCCTGTCAAAAAATAGATATCATATTTCTCAATCGAGAGTTCATTACCCCCGATATGAAATACATGTTGGTGGTCATCCCACTGCTGGATTATCCATCTCAGAAGGTCCTCCTATCCCCTCATCAGCTCTAAACGAGCATACTTTAGCAATCTGCATATAAGGAGAGCTAACAACATTGCTGCATCGGCAACCATTTCATGTTCTTCCCACTCATGCTCCCTTTCGTGCCAAATGCTCATGGTCACTGGCTTCACACCTACACAAGCAACAATTTCACTGGATTAGTTTTTGACTGAAATAATTTATATTGATAAAAAACAAGTTCTTAAATAATATTTTCCGGCTAACGCGGGCTATAGTTCCTAACAGTGCATGCTAACGCATTGTCTCTTCTTGGGCAGTGCGTTTAACGCGGGCACAACACTCAGCACCCGTGTTAGCCACTTAAATTTTTGAGGGCCTGCTAAAATTGATATTTTTTACCAGAAAAAAGAACTAAAAACATAATGAAATGTTAGAGGAAGGTTCAAGCTCTTACCTGTAGAAAATTTGAATAACTGATATATTATTCACTGAGATTCTCCTGATCACACACTATTTTAGCTTCATGCATAATACAGAATCTCTTCTACCATTGATCATTACATGCGGAAATAAAATCAATTGCATGCACACATTAAAACCATAAACAATCACACATATGAACACAGTATTTCATGGGAAAGCTTAAAGATGGAAACCCCAACTATATGTATATTATATGTCATGGAGATCATGTAACAATCCTTGTACAAAGCTCCTCACAATCTCTCAGCACAACCTCTCATTGCTACACACTATCAAGCTAGATCTAGCAAAACACATGCTCCAATCTTTTGCCACTTGATAGCTAGCCTCTATTGCGTTATCAATGCTATGGGATGGCTTCATTAAATAGATAAACCACCTGGCTTGTACTGTGCAATCCTCATGGGCTTCTCCACCTATCTGTGTGTTGCAAATAGCAACTGTATAGTCACAACTGATAGTTAACCTGCTCTTTCACCTATTTCTACACTGGTCTCCACTGAAACTGTCCATGCACTGAAGTTAACTGATGCATTCTTTAGTTGATTAATGAGTTTATAATTAGTGAATTAATTAATAATTAATTCACACCACTCTCACTAATTATATCAATCAGTTAAACTAGATACAAATAGCTCAACTATGTTTAGATTAGTTAAACTGAACACAACTCCATTAACTTCCTCAATCAACTCCACCAAACTCTGTCACATGAGTTCTAACTGAAATATCCATGCAATAGCTCCACTTAACCCTCAGGAATAGCGTAATTCCTTCTGTCAGCTCCTGTGCCACATCTGTGCACTTAACTGAAGTGCTCCAAGAGAATAAGATAATGCTTAGAGTCTAAATATTATTAAGAGCTAATAATATTTGACATATCTATTTTTAGATTGGCAATCTGAAAATAGATTTCGCCCAATATGTCTAAAAATAGAAGTCCATATATTTTTCTCGACTTGACCAACCATCCACAAATAGCATCCTGCAACTCATAGAACATGATCCATATGTCTAAAAATAGACTTTGCACCAAAAATAACCTACGGGCCCACTTAGTGAAGGCGACTCTTTTCACTAAGCTCATCATCTTGTTGCAATTTCAACACTCCCTCTCAAAAAGATAAGGATTATCTGCCACCCCTATCCTGCCTCTGTGGTATTCGAATTTGCTCATGGTGATCGCCTTCGTCAATATATCAGCATCCTGATCCTCCGTGGGAATGTATGAAAGTAACGTGATCTTCCACTGCACACAATCTCTGATATGATGATACCGGTCTGTGAAGCAATGCCGCCTCAACTCATCCTCCTATCTGTACCATGATCCATATCCCGATGTGCCTCTGAGATATCTCAATACATGCTTGCCTGCCTTCCAGAAGAGCTTGGTAGGCTTAACCATATCTTGTGAAACCTGGTTCACAGCATAACATATGTCGGGTCGTGTATTGACCAAATACATAAGCGACCCCACCAACTGTTGATAAACAGTGGCATCCACTACCTCCGCCGAAGTAGCATCCTCCTTCCTCCATCCACAAGGAAGAGGATTATCAACAGGCTTGCAGCCATGCATGTTGAACTTCTCCAATATCTCCCGGGCATACTTGCCTTGAGAAACAAACAGTCCATCACTGTGCTGCCAAATTTCCAATCCCAGGAAATAATGAAGGAGGCCCAAGTCCTTCATCTCAAACTCCTTTGCAAGATCAGCCTTGCATGAGTGTATCAACAGTTCATCACCCGTCAAAATCAAATCATCTGCATAAAGTACAATGATCAACAACTTACCCTCCACCACAATCTGGTATAGGTTCGGATCCGCCTCACTCTTGGAGAATCCAAGTATGGTGAAATAATTGTCTATCCGTGTGTACCAGGCACGAGGTGCTTGTTTCAACCCATACAATGCTCTCTTGAGCCTGCACACATGTGACACGCTGCTGAAGATCTCGAAACCTTCGGGCTGCTCTATGTACACCTCCTCCTCAATGACTCCATTGAGGAATGCAGTCTTCACATCCATCTGATGAATGTGCCACCCCATCTGCGCTGAGAGAGCAAGAATCATCCGTATGGAAGAATACCTTGTGACAGGTGCAAAGGTCTCCTCATAATCGATCCCCTCAATCTATGAAAAGACTCAGGCAACAAATATTGCCTTGTACTTCTCCACACTCCCATCAGCTGCCTGCTTCACTTTGTAGATCCATCTCGAACCCACCATTGATTTCCCCTCTGGCCTCGGGACAATCTCTCATGCACTATTTCTGACAATCGAATCATACTCTTCCACCATGGCATCTACCCATGCGGGGTCCTCCATAGCTTCCTCGAAAGAGGATGGATCTATCACGATACACTTGCTCATAAGAGCCATGTATCCAGTATACCGGTCAGGTGACTCTCTCTGTCTGCGCTATGATGTAGGTGCTCCTACAACCTTCTCTGCATCTTGAGCTAGTCACTCAGCTTCTGTAGTGCACTTCCACCCTCTGATGGTTGGCACTGCCTAAGTGGTCTCTTCCACTCCATGAACCTCCTCTTGTGGCTGATCCACATCCTGAGGCTCATCCTTAGGAACTAATAGCTCCTCATCTGCATGCAAGTGTGGCTCCCTCTCAAGCGAACACTTCATGGCTTTCTCCTCCTGAAATTTGATATCCCGTCGCACAACAGTCTTGCGACTGTCTGGAAAATACACACGATAGTTTTGGGGTGTATCAGTGTACCCCACAAATATCCCAACCTCTGCGGTCGGCTCCAGCTTCTTCCTGGCATCCTTCGTCACATGAATGTAAACAGGTGAACCAAAAATCCTCAAATGGGAAATATCAGGCCTCTTACTAGAAAACGCCTCCTCGGGTGTACTCATGCCAAGTATCTTGTGAGGACAACGGTTCTGCACATATACTGCAGTATTGCATGCCTCCGCCCACAAGTGAATGGGTAGGCCCTGATCATGCAACATCGCCCGTGCATCACCCACGATCGTTCTGTTCTTCCGCTCAGCAACCCCATTCTGCTGTGGGTTATGAGGTGCTATGAGCTCTCTTCGAATTCCTTCTGCGCTGCAAAAGTCCTTGAATTCGCCAGAGATGAATTCACCACCATTGTCGCTCCTTAGAGCCTTCACCTGCTTCCCCAATTCTTTCTCAACCAGTGCCTTGAACTCACAGAACTTTGAGTATGTCTCGCTCTTCTTCTGCATGAAGAAGATCCAGCACTTCCGAGAAAAATCATCAACAAAGATCACATAGTACTTGTGCTTTGCTGTCGAAGCTACTGAGAAAGGTCCACACACGTCTGTGTGGATTCTCTCAAGGATCGTCGTGGCGTGACTATCCTTCTCATGAAAGGTGGCTTTCACAAATTTTCCCAAGGTACACCCCTTGCACTGATCTGACTGCGCAAGAGTGCCTTTAGGAAGCCCAGTAGAAATCTGCTGCAGTATATTCAAAGCTCCATGGTGAAGGTGGCCCAATCTCCGGTGCCACAACTCGCCATCATCCCGGCTCACCACTCCTTCTGCCTTGCATGCCATTGCTGCACAACCATCTACCTGCAATTGATAAAGGTTCTTAACTCGAACCCCTATCCTCTGGGTCTCACCAGTTGCCTTACTGCGCAGGAAAGCCTTTCCCTCGCTAAAGACAACATCATATCCCTTATCTTCTAACATCGCCACAGAGATAAGATTCTTCTTCAATCCTGGAACATGCATCACTTCCTTCAATACGAAGGGTTTACCAGTCTCCCTCTCAAAGGAAATGGTGCCGATACCGGTCGCACTGTATCTACCATCATCGCCCATCTCTATGTGCACTCCAAGATCTTTCTCATCCAGATCAGTAAACAAATCTTGATCTCCTGTCATGTGAAAATATGCACCACTGTCAAGAAACCACACTGAACCCGTCACACTTGAGACCAAGCATGCGATCAGCAAAAAATCTAGCTCAAACTGTGAGGCTAAGGCCTCTCCAGCTGCAGTTCCAGCAACCTGCTTATTTTTCTTCTTTTGTGGACAACTAGTGGCGTAATGTCCATGTTGGTGACAGTGAAAGCACTTCACCTTGGACATGTCCTGCTTCTTGCCTTTCGCACCGGATTGAGAAGCTTTCTTGCTCTTCCCCTTCTTTGCTTTGGCAACCAAAGCACAATTCTCTTCATCAGAGTTCTTTGATGAATATTCGTCCCTGGTACTTCGCCTTATCTCCTCTTGCACAAGATCCGACCAAAGTCGCTCCCATCCTGGAAATTTCTCTCGACCATTAACAGAGTCCTGATAGGAATGCCAACTCTTCGGAAACCCAAGGAGAGCCAAGATCACCAAGTCCTCATCATCAACATTCACCCCCACACTTCCCAGCTCATCCCTATATTGGATGAACTTCGTGAGGTACTTGGGCATACTGTCGCCTTTCTCCATTTTTATGTTTCTGAGTTTATCCTTGAGCGCCAACTTCCTCTGGTCACTCTTGCTTTGAAATAAATCTGTCAATGATTTCCACATCAAGAATGGAGAAGCCTTACCATGAAGGTCAGATACTATGTGATCCTTCACACCTTCCAATAGAATTCTTCGACACTTTGCTATCTTCTTTTGCCATGCGTCAAGTGCGGCAGCATCGCTAGAAGTAGGTTTTGGAATTTTTGCATCTATGAACTCCTTCAACCCATTGTCATCCAGCACCGCCTCCATCCTGTCCTTCCCTACAATATACCTCAAGGGCATACTCCAATCGCAATCCGTTGAAAGAAATCTCAACTTCGACACCAAGAAAACACTGCTGCAAATTCGAATTCCACCAGCACAAAACTCAATCGCTTCAATGTTTTTCAATTGCTCCAATGATCAATATCACTCCGATACCATGTAGAAAATTTTAATAACTGATATAATATTCACCGAGATTCTCCTGATCACACACTATTTTAGCTTCATGCATAATACAGAATCTCTTCTACCATTGATCATTACATGTGGAAATAAAATCAATTGCATGCACACATTAAAACCATAAACAATCACACATATGAACACAGTATTTCATGGGAAAGCTTAAAGCTAAAAACCCCAAATATTTGTATATTATATGTCATGGAGATCATGTAACAATCATTGTACAAAGCTCCTCACAAGCTCTCAGCACAACCTCTCATTGCTACACACTATCAAGCTAGATCTAGCAAAACACATGCTCTAATCTTTTTCCACTTGATAGCCAGCCTCTATTGCGTAATAAATGCTATGGGATGGCTCATTAAATAACATAAACCACCTGGCTTGTAATACGCAATCCTCATGGGCTTCACCAATCACTGGTTGTTGCAAATATGCAACAATATAGTCCCAACTGATAGTTAACCTGCTCTTTCACCTATTTCTACACTGGTCTCCAATGAAACTGTCCATGCACTGAAGTTAACTGATGCATTCTTTAGTTGATTAATGAGTTTATAATTAGTGAATTAATTAATAATTAATTCACACCACTCTCACTAATTGTATCAATTAGTTAAACTGGATACAAATAGCTCAACTATGTTTAGATTAGTTAAACTAAACACAACTCCATTAACTTCCTCAATCAACTCCACCAAACTCTCTCACATGAGTTCTAACTGAAGTATCCATGCAATAGCTCCACTTAACCCTTAGGAATAGCGTAATTCCTTCTGTTAGCTCCTGTGCCACATCTGTGCACTTAGCTGAAGTGCTCCAAGAGAATAAGATAATGTTTATAGTCCAAATATTATTAAGAGCTAATAATATTCGACATATCTATTTTTAGACTGGCAATCTAAAAATAGATTCCGCCCAATATGTCTAAAAATAGAAGTCCATATATTTTTTTCAACTTGACCAACCATCCACAAATAGTATCCTGCAACTCATAGAACATGATCCATATGTCTAAAAATAGACATAGTCTAAAAATAGACTTTGCGCCAAAAATAGCCTGCGGGCCCACTTAGTGAAGGAGATTCTTTTCACTAAGCTCATCATCTTGTTGCAATATCAACATTACCTGGATCTTGCGGAATGAAAAACCATTGCCCGAATTGTCCACAATCGACTGTTGAAGTTTCACCACTTTTTTACTCCAAAGCTCTATCACAACACTCAACAGAGTGAAAATGAAGGTCTGTAGCCTTCTTATAGCCATTCTGAAGGTAAGATTCATGCATCTAGTCTGATAAAAATTGGTAAATTCATGCTACATTTTGCTACAACTATTGGTTTTTATATGTTACCGATGCTCTTAAGGGTTTTAACTGTTTATATGCAGATCTGACCATATTTTGACCCGGTTACGAGTTTTCTTTTTAGGGACTTTTTCTAGCTTGTAAAACTGAAAAAACCACGAGTTGCCTTCGTCGAGCTCGTTAAAATACCACGATGAAGAAATATGAGCCATTATTTCCATCTTTTTCAAAGCTCATTAAACATAAAAAGTAACCGAGTTTTTCTCCATGTGACTCGTCAAAATTTCACGGAGAGCATCGAGTTTTTCCTTGTTGGACTCATTAAAATTTCAGAAAGAACATTGATTTTACTCCATCTCCTTGTACTCATAAAAAATTGAGGTAGATTTCCATCGAACATAGATTTCTCACTCTTCCAGATTCAATGGACTAACTCACGGAAAATGAATTGTTTCAGGCTTACTATTCTCCCTTCATCGAGCTCGGTTATCAAACTTGACAAAGGTACCCCCTGGAGTTGTCTTTTACGATGTTTTTCAGACTCTCTAAATATGAAAAAATCACCGAGTTTACCCGTCTGGACTCGTTAAACTTAATCAGATGGGGAAAAAATTGGACAACATGGATACTTCTTTTGTTACATTTTCAGAAGTTCGATTTGGCAACACAAAATCTTGAACATGGCACTTCCCAGAAAACTCTTTCACATTTAGCCAAACCCTACCATCTATGATTTTAGCCTTCGTCTCCCAGTGTTCCTGCATTGGTGAATCCTAATACTCTTTGGTGTTCATTAATCCTAAGCTGCCTAGTACCTTGTTAGAGTGCCTTCTATTTTTCAAGAGGATCCCGCTATCTACTGCTCCTTGTATCAACCAAAGTCATCATATACCAGAACTTATTTGTCGTCAGTTATTCCCACTTGCTCTTGATTATTTCCATCACTACAAAATCATCTTTTCCCGTTTCATTGCAACTAATGTAGGACGCCTCAGTGCCTACCCTTTGATAGATCTCTTCCTATCGACCTCAACATCTTATCTAGGAAATTGATCTAGAAACAAATCATTACCCAGATACTTGCAGACATTAGTGGCAGGTCATCTTGTATTTGGTTGGGGGTTCCCATTATTGGCTCCTGATTGAATTATTCTATGAGTGTTAGACACCAACTCCTTTTATTCACACTCGCTAGATTGTATTGTGCATCTTGGGGACCATCATCATTATCGGTGGCCGCCCTTGCGTCCGTTAACATTTTTTTTTATTTACTGGTAATCATACGATTTCCTACATGTTCGATTATGACTCATCATTCACATGTATGGAAATATGCAGTTTATTGAAGCGGAGACCAAGACCTTGGGTCGAGGGTTACACCATTACAACTGTGTTTCCTCCCAAAAGTTGCGATCTTGTTTTTTTTGGAGACATCTTTTCAGTTTGATCCTGTTATGACAGACACCTTTACGTTATGCTTATCAGTGGACATACTGTTCATATATATTTTTTAGAGAAATCATGTTGATTAGCTACTGAGCATGGGAATGCCCGACTCAAGACATATACTATATTTTCTGACATATGTTGTTGTTTCAGGTTTTCCTCAATCTTCCAATTCCTATAATTATACTACACTTGTTATAAATTATTTTGGCGATCATTTTCCTCTCCCTCACACTTTAGGGGGCATCTATTACAGGACAAATGACCTCCTCATCATCTCAGAGGAGAAGGTAACATGGAAGGAAGAAAATGACCTAGACAAGACCCATTTCTGCCAAGGTAACGCACCCCAAAAATAGCTAGACATTGTTATAACACACCTGATCCATGCAAAGGAAGTGTTAGTACCTAAGGTAACGCTCTATATTGCCCAAGGGGTAGCGTTATCTGTGTTTGACTATGAAAAGGGAAAAGATCTTGTGGAAAAGTGACTGGAAATTCCAACTTTTTCTCATAAAGAGCCAGTTCAAAATAGAAACTAAAAGTCACAAACCTTTTATTAGGCCTTGCCAAATATAACTGGACTCCTAAGGAAGGCAAAAGCATGGAAAAACGAAGAAACATCTTTATCTTTCCCGTTTCAAATAGGTTGAAAGATTTGGAAAGGTTTTCCCTCTCCATCTCCTATAAAATGGAGTTGTGGGTTGTTTGTCTAAGGTTGAAGGTTTGAATATATGTGGAGCAGAATTTCATTGTTGTAGTGTGAGGCTTGAAGATCGTCGAAGTTCATTGATAGCTTTATGCCTTGAGCATCATCACACTCAGAGATAGAGAAAGAGAGAGAGGAATAGGAAGACTGAGGAGGGCTTGGTACAATTGATGGTTGTAATCCTCCTTTTTATAAATCAATAGAATTGTATCTGTTTTGTCCATTCGCTGCGTCAGTGTCACTATTGTTTCTCAATCATCTATGTAGCATGATATGAATGGCTTAGATATGTATTATTTTGTTTTTATTATATGCTGGCTTAATTGATAGGAATTTATATTGTTTTAGAGATTACACGGGTGCTTTGATTGATTGCAGGATCTGGATTTGGAGTTGGTGAAGAAATATCTCTAATTCACTATTTGGTGTTCTCCATAGAATCTGCTATCTATAAAGAGGTAATATCTCCATCTTAATTTTTCGATTATATATATTAGTATGAACATGTATGTAGCATCTTTGTGAACTTTACATCTAATCTAACTATCTGCCTCGGGCACCAGAAAGCCCTGAGAGTGATATTTAATAACCACACCCAAGCATATTACCCTATAGCAACCATCAAAATAGGGAAATTCTCTTATCTCTGAGGAGATACAACGTAAATTTTTAGTGACTCTGAGGCAGCACAGTGCAGAAGCATGAGCTATCCTCTTCCCAATTCAACATCCCATCAGCATTTGGGTTGTTCCAATCCTCATCTCGTACGGTCAATTTTTAGATGTGGTCTACATCGTCTTCTGTGCGCACTGGTTCTATATATCTCTACCCTTCCACGGGATCCAAAGGTACTACAAGCTGAGTACAATTATTTTCAAAGATCATACTCCTGTGTTTCAAGTTGATGATGCCCCCCATTCCGATAGCCCAATCCATTCCTAGCAGTGTAGGGTAGGGGTCTGTATGAGCAACAATTTGTATTACTTCAAATTCTGCACGTACCTTGACTCTAGCAATATCTACCATAACTTGCGGGAGTCTTCCCAATGGAATAATATTTTGTTGATTGTCCATGCACAACTCAATGGTGGACCATTCCAGCTTTGGCTTGCCCATCTTTTGCCAGGTAATCTTAGGTAGAACATTCGCATCAAATCCCAAGTCCAGAATGACCTGATCCATCTCATATTCCCCAATATGCACGGTCATGCACATCTCTCGACTGGTTCTCTTATTATTCTTGTAGATCTTGTTTACAACCTTGCTCTCGGTTTGAGGAAACTCTTTATCCATGCAAGTATCTATCATAGCTTGAAGGTTTTCTACTGCTTTCTAGTTATGCAATAGCTTGATGCATGCATGCAAGAAGGGTTTGACTTCGTCATCAATCTTTTCTTCTACGATTGACTTAGATGTGGAAGCACCTACAACAGAAAAATCATTTCTAGCTTCTACAAAAGTCTCCTTCTCCCTCTGTAGGTTGAATCCTTCCTTCTTTTCATAAGCCTTCCTGATCCAGGGTTCTGCATCAGCCTTCTTTCCCTCGTCTTCTCCAATGGCAGAACCACTTTGTGTAACTATGTTTACACTCAGACCATCTTCCCGCAACTCAATTGTAACCATTTGTATATTTTGTGTAGGTGTCTGTGGTTTCTTCTCTTACATTCTAGCAATAAAAATAGGAAAATCTTCAATAACATGATCAAATTATCTATAATACATACAAGACTGTCACGTAGGGTTCGGAAAATCACGCACAAAGTTCCCAGTATCTCCACAGTTGTAGCCGATCAATTGTCCTCTTCCGCGACCTGCAACTCCACCTCTCCCTCCTCCCCTTCCTCTGGATGGAGATCCACCACGCCCAGAGGGGGGATGCTGGTGAGGATGGGTTGGCTTGCACTCTATATAGGTTGGCATTGTCCATCATCAAATCTAATATGCAGCAGTGGTGCTCATCTTGGCCAACCAAAGAGCAAAACCTACACCATTGTTGCTTCAATTCTGGTACATAACATCCTAGTCGAGGGTAAAGGTTTGTATCATGCCAACCAGCCACTTGACAAACAAAGCACCAAATCGTGGCAGTACTGATCGGTCCTACAGTGTCTCTGGGTCGCAATGGATTTGGCCCTCCAGCTTGCATGTAATCCTGAAGCACGAGACATTGATCTTTTGTGTGACATGAGCCTTTACAGCGTATACACCATACCTATGCGCAAGGCTATTAGGGGATTTTTTAGGTCTAAAATGGGCCTCTTAAGGAAATTATAAAATAATAGTGGAAATAATAAAATAATATTTAATTACATCATCAAATTTTAGAGGCAAAAAAGAAAAAGTTAGTTTTTCAACTCGTATTTTCATCTTATCTCCCAAAGTTTTTACTCAAATTTCGAGCGAGAGTACTCGTTGGATGTAAAATTTAATTCCTCATCCAAGGAGTACCCATGTTGCATAGATTTGATGGACCCTGCTACACGAAAAATGATAAATACATGAAACATGTGATTGCAATCACGTTTTTTCATGTATTTCTCATTTTTCACATAGAAGGGTCTATCGAAAGTATGCAACATGGGTACTCCTAAGATGAGGAATTAAATGTTTCATCCAACGAGTACTCCTAATCGAAATTTGAGTAAAAAATTTGGGAGATAAGTTGAAATTACGTGTTGAAAAATTAGTTTTATTATTTTTTTATTTTTTTATCTTTTTACCCTTCTACTTAAAAAATGGTGAATCACCCCAACATCTGGAATCTTATCAGCTCTTATAAAGTTTATTTTGGTTGTACATTTTTCTTAGGAGGCCCATTTTAGACCTCAAAATTCCTCTAATGCCTCTTTCCCCATGTCCTTGCCCAGGTTTTGAATTTCCAAATGCATCGCTTCTAACTTAGAGTTCCAAATTAGTCATCGGTTCTGGGTGCGACTTCCAGCTTCATGGAAACTTCAAGAGCTTCAACCTGAGAATCAATTTTCTGTTGATTCAGGGGGCCACGTAGATGTGGCAGGAGCATGGCTATAAACCATTATTTATGTTTCTTATTATCATAGACAAATCCTCCTTCGCTGATAGTGCGCTTCAATCGTTGATTTGCCTCCAAGACAGATTCTTTTGGCTCTTGTCGGATTTATTTTAGCTATGTTACACATTGCGAGTAGGAATTGGTTTTCTGAATTGCTATTTTAAATCTTTCTTAATCTCAAACATTGTTACCGATGAAATAGGTAATCGCACTGTTACCTACTTTTTTTTGGTAGCATAAAAAGCACTCGATTTTGAAAAGTGGTAATGCAGAATCACCTTTTTTTTTAGCACATTTTTGACACTCTAATAATTTTATTTATGAAGTATGAATATTTGTTATAAAATGTTAGTGATTTTCATGCTAATTTTGAAACGTATTGATGCAGCATCAACCTTTTTTTTTTTAGAGTGGTGATTTTCATGTTGGTAATAAAACACAAAACTTAGATAAAAAATATATATATATATATATATATATATATATATATATATATATATATATATATATATATATATATATATATATATATAAAAACAATAAAAAAAACCAATAAAAATGTAAAAAAAAAACAAAATTAATTCATAAAAATAAAAAATTTAAACAAAAATAAATAAATAAAACAAAAATATTCGAAAATTATATCAAAAGAAATGACAAAATTTGAAAAAAAAACTCATAAAAAAAAAAATTAAAAAAAAAATTAAAAAAAAAACCAAAAAAATTTAAAAAAAAAAAAACATTTTTTTCTAGGTTATTAACAAAAACCATATAATTAAAAAAAAATTTAAATTAAATAGAAAATTTAAAAATAATTTAAATTACAAAATAAATATATATATATATATATATATATATATATATATATATACCCAAAAAAAAAAAAATAATGATAATAAAAAAAATTAAAAAATAATAATAATAACAAAAAAATACAAATTTTAAAATTAACCAAAAAAAAAATTGAAAAAAAAAAATTAAAATAAAAAAAAAAACTATCATTAAAAAACAAAAACAAAATGAAAAAAACCACGTGCAAATAATTAAAAAACAAATATCCATAAATTTACTGTTTTTTTTTTAAATGAAACAATTTATAAATTTTAAAAATGAAAAACTAAATAAACTAAAAGATTTAAAAAAAAAAAAATTAATAAATAAATTTTAAATTTAAAAAAATAATTAATCTAAAATATTAAATTGAAAAAAAAAAAACAAAAAACAAAAAAAATTAAAACAAATTAAATTTAAAATAAAAAATTTGAATTAAAAAATAATAATTTTAAATTTTTTGAATTTAAAAAAAAAAAAAAAATCTATATATATATATATATATATATATATATATATATATATATATATATATATATATATATAGTAAAAATTTTAAAAATTAAAAATTAAAATTTAATCGTACGTGGTGGCGGTAATGATCGGCCCCCTCTGCCATGTGGTGGCGGGCGGGGCGCTGGGCGGGCGGGGGGGGCTGCATGCGGCCCCACCGCCGCCCAGCCTCCCCGCCCGCCTAGTGGCCGGATTCTGCAGCCATCGCCCTACCGCGGCGGGAGGCCAATTCCGGGAATCGGCCTCCCGCGGCGGGAGGGCGATTCTCGGAATCGGCCTCCCACGGTGGGAGGGCGATTCCCGGAATCGGCCTCTGCCGCCACCTGAGCAGGAGGCCGATTGGCGGCGCCACCACGATCAAAAAAATCCTTCTTCTTTTTTTTAATATTTTTTTTTAATTTGATTTTTTCTTATTTTTTTAAAATTCAAAAAATTTAAATTTTTTTTTTAAATTTAATTTTTATATTTGAAATTTAATTTTTTTTTTGTTTTTAAATTTATTTTTTCTAAATTTTGTTAATAATTTTTATTAAATTTTGTATTTTTTTTATTTAATTGATTTTTTTTTCATATTTTTTTTTATTATTAAATTTTATGTTTAGTTTTTTCATTTAATTTTTTAAAATTTAGTAAATTTTGTTTTTTTTTATTTATTTATTTGAATTTAATAAATTTATTTATTTTTAATTTTTTTATTATTATTTTTTTAATTACATAAATTTTTTATATTTTTTTTGTTTCAATTAAAATTGTGTATTTAAAATTAGATTTTTTTTTAATTAAACTTAATATTTTTCAAAATTAATTTGTTTTTCATTTTATTTTTTGTTTAATATATTTCTTTTAATTTATTTTTTTGAATTTTTGAATTTTAATTGATTTTTAAAGTGTTTTAACTTTTTATTATAACAATGTTTTTTTTTTCTTTATATTTAAAATTTATTTCTTCTTTCAAAATTTATTTGTTTATTCATTTATTTATTAAAATTTAATATTTTTTTTGTTTAAATTTAATTTTTTATTTTAATATTAACGTTTTTTTTTAAATTTAATAAAATCTAATATATATATTTTTAATTTAAGTTTATATATATATATATATATATATTATTTTTTATAATTTAAATTTAATTTATTTTTTAAAATCTATTTGTTTTTTTAATATATATTTTTTTAAATTTAATATTTTTATTGTATTTTATTTTTCATTTTTTATTTTTAATTATTTTTTCATTTTTTTACTTCTAATTTCAATAATGTTTTTTTTTTTTGAAGTTTTAAATTTATTAAAATTTAATATATTTATTTGAATTTATTTTTTTTTTAATTTATTTTTTTAATTTAATAAACATTTTCTTTTTCTTTTTTAAATTTAATTTCTATATTTTATTTTTTATAATTTCTTTCTTTTTTTTACTTGTTTTTATTTTTATTTTTTTATTTCTATATATTTTGAAATTTTAATCTTTAAATTATTTTATTTTATTTTTATTTTTTCTTAAATTTTAGGTTTTTTTTTAATGTTTGAATTAAAATTTTTATTTTGTTTTTATTTTTATTTTTTTATTCCTATATATTTTTAAATTTTAAGCTTTAAAATGTTTTTATTTTTTTAATTTATTTTTTTTCTTAAATTTTAGGTTTTTTTTAATGTTTGAATTTTAAAAATTAAAAATTGTTATTTCTATTTTTAAAAATGTCAAAAATATGCACAATTTTTTTTTTTGTTATTCCAGCATCAACTGGTTTTGTTTTGAGGGTGTTTTTTTAATCATTTTTTCAAGAAACAATTTTTTTTTTAGCATAATTTTATTAAATGTTGAAATTTGACCTTCAAAAAAAACCAAGTGCGTTTTGGAATACACTTTTTTTGTTTTTGGGGTGTTTTTTCATGTTTTTTGAGTCTTTTTGCTCTAGAGTTCCCGTTTTGAGATCAAGTTACCTATTTCATCGGTAACAGTGTTCTCATTGACAGTAGGGTCAGCGTTCTGAGCTAGATATCCCATAAACCAATCTAGTGCATGACCCTCAAATGCCATAGCTAGTTGTACCCTCTTGACAACATCAGTGTTGACATTTTGCATAGTCCATATTGCATTTGAAGCAAACCAGAATCTATCCATGTCTTCATCTCCCTCACCCTTGAAGGTGGGTGGCTTCATATGTGCAGCCATATCGCCTCCTGGCAGTGGTGGAGGTGGAGTAGGAGATGACCTACCCCTGCGCGAGTTTGACTGTGGGGTGGATGAAGGGTTACCTCCCGCGCGCGTAGCTTCACTACTCTCTGTATCACTATTAGGCTATTAGGCGAGTTTCTCAGAGGGTAGTATATTGATCTGTCGCCTCTTTGGTTGACCCGAAATTACTTCCCACTACACATAGTGCATTCAAACTCGTTTCGGGACATTCACTCAGTGTGAATACACAGAACACCCTTTTCGCACAATAACACCTTAATCAGCAAAGGCAGAGAGTGTATGAACATACCTCTTGGTCCTTTGAAGAACCTCCTTTCTGGTTCAGAATATGACACAAACTGATCAACCGCAAACTCTGTCACAAATCCACCCAGAATTTTGTCAACCCAATGGTCTATCATGCGAGTGATGGTGTTATCAATCTTTTCTAATTGTTGGATCAAATCAGGCATCCACTAAGTCATTTTATCTCCCTTCTAGCAGCCTTGAAACTCATCTAACATTGATAACCACTCATGTAATTCATGCGCGAAGGTCACAAAGAATATTTCATGGACCTCTATGAAAATGTACCTCTATTCCCACCTTTCAATAGATAATTTATCACTTCTATTCTCCTTGATGACGAATCCGCGTATATTTTTCTCAAACTAGCCTTCTAATTCAGTGTTTGATGGCTGCCACAGCATCTAATCTCTCTCAAAATGATCCCGGTCCTGGCAACGGAACCATTTGTTGGCTTGAGGGGTCCTAACCCAGGTTCAGAGTTAGCGCACAACCAACAAAACCCTCTTAATAGTGGCCCTCTCAGCAATGATCTTTTTGCGCAGACCAAAGTCTCATCCGAAGTAATATGGGGGGGTGTTGGAACTAGGTTTCCACACCCTGAGAGAGAATTAAATGAAGCGGGCATCCATAAATCTATCTTATTAGACAAAATGCCTTGCGCACCAGAAACCCTAGGCTGACTAGCATAAGTTAACCCTATGCGCGCGTGCACAAAAAGAAGGTCTGAAATCCCTTTAACTGCAGTTTAACATATCTATGCAATGTAGTATTCAGCCTTTAAAGTAAAAAATATATGAAAATATCTTACGCATCAACAGTATAAAAATGCATGCAAACTGATCCCAATTACTGATAACATAAAACATACACAGAAAGTAGAAATCATACACATAAGTGAATCATAGATGCATTAGGTACAAAAAATTACCAAAAAAGTATTTATTTATCAGTCTTCACATAAACCCTTACAATTCACCAAATCTACCCGTGCACACAACCGAACTAAAGTCTTCGTGCACACAACCAGCAGGAGCCTTTCAGACACAAACACTTACTACAGATTCAACTTCTAAGCTCTATCATGCTTCAAGTATCCAAATCTCTAATAATGGATGGATCTCTATCTGACTCGTTCTATACTTCTATTTATACCTTCTCTTGTGCACATACTATGGTCCTCAAATCGTGGTTTGAGACCCCTAGTTTACCCATTAACCCATTACAACTCATGAAGGGACTTTGACCTACCCCAAATCCCCTTGACTCTTCTTTGCGCAGCGTGCAGGACTCAAAACTAAAAAAAATATTGATATTTGTCCCGAAATTGTGGTCCTAAGGGACCCTGCTCAAAAAATACAATAGTTGGATAATGATGGAAATCCTCATGAAGAAGAGCCTTAAAAAGGTTGGAAAACAATAATTTGGCATATATGTATGGTGGGAGATATAGTTAAAAATGAGTGCATTATAGTCCAAGGTATCACCATAATGTTACACTCCATTTAAATGAAACAAATAAATCTAGTGAATTACCTAAGTTTTAGTTACCTGATTTCACCTTACAGTTGAAAATTATACCTCTCATGTGAGAGATGGATGAATGTCTTTCAAGACAATCTCATTCTCTTAAGTGATTGTTCTTATTATGTAAATGGACATATAAAAGTTTAAGAAAATTGTGCTACCATTAATTGTTAGATGAACTCTAAATTGAACCTTAATACATAAATATTTAAGAGAAACTATCTATACTCAGAAGCCATGTTGTTTCGATGTTACAATTGAAAAAATGAAGGATCTTTGTACTCTTTATTTAGAAAATAATTACAAACCAAACAATGGAACCTCAAACAATATGCGACAAAATGCTATTGGAACATGAATACGAACAAGATCTATAAGAATCGATAATTGAATGCTTGCATATTTACTATGATTAGATCACTGCAAAAATATTTTTCCTTTCCCTTCCTTTTGTTATACATTCCTCACCATGTGAATATATTTCGTAAATTCAAACATCGAGAGTAATCATTTGATTATCGGCCATTGATGAATGGCATTAACCAATGCGAGATAACTCACCAATAATGTAAGTGAGCATCAAGGTACCTCCAATGCATCATGTCAAGCATGGCCCTAGGGTGACCTGTTTTTGATCTATTCTTTAATGTTTGCTCTCTTGTTTCTCTTTCCATTAGAGGAGTCTGATTGAATCAATTGGATCCTAATACAATGTAATATGGACACTACTCTAAGTTTATCTATTCAGCTGTATTGACTAGTGTTTTTGTATTTTATTCAACAATGAAAACTAGCACTAGATATATATTGGATCTACAATGAATGGATTTGGAGAAATATTTTGAAGGTTGGGGGCTTTCTACAAGATTGTGTATAAAAACTCAAGGTATTTGACCTAAAACCTCAACTTGAATTGGATACCTCCCCACTATTGTCAGCGAGAGAACTTGTCATTGAGGTATATAAGTCCCAAGGAATTGTTTCACTCTCTAATCTGATAACCTAGATAACGAGTTGGATTCAATGGGGTTGAGATTTCCGGAAGGGAGGCCTTAGTGAATTCCCCCATAATCTAGCATGAGAATCATAAAAATGATTTAATAAATTTTGAAAAGTATACCACCGCAACTGCATTTTATTTGATACCGTCACCAACCAAAAGTTTGGTTTTCAAGTGATGTTCCAACTCAATTATGCCAAGAATCCTTTTTTTTACATCTAAGCATGATTTTTTCTTTGTTTTTTATAAATTTTATTTTATTTATTTATTTATATTCCCTATTCATGTTCTTATTCCCATTCTAAAGGTTTTAATATGAAATTATATGGAAAGAATGTGTTTTCCATATACTAGATAGCATTGAGAAAAAATAGTAGTGCTACTCTAGGTCTTCCTGTAATCTCATAAGGATATGGAAGCCTTTCTTCCCACTCTTTCTTGTGTATTTATATTGAATTTATTAGAATTCCTTCCAAAACATTATTCTTTGACTCAACATTCCCATTAGCTAGAGGGTTATATGGAGAATAGTTCATGTGCTTAATGTGAAACTTTTGAGTAACTACATGTACCCATTTAGGTGTGAATTGAGTCCCTTTTTTGGTCATAATTTCTCCCAGCACCCAAGAGTGGGTGATAATACCCTTGAACAAGAAATCCACCACTTCTTTTTCCATTGCTCAAAATAAAGGATTTTCCTATACCTATTTTGTGATGTAGTCAATGCATACTAAAATGTACTTCTTACCCTATGATGGAGGATTGATTAGCCCAATGAAGTCCAAGGCCCATTTTTCAAAGGGGATTATAAGAAATTGTGACTGAAATGACATTTCATCTTCTGGAATTGGTTGACCCATCCTTTGGAAACTACCATAGTCCCAAACATTCTCCTTTGCATCTTGAATGAGGGTGGGCCAATAGTAGCCATAATAGAGGACTTTGTAAGTTGTTCTTATTTCTACAAAGTGTCTCTCGATGCAAGGATTTTCATGGAATGACTTCAATATTTCAAACATCTCATCTTCCCTGACACACTTGAGAATAATCATGTTAGGACCAGTGTAAAAGAGATCTCCTTTAATCCAAGAGTATGGAGTATTCATTTTTACAAACCTTTTTGTTTTCCTCAGCTAAAAAATGAGATGGTAGCTTTCCTTTAGAAATATAATTAGCTATGTATGTAAACCATTTCTTCATAGTAGATATGGAAAATAATTTTTCATCTCGAAAATTGTCATCTATTGGAATATTCTTACTTGCAATGTCAAATCTAGAGAGGAAGTCCATAACTTGATTGTCCTTTCCCGATCTATCCACAATGGTGATATCCAATTCCTACAACAACAACAACCATTGAGTTATCCTGCCATTTGTAAAGGGCTTGTTGATTTGTTACTTTATTGCATAGTGATTAGTATGAATAAACATCATATCTAGTAATATAATTCCTAAACTTATTGATTGCATGAATTACTACAAGGAATTCCTTTTCGGTCATAGTATAGTTCGGTTCATCTAGAGCTAAATTTTTTCTTATAAAATAGATAACATAAGTTAAGATATTTTCTTTTTGACCCAACACAACTCCTATAGTTGAATTTGATGCATGAATCAAAATGTGTAAAGGGTCCAATTTATATCTCTCAATATTGGGGTTGAGGAGATTTTTTCCTTAAGCACATTAAAAATATTTTGGCATTCATTATTTCAGCATAATTTTGTCTCTTTTACAAGAAATTTAAATACTAGTTGAGCTGTCTTTGTAATTTTTTCTATAAATCATTGGTTTTAACCCATATGGCCCAAAAACATTCAAACACCTTTCTGATTGGTTAGGAGTGGCATTTTGACAATTACCTTTATTTTAGCTTAATCTACCTTTATTCTTGTAGGAGATATGTGGTGACTTAATGAAATTGCTTCAGTCATACCATAAAACATTTTTCATTACTTAATGTAAGATTTTCCTCTCTACATCTTTTAAGGTCTCTTTCAAGATTAATTACAACTTCATCAAAAGACTTACTGATTGTATTAAAATCTTCCATATATATTTCCATGCACTCATGTAACAAATAAGACAGATAAGAAAATATACCAATTATTACTCGTTGAAATGTAGTCAGTGCATTGCATAAAACAAAAGGTAGTACCTTGTAAGTGTATGTCCCCCATGGACATGTAAAATTTATCTTGGCCTAGTCATCTAGGTCAATCTGGATCTAATTATAGTCGTTTAAACCATCCAGATGATGTGGGGTAGGGGGAAATAATATTTTAAGGTAGCCTTGTTTATATCCCTATTGTTTATGCAAACTCACCATTTTTCGTTCCTTTTAGGAGCGACTATTAATGGTTATTCCCACTTATTGTCTAAGATTGGATAAATGCATGAAGAAATCCACAAACCACAAATTAGATTTCATTTAGAGGAAGCATGTCGGGAAGTCTTCTCCAATCTAAAAGTGAACTCAAAGGCACATGGAGAGGAGGACCATATCAGAAGATTCTTATAGCAGCAATAAGAATTGTTGTTGCCATTGCAATTTGAATGGGAATTAGGAAGTAAAGTGTTGGTGACTTCATCCAAAGCTTCACACCACAAAATACGTAGCGAAGAGAAGAGCATGGAGAGTGAAGTTTAAAGAGGATGAAAAATTATTGCATCTTTAGTGCAAGGATAATAATTTTTCCAAGTTGTAGCAACAAAAGAGGTCAACATCAACAAAGAAGAAACTACTTATGTTATGGAAGTAGGAAAGAAATAAGAAGTAGCTCAAGCATGGGATGATATCCGTTTCATTGCAAGTTGGTTGAAGAATGATATGTCGATAGGTGGATAAATTTACCAATGACCAAGACTCATACAATTGACATGTAGGGACATGTAAGACAACCATTCAATTTCCATGGTTGTAAAGAGTTGTTTATATGCACGTAACCCACTGGTCCTAGCAAGGGAAGGTGGGCCACACTTCCTTTTGTGGGACTATTACACGATGACACATCATGCTAGGGTCACAATGAACATAGACCTACATTCAAATTGGCTTCATTCACTACCAAGATGGGTTATCTCAAAGGCTAAGAGGGAGATGGGAATGGATGTTGAGTGGAGAGTTCATATGTGAGCATACTTCTCCATTATGGAAATAAGTGAGCTAACAATTAGAGATAGAGCCATAACTAAGGACTAGAGTCAATAACTAAAGCCACAAACTAGAACAATGTAAAACTTGAAATGGGAACTGAAACGAGCACCTGTTTTTTTGAGGTAGCAAAAAAGTAATCCGAGTTCGAAAAGTGTTGATCTAGAATACACCTTTTTTTTTTTAGCATATTTTTTACACTTCAAATTTTCTTATGTATCAAGTATGAACTTTTTTTTAAATATTAGTGATTTTCATGCTGATTTTGAAAAGTGTTGATGCAACATCAACCCCTTTTTTTAGAGGGTTTAATTTGGACACTTTAAATATTCTAATTGATTAAGTGTCGATATTATTTTTTTAAAGTTCATGATTTTCAAGCAAATTTTGAAAAACATCAACATTTATTTTTTTAAGACATTTTTGACACTTTAAATGTTCTTATGTCCTAAGTAGGCACAATGTTTTTTTAAATGTTGATTATTTAACAAATTTTCAAGTTTTCTTATGTCTCTTCTTGTTTTTCTTATAATGAAATTTTTAATATTTTTTGCAAAAAAAAATAACATTAAAAATATGTAACAAAAAACAAAAAAAAAAATATATATATAAAAGACAAAAAAAACATAAAAATGCTAAAAAAAAAACAAAATTAACTTGTAAAAGATATTTCAAAAAATATATATAAACAAAATAAAAAAAAATACAAAAAAAAATAGTTGGAAACAAGCATAATATTAAAAAAAAAAAAAAAGATTAACCCAAAAACAAAAAAATAAAAACAATTTTAGATAATTAAAAAAAAAAATTAAAAACATAAATGCTAATTTAAAAACATTATATATATATTAAAAAAACCATTAAAAATAATAATTAAATTAAAATAAAATAAAAAAACATTTACAAAAATAAAAATAAAAATCCAGCCCTTCTTGCCAGCCCAACAGTCGAACGGCTCTAGGTTTGGTGGCTTGTCAAGCCTAGGGCCGCTGGCTTGGGCAACCGTGGTAGCTGGCGCCCAGTGGACATGACCGCCTAGCCCAACGGCCGAGTGACCCTAGGCTAGTTGGTCAACTCTAAGAATCGGCCTGCCAACCCAGCGCCACTAGGCTTGGCATGTTGATTTCGAGAATCAATCTACCAAGCCCAGGGCCCTTGGCCCATTGGGCTGGGCGGGCGGGTTGAATTTTAAATTCTTATTTATTTATTTTAATTTTATAAATATTTATTTATTTTAATTATGTTTTTTTCAAATGTTTTTAATGTTTTTTATTATGGTTTTTAAAAGTTTTTAATTTATTTTTTAACTATGTTATTTTAAAATTGTTTTTTTTTCTTTTTTCTTTTTCTTTTTTTTCTTTTTTTCTGAATAAGTCTACTCCTATTATTGATACCAAAAAAAATTACGAGGTCCCAGCCTCATAAGATCTTGCCCAGAATTGCAGCATTTTGTCAAAAAAACTGATGCCTATCCAAAAAAATTCAAACACAGAACCTACTACCCTGTTCCGAGCCATGCAAACAAGAGAAAGCCACCCACGCAGGGGAAACCGGCTATTAAACAAAGAAGCAAGTTTCTGAACATGTAAATTGTGAAAACAAAAATGCAAATGATCAAACCCAGACAAGCCACTGTGAGGCAAAAACCTGAGAGTAAATGTGCAGTCAGGAATCATGAGAGTTAGAAGGCATTTCTTCCACAATCCGGCATCCATATTCATAGGGGTCTTCATCCATTGCCTGAAGGTCTTCTTTGCCAATGGAGCCACCGCACTGCGAATCGCTCAGACCTACAGGGATGCTGGTGACAGGATTCCCGCTGTGACGATGCTCCTCACTATGCGTGCTATCGGAGGGTGGAATGCGATGTGGCTCGTTGATATTCTTCTCCAAAGGCGTTTTCGGAGCTTGACCAGCCTCAGTCTCGGAATCGGCATGGAATTCAAAGATTTTGGCTATCAAGGTGGAATGACAGATAGCACAAGGCAGGCGGAACTGGGCTATGTGGGACTGAGCGGGGAGGGGAAGTGGAGAGATCGGAATGTGGAGGGAGCCCCGACCATGAGTAGACTGACCAGACCCACGGCCACGACCACTCCTGGTGGCAGGATAGCGACCAGAGAGGTACTCCAAGGACTGGGAGGTCGAGCCAGAGGTGGAAGAAGAGGGCTGTCGAGCAACCTGCCCACAGTTGGTGCCTCTCCTGCACCGCATTCGTTGTTGGAGACGAGGCATGATGCTGCGAGCTGGAAAAGAGATGCAAGGGTCGGTTGAGCGAAGGTTGGGAGCAGAGTCCACAAAGAAATGTAGGGGAGCACCAACAGGGAGAGTTGAAACACAATCAAAAGGTGAATTGGACTGAAACCTGCAGAAAGGGCTATGAGTATAGTGAAAGCCCGGCATAAATTCAATGCAGAAAACCAGAGCACACCGCATCTCAGTACTGGTCCGAGAGCGGGGCTCTGCTGCAACACCAGAACAACACGAGCGCAATGGAGAGGCAGCAGTGAATCTGGACTGGGGCGACATGGTAGAAATGCTAATGGGCTGGCGTCGGAGGAAGAGTTGCTTAATTGCAGCATTGAAGTCACTGGCAGGGAGTTTAATGTTGTGCCTTGTGAGGAGTTGGGTGGCGGTGGTGTGAGTCCACATGCCAGCCCATGTCTGTCCACGCGCCATCGTACCATGTTCATCAAACACCTGCATCCGGGATGTTTTTTTATTTTTATTATAATGTGTTTATTTTTATTTTTTTCTATTTTTATTTTTTATTTTTATTTTCGTTTTAAAAAAAAAAAAAATTATCAAAAAAAAAAATTATTAATTTGTTTTTGTGGTTAATATTTTATTTTTCTTTCTTTTTTTAATATTTTTTTGTACTTTTATTTATTTATTTATTGTTTTTTTATATATTTTGTTTCTTTTTTAGTTATTTTTGTTTTCTCGCATTTTTTTATGTTTGATATTTTTTGTAGTTTTTATATTTGTGTTTTTTTTGCCATTTTTGTTTTTGTTTTTTCCATGTTTTTTAATTTTAGGAATATTGCTTTTGTGATCCATAAATTGTGAGAAAAATCTTTCGGTAAAAATCACATCCAAATAAATTTGGTCGACACGTTTCAAACCAACCAGTGTGATTCATCATGAGGACTTGTTTTTTTAATTTTTTATGTTCTAATATATATTATTATCTACTTCTTACTATTTTTTTATTATTTTTTGTGTTTTTCTTTTTGTTTTTATTTTTTGTCATGTTTTTTTTTATGTTTTAATATATATTTTTATTTACTTATTATTTTTTTTTTACTTTTTTTGTTTTTATTTTTTATTTTTTTCAATGTTTTAATTTTTGTATTCTTTTATATTTTTCATTTTTATATATTTATTTATTATTAATTTTTATTTTATTTCTTCCTATAGGGCCTGTGTCGGTCCTTGACTAGCAACCCGATCTCATTATGTGCCATTTTGATTGTTGATTTTAAAGTTTTCATTGTAAAAGATCGAGTTTGTCCACACGGTGTGTCAATTTCATGGTTGGTATTTAAGTTTTCATTACAATGGGTCAAGTTTGCCTACACTATGTGTCAATTTGATGGTTGGCTTTAAAATTTTTGTTGCAATGTGTCAAGTTGTCTTAGGCTAAGATTTTAAAGTCATCATATTTTTAACATTTAAAAAATAATTTACTCCTGGAATATTGATTCTTTCATTCAGTCGTTCATTTTTAAAGTTTTTTTAGTCAAATTTTTTTCCATAATGTCATGGTTGAAAAATTGTCAAAAATTTCATGTATTCCAGCATCAACTTTTTTTTATTTTAGATTGTTTTTCATGTTTTTTGTAGTTTTTTTGGCTAGAGCTCCCTTTTTGAGTTTACAGTTCTCGTTTTAAAGTTTACATTGTTCTAGAACTAGAGTCAAAGTAAAAATTGTTGCTAGGAGCAAAGTTAGAGACATGTTCAAGAGAGGTAGATAAAAGGTGCATTGATCTATATTTATTTCCTTTGAGCTTTTGGAGACTAAAAAACCTCTCAACGAGAGGAGTGGTCTGAAATGGATCCATACCAACAAATGAGTGTGAGACTCAATGCTACAATGCAATTCAGGAATTAATGAAAGTTAGAAAACATTTTAAAACAACCTAAATACAACGAGATGAGTGTGTGTGTGTGTGTGAGAGAGAGAGAGAGAGAGAGACGATGTGTGTGTGTGTGTGTGTGTGTGTGTGTGTGTGAGAGAGAGAGAGAGAGAAATGAAGAAAACAAAAGGAGGGAAAGATAATGAATAGGAAGTAAAATATTTGTTTATTATCATTGATTGCTATGTTTTCTATTATGCAATCCATTGATATGAATGTGTAAAGAAAAACTAATTCTCCAAGGTTGATCAATGGCTATGGTTTAAATTATGCTTGGGAATTGAAATTCATTGAATACATCATTAGTTCATTATTCAACCATAACCTAAGGCCAATCTTACAATTGTTTGTTGGTTACATAGTTTGGTTAAAACCAATAGAGAGAAATGCAAGCCATCCATTTATGTTTCCAAAATATGGATGACTTTAAATGGAATTGTTTCATCTTGCTTTCTAATTTAATTCCTCGTATCTAGTAATCAAAATTTATCTCCCTTTATTCAACTTGTTGGAATCTCCCTAAGAATTTTCTTCCCTCCAACAAGTCATTGGTTGTGTTACACATGTCATGTACCCATTAGTTTGAAAATTTGAGATCATATGGGAACAATACCATGAATATAAATTATCTATGAGATGCCCCTTGCCCCTTGGCTCATAAATTAATTGCATGGCCATTTAAATTATTCATTGGATTGAATTTTTCATTGTTGGGTCAAATTTTAAGTGTTAGGTAAATTTTTTATTTGTTGGAACAATTTATTGCATGCCTAGGCTGACTTTTGTTTTTGTTGGGAAAATTTCTTGGTTTTTAGGTGATTCCTTGGATATGTTGTGTTGTGAGTTCAGTGTAAAGTCTAATGTATAGAAATCATAAACTGTATCAAAATTTTCTCATCCCCATAGCTTTGGCATGTTATGGTTTAAGTCATTGGACTACTCGTGGTTCAGTGTTTCTAGTTATTTGGAATTATCTCATCACCATGCTCTTATAGAGCCATGTCCTATATGCTTTCATTATTTGTGTTTCAATCTCAATCAATTTAAAGCAGCACATATATTATATTTTTTATTTCCATTACCTTTTGGGTGATCCTAAAGTTCATTCAAGACCACTACAAATACTAGATTAATCATTTTATTAGCCATTAGAAGATGCAAATACAAATTGGATATTCATTGCAATTTATACACAATTAGAGAGCAAACCATATAGAGGCATGGAAGGTGTTGTGGTTGGACAATGGTGCCATTCAAACAAAATTTGGGGGTAGTTGTTTCAACTAAAAAGGAGAAAATAACCAGAAACACAACAAAATACATATATAACCATAGATACAAAGATGCAGTGGAAATAACACTTCATTTCATTAATATCAAAGAACTAAAATTTTCTTACAGACAGAATGGAAATCAACTAGCTAGGGCACTGGTAGCTTATCTCTGAGAAGAGATGTGGTGGCTACAGGCCTCTGAAATGTGTTACAATGAGGCTCGAGGGCCTATTTATTATTGAGAAACAATGGAGAACTCTAAACGTCCAAAAACGTAACCCTAGGAGATGAAGCGACAAAGGTATGGGTCCCGTTTGAGTAAATTGGTGTTTCAACTTCCCGGGGATGTAACTTCGGCATACGATCTCTGTTTGACGCGTATGATACATCGTTATAAATATCTATCTGAGGAGTACAACTTTTAATGTGAGCGACATCATTTCATGGACCCATATTGCTCCTGATTTTCCCAAAAAACGTCGTTTAGGGCCTCAAAACAGCTCCAGAAGTTTAGGAACCGAAAAACTGCTAAAAATAGTAAGTTGTTCTGCAACTTAAAAACTGAACGAACTGATGGTGGGGGTTCAAATTGAATAGGAGGGTGGCCACCAATATCCACCTGGATCATTAAGGCCCCAAAACGGCTCCGGGAGTGCAGGACCTAAAAACCTGCTAAAAATAGTAAGTTGTGCTGAATGTGAAAAGCTGCAAGAATTGATGGTGCGGGTCCAAATGGAATAAGTGGGTGGCCACCGATATCCACCTGGATCAACATATATTATATTTTTTTATTTCCATTACCTTTTGGGTGATCCTAAAGTCCATTCAAGGGGTGGGACTCCTCACATTCACGTGGGCAGAGTCCACAAATACGCTATGACGTTTTATAATAATATGATAAATATAGTTATAGTTATGGTTCTAAATTTTTATCTCACAATTAATTCAACTCATATTAACTTTGCTATTTTTCTATGTGGGAACAAGTGGGCCAACAACTTTATTGCATCCTGGGAAAAAGTGAGCCAACAACCAAAGACAGGCTAGAACCAGTACCAAGAGCCATAACCCAAAGCTAGAGCCAAAATAAAAGTCATTGCAAGGAACTAGAGTTAGATTCATGTTCCAAAGAAGCAGAAAAAAAGTGCATTGATATAGATTGATAAGAGAAAAAAAAAAAAAAAAATTAGTGAGAAAGGAAAACAAACATTTTAAAACAGCATAAACATAAAGATGAATAACAGAAAAAAAAAGAGTGAGAGAGGAAAACAAAGAGTTAAAATGAAAAAAAAAAAATCCTCTTAATGGGGAAGTGTGATCTAACTTTATTGCATTATGGGAACAAGTGAGCCAACAACCAGAGAAAAAGCCATATAGTTAAGGGCTAGAAACAATACCAAGGGCCATAACCCAAAGCTAGAGCCAAAATCAAATTCATTGCAAGGAGCTACAATTATATCCATGTTCCAAAGAAGCAGAAAAAAGGTGCATTGATATAGATTGGTTTTCTTTGAGCTTTTGGAGAGCAAAAATCCTCTTAATGGGCAAGTGTGATCTAACTTTATTGCATTGTGGGAACAAGTCAGCCAACAACCAGAGACAAAGCCATAGTTAAGGGCTAGAACCAATACCAAGGGCCATAACCCAAAGCTAGAGCCAAAATCAAATTCATGGCAAGGAGCTAGAGTTAGATCCATGTTCCAAAGAAGCAGACAAAAGGTGCATTGATATATTTTGGTTTTCTTTGAGCTTTTGGAAAGAAAAAATCCTCTTAATGGGGAAGTGTGATCTAACTTTATTGCATTGTGGGAACAAGTGAGCCAACAACCAGAGACAAAGCCATAGTTAAGGGCTAGAACCAATACCAAGGGCCATAACCCAAAGCTAGAGCCATAATCAAAGTCATTGCAAGGAGCTAGAGTTAGATCCATGTTCCAAAGAAGAAAACAAAAGGTGCATTGATGATCTGAATTATGCAAAAGGAATTACTGACATCTATGTGAACTTGCTTATGTTATATTATGCAATAGATCGAAAAGATTGTGATTAACATAAACGACATAAGCCATTTAAAACACATTTTAAATATATCAACACGGAAAAATTTAATAAGGAGTTCACCAGACATACTGGCTACGTCTCCTGGTCCTTTAACTTCCAGTGTTGACCTTTATATTATGTCTTCAAATGCTTTACAAACATGAGCTCAAAAAGTGAGACTCAAATGATGAAATGGACCTCACCATGATGACCGGCTCGAAATTCTAGTCAAAATGAGTACTCATTTGCCTATGTTTGGCCACAGTGACTTCCAGACCCCCTGGAAGTCAAAAACCACTCTGCCTTTCTGCAAAACTGCCTCTCTGCAATTAAAACCACTTCTGGAGATTCTGCATTGGTTTGGGCACATTCAACACCTGCATAATTAAATAAAAGTTGGAGTGATGGACTTACAAGTCCGATTTGTAGCGCTAATGGTCTCCGCTCTTGTGTGAAGGCATTGGCATATATATCCCAGGGTTTGTTGCGATATATATATTAACATACCACATTTAAACCTTATCAAAGGTTTCGATGGTGGAATTACAATATAATATGTGGCGGTTTATAAGGTAAGGTCCCATGGTTTGACATGTGCAGTGCTCTCGGTTCATCGGCATTTAAATATGCGCGGTCAACAAAATTTGGATATGGTATATCCTATGGTTTGTTACGAATTTAATGCCAATACATATGTTGTTACATATTTAATACAATACCTTTGATTCAAAAACCAATTGAAGCATTGGCCCAACCAGTGTGTGGACTCTAATTAAAACTTAGCAATTCGAGAGGTCAGGGGTTTGATCCTCCCTCGCCTCCATAATTTTGCAAACAAGGTCAAACTGGGCAAAAATCGGCGCTGCCACATATCAGCTCTGGATTGGCCCATATCAATCAATCATATCTCGACACGTCACTGAGCTCGATGACATCAGCTTGAAAAAATGGCGCATTCCCGGGATGACACGTGTCCTGCTGACATCACACTGTGACTTTGACTGTTTGACTTTTTCCATTTTGCCGTACTTTGCCCTGAAACTTTGATGGACCACAACTTCCTCATACGAAGTCGGTTTCATGCGCCGTTTGCACCGTTGGAAAGCTATCAATGAGCACTTCAACTTGAGTCCCTTTTCAACTGAATTTGAAGACTTCAATTTGGAGGCAAAACTGAATCCATTTTGGATCAATTGATATAGATTGGTTTTCTTTGAAATTTTAGAGAGCAAAAATCCTCTTAATGGGCAAGTGTGATCTAAATTTATTGCATTGTCGGAACAAGTCAGCCAACAACCAGAGAAAAATCCATAGTTAAGGGCTAGAACCAATACCAAGGGCCATAACCCAAAGCTAGAGCCACAATCAAAGTAATTGCAAGGAGCTAGAGTTAGATCCATGTTCCAAGACGCAGAAAAAAGGTGCATTGATATAGATTATTTTTCTTTGAGCTTTTGGAGAGAAAAATTCCTCTTAATGGGGAAGTGTGATCTAATTGGTTTTCTTTAAGCTTTTGGAGATAAAAAATCCTCTTAATGGGGAAGTGTGATCTAAACTGGATCCAATCCAATAAATGAGTGTAAGATTTAGTGCCCACATTGTAATTCAACAATTAAAAAAAGTTAGTAGACATTTTAAAACAACATAAACATAAAGATGAATAAGAGAAAAAAAAAAGTGAGAGAGGAAAACAAAGACTAAAATGAACAAAAAAAAAAAAGAGAGAGAAGGCTAAGGAATAGGAAGTGAAGTATGATGTTTCTTGTCATCTTCCTTACCCCCAACTCTCCCTATTGCATTCACGAATTTCACACTCAAGGGGTTTTTTGGGTCAAGAGAGGAAGAGGCATAGAAACCATGGAAACATTGTACTATAGGTTGGAAAAATGAAGAGACTAAGCCCCATTGGAAGTTGATTTTCCCATTTGGTTTTCCAAATAAAATGTTTGTTCATTGCCATTGATTGTTATGTGTGTTATTGTGGAATTCGTTTGTATGGATGTGTAAAGTAGAATTAATTTTCTATGGCTTATCAATAGCTATGTACTTGCTTAGTTATGGTTTAAATTATGCTTAAGCATTGGAATTCATTTAATGCATAATTGGTTCATGTTATTTAACCATAATCTAACAACATTATTACCATTTCTTGTTTGATGGATAGTTAGCTAGACCCAATAGTGAGAAATGCAAGCCATCCATTTATGTTACCAAAGTATTGATGACATAGGACGTAGAATTCACACTTCTTACTTTCTAATTTAATCCCTTGTATTCAACAATTGGATTATTTTTCTTTTTTCAAGTTGTTAGACTCTCCTTTTGGTGACATAGGAAGTAGAGTTGACACTTCTTAATTTCTAATTTAATCCCTTGTATTCAACAATTAGATTCTTTTTCTTTTTCCAATTTGTTAGACTCTCCTTGAGAATTTTCCGCCCTCCCACAAGTCGTTGGTTGAGTACGCACGTTGTACACTCAATTTTCTGCAAAGGTGAGGCCATATGGGCCACATTCAAGGCATATAAATTGTGTATAAGATGCTCGTTGCTCCTTGACACATCAATATTCATTGCATTATGTTCTACACACTTAGAGAGAAACCATATATAAACATGGAAGGTGTTGTAGTTGGAAAATGGTACCATTCAGACAAAAGTTGGTGGTAGTAATTTAAACTTCAAAATAGAAAATAGCTTAGTGATTGTTTTGCACTTAAAAAACAAGCTTTGAAGTCAACAAGCATGCTCTCCTCACATACTTGATCAAAAATATAGCACATAGGGGTTAATAATGGTTGTTGCATATGTAAAAGGCCTTCTATCCATGGGAAGAGTAGAGGCTACATTGAGAAAAAATAACTCACATAGCATCGATATTTGGTCACTAGTTTCAATTTATTTTGTAGAGCATTGTCCATTATTGACTAGATTGTCATTACACTGCCAATTTGGTGTTGTTTGTTGATCACAACTAGGAGAAGGCTTTTCAAATAGGGAAGAAGAGAGATCCGCATACAAGGTAGGGGAACAAATAATTTCCATTGCTCTATCACGTGGATCCTTATGTCTAGCTTACATAGAGAAGGAGTGTGTTAATTGTCCAAAGTAGAAGTTGCATAGGAAATAGATCTTCCAACAACCAAAAATGTAGAAAGAAGAACAAAGAATTTTCATGGCTTTGTCACCTGAATCTTTATGTCTAGGTTTCACAAAAGCAGAGTGTGTTAATCATTCCAAATAGAGGTTGTATAGAAAATAAGTCTTACAACAATAAAAAGGTAAAACAAAAAAATCCGAGTAGTGACCTTTTTTTTTCGATTGATGTAAAGAGCTCTCTTTGCAACACCCCGGATAAAAAACACACATATATCCTCATAACATCCATGTTAGTGGAGCTTTTGGACTATAAATCCTTCTTATTAGTCCTTGCTCCTTCAGGGTTGTAAGGACTATAGTAATCATTTCTTGAGTTGGTATTATCAGGACATGGAAGCCAATGTGAATTTTCACTTTTTAACCAAAGTTTTGTTAGTCCCTCCAAATTTTATCTAATGAAATTTTCCACGAGTTTATTTCACCCCATATCGAGGCAATACTTAGGATAAACTTGGAAAAAACAACCATATATTATATTGCATTAAGGTCAAGTGAATTAATTCCATCTACAGCTATCATTGATTTGTAACATTTAACGTTAATACTATCTCGCTTGCTTTTGGCTCTTAAGATGATAAGCTTATAAAAGTTAGGATAAGCTTTTTGTTTTCAATGATACAATGTTTTCATGGCATCAAAATGGTTATATCATGTGCCACCTATACCTAGTTTATCTGACACCTAGACATACTTTTTTATGCCACCTATTCTAAATGCCTCCTTCAACCTGCCATATATTCTCACAACCTCCTTCAACCACCTCTGCCTTGCAACTATTTCATAACCTCACTTGCATGAAAATTTTCCACAATCAGTATATCAAATTGCATGAAAATTTGCCACAGTCAGTATATCAGATTTACGGAGGTGGTATATTCTTTGATAATAGGTTGTAGATACTAAAAATTAAGTTTAATATTAGAACTAAAAGGGGCATGACCATGGTGCGGACATGAACGCCTGGTAAGGAGACATACATTTTGATACATGGACATTTTTAACTCAAAACAATATCATTTCAGAGAACATTATCTTTGGTAGGGGAAGAAGAAACCCATTTGATATTCCCATCCAGTTTGTTGTTGGATTCATGCAAAAGTTATTTGATGGAATACATCAAACTGTATGTTCACCGAGATTAGATAAAGTATTTATTTAAAAATTTGATTTTTTGATGGAATCTAATTACTAACTAGTTTATTGGGGGTTCATCGACATATTTCATGGAGGCCCACATTTCTGGGCATACAAAGTAAATATTTTTTCTAGAAAGTAGGCTTTTCATTCCCTATCCTTCCTTATTCCTACATGTTAGTGAGTTGGACCACTAAGAAACTGCATTTATCCTTATGTGCTAACTTTAGGCTATCATAGTGCCAAAACCTACATATTATTACATGCATTCAATCAATAAAAGGATAAAGTAGGAGCAGTTGGGTGGATGGTTTAAGTAGCCCATGTTATGATTCTAATTCAATAATTCTAATCCTCAAATAAAACAAGGTCCATGTTTATAAAAAAAAGTTCATATATATGCAACTATAAATAGAGACCATGAGTAGACTTATCTTTGAATCCCTAAATGACCACATCGGTAAAGGGGTTGAAAGTTACAACATTAGTGTCACATGAATGAGTATTAGCGAATTTGGTGAGAGTGCGATAAGAAACAATTAGAAAATTCAGGGGAAAAGAGATGGGTTAGACCTAGTACAAAAGATAAACATAAATAATGTAATTTCCAAATGATCCACTTCATTGTGGGATCTAAAACCTAGACTTTGGAGAGATGTAGAACAACATTCATAGAAAATTTCCCATCTAGACAATGAATATAAGTGGATTATGGTGGCAAGCCTTGTAATGTGTTATATAGGGGATATACTATTACTCGATAGCTTACCAAAACCTTGAGGATTTAGGTTTTCAAGGGTGATTTCTATTTTGTTGTCCACAATTTCAAATACAAATCCCACAACATTTTTTCGCTTGATTAAATCAAGACATACATATAATGTCGCTACCATGCCCATGGCTGTGATTATGATAACCATGAACATTTTCATTATGGAGCCAAACAAAGTAGTGCACAAGTTCATTAGAACAAAAGAAACATATGGAGGATTCTAAGCCTAGGATTAGGAAGACAAAGGACTATCTTGGAACCATGGCTAGGAGTGATCGCTAATGGACTCTATTAAAGTTTCTTTTTTAAATTTGCAAAAAATATGGCATAGACATGTGGAATGCATGCAACTTAGTTAATGACTATACATATTTTTTTAATAAGCACTTTATATAAATTAGTGTACTATTTATTCTAATTATTCATTAAATTAAATAAAAATTGCATACCTAGTGCTTGACTAATAATTGAAATTAGAAATAAAAAAAACTAATAAAACAATAAATAGAATATAAATAAAATGAGTTGTTTGGTAGGCATGTTGGGAGTTCGTGCAACCCACATGTCTCAACATTCTTATTTCAGGTAAGTTGGGAGGAGAGCAATAAGGTTATGTTGGGTTTATAATTGAAGGCACAAACATGGCTGAGGGCTTCATATTCAGTTTGAATTACAACCACCTTTTCCCACAAGTACATATGGGAAAATTTATTGAGTTTTTATGGCGTATTTTTCTAGTTTTTATTATGTATAAGGTTATGTTGGGTTTATAATTGAAGGCATAGACATGGTTGAGGGCTTCATGTTTTAAAATGAATTGCAGTCGCTTTTTCCCACATATACATTTGGGAAAAGTTCTATATTTTTTATGGCATTGCAATTATTTTTATTGGAAATGTTTAGTAGCTTGAGGTGGCCTTTATGTTTTAGTCTAAATTTCATTCACCTTTTCCTATAGATGCATATGGGAAAATTTATCTAGTTTTATGGCATTTAAGTTATTTTTATTGGAAATGTTTAGTAGCTTGAGGTGGTGTTTAGGGAGATTTATCCAATTGATAAATTGGTTTGTTAACTTAGAGCTTGGTATCTAAAACATTATTGATTTAACTACAACTTTTATTGCGTGGGTTATTGAGATTATCAGAGTTGCATGTTTATTTGCTTATTGAATTCAGTAATGGTGATCATATGTTTAGTTTCTATTTGGCTTATAGTAAAAGTTAAAATTTAAAGTTTTTAGTATGGCAACAATTCCTGATAATTCCCAACCTGCTTCCTCTTAGTTGTTTTTTTTGTTGAAGAACATTTTTAATAATGTCAAGATTAATTTAGTTGTGTCATAGAAATATACATGCAGTAATGTTTGCAATTAGGACCCTCTTTTCAATAAAAATATGTTTATGTTCACCGTTTAAATTATTTTCAAACCTAACTTGGTTTAAATTAGCTTATATGAATGATTATCCCCATAAAATATGAATTTAATGAAACTTTGATTAATTTTTTTGCAGGGTAAAAACAAGAACATGTGCTTGTTAATATAAATTTGTTATAGTTACTTTCATATGTTTCTTTCTTGAGCATATATTTCAAACAAAAAAAATAGTCCAAGTATTGAGATATAGGTTCCATGACACTCAAATGATACATACAAGTTTCATTTTCCCATTCTCTAACAAAGTCTTCCAAAGTAGTCTATGGCAACATATGGTAGATTCTTGCATGTTTTTCTTGGCAATTTTGTTTTTTGTTTGTTTGTTCTGTAAGTTTTTGAAATATTTTAATATTACAGAACAACTATGATTAAATTGAAGCAAAATAATTTGAGGAAATAACAACGTTCGAAGCTAAGTATTAGAAGTTGTATGAACAAATATATTTGAAGGTACTCTTCTCATTACATAGTTGTTACTTGAAATTTCATCATAGTGCATCATAATCTCTTGCATTATTGTTATTGTTGGTTGTTTCAAGTTCTCTAGAGTCAAGTTTACTTGTGGTGCAAGTCTTTGATAGCTTATTGAAATGGTTCTCCAATGATATGAAATTGTGAATGGTATCACTAATGTTGAAAGTAAGGATGAGACTCATAATAATACTTCAAATGATAAGAACATAGAAGAAGGTAAACAAATATTATAAATTATGTATTTTTGTCATTCATCTATAGTGTTTGTATCCTATGATGAATTCTGTGGATGGTACCATCTAAATATAGTTATAATGCAATTTGAATGCTATGCATTGTTGTTTTGATCATTCTTGCATTTTGAACTTCTTTCTTTCTCCAAAAAAGGGAGTTCCTAAGTTTTGGCTCACTGCAATGAAGACAAATGAAATGCTTTCAGTATTAGTGAAAAAATTTCCCTTCTTTTGTCATAGTTTAATTTTCCATGTTTTGGTTAATGTAGGAAATATTGAAAACCTCGGGCTTTTAGCAGTTCAAACTTTCACTGTCATAAATTACTAATAGCTTTCATATGAGTAAATTGAATTGTGATGTTTATGTGGTCTTTAATTGGTTTTCATATAATAGGATGCGATGAAGGTGATTTGAAGTATATAAAGGATCATTAGAAAACTTTTGAGGTCTAAAATGAGCCTCCTAATTATTATTACAAAATAATAGTGGAAATAATAAAATAAGATTAGTTTAAATCATCAATTTTTAGAGGGAAAAAGGAAAACCTAATTTTTCAACTTGTATTATCAACTTATCTCCCTGTGGTTTTACTCAAATTTTGAGTGGGAGAACTTGTTGGATGCAGAATTTAATTCCTCATCCAAGGAGTACCCATGTTGCATACTTTCGTTGAACCCTACTACACGAAAAAATGAGAAATACATGAAATACGCGACTGCAATCACATATCTTCGTGTATTTCTCATTTTTCGTGTAGCATGGTCCATCAAAAGTATGAAGCATGGGTACTCATAGGATGAGGAAATAAATTCTGAATCCAATGAGTGATCCTACTCGAAATTTGAGTAAACCCATAGGGAGATCAATTGAAAATACAAGTTAAAAAAGTAGTTTTCTTTTAAATCTTTTTACTTGTTTACTCCAAAAATGGTGAAACATCCCCCATGGTTGACATCATCATATTGAATCCTATTGGTTCTTATAAAGTTGATTTTGGTTGTACATTTTAGTTTTGAAGCTTATTTTAGACCTCAAATTTTTTTTAATGATTAAGTGTTGTAGAATCGATAACACCAAGGGTTTCAAGATTGATTTCTACTTTGACACAAATGCCTTTTTAAAGAATTTCGTGGTAAGAAAAATAAGTAAAGAGACAACTAAAATTTTTCAAACATTATTTTACTCAAATAGTTTTTCTTTTCATAATACTTCTCACAATGAATCTATACTTGACTTGTGAAAAAGGCTTGCAGTTGACAAAAACTTACCACATGATTGATGATAATGAACCCATTTTGGAGTGGGAAATAAGGTAAGACAAACTAGAAATTCTCTTGAAACATGAGTGTTTTCATTTATCATTCAATGCCACAATAGCTAACTAGGATATGCTCACTCTGTAGGACAAATATTGACTAGTATCTAGGGAAAAATTTAGGACAAAGGCTTATGACGAAGAAGAAAAAAAAAGGAGCAAAAAATGCAAATCCCATGACAAAAACGGAACATTGAGATAACTTCTTCAATTTCTTTAGTTCACAACAAGTTCCAAATGATAAAAAAGAACTCAATGAAGAAGTTGTAAGTGAATGGTGGTTTTCTACTTTGAGTTTAACATGTGATTTGTTGTAAAGTGATGGTCACATTACATGCCTTTTTATGGGTTCTCATGTTAGAAATTAGTTTTATCTATTGGATAGTGTTTAGCTGATGTCAAAGTCACTGGTATCTCACAGCGTGAGGTAGTTATCAATTTTGACTTCTTCTTTTTTCCCTATAGGCTGAGAACCTCCAAGGTCTAATGGAGTAGGACTATGACATTGGGTGGGACTCTTGCTTGAAAATGGTGTTTATTTGTTTTTGAACTCAACTTGTTTATATTCTCTTGATGTGTTATGCTTTTGTGTATATATTGCAATTTAACCATAACGGATAAAATAATTTGTCATGCTATATCATGGTTTACTATAGAGGCTTGCTAGTTGGATGAGTTAGAGGACATTGATGAAGAAGACAATGTATCATTAATTTTTTTAAATTATTTCAACTTTGTTTCCTACCCAAAGAAAACATACATTATGTATGCCACAAAATCAATGCATAGTTAAAATTTCTTATTCAAGGAACATTATTATTGCTAGGATATAAATCATGGAAGATTCATTGGAATAGATGACGAAGAACTAAATGTTTGGTTTGTTCATTCCCTTTATCCTATATTCGTCAAGTGACATGGGGCACACCAACCTGAGCAAAAGTGAAATAAGAAAGGAATGGGATAAAGGCATTGCCTAGAATCACTGCTCTAGGAGAAGAAATAACTCTAAACAAGACCATGACAACCCAGTGTTGAACATATTCAAATTTACTCACTGCTTGAGAGATGTGACTATTTCAAATTATCAAGTGCTCAATTGATTCCCAAAACATGAGTGCATCACTAGTATCTATTGAACTAGATCCCAATGCAATATAGCACTTATTGGAATTTGAGATCATATTGACTGCTTGAATTGCTTAAATAATGATTTTAATTGCTAGTCCAAGGTATTCGAAATGATTTCCATACCTTGAAGTATCAATGAAAACAAATTAGGATATTTGAGTTATTATGGACCAATGTTTCAATCCAATGCCCAAATTTATTCAATAAACCTATTGTTTATGTGCAACCTGGAAAAAAATAAGATGATATTCAAATGTAACCCATCAATTATTATAACCATCCCGTAGCATGTATATATTGTTAGTAATGTTTCACTATATGTCTAATATGAGTAAAAACACTAGGCCTATTATGCAAGCAAATCACACTAGAGAATCTATAAATTGCATTTGTTTTAAGAGGACCATCATAACCATAATGTAATCGTTAAATATTGAAATGAAAATGCTGTAACATCCAAAATTAGGGCTCGATTAAACTAATGGTGGTTACTAGAGATTAATATCATGAATAATATACTGAATAACCGATTTATTTATGCACAATGAGTGATGGGCCTTTGAAATCAATTAAGGTGTTCTCCCTTTGCTCAATAAGTGAATTAAATGACAGCAATGAAGTGGATAAGCATGCATAATTTAGAATTTGGGAGCAATATCATAACCAAAATATAAATATCGTTCATTAAACAAGAATTTAATTTTGGTATGATATGGTGTCATGTTCTCTACGAGTTCAATGGTCTAGAGCATTCTATGCATCCTTCCTCAAGTCTCTTGCCTAGAAGCCCTTCCTCTAGATTGTTGGTTATCTTGGGTTACTTAATTGCAACCTTTATTTCTTTTATAATTAGTATTACAGATTCTTATTTTTTATTATATCTTACTCAATTTTTTTTGTAATAACTTGTTGGGTTGTTACATTACAATTGTTCAATTTTTATCATATCCTACTCAATTTTTATTGTAATAGTTGGTTAGGTTGTTACAAGGAAGCATGTATTTTTGTCATCATTCCCATTTCGAAGTCTCATTTTGAATTATCTTGCTCAATTTTCAATTGTAATAGTTGGCCTAGGATGTTGCTTCACCAAAGATATCATTTCTTACCTCTTGCCTTGAAAACAATGCCTTAGTTCACTTCTATATCTATGTTTATATCTTTGAGAAATCTATATCTATGTTTATATCTTTGAGAAATCTTGGTTTGATGCAATCATAAATGAATTTTCATACTCAACATACTCAATAAGATATATAAAAATGTATTGTTATTCCTTCAATTATGAATATTTATGTGCTCTTAGGTAGAGTGACAACAGACTAACTAGAAGCGCAAAAAGCAACAATTGAAGGTTCCAGCAAAATCTGACATCTAATTACAGACACACACTACAATAAAATTAATACGAGGCCTTTCAAGTAGGTCTGATTTACCTTTTTCATCTGATTTGATTTTTCGGAGAACAAGCCCATGAAGGCTCTGGACTTCACTTCATAATTGGAGCAACTTATTGTGCAATGTGCCCAACCTATTATACATACTTAATATCAATGTTTTGTAGGAAAAATCATATTTAAAATGCTAGTGTTTCTTGATTGGAAAATATTTTAAATTTTTTACATTTTTAACAAGATTTTTAATAAACTTTGTTTGTTCTTTTATATGGAATACATTACATTAGCTACATGGGGCCATCAACTCTAAGAACATGGGATACAATATACAAAAAAAAAAAAAAAAACATTGTCGGAAAAGTGAGTTTACACAACTACATGACATATAGTTTTATAAGAAAAAATACATTGTTTTCCTAAAAAAATTTGAAGTATTAGTTTCCCATCACCCCCACGAACATGACTGTCTATTTCGTAGATGTGCATGTTATGCTAAATATCCTATTAAGATTTAGCAAAACCTTCAATCTTATTTATTCCAATATATGAGTTTATTTATGTAACTTTTAGTCTTATACTAAGAGAAAAGGTATTACATTAAAATATAAGCCATAAACCATGTGATACCTATCATATAATTTTTCTCCGGGTTTGCTTCCTTGAAGCTGTAATTATTAATTGGATTAGAGCCTAGACCATCATTAATACAACATTAGACTTTGGTCATTAAGCACCTTCCAAGAATAGATCCCCACTGCGTCTATTATGTTTTAGGACGGTTCAACTTTTCATCTAGAAGAGACGTGCACTTTTTGTCCTCAATAACAAGTGGTGATCAATCTTTGAACATATATGCATTTACTGATGTGCAGAATAAGAGAGGTAAAAGAGAATATAACTCTCTTAATTCCTTAGGATGTAAAATGCTCAATAAAAGTCTTAAGAACAGGGTAAAGGTTAAAAGTGCATTCTGAAGAGAGTGCAAGGGATTCCTTCACAATGAAGCTTCAGATACGTTTTCATAATGAGCTAAACTTCTCAAGTTGGTTATAGAGAATGCGGAAACACTCTTTTGATTACTTTTTAATATGGAAATGATTATAAAAGGAATTTATGAAGTCCATTTAGTCTTAATATTTTTTTGGAATTATGGTGATATAATAGTTATTTTATAGAATTCTTTCATAAGAGATTCTATTTCTCATTGTTTCTACAACATCAACCATAGTAGCAAATTTTGCAACTCTCAAAGCAGCCATCTCAACAAATACAGCTTCAAGCAACACAGATGAATCTCATACTAGTGCAACAACAACATATTCTACAACAGCATCAACAATGTTTTTTCACAAGAGAAAAAACGTTGTTTTATATTAACTTATAGTAAAACAGTCCATATAGCAATGTTGTACATATACATCATAAGTCATCCGGATCATCCACCCGATTCCGGAAGCCAATACCAAAATATAAAACAACATGACAACCAGAGAAAAAGCTACCCCCATACAAGCAAAAAGAGATAGAGCCAAAGACCCATTAGCTTCTAGAAACTATAGTCTAATAAGAAGTATGAGATCAGGCTAATTAAGGATGAAAGCATCCCATCCTAACCACACAGAATATTCGTAAGCGTCACTAGGCCGACTCATATGATAAGCCAAGTATGATCCACAGACCGAGATCAGGCTTGCTTGACAGAGTACCAGGCAACTGGCATGCATGATGAACCAAGACGCAAAAGCTACAGAATTAGATCATGCTCACTTGACAGAGTGCAGGCTCGCTTGATAAAATGAACAACAGAAAACCAAGTCTGGTCCGCATAGAATAATAAAAGATAAGAATATTAAGCCAACAACAAATGTGAACAGGAAAAAATAAGGATGAGATCGATCCATTGAAGCAACCCGAAAGGACATGATAGTCACATAGCCATCTACGACTTATATGCTGAATGATAAGTACAGAGATCAGGCTCACTTGAAAGCACTCCAAGCAACTGACTCGTGAAATAAACCGTCCAAAAAAATAACCTTGCCGCGAAACACTGATATTATAAAGGATAAGAGTGAGAAGCCACCAACTTAAACTGCCGAAAATGAAGAACCGAGATGCATCCATAGGACTGTTCTAAATCAATCTTAGACAATTTGTCAGCCCTCATGTTGAGTTCTCTATAAACATGATCCAAAGAAAACCTCTGGAATTTAGAAAGTATGTACTGAGTACGATCAATCCATCCCCTTAAAATAGTACCCTGTAGAGTGGATTCACCCGATATTCCATCTATAACAATCTTTGAATCTCCATATATATCAATATAATGAATCTGTAGATGGAAGGCGACCATAACCCCACTCCATAACACCATAATCTCCGCTTGGTTGTTGGTTCCACACCCGCCATTCCAGAATATATGATATTTCTCATCACCAGATATTTTTATCCAAGCCCCGCATCCACAGTAACCATCCTTATGGGCACCATCAAAAAATAACGCTGGGAGATTGATGCTATGAGGTCTGAACCTATGCGAGTAATCAATACAATCTGAATTGCTAATATTAATGCCACTGAGCCATTCCATAATGTGAGAGTAGATCATGGCAGTGTCAAGCGGGGCCTCACATAAAAGCATACGATTTCTTGCACACCATAATTCCCAGCAAACAAAAAAAGGAAGAGATTTGTATCCTTTAGTGTTGCCGGCCCAGAATAAAAATGTCTGTTCCGGGTCACCCGGCCGCCATAGGGTATCGCTGGAAAAACACCAAAACAGGCTCCAAACCCTTCTTGCAACAGAACATTCAAAGAAAATATGAGAAATCGTTTTGACTTCCTCCTTGCAGAAACTGCATCTACCCGGACCTTGTTTGCCCTGTTTTTGGATGTTCTCCCACGTTAGAATCTTTCCCAATCTCAGCAGCAATATAAACAAAGTGATTTTGTGCGGGATCTTCCATCCCCAAGATTGGGAAAACCTGAGAACAGACAAACTGGTATGTATATCAGCTTTTAAATTCCGATATAAATATCTGACACTGATATAATTCCCTTTTGGTGCACCACCCCAAACGATCCTATCACCATCACAACTATATGATAAGCCCACATTTTGTAAGAAACAATGAAGCTCTTCCAGCTCTCCAGGTCGCGACTATGAAGACCAACAGAATTAAAAGCTTTCCATACCGGGACGCCAAGCTCCCAATGAGATATAATATCAGCAATAAACATGAAACCTCTATGAGAAAGCCTATGAAAAAACCCCTCATCGATATTCTCGATCTCCTGTGTGCCCGGTATTTAATTGCTCGTGATGGGAATCTGCCTTCCATTGCCAAACTTCCAGTGAAGTCTATCCCTAATGACGTCTTTGCATTTTATTAGACTTCTCCAGATCAAGGAAGCTCTATGATGATGGTTGATCGAGCCACAGAGAAAATTGTATAAGGATCTATCCCTGATGTATTTACATTCAATTATTTTAGTCCAGATCCCGTTCCCATTTAAAGCTCTCCACAAAGACTTTGCAAGCAGCGCATTGGAGAAAATTCTAATATCCAGCAGCCCCCAGCCACCAAGAAATTTTAGTACAGTGATAAAAGACAGCTTACATAGGTGATATTTCCTTTCAGAAGATAGCCCTGCCCAACGAAAATGAGAAATAACAACATTAATTCTATCCAGTATAAAGGCCGAGAGAGAATATAAATGACCCCAATAGACCGTGAGCTGGGATAATACCGCCTGAATTAATATGTAACGCCCACCTAACGAAAGCCAGTGATTGGACCATTTAAGAATTTTGCTCTTGTGTTTATCCACCAGCCACTCCCAATCCTTATTAAAGTATGCACAAGGTTTCAGGCGGAAACCCAAATAGGTAACGCCCTCAAAAAGCCTGCTAGTATTCACCCCAAGAAAGCCAGCAATGAACTGAATCTCCTCCAAGTCCCCATTATCAAATATAATAAATGATTTGGATTTGTTAATGACCAGCCCGGTAGCCAATCCAAACCGGCTCATCAAAACATATAAGTAAAACCAGTGGTTTCTGATCAGATTTCCAAAAAACAAGTAAATCATCTACGAAGAGGGAGTGAGTAATGCTGACCTAAGGAGAGAAAGAAAGCCCCTTGAAATAGCCTTCATTGGATGCCATTTTGATTAAAAGACTGAAACCTTCCATCACCAAGATAAAAATAAGAGGAGATAAGGCACATCCTTGCCTAAGCCCACATTCAGCTCTGAAGAAATTAGTCAGGATTCCATTGATAATTCAACTGTACCTGACCGAACTGATGCATGCCATAATCCACCGAATGGCAGACAAAGACAAACCAATTTTGAGGAGGGCAATTTTGATAAAGGACCAATCCACATAATCATATGCTTTATAGAGATCAAACTTCATAATTAGGCCTTCCTTCTTTTGATCATGAATAAAGTGCATAGCTTCCTGAGCAATAGCCACTGCATCATGGATCGATCTGCCTTGTAAAAAACCATATTGTTCCTCTGATATCCACCTAGATAGATGCCCTTTCAGCCTATTAGCAATACTTTTGGAAGAAAGCTTATACAGTACATTACACAGGGCAATGGGTTTGAAATTCGAAAATGAAGAGGGATCAAAGGATTTAGGTATTAAAGCAATGAAAGTTGAACTCAGGTCCCCTGGCACGTATCCCAATGTGCGAATCTGTTCTGTCACAGCCAGTAATTCATCCCCCATAATATCAAAAAAGCCTAGAAAAAATTCTATCGGCCATCCATCGGGCCCCAGGCTCTTATCTCTAGCAAATGATTTTAAGACAGCTTCAACCTCCAGTTTAGATATTCGCTGCATGATAGCATTGATAGCCTGTTGATCAAACATAATCGGAAGGTGGTGAACTACCCAGCGCTGGTTTAGTACCTCAATGTCATCATTTGCCTTATAGAATTTCTTGAAGTGCCCATACGCTGCATTCCTGATCTCCTCTTCCTCTGTTATCAGCACACCCTCCACCGTATGTATTTTCCAAATTGCATTTTTGTTTCTCCTCCCCGTAGCACATGAATGAAAATATTTAGTATTGAGGTCTCCTTCACGGAGCCATTGTTTCCTACTCTTCAGCATCCACGTAGTTTCCTAAATTCTCAATAAATCCAATTTGCATGCCTCAAGAGCAGCTAATGAACAGTAGGAATCCTCATTAGGCGCAATGTCCACCATACGATTATAAATTTGTTCAATACCAGCCTAAATCTCTGATAGTTCCTTCCTTTGTGCCTTCTTCTTTTCCCGTTCCCAACTTTTCACCTTTTTCTTCAACCTTCTTAGCTTATTTACCAAGTTATGCCACCCGAGCTTACCAACATTTTGTTGTTCATTTTTCCAGAGGGTGTGCACCAATTTGATGAAATCAGGATTAGAAAGCCACACAGTTAAATTTGAAAGGTCCACCTTTGTGAGTGGATTCGTGCCTCCATGCTAATAGTATTGCCATATGATCTGAAAGTGAGGACGATACCACCGAAAGGCACATATTGCCCAGAAGATTGATCAAGCCAGGATTGATCACTGCCTGGTCCAAAACCTTTGCAACATATTCATTCCGCTCTGTCTATTCGACCAAGTGGGCACGACCGCAGCAAGTTTTATGTCAATTAAATTGTATTTACCAATTATCCATGAAACTTTTCCAGCTAGGGGATCCAATCTTGCCCGCACACCCCGTGATTCATTCACTGCAAGAGAGACGTTGAAATCACCAATCAACATGAGATTGTTGAGCTTTAATAATCCGTTTCTGTCCATTTTTTCCCAAAAACCGGATCTAGACTGGTAAGGCGCATATAAGTTGATAATGACAATCATATCACGAACCCCTCTGTTACTGTCGTGTAACAAAATGCCGCCAAAAAATTTATATGCATTTAGATCAAATCTCAAGTCATCCCAAACTACAACCCTTCCACTCGACCTACCAACAGAGTCAATTCCTGCCGCCTTCCATCCAGAACAGAAACACGACAAGGATCCAATCACTATCATTCTGGAGCAAAGAGTTTCTTGAAGCAAAATAACCGAGGGACGATGTGCTTCCACCAATTCCTTGAGGGAAAGTATCTTAGAGGGATCGCCCATCCCTCGTATATTAAGAGAGAGGATAGAATTCATGTCGAGTCTCGACCCCTTGTTAGGGCAGCTTGCTCTAAGGGCCTAATTATCATCCATAGCCATGACCGGAATGTCTTTAAGGTTCAAGATCTCCCCTTGAAAAAGCGCCTTCATCTTTTGCTGGCCACGAAAATGTCTGGCGCTGGATTTGGAGGTTTTTCTTACAGTAATGTTAGCAGCCGAATTCGGAGAAATGTGAGGTTGTGGACCCAGAGGATTTTTGTCATAAACCGTTAGCGCCGACAGGTCGATATCTGGATCCTTCAGTGTGGCCTCCAAATCACTGCCAACCGAATTCCTCGGAGACTCCCTAGGAATACTCGAAGACTGGGCATGGTTAGAGATAGGAAACGCCCATTCAAAAGGCAGCATAGAAGGAGATACTATTAAAAGATCCACAAGAGCGCAACAAAGATCTCAATTACAAGAACCATTACAATAATTGTAATTTCAGCAGCAGAATTTGCAAGTTGGGACTTGCTGCTTCTTCGCAGCTTCCTTCTAACAAGATCCTTGTAGAAAATTTGATGATGTAAAACAGACGACTGTCTCCACTTTCTAACTACTCCAAGGATTTGATCTCTACAAGTGGGACCTTAGTAGAGATAGCTGGCTTCTGCAATTGCTGAGGCAACGTTACTCTAAAGAAAGGCTAAATATAAAGTGGTGAGGTAACAATCCATCTCATGGTGTCGTCAGCGTCACGGGGTGTTACTATCAAGGTAGTCTAAATGGGCCATGGTTTACAGTTTATTAAATCCTTTCTCGGTTTGTCGGTGGTCCCACGAGGCATATGTTATTACACGTGGGTATTCGATATTCTATGAAGTTGTCTGTGTGTATTTGTGATGTGCCAGGTAGACAATGACAGTTGACGGATGGGCAGTGGGCACCACATGCCATGCGGGCTTGTGCTCGCATGCCGTCCACTCTTGTCTGAATGTTTTGCTGAACTGGATCGCACTCAAATTTGTCTCTCATCAAACTTCCAGCTATAAGTAGCTATCTACCCGTTCTCTATTCATTGTATTCTCTTTCTATTTTCGGAGTGAATTTCATTGCTTTGGTCATTCTCCAACTGCTCTGCTCTTTTTCTTTGTTTCAGTTTTTTCGTTCGCGTTCAGAGCTGGCGAAGACGAATATATTGGGGGCCGCGACTGCAGTGGCGGAGAAGAACAAAAAGGTGGTGCGGCGGCTGTACGAGGCGCTGGGGACGGGAGATGCAAAGACGGTGCAGAGGATTTTGGCCCCTCACTTGGAGTGGTGGTTCCACGGGCCCCCCTCCTGCCAGCACTTGATGCGTCTCCTCACCGGCCGCTGCACGCACACTCGTTTTTCCTTCGTCCCCGATTACATCACCGCGCTCAGTCACAATCTCGTGGTGGCGGAAGGTCGCCAGGACGAATCCGTGTATTGGGTTCACGTCTGGACTCTGGATAATGCGGATTACACAGTCACTGAGCTGAGAGAGTACTTCAACTGCAACACCTCCCTTGTTGTAACGGAGTTCAACCCGCCTTCTCCCTCCTCGTCCACGCTGGCAGAGATAGAGCAGATTCAGAGGTGTTCGGTGCCCCTGTGGCAGAGCGAACTCCTTAAATCCAACGTTGATTCCATGCCTGGCCTCGTCCTCGCTCTCTGACGTCATCTATGTAACTTGTGCAGCTTTCCCTGTTCATCTGTTGTAGTTGCCATGTTCATCTGTTGTTTGTCGCTCTGGTCAGAGATATAGTGTCTAAGAATAACAGTGGTGGGACTCCTCACGTTCACGTGGGGGGAGTCCACAAATACGCTAAGACGTTTTATAATATGATAAATTTAGTTATAGTTATGGTTTGAAAGTTTTATCTCACCATTATTTCAACTCTGAACTTTACAATCTCCGGGAAGAGAAAAAAATTAAAACCCGAAAAATGAACAGAAGAGAATAAAAAATTTGGAAAATGACAAAAAAGAAATAAACAAACGAAATTTATAACTCGGATTATAAAATGCAAAATGGCATGTTTACTTTTTTTGGAAGGCATCTTGGTCATTAGGTGAGAAAACATCTTTTCCAAGAAGAGAAAAAAAACGACTGATATAAAAGCAGTTACATCATCATGTGGCACATCAAAAACCTGCCATTTCCATCTCAGCTTCTATCAGGTAGTAAACTGTTCCTACAATACATTCGAATAGAACCTTTGTGCAGTACTGATTAAAGAGTTTATATCGCCTTTATCTTGTACCATATACATTGCTAAAAACAAAACCGCCATAAACACGAGAGAATACCACTCTAATGAACTCAGACAATACCTACATATATATCAAGGGAGATTAAAAGGAAAACCGCTCGCCCATATGATCATAGATTCTATGATACCATTGTTTTAATTTTTAATGTATTTGTTTCTAAGAAAGTTTGATGGGAGTTCAATATATCATTTCATTAGAATTGAGAATTGAACAATAGTGGCTTTACTTTTTTTAATAGTGATTTTAGTCTTTTACGTTTAATATATCATAATTTCATTAGAATTGAGTCAGTAATTTCACATTAATAATGGTTTTAACAAAACATTTAATTAGATAATTTTCAATTTAATTTATTATAATATTTAATAATAATAATAAAATATTTTATCCCTTTAAAAAAATGTTTTAAAAAAATACTCATAATTTATGATTTAAGAGAGTACCCAATTACCCATAGTCAGTTTTTAATTTACTTTATATAACACTCACTCAATAATAAAGAAAATTATAAACAAATATTTTATTAATAATTGTAATATATAGCATGGTATTATCTCACATGCACAGTGTTGTAAAGAATAAATTAAGAAAAAATGAAGAATGATAAGAGCCAATAATTTGGATAATTTGGTTAGTCATGTATGTATGTGTTTGATTGAATATTAAAATTTATAAATAATTTAATTTAGAGTTGGTGTAACTAAGTTAAGGGTTAATGTGGTTTTGGCCACATGCATTTAGTTAGTGAATTTGATCGTTTAGATATTTTGCATGATTTTGAACATTTAATATTTTAAATACCTTTGAATCACAATTACTCAAATTACATATTAGTGATATGATCATCTCAAAATTCACATAAACCAACAGACAAATAAAAAGTTAAGGAAAGTCTTAGAGATTGAAAAAAGGCCTATTATTCTTAATAGGGACGATGACTGGAAGTCTTAGAGATTGAAAAAAGGCCTATTATTCTCAATAGGGATGATGACTGTAAGTCTTAGAGATTGAAAAAATTCCTATTAATCTCAATAGGGATGATGACTGTAAGTCTTAGAGATTGAAAAAAGGCCTATTAATCTCAATAGGGACGATGACTGGAATATTAACACGTGTTGGATTCGTGCCTTATATTGTTAGGTGGGTTTGATTAATTTATGTCGTGTTCCATCTAGGTAAGTTAAGTGGGTTTGATTAATTTTTGTCGTGTTCCATCCTGGTAAGTTAAGGGAAGCCTTAGCGATTGAAAAAAGACCTATTAATTTCAATAGGGACGATGGCTGGAATATTAGTAGGTGTTGGATTCCCGCCCTATATTCCTAGGTGGGTTTGATTAATTTTTGTCCCGTTCTCTTTCTTTTTTCTTAATTTTTATTATTATTAAATCTATATAATATAACCTTAGTTATAATGTAATATTCCCAATTAACAACAACTAATTGGTAATATTAATTTTGGCTAGTTTTTCTTTTCTAATATTAAAGTCAGTTAATAAAGTGGGTGATGAGACACATAACCCATAGGAAATAATCATTCCCTAAAGTCACTTGAGCATATATTTACTTGACAGTGTGGGGCCCAGGAGGGTGAAGTGACAGTGTGAGGGAAGAGGTAGCGTGGGCAGTGTGGGCCCATGACAATGTAGTGAGAGAGAGCGTGGGCCAAGAGGGACAACGCAGTTTGGTGAGGCCCGAGTGAGAGCAAGGCTCTCAAAGTATAAATAGGGGAAGAGGCTCCTCATTCTCTCAATATATTATGCATCTCTATTTTTTGTCTTTTGACATTGAGCACGCTTTTTCTATTGAGTGAAGTCTGCAAGTGTTGTTCAACGCACTGGGTGTCTCCGAGCGGAGATCCCAATCTCAACCCTGGGGGACTTCGAGTGCCTGCTCGGGTGAGTTCTATCCATAGTTTTGTAAGAGGGAGCCATAGCATCTTCAGCCAGGATTACACATTTTCTTGGACAACGTAGTCTCTTGGAGGGATCATGCAATTTGTGGTAGAGGCAGTTCCGGGAGTGAGGAGTTATCAGGGATTTCAGTCTGTGGTTAGTGTGGAGGGACCAACCCTTCAATATTCATAATTTTGACACAGGAGGAGGCCACCATTTGCAGACGATCATTCAGGGCCAACGTATTTCACTAGGATAGCGTTATTTCCCAAGGAGGGTCAAATTCTGGGTTCAGCCATTCCAAGATTCCTTTTTGGAATTTTATGGGTTATTGGAGGAGAGCCCATTCCCAGAGTTTCACATTTTTATCAGTAGGGGAAAAACCCCAAAGAGCTAATACATTTCAGCAGTAGCAGCAGTACAGCAATAGCAACAACAACATTCAGAGATTACACAGTCCATGGTTGAGCAGCCATTCAGTGAGCATTTCCGAGAGTATTTCCAGCTTGCCTTGTGCAAGCCAAGGTGCCATCATTCTGATCACCTTCCTGCTCATTATCATATTTTAGTTATATAATAAAATGGCTCAGCGTTTCTCCATATTTTCATTGTTTTTGTGATGTCTCTCTATTTGTCGTAGATGCTTGTTTATGTTCCTTTGTCTTACTGTTTATTTCTATTCGAAACATTACAGTGGTATCAAAGCTCCATTCTTGGCTCAGCCATGGGGATCTTTTTCTATGAACAAGGAGGGTAGGCAAAACCTTACCCAACAAAGGCGGTAGAGGTGGAAAATATGGGGGAGTCAAGGAGAAAAGGGGAAGGAACATTTGGTAACATTTTTAAGGCCCTAAATGATTTAGCCAAAGGACAAGAGGGAATGTTGGAAAGACTCAAGCAACAGAATAGGAATGAGAGCATCCATTAGGAATCTCTAGTTGGGGAGAATTTGGGGATCTCACAACAGTCTGACTACCCTTTACCAACCACTCACCCGCCAGCCTTAAGTAGGCCAACCAGGATCACGATGCCTACATTCTTACCTCTATTACCGAGTGAGAAAGGTAGGGGGCATGATCATATACCTATGGGAGACTATTTGCGAGAATGGCAGTCCATGGGGGAAAACTTCAAAGCGACTTTGTCCTTTAGAGATTATTTCCAGCTCAGGCAGGATGAAGAAGGAAGGAATAGTGGGGGGTCTAGCACGTAGAGTTCAGAGTTGCAGCGTACCATTGGGGGGACACATTTTCCCACGTATGATGAATCCGTTGATTGCACGGCTCGATATTGGGTGGAAAAGTTGGATAACTCTTTCCATATTGACCGAATAACGGAGGGGGAAGCCATCAAAATGGCTACCTCGCACTCAGAGGATGAGGGCACTCAGGATTGTGGGGAGCTCGTGGATACACCTAGTGTGACACAGGACTCACCCTTGTTGGAGACCTCCTTGACCGTGTTGGTTGACATCTTAGTGGAGAGAGTAGAGCCTACCCCAGTACAGCCATCCATTGAGTTGATGACCAGAGTCGTGTCCGAGTTTTTTGATGACAACTGTGCGCAGCAGATGGGTGAGGTGCTAGGAGATATATCCACCTTTGATGAGGCACTAAGAGATACAGAGGTAGGGCAGGAGGACATTCCTTCCAGATGTTACGATGAGGAATTTTCCTTGGATGAGTCCATGGGGTCATATGAGGATGCTTCTAGGGAGCATGAGGAGTCATGTAGAGTTGATGACAGTAGGTCAGTTTCGTATTCCAGTGTGCATGTGGTATTAGGGGACTCTATGGGAGATTTTCAGGAGGATGAGTCATTTGTGATGATTCAACCGGAGAAACTTATGGTACAGCTAGAGGGCACATTGGAGCATCGGAGAAGCCCCCTTCAGGCATACATAGATGGGGCTCGCAGCACAGTTGGGTCACCTTTGACCATTAGAGAGAGAGAGAGACAGAGCTACCTAGTCAGATCTCATGCGTTGACTTGGATAGTGGGATGAGATGACTTGAGTTGCACAGGGTGCAACATCTGCATGTCAGGGTTACTCTAGGTGCAGGAGTTCAAGCATTCGATCCCTCTCTTGGGGTTGGATGGCGAGAGATTCTGAGTTGGTACTCGGTGGAGTGGGTTATGGAGATGGTGATGCACCGAGGTGTAGCTCAGTTGGAGCTTCCAAGAACCGGGGTTACCGGAAGCCCCGATTGGCATTGGGATCTAGGTGGGACTACCCATCACTTCCCAGGTATGCTATTTGACTACAACCTGGAGGGTATAGTTGACCTAGCAGTTGAGCATACACATTCACTAGGGGAGTTTCAACCAGCACTAGTGTCCAACCAGTTTAGGTACAAACTTCTTGGGTTTTCTTTGTATGAGGATTGTACACAGGATCACGGGATGATCAACAATGGGTTTTCTTTGTATGAGGATTTTACACAGGATCACGGGATGATCAACATACTATGGCAGGAGTTTGACAAAGGAAGGGGCATTAGTAGGCCACCAGACAGTGCCTTGTATGGAGATGGGGATTCTTCGCATTTGTGTGGGGCATGGAGGACACGGAGGAGCAGAGCAGGATTGGCATCGCTACTGGTACCTAGGGCGATTCACTTCTTGGTTCCCTCAGAGAGGATTTGGAAGGGAGATCCATTCATTAGAGAGTATGGTGATCCGACAGTGGCGGTGATGGTACCGATCGAGTATGGGCCGACGCATATGGATACAACCTTAGGCCATCACACCCTGGGATGTGTATGAGCATGCATCATTGGGCAGTGGTCTGTAGATGGGCATGGAGATGCATGGGGGTGTGTTGTAGTATGTCGGACTACGTTGTGGGGTAGGAGTGCTTCCCATCACATTGAGTACATGCGGGGAGTGACAGGTGCGGCGACACAGGATAGACACATGAAATTACAGGACAGTATAGCTGTTGTGAGGGGTATCCATTGGTGTACGGGGGTAGGTTGTAGCATACAATGGCAGGTCAAGGAGGATCTTGTTGAGCATTTGGAGACGCCATGTTTAGCGGAGACATGGATACGAGGGTGTTATTAGTAGATTTGAGGTAGAGAGAGTGTCATCTGGAGGATTACTTTTGAGCATTCAGGTAGACTCATGGTCACACCCTTTGGGACATACCTACCCATCATCCTCCAGTGTTGCTTATGGTCGCAGGGTGGTTGGTTGGTGCCCCTTGACACTCTCCATTCAGGCAATAGGGCATGGGAGGCTCACCCTAGACAGTTGGATGAGATATTGTGTTTCATGAGCTGAGAGGAGACTCTCCAGTTGAGACACTTGGTAGGTGCACGAGTTGACGGGTCCAGGCTTAGGGATGGCATGGTTTATTGCCACGGTAGCATATGTTCCACCCTTGGGCTCACATTTGAGGGATGGTGGATGGTAGAATTTGCCTACAGGAGGGTACCCAAACTCCGAGCAGTATCAAGGTGTATCAGTAGGAGTTGGGATACTGGATACCACAACGTGGTCTGGAAGGAGCAAGGTAGGTACACATGCGTGGGACAGACTCTTGATACTTGGGGTCCACCTAGGGGATACATACAGGGGTTAGATATGAGGGCTAGATGGGTTCTAGAAGGTAGCAGTGCTACGCAGCGACATCTCGCGAGGAGTGGGAGTTGTGAGCTCCCCGTATGGTTGGGGGATCCAGGGGTCTGTTGGGCAGGTGGATCACTCCACTTTATGATGGGTAGGGATAGAGAAGATGGTGATCCAGTCCACCTTGGGTTTGAAATGTGGGGGAGCATTGAGACATCCATTGCATGGAGAGGTAGACTTATCATGTTGTTTCTCAGGGTCAAGATCGATAGTGGAGGGGTAGATATCATCATGATGGAGATGCCTGGGCAGGATGAGCTTTGCCATCAAATATTTTTCGCCATGAGGCCCCAGGAGAGAGGGATACAATCTGCACACGATGGGGGGTGTCTCATAGTCAGAGTGGCGCAGCGACAGCATGGTGGCACCTCTATGAGATTAGCAGGGGACCCGAGGATTACAACTCTACACAGCTCGATAACCTCTAGGGGTGAGTTGTATAATACACGAGGAGATCATGTAGATCTTCCATTGGCATTTAGCGAGTCACTGATCGAGTGGGGGAATTCATTAGCATGGCAGGATGGTGAATGGAATAGGTGCAACTTAATGTAGGACAAGATGGCTTGGGATCCTAGCATTGAGATATCCCTTCATATCATGGCGATGTAGAGGATAGGGAATATTCAGTGGCGCATCTGGGACCCTAGCACATTTTACAGTGACAGTGTGGAGCGTTAGCTAGAGAGGAGGCTTGTTGAGGCATTGCTTGAGGACAAGCAATTTTTGGCAGGGAGGACTGTAATATTCCCAATTAGCAGCAACTAATTGGTAATATTAATTTTGGCGAGTTTTTCTTTTCAAATATTAAAGTTAGTTAATAAAGTGGGTGATGAGACACATAACCCATACTTAGGAAATAATCATTTCCTAAAGTCACTTGAGTATATATTTACTTGACATCGTGGGGTCCAGGAGGGTGAAGTGGCAGCGTGAAGGAAGAGGCAACATGGGCAGCATGGGCCCATGACAGCACAGTGAGAGAGGGACAGCGTGGGTCAAGAGGGACAATGCAGTTTGGTGGGGCCCAGGTGAGAGCAAGGCTCCTCATTCTCTCATTCTATTATGCATCTCTAATTTCTGTCTTTTGACATTGAGCACACTTTTGCTATTGAGCGAAGTCTGCAAGTGTTGTTCAGCACACCACGTGTCTCCGAGAAGAGATCCCAACCTCAGGCCCGGGGGACTTCAAGTACCTGCTCGGGTGAGGAATTTTATCCATCATTTTGCAGGAGGGAGCCATAGCATCTTCAGCCAGGATTACACATTTTCTTGGACAACGCAGTTTCTTGGAGGGATCACACAGTTTATGGTAGAGGCAATTTCGGGAGTGAGGAGGTATCAGGGATTTCAGCCCGTGGTTAGTGTGGAGGGACCAACCCTTCACTATTCATCATTTTGACACAGGAGGAGGCCACCATTTGGAGAGGATCATTCAGGGCCAGCTTATTTCACTGGGATAGCATTATTTCCCAAGGAGGGTCAAATTCCAGGGTCATCCATTCCAGGATTCCTTTCTAGGATTTTCTGGGTTATTAGAGGAGAGCCCATTCCCAGAGTTTCACATTTTTATGAGCAGGAGAACAGCCCCAAAGAGCTATTCCATTTCAACAGTAGCAACAGTATGGCAGAAACAACAGCAACTTTCAGAGATTACACAGTCCTTGGATGAGCATCCATTCAGTGAGAATTTCTGAGAGTATTTCTAGCTTGCCTTGTGCAAGCCAAGGTGCCATCATTATGATCACCTTCGTATTCATTGTCATATTTCAGTTATATAATAAAATGGCTCAATGTTTCTCCATATTTGCATCATTTGTGTGATGTCTCTGTATTTGTTGTAGATGCTTGTTTATGTTGCTTTGTATTACTGTTTATTTCGATTCGGAATATTACATATAATTAGGGTAAAAAATCTTCAATCATGTTATTCTATCATATTCCTTTATATTATAATTAAAAATTATTATACAAAATTTGTTTTATATATTTACATGATTTTAAATCGCTTGTATATTAAAAATTATTAAAATATGAGGGTAAAAATGCAAATATGGGTAACACTTTTGTGAGAATCGAGGGCGGAAAACTTTTTTCCTCAATAGTTCAGCCGAAAATTCGTCAAGAGTTCGGCCGAACTTTCGAAATTTGTTCAGCCAAAATTTCGAAATTAGTTCAGCCGAACTCATTCTGCTGTTTACATTGACGATGTACTGACGATAATGGAAAACAGATTTTTAGCTGGAGATTGAAAAACTGGCAACAAAAGTTCGACTGGACTTTTAAAATTGTTCGACCGAACTATTATTTTATAAATATATTGCCTGCAAACTGTTGCAGGTTTCTTGTTCACATCTGTCTCGGGCGACGAGGTCTTGTTCGTTGATTTTAGTTGATTTGGTGTTGCGCCGCGACGAAGAGGGGAGTTTTGTTGATTTGCACCTCGACGCTAAGGTAAATTTTTTAATTTTGTTATTTTTTGTAATTATTTTCTGTTGGTTTTTTTTAATTTGATTTTTTTTGTTCGTAGGAATTTGGTTGTCTTCCACGACATCTTCAGCGTCTTCAGGAATCACCCAGGTTTGTCTGCGAATTTCTGCGACTTTCCAGGTATATATCATGAATTTATTGCCTCCTTTTGCATTGAAAATTCATTCCAATCAAAAAAATCTCCATCGACAATAATATTCATCCCATTCAAGAAATCTCCACCGAAAAGCCATACACACTAGTTTTTTTTTTTAATTAATTAATTTGTAATATAGATTAAATATTGTATCTAGAACTGATTCTGTTAATCCTTTGGGATGTATACGCTTTATGTGTGCTTTATGTCCGCATTCAGTCCATATCCTGTGAGCTTTCTGTTCTGTTTGTTCCTTTCTATTCGCCATATTCTATTCGCATTCAATTCACCTTTATCTAGATATGCATTTGCCCGACCATGACCCATTCAGTCAGTTAGCCTAGAAAAGACAAAGTGGATGTCATGATCTCCATCTATTTTTCACAGAATAAATATTCCACCTTTTCATGAATTTAAGCCTCTACAAAAAAGATAATATTTCTTATCATATCAGAACTTCCTTCAAAAAAGATAATACTTCTTATCATATCATAATTTCATGAGTTGATCATCCCTAGAAAAGACAGAGTGGCTGTCATGATCTCCGACTGTTTTTCACATAATAAATATTCCACCTTTTCATGATTTTTTCGTGAATTTAAGCCTCTGCCAAAAAGATAATATTTCTTATCATATCAGAACTTCCTTAAAAAATGATAATATTTCTTATCGTATCATGAGTTGATCATCCCTAGAAAAGGCAGAGTGGCTGTCATGATCTCTCACTGTTTTGCACAGAATAAATATTCCACCTTTTCATGATATTTTCATGAATTTAAGCCTCTGCAAAAAAGATAATATTTCTTATCATATCAGAACTTCCTTCAAAAATGATAATATTTCTTATCATATCAGAATTTCATGAGTAGATCATCCCTAGAAAAGACAGAGTGGCTATCATGATCTCCGACTGTTTTGCATAGAATAAATATTCCACCTTTTCATGATCTTTTCATGAATTGAAGCCTCTGCAAAAAAGATAATATTTCTTATCATATCAAAAATTCCTTAAAAAAAGATAATATTTCTTATCATATCAAAATTTCATGAGTTGATCGTCCCTAGAAAAGACACAGTGGCTGTCATGATCTCTGACTGTTTTGCACAGAATAAATATTCCACCTTTTCATGATCTTTTCATGAATTTAAGCCTCTGCAAAAAATATAATATTTCTTATCATATCAGAACTTCCTTCAAAAAAGATAATATTTCTTATCATATCAGAATTTCATGAGTTGATCATCCCTAGAAAAGACAGAGTGGTTGTCATGATCTTCGACTGTTTTGCACAGAATAAATATTCCACCTTTTCATGATCTTTTCATGAATTTAAGCATCTGTAAAAAAAGATAATATTTCGAATCATATCAGGACTTCCTTCAAAAAAGATAATATTTCTTATCATATCAGAATTTAAGCCTCTGCAAAAAAGATAATATTTCTTGAACTTCCTTCATGATATCTATGGTTGCTCACCTTCGTTCAATATTGGGTAAAAGGTCATGGTCTTACCTTGATTTCTATTCTAATTCCCTTTCCTAACTTTGATTTTCCTTTTGACCTTTAAGATAAACCCAATCATTCAATATGTTAGTCATCCCTTCTAGGGAACTTAGTATCGGTTGCTTAGTGGTTTCCAACCCTTATGATGATGTGAGGTGGTGTTTCAAACATGGGAGTAACTTGTGTTTGCATGTGATGCTCACGGGCCATGGTTTCTTTTGTGGGTTATAGACGGTTTAGTTCTTCCTCGTAGGATAAACTTTCTAAAAAACTTCCCTTTATTCCTTAAAGTCAAAATAGATCTATACTAAGGATTACTCTTTATACGTATTTCTACCATATAAATTCTAACAATAATTAATCACATATGTGTTAAAGTAGAATATGAAATAAGCCCTTTTTACACTTGGCTTGGCTCTTAGGTACATATATGGGTGGGTTTGGGAATGTGGTTCACATGAAAAGTAATAGGGATGGATTTAGTGGAAACCTTTTATAAGATCAAGACTCAAACAATGAGAGAGAGAAAAAACCTTTTATATTCAATGTAAAACACATGCATTAACATATAATTGTGATATTTTACCTTCTTTCCAACTTAGTCCATCCTTCCAGAAAAATCCCTTTTAATGAAGCAGATATATCCATAGTGATCCACTGATATTTGTTCACCAACAACTATTCCATTTTGGAATTATATGTTTGAAAACTATGCTCATTGAATTTATGCATCTATATCTGTAAACTACTCAACTATTTTATTAAACCATAGGAATTATTTCGATATATCTCCCATTTTAATAGGGTCTATCACATTTCGAGAAAAACACATTAGCCATAAAAGTTTCCCATTGAAACCAAAAGTGATTTAATACAAAACATAGGTTTTAACCTTATATAGTTAATTGTTTCAAATAGATTCTTAATAAAATGAAAAATATTCAATGTAAAACACATGCATTAACATATAATTGTGATATTTTCCCTTCTTTCCATATTAGTGGACATCCTTCTAGAAAAAATCCTTTCAATGAAGCAGATATATCCATAGTGATCCACTGATATTTGGTCACAAACAACTATTCCATTTTGGACTTTTATATCTCAAAAATATGCTCATTGAATTTATGCATCTATATCTTTAAACTACTTGAAACTAATTTATTACACCATAGGAATCATTTATATATATATCTCCCATTTTAATGGGGTGTATCACATTTCGAGAAAAACACATCAGCCATAAAAGTTTCCCATTGAAACAAAAAGTAATTTGATACAAAACATAGGCTTAAACCTTATATAGTAAATCGTTTCAAATAGATTTTTAATAAAATGAAAAATATTCAATGTAAAACACATGCACATTAACATATAATTGTGATATTTTCCCTTCTTTCCAACTTAGTGGACATCCTTCTAGAAAAATCTATTTTAATGAAACAGATATATCCATAGTGATCCACTGATATCTGTTCACAAAAAAATCTTCCATTTTGGACTTATATATCTCAAAACTATGCTCATTGAATTTATTTCCAACTTAGTGGACATCCTTCTAGAAAAATCCCTTTTAATGAAGCAGATATATCCATAGTGATCCACTGATATTTGTTCACAAAAAACTCATCCATTTTGGACTTTTATATCTCAAAACTATGCTCATTGAATTTATGCATCTATATTTACACCAAAGGTGTTATTTTATGAGATTGACTGGGAAACACTGTTCATCCCAGCCAATCCCTGTGCTCCACCTATCGCCCTTCTACCCTCTCAAAATTTGACACTTGGCAGTTGCTCCCACCCTGCTACTCTCAGCTCCTTCCCGCGCGTCAGCTCCTTCCCGCGCGTCAGCTCCTTCTCGTTCGTGCTGTTGTCCAATCACTCGGGATGAAGGCCTTCGGTGTTCCTTCAGGTCATTTTAATAAATGAGCAAGTACTAGTTTTAAACTACTTGAAACTAATTTATTACACCATGATAGGAATCATTTCGATATATCTCCCATTTTAATGGGGACCTGTATAACATTTCAAAAAAAACAAATTAGCCATAAAAGTTTCCCATTGAAACCAAAAGTGATTTGATACAAAACATAGGTTTTAACCTTATATAGTTTAATTGTTTCAAATAGATTTTTAATAAAATGAAAAATATTCAATGTAAAACACATGCACATTAACATATAATTGTGATACTTTCCCTTCTTTCCAACTTAGTGGAAATCCTTCTAGAAAAATCCCTTTTAATGAAGCAGATATATCCAAGTGATCCACTGATATTTTTTCACAAACAACTCTTCCATTTTGGAATTATATATCTCAAAACTATGCTCATTGAATTTATGCATCTATATCTTTAAACTACTCAACTATTTTATTACACCATAGGAATTATTTCGATATATCTCCCATTTTAATGGGGTGTATCACATTTCGAGAAAAAATACATTAGCCATAAAAGTTTCCCATTGAAACCAAAAGCGATTTGATACAAAACATAGGTTTTAACCTTACATAGGTAATTGTTTCAAATAGATTCTTAATTTAAAATGAAAAATATTCAATGCAAAACACATGCACATTAACATATAATTGTGATACTTTCCCTTCTTTCTAACTTAGTGGACATCCTTCTAGAAAAATCCCTTTTAATGAAGCAGATATATCCATAGTGATCCACTGATATTTGTTCACAAACAACTCTTCCATTTTGGACTTTTATATCTCAAAACTATGCTCATTGAATTTATGCATCTATATTTTTAAACTACTTGAAACTATTTTATTACACCATAGGAATCATTTCGATATGTGTCCCATTTTAATGGGGTGTATAACATTTCGAGAAAAAACGCATTAGTCATAAAAGTTTCCCATTGAAACCAAAAGTGATTTGATACAAAACATAGGTTTTAATCTTATATAGGTAATTGTTTCTTGAATAGAATATTAATTTAAAATGAAAAATATTCAATGTAAAACACATGCACATTAACATACAATTGTGTTACTTTCCCTCCTTTCCAACTTAGTGGAAATCCTTCTAGAAAAATCCCTTTTAATGAAGCAAATATATCCATAGTGATCCACTCATATTTGTTCACAAACAACTCTTCCATTTTGGACTTTTATATCTTAAGACTATGCTCATTGAATTTATGCATCTATATTTTTAAACTACTTGAAACTATTTTATTACACCATAGGAATAATTTCGATATATCTCCCATTTTAATGGGTGTGTATCGCATTTCGAGAAAAAATACATTACCCATAAAAGTTTTCCATTGAAACCAAAAGTGGTTTGATACAAAACATAGGTTTTAACCTTATATAGATAATTGTTTCAAATTAGAGATTCTTAATTTAAAATGAAAAATATTCAATGTAAAACACATGCATTCTTATACACCCTTATGTCTACGTAAAGTAGTGTGAGTGATTCCACGGGTCCTCTACACCCTTCATAGGGTATAATTGGGACAGGTAGTGTTAACTTCTACAAGTTCTATAGGCAAAGTATGTAAAGTGCCAGGTAGCCTCTGGATCTCATTTTTTCTCAAAGGTGACATATCCAGTAAATTCCCCCACAGTCAATCTCTGTAACATATCTAAATAGAAGTTCTTCATTTTAATATCCATAAACCTCAACCACTTTAAAGAAAACTGTGTACATGTGAAATTTCTCCCATAAATTCTTAGGCAAAGTTTTCTAAAGCATGTACATGTCATGTTGGCTTTCTCCGATTAACTTTAAAGCATGTTTTTTTGTAAGTTCATAAAATAATTTTGCAAAGCATGTAAATTTCATTTCTCTCAAGCTTTAAGGCCTAAAAATTGAACCTAAAGTGGTTGAACTCTCATAGAATTTTGAACTTCCATAGGATTTTAGTCTGTTTGTTGAGTGTTAACTTCTACAAGTTCTAAAGGCAGAGTCTGTAAAGGGCCAGGTAGCCTCTGGATCTCATCTTTTCTCAAAGGTGATATATCTAGTAAATTCCCCTACAGTCAATCTCTATAACATATATAAATAGAAGTTATTCATTTTAATATCCATAAACCTCAACCATTTTAAGGAAAATTGTGTACATGTGTCATTTCTCCTATAAATTCTTAGGCAAAGTTTTTAAAGCATGTACATGTTATGTTGGCTTTCTCCCATTAACTTTAAAGCATGTTTTTTGTAAGTGCATAAAATAATTTTGCAAAGCATGTAAATGTCATTTCTCTCAAGCTTTAAGGCCTAAAAATTGAACCTAAAGTGGCTAAACTCTCATAGAATTTTGAACTCCCATAGGATTTTAGTCTGTCTGTTGAGTGTTAACTTTTACAAGTTCAAAAGGTAGAGTCTGTAAAGGGCCAAGTAGCCTCTGGATCTCATCTTTTCTCAAAGGTGACATATCCAGTAAATGCCCCTACAGTCAATCTCTGTAACAAATCTAAATAGAAGTTCTTCATTTTAATATCCATAAATCTCAACCACTTTAAGTAAAATTGTGTACATGTGTCATTTCTCCCATAAATTCTTAGGCAAAGTTTTTAAATCATGTACATGTCATGTTGGCTTTCTCCCATTAACTTTAAAGCATGTTTTTTGTAAGTGCATAAAATAATTTTGCAAAGCATGTAAATGTAATTTCTCTCAAGCTTTAAGGCCTAAAAATTGAACCTAAAGTGACTGAACTCTTATAGAATTTTGAACTCCCATAGGATTTTAGACTGTCTTTTGAGTGTTAACTTCTAAAATTTCTAAAGGTAGAGTCTGTAAAGGGCCAGGTAGCCTTTCGATCTCACCTTTTCTCAAAGGTGACATATCCAGTAAATGCCCCTACAGTCAATCTCTGTAACATATAGAAATAGAAGTTCTTCATTTTAATATCCATAAACCTCAACCACTTTAAGGAAAACTGTGTACATGTGTCATTTCTCCCATAAATTCTTAGGCAAAGGTTTTAAAGCATGTACATGTCATGTTGGATTTCTCCCATTAAATTTAAAGCATGTTTTTTGTAAGTGCATAAAATAATTATGCAAAGCATGTAAATGTCATTTATCTCAAGCTTTAAGGCCTAAAAATTGAACCTAAAGTGGCTAAAATCTCATAGAATTTTTAACTTCCATAGGATTTTAGTCTGTCTGTTGAGTGTTAACTTCTACAAGTTCTAAAGGTAGAGTCTATAAAGGGTCAGGTAGCCTCTGGATCTCATCTTTTCTCAAAGGTGACATATCCATTAAATTCCCCTACAGTCTCTCTGTAACAGATCTAAATAAAACTTCTTCATTTTAATATCCATAAACCTCAACCACTTTAAGGAAAACTGTGTACATGTGTCATTTCTCCCATAAATTCTTAGGCAAAGTTTTTAAAGCATGTACATGTCATGTTGGATTTCTCCCATTAACTTTAAAGCATGTTTTTTGTAAGTGCATAAAATAATTTTGCAAAGCATGTAAATGTCATTTCTCTCAAGCTTTAAGGCCTAAAAATTGAAAATAAATTTTTATTTTTATCCCAAATGAAAAAATATAAATGAAACAAGAGGAGATTGTTGGTATTTCCAATCGTGATATACTAATTATAACCTTAAGTTTTACCTAACCTTTAGCCCTTCAATTATGGGCAACATAGGAAATGCAGGTTATAGAATTTAAGTGGTAAAATATATTAAAGATGGGAAAGGGGTATGTTTAATGACCAAGTCCAATATGGATGAATTCTCGGTATACATCTATATTAATATATCCCTTACGATGCAAGGAGAGAGATAATCCTTCCAATCCAAGACTAGCAAATACGAATCGGAAGTGGGTCATCCACACCAATCCTGTGAGAAATGGAGAAATAAGAAACTTCATCATTGGTTCAATTGTTGGAAGGGAAGGACCAAAGAATTAAATCTACTAAATCACTACTCTCTAGCATTGCATAGTAGTTTCACCAATTGAATAAAATTTAAAAAGGGAATCATATCATATTCAAAGAGATAGAAAGGTTAAATATTGCGTAAGCATTTCACTAGTTGAATAAAATTCAAAAAGGAAAAATTTGAAATAGAATATTATTCACAAGATAGAAAGGTTAAATTTACTCTCCATATAATAACTCAAGGCAATCTTCTTTTGACAAAGTCACTCATCCAAAGTGTAGATTTAGGTCATTACTAATGTCATCAATTTACCAATTTATAAATCAACAAGGCTACCTAGGAGCTGACCTACCCCTATTCGAGTTTGACTGTGGGGTGGATGGAGGTTTACCTCCCACGCGAGTAGCTTCACCACTCTCTGTATCACTATTAGGCGAGTTTCTCAAAGGGATATATATCGATCTGTCACCTCTTTGGTTGACCTGAAATTACTTCCCACTGCGTGTAGTGCTTTCAAACTCCTTTGGGGACATTCACTCAATGTGATTTCACAGAACACGCTTTTCGCACAATAATATCTTAATCAGCAAAGGTATAGAGTGTATGAACTTACATCTCGATCCTTTGAAGAACCTCCTTTCCGCTTCAGAATATGACACAAAATGATCAAACGCAAAATCTATCACAAATCCACCCAGAATGTTTTCAACACAATGTTCTACCACGCGAGTGATGGTGTTATCAATCTTTTCCAATTATTGGATCAACTCAGGCATCCACTGAGAGATTTTATCTCCCTTCCAACGGCCTTAAAACTCATCTAACCTTGATAACCACTCATGTAATTCGTGCGCAAAGGTCACAAAGAAGATTTCATGGGCCTCTATGAAAATGTACGTATGTTCCCACCTTTCAGTAGACAATTTATCACTTCTATTATCCTTGATGGAAAATTCATGTATTTGTTTCTCAAACCAACCTTCTAATTTGGTCTTTGATGGCTTCCACGACAACTAATCTCTCTAAAAGTGATCCTAGTCCTGGAAACATAACCATTTGTTGGCTTGAGGGGTCCTAACCCAGGTTCGAAGTTAGCCTGCAACCAAAAAAACCCTCTTACTACTGGCACTCTCGACAATGATCTTTTTGTGCAGACCAAAGTCTCATCTGAAGCAGTATGGGGGGGTATTGGAAGCAGGTTTCCACACCCTGAGAGAGAATTAAATGACGCAGGTGTCCACAAATCTATCTTATTAGACAAACTGCCTTGCACACCAGAAAAACTAGGTCGACTAGCACTCGTTAACCCTGCACGCATGTGCACAGAAAGAATGTCTGAAATCCCTTTAATTGCTCTAACAGATCTATGCAATGTAGTATTCAGCCTTTAAAGTAACAAATCTATGAAAATATATTACGCATCAACAATATAAACATGCATGAGACAAATCCCGATTACTGATAACATTAATCATACATAGAAATCATAAATCATACGCAGAAGTGAATCATAGATGCATTAGGTACACATAATTTCCAAAATAGTTATTTATTGATCAGTCTTTACAGAAACCCTTACAATTCACCAGAACTACCCATGCAAACATCCATCGGGGTCTGCACACATCCGGACTAAGGTCTCCGCGCACACAACCAGCAGGAGCCTTTCAGACACAAACACTTACTACAGATTCAACTTCTCAGCTCTATCATGCCTCAAGTATCAAAATCTCTAATAATGGATGGATCTCTATCTGACTCGATCTATACTTCTATTTATACCTTCGCTTGCACATATACTATGGTCCTCAAATTGTGGTTTGAGACCCCTAGTTTACCCATTAACCAAATACAACTCATGAAGGGACTTTGACCTACCGCAAATCCCCTTGACTCTTCTTTGTGCAGCGTGCATGACTCAAAACTAACAAAAATACTGATATTTGTCCCAAGATTGTGGTCCTAAGGGACCGTGCTCCAACAATACAATAGTTTGATAATGATGGAAATCATCATGAAGAAGGGTGGTGAATTTAACAACAATTAAAGTTCGGGCCTTGAAAAGGTTGGAAAGCAAGAATTTGGCATATATGTATGGTGGGAGATATAATTAAAAATGAGTGCTTTATAATCCAAGGTATCACCATAATGTTAAGCTTCTTCATTTAAATGAAACAAATAATTCTAGTGTATTACCTAAGTTTTAGTTACCTAATTTCACCTTACGATCGAAAAGTATACCTCTCATGTGAGACATGGATGGATGTCTTTCAAGACAATGTCATTCTCTTAAGTGATTGTTCTTATTATGTAAATGGACATATAAAACTTTAAGAAAATTGTGTTACCATTAATTGCTAAATGAACTCTAAATTGAACCTTAATACATAAATATTTAAGAGAAACTATCTATACTCAGAAGCCATGTTGTTTTGATGTTACAATTGAAAAAATGAAGGATCTTTGTACTCTTTATTTAGAAAAGAATTACAAATCAAACAATGGAACCTCAAATAATATGAGACAAAATGCTATTGGAACAAGAATAAGAACAAGATCTATAAGAATCAATAATTGAATGCTTGCATATTTACTATGATTAGATCACTGCAAAAATATTTTTCCTTTCCCTTCCTTTCATTATACAGTCCTCACCATGTGAATATATTTCCTAAAGTCAAACATCGGGAGTAATCATTTGATTATCGGCCATTGATGAATGGAATTAACCAATGTAAGATAACTCACCAATAATATAAGTGAGCATCAAGGTACCTCCAATGCATCATGTCAAGCATGGCCCTAGGGTGACCTGTTTTTTTATCTATTCTTTAATGTTTTCTCTCATGTTTCTCTTTCCATTAGAGGAGTTTGATTGAATCAGTTGTATCCTAATACAATGTAATATGGACACTACTCTAAGTTTATCTATGTAGTTGTATTGACTGGTCTTTTTGTATTTTAGTCAACAAGGAAAACCAACGCTAGATATATACTGGATCTATAATGAATGGATTTGGAGAAAGATTTGGAAGGATTGTGTATAAAATCTCAAGTTATTTTACCTATAACCTCAACTTGAATTGGCTACCCCCCCACTATTGTCAGTGATAGAACTTTTCATTGAGGTATATAAGTCCCAAGGAATTGTTGCATTCTCTAATATATTAACCTAGATAACGAGTTGGATTCAATGGGGTTGAGATTGCTGAAGGGAGGCCTTGGTGAATTCCCCCATCATCGAGCATGAGAATCATACAAATGATTGAATAATTTGTGAAAATTATACCATAGTAACTGCATTTTATTTGATACCGTCACCAAAAAAAGTTTTGTTTTCAAGTGAGGTTCCAACTCAATTATGCCAATAATCCCTATTTTTACATCTAAGCATGATTTTTTCTTTTTTCTTTTTTATAAATTTTTATTTATTTATCTATATTCCTTATCATGTTCTTATTAAAAATTGAAGAAAACTAGTAAGAGGAAGGATGTGGAGAGACCCCCTCACCTACCATTTGTAATTAGGCTTGCTCCATGATATCCTTGACAAAATACCCCATATATTTGGGTTTTTTTATACAACTTGAGTTGATGCCCATTAACCAAGAAGGATACTTTTTCATCATATATAGGATATACCCATTTCCGAAGGTAGTTTTGATCTCATAGGGACCAAGTCATCGAGTGTTAAATTTCCATTTAAAGTCCTTGAACTTGGAATCAAACAACTATGCCTAGTCACCTTCTTTGAACTATTTATTCTTAATGAATCCATCATGCCACCTTTTTCTCTATTGTTGAATGAGACTTGTATGTTGGAATCCTTCTTGATGCATTTTTTCTAATTGATTGAGTTGAACAATCCTTTCTTTTTGTGCCACGACCATATCCATCCCCAATTATATTACCATTCTAAAGGTTTTAATATGAAATTATATGGGAATAATGTGTTTTCCATACACTAGGTCGCATTGAGAAAAAATAGTAGTGCTCCTATAGGTATTCATGTAATCTAATAATGATATGGAAGCCTTTCTTCCCAATATTAATTGTGTAGCTATATTGTATTTATTAGAATTCCTTCCAAAACATTATTCTTTTACTCAACTTTCCCATTAGCTAGAGGGTTATATGGATAATAGTTCATGTGCTTAATGTGAAACTTTTGAGTAACTACATGTACCAATTTAGGTGTGAATTGAGTCCCTTTGTTGTTCATAATTTCCCCCAGTACCCAAGAGTGGGTGACAATATCCTTGAACAAGAAATCCGCCACTTCTTTTTCCATCGCTCAAAATAAAGGATTTTCCTACACCTTTTTTTTTTATGTAGTCAATGCATACTAAAATGTACTTCTTACCCTATGATGGAGGATTGATTAGCCCAATGAAGTCCAAGGCCTATTTTTCAAAGGGAATTATAAGAAATTTTGACTGAAATGACATTTCATCTTCCAGAATTGAGTGACCCATCCTTTGGAAACTACCATAGTCCCAAACATTCTTCTTTGCATCTTGAATGAGGGTGGGCCAATAGTAGCCATAACAGAGGACTTTGTAAGTTGTTCTTATTTATACAAAGCGTCTCTCGATGCAAGGTTTTTCATGGCATGACTTCAATATTTCAAACATCTCATCTTACCTGACACACTTGAGAATAATCATGTGAGGACCAGTGTAAAATAGATCTCCTTTAATCCAAGAGTATGGAGTATTCATTTTGACAAACCTTTTTATTTTCCTTGGCTAAAAAATGAGATGATAGCTTTCCTTTAGAAATATAATTAGCTATGTATGTAAACCATGTCTTGATAGTAGGTATGGAAAATAATTTTTCATCTCGAAAGTTGTCATCTATTGGAATATTCTTACTTGCAATGTCAAATCTAGAGAGGAAGTCCATAACTTGATTGTCCTTTCTCAATTTATCCACAATGGTGATATCCAATTCCTACAACAACAACAACCATCGAGTTATCCTTCCATTTGTAATGGGCTTGGCCATTTGTTACTTTATTGCATAGTGATCAGTATGAATAAACATCATATCTAGTAATATAATTCTTGAACTTATTGATTGCATGAAATATTATAAGGAATTCCTTTTCAATCATAGTATAGTTTGGTTCATCTAGAGCTATTTTTTTCTTATAAAATAGAACACATAAGTTAAGATATTTTCTTTTTGACCCAACACAATTCCTATAGCTGAATTTGATGCATGAATCAAAATGTGTAAAGGGTCCAATTTATACCTCTCAATACTGGGGTTGAGGAGAGTTTTTCCTTAAGCACATTAAAAATATTTTGGCATAATTTTGTCTCTTTTACAAGCAATTTAAATACTAGTTGAGCTATCTTTGTAATTTTTTCTATGAATCGTTGGTAGTAACCCATATGGCCCAAAAAACTTTAGACTCCTTTCTAATTGGTTAGGAGTGGCATTTTGACAATTACCTCTACTTTAGCTTAATCTACCTTTATTCTTGTAGCAGACATGTGGTGACCCAATGAAATTTCTTCAATCATATCATAAAACATTTTGCATTACTTAATGTAAGATTTTCCTCTCTACATCTTTTAAGGTCTCTTTCAAGATTAATTACAGCTTCATCAAAATAATTACTGATCGTATTAAAATCATCCATGTATATTTCCATGCATTCATGTAAAAAATAAGACAGATAAGAAAATATACCAATTATTACTCGTTGAAATGTAGTCGGTGCATTGCATAAACCAAAAGGTGGTACCTTGTAAGTGTATATCCCCCATGGACATGTAAAATTTGTCTTGGCCTGGTCATCCAGGTCAATCTGGATCTGATTATAGACGTTTAAAGCATTCAGATGATGTGGAGTAGGGGGAAATAATATTTTAAGGTAGCCCTATTTATATCCCTATTGTTTATGCAAACTCACCATTTTTCGTTCCTTTTAGGAACGACTATTAACGGTTATTGCCACTAATAGTCTAAGATTGGATAAATGCATGAAGAAAACCACACACCACACGTTAGATTGCATTTAGAGGAAGCATGTCGGGAAGTCTTCTCCAATCCAAAAATGAATTCATAGGCACATGGAGAGGAGGACCATATCAGAAGATTCTTATAGTAGCAATAAGAATTGTTGTTGCCATTGCAAGGTAAATGGGCATTAGGAAGTAAAGTGTTGGTGACTTCATCCAGAGCTTCACACCACAAACTACGTAGAGAAGAGAAGAGCATGGAGAGTGAAGTTTAAAGAGGATGAAAAATTATTGCATCTTTAGTGCAAGGAGAATAATTTTTCCAAGTTGTAGCAAAAAAAGAGGTCAACATCAACAGAGAAGAGACTACTTATTTTATGGAAGTAGGAAAGAAAGAAGAAGGAGCTCAAACATGGGATGATATCTCTTTCATTGCAAGTTGGTTGAAGAATGACATATCGATAGGTGGATAAATTTACCAATGACCAAGACTCCTACAATTGACATGTAGGGGCATGTAAGACAACCATTCAATTTCCATGGTTGTAAAGAGTTGTTTCTATGCACATAACCCATTGGTCCTAGCAAGGGAAGGTGGGCCACACTTCCATTCAAATTGGCTCCATTCACTACCAGGATGGGTTAGCCCTTCCTACCTACCCCAACGGCCCTGGGTTTAGCAGTCTCCCAAGCCTAGAGCCGCTGGGTTGGGTGGTTGTGGCAGTTGGCACCCAAATGACACGGCCGCCCAGCCCAACAGCAGAGCGACCCTAGGCTAGTTGGTCAACTCTCAGGATCGGATTGCTAGCCCAGGGCCACTAGGCTTGGCAAGTGGATTCTGAGAATCGACCTCCCACACCCAAGGTCATTGGGCTGGCGAATGGGCTAAATTTTAAATTTTTATTTATTTATTTTAACTTTATAAATATTTATTTATTTATTATAAATTATGTTTTTTCAAATGTTTTTAATTTTTTTAATTATGTTTTTTAAATGTTTTTAATCTATTTTTTAACTATTCTTTTTTAAAATTGTCTTTTAACTTTTTTTTCATGTTTTTTATTTTTATTATAATGTTTTTTTTAATGTTTTTTTTATTTTATTTTATTTCATTTTTTTTTTTTAATTATCTAAAATTGCTTTTTTTTTGGGTTAATATTCTAATTTTTTTCTTTTTTATAATTATGTTTGTTTTGAAATGTTTTTTTTTTTTAATTTACTTTTTTATAGTTTTTTAAATTTTTTGTTTTTTTAAGTTAATTTTGTGTTTTTTGGTAATTTTTTAATGTTTAATTAATTTTTTTGTAGTTTTTGTAGTTTTTGTAATTTTTGTTTCATATTTGTGTTTTTTTTTTTTGCCTATTTTTATATTTGTTTTTTATTTTGCCATGTTTTTTAATTATTTTTGTGTTCTAATATATATTTTTTTCTACTTGTTATTTTTTTTTTTAAATTGTGTTTTTCTTTTTGGTTTTATTTTTTGTCATGTTTTTTATTTATTTTATGTTTTAATATTTATTTTTATTTACTTATTATTATTTTTTAAATACTTTTTTTTCAATGTTGTTTTCTTTTATATTTTTCATCTTTATATATTTATTTATTATTAATTTTTATTTTTATTTTTCCTACAGGGTGTGTGTTGATCCTCGATTAGCAACCCGATCTCATTATGTGTCAATTTGATTGTTGATTTTAAAGTTTTCGTTGTAAATAATCAAATTCGTCCACACAATGTGTCAATTTCATGGTTGGAATTTAAGTTTTCATTACAATGGGTCGAGCTTGCCTACACTATGTGTCAATTTGAAGGTTGGCTTTTAAATTTTTGTTGCAATGTGTCAAGTTGTCTTAGGCTAAGGTTTTTAATTCGTCATATTTTTTGCATTTAAAAAAGAAATTACTCCTGGAATATTGATTCTTTCATTTAGGTGTTCATTTTTTAAGTTTTTTTAGTCAATTTTTTTTCCATAATGTCATGGTTGAAAATTTGTCAAAATTTTAAGGTTTTCCAACGTTCCAATATTCCATCATCAATATTTTTGTTTTAAGGTTGTTTTTGATGTTTTTTTTGGAGTTTTTTTGCTAGAGTTCCCGTTTTGAGTTTATATTTCTCATTTCAAAGTTTACATTGGTCTAGAACAAGAGTCAAAGTAAAAATTGTTGCTAGGAGCTAGAGTTAGAGACATGTTCTAGAGAAGTAGATAAAAGCTGCATTGATCTATATTGATTTCCTTTGAGCTTTTGGAGACTAAAAAAACTCTCAACGAGAGAAGTAATCTGAAATGGATCCATACTAACAAATGAGTGTAAGACTCAATGCTACAATGCAATTCAAGAATTAATGAAGGTTAAAAGACATTTTAAAACAACAAAAATACAACTTATAGATGAGTGTGTGTGTGTGTGTGAGAGAGAGAGAGAGAGAGGGAGTGTGTGTGTGAAAAATTAAGAAAACAAAAGGAGGGAAGGATAATGAATGGGAAGTAAAATATTTGTTCATTATCATTGATTGCTATGTTTTCTATTATGGAATTCATTTTTAGGAATGTGTAAAGCAAAACTAATTCTCCAAGGTTGATCAATGACTATGGTTTAAATTATGCTTGGGCATTGAAATTCATTGAATACATCATTAGTTCATTATTCAACCATAACCTAAGACCAATCTTACCATTGTGTGTTGGTTAGATAGTTTGGTTCAACCCAATAGAGATAAATGCAAGTCATTCATTTATGTTTCCAAAATATTGATGACTTCGGAAATGGAGTTGTTGCTTCTTGCTTTCTAATTTAATCCCTTGTATTTAGTAATCAAAATTTCTCTCCCTTTCTTCAAATTGTTGGACTCTCCCTAAGAATTCTCCTCCCTTCAACAAGTCATTGGTTGTGTTACACATGTCATGTACCCATTAGTTTTCAAAGTTGAGGTTATATGGGAAACATACCAGGAATATAAATTGTGTATGTGATGCCCCTTGCCCCTTGGCACATAAATTAATTTCATGGCCATCTAAATTATTAATTGGATTGAATTTTTCATTGTCGTGTCAATTTTTTAAGTGTTAGGTCAAATTTTTATTTGTTGGCACAATTTATTACATGCCTAGGCTAAATTTTGTTTTTGTTGGGAAAATTGCTTGGTTTTTGGGTGATTCCTTGGATATTTTGTGTTGTGAGCTCAGTGTAAAGTCTAATATATAAAAATCATAAACTATATCAAAATTTTCTCATCCCCATAGCTTTGGCATGTTATGGTTTAAGTCATTGGGCTACTCGTTGTTCAGTGTTTCTGGTTATCTAGAATTATCTCATCCCCATGCTCTTATAGAGCCATGTCCTATATGTTTTCATTATTTGTGTTTCAATCTCAATCAATTTAAAGCGGCACATATTTTATATTTTGTATTTGCATTACCTTTTGGATGATCCTAAAGTCCATTCAAGACCACTACAAATACTAGATTAATCATTTCATTAGTCATTAGAAGATGCATATACAAAGTTCATATTCATTGCACTTTCTACACAATTAGAGAGAAAACAATATAGAGACATGGAAGTTGTTGTGGTTGGACAATGGTGTCATTCAAACAAAAGTTGGTGGTAGTCATTTAAACTAAAAAAGAGAAAATAACTTAGTGATTGTCTTGGCACTTAAAAAAACAATCTTTGAAGTCAACAAACATGTTATCCTCACATGTTAGGTAAGGAATATAACACATGGGAGTTTACATTGGTTGTTGCATATATAGAAGGCCTTCTAGCCACGAGAAGAGTAGAGGCTACATTGAGAACAAAAATCTCACATAGCATTCATATATGGTTACTAGCTTCAAAAAAATTTCATAGCATTAATATATGGTTACTAGCTTCAAATTATTTGCAGAGTATTTTTTTATGATTGACTAGATTGTCATTATGTTGCAAATTGGATGTTGTTTGTTGATTACAACCAAAAGAAGAAAGAAGCAATATTTGTAGGTTAGAGGAATAAACAATTTCCCTTTCTTTTGTCACCTCAATCCTTGTTTCTAATTTACATAGAGAAAGAGTATGTTAATCATCGAAATTAAAGGTGGCATAGAAAATAAATCTTATAACAACCGAAATGTAAACAGACAAACAAATCATTTCTATTGTAGTATCACCTAAATCCTTGTGTCTATTTTACACATAGGAAAAGTGTGTTAATCATCCAAAATAAAGGTTGCATAGGAAAGAGATCTCACAACAACCACAAAGTAAGATAAACTAAACACTAGTGACCCTTTTTTGGGGTTGATGTAATTTTCTCTCTTTACACCACGCCATATATCCTCCTAATTAGTAAAAAGAGTTCAGAGCCTTTGACAAGATCCTTGTAGAACAATTGATGATGTAAAATTAAGGACTTCTCAACTTTCTAACTGTTCGAAGGATTAATTTTTTTCTACGCGTGACGTTTCCTTAGAAACAAATGACATCTGCAATTGGTGATCCAACATTGCTATAACAAAAGCTAAATATAAAGTGGTGAGCTAACAATCCATCTCATAGTGTCGTCAATGTCAGTGGGTGTTATTGGAAAGGGAGTGTAAGTATGTCATGGTTTCCCGATTTATCCATAATGGTATTATCCAATTCCTACAACAACAACAACCATCTAGTTATCGTGCCATTTGTAATGGGTTTGTTCATTTGTTACTTTATTGCATAGTGATCAGTATGAATAAAAAAATCATATCTAGTAATATAATTCCTCAACTTATTGATTGTGTAAACTAATATAATGAATTCCTTTTTAGTCATAGTATAGTTTAGTTCAACTAGAGCCAAAAAAATTCTTATAAAATAGATAACATAAGTTAAGATATTTTCCTTTTGACCCAACATAAATCCTATAGCTGAATTTGATGCATCAATCAAAATATGGAAAGGGTCTAATTTATACCTATCAATACCGGGGTTGAGGAGAGTTTTTCGTTAAGCACATTAAAAAAAAAAAAAATTCATTATTTCAGCACAATTTTGTCTCTTTTGCAAGCAATTTAAATACGTGTTGAGCTACTTTTGTAAAATTTTCTATAAATCGTTAGCAGTAACCCATATGGCCCAAAAAAATTTGAACTCCTTTTTGATTGGTTGGGAGTGGCATTTTGACAATCACCTCCATTTTAGCTATATCTACCTTTATTCTTGTAGCAAACATGTGGTGACCCAATGCAATTCCTTCAATCATATCATAAAACATTTTGCATTACACAATGCAATATTTTCCTCTCTACATATTTTAAGGTCTCTTTCAAGATTAATTACAACTTCATCAAAATAATTATTGATCGTATTAAAATCATCCATATATATTTCCATACAGTCATGTAAAAAATAAGAAAAGATACCAATTATTACTCGTTGAAATGTAGATGTTGCATTGCATAAACCAAAAGGTAGTATCTTGTAAGTGTATGTCCCCCATGAACATGTAAAAGTTGTCTTGTCCTCGTCTTCCAGGTCAATCTAGATCTGATTGTAGACATTGAAACTATCCAGCTGATGTGGGGTAGGGGGAAATGATATTTTAAGGTAGCCTTGTTTAACTCCCTATAGTTTATGCAAAGTAACATTTCTTGTTTCTTTTAGGAACAATTACTATTGGTGATGCCCATTGATTGTCTAAGATTGCATAAATGCATGAAGCAAGCCACACACCACAAGTCAGATTGCATTTAGAGGAGGCATTTCAGGAATTCTTCTCCCATCCAAAAATGAACTCATAGGCATATGGAGAGGAGGACCATATCAGAAGATTCTTGTAGCAACAACAAGAATTATTGTTTCCATTGCAAGTTGAATGGGCATTAGGAAGTAAAGCGTTGGTGACATCATCTAGAGCTTCACACCAAAAACTACGTAGCGAAGAGAAGAGCATGGAGAGTGAATTTTAAAGAGGATGAAAATTTCTTGCATCTTTAGTGCAAGGAGAAGAATTTTTCCATGTTATAGCAAAACAAGAGGTCAACATCAAGAGAGAAGAAACTAGTTATTTTGTGGAAGTAGGAAAGAAAGAAGAAGGAGCTCAGGCATGGGATGATATCTCTTTCATTGCAATTTGATTGAAAATGACTCGCCGATAGGTGGATAAATTTACCAATGACCAAGACCCCTACAATTGACATGTAGGGGCATGCAAGGCAACCATTCAATTGCCAAGGTTGTAAAGAGTTGTTTCTATGCATATAACCCACTGGTCCTACCAAAGGAAGGTGGGCTACACTTCCTTTTGTGGAACTATTATATGATGGTACATCATGCTAGGGTCACAATGAACATAGAAATACATTCAAATTGGTTTCATTAACTACCAAGATGGGCTATCGCAAAGGATAAGAGGGAGATGGGAATGGATGTTGAGTGGAGAGTTCATATGTGAGCAGAATTCTCCATTGTGGGAATAAGTGAGCCAACAATTAGAGACAAAGCCATAACAAAGGACTAGAGGCAATAACTAAAGCCACAACCTAGAACTAGAGCCAAAGTCAAAATTGTTGCTAGGAGCTAGAGTTAGACATGTTCCATAGAAGTAGATAAAAGATGCATTAATATATATTGATTTCCTTTGAGATTTTGGAGACTAAAAAGCCTCTCAATGGGAGGAGTGATATGAAATGGATCTTGACCAACATATGAGTGTAAAACTCAATAATACAATTCAATTCGAGAATTAGTGAAGGCTAGAAAATTTGTAAAACAACATAAATACAACTAGATGTGTGTGTGTGTGTGTGTGAGAGAGAGAGTTAAAATGAAAAATGAAAAATGAAAAAAAGAAAAGGAGGGAAGGATAATGAATGGGAAGTAAAATATTTGTTCATTATCATTGATTGATATTTTTTCTATTGTGGAATTCATTTGTATGAATGTGTAAAACAGAACTAATTCTCCAAGGTTCATCACTATTTATGTACTTGTTTAGTTATGCATTTTTTTTAATGATGAATTAGATTGTCATTATATTGCCAATTGATTGTTGTTTGTTGATTACAGTGAAAACAAAAAAAACAAAAAAATGTGTAGAATAAAAAAAAAAAAAAATTCGATGGTTTTGTCACTCAATTCTTGTGTCCAAGTTACCTAGAGAAAGAGTATGTTAATCATCGAAATTAAAAGTGGCACATAAAATAAATCATACAAAAACCAAAATGTAAAAAGACAAACAAATAATTTCTATATCACCTAAATCCTTGTGTCTATTTTACAAACAGGAATGGTCGTAATCATCCAAAATAAAGGTTGCATACGAAATAGATCTCGCAAGAACCACAAAGCAAGAGAAACAAAACACTAGTGACCCTTTTTTGGGGTTGATGTATAGAACTCTCTTTACACCACTCCATAAGAGTTTTTCTAGAAAAAATGATGATGTAAAATTAAGGACTTTCTCCATTTTGTAATTGTTCGAAGGGTTAACTGTTTTTAGAAACAGCTGGCATCTGCAATTGCTGACGCAACGTTGCCACGGAGCTGAGAGAGTATTTCAACACCTCCCTTGTTGTCACGGAGTTCAACCCGCCTTCTCCCTCCTCGTCCACGCTGGCAGAGATAGAGCAGATTCAGAGGTGTTCGGTGCCCCTGTGGCAGAGCGAACTCCTTAAATCCAACGCTGATTCCATGCCTGGCCTCGTCCTCGCTCTCTGACGTCAAATATGTAACTTGTGCAGCCTTCCCTATTCATCTGTTGTAGTTGCCATGTAGTCTGTTTGTTTGTTTGTCCTCCTCACAGTGTATGAATAACAGTGGTGGGACTCCTCAAATAGTTATGGTTTTAAAGTTTTATCTCACAATTATTTCAACTCATATTAACTTTACAATTTTTCTATGTGGGAACAAGTGGGCCAACAACTTTATTGCATCGTGGGAACAAGTGAGCCAACAACGAGAGACAGGCTAGAACCAGTACCAAGAGCCATAACCCAAAGCTAAGCCAAAATCAAAGTCATTACAAGGAGCTAGAGTTAGATTCATGTTCCAAAGAAGCAGAAAAAAAGTGTATTGATATAGATTGGTTTTCTTTGAGCAAAAAGTGCATTGATATAGATTGGTTTTCTTTGAGCTTTTGGAGAGCAAAAATCTTCTTGTGATCTATAGTGATCCAAACCAATAAATGAGTGTAAGATTTAGTGCCCACATTGTAATTCAGCAATTAAAAAAGGTTAGTAGACATTTTAAAACAACATAAACATAAAGATGAATAAGAGAAAAAAAAGAGTGAGAGAGAGGAAAACAAACATTTTAAAACTGCATAAACATAAAGATGAATAAGAGAAAAAAAAGAGTGAGAAAGAGGAAAACAAAGAGTTAAAATGAAAAAAAAAAAAAAAACCTCTTAATGGAGAAGTGTGATATAACTTTATTGCATTGTGGGAACAAGTGAGCCAACAACCAGAGACAAATCCATAGTTAAGGGCTAGAACCAATACCAAGGGCCATAACCCAAAGCTAGAGCCAAAATCAAAGTCATTGCAAGGAGCTAGAGTTAGATCCATGTTCCAAAGAAGCAGACAAAAGGTTTAGTGATATAGATTGGTTTTTTTTGAGCTTTTGGAGAGCAAAAATCCTCTTAATGGGCAAGTGTGATCTAACTTTATTGCATTGTGGGAAGTCAGCCAACAACCAAAGACAAATCCATAGCTAAGGGAAGAACCAATACCAAGGGCCATAACCCAAAGCTAGAGCCACAATCAAAGTCATTGCAAGGAGATAGAGTTAGATCCATGTTCCAAAGAAGCAAACAAAAGGTGCATTGATATAGATTGGTTTTCTTTGAGCTTTTGGAGAGAAAAATTCCTCTTAATGGGGAAGTGTGATCTAATTGGTTTTCTTTAAGCTTTTGTAGAGAAAAAATCCTCTTAATGGGGAAGTGTGATCTAAAATGGATCCAAACCAATAAATGAGTGCAAGATTTAGTGCCCACGTTGTAATTCAACAATTAAAAAAGGTTAGTAGACATTTTAAAACAGCATAAACATAAAGATGAATAAGAGGAAAAAAAAGAGTGAGAGAGAGGAAAACAAAGAGTTAAAATGAAAAAAAAAAGGGAGGAGAGAAGGCTAAGGAATAGGAAGCGAAGTATCATGTTTCTTGCCATCTTCCTTACCCCCAACTCTCCCTATTGCATTCACGAATTTCACACTCAAGGGGTTTTTTGGGTCAAGAGAGGAAGAGGCATAGAAAACCATGGAAACATTGTACTATAGGTTGGAAAAATGAAGAGACTAAGCCCCATTAATGGAAGTTGATTTTCCCATTTGGTTTTCCAAGTAAAATGTTTGCTCATTTCCATCGGTTGTTATGTTTGCTATTGTGGAATCCATTTGTATGAATGTGTAGAGTAGAGCTAATTTGTTATGGCTTATCAATAGCTATGTACTTTCTTAGTTATGATTTAAATTATGCTTAAGCATTGGAATTCATTGAATGCATAATTGGTTCATGTTATTTAACCATAATCTAACAACAGTATTACCATTGCTTGTTTGATGGATAGTTAGCTAGACCCAATAGTGAGAAATGCAAGCCATCCATTTATGTTACCAAAGTATTGATGACATAGGAGGTAGAGTTCACACTTTTTACTTTCTAATTTAATCCCTTGTATTCAACAATTGGATTCTTTTTCTTTTTTCACGTTGTTAGACTCTCCTTTTGATGACATAGGGAGTAGAGTTGACACTTCTTACTTTCTAATTTAATCCCTTGTATTCAATAATTGGATTCTTTTTCTTTTTTCAAGTTGTTAGACTCCCCTTGAGCATTTTCCTCCCTCCCAAGTCGTTGGTTGAGTATGCATGTTGTACACTCAATTTTCTGCAAAGGTGAGGCCATATGGGCCACATTCAAGGCATATAATTTGTGTATAAGATGCTCGTTGCTCCTTGGCACATCAATAATTGCATGGGAATTTAAACTATTCATTGGATCAAATTTTTGTTTTTTGGCTTAATTCATTATTTACATTCTATTTTGGTTGGATGAACTGCTTGGTTGCTAGATGACTCCTTAGATACATTGCAATGTGAGCTTAGTGGAAAGTATAATAGGTGGAAACCATAACCATTTGCTTATCCCCATATCATTGGCATCTTATGGTTGAAATTGTTGGGATACTCATGGTTTAGTGCTTATAGTATTATTTCGAATTGTCTCATCCCCATGATCTTATTAATTCACCTCCTATATGCTTAATTAATTTGTGTCTCAATTTAAATTAATTTAAGCTAGAGTTAGCCTTGAGCACAATTTATCTTTCCATTTCATTTTGGATGATCCTAGAGTCCATTTAAGACCACTATACATAGCAAATTAATTATTCCATTAGTCATTGGAGCACATACCTACAAATTGTATATTCATTGCATTATGTTCTACACACTTAGAGAGAAACCATATATAGACATGGAAGTTGTTGTGGTTGGAAAATGGTAGCATTCAAACAAAAGTTGGTTGTAGTAATTTAAGCTTAAAAATAGAAAATAGCTTAGTGATTGTCTTTGCACTAAAAAAACAAGCTTTGAAGTCAACAAGCATGCTCTCCTCACATACTTGATAAAAAATATAACACATAGGGGTTAATAATGGTTGTTGCATATGTAAAAGGCCTTCTATCCATGGGAAGAGTAGAGGCTACATTGAGAAAAAATAACTCACGTAGTATCAATATTTGGTCACTAGTTTCAATTTTTTTTGCAGAGCATTGTCCATTATTGACTAGATTGTCATTGCACTGCCAATTTTTTGTTGTTTGTCGATCACAACTAGGAGAAGGCTTTTCAAATAGGGAAGAAGAGAGATCCTCATACAAGGTATGGGAACAAATAATTTCCATGGTTTTATCACGTGGATCCTTATGTCTAGCTTACATAGAGAAGGAGTGTGTTAATTTTCCAAAGTAGAAGTTGCATAGAAAATAAATCTTCCAACATCCAAAAATGTAAAAAGAAGAAAAAAGTATTTCCATGGCTTTGTCAACTGAACCTTTGTGTCTAGGTTTCACAAAAGCAGAGTGTGTTAATACTTCCAAATAGAGGCTGTATAGAAAATAAGTCTTACAACAATCGAAAGGTAAAACAAAAAAAACTGAGCAGTGACCTTTTTTTTTTTTTATTGATGTATAGAGCTCTCTTTGCAACACCCCAGATAAAAAACATATGTATATCCTCATAACATCCATGTTAGTGGAGCTTGTGGACTATGAATCCTTCTTATTAGTCCCTGCCTCTTCAGGGTTGTAAGGACTATAGTAATCGTTTCTTAAGTTGGTATTATCAGGACATGGAAGCCAATGTAAATTTTCACTTTTTAACCAAAGTCTCGTTAGTCCCTCCAAATTCTATCTAATGAAATTTTCCATGATTTTATTTCACCCCATATCGAGGCAATACTTAGGATAAACTTGGAAAAAACAACCATATATTATATTGCATTAAGGTCAAGTGAATTAATTCCATATACAAACATATATGACATGGAAGGTGTTGTGGTTGGAAAATGGTAGCATTCAAACAAAAGTTGGTGGTAGTAATTTAAACTTAAAAATAGAAAATAGCTTAGTGATTTTCTTCGCACTAAAAAAACAAGCTTTGAAGTCAACAAGCATGCTCTCCTCACATACTTGATCAAAAATATAACACATAGGGGTTAATAATGGTTTTTTCATATGTAAAAGGCCTTCTATCCATGGGAAGAGTAGAGGCTACATCGAGAAAAAATAACTCACATAACATTGATATTTGGTCACTAGTTTCAATTTTTTTTGCAGAGCATTTTCCATTATTGACTAGATTGTCATTGCACTGCCAATTTGTTGTTGTTTGTCAATCACAACTAGGAGAAGGCTTTTCAAATAGGGAAGAATAGAGATCCTCATACAAGGTAGGGGAACAAATAATTTCCATGGCTTTGTCAACTGAATCTTTGTGTCTAGGTTTCACAAAATCAGAGTGTGTTAATCATTCCAAATAGAGGTTGTATAGAAAATAAGTCTTACAACGATAAAAAGGTAAAACAAAAAAAACTGAAAAGTGACCTTTTTTTTTATTGATCTATAAAGCTCTCTTTGCAATACCCCAGATAAAAAACATACATATATCCTCATAACATCCATGTTAGTGGAGATTGTGGACTATAAATCCTTCTTATTAGTCCCTGCCCCTTCAGGGTTGTAAGGACTATAGTAATCATTTCTTAAGTAGGTATTATCAGGACATGGAAGCCAATGTAAATTTTCACATTTTGACTAAAGTTTTGTTAATCCCTCCAAATTATGTCTAATGAAATTTTCCATGAGTTTATTTCACCCCATATCGAGGAAATACTTAGGATAAACTTGGAAAAAACAACCATATATTATATTGCATTAAGGTCAACTGAATTAATGCCATCTACGACTATCATTAATTTGTAACATTTAACGTTAATACTATCTCGCTTGCTTTTGGCTCTTGAGAGGATAAGCTTACAAAAGTTAGGATAAGCTTTTTGTTTTCAATGACACAATGCTTTCATGGCATCAAAACAGTTATATAATGTGCCACCTATACCTAGTTTATCTGACACCTAGACATAGTTTTTTATGCCACCTATTCTAAATGCCTCCTTCACCCTGCCATATATCCTCACAACCTCCTTCAACCACCTTTGCCTCGCAACTATTTCATAGCCTCACCTGCATGAAAATTTTCCACAATCAGTATATCAAATTGCATGAAAAGTTGCCACAATCAGTATATCAGATTTATGGAGGTGGTGTATTCGTTGATAATAGGTTGTAGATACTGAAAATTAAGTTGAATATTATAACTAAAAGGGGCACGACCATGGTGCGAACATGAATTCCTGGTAAGGAGACATACATTTTGAGACATGGACATTTTCAACTCAAAACAATATCATTTCAGAGAACATTATCTTCGGTAGGGGAAGAAGAAACCCATTCGATATTCCCACCCAGTTTATGGTTGGATTCATGCAAAATTTATTTGAATGGAATACATCAAACTGTATGTTCATCGGGATAAGGTAAAGTATTTATTTAAAAATTTTATTTTTTGATGGAATACAATTACTAACTAGTTTATTGGGGGTTCATCAACACATTTCCTGGAGGCCCATATTTCTGGGCATACAAAGTAAATATTTTTTCTAGACAATAGGCTTTTCATTACCTATCCTTCCTTATTCCTACATGTTAGTGAGTTGGAACACTAAGACACTACATTTATCCTTAGGTGCTGACTTTGGGCTATCATAGTGCCAAAACCTACATCTTCTTACATGCATTCAATCAATAAAAGGATCCAATAGGAGTAGTGGGCTAGACGGTTTAAGTAGCCCATGTTATGATTCTAATTCAATAATTCTAATCCCCAAATAAAACAAGGTCCAAGTTTATAAAAAAAAGGTCATATATATGCAACTAAAAATAAGAACCATGAGTAGACTTCTCTTTGAAGCCCTAAATCACCACATCGGTAAAGGGTTGAAAGTTACAACATTAATGTCACATGAATGAGTATTAGAGAATTTGGTGAGAGTGCAATAAGAAGCAATTAGAAAATTCAGGGGAAAAGAGATGGGTCAGACCTAGTACAAAAAATAAACATAAATAATGTAATTTTCAAATGACTCGCTTCACTTTGGGATCTAAAACCTAGTCTTTGGAGAGATGTCGAACAACATTCATAGAAAATTTCCCATCTAGACAATGAATATAAGTGGATTATGGCGGCAAGCCTTGGAATGTGTTATATAGGGGATATACTATTACTGGGTAACTTACCAAAACCTTGAGGCTTTAGGTTTTTAAGAGTGATTTCTATTTTGTTGTCCATGATTTCAAATACAAAGTTGTCTACAATTTCAAATACAAGTCCCACAACATTTTTTCGCTTGATTAAATCAAGACATACATATAATGTCACTACCATGCCCAGGGCTATGATTATGAGAACCATGAACATTTTCATTATGGAGCGAAACAGAGTAGTGCACACGTTCATTAGAACAAAAGAAACATTTGGAGTATTCTAAGCCTAGGAGTAGTAAGACAAAGGAATATCTTGGAACCATGGCTAGGAGTGATCGCTAAGGGACTCTATTAAAGTTTCTTTTTACAATTTGCAAAAAGTATGGCATATACATGTGGAATGCATGCAACCTAGTTAATGATTGTACATATTTTTTTAATAAGCACTTTATATAAATTAGTGTATTGTTTATTCTAATTATTCATTAAATTAAATAAAAATTGCATACATAGTGCATGACTAATAATTGAAATTAGAAATAAAAAAACTATTAAAACAATAAATAGAATAAATAAAATGAGTTGTTTGGTAGGCATGTTGGGAGTGCGTGCAACCCACATGTCTCAACATTCCCATTTTAGGGAAGTCAGGAGGAGAACAATAAAGCTATGTTGGGTTTATAATTGAAGGCACAAACATGGCTGAGGGCTTCATATTCAGTTTGAATTACAACCACCTTTTTCCACAAGTACATATGGGAAAATTTATTGAGTTTCTATGGTGTATTTCTCTATTTTTTATGATTTATAAGGTTATGTTGGGTTTATAATTGAAGACATAGACATGGTTGTGGGCTTCATGTTTTAAAATGAATTGCAGTTGCCTTTTCCCACATGTACATTTGGGAAAAGTTCTATATTTTTTATGCCATTGCAATTATTTTTATTGGAAATGTTTAGTAGCTTTAGGTGGGCTTTATGTTTTAGTCTAAATTGCGTTCACCTTTTCCTATAGGCGCATATGGGAAATTTTATCCAGTTTTATGGCGTTTCAATTATTTTTATTGGAAATTTTTGGTAGCTTGAGGTGGTGTTTAGGGAGATTTCTCCAATTGATAAATTGGTTTGTTAACTTAGAGCTTGGTATCTAAAACATTATTGATTTAACTACAACTTTTATTGCGTGGGTTATTGAGATTATCAGACCTACATGTTTATTTTCTTATTGAATTCAGTAATGGTGATCATATGTATAGTTTCTGGTTGGCTTATAGTAAAGGTTAAAATTCAAAGTTTTGAGTATGGCAACAATTCTTGATAATTCCCAACCGACTTCCTCTTAGTTTTTTTTTGTTGAGGAACATTTTTTATAATGTCAAGATTAATTTAGTTGTGTCGTAGAAATATACATGCAGTAATGTTTGAAATTAGGGCCCTCTTTTCAATATAAATATGTTTATGTTCACCGTTTAAATTATTTTCAAACCTAACTTGGTTAAAATTGGCTTATATGAATGATTATCCCCATAAAATTTGAATTTAATGAAACTTTGATTAATTTTTTTGCAGAGTAAAAACAAGAACATGTGCTTGTTTATATAAATTTGTTATAGTTACTTCCCTATGTTTCTTTCTTGAGCATACATTTCAAACAACAAAAATAGTCCAAGTATTGAGATATAGGTTCCATGACACTCAAATGATACATACAAGTTGCATTTTCCCACTCTCTAACAAAGTCTTGCAAAGTAGTCTATGGAAACATATGGTATATTCTTGCATGTTTTTCTTGGTGATTTTGTTTTTTGTTTGTTTGTTATGTAAGTTTTTGAAATATTTTAATATTGCAAAACAACCATGATGAAATGGAAGCAAAATAATTTGAGGAAATAGAAACATTCGAAGCTAAATATTAGAAGTTGTATGAACAAATATATTTGAAGGTACTCTTATCATTGCATAGTTGTTACTTGAAATTTCATCATAGTGCATCATAATTTCTTGCATTATTGTGATTGTTGGTTGTTTCAAGTTCCCTAGAGTCAAGTTTACTTGTGGTGCAAGTTTTTTATAGCTTAATGAAATGGTTCTCCAATGATATGAAATTGTGAATGGTATCACTGATGTTGAAAGTAAGGATGAGACTCATAATAATACTTCAAATGATAAGAACATAGAAGAAGGTAAAAAAATATTATAAATTATGTATTTTTGTCATTCATCTATAGCGCTTGTATCCTATGATGAAGTTTGCGGATGGTACCATCTGAATATAGTTATAATGCAATTTGAATGCTATGCATTTTTGTTTGGATAATTCTTGCATTTTGAACTTCTTTCTTTCTCCAAAAAAAGGAGTTCCTAAGTGTTGGCTCACTACAATGAAGACAAATGAAATGCTTTCAGTATTAGTGAAAAAAATTCCCTTTTTTTTGTCCTAGTTTAATTTTCCATGTTTTGGTTAATGTAGGAAATATTGAAAACCTCGGGATTTTAGCAATTTAAACTTTCGATGTCATAAATTACTAGTAGCTTTCATACGAGTAAATTGAATTGTGATGTTTATGTGGTCTTTAATTGGTTTTCATATAATAGGACGTGATGAAGGTGCTTTGAAGTATATAAAGGATCATTAGAGAATTTTTGAGGTCTAAAATGAGACTCCTAATGATTATTATAAAATAATAATGGAAATAATGAAATAAGATTAAATTAAATCATCAATTTTTAGAGGGAAAAAAGGAAAAACTATTTTTTCAACTTTTATTATCAACTTATCTCCCTATGGTTTTACTCAAATTTTGAGTGGGAGAACTTGTTGGATGCAAAATTTAATTCCTCATCCAAGGATTACCCATGTTGCATACTTTCGTTAGACCCTAATACACGAAAAAATGAGAAATGCATGAAATACGTGATTGCAATCACATATTTTCATGTATTTCTCATTTTTCGCGTAGCATGGTCCATCGAAAGTATGAAACATGGGTACTCATAGGATGAGGAAATAAATTCCGCATCCAACGAGTGCTCCTACTCGAAATTTGAGTAAACCCATAGGGAGATCAATTGAAAATACAAGTTAAAAAAGTTTTTCTTTTTTAATCTTTTTACTTTTTACTCCAAAAATGGTGAAACATCCCCCATGGTTGGCATCATCATATTGAATCCTATTGGTTCTTATAAAGTTGATTTTGGTTGTACATTTTTGTTTTGAGGCTTATTTTAGACCTCAAAATTTCTTTAATGATTAAGTGTTGCAGAATCGATAACACCAAGGGTTTCAATATTGATTTCTACTTTGACACAAATCCCTTTTAAAGAATTTCATGGTAAGAAAAATAAGTAAAGGGACACCTAAAATTTTTCAAACATTATTTTACTCAAATATCTTTTCTTTTCATAATACGTCTCACAATGAATCTATATTTGACTTGTGAAAAATACTTGCAGTTGACAAAAACTTACCACATGATTGATGATAATGAACCCATTTTGGAGTGGGAAATAAGGTAAGACAAACTAGAAATTCTCTTGAAACATGAGTGTTTTCATTTATCATTCAATGCCACACTAGCTAACTAGGATATGCTCACTCTGTAGGACAAATATTGACTATTATCCAGGAAAAAATATAGCACAAAGGCTTATAATGAAGAAGCCAAAAAGAGGAGCCAAAAATGAAAATCCCATGACAAAAACAGAACATTGTGATAACTTCTTCAATTTCTTTAGTCCACAACAAGTTCCAAACGATCACAAAGAACTCAATGAAGAAATTGTAAGTGAATGGCGGTTTTCTACATTGAGTTTTATATGCGATTTACTGTAAAGATGATGGTCATATTACATGCCTTTTTGTGGTTTCTCAAGTTATAAATTAGTTTTATCTATTGGATAGTTTTTAACTGATATCAAAGTCACTGGTATCTCACAGTGTGAGGTAGTTATCAATTTTGACTTCTTCTTCTTTTTTCCCTATAGGTTGAGAACCTCCAAGGTCTAATGGAGTAGGACTATGACATAGGGTGGGACTCTTGCTTGAAAATGGTGATTAGTTGTTTTTGAACTCAACTTGTTTATATTATCTTGATGTGTTATGATTTTGTGTATATATTTCAATTTAACTATAATGGATAAAATGATTTTGCATGCTATATCATGGTTTACTGTAGAGGATTTCCAGTTGGATGAGTTAGAGGACATTGATGAAGAAGAAAATGTATCATTAATTTTTTTAAAGTATTTCACCTTTGTTTCTTGCCCAAAGAAAACATACATTATGTATGCCACAAAATCAGTGCATAGTTAAAATTTCTTATTCAAGGAACATTATTAATGCTAGGAGATCAATCATGGAAGATTCATTGGAATTGATGACGAAGAACTAAATGTTTGGTTTGTTCATTCCCTTTATCCTATATTCTTCAAGTGGCATGGGGCACACCAACCTAAGAAAAAGTGAAATAAGAAAGGAATGGGATAAATTCATTACCTAGAATCACTGCTCTAGGAGATTAAATAACTCTAAACAAGACCATGACAACCCAATGTTGAACATATTCAAATTTACTCACTGATTGAGAGATGTGACTATTGCAAATTATCAAGTGCTTGATTGATTCCCAAAACATGAGTGCATCACTAGAATCTATTGAACTAGATCCCAATACAATTTAGCACTTATTGGAATTTGACATCAGATTGACTGCTTGAATTGGTTAAATAATGATTTTAATTGCTAGTCCAAGGTATTCAAAGTGATTTCCATACCTTGAAGTAGCAATGAAAATAAATTATGATATTTGAGTTATTATGGACCAATGTTTCAAGCCAATGCTTAAATTTATTCCATAAACCTATTGTTTATGTGCAACCTGTAAAAGCATAAGATGATATTCAAATGTAACCCATCAATTATTATAACCATCCCATAACATGTATAGATTGTTAGTAATGTTTCACTATATGTCTAATATGAGCCAAAACACTAGGTCTATTATGCAAGCAAATCGCATTGGAGAATCTAGAAATTGCATTTGTTTTAAGAGGACCATCATAACCATAGTGTAATATCATAAAATCTTGGAATGAAAATGTTGTAACATCCAAAATTAGGGCTCGATTAAACTAATGGTGGTTACTAGAGATTAACATCATAAATAATATACTGAATAACCAATGTATTTATGCACAATGAGTGATGGGCCTTTGAAATCAATTAAGGTGTTCTCCCTTTGCTCAATAAGTGAATTAAATGACAACAATGAAGTGGATAAGAATGCATAGTTTAGAATTTGGGAGCAATATCATAACTAAAAAATAAATATCGCTCATTAAATAAGAATTTAACTTTGGTATGATATGGTGTCATGTTCTCTAAGAGTTCAATGGCCTAGAGCATGCTATGCATCCTTCCTCAAGTCTTTTGCTTAGAAGCCCTTCCTCTAGATTGTTGGTTACCTTGGGTTACTTAATTGCAACCTTTATTTCTTTTATAATTAGTATTACAGATTCTTATTTTTTATTATATGTTACTCAATTTTTTTTTGTAATAACTTTTTGGGTTGTTACATTACAATTGTTCAATTTATATCATATCCTACTCAATTTTTTATTGTAGTAGTTGGTTAGGTTGTTACAAGGAAGCATGTATTTTCTTCATCATTCCCATTGCCAAGTCTCATTTTGAATTATCTTGCTCAATTTTCAGTTGTAATAGTTGGCTTAAGATGTTGCTTCATCAAAGGTATCATTTCTTACCTCTTGCCTTCAAAACAATGCCTTAGTTCACTTCTATATCTATGTTTATATCTTTGAGAAATCTTGGTTTGTTGCAATCATAAATGAATTTTCATACTCAACATACTCAATAAGATATATACAAATTTATTGTTATTCCTTCAATTATGAATATCTATGTGCTCTTAGGGAGTGTGACAACCAACTAACTAGAAGGCCAAAAAGAAAAAATACATCCTAAATTATAGGCTCACACTACAATAAATTAATACAAGGCCTTTCAATTAGGTTTGATTTACCTTTTTCATCTTATTTCAGTTTTTGGGAGAACAAGCCCATGAAGGCTGTGGACTTCACTTCATACTTGGAGAAGCTTATTGTGCAATGTGCCCAACCTATTATACATACTTAATAGCAATGTTCTGTAAGGGAAATCATGTTTAAAATGCTAGTATTTCTTGATTTGCAAATATTTTAAATTTTTAACATTTTTAGCAAGATTTTTAATAAACTTGGTTTGTTCTTTTATATGGAATACATTACATTAGATACATGGGGCCATCAACTCTAAGGATATGGGATACAATATACAAAAAAAATATTGTCGAAAAAGTGAGTTTACACAACTGCATGACATATATTTTTATATGACAAATACATTTTTTTCCTAAAAGGTATCAATTATTGGTTTCCCATCACCCCCTCATTATTCTCTACCTAACTACTGATTTGTCAAGTTTAAACTGTTTGAAAAATATTTATTCTCTATTTAAAACATGAAATTGAAAGCATGAAAAGTTAACATTAAACTGTTTAACTGATCATGGATTATGGCATTTATTGACACTCTGCACATAATCATTATTCTTGCAATAAAAGTAAAAGTAGTGGCATTTAGACTTGCTCACTTTCAGGTCTTATTTTTTCTCTTTTTTCTTTTGGGGTATATATTTTCAAAGTCCTTTGATCTTTCTTTTAGGACTTTTTACCCTCTTTTTTGGTTTTTTATTATTTTTCATTTTTTCAAAATATGGGAAAAAAATTTGCAGAAAGCAAGGTATGTACATATTTACAAGACTATCAAAGTCAATTCAAAAATTATGAATCCTATATTTATAGGACCCTAACATGAAGTAAAGTGTTGGTGACTTCATCCAGAGCTTCACACCACAAACTACGTAGCGAAGATAAGAGCATAGAGAGTGAAGTTTAAAGAGGATGAAAAATTATTGCATCTTTAGTGCAAGGAGAATAATTTGTCCAAGTTGAAGCAAAAAAAGAGATCAACATCAACAGAGAAGAAACTACTTATTTTATGGAAGTAGGAAAGAAATAAGAAGGAGCTCAAGCATGGTATGATATCCCTTTCATTTCAGGTTGGTTGAAGAATGACATGCTGATCGATGGATAAATTTACCAATGACCAAGACTCCTACAGTTGACATGTAGGGGCATGTAAGACAACCATTCAATTGTCATGGTTCTAAAGAGTTGTTTCTATGCACATAGCCCATTAGTCCTAGCAAGGGATGGTGGGTCACACTTCCTTTTGTGGGACTATTACAGGATGATACATCATCCTAGGGTCACAATGAGCATAGACCTACATTCAAATTGGCTTCACTCACTACCAAAATGGGTTATCTCAAAGGTTAAGAGGGAGATTGGAATGGATGTTGAGTGGAGAGTTCAAATGTGAGCAGACTTCTCCATTGTAGGAATAAGTGAGCTAACAATTAGAGATAGAGCCATAACTAAGGACTAGAGTCAATAAATAAAGCCAAAAACTAGAGCAATGTAAAATTTGAAATGGGAACTAAAACGAGTACCTATTTTTTTGATGTAGCAAAAAAGTAATCCGAGTTTGAAAAGTGTTGTTCTAGAATACGCCTTTTTTTTTTTAGCATATTTTTGACACTTCAAATTTTTTTATGTATCAAGTATGAACTTTTTTTTTTAAATGTTAGTGATTTTCATGCTAATTTTGAAAAGTGTGGACACAACATCGACCCCTGTTTTTAGAGGGTTTACTTTTGACACTTTAAATTTTCTAATTGATTAAGTGTTGATATTATTTTTTAAATGTTCATGATATTCATGCAGATTTTGAAAAACATCAACATTTATTTTTTTTAAGACATTTTTGACACTTTAAATGTTCTTATGTCCTAAGTATGCACAATTTTTTTTAAATGTTGATTATTTAACAATTTTTCAAGTTGTCTTATGTCTCTTCTTGTTTTTCGTCCTAAGATGCTAGTTTTGTAGGGTATTATATATATATATATATATATATATATTAAAAAAACCATTAAAAAAATAATTACAAAAATAGAAAATTAAAAACATTTAAAAAATTAAAATTAAAATCCAGCCCTTCTCGCCCAGCACAACGGCCCAACGACTCTGGGTTTGGCGACACCGCAAGCCTAGGGCCGACGCTTAGGCAATCATGGCGGTAGCGCTCGAGGCGGCACGACCGCCTAGCCCAGGCGGCGGCGACTCCAAACTGGTTAATTGACTCTAAGAAGAATCGACTGCCAAACCGGGGCCCTTTAGGCTTGGCGGCCCCGATTCGAGGTGGTACGCGAGCCAGGCCGTGGGTCGTTAGACCTGTAAATGACGGTAATTTTAAATTTTTATTTATTTATTTTAATTTTATAAATATTTATTTATTTATTTGTTTATTTTAATTATGTTTTTCCAAATGTTTTTAATTTTTTTATTATGTTTTTTAAATGCTTTTAATTTATTTTTTAACTATATTATCTAAACTTGTTTTTTTTTTTTTGGTTAATCTTTTTTTTTTTCATTGTGTTTGATTTGAAATATTTTTTTGTATTTTTATTTACTTTTTTATTGTTTTTTAAATATTTTGTTTTTTTTAAGTTATTTTTGTTTTTTTACAATTTTTTTGTGTTTGATTTATTTTTTTAGTTTTTATATTTGTGTTTTTTTTGCCATGTTTTTATATTTGTTTTTTTTTAAACCATGTGTTTTAATTTTTTTATGTTCTAATATATATTATTATCTACTTCTTATTATTATTATTACTTTGTGTTTTTATTTTTTGTCATGTTCCTTCTTTTTCTTTTTCTTTTTTTTTCTTTTTTTTAATATATATTTTTATTCACTTTTTATTATTTTTTAACTTTTTTTTGTTTTTATTTTTTATTTTTTTCGATGTTTTAATTTTTGTTTTCTTTTATATTTTTCATTTTTGTATATATATTTATTATTAATTTTTATTTTATTTTTTCCTATAGGGTCTGTGTCGATCCTCGACTAGCAACCCGATCTCATTATGTCTCAATTTGATTGTTGATTTTAAAGTTTTCATTGTAAAAGATCGAGTTTGTTCGCACAGTGTGTCAATTTCATGGTTGATATTTAAGTTTTCATTACAATGGGTCAAGTTTGCCTACACTATGTGTCAATTTCATGGTTGGGTTTTAAATTTTTGTTGCAATGTGTCAAGTTGTATTAGGCTAAGATTTTAAAGTCGTCATATTTTTAGCATTTAAAAAAGAAATCGCTCCTAGAGTATTTACTCTTTCATTCAACCATTCATTTTTAAAGTTTTTTTAGTCAAATTTTTTTCCATAATGTCATGGTTGAAAAATTGTCAAAATTTTAAGGTTTTCCAGCATTCAAGTATTCCAACATCAATTTTTTTTGTTTTTAGATTTTTTTTCATGTTTTTTTGGAGTTTTTTGGCTAGAGTTCCCTTTGAGTTTATAGTTCTCGTTTCAAAGTTTACATTGTTCTAGAACTAGAGTCAAAGTCAAAATTGTTGCTAGGAGCTCGAGTTAGAGACATGTTCAAGAGAAGTAGATAAAAGGTGCATTGATCTATATTGATTTCCTTTGAGCTTTTGGAGACTAAAAAACCTCTCAATGAGAGGAGTGATCTGAAATGGATCCATATCAACAAATGAGTGTAAGACTCAATGCTACAATGCAATTCAAGAATTAATGAAAGTTAGAAAACATTTTAAAACAACATAAATACAACTAGATTGAGTGTGTGTGTGTGTGTGTGTGTGTGTGTGTGTGTGTGTGAGAGAGAGAGAGAGAGAGAGTGTGTGAAAATTGAAGAAAACAAAGGAGGGAAGGATAATGAATGGGAAGTGAAATATTTGTTCATTATCAATGATTGCTATGTTTTCTATTATGGAATTCATTTGTATGAATGCGTAAAGCAAAACTAATTCTCCAAGGTTGATCAATGGCTATGGTTTAAATTATTCTTAGGCATTGAAATACATTGAATACATCATTATTTAATTATTCAACCATAACCTAAGGCCAATCTTACCATTATTTTTTGGTTAGATAGTTTTGTTAAAACCAATAGAGAGAAATGCAAGCCATCCATTTATGTTTCCAAAATATTGATGACTTTAAATGGAGTTGTTTCTTCTTGATTTCTAATTTAATCCCTTGTATCTAGTAATCAAAATTTCTCTCCCTTTCTTCAAGTTGTTGGACTCTCCCTATGAATTTCCCTCCCTTCAACAAGTCATCGGTTGTGTTACACATGTCATGTACCCGTTAGTTTGAAAAGTTGAGGTCAAATGGGAACCATACCAGGAATATAAATTGTGCATGAGATGCCCCTTGTCACTTGGCTCATAAATTAATTGTATGACCATTTAAATTATTCATTGGATTGAATTTTTCATTGTTGGGTCAAATTTTAAGTGTTAGGTCAAATTTTTATTTGTTGGAACAATTGATTACATGCCTAGGCTGAATTTTTTCTTTTTGTTGGGAAAATTGTTTGTTTTTTAGGTGATTCCTTAGATATGTTGTGTTGTGAGCTCAGTGTAAAGTCTAATATATAAAATTCATAAACTATATAAAAATTTGCTCATCCCCATAGCTTTGGCATGTTATGGTTTAAGTCATTGGGATACCTGTGGTTCAGTGTTTCTAGTTATTTGGAATTATCTCATCCCCATGCTCTTATAGAGCCATGTTCTATATGCTTTCATTGTGTTTCAATCTCAATAGATTTAAAGCAACACATATTTTATATTTTGTATTTCCATTACCTTTTGGATGATCCTAAAGTCCATTCAAGACCGCTACAAATACTAGATTAATCCATTTCATTAGTCATTAGAATATGCACATACAAATTTCATATTCATTGTACTTTCTACACAATTAGAGAGCAAACCATATAGAGACATGGAAGGTGTTGTGGTTGGACAATGGTGCCATTCAAACAAAATTTGAGGGTAGTCATTTCAACTAAAAAAGAGAAAATAACTTAGTGATTGTCTTGGCAATTAAAAAACAATCTTTGAAGTTGAAAAACATGCTATCCTCACATGTTAGGTAAGGAATATAACACATGGGATTTTACATTGGTTGTTGCATATATAGAAGGCCTTCTAGGCATGAGAAGAGTAGAGGCTACATTGAGAAAAAAAAAACTCACATAGCATTCATGGTTACTAACTTCAAATTATTTGCATAGCATTAATATATGGTTACTAGCTTCAAATTATTTGCAGAGCATTTTTTTATGATTGACTAGATTGTCATTATGTTGCAAATTGGTTGTTGTTTGTTGATTACAACCAAAAGAAGAAAGAAGCTAGATTTGTAGGATAGAGGAATAAACAATTTCCCTTGCTTTTGTCACCTCAATCTTGGTTTCTAATTTACATAGAGAAAGAGTATGTTAATCATTGAAATTAAAGGTGGCATAGAAAATAAATCTTACAACAACCGAAATGTAAAAAGACAAACAAATACTTTCTATCATATTATCATCTAAATTCTTGTGTCTATTTTACACATAAAATAAAGGTTGCATAGGAAATAGATCTCGCAATAACCACAAAGTAAGATAAACAAAACACTTGTGACCCTTTTTGGGGGTTGATGTAATTTTCTCTCTTTACACCATGCCATAAATCGTCCTAATTAGTAAAAAGAGTTCAGAGCTTTTGACAAGATCCTTGTAGAAAAAATAATGATTTAAAATTAAGGCCTTCTCCACTTTCTAACTGTTCGAAGGATTGATTTTTTTCTATGCGTGACATTTTCTTAGAAATAGATGGCATCTGCAATTGTTGATGCAACATTGATATAGCAAAAGCGAAATATAAAGTGGTGAGCTAACAATCCATCTCATAGTGTCGTCAATGTCAGTGGGTGTTATTGGAAGGGAGTGTAAGTAGACCATGGTTTCCCGATTTATCCACAATGGTGATATCCAATTCCTACAACAACAACAACCATCTAGTTATCTTGCCATTTGTAATGGGTTTGTTCATTTGTTATTTTATTGCATAGTGATCAGTATGAATAACAACATCATATATAGTAATATAATTCCTAAATTTTTTTATTGTGTAAACTACTACAATGAATTCCTTTATAGTCATAGTATAGTTAAGTTCAGCTAGAGCCAAAAATTTTCTTATTAAATAGATAACATAAGTTAAGATATTTTTCTTTTGACCCAACATAAATCCTATAGTTGAATTTGATGCATCAATCAAAAATGTGGAAAGGGTCCAATTTATACCTCTCAATACCGGGGTTGAGGAGAGTTTTCCCTTAAGCACATTAAAAACAATTTTGCATTCATTATTCTGGCATAGTTTTGTCTCTTTTGCAAGAAATTTAAACACGAGTTGAGCTACTTTTGTAAATTTTTCTATAAATCGTCAGTAGTAACCCATATGGCCCAAAAAGGTTCAGACTCCTTTCTGAATGGTTGGGAGTGGCATTTTGACAATTACCTCTATTTTAGCTTTATCTACCTTTATTCCTGCAGCAGACATGTGGTGACCCAATGCAATTCCTTCATTCATATCATAAAACATTTTGCATTACACAATGCAATATTTTCCTCTCTACATATGTTAAGGTCTCTTTCAAAATTTAATTACAACATCGTCAAAAGAATTACTCATCATATTAAAATCATCCATATATATTTCCATATATTCATGTAACAAATAAGAAAAGGTACCAATTATTACGTGTTAAAATGTAGACGGTGCATTGCATAAACCAAGAGGTAATACCTTGTAAGTGCATGTCCCCCATGGACATGTAAAAGTTTTCTTGTCCTCATCTTCCAAGTCAATTTGGATCTGATTGTAGACAATGAAACCATCCAGCTGATGTGGGGTAGGGGAAAATGATATTTTAAGGTAGGCTTGTTTAACTCCCTATAATCTATGCAAACTCACCATTTCTCGTTCCTTTTAGGAACAATTACTAATGGTGATTCCCATTGATTGTCTCAGATTGGATAAATGCATGAAGCAAGCCACACACCACAAGTTAGATTGCATTTAGAGGAGGCATGTCGGGAAGTCTTCTCTCATCCAAAAAGGAACTCATAGGCATATGGAGAGGAGGACCATATTAGAAGATCCTTGTAGAAGCAACAAGAATTATTTTTTCCATTGCAAGTTGAATGGGCATTAGGAAGTAAAGTGTTGCTGACTTCATCCAGAGCTTCACATAAAAAACTACATAGCGAAGAGAAGAGCATGGAGAGTGAAGTTTAAAGAGGATGAAAAATTATTGCATCTTTAGTGCAAGGAGAAGAATCTTTCCATGTTGTAGCAACACAAGAGGTCAACATCAATAGAGAAGAGACTAGTTATTTTATGGAATTAGGAAAGAAAGAAGAAGGAGCTCAAGAATTGGATGATATCTCTTTCCTTGCAATTTTATTAAAGAATGACTTGTCGATAGATGGATAAATCTACCAATGACCAAGACCCCTACAATTGACATGTAGGGGCATGCAAGACAACAATTCAATTGCCATGGTTGTAAAGAGTTGTTTCTATGCACATAACCCACTGGTCCTACCAAAGGAAGGTGGGCCACACTTCCTTTTGTGGAACTATTACATGATGGTACATCATGCTAGGGTCGCAATGAACATAGAACTACATTCAAATTGGCTTCATTCACTACCAAGATGGGCTATTGCAAAGGATAAGAGGGAGATGGGAATGAATGTTGAGTGGAGAGTTCATATGTGAGCAGACTTCTCCATTGTGGGAGTAAGTGAGCCAACAATTAGAGACAAAGCCATAACAATGGACTAGAGCCAATAACTAAAGCCACAACCTAGAACTAGAGCCAAAGTCAAAATTGTTGCTAGGAGCTAGAGTTAGACATGTTCTAGAGAAGTAGATAAAAGGTGCATTGATCTATATTGATTTCCTTTGAGCTTTTGGAGACTAAAAAGCCTCTCAATGGGAGGAGTGATATGAAATGGATCCTGACCAACATATGAGTGTAAGACTCAATACTACAATTCAATTCAAGAATTAGTGAGCGTTAGAAAATTTTTAAAACAACATAAATACAACTAGATGTGTGTGTGAGAGAGAGAATTAAAATGAAAAATGAAAAAAAGAAAAAGAAGAAAAGATAATGAATGGGAAGTAAAATATTTGTTCATTATCATCGATTGATATGTTTTCTATTGTGGAATTCATTTGTATGAATGTGTAAAGCAGAACTAATTCTCCAAGGTTGATCAATGGTTATGTACTTGTTTAGTTATACATTTTTTTAATGATGGATTAGATTGTCATTATATTACCAATTGGTTGTTGTTTGTTGATTACCATCAAAACAAAATAACAAAAAGAAAAAGAAAAAAGAAAGATGTGTAAAATAAAGAAATAAATAATTTCGAAGGTTTTGTCACTCAATCCTGGTTTCCAAGTTACCTAGAGAAAGAATATGTTAATCATCGAAATTGAAAGTGGCACAGAAATAAATCTTACAAGAACCGAAATGTAAAAAGACAAACAAATAATTTCTATAGCATTATCACCTAAATCCTTGTGTCTATTTTACACATAGGAATTGTCGTAATCATCCAAAATAAAGGTTGCATAGGAAATAGATCTCGCAACAACCACAAAGCAAGAGAAACAAAACACGACCGTTTTTTGGGGTTAATGTATAGAATTCTCTTTACACGACTCCATAAGAGCTTTTCTAGAAAAAAAATGATGATGTAAAATTAACGACTTTCTCCATTTTCTAACTGTTGGAAGGATTAATTTAAACAGTAGTGTTTTGGGGTTAATGTATAGAATTCTCTTTACACGACTCCATAAGAGCTTTTCTAGAATTCTCCATTTTCTTACTGTTGGAAGGATTAATTTTTTTTCTACGCGTGACATTTTCTTAGAAACAGCTGGCATCTGCAATTGCTGATGCAACGTTGACAATCCATCTCATGGTGTCGCCAGCGTGAGGTGGAGTTATTGGCAAGGGAGTGTAAGTGGTTCAGGGTTTGCACTTGATTAAATTCTTTCTCGGTTTGTGGATCCATATATGGGGTCCCACGAATCAAATGTTATGACACGTGGCAGTTCGATGTTCCATGAAGCTGTCACTGTGTGTATTTGCGATGTGCCATGTAGACCATGACGGTTGACGGATGGGCACCACATGCCATGCGGGCACGAGCACGCATGCCATCCACTCTTGTCAGCATGTTTTGCTGAGCTGGATCGCACTCGAATTTGTCTCTCATCAAATTTCCAACAATAAATAGCAATCAACCAGTATTCATTGTATTCCGTCTTTATTTTCGGAGCGAATTTCATCGCTGTGGTCATTCTCCGCCTCTCTGCTCTTTGTTTTTTTTGTTTGTGTTTCAGTTCTTTCGTTCGCGTTCAGAGCTGGCGAAGACGAATATATTGAGTGCTGCGACTGCAGTGGAGAAGAAGAACACAAAGGTGGTGCGGCGGCTGTACGAGGCGCTGGGGACGGGAGATGCAAAGACGGTGCAGAAGATTTTGGCCCCTCACTTGGAGTGGTGGTTCCACGGGCCACCCTCCTGCCAGCACTTGATGCGTCTTCTCACCGGCCGCTGCACGCACACTCGTTTTTCCTTCGTCCCCGATTACATCACCGCGCTCAATCACAATCTCGTAGTGGCGGAAGGTCGCGAGGACAAATCCGTGTATTGGGTTCACGTCTGGACTCTGGATAATGCGGATTACACAGTCACTGAGCTGAGAGAGTATTTCAACACCTCTCTTGTTGTCACGGAGTTCAACCCGCCTTCTCCCTCCTCGTCCACGCTGGCAGAGATAGAGCAGATTCAGAGGTGTTCGGTGCCCCTGTGGCAGAGCGAACTCCTTAAATCCAACGCTGATTCCATGCCTGGCCTCGTCCTCGCTCTCTGACGTCAAATATGTAACTTGTGCAGCCCTCCCTGTTCATCTGTTGTAGTTGCCATGTAGTCTGTTTGTTTGTCGCTCTGCTCAGAGATATAGTGTGTATGAATAACAGTGGTGGGACTCCTCAGGTTCACGTGGGTAGAGTCCTCAAATACGCTATGACGTTTTATAATAATACTATAAATATAGTGATAGTTATGGTTTTAAAGTTTTATCTCACAATTATTTCAACTCATATTGTGATAGTTATGGTTTTAAAGTTTTATCTCACAATTATTTCAACTCATATTAACTTGAACAAGTGGGCCAACAACTTTATTGCATCGTGGGAACAAGTGAGCCAACAACCAGAGACAGGCTAGAACCAGTACCAAGAGCCATAACCCAAAGCTAAGCCAAAATCAAGGAGCTAGAGTTAGATTCATGTTCCAAAGAAGCGGAAAAAAGTGCATTGACAAAGCCATAGTTAAGGGCTAGAACCAATACCAAGGGCCATAACCCAAAGCTAAAGCCAAAATCCAAAGTCTGGGTAAGGAGCTAGAGTTAGATCCATGTTCCAAAGAAGCAGACAAAAGGTGCATTGATATAGTTTGGTTTACTTTGAGCTTTTGGAAAGAAAATATCCTCTTAATGGGGAAGTGTGATCTAACTTTATTGCATTGTGGGAACAAGTGAGCCAACAACCAGAGACAAAGCCATAGTTAAGGGCTAGAACCAATACCAAGGGCCATAACCCAAAGCTAGAGCCAAAATCAAAGTCATTGCAAGGAGCTAGAGCTAGATCCATGTTCCAAAGAAGCATACAAAAGGTGCATTGATATAGATTGGTTTTCTTTGAGCTTTTGGAGAGCAAAAATCCTCTTAATGGGCAAGTGTGATCTAACTTTATTGCATTGTGGGAACAAGTCAGCTAACAACCAGAGACAAAGTCATAGTTAAGGGCTAGAACCAATACCAAGGGCCATAACCCAAAGCTAGAGCCATAATCAAAGTCATTGCAAGGAGCTAGAGTTAGATCCATGTTCCAAAGAAGCAAACAAAAGGTGCATTGATATAGATTGGTTTTCTTTGAGATTTTGGAGAGCAAAAATCCTCTTAATGGGAAAATGTGATCTAACTTTATTGCATTGTGGGAACAAGTCAGCCAACAACCAGAGAAAAATCCATAGTTAAGGGCTAGAACCAATACCAAGGGTCATAACCCAAAGCTAGAGCCACAATCAAAGTAATTGCAAGGAGCTAGAGTTAGATCCATGTTCCAAGAAGCAGACAAAAGGTGCATTGATATAGATTGGTTTTCTTTGAGCTTTTGGAGAGAAAAATTCCTCTTAATGGGGAATGTGATCTAATTGGTTTTCTTTAACCTTTTGGAGATAAAAACTCCTCTTAATGGGGAAGTGTGATCTAAACTGGATCCAAACCAATAAATGAGTGTAAGATTTAGTGCCCACATTGTAATTCAACAATTAAAAAAGGTTAGTAGACATTTTAAAACAACATAAACATAAAGATGAATAAGAGAAAAAAAAAAGTGAGCGAGGAAAACAAAGACTAAAATGAAAAAAAAAAAAAAAAAAAGAGGTGAGAAGGCTAAGGAATAGGAAGTGAAGTATCATGTTTTTTGCCATCTTCCTTACCCCCAACTCTCCCTATTGCATTCACAAATTTCACACTCAAGGGGTTTTTTGGGTCAAGAGAGGAAGAGGCATAGAAAACCATGGAAACATTGTACTATAGGTTGGAAAAATGAAGAGACTAAGCCCCATTGGAAGTTGATTTTCCCATTTGGTTTTCCAAATAAAATGTTTGTTCATTGCCATTGATTGTTATGTGTGTTATTGTGGAATTCGTTTGTATGAATGTGTAGAGTAGAATTAATTTTCTATGGCTTATCAATAGCTATGTACTTGCTTAGTTATGGTTTAAATTATGCTTAAGCATTGGAATTCATTTAATGCATAATTGGTTCATGTTATTTAACCATAATCTAACAACATTATTACCATTTCTTGTTTGATGGATAGTTAGCTAGACCCAATAGTGAGAAATGCAAGCCATCCATTTATGTTACCAAAGTATTGATGACATAGGACGTAGAATTCACACTTCTTACTTTCTAATTTAATCCCTTGTATTCAACAATTGGATTATTTTTCTTTTTTCAAGTTGTTAGACTCTCCTTTTGGTGACATAGGAAGTAGAGTTGACACTTCTTAATTTCTAATTTAATCCCTTGTATTCAACAATTAGATTCTTTTTCTTTTTCCAATTTGTTAGACTCTCCTTGAGAATTTTCCGCCCTCCCACAAGTCGTTGGTTGAGTACGCACGTTGTACACTCAATTTTCTGCAAAGGTGAGGCCATATGGGCCACATTCAAGGCATATAAATTGTGTATAAGATGCTCGTTGCTCCTTGACACATCAATATTCATTGCATTATGTTCTACACACTTAGAGAGAAACCATATATAAACATGGAAGGTGTTGTAGTTGGAAAATGGTACCATTCAGACAAAAGTTGGTGGTAGTAATTTAAACTTCAAAATAGAAAATAGCTTAGTGATTGTTTTGCACTTAAAAAACAAGCTTTGAAGTCAACAAGCATGCTCTCCTCACATACTTGATCAAAAATATAGCACATAGGGGTTAATAATGGTTGTTGCATATGTAAAAGGCCTTCTATCCATGGGAAGAGTAGAGGCTACATTGAGAAAAAATAACTCACATAGCATCGATATTTGGTCACTAGTTTCAATTTATTTTGTAGAGCATTGTCCATTATTGACTAGATTGTCATTACACTGCCAATTTGGTGTTGTTTGTTGATCACAACTAGGAGAAGGCTTTTCAAATAGGGAAGAAGAGAGATCCGCATACAAGGTAGGGGAACAAATAATTTCCATTGCTCTATCACGTGGATCCTTATGTCTAGCTTACATAGAGAAGGAGTGTGTTAATTGTCCAAAGTAGAAGTTGCATAGGAAATAGATCTTCCAACAACCAAAAATGTAGAAAGAAGAACAAAGAATTTTCATGGCTTTGTCACCTGAATCTTTATGTCTAGGTTTCACAAAAGCAGAGTGTGTTAATCATTCCAAATAGAGGTTGTATAGAAAATAAGTCTTACAACAATAAAAAGGTAAAACAAAAAAATCCGAGTAGTGACCTTTTTTTTTCGATTGATGTAAAGAGCTCTCTTTGCAACACCCCGGATAAAAAACACACATATATCCTCATAACATCCATGTTAGTGGAGCTTTTGGACTATAAATCCTTCTTATTAGTCCTTGCTCCTTCAGGGTTGTAAGGACTATAGTAATCATTTCTTGAGTTGGTATTATCAGGACATGGAAGCCAATGTGAATTTTCACTTTTTAACCAAAGTTTTGTTAGTCCCTCCAAATTTTATCTAATGAAATTTTCCACGAGTTTATTTCACCCCATATCGAGGCAATACTTAGGATAAACTTGGAAAAAACAACCATATATTATATTGCATTAAGGTCAAGTGAATTAATTCCATCTACAGCTATCATTGATTTGTAACATTTAACGTTAATACTATCTCGCTTGCTTTTGGCTCTTAAGATGATAAGCTTATAAAAGTTAGGATAAGCTTTTTGTTTTCAATGATACAATGTTTTCATGGCATCAAAATGGTTATATCATGTGCCACCTATACCTAGTTTATCTGACACCTAGACATACTTTTTTATGCCACCTATTCTAAATGCCTCCTTCAACCTGCCATATATTCTCACAACCTCCTTCAACCACCTCTGCCTTGCAACTATTTCATAACCTCACTTGCATGAAAATTTTCCACAATCAGTATATCAAATTGCATGAAAATTTGCCACAGTCAGTATATCAGATTTACGGAGGTGGTATATTCTTTGATAATAGGTTGTAGATACTAAAAATTAAGTTTAATATTAGAACTAAAAGGGGCATGACCATGGTGCGGACATGAACGCCTGGTAAGGAGACATACATTTTGATACATGGACATTTTTAACTCAAAACAATATCATTTCAGAGAACATTATCTTTGGTAGGGTAAGAAGAAACCCATTTGATATTCCCACCCAGTTTGTTGTTGGAATCATGCAAAAGTTATTTGAATGGAATACATCAAACTATATGTTCACCGGGATTATATAAAGTATTTATTTAAAAATTTGATTTTTTGATGGAATACAATTACTAACTAGTTTATTGGGGGTTCATCGACACATTTCACAGAGGCCCACATTTCTGGGCATACAAAGTAAATATTTTTTCTAGACAGTAGGCTTTTCATTCCCTATACTTCCTTATTCCTACATGTTAGTGAGTTGGACCACTAAGACACTGCATTTATCCTTATGTGCTGACTTTAGGCTATCATAGTGCCAAAACCTACATATTATTACATGCATTCAATCAATAAAAGGATCCAGTAGGAGTAGTTTGGTGGATGGTTTAAATAGCCCATGTTATGATACTATAAATAGAGACCATGAGCAGACTTATCTTTGAATCCCTAAATGACCACATCGGTAAAGGGGTTGAAAGTTACAACATTAGTGTCACATGAATGAGTATTAGCGAATTTGGTGAGAGTGCGATAAGAAAAAATTAGAAAATTCAAGGGAAAAGAGATGGGTCAGACCTAGTACAAAAAATAAACATAAATAATGTAATTTCCAAATGGCCCACTTCACTGTGGGATCTAAATCCTGGACTTTGGAGAGATGTAGAACAACATTCATAGAAAATTTCTCATCTAGGCAATGAATATAAGTGGATTATGGCGACAAGCCTTGTAATGTGTTATATAGGGGATATACTATTACTCGGTAGCTTACCAAAACCTTGAGGCTTTAGGTTTTCAGGAGTGATTGCTATTTTGTTGTCCACAATTTCAAATACAAATCCCACAACATTTTTTCGCTTGATTAAATCAATACATACATATAATGTCGCTACCATGCCCATGGCTATGATTATGATAACCATGAACATTTTCATTATGGAGCCAAACAAAGTAGTGCACAAGTTCATTAGAACAAAAGAAACATATGGAGGATTCTAAGCCTAGGATTAGGAAGACAAAGGACTATCTTGGAACCATGGCTAGGAGTGATCGCTAATGGACTCTATTAAAGTTTCTTTTTTAAATTTGCAAAAAATATGGCATAGACATGTGGAATGCATGCAACTTAGTTAATGACTATACATATTTTTTTAATAAGCACTTTATATAAATTAGTGTACTATTTATTCTAATTATTCATTAAATTAAATAAAAATTGCATACCTAGTGCTTGACTAATAATTGAAATTAGAAATAAAAAAAACTAATAAAACAATAAATAGAATATAAATAAAATGAGTTGTTTGGTAGGCATGTTGGGAGTTCGTGCAACCCACATGTCTCAACATTCTTATTTCAGGTAAGTTGGGAGGAGAGCAATAAGGTTATGTTGGGTTTATAATTGAAGGCACAAACATGGCTGAGGGCTTCATATTCAGTTTGAATTACAACCACCTTTTCCCACAAGTACATATGGGAAAATTTATTGAGTTTTTATGGCGTATTTTTCTAGTTTTTATTATGTATAAGGTTATGTTGGGTTTATAATTGAAGGCATAGACATGGTTGAGGGCTTCATGTTTTAAAATGAATTGCAGTCGCTTTTTCCCACATATACATTTGGGAAAAGTTCTATATTTTTTATGGCATTGCAATTATTTTTATTGGAAATGTTTAGTAGCTTGAGGTGGCCTTTATGTTTTAGTCTAAATTTCATTCACCTTTTCCTATAGATGCATATGGGAAAATTTATCTAGTTTTATGGCATTTAAGTTATTTTTATTGGAAATGTTTAGTAGCTTGAGGTGGTGTTTAGGGAGATTTATCCAATTGATAAATTGGTTTGTTAACTTAGAGCTTGGTATCTAAAACATTATTGATTTAACTACAACTTTTATTGCGTGGGTTATTGAGATTATCAGAGTTGCATGTTTATTTGCTTATTGAATTCAGTAATGGTGATCATATGTTTAGTTTCTATTTGGCTTATAGTAAAAGTTAAAATTTAAAGTTTTTAGTATGGCAACAATTCCTGATAATTCCCAACCTGCTTCCTCTTAGTTGTTTTTTTTGTTGAAGAACATTTTTAATAATGTCAAGATTAATTTAGTTGTGTCATAGAAATATACATGCAGTAATGTTTGCAATTAGGACCCTCTTTTCAATAAAAATATGTTTATGTTCACCGTTTAAATTATTTTCAAACCTAACTTGGTTTAAATTAGCTTATATGAATGATTATCCCCATAAAATATGAATTTAATGAAACTTTGATTAATTTTTTTGCAGGGTAAAAACAAGAACATTTGCTTGTTTATATAAATTTGTTATAGTTACTTCCCTATGTTTCTTTCTTGAGCATATATTTCAAACAACAAAAATAGTCCAAGTATTGAGATATAGGTTCCATGACACTCAAACGATACATACAAGTTTCATTTTCCCATTCTCTAACAAAGTCTTGCAAATTAGTCTATGGCAACATATGGTAGATTCTTGCATGTTTTTCTTGGCAATTTTGTTTTTTGTTTGTTTGTTCTGTAAGTTTTTGAAATATTTTAATATTACAGAACAACTATGATTAAATTGAAGCAAAATAATTTGAGGAAATAACAACGTTCGAAGCTAAGTATTAGAAGTTGTATGAACAAATATATTTGAAGGTACTCTTCTCATTACATAGTTGTTACTTGAAATTTCATCATAGTGCATCATAATCTCTTGCATTATTGTTATTGTTGGTTGTTTCAAGTTCTCTAGAGTCAAGTTTACTTGTGGTGCAAGTCTTTGATAGCTTATTGAAATGGTTCTCCAATGATATGAAATTGTGAATGGTATCACTAATGTTGAAAGTAAGGATGAGACTCATAATAATACTTCAAATGATAAGAACATAGAAGAAGGTAAACAAATATTATAAATTATGTATTTTTGTCATTCATCTATAGTGTTTGTATCCTATGATGAATTCTGTGGATGGTACCATCTAAATATAGTTATAATGCAATTTGAATGCTATGCATTGTTGTTTTGATCATTCTTGCATTTTGAACTTCTTTCTTTCTCCAAAAAAGGGAGTTCCTAAGTTTTGGCTCACTGCAATGAAGACAAATGAAATGCTTTCAGTATTAGTGAAAAAATTTCCCTTCTTTTGTCATAGTTTAATTTTCCATGTTTTGGTTAATGTAGGAAATATTGAAAACCTCGGGCTTTTAGCAGTTCAAACTTTCACTGTCATAAATTACTAATAGCTTTCATATGAGTAAATTGAATTGTGATGTTTATGTGGTCTTTAATTGGTTTTCATATAATAGGATGCGATGAAGGTGATTTGAAGTATATAAAGGATCATTAGAAAACTTTTGAGGTCTAAAATGAGCCTCCTAATTATTATTACAAAATAATAGTGGAAATAATAAAATAAGATTAGTTTAAATCATCAATTTTTAGAGGGAAAAAGGAAAACCTAATTTTTCAACTTGTATTATCAACTTATCTCCCTGTGGTTTTACTCAAATTTTGAGTGGGAGAACTTGTTGGATGCAGAATTTAATTCCTCATCCAAGGAGTACCCATGTTGCATACTTTCGTTGAACCCTACTACACGAAAAAATGAGAAATACATGAAATACGCGACTGCAATCACATATCTTCGTGTATTTCTCATTTTTCGTGTAGCATGGTCCATCAAAAGTATGAAGCATGGGTACTCATAGGATGAGGAAATAAATTCTGAATCCAATGAGTGATCCTACTCGAAATTTGAGTAAACCCATAGGGAGATCAATTGAAAATACAAGTTAAAAAAGTAGTTTTCTTTTAAATCTTTTTACTTGTTTACTCCAAAAATGGTGAAACATCCCCCATGGTTGACATCATCATATTGAATCCTATTGGTTCTTATAAAGTTGATTTTGGTTGTACATTTTAGTTTTGAAGCTTATTTTAGACCTCAAATTTTTTTTAATGATTAAGTGTTGTAGAATCGATAACACCAAGGGTTTCAAGATTGATTTCTACTTTGACACAAATGCCTTTTTAAAGAATTTCGTGGTAAGAAAAATAAGTAAAGAGACAACTAAAATTTTTCAAACATTATTTTACTCAAATAGTTTTTCTTTTCATAATACTTCTCACAATGAATCTATACTTGACTTGTGAAAAAGGCTTGCAGTTGACAAAAACTTACCACATGATTGATGATAATGAACCCATTTTGGAGTGGGAAATAAGGTAAGACAAACTAGAAATTCTCTTGAAACATGAGTGTTTTCATTTATCATTCAATGCCACAATAGCTAACTAGGATATGCTCACTCTGTAGGACAAATATTGACTAGTATCTAGGGAAAAATTTAGGACAAAGGCTTATGACGAAGAAGAAAAAAAAAGGAGCAAAAAATGCAAATCCCATGACAAAAACGGAACATTGAGATAACTTCTTCAATTTCTTTAGTTCACAACAAGTTCCAAATGATAAAAAAGAACTCAATGAAGAAGTTGTAAGTGAATGGTGGTTTTCTACTTTGAGTTTAACATGTGATTTGTTGTAAAGTGATGGTCACATTACATGCCTTTTTATGGGTTCTCATGTTAGAAATTAGTTTTATCTATTGGATAGTGTTTAGCTGATGTCAAAGTCACTGGTATCTCACAGCGTGAGGTAGTTATCAATTTTGACTTCTTCTTTTTTCCCTATAGGCTGAGAACCTCCAAGGTCTAATGGAGTAGGACTATGACATTGGGTGGGACTCTTGCTTGAAAATGGTGTTTATTTGTTTTTGAACTCAACTTGTTTATATTCTCTTGATGTGTTATGCTTTTGTGTATATATTGCAATTTAACCATAACGGATAAAATAATTTGTCATGCTATATCATGGTTTACTATAGAGGCTTGCTAGTTGGATGAGTTAGAGGACATTGATGAAGAAGACAATGTATCATTAATTTTTTTAAATTATTTCAACTTTGTTTCCTACCCAAAGAAAACATACATTATGTATGCCACAAAATCAGTGCATAGTTAAAATTTCTTATTCAAGGAACATTATTACTGCTAGGATATAAATCATGGAAGATTCATTGGAATTGATGACAAAGAACTAAATTTTTTGTTTGTTCGTTCCCTTTATCCTATATTCGTCAAGTGACATGGGGCACACCAACCTGAGCAAAAGTGAAATAAGAAAGGAATGGGATAAAGGCATTGCCTAGAATCACTACTCTAGGAGAAGAAATAACTCTAAACAAGACCATGACAACCCAGTGTTGAATATATTCAAATTTACTCACTTCTTGAGAGATGTGACTATTGAAAATTATCAAGTGCTCGATTGATTCCCAAAACATGAGTGCATCACTAATATCTATTGAACTAGATCCCAATGTAATATAGCACTTATTGGAATTTGAGATCATATTGACTGCTTGAATTGCTTAAATAATGATTTTAATTGCTAGTCCAAGGTATTCGAAATGATTTCCATACCTTGAAGTAGCAATGAAAACAAATTAGGATATTTGAGTTATTATGGACCAATGTTTCAATCCAATGCCCAAATTTATTCAATAAACCTATTGTTTATGTGCAACCTGGAAAAACATAAGATGATATTCAAATGTAACCCATCAATTATTATAACCATCCCATAGCATGTATAGATTGTTAGTAATGTTTCACTATATGTCTAATATGAGCCAAAACACTAGGCCTATTATGCAAGCAAATCACACTGGAGAATCTATAAATTGCATTTTCTTTAAGAGGACCATCATAACCAATGTAATTGTTAAATATTGAAATGAAAACGTTGTAACATCCAAAATTAGGGCTCAATTAAACTAATGGTGGTTACTAGAGATTAACATCATGAATAATATACTGAAAAACCGATGTATTTATGCACAATGAGTGATGGGCCTTTGAAATCAATTAAGGTGTTCTCCCTTTGCTCAATAAGTGAATTAAATGACAGCAATGAAGTGGATAAGCATGCATAATTTAGAATTTGGGAGCAATATCATAACCAAAATATAAATATCGTTCATTAAACAAGAATTTAATTTTGGTATGATATGGTGTCATGTTCTCTACGAGTTCAATGGTCTAGAGCATTCTATGCATCCTTCCTCAAGTCTCTTGCCTAGAAGCCCTTCCTCTAGATTGTTGGTTATCTTGGGTTACTTAATTGCAACCTTTATTTCTTTTATAATTAGTATTACAGATTCTTATTTTTTATTATATCTTACTCAATTTTTTTTGTAATAACTTGTTGGGTTGTTACATTACAATTGTTCAATTTTTATCATATCCTACTCAATTTTTATTGTAATAGTTGGTTAGGTTGTTACAAGGAAGCATGTATTTTTGTCATCATTCCCATTTCGAAGTCTCATTTTGAATTATCTTGCTCAATTTTCAATTGTAATAGTTGGCCTAGGATGTTGCTTCACCAAAGATATCATTTCTTACCTCTTGCCTTGAAAACAATGCCTTAGTTCACTTCTATATCTATGTTTATATCTTTGAGAAATCTATATCTATGTTTATATCTTTGAGAAATCTTGGTTTGATGCAATCATAAATGAATTTTCATACTCAACATACTCAATAAGATATATAAAAATGTATTGTTATTCCTTCAATTATGAATATTTATGTGCTCTTAGGTAGAGTGACAATAGACTAACTAGAAGAGCGACAATCAACAATTGAAGGTTCTAGCAAACTTTGACAGCTAATTACAGACACACACTACAATAAAATTAATACAAGGCCTTTCAAGTAGGTCTGATTTACCTTTTCATCTGATTTGAGTTTTTTGGAGAACAAGCCCATGAAGGCTCTTGACTTCACTTCATAATTGGAGCAACTTATTGTGCAATGTGCCCAACCTATTATACATACTTAATATCAATTTTTTTGTAGGAAAAATCATATTTAAAATGCTAGTGTTTCTTGATTTGCAAATATTTTAATTTTTTTACATTTTTAACAAGATTTTTAATAAACTGTGTTTGCTCTTTTATATGGAATACATTACATTAGATACACGGGGCCATCAACTCTAAGAATATGGGATACAATATACAAAAAAAAAAATTGTTGGAAAAGTGAGTTTACACAACTACATGACATAGTTTTATATGAAAAAATACACTATTTTCCTAAAAAAATGATAAGTATTAGTTTCCCATCACCCCCACAAACATGACTTTGTCTATTTCGTAGATGTGCATGTTATGCTAAATATCCTATTAAGATTTAGCAAAACCTTCAATCTTATTTATCCCAATATATGAGTTTATTTATGTAACTTTTAGTCTTATACTAAGAGAAAAGGTATTACATTAAAATATAAGCCATAAACCATGTGATAACTATCATATAATTTTTCGCTGGGTTTGCTTCCTTGAAGCTGTAATTATTAATTGGATTAGAGCCTAGAACACGTTAGTACAACATTAGACTTTGGTCATTAAGCCCCTTCCAAGAATAGATCCCCACTGCGTCTATTATGTTTTAGGACGGTTCAACTTTTCATCTAGAAGAGACGTGCACTTTTTGTCCTCAATAACAAGTGGTGATCAATCTTTGAACATATATGCATTTACTGATGTGCAGAATAAGAGAGGTAAAAGAGAATATAACTCTCTTAATTCCTTAGGATGTAAAATGCTCAATAAAAGTCTTAAGAACAGGGTAAAGGTTAAAAGTGCATTCTGAAGAGAGTGCAAGGGATTCCTTCACAATGAAGCTTCAGATACGTTTTCATAATGAGCTAAACTTCTCAAGTTGGTTATAGAGAATGCGGAAACACTCTTTTGATTACTTTTTAATATGGAAATGATTATAAAAGGAATTTATGAAGTCCATTTAGTCTTAATATTTTTTTGGAATTATGGTGATATAATAGTTATTTTATAGAATTCTTTCATAAGAGATTCTATTTCTCATTGTTTCTACAACATCAACCATAGTAGCAAATTTTGCAACTCTCAAAGCAGCCATCTCAACAAATACAGCTTCAAGCAACACAGATGAATCTCATACTAGTGCAACAACAACATATTCTACAACAGCATCAACAATGTTTTTTCACAAGAGAAAAAACGTTGTTTTATATTAACTTATAGTAAAACAGTCCATATAGCAATGTTGTACATATACATCATAAGTCATCCGGATCATCCACCCGATTCCGGAAGCCAATACCAAAATATAAAACAACATGACAACCAGAGAAAAAGCTACCCCCATACAAGCAAAAAGAGATAGAGCCAAAGACCCATTAGCTTCTAGAAACTATAGTCTAATAAGAAGTATGAGATCAGGCTAATTAAGGATGAAAGCATCCCATCCTAACCACACAGAATATTCGTAAGCGTCACTAGGCCGACTCATATGATAAGCCAAGTATGATCCACAGACCGAGATCAGGCTTGCTTGACAGAGTACCAGGCAACTGGCATGCATGATGAACCAAGACGCAAAAGCTACAGAATTAGATCATGCTCACTTGACAGAGTGCAGGCTCGCTTGATAAAATGAACAACAGAAAACCAAGTCTGGTCCGCATAGAATAATAAAAGATAAGAATATTAAGCCAACAACAAATGTGAACAGGAAAAAATAAGGATGAGATCGATCCATTGAAGCAACCCGAAAGGACATGATAGTCACATAGCCATCTACGACTTATATGCTGAATGATAAGTACAGAGATCAGGCTCACTTGAAAGCACTCCAAGCAACTGACTCGTGAAATAAACCGTCCAAAAAAATAACCTTGCCGCGAAACACTGATATTATAAAGGATAAGAGTGAGAAGCCACCAACTTAAACTGCCGAAAATGAAGAACCGAGATGCATCCATAGGACTGTTCTAAATCAATCTTAGACAATTTGTCAGCCCTCATGTTGAGTTCTCTATAAACATGATCCAAAGAAAACCTCTGGAATTTAGAAAGTATGTACTGAGTACGATCAATCCATCCCCTTAAAAGAGTACCCTGTAGAGTGGATTTACCTGATATTCCATCTATAACAATCTTCAAATCTTCATATATATCAATACAATGAATCTGCAGATGGAAGGCGACCATAACCCCACTCCATAACGCCATAATCTCCACTTTATTGTTGGTTCCACGCCCGCCATTCCAGAATATATGATATCTCTCATCACCAGATATTTTTATCCAAGCCCCGCATCCACAGTAACCATCCTTATGGGCACCATCAAAAAATAACGCTGGGAGATTGATGCTATGAGGTCTGAACCTATGCGAGTAATCAATACAATCTGAATTGCTAATATTAATGCCACTGAGCCATTCCATAATGTGAGAGTAGATCATGGCAGTGTCAAGCGGGGCCTCACATAAAAGCATACGATTTCTTGCACACCATAATTCCCAGCAAACAAAAAAAGGAAGAGATTTGTATCCTTTAGTGTTGCCGGCCCAGAATAAAAATGTCTGTTCCGGGTCACCCGGCCGCCATAGGGTATCGCTGGAAAAACACCAAAACAGGCTCCAAACCCTTCTTGCAACAGAACATTCAAAGAAAATATGAGAAATCGTTTTGACTTCCTCCTTGCAGAAACTGCATCTACCCGGACCTTGTTTGCCCTGTTTTTGGATGTTCTCCCACGTTAGAATCTTTCCCAATCTCAGCAGCAATATAAACAAAGTGATTTTGTGCGGGATCTTCCATCCCCAAGATTGGGAAAACCTGAGAACAGACAAACTGGTATGTATATCAGCTTTTAAATTCCGATATAAATATCTGACACTGATATAATTCCCTTTTGGTGCACCACCCCAAACGATCCTATCACCATCACAACTATATGATAAGCCCACATTTTGTAAGAAACAATGAAGCTCTTCCAGCTCTCCAGGTCGCGACTATGAAGACCAACAGAATTAAAAGCTTTCCATACCGGGACGCCAAGCTCCCAATGAGATATAATATCAGCAATAAACATGAAACCTCTATGAGAAAGCCTATGAAAAAACCCCTCATCGATATTCTCGATCTCCTGTGTGCCCGGTATTTAATTGCTCGTGATGGGAATCTGCCTTCCATTGCCAAACTTCCAGTGAAGTCTATCCCTAATGACGTCTTTGCATTTTATTAGACTTCTCCAGATCAAGGAAGCTCTATGATGATGGTTGATCGAGCCACAGAGAAAATTGTATAAGGATCTATCCCTGATGTATTTACATTCAATTATTTTAGTCCAGATCCCGTTCCCATTTAAAGCTCTCCACAAAGACTTTGCAAGCAGCGCATTGGAGAAAATTCTAATATCCAGCAGCCCCCAGCCACCAAGAAATTTTAGTACAGTGATAAAAGACAGCTTACATAGGTGATATTTCCTTTCAGAAGATAGCCCTGCCCAACGAAAATGAGAAATAACAACATTAATTCTATCCAGTATAAAGGCCGAGAGAGAATATAAATGACCCCAATAGACCGTGAGCTGGGATAATACCGCCTGAATTAATATGTAACGCCCACCTAACGAAAGCCAGTGATTGGACCATTTAAGAATTTTGCTCTTGTGTTTATCCACCAGCCACTCCCAATCCTTATTAAAGTATGCACAAGGTTTCAGGCGGAAACCCAAATAGGTAACGCCCTCAAAAAGCCTGCTAGTATTCACCCCAAGAAAGCCAGCAATGAACTGAATCTCCTCCAAGTCCCCATTATCAAATATAATAAATGATTTGGATTTGTTAATGACCAGCCCGGTAGCCAATCCAAACCGGCTCATCAAAACATATAAGTAAAACCAGTGGTTTCTGATCAGATTTCCAAAAAACAAGTAAATCATCTACGAAGAGGGAGTGAGTAATGCTGACCTAAGGAGAGAAAGAAAGCCCCTTGAAATAGCCTTCATTGGATGCCATTTTGATTAAACGACTGAAACCTTCCATCACCAGGATAAAAATAAGAGGAGATAAGGCACATCCTTGCCTAAGCCCATGTTTAGCTCTGAAGAAATCAGTCGGGATTCCATTGATAAGTACACTGTACTTGACCAAACTGATGCATGCCATAATCCACCGAATGGCAGACAAAGACAAACCAATTTTGAGGAGGGCAATTCTGATAAAGGACCAATCCACAGAATCATATGCTTTATAGAGATCAACCTTCATAATTAGGCCTTCCTTCTTTTGATCATGAATAAAGTGCATAGCTTCCTGAGCAATAGCCACTGCATCATGGATCGATCTGCCTTGTAAAAAACCATATTGTTCCTCTGATATCCACCTAGATAGATTCCCTTTCAGCGTATTAGCAATAATTTTGGAAGAAAGCTTATACAGTACATTACACAGGACGATGGGTCTGAAATCTGAAAATGAAGAGGGATCAGAGGATTTAGGTATTAAAGCAATGAAAGTTGAACTCAGGTCCCCTGGCACATATCCCGATGTGCGAATATGTTTTGTCACAACCAGTAATTCATCCCCCATAATATCAAAAAATCCTAGAAAAAATTCTATCGGCCATCCATCAGGGCCCGGGCTCTTATCTCTAGCAAATGATTTTAAGACAGCTTCAACCTCTAGTTTAGATATTCACTGCATGATAGCATCGATAGCCTGTTGATCAAACATAATCGGAAGGTGGTGAGCTACCCAGCGCTGGTTTAGTACCTCAATGTCATCATTTGCCTTATAGAATTTCTTGAAGTGCCCATACGCTGCATTCCTGATCTCCTCTTCCTCTGTTATCAGCACACCCTCCACCGTATGTATTTTCCAAATTGCATTTTTGTTTCTCCTCCCCGTAGCACATGAATGAAAATATTTAGTATTGAGGTCTCCTTCACGGAGCCATTGTTTCCTACTCTTCAGCATCCACGTAGTTTCCTAAATTCTCAATAAATCCAATTTGCATGCCTCAAGAGCAGCTAATGAACAGTAGGAATCCTCATTAGGCGCAATGTCCACCATACGATTATAAATTTGTTCAATACCAGCCTAAATCTCTGATAGTTCCTTCCTTTGTGCCTTCTTCTTTTCCCGTTCCCAACTTTTCACCTTTTTCTTCAACCTTCTTAGCTTATTTACCAAGTTATGCCACCCGAGCTTACCAACATTTTGTTGTTCATTTTTCCAGAGGGTGTGCACCAATTTGATGAAATCAGGATTAGAAAGCCACACAGTTAAATTTGAAAGGTCCACCTTTGTGAGTGGATTCGTGCCTCCATGCTAATAGTATTGCCATATGATCTGAAAGTGAGGACGATACCACCGAAAGGCACATATTGCCCAGAAGATTGATCAAGCCAGGATTGATCACTGCCTGGTCCAAAACCTTTGCAACATATTCATTCCGCTCTGTCTATTCGACCAAGTGGGCACGACCGCAGCAAGTTTTATGTCAATTAAATTGTATTTACCAATTATCCATGAAACTTTTCCAGCTAGGGGATCCAATCTTGCCCGCACACCCCGTGATTCATTCACTGCAAGAGAGACGTTGAAATCACCAATCAACATGAGATTGTTGAGCTTTAATAATCCGTTTCTGTCCATTTTTTCCCAAAAACCGGATCTAGACTGGTAAGGCGCATATAAGTTGATAATGACAATCATATCACGAACCCCTCTGTTACTGTCGTGTAACAAAATGCCGCCAAAAAATTTATATGCATTTAGATCAAATCTCAAGTCATCCCAAACTACAACCCTTCCACTCGACCTACCAACAGAGTCAATTCCTGCCGCCTTCCATCCAGAACAGAAACACGACAAGGATCCAATCACTATCATTCTGGAGCAAAGAGTTTCTTGAAGCAAAATAACCGAGGGACGATGTGCTTCCACCAATTCCTTGAGGGAAAGTATCTTAGAGGGATCGCCCATCCCTCGTATATTAAGAGAGAGGATAGAATTCATGTCGAGTCTCGACCCCTTGTTAGGGCAGCTTGCTCTAAGGGCCCGATTATCATCCATAGCCATGACCGGAATGTCTTTAAGGTTCAAGATCTCCCCTTGAAAAAGTGCTTTCGTCTTTTGCCGGCCACGAAAATGTCTGGAGCTGGATTTGGAGGTTTTTCTTACAGTAATGTTAGCAGCCGAATTCGGAGAAATGTGAGGCTATGGAGCCAGAGGATTTTTGTCATAAACCGTCAGCGCCGACAGGTTCATATCCGGATCCTTCAGTATGGCCTCCAAATCACTGCCAACCGAATTCCTCGGAGACTCCCTGGGAATACCCGAAGACTGGCCATGGTTAGAGATAGGAGATGCCCATTCAAGAGACGACATAGAAAGAGATACTATTAAAGGATCCACATAAGCACAACAAAGATCTCAATTACAACAACCATTACAATAATTGTAATTTCAGCAGCAGAATTTGCAAGTTGGGACTTGCTGCTTCTTCGCAGCTTCCTTCTAACAAGATCCTTGTAGAAAATTTGATGATGTAAAACAGACGACTGTCTCCACTTTCTAACTACTCCAAGGATTTGATCTCTACAAGTGGGACCTTAGTAGAGATAGCTGGCTTCTGCAATTGCTGAGGCAACGTTACTCTAAAGAAAGGCTAAATATAAAGTGGTGAGGTAACAATCCATCTCATGGTGTCGTCAGCGTCACGGGGTGTTACTATCAAGGTAGTCTAAATGGGCCATGGTTTACAGTTTATTAAATCCTTTCTCGGTTTGTCGGTGGTCCCACGAGGCATATGTTATTACACGTGGGTATTCGATATTCTATGAAGTTGTCAGTGTGTGTATTTGTGATGTGCCAGGTAGACAATGACAGTTGACGGATGGGCAGTGGGCACCACATGCCATGCGGGCTTGTGCTCGCATGCCATCCACTCTTGTCTGAATGTTTTGCTGAACTGGATCGCACTCAAATTTGTCTCTCATCAAACTTCCAACTATAAGTAGCCATCCACCCGTTCTCTATTCATTGTATTACGTTTCTATTTTCGGAGTGAATTTCATTGCTGTGGTCATTCTCCAACTGCTCTGCTCTTTTTCTTTGTTTCAGTTTTTTCGTTCGCGTTCAGAGCTGGCGAAGACGAATATATTGAGGGCCGCGACTGCAGTGGCGGAGAAGAACAAAAAGGTGGTGCGGCGGCTGTACGAGGCGCTGGGGACGGGAGATGCAAAGACGGTGCAGAGGATTTTGGCCCCTCACTTGGAGTGGTGGTTCCACGGGCCCCCCTCCTGCCAGCACTTGATGCGTCTCCTCACCGGCCGCTGCACGCACACTCGTTTTTCCTTCGTCCCCGATTACATCACCGCGCTCAGTCACAATCTCGTGGTGGCGGAAGGTCGCCAGGACGAATCCGTGTATTGGGTTCACGTCTGGACTCTGGATGATGCGGATTACACAGTCACTGAGCTGAGAGAGTACTTCAACACCTCCCTTGTTGTAACGGAGTTCAACCCGCCTTCTCCCTCCTCGTCCACGCTGGCAGAGATAGAGCAGATTCAGAGGTGTTCGGTGCCCCTGTGGCAGAGCGAACTCCTTAAATCCAACGTTGATTCCATGCCTGGCCTCGTCCTCGCTCTCTGACGCCATCTATGTAACTTGTGCAGCCTTCCCTGTTCATCTGTTGTAGTTGCCATGTAGTCTGTTTGTTTGTTTGTCGCTCTGGTCAGAGATATAGTGTCTAAGAATAACAGTGGTGGGACTCCTCGCGTTCACGTGGGGAGAGTCCACAAATACGCTATGACGTTTTATAATATGATAAATTTAGTTATAGTTATGGTTTTAAAGTTTTATCTCACCATTATTCCAACTCTGAACTTTACAATCTCCGGGAAGAGAATGAAATAAAAACCCGAAAAAGGAACAGAAGAGAATAAAAATTTTGGAAAATGACACAAAGAAATAAACAAACGAAATTTATAACTCGGATTATAAAATGCAAAATGGCATGTTTACTTTTTCTTTGGAAGGCATCTTGGTCATTAGGTGAGAAAATCATCTTATATTTGCGCAAAGGCAGTAAGAATATATATATATTAAAAAAAAAAACGACTGTATTATATGATATAAAAACAGTTACATCATCATGTGGCATTTGCAAACCTCAAAAACCTGCCATTTCCAACTCAGCATCTATCAGGTAGTAAACTGTTCCTGCGATACATTAGAATAGAACCTTTGTGCAGTACTGATTAAGAATTTATATCGCCTTATATACATTGCTAAAAACAAAACCGCTATAAACACCAGAGAATACCACTCTAATGAACTCAGACAATACCTACATATATATCAAGGGAGATTAAAAGGAAAACCGCTCGCCCATATGATCATAGATTCCATGATACCGTTGTTTTAATTTTTAATTTATTTGTTTTTAAGTAAGTTTGGGGAGTTCAATATATCATTTCATTAGAATTGAGCATTGAACGATAGTGACTTTACTTTTAAGAGTGATTTTATTCATTTACGTTTAATATATCATCATATTAGAGTTATGAATTGAATCAGCGATTTCACATTAATGACTGTTTTAACAAAAACATTTTATATTAATAATTTTTTAACAAAATCATTTATTAGATAATTTTTAATTTAATTTATTATAATATTTAATAATAAAAAAATATTTTATTTGTTCAAATATAAACAAATCTTTAATAAAATCAAAACTTCACATCAAAAAATGTTTTAAGAAAGTATTCATGATTTAAGAGAGTATCCAATTACTCATGGACAATTTTTAATTTAGTTTATATAACACTCAATAATAAAGGAAATTATAAACAAATATTTTATTAATAATTGTAATATATAGCATGGTATTATCTCACATGCACGTTGTAAAGAATAAATTAAGAAGAAATGAAGAATGATAAGAGCCAATAATTTGGTTAATTTGGCTAGCCATGTATGTGTTTGATTGAATATTAAAATTTAAAAATAATTTAGTTTAGGGTTGGTGTAACTAAGTTAAGGGTTAATATGGTTTTGGCCATAGTTAATGAATTTGATGGTTTATATATTTTGCATGATTTTGAATATTTAATATTTTAAATACCTTTGAATCACAATTACTCAAATTACAAATTAGTGATACAATCATCTTAAAATTCATATAAACCAACAAACAAACAAAAAGTTAAGCGAAGTCTTGATAGAGATTGAAAAAATGTCTATTAATCTCTATAGGGACGATGATTGGTGTTAGGTCCCCGTAATTTGTTAGATTGGTGAGAACAAATGAACAGGGGTAACATCAGACCAGTCTTTGGAGTCCTAGGATCTAGCCCTCTTGGACTCAGAGAGGGCTCTCTCTATTTTGTGCAAAGGATGTGAACTTGTTTGTTTTTAGGGTTTGATTTTAGACTAGTTGTTAAGTTTATGGTTTTTTTGTTTGTTTGGGTTGGGTAGACGATCAAGTAGAATAGATGGAGTGAGAGATCTTCAAGTCATTAGGCTATGGAGTCTACAAAAGGTCATGGAAAGTTCAACAATGAATCAGGGTGCATCACAGGGCAAATCTAACATGGTCAAATGGATCTTCAAGGTTTGTGTGAGATGAAATGAGCATCAAGTTTGTGAACATAGTAGGGCAAAGGGCAGTTAAGAATCCTTTGTCAAATACCTTTAAATAAGAAGGGTCTTTAGTGCTACTCAGCATAAAGAAGTAATCATAAGACAGGGCAAACCAATAACTCTTTGATTAAACTCAAGCAAATAAGCATTTAAGACAAACAATCCAGTGAACTATAGAAGGCAAGAAACTTGTTTAACTTCTAGTGATTTCACCTGCAAGGTTAGAAAACATTTAAGATAGACATATAACATAGATCAAAGAAGAGAGAACCCCTAAACATCATTGATCATAGCCATAAAGACCTCCGAGGCAACCTTTCAAAAATGGACAAAGGGCATGATCAAAACATAAACCTCTTTGGCAAAACCTAATCAGTGATACTTCAAAGAAAGATCTTAAGAACAATGTTTAAGTAACATTAAACAAGCAGGGCTAACAATAAAACATCTTGATATTTAATGTATTGAATCATTCATAAAATAAACAAGCTTGAGTGGGTCTAGAGAGCTACTAAGAATTCTCTAAATTGACCTAACAGAGGAAAACATAGAGGCAGTGAAGAACAAACAGAGCTAAGGTGTCTTTGAAAAACATTTCTTAGTCTAAAACCTTTGTCCTACTGCAATATAGAAGGATGTAACAAAATGATACATAAGAAAACAAGAACTGAATAGAAACACATCACCATTAACCATGCTCATGGATCTTGCAAGCAAGCCTTCTTCATCATTAATCAAAACAAGCCATCCACAAATTCTACAACACCAATTTCTCTTCAATCTCCAAAAAACTATGTATTACTCACAAGAGTCATCAAATGCCAACCTTTTACAATAAGGCCCTCATGCTCTATTTATCTAGCAAAGGAGGGCAAAAAACCTAAGTAGGGTTTGAAAATGTCATAAATACCCATAAACGCCATTTATGTCTAAGAGACCATGCAAGGCCCAAGACATAAAATATCTAATGAAATAAATGCAAAAATAACTCCTAACACCTAACTTTGGAGTGATTCGCCCCAAAAAACACTAAAATATCATTTTGCCATAAATGAGTGTCATTTGTTGACTTTTGCACAAAAGGGCACAACAATGAAGTTTGAAGGCGCAGCGCCTGCATAGGAGAAATGGGTCCACTTGCAGCGAAGTTTTGATGGCCTTCACGATGTCGGAATTCACTCCGTGATGGCTTGTTGGAAATCTTGTTGAGTCTACTTTCCAAAACTGCCCTTGGTTTTCTGATTGGTATCCTTAACCTATTCAAAAAGTAAAACTCCCAAGGCTGCTCAAGGTGCAGCACCAGCCCTAAAAACATGGCAGAAAGATGAAAAATGACATGTTTTTGGGCCTTTTGACAGACTAAAAATGCTCCAAATGCTCTGAAATTTGGTGAGCATGCTGCACTTAAGCCGAGGATTCCAAAAATGTATATTACCCCCCCTGAGGATGCTTGTAGGAAAAGCATAGCGCCAAGGGTGCTGCGCTTTCGGCCCTTCAAATCAACAAAAACCAAAAATTTCCAAAAAGTTCCCAAAATTTTCAAATACCTTCCTCATGGGGTTTGGGATGCCTGTAGAGAAGCATCAGCTAAGATCTCAAGGTTTTCTTGGTGTTTTTCCTCCTTGAGTGCTTGAATTTCGGCAAGGGCTCCTTTGAGCTTGGCCCTTGCAATTTGATTTTTCAATGCATAGTGCTTGGCCATGTTTTTCTAGAGGCCAAGTTCCCTTTGGGTCTTCTTTAGATGCTTGTGTTCATCCTTATAATACTTAATAATGTACCTTGCCATGCCAACGCTTCTTTGTAGATCCCTAATTTATGCATCTTTTCTCTAGAGAAGTATGCTAGTGACCCTCTCCTCATCTTCATTTTCACTATCAAGGTTAGTATGAATGAGTTCAAATTCCTTTTCAACCTCATGATTGTCTTACTCTTCTTCCTTTATTACGTTATTTTTGCCTTTGAGGCATTGCTTGGTAGAAGTGGAAGGCATGGTTCCTTTCCTTTTAGAGGTAGAAAACACATGCCTTTCTCCTCTTTGGTATGTCAAAGGAAAAGGTTCAACTTTTTTCATTTTGGTGTCCTCATTTTTGTTGCCATATTGACTGTCATTATCACTGCTATCATTTCTATCCTCATGGCTTTTATGGCTGCCATCATTTGTCTCCATGTCTTCCTCTTCATTACCTTGACTGCGGCTTACCTCATTATCTCCAATGTCAGCCTCAATGTTTGCCTCTTCACTTATTTCTGCACTATCATCATTACAACTGTCAGGAACCTCATCAAACTCTTCGTTTCCTTCACTGTTATCATCAGATTCATTGATATTTTGGTCCTTGGTGTCATTGCTATCATTAGCATCATTATTGCTATCAGTTACCATGTTTTCTGCTTCATCGTTGTCCTCTTTGTTTCCAACATCATCACTGCCCTCATCACTACTAGGAACCTCACTGTTTTTACTGTCATTGTGGCTCTTAGTTTCACTGCCACCATCATCATCATCTGTCTCTCTTTCACTTCCTTCATTTGTGTCTATACTGTCTTCTGCCTCTTCATCTTCAATATCATCATCGCCCTTATCATCATTTGTTTCTTCCATGCTGACATCACTTCCCCCTTCCTCTTCATTTTCTTCCTCTTTACTGTCCTCTTCTTCATCATGGCTTGATTCATCATTTCCCTCTCCTTCATTCTCATTTGATGGTTCATCTTCATTTCCCTCATTGTCTGATGCATTAGGAGAGGGTGAGGAAGGAGGATGGGATGATGAGGGCACATTTTGCTGAGGATGGGGTTGTGGGTTTGTGAAGACCTCATAAGCAATGAACGCCTCCCATGGTATTCCCTTTTGCTCCAACTGATGCATCACAACCATTTTGATCAAAGAGTGATGGAACAAACTTTGCATTTGCTGGGAATAATTCCTCCTTATACAATAGAAGACATATTGTCAATACTCCTATAGAGGTAGTACAGTAAATGAAGCATCTTAACCCTAGTAAAGTGCATGAGTAATCTGATATGATAGGAGTAAATTCTAGAGTACCTCCCCTCACATGTAAAATATTTCATGATGACCCTCATCAAGGGTGCATACCTCTCCAACAAATGTGAAAAAGGGAAGATATATTTGCAGCCTTCTTTGTATCTAGGTTTAAGAAATGGCTCATAGTAGCTTATGTCTAAATTGGCTCTTTTGAACCAATTTTCACCAACATTAGGCATTCCAGTGGCAATAGAAATGGCATCTGATGATAGCTCAAAGTTTACCCCTGCAAAATTCACTTGTTTATTGTGTAGGTTGAGGATAAACAACCTAGTGAGCTTAGGGTGAGTTCTCACTTGTTCGACTTTTTCACAAAACTGAGAACACCCTAAATTTTGGAAACATGTGGTGATCATAGGAGAGGCATTAAGCTTCATTGTATCTTGGGGTTCAAACCTATTAACCTTCCCACATCTGTGTTTCTGCCTCCTATGTGTTTCTGCCTCCTAGGAACTTGGCCTTCTTCATTACTAACATTTCCTCCTTCTCCTGACATTTTGATTACTGTTGTTTTGAAACAAACCCTAGCTCTGATTGTGAAACTTGATATGAGAAATGAATTGGAATGATGGTGAAAGGAAGCCTTTGCAAGTGAGTGAGAGGGAGAAATGAAGGTGTGAGTGTATGACAGAGCCTTTTAATCTTTGATGGATGGCTGTTTCAATCAATGATAACCACTGCTACTCTACACCCTACTTGACTGACATTCTCTTTGTTTGTAGATGATGGAGGTTTAAAGGGTTTTTAGTAGGAAGATTTAGGGTTTTCTACCCTCAGTGTTTGTTCAATTTCTTCTTAAAATCAAACCATCAAAATTTACTGGAGGACAAAGAATGACATCCACCTGTGTTGTGTCTGTGTTTTGTAATATCCCCAAAGGGGAATAAGCAATAATAAACAGAAATATGCCAGACAGATATGAAAGGAAACAATACCGAACCAGATCACTGAAAAACCCTACTAGGAAAAAGAACACTTTATTTTATAAAGTGAGGTGGCTAAAGTGAGGTGACCCCTCTTATTTCTCACTTTATTTATTATTTCTAGCTAAAGCGGCAAAATTAAACAAAGATGAAATATTCCAATTAGCAAAGCTAATTGGGAATATTACATCAAAGGCCCAACCACTACACCAAAAGCTCGAACTGTTAGTGAGGGCGGCATCCTAGGGTGTTAAGGGTGGGGTCTTAAGGCCCACCAGAGCATCTCGGGACGGGGACCCTCGCGCAGTCAATTACTGTGAGACTTAGAAGCGTGTCAAGGCCCACGATCCTGTGGGGAGGCGCACAACGAGACATACAACCCACACGCTCCGCGGGCCTCTGGAGCCTCGTGTCCTCGGCTACGATACCACAAAGGCCCAAACCACTACACCAAAAGCTCGAGCGTTGCTGAGGGCGGCATCCCAGTGTTAAGGGGTGGGTCATTCAGCTCTCGGGCATCTCGGGACGGGACCCTGCCATAAATCCCAGTCTGAGACAAGCGGCGTGTCAAGACCCACGATCCTCAAAGGGAGGCGCCAAAAGCGAGGATACCAGTTTTTAGAATAGCTCTTGAAAACCCTTGGATGGCAACTTGGAGATATTTTTTGAGATTTTTAGGTGTTTGCAGGTGAAGGAGGAGCTTCAGGCGAAAGTGCAGAGCCTGAACGCAGATTCGGGGCTGTCGGGCTATGAACGTGCAGTGCCTGCACGCGTTTTGGGCCTCTCGGGATGTGAATGTGCAGCGCCTGCAAGCGTTTCGGGCCTGTCGGCCTGCCCTGCCCAACGCGTATCACCTGCTGGAATGCCTCTGCACGGGCTTGTCAGGCTTCCTGGGCGAACGTGCAGTGCGCCTCTGAACGCGCATCGCATGTCTCTAAACGCGTGGCGCAGTGCAATTTTGTACAGGGAATTCCTCTGAACGTGCAGCGCCTGACCTTGAACACGTAGCGTCGACCTGAACACGTAGCTCTAGGTGGACTTGCCCAGTTTTGACCAAAAACTCAATTTTCTCTCTTGGATGCTCACATAACCTTTGCAAGTGCACAATGAGTTATGTGGAGAACAAAATGGTCCTTTATAGCCTAGGAAATCAAATCAAACTTTGAGAACCCACTTTGTTAATGTTTTTTACTCCCTTTCTTTTAACTAATATCCCCTTGACCCTTTTTGTTGTAGGTGGCTTAAAAACATTTAAATGGCCCTTTCCTTTTTCTCCTTGAGTTTGACATATTCCCTTTATGTTTTGAAGGGCTGCACACAGTAATATTTTCAAAGTTTCTTGTTCTTTTCATCATAACATTCAATCTGCCTTTCTTACCTTTTTCTTCCTAATCATTTTTTTCTATGTTTTCTCTGTAGTTTACTGATATGGTGAACTTGACTCCTTTTGTAATGCTGGGGGCTTTGATGAGTTTTCTTTTGACACCTTAGAGACTAAAAACATTTTTGCCATTGCCATGGGTTTAAAAAAATTCCTTTCACCTCCTTAGGCAATTTTTGATTTACAGGTGCCTGAATTTATAATTTAAAACTTGCCCATTGATACTTTTCACCTCCTTGTTCTGTAAATTTTGTTTGAGTCACATGATTGACTGTGCTTTGGTTTGTTTATGTCTTTCAACACTTTCAGTCAACAAGTGTCATGGAAACCCTAAATTAATTCTTCCCCTATGATCTTTGAAACATGCTAAATCCTCTTTGACACCTTAGGCACTTACACAGTGGTAGTATCTTCAAAAATTCTTTATTCTTACCTTGGAGCTCATACCATGTTTTTCTATCCCTTAACCACTGAGTGTAAATGAATGAAAAGAGAGCTTGACCCTCCTTTCACTGATGGTCTTTGCATCCTTGTTCTTTGAGGCAGTGAGACATTGTACCTTGGCAAACTCTGGATGTTACTTACAGCAGTGCTTTCAAATCTTCCTTCAACTGTCATGATGGAGGCCTAACAACTTCATTTTACCTTGATGTGATCATTCTCCAACTGCGTTGCTCTTTTTCTTTGTTTCATTTTTTTTGTTCGCGTTCAAAGCTGGCGAAGACGAATATATTGAGGGCCGCGACTGCGGTGGCGGAGAAGAACAAAAAGGTGGTGCGGCGGCGGTATGAGGCGCTGGGGACGGGAGATGCAAAGACAGTGCAGAGGATTTTGGCCCCTCACTTGGAGTGGTGGTTCCACGGGCCCCCCTCCTGCCAGCACTTGATGCATCTCCGCACCAGCCGCTACACGCACACTCGTTTTTCCTTCGTCCCCGATTACATCACCACACTCAATCACAATCTCGTAGTGGCGGAAGGTCGCGAGGACGAATCCATTGAAAGAAAATAGAAGACTCCAATGAAGGAGCTCTGATACCATGACAGAAACAGAAGAACACAAAAACTTCACTTGTTATTTGCATTATCAGGAACAGATATTTATACAAAGCAGAGAGGCTTCTGGATTCTGGAATGTCGGTGGAGATAGTTTCCTCAAGAAGCTAGATCTCTCCAGAAACACCGAGACCACTCTTCGCATTTAATTTTGTCAGTGGTGGTTGGTTGAAATTACTGTTCTCCAACACTCTTGCTTAATTTCAACCATATACAAACACACAAAATACAGTATGACACAATACATACATCCGTTAATTAACATGCCTGCTGGTCTAAGTCTCAGCTAGGCTTACAATAGTATATCAGAACACGACTTTCATTTTTGTCTTCTTTCTAAATGGTCCATACTTGTTTATTTGCAAATGTTGTTTCATCTTCACCTTTCTCGCCATAAGATAGTGGTGAAGTTTCTCCTTTCTTGATTGCAGGTTAATATTCTTTCCATTCACCATTGCTGGAGGTTTTTGGGATTTACACTTGTCCTCAATCCGTGCCATTTTATCAATTGCTTTTTCCTCAGTGTCAAAATCTGCACACTCTTCTTCAAAGGGTCTATTAACTTTCTTCAGTTCATCAACTATTATCAAGTCTTCTACAGCTTCATGAGTTGTTATTGGATCCTCCACGATTTTGCTCTCTGCAATCTGTAGATCTTCATCTTTCATAGTTGGTTGATTTGTGTCTTCAACCTCTTTAATCAGCTCCATTGTTACAAACATGTCATCCTGCATTTGATTTGTAGATGGAGATAGACATATCTTCTCACCAAACAACAACTCATCAATGAGTTGCTTTTCATGTATCAAACATAACCATTGTTCATGAGATACATAATTTTCATCATATTTGACTTCACAAGTTTTTGCATCACAAGGAGTTTCCTGACTATCACATGCTACTCTATTGTCAACTACACACATACTTTCAGTCTTGATTCCAGTTATGATGCTTTCATTACAATCACTATTTTTAACAACAATTTCATCAATTTCATCTTTCTCACTCCACTTCATGCTATACTTCATTTCAAGAATATGCCAAAACATTTTTGGATCAAATACTTCACCAAATTCATTTAAAATGCATGACAGAATGTTTTCATCTAGAGCTGATATAATGAGAAACAATGCTATTGCACGTCTACTCTTATCTGAGGGATTTATAGAAGTATCTTGAACAAATTTCCATAAATCTACCAAACCTAGTAGTCCCTCCATTTTAATAGCCCAAAGTTCAAAATTTTTACCTGAGAATAAAGGCAGCACTCGCATTAATCTTATGTAGCTTCTATTTCTTGATCCTTTCTCCTGATATTTTTGAGTTCTCTTCGGAACTCTTTGAGTTTTTTTTCTGCCGACCCATTGCTCTACCACATAGCCAAATCTGCAGCAATTTTTGACTATGCAACACACCTTAATTCACCAAAATTTCACCTCAATCACCACTTCGCTAGAAACAAATATTTTATCTCTCCAAAAATATAAAACAAACCCAAACTTTTACAAATCCAAACTCTGTTTTGTTTTATTTTAAAATACTTCATATGTTAAAACCTTTTTAACTCAACGCACACAAATAAAGTCAAACCTCTTAAAACTCTTACCACCAATGCACGATTCCTTTGGAGGCAGCGCAGATCCACTTACAACAGCTCGACAATGTCTTCCACTTGTAGAGTTGGTTGCAGAGTTCAACTCGAACAAAAAAAATATGCACAGAAACACATAGAACTTCGAACCACGCCAAACTGTGAATCTGCAGTAAATTGGCATTCACAATGCAGAAAATCCCAGAACAGAAACAACTTTCAACAGATTGGCACTCTGCAGCACATGCATCGGTCAGAAGCTACAGCTCCAGGCTTAGTAGATCAATTCTATATCCACAAATGGCTCTCTATTATTTAGCCTTACACAAAGATCCTTCATCAAGCTCAGCCTCACGCAGTTCTTTACTACTCGGCCTCCACCAGTCACACTCTCTAGTCGGACTTACACACAACAACGAAACCCTTATTCGTTGCAGCAAGCAGCGATCAATTCAATGGAAAGTTTTGCAATAGTCTTCCACGACTCGGATAAGCAAAAGCAATATCGTCCAAACCCTTGCATTAAATTTGTTGGCTTCCTCTTTTTTTCTGTTTTCACAGCTTTGGCCTCAACACGGATTAACCTTCAACATAACATTCACACACGGTGGCTGCCTCAGTCAGCACCACACACGGTGCTCACGAATAGCACCCCTGTCCACAATAGCGCTCCGACTGGTGGTCCACACCACAGGTCACCCCTCCACGCCTGGTTTGACCCTCTACAGGTCGTGCTGCTGCACCAAAACACCACTCGACTCCTTAGCAGGCAGCACAACACTCTCCGAACGTGCTCTCACACTACACACCCACTGGTCACACACCAATTCTTGACAGTTGGCTTTGAACAGCTAATCACAACACCTTCTCTACCTCTATACGCAATTTCTTATCACAGCAAGCTTCTCCTTCTCCCGGCTCAACCAGGATCTTCAGCGTTGGCCACTTCACACGCACATTGCGTCCACACTCACTTGCACACTCACTAGTCAATTCAACCGCAACTCTCACAACACAAACACTACTGCAGGCACTCACCCCTGCAAACTCCAAGCCGAAACCATCGGCTCTGATACGATGACAGAAAACAGAAGACTCGAATGAAGGAGCTCTGATACCATGACAGAAACAGAAGAACACAACAACTTCACTTGTTATTTGCATTATCAGGAACAGATATTTATACAAAGCAGAGAGGCTTCTCGATTCTGGAATGTCGGTGGAGATAGCTTCCTCAAGAAGCTAGATCTCTCGAGAAACACCGAGACCACTCTTCGCATTTAATTTTGTCAGTGGTCGTTAGTTGAAATTACTGTTCTCAAAATCCGTGTATTGGGTTCACGTCTGGACTCTGGACAATGCGGATTACACAGTCACTGAGCTGAGAGAGTACTTCAATACCTCCCTTGTTGTAACCGAGTTCAACCCGGCTTCTCCCTCCTCGTCCACGCTGGCAGAGTTAGAGAAGATTCAGAGGTGTTCGGTGCCCCTGTGGGAGAGCGAACTCCTTAAATCCAGCGTTGATTCCATGCCTGGCCTCGTCCTCGCTCTCTGACGTCATCTATGTAACTTGTGCAGCTTTCCCTGTTCATCTGTTGTAGTTGCCATGTAGTCTGTTTGTTTGTTTGTCGCTCTGGTCAGAGATATCGTGTCTAAGAATAACAGTGGTGGGACTCCTCACGTTCACGTGGGGGGAGTCCACAAATACGCTAAGACGTTTTATAATATGATAAATTTAGTTATAGTTATGGTTTGAAAGTTTTATCTCACCATTATTTCAACTCTGAACTTTACAATCTCCGGGAAGAGAAAAAAATTAAAACCCGAAAAATGAACAGAAGAGAATAAAAAATTTGGAAAATGACAAAAAAGAAATAAACAAACGAAATTTATAACTCGGATTATAAAATGCAAAATGGCATGTTTACTTTTTTTGGAAGGCATCTTGGTCATTAGGTGAGAAAACATCTTTTCCAAGAAGAGAAAAAAAACGACTGATATAAAAGCAGTTACATCATCATGTGGCACATCAAAAACCTGCCATTTCCATCTCAGCTTCTATCAGGTAGTAAACTGTTCCTACAATACATTCGAATAGAACCTTTGTGCAGTACTGATTAAAGAGTTTATATCGCCTTTATCTTGTACCATATACATTGCTAAAAACAAAACCGCCATAAACACGAGAGAATACCACTCTAATGAACTCAGACAATACCTACATATATATCAAGGGAGATTAAAAGGAAAACCGCTCGCCCATATGATCATAGATTCTATGATACCATTGTTTTAATTTTTAATGTATTTGTTTCTAAGAAAGTTTGATGGGAGTTCAATATATCATTTCATTAGAATTGAGAATTGAACAATAGTGGCTTTACTTTTTTTAATAGTGATTTTAGTCTTTTACGTTTAATATATCATAATTTCATTAGAATTGAGTCAGTAATTTCACATTAATAATGGTTTTAACAAAACATTTAATTAGATAATTTTCAATTTAATTTATTATAATATTTAATAATAATAATAAAATATTTTATCCCTTTAAAAAAATGTTTTAAAAAAATACTCATAATTTATGATTTAAGAGAGTACCCAATTACCCATAGTCAGTTTTTAATTTACTTTATATAACACTCACTCAATAATAAAGAAAATTATAAACAAATATTTTATTAATAATTGTAATATATAGCATGGTATTATCTCACATGCACAGTGTTGTAAAGAATAAATTAAGAAAAAATGAAGAATGATAAGAGCCAATAATTTGGATAATTTGGTTAGTCATGTATGTATGTGTTTGATTGAATATTAAAATTTATAAATAATTTAATTTAGAGTTGGTGTAACTAAGTTAAGGGTTAATGTGGTTTTGGCCACATGCATTTAGTTAGTGAATTTGATCGTTTAGATATTTTGCATGATTTTGAACATTTAATATTTTAAATACCTTTGAATCACAATTACTCAAATTACATATTAGTGATATGATCATCTCAAAATTCACATAAACCAACAGACAAATAAAAAGTTAAGGAAAGTCTTAGAGATTGAAAAAAGGCCTATTATTCTTAATAGGGACGATGACTGGAAGTCTTAGAGATTGAAAAAAGGCCTATTATTCTCAATAGGGATGATGACTGTAAGTCTTAGAGATTGAAAAAATTCCTATTAATCTCAATAGGGACGATGACTGGAATATTAACACGTGTTGGATTCGTGCCTTATATTGTTAGGTGGGTTTGATTAATTTATGTCGTGTTCCATCTAGGTGAGTTAAGTGGGTTTGATTAATTTTTGTCGTGTTCCATCCTGGTAAGTTAAGGGAAGCCTTAGAGATTGAAAAAAGACCTATTAATTTCAATAGGGATGATGGCTGGAATATTAGTAGGTGTTGGATTCCCGCCCTATATTCCTAGGTGGGTTTGATTAATTTTTGTCCCATTCTCTTTCTTTTTTCTTAATTTTTATTATTATTAAATCTATATAATATAACCTTAGTTATAATGTAATATTCCCAATTAGCAAAAACTAATTGGTAATATTAATTTTGGCTAGTTTTTATTTTCTAATATTAAAGTCAGTTAATAAAGTGGGTGATGAGACACATAACCCATACTTAGGAAATAATAATTCCCTAAAGTCACTTGAGCATATATTTACTTGACAGTGTGGGGCCCAGGAGGGTGAAGTGACAGTGTGAGGGAAGAGGTAGCGTGGGCAGTGTGGGCCCATGACAATGTAGTGAGAGAGAGCGTGGGCCAAGAGGGACAACGCAGTTTGGTGAGGCCCGAGTGAGAGCAAGGCTCTCAAAGTATAAATAGGGGAAGAGGCTCCTCATTCTCTCAATATATTATGCATCTCTATTTTTTGTCTTTTGACATTGAGCACGCTTTTTCTATTGAGTGAAGTCTGCAAGTGTTGTTCAACGCACTGGGTGTCTCCGAGCGGAGATCCCAATCTCAACCCTGGGGGACTTCGAGTGCCTGCTCGGGTGAGTTCTATCCATAGTTTTGTAAGAGGGAGCCATAGCATCTTCAGCCAGGATTACACATTTTCTTGGACAACGTAGTCTCTTGGAGGGATCATGCAATTTGTGGTAGAGGCAGTTCCGGGAGTGAGGAGTTATCAGGGATTTCAGTCTGTGGTTAGTGTGGAGGGACCAACCCTTCAATATTCATAATTTTGACACAGGAGGAGGCCACCATTTGCAGACGATCATTCAGGGCCAACGTATTTCACTAGGATAGCGTTATTTCCCAAGGAGGGTCAAATTCTGGGTTCAGCCATTCCAAGATTCCTTTTTGGAATTTTATGGGTTATTGGAGGAGAGCCCATTCCCAGAGTTTCACATTTTTATCAGTAGGGGAAAAACCCCAAAGAGCTAATACATTTCAGCAGTAGCAGCAGTACAGCAATAGCAACAACAACATTCAGAGATTACACAGTCCATGGTTGAGCAGCCATTCAGTGAGCATTTCCGAGAGTATTTCCAGCTTGCCTTGTGCAAGCCAAGGTGCCATCATTCTGATCACCTTCCTGCTCATTATCATATTTTAGTTATATAATAAAATGGCTCAGCGTTTCTCCATATTTTCATTGTTTTTGTGATGTCTCTCTATTTGTCGTAGATGCTTGTTTATGTTCCTTTGTCTTACTGTTTATTTCTATTCGAAACATTACAGTGGTATCAAAGCTCCATTCTTGGCTCAGCCATGGGGATCTTTTTCTATGAACAAGGAGGGTAGGCAAAACCTTACCCAACAAAGGCGGTAGAGGTGGAAAATATGGGGGAGTCAAGGAGAAAAGGGGAAGGAACATTTGGTAACATTTTTAAGGCCCTAAATGATTTAGCCAAAGGACAAGAGGGAATGTTGGAAAGACTCAAGCAACAGAATAGGAATGAGAGCATCCATTAGGAATCTCTAGTTGGGGAGAATTTGGGGATCTCACAACAGTCTGACTACCCTTTACCAACCACTCACCCGCCAGCCTTAAGTAGGCCAACCAGGATCACGATGCCTACATTCTTACCTCTATTACCGAGTGAGAAAGGTAGGGGGCATGATCATATACCTATGGGAGACTATTTGCGAGAATGGCAGTCCATGGGGGAAAACTTCAAAGCGACTTTGTCCTTTAGAGATTATTTCCAGCTCAGGCAGGATGAAGAAGGAAGGAATAGTGGGGGGTCTAGCACGTAGAGTTCAGAGTTGCAGCGTACCATTGGGGGGACACATTTTCCCACGTATGATGAATCCGTTGATTGCACGGCTCGATATTGGGTGGAAAAGTTGGATAACTCTTTCCATATTGACCGAATAACGGAGGGGGAAGCCATCAAAATGGCTACCTCGCACTCAGAGGATGAGGGCACTCAGGATTGTGGGGAGCTCGTGGATACACCTAGTGTGACACAGGACTCACCCTTGTTGGAGACCTCCTTGACCGTGTTGGTTGACATCTTAGTGGAGAGAGTAGAGCCTACCCCAGTACAGCCATCCATTGAGTTGATGACCAGAGTCGTGTCCGAGTTTTTTGATGACAACTGTGCGCAGCAGATGGGTGAGGTGCTAGGAGATATATCCACCTTTGATGAGGCACTAAGAGATACAGAGGTAGGGCAGGAGGACATTCCTTCCAGATGTTACGATGAGGAATTTTCCTTGGATGAGTCCATGGGGTCATATGAGGATGCTTCTAGGGAGCATGAGGAGTCATGTAGAGTTGATGACAGTAGGTCAGTTTCGTATTCCAGTGTGCATGTGGTATTAGGGGACTCTATGGGAGATTTTCAGGAGGATGAGTCATTTGTGATGATTCAACCGGAGAAACTTATGGTACAGCTAGAGGGCACATTGGAGCATCGGAGAAGCCCCCTTCAGGCATACATAGATGGGGCTCGCAGCACAGTTGGGTCACCTTTGACCATTAGAGAGAGAGAGAGACAGAGCTACCTAGTCAGATCTCATGCGTTGACTTGGATAGTGGGATGAGATGACTTGAGTTGCACAGGGTGCAACATCTGCATGTCAGGGTTACTCTAGGTGCAGGAGTTCAGGCATTCGATCCCTCTCTTGGGGTTGGATGGCAAGAGATTCTGAGTTGGTACTCGGTGGAGTGGGTTATGGAGATGGCGATGCACCGAGGTGTAGCTCAGTTGGAGCTTCCAAGAACCAGGGTTACCAGAAGCCCCGATTGGCATTGGGATCTAGGTGGGACTACCCATCACTTCCCAGGTATGCTATTTGACTACAACATGGAGGGTACAGTTAACCTAGAAGTTGAGCGTACACATTCACTAGGGGAGTTTTAGCCAGCACTAGTGTCCAACCAGTTTAGGTACAGACTTCTTGGGTTTTCTTTGTATGAGGATTGTACACAGGATCACGGGATGATCAACATACTCTGGCAGGAGTTTGACAGAGGAGGGGGCATTAGTAGGCCACCAGACAATGCCTTGTATAGAGATGGGGATTCTTCACATTTGTGTGGGGCATGGAGGACACGGAGGAGCAGAGCGGGATTGGCATCGCTACTGGTACCTAGGGAGATTCACTTCTTGGTTCCCTCAGGGAGGATTTGGAAGGGAGATCCATTCATTGGAGAGTATGGTGATCCGACAGTGGAGGTGATGATACCGATCGAGTATGGGCCAATGCATATGGATAAAACCTTAGGCCATCACACCCTGGGATGTGTAGGAGCAAGCATCATTGGGAAGTGGTCTGTAGATGGGCATGAAGATGCATGGGGGTGTGTTGTAGTATGTCGGACTGCGTTGTGGGGTAGGAGTGCTTCCCATCACATTGAGTACATGCGGGGAGTGACAGGTGCGGCGACACAGGATAAACACATGACATTACAGGATAGTATAGCTGTTCTCAGGGGTATCCATTGGTGTACAGGGGTAGGTTGTAGCATACAATGGCAGATCGAGGAGGATCTTTTTGAGCATTTGGAGACGTCACGTTTAGTGGAGACATGGATACGAGGGTGTTATTAGCAGATCTGAGGCAGAGAGAGTGTCATTTGGAGGATTACTTTTGAGCATTCAGGTAGACTCATGGTCACACCCTTTGGGAGGCTCACCCTAGACAATTGGATGAGATATTGCGTTTCATGAGCCGAGAGGAGACTCTCCAGTTGAGACACTTGGTAGGTGCACGAGTTGATGGGTCCAGGCTTAGGGATGGCATGGTTGATTGCCAAGGTAGCATATGTTCCACCCCTGGGCTCACATTTGAGGGACGGTGGATGGTAGACTTCGCCTACAAGAGGGTACCCAAACTCCGAGCAGTATCAAGGTGTATCAGCAGGAGTTGGGATACTCGATACCACAACGTGGTCTGGTAGGAGCAAGGTAGGTACACATGCATGGGACAGACTCTTGATACTTGGGGTCCACCTAGGGGATACATACAGGGGTTAGATATGAGGGCTAGATGGGTTAAGAAGGTAGCAGCGCTACGCAGCGACATCTCGCGAGGAGTGGGAGTTGTGAGCTCCCCGTATGGTTGGGGGATCCAGGGGTCTGTTGGGTAGGTGAATCACTCCACTTTATGATGGGTAGGGACAGAGAAGATGTTGATCCAATCCACCTTGGGTTTGACATGTGGGGGAGCATTGAGACATCCATTGCATGGCAAGGCAGACTTATCATGTTGTTTCTCAGGGTCAGGATCGACAGTGGAGGGGTAGATATCATCATGATGGAGATTCCTGGGCAGGATGAGCTTTGCCATCAAATATTTTTCGCCACAAGGCCCAAGGAGAGAGGGATACAATCTGCACATGATGGGGGGTGTCTCATAGTCAGAGTGGCACAGCGACAGCATGGTGGCACCTCTATGAGATTAGCAAGGGACCCAAGGATTACAACTCTACACAACTCGATAACCTCTAGGGGTGAGTTGTATAATACACGAGGAGATCATGTAGATCTTCCATTGGCATTTAGCGAGTCACTAATGGAGTGGGGGAATTCATTAGCATGGTAAGATGGTGAATGGAACAGGTGCAACTTAATGTAGGACAAGATGGCTTGGGATCCTAGCATTGAGATATCCCTTCATATCATGGCGATGTAGAGGACAGGGAAGATTCAGTGGTGCATATGGGACCCTAGCACATTTTACAGTGATAGTGTGGAGCGTCAGCTAGAGAGGAGGCTTGTTCAGGCATTGCTTGAGGACAAACAATTTTTGGCGGGGAGGACTGTAATATTCCCAATTAGCAGCAACTAATTGGTAATATTAATTTTGGCGAGTTTTTCTTTTCAAAAATTAAAGTTAGTTAATAAAGTGGGTGATGAGACACATAACCCATACTTAGGAAATAATCATTTCCTAAATTCACTTGAGTATATATTTACTTGACAGTGTGGGGTCCAGGAGGGTGAAGTGGCAGCGTGAAGGAAGAGGCAACATGGGTAGCATGGGCCCATGACAACGCAGTGAGAGAGGGACAACGTGGGTCAAGAGGGACAACGCAGTTTGGTGGGGCCCGGGTGAGAGCAAGGCTCTCAAAGCATAAATAGGGGAAGAGGCTCCTCATTCTCTCATTCTATTATGCCTCTATAATTTTTGCCTTTTGAAAGTGAGCACACTTTTGCTATTGAGCGAAGTTTGCAAGTGTTGTTCAGCACACCGGGTGTCTCCGAGCAGAGATCCCAACCTCAGCCCCGGGGGAATTCGAGTGCCTGCTCGGGTGAAGAATTTTATCCATCATTTTGCAGGAGGGAGCCATAGCATCTTTAGCCAGGATTACGCATTTTCTTGGACAACGCAGTCTCTTGGAGGGATCACGCAGTTTATGGTAGAGGCAATTCTGGGAGTGAGGAGGTATCAAGGATTTCAGCCCATGGTTAGTGTGGAGGGACCAACCCTTCACTATTCATCATTTTGACACAGGAGGAGGCCACCATTTGGAGAGGATCATTCAGGGCCAGCTTATTTCACTGGGATAGCATTATTTCCCAAGGAGGGTCAAATTCCAGGGTCAGCCATTCCGCGATTCCTTTCTAGGATTTTCTGGGTTATTGGAGGAGAGCCCATTCCCAGAGTTTCACATTTTTATGAGCAAGAGAAAAGCCCCAAAGAGCTATTCCATTTCAGCAGTAGCAACAGTACGGCAGCAACAGTAGCAGCTTTCAGAGATTACACAGTCCTTGGATGAGTAGCCATTCAGTGAGCATTTCTGAGAGTATTTCCAGCTTGCCTCGTGCAAGCCAAGGTGCCATCATTCTGATCACCTTCGTATTCATTGTCATATTTCAGTTATATAATAAAATGGCTCAGTGTTTCTCCATATTTGCATTATTTGTGTGATTTCTCTCTATTTGTCGTAGATGCTTGTTTATGTTGCTTTGTATTACTATTTATTTCTATTCGGAATATTACATATAATTAGGGTAAAAAATCTTCAATCATGTTATTCTATCATATTCCTTTATATTATAATTAAAAAGTATTATACAAAATTTGTTTTATATATTTACCTGATTTTAAATCGCTTGTATATTAAAAATTATTAAAATATGAGGGTAAAAATGCAAAGATGGGTAACACTTTTGTGAGAATCGGGGGCGGAAAACTTTTTTCCTCAATAGTTCAACCGAAAATTCGTCAAGAGTTCAGCCGAAATTTCGAAATTTGTTCGGCCGAACTTTCGAAATTAGTTCAGCCAAACTCGTTCTGCTATTTACATTGACGATGTACTCACGACAATGGCAAACAGATTTTTAGCTGGAGATTGAAAAAACGGTAACAAAAGTTCGGCCGAACTATTAGTTCAGCCGAACTTTTAAAATAGTTCGGCCAAACTATTATTTTATAAATATATTGCCCGCAAACTGTTGCGGGTTTCTTGTTCACATCTGTCTCGGGCGATGAGGTCTTGTTCATTGATTTTAGTTGATTTGGTGTTGCGCCGCGATGAGGAGGGGAGTTTTGTTGATTTGCACCTCGACGCTGAGGTAAATTTTGTTATTTTTTGTTGGTTTTTTTTTAATTTGATTTTTTTTGTTCTTAGGAATTTGGTTGTCTTCCACGACATCTTCAGCGTCTTCAGGAATCGCCCGGGTTCGTCTGCGAATTTCTGCGACTTTCCAGGTATATATCATGAATTTCTTGCCTCCTTTTGCATTGAAAATTCATTCCAATCAAAAAAATCTCCACCGACAATAAAACTCATCCCATTCAAGAAATCTCCACCGACTAGCCATACACACTAGTATTTTTTTTTAATTAATTAATTTGTAATATAGATTAGATATTGTATCTAGAACTAATTCTGATAATCCTTTGGGATGTATATGCTTTATGTATGCTTTATGTCCGCATTCAGTCCGTATCCTGTGAGCTTTCTGTTCTATTTGTTCCTTTCTGTTCGCCATATTCTGTTCGCATTCAATTCACCTTTATCTAGATATGCATTTGCCCGACCATGACCCATTCAGTCAGTTAGCCTAGAAAAGACAGAGTGGATGTCATGATCTCCATCTATTTTTCACAGAATAAATATTCCACCTTTTCGTGAATTTAAGCCTCTACAAAAAAGATAATATTTCTTATCATATCAGAACTTCCTTCAAAAAAGATAATATTTCTTATCATATCAGAATTTCATGAGCTGATCATCCCTAGAAAAGACAGAGTGGCTGTCATGATCTCCGATTATTTTGCACATAATAAATATTCCACCTTTTCATGATTTTTTCATGAATTTAAGCCTTTGCCAAAAAGATAATATTTCTTATCATATCAGAACTTCCTTCAAAAATGATAATATTTCTTATCGTATCAGAGTTTCATGAGTTGATCGTCCCTAGAAAATGCAGAGTGGCTGTCATGATCTCCGATTGTTTTGCACAGAATAAATATTCCACCTTTTCATGATCTTTTCAGGAATTTAAGCCTCTGCAAAAAAGATAATATTTCTTATCATATCAGAACTTCCTTCAAAAATGATAATATTTCTTATCATATCAGAATTTCATGAGTTGATCATCCCTAGAAAATACAGAGTGGCTTTCATGATCTCTGATTGTTTTGCATAGAATAAATATTCCACCTTTTCATGATCTTTTCATGAATTGAAGCCTCTGCAAAAAAGATAATATTTCTATCATATCAAAAATTCCTTAAAAAAAGATAATATTTCTTATCATATCAGAATTTCATGAGTTGATCATCCCTAGAAAAGACACAGTGGCTGTCATGATCTCTGATTGTTTTGCACAGAATAAATATTTCACCTTTTCATGATATTTTCATGAATTTAAGCCTCTGCAAAAAATATAATATTTCTTATCATATCAGAACTTCCTTCAAAAGATAATATTTCTTATTATATCAGAATTTCATGAGTTGATCATCCCTAGAAAAGACAGAGTGGCTGTCATGATCTCCGACTGTTTTGCACAAAATAAATATTCCACCTTTTCATGATATTTTCATGAATTTAAGCATCTGTAAAAAAAGATAATATTTCGTATCATATCAGGACTTCCTTCAAAAAATATAATATTTCTTATCATATCAGAATTTAAGCCTCTGCAAAAAAGATAATATTTCTTGAACTTCCTTCATGATATCTATGGTTGCTCACCTTCATTCAATATTGGGTAAAAGGTCATGGTCTTACCTCGATTTCTATTCTAATTCCCTTTCCTAACTTTGATTTTCCTTTTGACCTTTGAGATAAACCCAATCATTAAATATGTTAGTCATCCCTTCTAGGGAACTTAGTATGGGTTGCTTAGTGGTTTCCAACCCTTATGATGATGTGAGGTGGTGTTTCAAACATGGGAGTAACTTGTGTTTGCATGTGATGCTCACGAGCCATGGTTTCTTTTGTGGGTTATAGACGGTTAAGTTCTTCCTCGTAGGATAAACTTTCTAAAAAACTTCCCTTTATTCCTTAAAGTCAAAATAGATCTATACTAAGGATTAATCTTTATACGTATTTCTACCATATAAATTCTAACGATAATTAATAACATATGTGTTAAAGTAGAATATGAAATAAGCCCTTTTTACACTTGGCTTGGCTCTTAGGTACATATATGGGTGGGTTTGGGAATGTGGTTCACATGAAAAGTAATAGGGATGGATTTAGTGGAAACCTTTTATAAGATCAGGACTCAAAAAATGAGAGAGAGAAAAAATCTTTTATATTCAATGTAAAACACATGCATTAACATATAATTGTGATATTTTCCCTTCTTTCCAACTTAGTCCATCCTTCTAGAAAAATCCCTTTTAATGAAGCAGATATATCCATAGTGATCCATTGATATTTGTTCACCAACAACTATTCCATTTTGGAATTATATGTTTGAAAACTATGCTCATTGAATTTATGCATCTATATCTTTAAACTACTCAACTATTTTATTAAACCATAGGAATTATTTCGATATATATCCCATTTTAATAGGGTCTATTACATTTTGAGAAAAACACATTAGCCATAAAAGTTTCCCATTGAAACCAAAAGTGATTTAATACAAAACATAGGTTTTAACCTTATATAGTTAATTCTTTCAAACAGATTCTTAATAAAATGAAAAACATTCAATGTAAAACACATGCATTAACATATAATTGTGACATTTTCCCTTCTTTCCATCTTAGTGGACATCCTTCTAGAAAAAATCCTTTCAATGAAGCAGATATATCCATAGTGATCCACTGATATTTGGTCACAAACAACTATTCCATTTTGGACTTTTATATCTCAAAACTATGCTCATTGAATTTATGCATCTATATCTTTAAACTACTTGAAACTAATTTATTACACCATAGTAATCATTTATATATATCTCCCATTTTAATGGGTTGTATCACATTTCAAGAGAAACACATCAGCCATAAAAGTTTCCCATTGAAACAAAAAGTAATTTGATACAAAACATAGGTTTAAACCTTATATAGTAAATCGTTTCAAATAGATTTTTAATAAAATGAAAAATATTCAATGTAAAACACATGCACATTAACATATAATTGTGATATTTTCCTTTCTTTCCAACTTAGTGGACATCCTTCTAGAAAAATCCATTTTAATGAAACAGATATATCCATAGTGATCCACTAATATTTGTTCACAAAAAACTCTTCCATTTTGGACTTATATATCTCAAAACTATGCTCATTGAATTTATTTCCAACTTAGTGGACATCCTTCTATAAAAATCCCTTTTAATGAAGCAGATATATCCATAGTGATCCACTGATATTTGTTCACAAACAACTCGTCCATTTTGGACTTTTATATCTCAAAACTATGCTCATTGAATTTATGCATCTATATTTTTAAACTACTTGAAACTAATTTATTACACCATAGAAATCATTTCGACATATCTCCCATTTTAATGGGGTGTATAACATTTCGAAAAAAAACAAATTAGCCATAAAAGTTTCCCATTGAAACCAAAAGTGATTTGATACAAAACATAGGTTTTAACCTTATATAGTTTAATTTTTTCAAATAGATTTTTAATAAAATGAAAAATATTCAATGTAAAACACATGCACATTAACATATAATTGTGATACTTTCCCTTCTTTCCAACTTAGTGGACATCCTTCTAGAAAAATCCCTTTTAATGAAGTAGGCATATCCATAGTGATCCACTGATATTTGTTCACAAACAACTCTTCCATTTGGAATTATATATCTCAAAACTATGCTCATTGAATTTATGCATCTATATCTTTAAACTACTCAACTATTTTATTACACCATAGGAATTATTTCGATATATCTCCCATTTTAATGGGGTGTATCACATTTCGAGAAAAAATACATTAGCCATAAAAGTTTCCCATTGAAACCAAAAGCGATTTGATACAAAACATAGGTTTTAACCTTACATAGGTAATTGTTTCAAATAGATTCTTAATTTAAAATGAAAAATATTCAATGTAAAACACATGCACATTAACATATAATTGTGATACTTTCCCTTCTTTCCAACTTAGTGGACATCCTTCTAGAAAAATCCCTTTTAATGAAGCAAGATATATCCATAGTGATCCACCGATATTTGTTCACAAACAACTCTTCCATTTTTGAATTTTATATCTCAAAACTATGCCTATTGAATTTATGCATCTATACTTTTAAACTACTTGAAACTATTTTATTGTACCATAGGAATCATTTCGGGAAAAACACCCATTTTAATGGGGTGTATCACATTTCGAGAAAAAAAAAAAAAAACACATTAGCCATAAAGTTTCTATTGAAACCAAAAGTGATTTGATACAAACATAGGTTTTAATCTTATATAGGTAATTGTTTCTTGAATAGATCTCTAATTTTAAAATTAAAAAGATCTAATGTAAAACATATGCACATTTACATATAATTTGATATTTTCCCTTCTTTCCAACTTAGTGGACATCTTCTAGAAAAATCCCTTTTAATGAAGAAGATTTATCCATAGTGATCCACTCATATTTGTTCACAAACAACTATTCCATTTTGGACTTTTATATCTCAAAACTATGCTCATTGAATTTATGCATCTATATTTTTAAACTACTTGAAACTATTTTATTACACCATAGGAATCATTTCGATATATCTCCCATTTTAATGGGGTGTATCACATTTCGAGAAAAAACACATTAGCCATAAAAATTTCCCATTGAAACCAAAAGTGATTTGATATAAAACATAGGTTTTAACATTATATAGGTAATTGTTTCAAATTATAGATTCTTAATTTAAAATTTAAAATATTCAATGTAAAACACATGCATTCTTATACACCCTTATGTCTACGTAAAGTAGTGTGAGTGATTCCACGGGTCCTCTATACCTTTCATAGGGTACAATTGGGACAAGTAGTGTTAACTTCTACAAGTTCTATAGGTAGAGTCTGTAAGGGGCCAGGTAGCCTCTGGATCTCATCTTTTCTCAAAGGTGACATATCCAGTAAATGCCCCTATAGTCAATCTCTGTAATAGATCTAAATAGAAGTTCTTCATTTTAATATCCATAAACCTCAACCACTTTAAGGAAAACTGTGTACATGTGTCATTTCTCCCATAAATTCCTAGGCAAAGTTTTCTAAAGCATGTACATGTCATGTTGGCTTTCTCCCATTAACTTTAAAGCACGTTTTTTGTAAGTGCATAAAATAATTTTGCAAAGCATGTAAATTTCATTTCTCTCAAGCTTTAAGGCCTAAAAATTGAACCTAAAGTGGTTGAAATCTAATATAATTTTGAACTTCCATAGGATTTTAGTCTGTCTGTTGAGTGTTAACTTCTACAAGTTCTAAAGGCAGAGTTTGTAAAGGGCCAAGTAGCCTCTAGATCTCTCTTTTCTCAAAGGTGACATATCCAGTAAATGCACCTACAGTCAATCTCTGTAACAGATCTAAATAGAAGTTCTTCATTTTAATATCCATAAACCTCAACCACTTTAAGGAAAACTATGTACATGTGTCATTTCTCCCATAAATTCTTAGGCAAAGTTTTTAAAGCATGTACATGTCATGTTGGCTTTCTCCCATTGACTTTAAAGCATGTTTTTTGTAAGTGCATAAAATAATTTTGCAAAGCATGTAAATGTCATTTCTCTTAAGCTTTAAGGCCTAAAAATTGAACTTAAAGTGGCTGAACTCTCAAAATTTTGAACTTCCATACGATTTTAGTCTGTCTGTTGAGTGTTAAATTCTACAAGTTCTAAAGGTAGAGTCTGTAAAGGGCTAGGTAGCCTCTGGATCTCATATTTTCTCAAAGGTGACATATCCAGTAAATGCCCCTACAGTCAATCTCTGTAATAGATCTAAATATAAGTTCTTCATTTTAATATCCATAAACCTCAACCACTTTAAGGAAAATTATGCACATGTGTCATTTCTCCCATAAATTCTTAGGAAAAGTTTTTAAAGCATGTACATGTCATGTTGGCTTTCTCCCATTAAATTTAAAGCATGTTTTTTGTAAGTGCATAAAATAATTTTGCAAAACATGTAAATGTCATTTCTCTCAAGCTTTAAGGCCTAAAAATTGAACCTAAAGTGGCTGAACTCTCATAGAATTTCCATAGGATTTTAGTCTGTCTGTTGAGTGTTAACTTCTACAAGTTCTAAAGGTAGAGTCTGTAAAGGGCCAGGTAGCCTCTAGATCTCATCTTTTCTCAAAGGTGACATATCCATTAAATGCCCCTACAGTCAATCTCTGTAACATATATAAATAGAAGTTCTTCATTTTAATATCCATAAACCTCAACCACTTTAAGGAAAACTGTGTACATGTGTCATTTCTCCCATAAATTCTTAGGCAAAGTTTTTAAAGCATGTACATGTCATGTTGGTTTTCTCCGATTAACTTTAAAGCATGTTTTTTGTAAGTGCATAAAATAATTATGCAAAGCAAGTAAATGTCATTTCTCTCAAGCTTTAAGGCCTAAAAATTGAACCTAAAGTGGCTGAAATCTCATAGAATTTTGAACTTCCATAGGATTTTAGTCTATCTGTTGAGTGTTAACTTCTACAAGTTCTAAAGGTAGAGTCTGTAAAGGGTCAGGTAGCCTCTGGATCTCATCTTTTCTCAAAGGTGACATATCCATTAAATGCCTCTACATTCTCTCTGTAACAGATCTAAATAGAAGTTCTTCATTTTAATATCCATAAACCTCAACCACTTTAAGGAAAACTGTGTACATGTGTCATTTCTCCCATAAATTCTTAGGCAAAGTTTTTAAAGCATGTACATGTCATGTTGGATTTATCCCATTAACTTTAAAGCATGTTTTTTGTAAGTGCATAAAATAATTTTGCAAAGCATGTAAATGTCATTTCTCTCAAGCTTTGAGGCCTAAAAATTGAAAATAAATGTTTATTTTTATCCCAAATGACAAAATATAAATGAAACAAGAGGAGATTGTTGGTATTTCCAATCGTGATATACTAATTATAACCTTAAGTTTTACCTAACCTTTAGCCCTTCAATTATGGGCAACAAAGGAAATGCAGGTTATAGAATTTAAGTCGTAAAATATATTAAATATGGGAAAGGGGTATGTTTAATGACCAAGTCCAATATGGATGAATTCTCGGTAGACATCTATATTAATATATCCCTTATGATGCAAGGAGAGAGATAATACTTCTAATCCAAGACCAGCAAATACGAATGGGAAGTGGGTCATCCACACCAATCCTGTGAGAAATGGAGAAGTAAGAAACTTAATCATTGGTTCAATTGTTGGAAGGGAAGGACCAAAGCATTAAATCTACTAAATCACTACTCTCTAGCATTGCATAGTAGTTTCACCAATTGAATAAAATTTAAAAAGGGAAATTGTTAAACACCATGTTAAGGCACACACATGGTGTATGAGGAAGATAAACACACACACGCAAGAGACTCAACACACAATGAAGGATAAGCGTGAGGCTTTCTTATTTTTCCATTATACATGATGTACATTTATAATACAATGGTGTGACTCTTGGCTTCATATTCCAAGGTCACTTGGACTCCATTGTGACTTTTCGCATTCCACACCTACCCATGTAGGATTAGGTGTTCCATCATCCCCCCTTAATCCGAAGGGGTATGTGTGAGTCCAAGAAAATAGTTGTAATACAAATATGCAAAGTATACATGGCAGCACTTGGGCTGAATCAACTCTCTGAAATGTTGGAAAAAAGAGGTGGTTTAAGGATGACCATCGACACTGGAACACAAAACTTGTTGCAGTTCCCGGAACTCTTCCAAAACTGGCAAGAAGTTGAAGGCTGCTAAGCTGAGGGCTTCTGCTAGAGGAAGTGTTCCTCATATATGAAAGGGAGACCTTCGACCTGAAAGAAGGGAGGTCTACTACCTATGATGGTTTTAGGTTATCCACCAACCAAAGATGATGGTTTAAGGTTGTCCACCAACCGAAGGCATGCTCATGGGCATTCGTATCTCTGGCTACATCTCTGAATTTGGAATGACGAATTGTCGCTCAGGCTCGCTTGAACTGCTGGCTACAAATCTGAACATGGAATGAGAGATTGTGGCTCAGGCTCGCTTGATCTGACGTTGAAGCTTGTACATGACCACCATTTTCCCCCCTGTCAAGGACAAGGTGAGATGATGGCGAAAAATCAACGACAAGTTTGTTCAATATCCGTGAACATGTTTTGACATGCGACTTAAACATCTTCTTGGCTGCTGATTCCCATTGCTAAGAAGCGATCCATCCAAGATGAATCTTTGTTCTTGCAGGAGGCTTGTTTCTGAAGCATCTGTCTGAAGAATGGGTGTGCCGACCACAATGCTTGCATGGATGAAGATCAAAACAATGATCTTTCATATGGCCAAATCGATCACAGTTTTGGCATTTCTCAATCTGTTGTGGAAGTGGAGCAGGATCTGAAATAGCTGTAGGTGAACTGTCATACATGAATCCGACACTCTGAAATTTGATGGGCTTGGTGTATTCTGGAATATGAAAGGTAACATCCTTGTCATATCTAAGACCAGTTCGGTGCTTGTTGTGGACAAGCTCTTCCCAAGGTCTGATGATGGGCTTGAGAAGTACAGGTTGAACTGCTGCATCTACATGAAAATCTGCTCTAGTGCAAGGAACTGAATGGGAATCAACTTCAACTTTCCTGACTTGCTGCTGATGGGAGTCTTTCTCAATCTTCTGAACAGAAACAGGTTTAGAATGGTGACTCTTTTTCTGAAGTTCATCTTGTTGGAGCTGAGATTCCAACTGCAAAAACTCAATCTTTTCATGTGCATCTTGCAAACAACTTTGAATTCTACAAAGAGCATCCTTGCTCATTTTTATCATATCATCAACATTGGAATGAATGAGGTTATTCAACAACTCTAATGCCTCATTGATTTTAGCCATTTTCAACAACTTAGGCTCAAAATAAATGAAAGGGTGTCGGCTTCAACCGAAAATGCACCTGTTTACAGTGTGATGCAACAAGAAAAACAAATGACTCAAAAGAATTTCCAACTATGGAAATCTCAAAGTACAAAATCTGCTCCTCAAATGATGGAGGGCAATCAACAATTTTTCAACAACTCAAGTACTGATTGCGACTATGAAGAAGAAATATCTACTCACAATACAATGTCAATGCAATACAATATTTCTGCAAAATATTTGTATGAGTGTGCAGCAAAAGACTTGTGCAAGAGGCCTTTAAGGCAGCTGAAATTTCCTTCAAAGAGCTGTTTTCAATGATGGCAAACTTGTCTTCAAATGTCAATTCTTCAAAAAATCACCCTCATGTCAATGCCACAAATCATAAAATGTCAAATCTGCAATTTTCTTCTATGTATAGTCCATGTGCTCCTCATATGCCATTTTCTCCTTTTTTGCTATTCATATTCTCTCTTTCCTCTCTCTCTCTACTGTTTTTTTTTTTAATTAATTAATTTAAAATTAATTTAAAAATTGGAATAATTAATAATGGGAAGAATTTAAAAGGGTTGGGAAATTTTAATGGGGTGATTAAAAATTAATTAAAAAATTGAAATAATTAAAAATGGGTAAGGGAAAGGCCGTAAGGCCAAGCAAAGGAGGAGGGGGGGCCGGCCAAAGGCCGTGGGAAAATTGTGGTAGGACGAGGTTAGCAGCGAGGAGTCGGTTGTTAAGAATTGCAGGAGTTGGCGTTTGAGTGCAGGTGGATAGCGTAGGCTATGGAGCGGATGAGAGTATGCTTATAGGGGACGTAGGAATGGAGAAGTATGCGTATAGGGCGGAGGTAGGAGCAGGTGAGAGTATGCGTATGTGTATTGCGGTGCGTATGGGTTGCAGAGGGTGCTGTGGATTAGTGTTGAGAGGAGGAAGAGTGTATGCGTATGCGCAAAGAGGAGGAATGGGAGTGAGGGGTATGGGGGATAGGGTAGCACGAGGGGGGCACGGTTTGAGTGCAGGAGGAGCGGTGGAGTGATAAGGTGTGAGGGGCGTATGGAGCTTGGGTGGGAACCGTGAGTTGAGAGGAGTGTCTTTGCAGAGTCGTGAGGCCGTAGGTTGCAGGGGCCGAGGTGTATAGCGTAGGATTGGAGTTGCAGGTGTAGAGAATTGCAGGTAAGGGATGTGAAGGCGTAGAGGAGGGCCGAGAGGCCTGGTGCCTGAAATTTTTTTATTTTTTTTAATTTTTTGTTTTTGTTTTTATTTTTTTAATTTTTTGTTTTAAAACAACAGAGAATAGAGATCAGAGAGCAGGAAATAGCAGAAATTTCAACTTTGAAAACAGTAGAATTTTTCCAAATGTATAGCAGAATTAATTCCAGCAGCAGAAAATGCAGAGATGATGAATTTTTCAGTAGAAAAACTCAGATTTCTTTTCCATTAAAAACCAGAAACTTCTTCTTCAGAAACCCAATTTAAACAGTTTTTTTCAGCTCTTCAAAATGCAGAATTCAATAGGCAGAAATTGCAGGAAAATGCAGAATGAAAACCTTCAGATGCGCAGTGCTGCTTTTCTCCAAGACGAAATTTCTGAATACTGCCAAGGATTTTGAATGTTGCTCCTTCTCAAAGCAGATTTCTGAATGTGGCAAAATGACTACTGCAAAAACTCTCTATATGCTGCAAAAATGCCAAGAATTTTGCAGATATGCATAGGCCATAAACACAAATGGCTCACTCAATTTGGAGCAGGGCCAACAATTGCCCGCTCTGATACCATGTTAAACACCATGTTAAGGCACACACATGGTGTATGAGGAAGATAAACACACACACACAAGAGACTCAACACACAATGAAGGATAAGCGTGAGGCTTTCTTATTTTTCCATTATACATTATGTACATTTATAATACAATGGTGTGACTCTTGGTTTCATATTCCAAGGTCACTTGGACTCCATTGTGACTTTTCGCATTCCACACCTACCCATGTAGGATTAGGTGTTCCAAAAGAAATCATATCATATTCAAAGAGATAGAAAGGTTAAATATTGCATAAGAATTTCACTAGTTGAATAAAATTCAAAAAGGAAAAATCTGAAATAGAATATTATTCACAAGATAGAAAGGTTAAATTTCATCTCCATATAATAACTCAAGGCAATCTTCTTTTGACAAAGTCACTCATCCAAAGTGTAGATTTAGGTCATTACTAATGTCATCAATTTACCAATTTATAAATCAACAAGGCTACCTAGGAGATGACCTACCCCTATTAGAGTTTGACTGTGGGGTGGATGGAGGTTTACCTCCCATGCATGTAGCTTCACCACTCTCTGTATCACTATTAGGCGAGTTTCTCAGAGGGCTATATATCGATCTATCACCTCTTTGGTTGACCCGAAATTACTTCCCACTGCGTGTAGTGTTTTCAAACTCCTTTGGGGACATTCACTCGATGTGATTGCACAGAACATGCTTTTCACACAACAACATCTTAATCAGCAAAGGTAGAGAGTGTATGAACTTACATCTTGATCCTTTGAAGAACCTCCTTTCTGCTTCAGAATATGACACAAAATGATCAACCGCAAAATCTATCACAAATCCACCCAGAATGTTGTCAACACAATGTTCTACCATGCGAGTGATGGTGTTATCAATCTTTTCTAATTGTTGGATCAACTCAGGCGTCCACTGAGAGATTTTATCTCCCTTCCAGCAGCCTTGAAACTCATCTAACCTTGATAACCACTCATGTAATTCGTGCGCAAAGGTCACAAATAAGATTTCATAGGCCTCTGTGAAAATGTACCTCTGTTGCCACCTTTCAGTAGACAATTTATCACTTCTATTATCCTTGATGGAGAATTCGCGTATATGTTTCTCAAACCAACCTTCTGATTTGGTCTTTGATGGCTTCCACGACAACTAATCTCTCTAAAAGTGATCCTAGTTCTGGAAACAGAACCATTTGTTGGCTTGAGGGGTCCTAACCCAGGTTCGAAGTTAGCCTGCAACCAAAAAAACCCTCTTACTACTGGCACTCTTGACAATGATCTTTTTGTGAAGACCAAAGTCTCATCTAAAGCAGTATAGGGGGGTATTGGAAGCAGTTTTCCACACCCTGAGAGAGAATTAAATGAAGCAGGTGTCCACAAATCTATCTTATTAGACAGACTGCCTTGCACACCAGAAAAACTAGGTCGACTAGCACTGGTTAACCCTCCACACATGTGCATAGAAAGAATGTCTGAAATCCCTTTAACTGATCTAACATATCTATGCAATTTAGTATTCAGCCTTTAAACTAACAAATATATGAAAATATATTACGCATCAACAATATAAACATGCATGAGACAGATCCCGATTACTGATAACATAAATCATACATAGAAATCATAAATCATACGCAGAAGTGAATCATAGATGCATTAGGTACACAGAATTTCCAAAACAGTTATTTATTGATCAGTCTTTACAGAAACCCTTACAATTCACCAGATCTACCCGTGCAAACATCCATCGGGGTCCGCACACATCCGGACTAAGGTCTCTGCACACACAGCCAACAGGAGCCTTTCAGACACAAACACTTACTACAGATTCAACTTCTCAGCTCTATCATGCCTCAAGTATCCAAATCTCTAATAATGGATGGATCTATATCTGACTTGATCTATACTTCTATTTATACCTTCGCTTGCTCACATACTATGGTCCTCAAATTGTGGTTTGAGACCCTTAGTTTACCCATTAACCAATTACAACTCATGAAGGGACTTTGACCTACCCAAAATCCCCTTGAATCTTCTTTGTGCAGCGTGCATGACTCAAAACTAACAAAATTACTGATATTTGTCCCAAGATTGTGGTCCTAAGGGACCCTGCTCCAACAATACAATAGTTTGATAATGATGGAAATCCTCATGAAGAAGGGTGGTGAATTTAACAATAATTAAAGTTTGGGCCTTAAAAAGGTTAGAAAGAAAGAATTTGGCATATATGTGTGGTGGGAGATATAATTAAAAATGAGTGCATTATAATCCAAGGTGTCACCATAATGTTACGCTTCTTCATTTAAATGAAACAAATAATTCTAGTGTATTACCTAAGTTTTAGTTACCTAATTTCACCTTACAATTGAAAAGTATACCTCTCATGTGAGACATGGATGGATGTCTTTCAAGACAATTTCATTCTCTTAAGTGATTGTTCTTATTATGTAAATGGACATATAAAACTTTAAGAAAATTGTGTTACCATTAATTGCTAAATGAACTCTAAATTGAACCTTAATACACAAATATTTAAGAGAAACTATCTATAATCAGAAGCCATGTTGTTTTGATGTTACAATTGAAAAAATGAAGGATCTTTGTACTCTTTATTTAGAAAAGAATTACAAATCAAACAATGGAACCTCAAACAATATGAGACAAAATGCTATTGGAACAGGAATAAGAACAAGATCTATAAGAATCAATAATTGAATGCTTGCATATTTACTATGATTAGATCACTGCAAAAATATTTTTCCTTTCCCTTCCTTTCGTTATACATTCCTCACCATGTGAATATATTTCCTAAAGTCAAACATCGGGAGTAATCATTTGATTATCGGCCATTGATGAATGGAATTAACCGATGCGAAATAACTCACCAATAATATAAGTGAGCATCAAGGTACCTTAATGCATCATGTCAAGCATGGCCCTAGGGTGACCTATCTGTGATCTATTCTTTAATGTTTTCTCTCATGTTTCTCTTTCCATTAGAGGAGTCTGATTGAATCAGTTTTATCCTAATACAATGTAATATGGACACTAGTCTAAGTTTATCTATGTAGTTGTATTGACTGGTGTTTTTGTATTTTAGTCAACAAGGAAAACCAACGCTAGATATATACTGGATCTAAAATGAATGGATTTGGAGAAATATTTGGAAGGATTGTGTATAAAATCTCAAGTTATTTTACCTATAACCTCAACTTGAATTGGCTACCTCCCCACTATTGTCAGCGATAGAAATTTTCATTGAGGTATATAAGTCCCAAGGAATTGTTGCATTCTCTAATATATTAACCTAGATAACGAATTGGATTCAATGGGGTTGAGATTGCTGGAAGGGAGGCCTTAGTGAATTCCCCCATCATCGAGCATGAGAATCATACAAATGATTGAATAATTTGTGAAAAGTATACTAGAGTAGCTGCATTTTATTTGATACCGTCACCAAAAAAAAGTTTTGTTTTCAAGTGAGGTTCCAACTCAATTATGCCAATAATCCCTATTTTTACATCTAAGCATGATTTTTTCTTTTTTTATTTATAAATTGTTATTTATTTATTTATATTCGTTATCATGTTCTTATTAAAAATTGAAGAAAAATAGTAAGAGGAAGGATGTGGAGAGACCCCCTCACCTACCATTTGTAATTAGGCTTGCTCCATGATATCCTTGACAAAATACCCCATATATTTGGGTTTTTTTATAGAACTTGAGTTGATGCCCATTAACCAAGAAGGATACTTTTTCATCATATATAGGATATACCCATTTCCGAAGGTAGTTTTGATCTCATAGGGACCAAGTCATCGAGTGTTAAATTTCCATTTAAAGTCCTTGAACTTGGAATCAAACAACTATGCCTAGTCACCTTCTTTGAACTATTTATTCTTAATGAATCCATCATGCCACCTTTCTCTCTATTGTTGAATGAGACTTGTATGTTGGAATCCTTCTTGATGCATTTTTTCTAATTGATTGAGTTGAAAAATCCTTTCTTTTTGTGCCACGGCCATATCCATCCCCAATTATATTACCATTCTAAAGGTTTTAATATGAAATTATATGGGAATAATGTGTTTTCCATACACTAGGTCGCATTGAGAAAAAATAGTAGTGCTCCTCTAGGTCTTCATGTAATATAATAAGGATATGGAAGCCTTTCTTCCCAATATTTATTGCGTAGCTATATTGCATTTATTAGAATTCCTTCCAAAACATTATTCTTTGACTCAACTTTCCCAATAGCTAGAGGGTTATATGGATAATAGTTCATGTGCTTAATGTGAAACTTTTGAGTAACTACATGTACCAATTTAGGTGTGAATTGAGTCCCTTTGTTGTTCATAATTTCCCCCAGTACCCAAGAGTGGGTGATAATATCCTTGAACAAGAAATCCACCACTTCTTTTTCCATCGCTCAAAATAAAGGATTTTCCTACACCTTTTTTTTTTATGTAGTCAATGCATACTAAAATGTACTTCTTACCCTATGATGGAGGATTTATTAGCCCAATGAAGTCCAAGGCCTATTTTTCAAAGGGGATTATAAGAAATTGTGACTGAAATGACATTTCATCTTCCAGAATTGAGTGACCCATCCTTTGGAAACTACCATAGTCCCAAACATTCTTCTTTGCATCCTGAATGAGGGTGGGCCAATAGTAGCCATAACAGAGGACTTTGTAAGTTTTTCTTATTTCTACAAAGTGTCTCTCGATGCATGACTTCAATATTTCAAACATCTCATCTTCCCTGACACACTTGAGAATAATCATGTGAGGACCAGTGTAAAAGAGATCTCCTTTAATCCAAGAGTATGGAGTATTCATTTTGACAAACCTTTGTATTTTCCTTGGCTAAAAAATGAGATGATAGCTTTCCTTTAGAAATATAATTAGCTATGTATGTAAACCATGTCTTGATAGTAGATATGGAAAGTAAATTTTCATCTCGAAAATTGTCATCTATTGGAATATTCTTACTTGCAATGTCAAATCTAGAGAGGAAGTCCATAACTTGATTGTCCTTTCTCGATTTATACACAATGGTGATATCCAATTCCTACAACAACAACAACCATTGAGTTATCCTTCCATTTGTAATGCGCTTGGTCATTTGTTACTTTATTGCATAGTGATCAGTATGAATAAACATCATATCTAGTAATATAATTCTTGAACTTATTGATTGCTTGAAATATTACAAGGAATTCCTTTTCAATCATAGTATAGTTCGGTTCATCTAGAGCCATTTTTTTTCTTATAAAATAGAACACATAAGTTAAGATATTTTCTTTTTGAGCCAACACAATTCCTATAGCTGAATTTGATGCACGAATAAAAATGTGTAAAGGGTCCAATTTATACCTCTCAATACTGGGGTTGAGGAGAGTTTTTCCTTAAGCACATTAAAAATATTTTGGCATAATTTTATCTCTTTTACAAGCAATTTAAATACTATTTGAGCTATCTTTGTAATTTTTTCTATGAATCGTTGGTAGTAACCCATGTGACCCAAAAAACTTCAGGCTCCTTTCTAATTGGTTAGGAGTGGCATTTTGACAATTACCTCTACTTTAGCTTAATCTACCTTTATTCTTGTAGGAGACATGTGGTGACCCAATGAAATTGCTTCAGTCATATCATAAAACATTTTGCATTACTTAATGTAAGATTTTCCTCTCTACATCTTTTAAGGTCTCTTTCAAGATTAATTACAACTTCATCAAAATAATTACTGATCGTATTAAAATCATCCATGTATATTTCCATGCATTCATGTAAAAAATAAGACAGATAAGAAAATATACCAATTATTACTCGTTGAAATGTAGTCGGTGCATTGCATAAACCAAAAGGTGGTACCTTGTAAGTGTATATCCCCCATGGACATGTAAAATTTGTCTTGGCCTAGTCATCTAGGTCAATCTGGATTTGATTATATCCGTTTAAAGGATTCAGATGATGTGGGAAATATTATTTTAAGGTAGCCCTATTTATATCCCTATTGTTTATGCAAACTCACCATTTTTATTTCCTTTTAGGAACGAATATTAATGGTTATTGCCACTAATTGTCTAAGATTGGATAAATGCAATAAGAAAGCCACACACCGCAAGTTAGATTGCATTTAGAGGAAGCATGTCAGGAAGTCTTTTCCAATCCAAAAATGAACTCATAGGCACATGGAGAGGAGGACCATATCAAAAGATTCTTATAGCAGCAATAAGAATTGTTGTTGCCATTGCAAGTTAAATGGGCATTAGGAAGTAAAGTGTTGGTGACTTCATCTAGAGCTTCACACCACAAACTAGGTAGTGAAGAGAAGAGCATGGAGAGTGAAGTTTAAAGAGGATGAAAAATTATTTCATCTTTAGCGCAAGGAGAATAATTTTTCCAAGTTGTAGCAAAAAAAGAGGTCAACATCAGCAGAGAAGAAACTACTTATTTTATGGAAGTAGGAAAGAAAGAAGAAGGAGCTCAAACATGAGATGATGTCTCTTTCATTGCAAGTTGGTTGAAGAATGACATATCGATAGGTGGATAAATTTACCAATGACCAAGACTCCTACAATTGACATGTAGGGGCATGTAAGACAACCATTCAATTTCCATGGTTGTAAAGAGTTATTTCTATGCACATAACCCATTGGTCCTAGCAAGGGAAGGTGGGCCACACTTCCATTCAAATTGGCTCCATTCACTACCAGGATGGGTTATCTCAAAGGCTAAGAGGGAGATTGGAATGGATGTTGAGTGGAGAGTTCAGATGTGAGCAGACTTCTCCATTGCGGGAATAAGTGAGCCAACAATCTGAGATAGAGCTATAACTAAGGACTAGAGTCAATAACTAAAGCCACAACCTAGAACAATGTAAACTTTGAAATGGTAACTGAAATGAGTACCTGCTTTTTTGAGGTAGCAAAAAAGTAATCCGATTTCAAAAAGTGTTGATCCAGAATACACCCATTTTTTGGAGCATATTTTTGACACTTCAAATTTTCTTATGTATCAAGTATGAACATTTTTTTTTATATGTTAGTGATTTTCATGTTGATTTTGAAAAATGTTGATGCAACATCGACCCCTTTTTTTAGAGGGCTTATTTTTGACACTTTAAATTTTCTAATGGATTAAGTGTCGATATTTTTTTTAAATGTTGATGATTTTCATCCAGATTTTGAAAAACATCAACATTTTTTTTAAGACATTTTTGACACTTTAAATGTTCTTATGTCCTAAGTATGCAATTTTTTTTTTAAATGTTGATTATTTAACAATTTTTCAAGTTGTTGTATGTCTCTTCTTGTTTGCATCCTAGGATGTTAGTTTTTTAAGGGTTTTCCAAACATGTGCTTTTTTGTTTTTCTTTGCAATGTTTTTTTATAATGAAATTTTTAATTTTTTTTGCAAAAAACAAAATAAAATAATATTAAAAATATGTAAAAAAACAACACACACACACACACACACACACACACATATATATATATATATATATATATATATATATATATATATATATATATATATATATATATATAAAAAAACCCAAATTAAAAGATACATTTTTTTAAATTAAAAAAAAAAAATACAAAAAAATATTTCGAAACAAATATAATCTTAAAAAAAAAAAAAAATTAACCCAAAAACAAAAAAATTATATATAAAAAAACAATTTTAAAAAATAAAAAAAAAAATAGAAAATTAAAAACATTTAAAAAATAGTAATTAAAATAAAATTAAATTAAATTAAATTTATAAAAATAAAAATAAAAATAAAAATGCAGCCCTTCCTACCTAGCCCAATGGCCCTGGGTTTGGCAGTCTGCCAAGCCTAAGGCCGCTGGGTTGGGTGGTCATGGCAGCTGGCGCCCAAATGACACGACCGCCCAACCCAGCGGCAGAGCGGCCCTAGGCTAGTTGGTCAACTCTCAGGATCGGCTTGCCGGCCCAGGGCCACTAGGCTTGGCAGGTGGATTCTGAGAATCGACCTCCCACACCCAGGGTCGTTGGGCTGAGCGGATGGGCTAAATTTCAATTTTTTATTTATTTATTTTAACTTTATAAATATTTATTTATTTATTTTAAATTATGTTTTTTCAAATGTTTTTAATTTTTTTAATTATGTTTTTTTAAATGTTTTTAATCTATTTTTTAACTATTCTTTCTTAAAATTGTCTTATAACTTTTTTTATGATTTTTATTTTTATTATAATGTTTTTTTTTTTTAATTTTAATTTTTTTAATTTTTATTTTTTTTTTAATTATCTAAAATTGCTTTTTTTGGGGGTTAATATTCTAATTTTTTTCTTTTTTATAATTATGTTTGTTTTGAAATATTTATTTATTTATTTTTATTTACTTTTTTATAGTTTTTTTAATTTTTTGTTTTTTAAAGTTAATTTTGTGTTTTTTGTAATTTTTTAATGTTTAATTAATTTTTTTTTGTAGTTTTTATATTTTTGTTTCATATTTGTGTTTTTTTGCCATATTTTTATATTCGTTTTTTATTTTGTCATGTTTTTTTAATTATTTTTGTGTTCTAATATATATTTTTATCTACTTGTTTTTTTTTTTTTAATTTGTGTTTTTCTTTTTGGTTTTATCTTTTGTCATGTTTTTTATTTATTCTATGTTTTAATATATATTTTTATTTACTTATTATCATTTTTTTAACATTTTTTTTTTCAATGTTGTTTTCTTTTATATTTTTCATCTTTATATATTTATTTATCATTAATTTTTATTTATTTTTTCCTACAGGGTCTGTGTCGATCCTCGATTAGCAACCCGATCTCATTATGTGTCAATTTGATTGTTGATTTTAAAGTTTTTGTTGTAAAAGATCGAATTCGTCCACACAATGTGTCAATTTCATGGTTGGTATTTAAGTTTTCATTACAATGGGTCGAGCTTGCCTACACTATGTGTCAATTTGAAGGTTGGCTTTTAAATTTTTGTTGCAATGTGTCAAGTTGTCTTAGGCTAAGGTTTTAAATTCGTCATATTTTTTGCATTTAAAAAAGAAATTACTCTTGGAATATTGACTCTTTCATTTAGGTGTTCATTTTTTAAGTTTTTTTAGTCAATTTTTTTCCATAATGTCATGGTTGAAAATTTGTCAAAATTTTAAGGTTTTCCAACGTTCCAATATTCCATCATCAATATTTTTGTTCTAAGGTTGTTTTTGATGTTTTTTTGGAGTTTTTTGGCTAGAGTTCCCGTTTTGAGTTTATATTTCTTGTTTCAAAGTTTACATTGTTCTAGAACAAGAGTCAAAGTCAAAATTGTTTCTAGGAGCTAGAGTTAGAGACATGTTCCAGAGAAGTAGATGAAAGCTGCATTGATCTATATTGATTTCCTTTGAGCTTTTGGAGACTAAAAAAACACTCAACGAGAGGAGTAATCTGAAATGGATCCATACTAACAAATGAGTGTAAGACTCAATGCTACAATGCAATTCAAGAATTAATGAAGGTTAAAAGACATTTTAAAACAACATAAATACAACTAGATGAGTGTGTGTGTGTGTGTGTGTGTGTGTGTGTGTGTGTGTGTGTGTAAGAGAGAGAGAGAGAGAGGGAGTGTGTGTGTGAAAAATTAAGAAAACAAAAGGAGGGAAGGATAATGAATGGGAAGTAAAATATTTGTTCATTATCGTTGATTGCTATGTTTTCTATTATGGAATTCATTTTTAGGAATGTGTAAAGCAAAACTAATTCTCCAAGGTTGATCAATGGCTATGGTTTAAATTATGCTTGGGCATTGAAATTCATTGAATACATCATTAGTTCATTATTCAACCATAGCCTAAGACCAATCTTACCATTATTTGTTGGTTAGATAGTTTGGTTAAACCCAATAGAGAGAAATGCAAGTCATCCATTTATGTTTCCAAAATATTGATGACTTTGGAAATGGAGTTGTTGCTTCTTGCTTTCTAATTTAATCCCTTGTATTTAGTAATCAAAATTTCTCTCCCTTTCTTCAATTTGTTGGACTCTCCCTAAGAATTTTCCTCCCTTCAACAAGTCATTGGTTGTGTTACACATGTCATGTACCCATTAGTTGGCAAAGTTGAGGTCATATGGGAAACATACCAGGAATATAAATTGTGTATGTGATGCCCCTTGCCCCTTGGCACATAAATTAATTTCATGGCCATTTAAATTATTCATTGGATTTAATTTTTCATTGTTGTGTCAATTTTTTAAGTGTTAGGTCAAATTTTTATTTTTTGGCACAATTTATTACATGCCTAGGCTAAGTTTTGTTTTTGCTGGGAAAATTTCTTGGTTTTTAGGTGATTCCTTGGATATTTTGTGTTGTGAGCTCACTGTAAAGTCCAATATATAAAAATCATAAACTATATCAAAATTTTCTCATCCCCATAGCTTTTGCATGTTATGGTTTAAGTCATTGGGCTACTCGTTGTTCAATGTTTCTGGTTATCTGGAATTATCTCATCCCCATGCTCTTATAGAGCCATGTCCTATATATTTTCATTATTTGTGTTTCAATCTCAATCAATTTAAAGTGGCACATATTTTATATTTTGTATTTGCATTACCTTTTGGATGATCCTAGAGTCCATTCAAGTCCACTACAAATACTAGATTAATCATTTCATTAGTCATTAGAAGATGCATATACAAAGTTCATATTCATTGCACTTTCTACACAATTAGAGAGAAAACTATATAGAGACATGGAAGATGTTGTGGTTGGACAATGGTGTCATTAAAAGAAAAGTTGGTGGTTGTCATTTAAACTAAAAAAGAGAAAATAACTTAGTGATTGTCTTGGCACTTAAAAAAACAATCTTTGAAGTCAACAAACATGTTATCCTCACATGTTAGGTAAGGAATATAACACATGGGAGTTTACATTGGTTGTTGCATATATAGAAGGCCTTCTAGCCGCGAGAAGAGTAGAGGCTACATTGAGAACAAAAATCTCACATAGCATTCGTATATGGTTACTAGCTTCAAATTATTTTCATAGCATTAATATATGGTTACTAGCTTCAAATTATTTGCAGAGCATTTTTTTATGATTGACTAGATTGTCATTATGTTGCAAATTGGATGTTGTTTGTTGATTACAACCAAAAGAAGAAAGAAGCAATATTTGTAGGATAGAGGAATAAACAATGTCCCTTTCTTTTTTCACCTCAATCCTTGTTTCTAATTTACATAGAGAAAGAGTATGTTAATCATCGAAATTAAAGGTGGCATAGAAAATAAATCTTATAACAACCGAAATGTAAAAAGACAAACAAATCATTTCTATCGTAGTATCACCTAAATCCTTGTGTCTATTTTACACATAGGAAAAGTGTGTTAATCATCCAAAATAAAGGTTGCATAGGAAATAGATCTCACAACAACCACAAAGTAAGATAAACTAAACACTAGTGACCCTTTTTTGGGGTTGATGTAATTTTCTCTCTTTACACCACGACATATATCCTCCTAATTAGTAAAAAGAGTTTAGAGCCTTTGACAAGATCCTTGTAGAAAAATTGATGATGTAAAATTAAGGACTTCTCAACTTTCTAACTGTTCGAAGGATTATTTTTTTTCTACGCGTGACGTTTCCTTAGAAATAGATGGCATCTGCAATTGGTGATGCAACATTGCTATAACAAAAGCTAAATATAAAGTGGTGAGCTAACAATCCATCTCATAGTGTCGTCAATGTCAGTGGGTGTTATTGGCAAGGGAGTGTAAGTATGCCATGGTTTCCCGATTTATCCACAATGGTATTATCCAATTCCTACAACAACAACAACCATCTAGTTATCGTGCCATTTGCAATGGGTTTTTTCATTTGTTACTTTATTGCATAGTGATCAGTATGAATAAAAAAATCATATCTAGTAATATAATTCCTCAACTTATTGATTGCGTAAACTAATACAATGAATTCCTTTTTAGTCATAGTATAATTTAGTTCAACTAGAGCCAAAAAAATTCTTATAAAATAGATAACATAAGTTAAGATATTTTCCTTTTGACCCAACATAAATCCTATAGCTGAATTTGATGCATCACTCAAAATATGGAAAGGGTCTAATTTATACCTATCAATACCGGGGTTGAGGAGAGTTTTTCGTTAAGCACATTAAAACATTTTTTCATTCATTATTTCGGCACAATTTTGTCTCTTTTGCAAGCAATTTAAATACGTGTTGAGCTACTTTTGCAAATTTTTCTATAAATCATCGGCAGTAACCCATATGGCCCAAAAAAATTCGAACCCCTTTCTGATTGGTTGGGAGTGGCATTTTGACAATTACCTCCATTTTAGCTATATCTACCTTTATTCTTGTAGCAAACATGTGGTGACCCAATGCAATTCCTTCAATCATATCATAAAACATTTTGCATTACACAATGCAATATTTTCCTCTCTACATATTTTAAGGTCTCTTTCAAGATTAATTACAACTTCATCAAAATAATTATTGATCGTATTAAAATCATCCATATATATTTCCATACAGTCATGTAAAAAATAAGAAAAGATACCAATTATTACTCGTTGAAATGTAGATGTTGCATTGCATAAACCAAAAGGTAGTATCTTGTAAGTGTATATCCCCCATGAGCATGTAAAAGTTGTCTTGTCCTCGTCTTCCAGGTCAATCTAGATCTGATTGTAGACATTGAAACTATGCAGCTGATGTGGGGTAGGGGGAAATGATATTTTAAGGTAGCCTTGTTTAAATCCCTATAGTTTATGCAAAGTAACATTTCTTGTTTCTTTTAGGAACAATTACTATTGGTGATGCCCACTGATTGTCTAAGATTGCATAAATGCATGAAGCAAGCCACACACCACAAGTCAGATTGCATTTAGAGGAGGCATGTCAGGAAGTCTTCTCCCATCCAAAAATGAACTCATAGGCATATGGAGAGGAGGACCATATCAGAAGATTCTTGTAGCAGCAACAAGAATTATTGTTTCCATTGCAAGTTGAATGGGCATTAGGAAGTAAAGCGTTGGTGACGTCATCTAGAGCTTCACACCAAAAACTACGTAGCAAAGAGAAGAGCATGGAGAGTTAATTTTAAAGAGGATGAAAATTTCTTGCATATTTAGTGCAAGGAGAAGAATTTGTACATGTTATAGCAAAATAAGAGGTCAACATCAAGAGAGAAGAAACTAGTTATTTTGTGGAAGTAGGAAAGAAAGAAGAAGGAGCTCAGGCATGGGATGATATCTCTTTCATTGCAATTTGATTGAGAATGACTCGCCGATAGGTGGATAAATTTACCAATGACCAAGACCCCTACAATTGACATGTAGGGGCATGCAAGACAACCATTCAATTGCCAAGGTTGTAAAGAGTTGTTTCTATGCACATAGCCCACTGGTCCTACCAAAGGAAGGTGGGCTACACTTCCTTTTGTGGAACTATTATATGATGGTACGTCATGCTAGGGTCACAATGAACATAGAACTACATTCAAATTGGCTTCATTCACTACCAAGATGGGCTATCGCAAAGGATAAGAGGGAGATGGGAATGGATGTTGAGTGGAGAGTTCATATGTGAGCAAAATTCTCCATTGTGGGAATAAGTGAGCCAACAATTAGAAACAAAGCCATAACAAAGGACTAGAGCCAACAACTAAAGCCACAACCTAGAACTAGAGCCAAAGTCAAAATTGTTGCTAGGAGCTAGAGTTAGACATGTTCCATAGAAGTAGATAAAAGATGCATTAATATATATTGATTTCCTTTGAGCTTTTGGAGACTAAAAAGCCTCTCAATGGGAGGCGTGATATGAAATGGATCTTGACCAACATATGAGTGTAAAACTCAATAATACAATTCAATTCAAGAATTAGTGAAGGCTAGAAAAAATTTAAAACAACATAAATACAACTAGATGTGTGTGTGAGAGAGAGAGAGAGAGTTAAAATGAAAAATGAAAAATGAAAAAAAGAAAAGGAGGGAAGGATAATGAATGGGAAGTAAAATATTTGCTCATTATCATTAATTGATATGTTTTCTATTGTGGAATTCATTTGTATGAATGTGTAAAGCAGAACTAATTCTCCAAGGTTGATCACTAGTTATGTACTTGTTTAGTTATGCATTTTTTTTAATGATGAATTAGATTGTCATTATATTGCCAATTAATTGTTGTTTGTTGATTACGGCCAAAACAAAAAAACAAAAAAAATGTGTAAAATAAAAGAATAAATAATTTCGATGATTTTGTCACTCAATTCTTGTGTCCAAGTTACCTAGAAAAAGAGTATGTTAATCATCAAAATTAAAAATGACACAGAAAATAAATCTTACAAAAACCGAAATGTAAAAAGACAAACAAATAATTTCTATAACATTATCACCTAAATCCTTGTGTCTGTTTTACACATAAGAATTGTCGTAATCATCCACAATAAAGGTTGCATAGGAAATAGATCTCGCAACAACCACAAAGCAAGAGAAACAAAACACTAGTGACCCTTTTTTGGGGGTTGATGTATAGAACTCTCTTTACACCACTCCATAAGAGTTTTTCTAGAAAAAATGATGATGTAAAATTAACGACTTTCTCCATTTTGTAACTGTTCGAAGGGTTAACTGTTCTTTAACGCAACGTTGCTATAACAAAAGCTAAATATAAAGTTGTGAGCTAACAATCCATCTCATGGTGTCGCGAGCGTGAGAGGGGAGTTATTGGCAAGGGAGTGTAAGTGGGCCAGGGTTTGCACTTGATTAAATTCTTTCTCGGTTTGTGGATCCATATATGTGGTCCCACGAATCAAATGTTATGACACGTGGCAGTTCGATGTTCCATGAAGCTGTCACTGTGTGTATTTGCGATGTGCCATGTAGACCATGACGGTTGACGGATGGGCACCACATGCCATGCGGGCACGAGCACGCATGCCATCCACTCTTGTCAGCATGTTTTGCTGAGCTGGATCGCACTCGAATTTGTCTCTCATCAAATTTCCAACAATAAATAGCAATCAACCAGTATTCATTGTATTCCGTCTTTATTTTCGGAGCGAATTTCATCGCTGTGGTCATTCTCCGCCTCTCTGCTCTTTGTTTTTTTTGTTTGTGTTTCAGTTCTTTCGTTCGCGTTCAGAGCTGGCGAAGACGAATATATTGAGTGCTGCGACTGCAGTGGAGAAGAAGAACACAAAGGTGGTGCGGCGGCTGTACGAGGCGCTGGGGACGGGAGATGCAAAGACGGTGCAGAAGATTTTGGCCCCTCACTTGGAGTGGTGGTTCCACGGGCCACCCTCCTGCCAGCACTTGATGCGTCTTCTCACCGGCCGCTGCACGCACACTCGTTTTTCCTTCGTCCCCGATTACATCACCGCGCTCAATCACAATCTCGTAGTGGCGGAAGGTCGCGAGGACAAATCCGTGTATTGGGTTCACGTCTGGACTCTGGATAATGCGGATTACACAGTCACTGAGCTGAGAGAGTATTTCAACACCTCTCTTGTTGTCACGGAGTTCAACCCGCCTTCTCCCTCCTCGTCCACGCTGGCAGAGATAGAGCAGATTCAGAGGTGTTCGGTGCCCCTGTGGCAGAGCGAACTCCTTAAATCCAACGCTGATTCCATGCCTGGCCTCGTCCTCGCTCTCTGACGTCAAATATGTAACTTGTGCAGCCCTCCCTGTTCATCTGTTGTAGTTGCCATGTAGTCTGTTTGTTTGTCGCTCTGCTCAGAGATATAGTGTGTATGAATAACAGTGGTGGGACTCCTCAGGTTCACGTGGGTAGAGTCCTCAAATACGCTATGACGTTTTATAATAATACTATAAATATAGTGATAGTTATGGTTTTAAAGTTTTATCTCACAATTATTTCAACTCATATTGTGATAGTTATGGTTTTAAAGTTTTATCTCACAATTATTTCAACTCATATTAACTTGAACAAGTGGGCCAACAACTTTATTGCATCGTGGGAACAAGTGAGCCAACAACCAGAGACAGGCTAGAACCAGTACCAAGAGCCATAACCCAAAGCTAAGCCAAAATCAAGGAGCTAGAGTTAGATTCATGTTCCAAAGAAGCGTTATAGATTGTTTTAGTTAGATTCATGTTCCAAAGAAGCGTTATAGATTGTTTTTCTTTGAGCTTTTGGACAGCAAAATTCCTCTTAATTCTTTTAATGGGAAAATCAAAGTTAGTGCAATTAGCTAGAGTTAGATTCATGTTTCAAAGAAAAAAGAAAGAAAGAAATAAATCTTCTCAATAGGAAAATGTGGACTAAAATGGATTTAAATGACTGAATGAGTGTAAGATTTAGTGCCCACATTGTAATTCAACAATTAAAAAAGGTTAGCAAGTTAGCAACATTTTAAAATAACATGAACATAAAGATGAACAAGAGAAAAAAAAAAAGGAGTGTGAGAGAGAGGAAAACAAAGAGTTAAAATGAAAAAAAGAAAAGAAAAGAAGAGGAGAGAAGGCTAAGGAATAGGAAGTGAAGGATCACGTTTCTTGTCATTTTTCTTACCCCCAACTCTCCCTATTTCATTCATGAAATTCACACTTAAGGGTTTTTTTTTAGCCAAGAGAGGAAGAGGCATAGAAAACCATTGAGAACATCTTGATAACACCGTGATTTTATCTCGAAATCACAATTTTTTGACCTAGCCGATGTTTGCCGATTTTTACTGATATTTTCCCGATTTTCCCGATGTTTTGGTTTTCCAAACCCTTGCCGATTTTATCCTGATGCCGATGTTCACAACATTTTTAGAAAAATATGGAAACATTGTATTGTAGGATGGAAAAATGAAGAGTCTAAGCCCCATTGCAAGTTGATTTTCCCATTTGGTTTTCCAAGTAAAATGTTTGCTCATTGCCATTGGTTGTTATGTTTACAATTGCGGAATTCATTTGTATGTATGTGTAGAGTAGAGCTAATTTTCTATGGCTTATCAATAGCTATGTGCTCAGTTAGTTATGGTTTAAATTATGCTTAAACATTGCAATTCATTTAATGCATAATTGGTTTATGTTATTTAACCACAATCTAACACCAATCTTACCATTGCTTGTTTGATGGATAGTTGGTTAGACCCAATAGTGAGAAATCCAAGCCATCCATTTATGTTACCAAGGGATTGATGACATGGGAAGTAGATTTGACACTTCTTACTTTCTAATTTAATCCCTTGTATTCAACAATTGGATTCTTTTTCTTTTTTCAAGTTGTTAGACTCTCCTTGAGCATTTTCCTCCCTCCCACAAGTCGTTGGTTGAATACGCATGTTGTACCCTCAATTTTCTGCAAAGGTGAGGCCATATGGGCCACATTCAAGGAATATACATTGTGTATAAGATGCTCGTTGCTCCTTGGCACATCAATAATTGCATGGGATTTAAATTATTCATTGGGTCAAATTTCTCTTTGTTGGCTTAATTCATTATTTGCATTCTATTTTGGTTGGATGGACTGCTTAGTTTCTAGGTGATTCCCTGGATACATTGCACTATGAGCTCAGTGGAAACCATAACCATTTGCTTATCCCCATATCATTGGCATCTTATGGTTGAAATTGTTGGGATACTCATGGTTTAGTGCTTACAGTATTATTTGGAACTGTCTCATCCCGTGCTCTTATAAAGTCACCTATTATATGCTTCCGTTATTTGTGTTTCAATTTAAATTAGTTTAAGTTAGAGTTAGCCTTGAGGAAATATTTTATTTTCCCATTTCCTTTTGGATGATCCTAGAGTCCATTTAAGATCACTACACATAGCAGATTAATTATTGCATTAGTCATTGGAGCATACACCTACAAATTGCATATTCATTGCATTAAGTTCTACACACTTAGAGAGAAACCATATAGAGAAATGGAAGGTGTTGTGGTTGGATAATGGTAGCATTCAAACAAAAGTTGGTGGAAGTCATTTAAACTTAAAAAGAGAAAATAACTTAGTGATTGTCTTGGCGCTAAAAAAACAAGCTTTGAAGTCGACAAAAATGCTCTCCTCGAATGCTTGATAAGAAATATAACACATATGGGTTTACGTTGGTTGTTGCATATGTAAAATGCCTTATATGCAGGAGAAGAGTAGAGGCTACTTTGAGAAAAAAAACTCACATAGCATCGATATCTGGTTACTAGCTTCAAATTTTTTACAGAGCACTGTCCATTATTCCCTAGATTGTGATTACATTGCCAAATTGTTTTTGGTTGTCGATCACAACTAGGAGAAGGCTTTGCAACTAGGGAAGAAGAGATATACTCATACAAGGTAGGGGAACAAAGAATTTCCATGGCTTTATCATGTGGATACTTGTGTCTATCTTACATAGAGAAGGAGTGTGTTAATCATCCAAAGTGGAAGTCACATAGAAAATAAATCTTCAAACAACCAAAATTTAAAAGAAATACAAAAAATTTCAATGGGTTTGTCAATTTCATCCTTATGTCTAGGTGTCACAAAATCATAGTGTGTTAATCATTCCAAATATAGGTTGTATAGAAAATAATTCTTACAATAATTAAAAGGTGAAATAAAAATTACCTGAGTGCCCCTTTTTTTCGATTGATGTATAGAGCTCTCTTTGCACAACTCCTGATAAAAAACATACATATCTCCTCATAATATCCATGTTAGTGGAGCTTGTGGAATATAAATCCTTCTTATTAGTCCCTTCCCCTTTAGGGCTGTAGGGACTATAGTAATCGTTTCTTAAGTTGGTATTATCAAGACATGGAAGCCAATGCAAATTTTCACTTTTTAACCAAAGTTTTGTTAGTCCCTCCAAATTCTATCTAATGAAATTTTCCATGACTTTATTTGGCGCCATATCAAGGCAATACTTAGGATAAACTTGGAAAAAAAAACCATATATTATGTTGCATTAAGTTCAATTGAATTAATTCCATCTCAAACTAACATTAATTTGTAACATTTAATGTTAGTACTATCTCGTTTTCTTTTGGCTCTTGAGAGGATATGCTTACAAAAGTTATGATAAGCTTTATGTTTCCAATGATACAATGTTTTCATGCCATCAAAACAGTTATACGCCATCAAAACACCTAGACCTACTTTTTTATGCCACATATTCTCATTGCCTCCTTCAACCTGGCATCTATTCTCACCGCCTCCTTCAACCTGCCATCTATTATCACCACCTCCTTCAACCACCTCCGCCTCACAACCATTTCATAGATTCACCTGCGTGAAAATTTTCCACAATCACTATATTAGATTTACAAAGGTGGTATATTATTTGATAATAGGTTGTAGATACAGAAAATTAGGTTGAATATTACAATTAAAAAGGGCACAACCATGGTGCAAATACAAACGCCTAGTAAGGAATCATACATTTTGAGACATGGATGTTGTGAACTCAAAAATATATCCTTTCAGAGAACTTTATCTTCGGTAGGGGAAGAAGAAACTCGTTTGATATTCCCACCCAGTTTGTGGTTGGATTCATGCAAAATCTATTTGAATGGAATACATCAAATTGTATGTTCACCGAGATTTAATAGGTAAAGTATTTATTTAAAAGTTTGATGGAATATAATTACAAACTAGGTTATTGGGGGTTCATCGACAACATTTCATGCAGGCCGACATTTCTAGGCATACAAAGTAAATATTTTTTCTAGAAAGTAGGCTCTTCATTCCTTATCCTTCCTTATTCCTACATGTTAGTGAGTTGAACCGCCGAGACACCACATTTATCCTTAGGTTCCCACTATGGGATATCATAGAGCCAAACCCTACATCCTCTTACATGCATTCGGTCAATACAAAGATCCAATATGAGTAGTTGGGTGGAAGGTTTAAGTAGTCCCTGTTATAGTTCTAATTCAATAATTATAATCCCCAAATAACACAAGGTCCAAGTTTATAAAACAATGGTCATATATATGCAACTAAAAATAGGAACCATATACCTCTCTTTGAAGCCCTACATAATTCATGACATCGGTAAAGGGGTTGAAAGTTACAACATCAGTGTCACATGAATGAGTATTAGCGAATTTAATGAGACTGTGATAAGAAACAATTAGCAAATTCAGGGGAAAAGAGATGGGTCAGACCTAGTACAAAAACTAAACATAAATAATTATGGCACCAAACCTTGGAATGTGTTATATAGGGGATATATTGTTACCAGGTTTTGAAGGATAAGGTTGGGATAGAGGTTGAGAACCAATGTGAACATGGGTTACAGAAATAGAGAGATGAGATACGAGATTTGAAATCGCTAACTATCATTCCACCTCGGCCTTTCAACCAGATTCCTTTGACTTTGAATTCATGCGATATAAACCATAATTCCTATTCGGAAAAAAGTGTATGTAAAGCTTACCAAAACCTTGAGGATTTAGGTTTTCAGGAGAGATTTCTATTTTTTTGTCCACGATTTCAAATACAGATTTTTCCATTATTTCAAATATAAATCCCGTGACATTTTTTTCCCTTGATTAAATAAAGACAGACAGACAATGTCTCTACCATGCCCAGTGCTGTGGCTATGAGAAACATGAAAATTTTCATTAAGGAGCCAAATAGAGTAGTGAAAAAGTTCACTGGAGCAAAAGAATCATATGGAGGATTCTAAGCCTAGGAGAAGGCACACAAAGGACTATCTTGGAACCATGGCTAGGAGCGATCATTAAGGGACTCTATTAAAGTTTCTTCTTAGAATTTGGAAAAAATATGGCATAAACATGTGGAATGCATGCAACTTAGTTAATGATAGCACACATTTTTTTAATATGTACTTTATATAAATTGGTGTACTATTTATTCTAATTATTCATTAAATTAAATTAAAAAATCATACCTAGCGCATGAATAATTTTTTGAAATTAGAAATAAAAAACATAATAAAACAATAAATAAAATGAGTTGTTTGGTAGGCATGTTGGGAGTGCAGGCAACCCACATGTCTCAACATTCCTATTTTAGGTAAGTCAAGAGGAGAACAATAAGGTTATGTTGGGTTTATAATTGAAGGTACAAACACGGTTGAGGGCTTCATATTCAAGTTTAAATGTAACCAACTTTGCCATAAGTACATATGGGAAAATTTCTTGAGTTTTTATGGTGTATTTCTCTATTTTTTATGATGTAAAAGGTTATGTTGAGTTTATAATTGAATGCATAGACATGGCTAAGGGCTTCATGTTTTGATTTGAATTGCAGTCGCCTTTTCCCACATGTATATTTGGGAAAAAATCTCTAATTTTTATGGAATTTCAATAATTTTCATTGGAAATGTTTAGTAGCTTGAGGTGGGCTTTATGTTTTAGTCTAAATTACAGTCACCTTTTCCCATTTGTGCATATGGGAAAATTTCTCCAGTTTTATGGTGTTTCAATTATTTTTATTGGAAATGTTTGGTAGCTTGAGGTGGTGTTTAGAGAGATTTCTCAAATTGAGAAATTTATTTGTTAACTTACAGCTTGGTATCTAAAACATGATTGATTTAACTACAACTTTTCTTGCATTGGTTATTGAGATTATCAAACCTACATGTTTATTTGTTTATTGAATTGTAATGGTGATCATATTTTTAGTTTCTGACAATAGTTTGTAGTAAAGGTTAAAATTGAAAGTTATGGGTACGGAAACAATTCCTAACAATGCCCAACCGAATTCGTGTTATTTGTTTTGTGTTGAGGAAAATTTGTGATAATGTTAAGATTAATTTAGTTGTGCCATAGAAACATACATGAAATAATGTTTGCAATTGGGGCCCTATTTTCAATCAAATATGTTTATATTCACCATTTAAATTATTTTTAGACCTAAATTGATTTAAATTTCCTTATATGAATTATTCTCCCCATCAAATTTGAATTTAATCAAACTTTGATTAAAATTTTGCAGGGTTAAAACAAGAACATGTGCTTGTTTATATAAATTTGTTGTAGTTACTTCCGTATGTTTCTTGTTTGAGCATATATTTCAAACAACAAAATTAGTCCAAGTCTTTAGACATAGGTTCCATGACACTCAAATGATACGTAAAAGTTGCATTTCCCACTCTCTAGCAAAGTTTTGCAAAGTAATCTATGAGAACATATGGTAGATTCTTGCTTTTTTTTCTTGACAACTTTTTTGTTTGTTTGTTATGTAAGTTTTTGAAATATTTTAATATTGTAGAACAAACATGATGAACTTGAAGCAAAACAATTTGAGGAAAGAGCAACATTGGAAGCTAAATATGTTGAAATTTGCAATAAGAAACAGTGAAAATGGAAACCAAAAATGGAATCCAAAAAATGGCACCTAGAAATGGTACCATATGAGGCTTCTAATTTAATTTTACCTCACCTACCATTTGTAATTAGGCTTGCCCCATGATATCCTTGAAAAAATACCCCATATATTTGGGGTTTTTTTATAAAACTTGAGTTGATTCCCATTAACCAAGAAGGATACTTTTTCATCATATATATGATATACCCATTGCCGAAGGTAGTTTTGACCTCATAGGAACCAAGTCATAGAGTGTTAAATTTCCATTTAAATTCCTTGAACTTGGAATCAAACAATTGTTCCTCGTCACCTTCTTTGAACTATTTCTTCTTAATGAATCCATCACGCCACCTTTTTCTCTATTGTTGAATGAGACTTGTATGTTGGAATCCTTCTTGACACATTTCGTCCAATTCATTGAGTTTAACAATCCTTTCTTTTTGTGCCACAACCATATCCATCCCCAATTATATTACCATTCTAAAGGTTTTAATATGAAATTATATGGGAAGAATGTGTTTTCCATACACTAGGTCGCATTGAGAAGAAATAGTAGTGCTCCTATAGGTCTTCCTGTAATCTCATAAGGATATGGAAGCCTTTCTTCCCAATCTTTCTTGTGCATCTATATTGTCTTTATTAGAATTCCTTCCAAAACATTATTCTTTGACTCAACTTTCCCATTAGCTAGAGGGTTATATGGAGAATAGTTCATGTGCTTAATGTGAAACTTTTGAGTAAATACCTGTACCAATTTAGGTGTGAATTGAGTCCCTTTGTTGGTCATAATTTCTCTCGGTACCCAAGAGTGGGTGATAATATCCTTGAACAAGAAATCCACCACTTCTTTTTCCATCACTCAAAATAAAGGATTTTCCTATACCTATTCTGTTATGTAGTAAATGCATACTAAAATGCGCTTCTTACCCTATGATGGAGGATTGATTAGCCCAATGAAGTCCAAGACCCATTTTTCAAAGGGGATGATAAGAAATTGTGACTGAAATGACATTTCATCTTCCAGAATTGGGTGACCCATCCTTTGGAAAATACCATAGTCCCAAACATTCTTCTTTGCATCTTGAATGAGGGTGGGCCAATAGTAGCCGTAACGGAGGACTTTGTAAGTTGCTCTTCTTTCTACAAAGTGTCTCTCGATGCAAGGTTTGTCATGGCATGACTTCAATATTTCAAACATCTCATCTTCCCTAACACACTTGAGAATAATCATGTGAGGACCAATGTAAAAGAGATCTCCTTTAATCCAAGGGTATGGAGTATTCATTTTGACAAACCTTTTTATTTTCCTCGGCTAAAAAATGAGATGGTAGATTTCCTTTAGAAATATAATTAGCTATGTATGTAAACCATGTTTTGATAGTAGATATGGAAAATAATTTTTCTTCTCAAAAAATTGTCATCTATTGGAATATTCTTACTTGCAATGTCAAATCTAGAGAGGAAGTCCATAAATTGATTGTCCTTTCCCGATTTATCCACAATGGTGATATCCAATTCCTACAACAACAACAACCATCGAGTTATTCTTCCATTTGTAATGGGCTCATTCATTTGTTACTTTATTTGCTAAGTGATCAGTATGAATAAACATCATATCTAGTAATATTATTCCTGAACTTATTGATTGCATGAACTACTACAAGGAATTCCTTTTCAGTCATAGTATGGTTTGGTTCATCTAGAGCTAAATTTTTTCTTATAAAATAGATAACATAAGTTAAGATATTTTCTTTTTGACCCAACACAACTCCTATAGCTGAATTTGATGCATGAATCAAAATGTGTAAAGGGTCCAATTTATACCTCTCAACACTGGAGTTGAGGAGAGTTTTTCCTTAAGCACATTAAAAATATTTTGGCATTCATTATTTCGGCATAATTTTGTCTCTTTTACAAGCAATTTAAATACTAGTTGAGTTATCTTTATAATTTTTCCTATAAATCGTTGGTAGTAACCCATATGGCCCAAAAAACTCTAGACTCCTTTATGATTGGTTAGGAGTGGCGTTTTGACAATTACCTCTATTTTAGCTTAATATACCTTTATTCTTGTAGGAGACATGTGGTGACCCAATGAAATTGCTTCAGTCATATCATAAAACATTTTGCATTACTTAATGGAAGATTTTCCTATCTACGTCTTTTAAGGTCTCTTTCGGGATTAATTACAACTTCATAAAAAGAATTACTGATCATATTAAAATCGTCCATATATATTTCCATGCATTCATGTAACAAATAAGACAGGTAAGAAAATATACCAATTATTACTCGTTGAAGTGTAGTCGGTGCATTGTATAAACCAAAAGTTAGTACCATGTAAGTGTATGTCCCCCATGGACATGTAAAATTTGTCTTGGCCTGGTCATCTAGGTTAATCTAGATCTAATTATAGCCGTTTAAACATCCAGATGATGTGGGGTAGGGGGAAATAATATTTTAAAGTAGCCTTTTTTATATCCCTTTTGTTTATGCAAACTCACCATTTTCCATTCCTTTTAGGAACGACTATTAATGGTTATTCCCACTGATTGTCTAAGATTGGATAAATGCATGAAGAAAGCCACACACCACAAGTTAGATTGCATTTAGAGGAAGCATGTTGGGAAGTCTTCTACAATCCAAAAATGATCTGATAGGCACATGGAGAGGAAGACCATATCAGAAGATTCTTATAGCAGCAATAAGAATTGTTGTTACCATTGCAAGTTAAATGGGCATTAGGAAGTAAAGTGTTGGTAACTTCATCCAGAGCTTCACACCACAAACTACGTAGCGAAGAGAAGAGCGTGGAGAGTGAAGTTTAAAGAGGATGAAAAATTATTGCATCTTTAGCACAAGGAGAATAATTTTTCCAAGTTGTAGTAAAAAAAGAGGTCAACATCAACAGAGAAGAAACTACTTATTTTATGGAAGTAGGAAAGAAATAAGAAGGAGTTCAAGCATGGTATGATATCCCTTTCATTGCAAATTGGTTGAAGAATGACATGCCGATAAGTGGATAAATTTACCAATGACCAAGACTCCTACAATTGACATGTAGGGGCATGTAAGACAACCATTCAATTGCCATGGTTGTAAAGAGTTGTTTCTATGCACATAGCCCACTGGTCATAGCAAGGGATGGTGGACAACACTTCCTTTTGTGGGATTATTACACGATGACACATCATGCTAGGGTCACAATGAACATAGACCTACATTCAAATTGGCTTTACTCACTACCAAAATGGGTTATCTCAAAGGCTAAGAGGGGGATGGGAATGGATGTTGAGTGGAGAGTTCAGATGTGAACAAACTTCTCCATTGTGGGAATAAGTGAGCTAACAATTAGAGATAGAGCCATAACTAAGGACTAGAGTCAATAACTAAAGCCACAAACTAGAACAATGTAAAATTTGAAATGGGAACTGAAACGAGTACCTGTTTTTTTGATGTAGGAAAAAAGTAATCCGAGTTTGAATAGTGTTGATCTAGAATATACATTTTTTTTTGGAGCATATTTTTTATACTTCAAATTTTCTTATGTATCAAGTATGAAATTTTTTTTAAATGTTAGTGATTTTCATGCTAATTTTGAAAAGTGTTGATGCAACATCAACCCCTTTTTTTAGAGGGTTTACTTTTGACACTTTAAATTTTCTAATTGATTAAGTGTCAATATTATTTTTTAAATGTTCATGGTATTCATGCATATCTTGAAAAACATCAACATTTATTTTTTTTAAGACATTTTTGACACTTTAAATGTTCTTATGTCCTAAGTATGCACAATTTTTTTAAATGTTGATTATTTAACAATTTTTTCAAGTCGTCTTATGTCTCTTCTTGTTTTTCGTCCTAGGATGTTTTTTTTAGGGTTCTCCAAACATATGCTTTTTTGTTTGTCTTCACAATGTTTTCTTGTAATGAAATTTTTAATATTTAAAAATAAAATAAAATAAAATAACATTATATATATATATATATATATATATATATATATATATATATATATATATATGACAAAAAAAACATAAAAATGTTAAAAAAAACAAAATTAACTTGTAAAATATATTTAAAAAAAACTATAATTAAAATAAATAAAAATGTAAAAAAATAGTTCAAAACAATCCTAATCTAAAACAAAAAAAAATTAGAAGATTAACTCAAAAACAAAAAAATAAAAACAATTTTAGATAATTAAAAAAAGAAGAAGTTAAAAACATTAATATATATATATATATATATATATATATATATATATATAAAGAAAAAGAAACCATTAAACAAATAATTTAAAAATAGAAAATTTTAAAAATTTTAAAAATTTAAATTAAAATAAAATAAAAAACAAAAACATATATAAAATAAAAAATATAAATATAAATATAAATTTAGCCCTTCCCGCCTAGCCCAATGGCCCAACGACCCTGGGTTTGGCAACCTACCAAGCCCAGGGCCAATGGCTTGGGTAGTCATGGTAGCTGGCGCCTAGCTGACACAACTGCCTAGCCCAGCGGCCAAGCGGCCCTAGGCTAGTTGGTCAACTCTAAGAATCAGCCTGCCAACCAGGGCCACTAGGCTTGGTAGGCTGATTTCGAGAATCAAACTACCAAGCTTAGGGCCGCTCGGCTGTTGCGCTAGGCGGGCAAGCTGAATTTAAAATTTTTATTTATTTATTTTAATTTTATAAATATTTATTTATTTATCTATTTATTTTAACTATGTTTTTTCAATTTTTAAAAATTTTTTTATTATGTTTTTTAAATGTCTTTAATTTATTTTTTAACTATGTTATTTTTAAATTGTTTTTAAATTTTTTTATGTTTTTTATTTTTATTTATTTATTTATTTATTTTAATTTTTTTTTTTTTAAATTATCTAAAATTGTTTTTATTTTTTTGTTTTTTTTAATCTTTTTGTTTTTCTTTTAATTATGTTTGTTTTGAAATATTTTTTTGTATTTTTATCTATTTTTTATTGTTTTTTAATATTTTGTTTCTTTTTTTTTTAGTTATTTTTTATTTTTTGGTACATTTTTTGTGTTTGATTTATTTTTTTAGTTTTTATATTTGTGTTTTTTTTCCATGTTTTTATATTTGTTTTTTTTCCATGTTTCTTAATTTTTTTATTTTCTAATATATATTATTATCTACTTGTTATTATAATTGCTATTTTGTGTTTTTCTTTTTGTTTTTTATTTTTTGTCATGTTTTTTATTTTTATTTTATTTTTATGTTTTAATATATATTTTTATTTACTTATTATAATTTTTTTAACTTTTTATTTTTTTATTTTTTTTCAATGTTTTAATTTTTGTTTTCTTTTATATTTTTCAATTTTATATATTTATTTATTATTAATTTTTATTTTATTTTTTCCTATAGGGTCTGTGTCGATCCTTGAATAGCAATCTAATCTCATTATGTCTCAATTTGATTGTTGATTTTAAAGTTTTCGTTGTAAAAGATCGAGTTTGTTCACACAGTGTGTCAATTTCATGGTTGGTATTTAAGTTTTCATTACAATGGGTCAAGTTTGCCTACACTATGTGTCAATTTGATGGTTGGCTTTTAAATTTTTGTTGTAATGTGTTAAGTTGTCTTAGGCTAAGATTTTAAAGTTGTCATATTTTTAGCATTTAAAAAGGAAATTACTCCTGGAAAATTGACTCTTTCATTTAGCCATTCATTTTTAAAGTTTTTTTAGTCAAATTTTTTTCCATAATGTCATGGTTGAAAAATTGTCAAAATTTTAAGGTTTTCCAGCATTCAAGTATTCCAGCATCAACTTTTTTTATTTTTAGATTGTTTTTCATGTTTTTTGGATTTTTTTTGCTAGAGTTCCCTTTGAGTTTATAGTTCTCGTTTCAAAGTTTACATTGTTCTAGAACTAGAGTCGAAGTCAAAATTGTTGCTAGGAGCTAGAGTTAGAGACATGTTCAAGAGAAGTAGATAAAAGGTGCATTGATCTATATTGATTTACTTTGAGCTTTGGGAGACTAAAAAACCTCTCAACGAGAGGAGTGATCTGAAATGGATCCATACCAATAAATGAGTGTAAGACTCAATGCTACAATGCAATTCAAGAATTAATGAAAGTTAGAAAACATTTTAAAACAACATAAATACAACTAGATGAGTGTGAGTGTGTGTGTGTGTGTGTGTGTGAGAGAGAGAGAGAGAGAGAGAGAGAGAGTGAAAATTGAAGAAAACAAAAGGAGGGAAGGATAATGAAAGGGAAGTAAAATATTTGTTCATTATCATTGATTGCTATGTTTTCTATTATGGAATTCATTTGTATGAATGTGTAAAGAAAAACTAATTCTCCAAGGTTGATCAATGGCTATGGTTTAAATTATGCTTAGGCATTGAAATTCATTGAATACATCATTAGTTAATTATTCAACCATAACCTAAGGCCAATATTACCATTGTTTGTTGGTTAGATAGATTGGTTAAAACCAGTAGAGAGAAATGCAAGCCATCCATTTATGTTTCCAAAATATTGATGACTTTAAATGGAGTTGTTTCTTCTTTCTTTCTGATTTGATCCCTTGTATCTAGTAATCAAAATTTCTCTCCCTTTCTTCAAGTTGTTGGACTCTCCCTATGAATTTTCCTCCCTTCAACAAGTCATTGGTTGTGTTACACATGTGATGTACCCGTTAGTTTGCAAAGTTGAGATCATATGGGAACCATACCAGGAATATAAATTGTGCATGAGATGGCCCTTGCCCCTTAGCTCATAAATTAATTGCATGACCATTTAAATTATTCATTGGATTGAATTTTTCATTGTTGGGTCAAATTTTAAGTGTTAGGTCAAATTTTTATTTGTTGGAACAATTTATTACATGCCTAGGCTAATTTTTTTTGTTGTTGGGCAAATTGTTTGTTTTTTAGGTGATTCCGTAGATATGTTGTGTTGTGAGCTCAGTGTAAAGTCTAATATATAAAAATCATAAGCTATATGAAAATTTTCTCATCCCCATAGCTCTGGCATGTTATGGTTTAAGTCATTGGGCTACTTGTAGTTCAGGGTTTCTAGTTATTTGGAATTATCTCGTCCCCATGCTCTTATAGAGCCATGTTCTATATGCTTTCATTGTGTTTCTGTAATCTTCCCAAATTTGCACATAGCAATTTGGAACATCAGATTTTGCTACTTTCACTTAGAAGAGGAATAAATGGGTAAGGAGGCCCATGAATAATAAAATATGAATAATTTCCACCTTAATAAGGAAGGGGATCACTTCAGGAGCTGAAATTTACACTTACAAGTTTGAACAGGGGCAAAATAGATGAGGACATAGTCAAGTTTGACTAAGTCAACATGCATTCTTGAGGAGGAAGAGATCACCTAAGTAAACCAGTTCAATATGAACAAGGATCAGCCTAAGGCACACATATGTAAACTAGATTGAAGATCCATAGTGTGAAAGAGGCATTAGAGGTGGATTAGTGGACCAAGTCAACATCGCAGCCACAAAAGGAGGGAAGCAAGTTATGGCAGCGCAGTTTTGAAAGAGGAAGCTTCATGAAGAAGTCACTTCAACATTGTGTGGGATCCGGGGTGAGGAGGCTCACCAAAGATAAAAGGAAGGCATAGCATCAAAGGGAGATCATTCATGTATTTAGCTATTTTTGTCTTGAGACCACTTGCATGCTTTAGCTGTTTAGCCAGAGTTACTGCACTGCTTAGTGCAAGGAATTCCTGTGCAGGAATTCCATCCTCTCTTGAGATCATCTTGCTTAAGGGATCAAAGGGGAGTGATTTGAGCTTCATTTCAGTATTTGGCTTGAGGAAATTCCTTTACATTCAGCCACAATGCAGTCTACTTCAGAAAACTGTGTCCTTGATGCAGGGGCAGCAGCAATAGTGTTGCACCCTTTGATTTTGTGCTCATCTTTTAAGAGGAGTTGCTTATTTCCCTCCGGGAGTTTGTTAAAGAGGCCTTGGCCCATATTTCTGTATTATTCAGCTCTGATATGTTATATTCATTCATTTTTAACGCAGAGTTTCTGTAGAATGTGTTATTTTTGTAGTCCTACCTTTGTACATGCATTTTGCCGGAAATCTTGTCGGGAGCCTTGTTTCTACTGTATAAGTGATTAAACCTCCATTTATTTGCTGTATGATTAATATAAGTTGTATATCAGACCTCTTTCTTCATTTTCTGTAGAAACCCTCATGGTATTTACGTTGTCACTATATTCAGAAATTTATGTTTAGTAAAGTCATGGGAAATCAGTGTTTTCTAGCCTAGTCGGGAAAGGAGGAGTTGTTTAATATAGATAGAAGCATTATTTTGAGCGGAAATTCATAGCATAGGTCCCTCATGACCTAAGATAGCATATCCAGCCATTTCCCCTGCTTAATTTTACGCTCATTTATGAAAATAACCTTTTTAGGGCATAAAATACCCTTTTTCCCCACTCTCCGGATCATGAAACGAAGTGCAAGTTGCTGCTGTAGATAAAAATGATTTCTATATGTTTATTATGTATATTTTAAGCTTATTCATCATAAAAGGACCGTTATACACCTTATTCATTACTGAGTTCCAGATTTGGAACATTACAGTGGTATCAGAGTTGCCATCTTGGCTCAGCCTGTGGATTTCAGATCCAATCAGAAGATAAGAAGAAGAGGAGAACAAAATCATGGAGAGGATGAGCTTAATCTCATCCATTTTCAGATCCAAGAAGAAAGAATAGGAGAAATGTATTGAAACTCCAAGAGGGTTTCAAGGAGGAGAGAGTTGCAGTGAGACCTCTGGAAGGTTTCAAGAAGCAGAAGCAGATGCATGCACTTCCTGTTCTTGTAGAGGAAGTGAAGAGCAAGGAGATCACTTAGAGCATGAAATTCTAAGTGGATATTTTGTAGAATACAAGTTCCAACCTAGGGCCATCAAAGAAACCTTAGATTTTCCTCAGTTTATTCAACTGAGAGAAGAGAGAAGACCCTGCAGCAAAGGAGAGATCAAAGGAAATAGGTTCCTATTTTCTAAATTTGATGGGTCAACTACATCAACAACTTGGGCAAGGAAGCTTGAGGCATTCTTCCTACTTCATCCAGTGGTAGAGGAGGAGGCAGCAGAAGTTGTAGCGCTGCACCTGGAGGGTGAAGCCAATGCTTGGTGGTGCAGTCACTTGAGCCACACAAGAGTGAATTATTTTTCTAAATTTACTCGAGAGCTGATCAAAACCTTTTATGGAGGAAGATCAGAGGAGAATAGACCCACACCACCATGGGAGGGAGCAAGTACCAGCGCTGCCATGACCTTGAGAGAGCAGCCTTCTACACCAGCAGTTGGATCAGCCAACACATTAAAGAGAGGACCTCTTGCAGCCGCAGAAGGTGTCCCAAGGGCTCACAAAGGTATGCATAAGTTTCCATGTCTTAACATTTTAGAAAAATTTATGGAAAGGGTTGGAGATTTATTTGCATATGGCCCAGGATCAAATGATATTGCTGAGATAAAGTAGCAGGATTGCACTGCGCTATGTAAGCTTGAAGGGTTCAAGGGAGATTTGAACTCTTAAACTCATGTATCATTGATGAGTTACACACAACCCTTGAGGTTGGAGTGAACTTTTCTCCAAGCAAATTCATGCAGAACCACATGTTCATTCGAGAGTTAACACATGAGATAGCCAAAACACCCTGGAGGAGGGTTACAACGTTGTCAAGAGGTAGCAGCAAGGAGGCTTTGCTTTCAACCCCTTTGGATCCTTATGGGTCCAAGATAATAATTGGTGAAAGATATTTTCTTGGAGATATCCAAGGAGTTGCATTTCAGCCTCTTATGAAATGCAAGAAGGAAGATCTGATATGGGAGGATGGTAGACCTCATTGGAGGAATGCCAAGATGGAGCAAGCTAGGAGGCATCCACATGGAGTTGAGTGGATGTGGATGAGAGGCAAGAGATTGGTAAACCTCTTGCAAGTCTATGACACCGGGCAGCAAGAAGCAATGCTGCGTTGGCTACTCTTGAGAGAGTTTGGTCACTTTATGACATGTCCTTTCCCATGGGATGAGAAGGGGAAGAGAGATTGGCAGGATACTTTCATCATGGGGCAACAAGGAGGGTGGATGCATTATGGTGATGTGATCATTATGTTTTCACCACATAGGTTATATGATGGAGGTATGATGAGGCAGCAAAGTCATTTGTTTCTTTGGAGGATTGGGAGAGAGCAAGGGAAGAATTGCTCTCACACTTGGCATGATGTTGCAAGAGTAAGGAATGGTACTAGCATAGTGTAAAGAGCAGCCCCTCCATCTTGGGAGGATCTCTACATGTACAACAACATTTTGGGAAGAGTCTTTGACACAATCTATGTCAAAGAATTGAGCTTTGAGATGACAGTAGCATTACTCCAAGGGCTAGCAGCACTGTCACTTAGGAGCTTGGATTACTTGCTGAAGTGTTCCCAATACCACTTCACAAGTAATGCACCATGGGAGCATGTATAATATGGGCATGAGAAAGTAGTGGATGAGAGTATCCCTTACTATGTTTTGACCTTCTTGGCTTGGGTTCACAAGCACAAGGAGAAAGATCTACATGCAGCATTTGTGGACTTTCCCTCCATGCATTTTTATGCATACCATCCTTCAATGGAGGAGTTCACTTGGGAGGGAATTAAATTGAATGTATATCAACATATGGAGAGATGCATAGCTCGGAAGATGAAGAAAAGGTTGGCACAACCACTTCCCTACTCACTTGCAACAAGGGAGAATTTTCACTTGAGCCATTTCAGCTCAATGATCGAAGTACATGATGGAGGAGGTAAAATTTTGCTTTGTATTTTACACTTCCTTATCTATATGAGCAGCATATCATACCAAGAGGGGTATTTCATTCTTGCATATTATATTGTTATGTACTTGAGGCCACTTGCAACGTTTATGATGGCCATTCTATTTGTGGATTGTGGGGGAAAGCCACATGGTTTTCGGTGTTCATCATTGGCACCAAATTATGCTTTCATGATTTCATTTTGTAAAATGGATGTGGCAGCAAACAAGTGGCTGAAAAGACACTTGTTGCATTATTTATTGAGGTAGGCAAAGAATGCCCTGTGTTGGTTCCATGTTCGGGACTATGTTCTACGTCCTTGTTTTCATATGTTTACGCTTCCATATTATGCTGCTAAAACATTGATTGTAGGAGGCATCTTTGGAGGAGTGGCACAAGATTTGAAGAGGCCCAATGAAAAGATAATTCTTCACATTACAAAGGTTGCATATTTCAAAAATAACAATGGGAAAACCTTGGTTGCCATACTATACATCTTACCTTCAAATGAGAGGACTCATTTGGGAGATTTGAGTTCTTTGAGGGGACAACTCATGGGTGTTGGATTTGATGGGGTGGCTTGGGTCTTTCTTGAAGACTATCATATCTCATCCATATATCAGCAACAGCCCCATATGTATCATAAGTGGAGAGAGAAGCAGCAGGAAATGTACCTTTTGATTCCACACAATCAACTATGCAACCCACCTTCTTTGCAGGAGCTCAAGTGGAAGAGATCCTTCAAGAGTTGCCAATTTGGAGGGTGACTCATTTTGTTTGGGTGATAGCTTGGGGGGAAGAGATTCAAAGGGGGGTGATGAATCCCAATTCATATCAGCCCTCATGTTTCAAGAGAACCTTCAAACAACCCATTGTTGCTTCCATAGATGTTTCACTGTCACATAATGTTAGCTATTTAGATAGCTTACACACTTGGGAGGAGCAACTTGGAGATATATTGATGATGCAACACCTTGATCCTTGGGAGAATTCATATTATGAGGGTGCTACAGGGGAAGAGAGGATTCTCTTCAGTCCTATCCTTGTAGTTTCTTGAGGACAAGCAACATTTGGGAGGGGAGGACTGTAATGTTCCCAAATTTGCACATAGCAATTTGGAACATTAGATTTTGATACTTTCACTTAGAAGAGGAATAAATGGGTAAGGAGGCCCATGAATAATAAAATATGAATAATTTCCACCTTAATAAGGAAGGGGATCACTTCACGAGCTGAAATTTACACTTAAAAGTGTGAACATGGGCAAAATAGATGAGGACATAGTCAAATTTGACTAAGTCAACATGCATTCTTGAGGAGGAAGAGATCACCTAAGTAAACCAGTTCAATGTGAACAAGGATCAACCTAATTCACACATATGTAATCTAGATTGAAGATCCCTAGTGTGAAAGAGGCATTAGAGGTGGATTAGTTGACCAAGTCAACAACGCAGCCACAAAAGGAGGGAAGCAAGCTAGGGCAGCGCAGTTTTGAAAGAGGAAGCTTCATGAAGAATTCATCTCAACATTGTGTGGGGTCCAGGGTGAGGAGGCTCACCAAAGATAAAAGGAAGGCATAAAATCAATGGGAGATCATTCATGTATTTAGCTATTTTGGTCTTGAGACCACTTGCATGCTTCAGCTGTTTAGCCGGAGTTGCTGCAGTGCTTAGTGCAAAGAATTCCTGTGCAGGAATTCCATCCTCTCTTGAGATCAACTTGCTTAAGGGATCAAAGGGGAGTGATTTGAGCTTCATTTCATTATTTGGCTTGAGGCAATTCCTTTACATTTAGCCACAACACAGTCTACTTTAGAAAACTACGTCCTTGATGCAGGGGCAGCAGCAGCAGTGTTGTACCTTTTGATTTTGTGCTCATCTTGTAAGAGGAGTTGCTTATTTCCCTCCAAGAGTTTGTTAGAGAGGCCTTGGGCCATATTTCTGTATTATTCAGCTCTAATATGTTATATTCAGTCATAATTTCTGTAGTATTACCTTTGTACATGCATTTTGCCGGAAATCTTGCCAGGAGCCTTGTTTCTATATTAGGAATTTGGCTTCTGTGATCTATAAAATATGTATCAGAAATTTTCGGTAAAAATCACATATAAGAAATTTGTGTCGATGTGTTTCAAACCAGCCAGTGTGGTTCATCATCATGACAAGATGAGAAATCTGATGAAGAAACCTATTTAAATAGAAAGGGACAACGCCATCTAGTCGTTGGAAAAACAACTAGTTTGACTTGAATAAAATATTTTTTCAAATTTCATTAAAATTTATTTATAGTTCTCAAATATTCTATTTGAATATAATTTAATATTAATAATCAATAAAATATAAATAATTTAAAATTATTTTTATTTAATTATATATGAATATAATTTAATATTAATAATCAATAATTCTTAAAAATAATTTAAAATTTGTATAAGTGATTAAACCTCCATTTATTTGCTGTGTGATTAATATAAGTTGTATATCAGACCTATTTCTTCATTTGCTGTAGAAACCCTTATGGGAATTACACTCTCACTGTATTCAGAAATTTCTGTTTAGTAAAGTCATGGGAAATCAGTGTTTTCTAGCCTAGTCGGGAAAGGAGGAGCTGTTTAATATAGCTAGAAGCATTAGTTTGAGCTGAAATTCGGAGCATAGGTCCCTCATGACCTAAGCTATCATATCCAGCCATTTCCCCTACTTAATGTTACGCTCATTTATGAAAATAACCTTTTTAGGGCATAAAATACCCTTTTTCCCCACTCTTCGGATCATGAAACGAAGTGAAAGTTGCTACCGTAGATAAAAATTATGTCTATATTTTTATTATGTATATTTTAATATTATTCATCATAGCAAGACCGTTATACAGCTTATTCATTACTGAATTCCAGATTTGGAACATTACAGTTTCAATCTCAATCAATTTAAAGCATCACATATTTTATATTTTTTATTTCCATTACCTTTTGGATGATCCTAAATTCCATTCAAGACCACTACAAATACTATATTAATCATTTCATTAGTCATTAGAAGATGCACATACAAATTGCATATTCATTGTTTCTACACAATTAGAGAGCAAACCATATAAAGACATGGAAGGTGTTGTGGTTGGACAATGGTGCCATTCAAACAAAATTTGGGGGTAGTAATTTCAACTAAAAGAGATAAAATAACTTAGTGATTGTCTTGGCAATTAAAAAACAATCTTTGAAGTCGACAAACATGCTATCCTCACACGTTAGGTAAGGAATATAGCACATGGGAGTTTACGTTGGTTGTTGCATATATAGAAGGCCTTCTAGGCATGAGAAGATTAGAGGCTATATTGAGGAAAAAAAAAACTCACATAACATTCATATATGGTTACTAACTTCAAATTATTTTCATAGCATTAATATATGGTTACTAGCTTCAAATTATTTGCAGAGCATTTTTTTATGATTGACTAGATTGTCATTATGTTGCAAATTGGTTGTTGTTTGTTGATTACAACCAAAAGAAGAAAGAAGCGAGATTTGTAGGATAGAGGAATAAACAATTTCCCTTGATTTTTTCACCTCAATCTTGGTTTCTATTTACATAGAGAAAGAGTATGTTAATCATCGAAATTAAAGGTGGCATAGAAAATAAATCTTACGACAATAGAAATGTAAAAAGACAAACAACTACTTTCTATCGTATTATCACCTAAATCCTTGTGTCTATTTTACACATAAAATAAAGGTTTCATAGGAAATAGATCTCACAGTAACCACAAAGTAAGATAAACAAAACACCAATTGCCCTTTTTTGGGGTTGATGTAATTTTCTCTCTTTACACCACGCCATAAATCCTCCTAATTAGTGAAAAGAGTTCAGAGCTTTTGACAAGATCCTTTTAGAAAAAGTGATGATTTAAAATTAAGGACTTCTCCACTTTCTAATTGTTCGAAGGATTGATTTTTTTCTACGCATGACATTTTCTTAGAAACAGATGGTAGCTGCAATTGTTGATGCAACATTGCTATAACAAAAGTGAAATATAAAGTGGTGAGCTAACAATCCATCTCATAGTGTCGTCAATGTCAGTGGGTGTTATTGGAAAGGGAGTGTAAGTAGGCCATGGTTTCCCGATTTATCCACAATGGTGATATCCAATTCCTACAACAGCAACAACCATCTAGTTATCTTGCCATTTGTAATGGGTTTGTTCATTTGTTACTTTATTGCATAGTGATCAGTATGAATAACAGCATCATATCTAGTAATATAATTGCTAAATTTATTGATTGCGTAAACTACTACAATGAATTCCTTTTTAGTCATAGTATAGTTAAAAGTTCAGCTAGAGCCAAAAATTTTCTTATAAAATAGATAACATAAGTTAAAATATTTTCCTTTTGACCCAACATAAATCCTATAGCTAAATTTGATGCATCAATCAAAATGTGGAAGGGTCCAATTTATACCTCTCAATACCGGGTTGAGGAGAGTTTTCCCTTAAGCACATTAAAAACATTTTTGCATTCATTATTCTGGCAAAATTTTGTCTCTTTTGCAAGCAATTTAAACACGAGTTGAGCTACTTTTGTAAATTTTTCTATAAATCGTCAGTAGTAACCCATATGGCCCAAAAAATTTCAGACTCCTTTCTGATTGGTTGGGAGTGGCATTTTGACAATTACCTTTATTTTAGCTTTATCTACCTTTATTCTTGCAGCAGACATGTGGTTACCCAATGCAATTCCTTCATTTATATCATAAATCATTTTGCATTACACAATGCAATATTTTCCTCTCTACATATGTTAAGGTCTCTTTCAAAATTTAATTACAACTTCATCAAAAGAATTACTCATCATATTAAAATCATCCATATATATTTCCATACAGTCATGTAACAAATAAGAAAAGATACCAATTATTACTATTTAAAATGTAGACGGTGCATTTCATAAACCAAGAGGTAGTACCTTGTAAGTGTATGTCCCCCATGGACATGTAAAAGTTGTCTTTTCCTTGTCTTCCAGGTCAATTTGGATCTGATTGTAGACATTGAAACCATCCAGCTAATGTGGGGTAGGGGAAATGATATTTTAAGGTAGTCTTATTTAACTCCCTATAGTTTATGCACACTCACCATTTCACGTTCCTTTTAGGAACAATTACTAATGGTGATTCCCATTGATTGTCTAAGATTGGATAAATACATGAAGAAAGCCACACACCACAAGTTAGATTGCATTTAGAGGAGGCATGTCGGGAAGTCTTCTCCCATCGAAAAATGAACTCATAGGCATATGGAGAGGAGGATCATATCAGAAGATTCTTGTAGAAGCAACAAGAATTATTTTTGCCATTGCAAGTTGAATGGGCATTAGGAAGTAAAGTGTTGGTGACTTCATCCAGAGCTTCACATCAAAAAATATGTAGCGAAGAGAAGAGCATGGAGAGTGAAGTTTAAAGAGGATGAAAAATTATTGCATCTTTAGTGCAAAGAGAAGAATCTATCCATGTTGTAGCAACACAAGAGGTCAACATCAATAGAGAAGAGACTAGTTATTTTATGGAAGTAGGAAAGAAAGAAGAAGGAGTTCAAGAATGGGATGATATCTCTTTCCTTGCAATTTGATTGAAGAATGACTTGTTGATAGGTGGATAAATTTACAAATGACCAAGACCCCTACAATTGACATGTAGGGGCATGCAAGACAACAATTCAATTTCCATGGTTGTAAAGAGTTGTTTCTATGCACATAAACTACTGGTCCTACCAAAGGAAGGTGGGCCACACTTCCTTTTGTGTAATTATTACATGATGGCACATAATGCTAGGGTCACAATGAACATAGACCTACTTTCAAATTGGCTTCATTCACTACCAAGATGGGCTATTGCAAAGGCTAAGAGGGAGATGGGAATGGATGTTGAGTGGAGAGTTCATACGTGAGTAGACTTCTCCATTGTGGGAATAAGTAAGCCAACAATTAGAGATAGATCCATAACTAAAGACTAGAGCCAATAACTAAAGCCACAACCTAGAATTACAACCAAAGTCAAAATTGTTGCAAGGAGTTCGAGTTAGAGACATGTTTCAGAGAAGTAGATAAAAAGTGCATTGATCTATATTGATTTCCTTTGAGCTTTTTGATACTAGAAAGCCTCTCAATGGGAGGAGTGATATGAAATGGATCCTGACCAAAAAATAAGCATAAGACTCAATACTACAATTCAATTCAAGAATTAGTGAAGGTTAGAAAAATGTTAAAACAACCTAAATACAACTAGATGTGTGTGAGAGAGAGAGAGAGAGAGAATTAAAATGAAAAATGAAGAAAACAAAGGAGGGAAGCATAATGAATGGGAAGTAAAATATTTGTTCATTATCGTTGTTTTCTATGTTTTCTATTGTGGAATTAATTTGTATGAATGTGTAAATCAGAACTAATTCTCCAAGGTTGATCAATGGCTATGTACTTGTTTAGTTATGGTTTAAATTATGCTTGAGCATTGAAATTTATTGAATACATCATTAGTTCATTATTAAACCATAACTTAAGGCCAATATTACCATTGTTTGTTGGTTGGATAGTTTGGTTAAACCCAATAGAGAGAAATACAAGCCATCCATTTATGTTTCCACAATGCTAATGACTTTGGAAATGGAGTTGTTGCTTCTTGATTTCTAAGTTAATCCCTTGTATTTAGTAATACAAAGTTTTCTCTCTTTGTTCAAGTTGTTGGACTCTCCCTAAGCATTTTCCTCCCTTCAACAAGTCATTGGTTGTGCTTAGTTTGAAAATTTAAGGTCATATGGGCCACATATCAGGCATATAAATTGTGTATGAGATGACCCTTGCCCCTTGGCTCATAAATTATTGCATGGAAATTTAAATTATTCGTTGGATTGAATTTTTCGTTGCAGGGTCAATTTTTCAAGTGTTAGGTCAAATTTTTATTTATTGGCACAATTCATTACAGGCCTAGTGTTACACCATTTTTTGGTCATCTAACCTATTGTCATTAGATGAATCCAAGTACACCATATAAGACCAATTTTACCCAAAGTAAAATTTCTTTCACTATGTGAAATAACTTAGTAAAACACCTTTATTGAGTTGTTTATGGTCTAAACAAGAAACCCCAAAAGGAAGTAATAAACAAATCTATATTTGTTTATATTTCCTGGTCATATTTAACCCAAAACAGGGAAATCAATTAAATAAATCCTTATTTATTTGATTATTTCCTAGGAATAAGTTATTTAAATCCTATTTAAATAATATTCCTAGTTAAATTTGACTAAATCATTTATAAATAATTAAATAATTCATTATTTATTTAATTATATTCCCATCATTTCCTTAAAATAGTAAATAAATCATTTATTTATTTATTATTTATAAATAAAGGAATTGACCCAAGTCAAAAATCATTTTCCCTCCAACAAATATAATAAAATATTCCTAAAAGGTGGTTCTAGAATTTGTTTAATAATATTTTATTCATGCACCAAGTTCTAGATCACCCTGATATTTTGTTATAAATAGAAGGGTTTTCCCCATTCATTAGTCACCTTTTGTTGCCTAAAGATCACCTCGATCTATACACTTGGTCACATTTTCTCCATTTTTGCCTTATGAGCTCCCATTGAGTTCTATGTTTGTCTGGGTTTTCTATACCAACAAGAGAGAGAGCTTCTAGATCTGAAGTGTTGAGGACTATCAAGAACCCATCCCATTGAGGAGAACCAGAAAACACCTTTCTTGTTTTCCTCTCAGGTGCCCCTTTTCAATATAATATAAAAATTCTTTCAAATACATCGTTCTTGTCTTGTCTATTGGATGTATGGAGCCTCATTTTATTTTATCTGCTTAATGTCTTTTATGCTTAGATCTGGATTTGTGTAGCATTATTTAGATCACCTGATTGCAGATTTAAAGATATTTGACAGCCATAATTGATGTTAGGGCTATTTGTTATGCATAGCTAAAGTGGTCTTTTACGACGAAAGATTCATACTAACACCTAGGTTGAATTTTTTTTTTGTTGGACGAATTGCTTGGATTTTGGGCGATTCCTTGGAAATGTTGTGTTGTGAGATCAATGGAAAGTCTAATATACAAAAATCATAAACTATATCAAAATTTTCTCATCCCCATAGCTTTGGCATGTTATGGTTTTGAAGTCATTGGGATACTCGTGGTTCAGTGTTTGTGGTTAGCTGGAATTATCTCATACCCATACTCATATAAATCCACGTCCTATATGCTTTCATTATTTGTGTTCCAATTTCAATCAATTTAAAGTGGCGCATATTTTATATTTTGTATTTCCATTACCTTTTGGATGATCCTAAAGTCCATTCAAGACCACTACAAATACTAGATTAATTATTTCATTAGTCATTAGAAGATCCACTTACAAATGCATATTTATTGCACTTTCTACACAATTAGAGAGCAAACCATATAGAGACATGGAAGGTGTTGTGGTTGGACAATGGTGCCATTCAAACAAAAGTTGGTGATAGTCATTTCAACTCAAAAATAAAAAATAACTTAGTGATTATCTTGGCACTAAAGAAAACAAGCTTTGAAGTCGACAAACATGTTATCCTCACATGTTGGGTGAGGAATATAACACATGGGGGTTTACAATAGTTGTTGCATATATATAAGGCCTTCTAGCCATGAGAAGAGTAGAGGCAAAATTGATAACAAAGAACTCACATAGCATTCATATATGGTTACTAGCTTCAAATTATTGGCATAACATTAATATATGGTTACTAGCTTCAAATTATTTACGGACCATTTTTTTTAATGATGGATTAGATTGTCATTATGTTGTCAATTGGTTGTTTGTTAGTTACAGCAAAAAAAAAAAGAAGATGTGGAGGATAGAGGAATAAATAATTTCCATGGTTTTCTCACTCAATCCTTGTGTCTAAGTTACCTAGAGAAAGAGTTTGTTTGAGCCGAGAGGCTCATTCTACAATCGAGTATGAGAGTCATGTGTAAGTATATCACGTCCTAAAAAAAATAAAAAATAAAAAATAAAAAATTAAATAACCATATAAATAAACAATTAAAAATCTATTAACAAAACAATTAACTCAATTGTTGATATTTCACTTTCACTCTTCAAATAATAAAATACAAAAATATATTTTATTTATTTATTTTTTTTTCAGAAAGAAAAAAACGTTGTTATATTAACAGTTCATATATCGTATCATTACATTCCCATCATGATTAGATAAGAAAATCAAGATCCAGAACAAAATTTTCCACTATGACAACTTCTAAGGAAGGAGGAGTCAAATCGAAAATATGTGGGGATCATATATTTTGGGTCAATAACACCCCAACCAAATTTCGAGTCCTGATAGAGAAAACCAAATTTTTATATATGTTTTATCTATAAAATATAATTTTATAGATAAAACATCCCATGTAAGTTATGAGTAAAATATTTTAATATGAATTAATATAAAATCGCTCAATACACATTTTATGTAATTTTTATAACATTCAAAAATGCAATTTAAACAGTTAAAAATTACATATTATTTTTTGCACTCTAAAATAAGTTTGTAACAAAAAAAAATTCAATCCCTCTAAATCCGCATGTTAAATCCGTACTTTAAATAAATCTATGTTGATAATCTATCCTTATAATCATCAAAATTAAAAATAGCGCAGACAATAAATCTTACAACAATCAAAATGTAAAAAGACAAACAAATAATTTCTATAGCATTATCACCTGAATCGTAGTGTCTATTTTACACAGGAATTGTCGTAATCATCCCAAATAAAGGTTGCATAGGAAATAGATCTCGCAACAACCACAAAGCAAGAGAAACAAAACACTAGTGACCCTTTTTTGGGGGTTGATGTATAGAACTCTCTTTACACCGCTCCATAAGAGTTTTTCAAAGAAAAAATGATGATGTAAAATTAACGACTTTCTCCATTTTCTTACTGTTGGAAGCATTAATTTTTTTTTCTACGCGTGACATTTTCTTAGAAACAGCTGGCATCTGCAAATGTTATTTAGCTATAACAAAAGCTAAATATAAAGTGGTGAGCTAACAATCCATCTCATGGTGTCCCCAGCGTGCGAGGGTGTTATTGGCAAGGGAGTGTAAGTGGGCCAGGGTTTGCACTTGATTAAATTCTTTCTCGGTTTGTGGATCCATCTATATGGTCCCACGAATCAAATGTTATGACACGTGGCAGTTCGATGTTCGATGAAGCTGTCACTGTGTGTATTTGCGATGTGCCATGTAGACCATGACGGTTGACGGATGGGAACCACATGCCATGCGGGCACGAGCACGCATGCCATCCACTCTTGTCAGCATGTTTTGCTGAGCTGGATCGCACTCGAATTTGTCTCTCATCAAATTTCCAACTATAAATAGCAATCCACCAGTTCTGTATTCATTGTATTCCGTCTTTATTTTCGGAGCGAATTTCATCGCTGTGGTCATGCTCCGCCTCTCTGCTCTTTGCTTTTTGTTTGTGTTTCAGTTCTTTCGTTCGCGTTCAGAGCTGGCGAAGACGAATATATTGAGTGCTGCGACTGCAGTGGAGAAGAAGAACAAAAAGGTGGTGCGGCGGCTGTACGAGGCGCTGGGGACGGGAGATGCAAAGACGGTGCAGAGGATTTTGGCCCCTCACTTGGAGTGGTGGTTCCACGGCCCCCCCTCCTGCGAGCACTTGATGCGTCTCCTCACCGGCCGCTGCACGCACACTCGTTTTTCCTTCGTCCCCGATTCCATCACCGCGCTCAGTCACAACCTCGTGGTGGCGGAAGGTCGCGAGGACGAATCCGTGTATTGGGTTCACGTCTGGACTCTGGATAATGCGGATTACACAGTCACTGAGCTGAGAGAGTATTTCAACACCTCCCTTGTTGTAACTGAGTTCAACCCGCCTTCTCCCTCCTCGTCCACGCTGGCAGAGATAGAGCAGATTCAGAGGTGTTCGGTGCCCCTGTGGCAGAGCGAACTCCTTAAATCCAACGTTTATTCCATGCCTGGCCTCGTCCTCGCTCTCTGACGTCAAATATGTAACTTGTGCAGCCTTCCCTGTACATCTGTTGTAGTTGCCATGTAGTCTGTTTGTTTGTCTCTCTGGTCAGAGATATAGTGTGTAAGAATAACAGTGGTGGGACGCCTCACGTTCACGTGGGGAGAGTCCACAAATACGCTATGACGTTTTATAAAATGATAAATATAGTTATAGTTATGGTTTTAAAGTTCGTTCTCACAATTATTTCAATTCATATTAACTTTACTATTTTTCTATGTGGGAACAAGTGGGCCAACAACTTTATTGCATCCTGGGAACAAGTGAGCCAACAACCAAAGACAGGCTAGAATCAGTACCAAGAGCCATAACCCAAAGCTAGAGCCAAAATCAAAGTCATTGCACGGAACTAGAGTTAGATTCATGTTCCAAAGAGCCATAACCCAAAGCTAGAGCCAAAATCAAAGTCATTGCAAGGAACTAGAGTTAGATTCATGTTCCAAAGAAGTTAAAAAAAGTGTATTGATATAGATTGATAAGAGAAAAAAAAAAGAGTGAGAGAGGAAAACAAACATTTTAAAACAGCATAAACATAAAGATGAATAAGAGAAAAAAAAAGAGTGAGAGAGAGGAAAACAAAGAGTTGAAATGAAAAAAAATACTCTTAATGGGGAAGTGTGATCTAACTTTATTGTATTGTAGGAACAAGTGAGCCAACAACAAGAGGCAAAGCCATAGTTAAGGGCTAGAACCAATACCAAGGGCCATAACCCAAAGCTAGAGCCAAAATCAAAGTCATGGCAAGGAGCTAGAGTTAGATCCATGTTCAAAAGAAGCAAACAAAAGGTGCATTGATATAGATTGGTTTTCTTTGAGCTTTTGGAGAGCAAAAATCCTCTTAATGGGCAAGTGTGATCTAACATTATTGCATTGTGAGAACAAGTGAGCCAACAACTAGAGACAAAGCCATAGTTAAGGGCTAGAACCAATACCAAGGGCCATAACCCAAAGCTAGAGCCACAATCAAAGTCATTGCAAGGAGCTAGAGTTGCAAGGAGCTAGAGTTAGATCCATGTTCCAAGAAGCAGACAAAAGGTGCATTGATATAGATTAGTTTTCTTTGAGCTTTTGGAGAGAAAAAATCCTCTTAATGGGCAAGTGTGATTTAATTGGTTTTCTTTAAGCTTTTGGAGAGAAAAATCCTCTTAATGGGGAAGTGTGATCTAAAATGGATCCAAACCAATAAATGAGTGTAAGATTTAGTGCCCGCATTGTAATTCAACAATTGAAAAAGGTTAGTAGACATTTTAAAACATCATAAACATAAAGATGGATAAGAGAAAAAAAAAAGAGTGAGAGAGAGGAAAACAAAGAGTTAAAATGAAAAAAAAAAGAGAGGAGAGAAGGCTAAGGAATAGGAAGTGAAGTATCATGTTTCTTGCCATCTTCCTTAACCCCAACTCTCCCTATTGCATTCACGAATTTCACACTCAAGGGGTTTTTTGGGTCATGAGAGGAAAAGGCATAAAAAACCATGGAAACATTGTACTATAGGTTGGAAAAATGAAGAGACTAAGCCCCATTGGAAGTCGATTTTCCAAATAAAATGTTTGTTCATTGCCATTAATTGTTATGTTTGTTATTGTGGAATTTGTTTGTATGAATGTGTAGAGTAGAATTAATTTTCTATGGCTTATCAATAGTTATGTACTTGCTTAGTTATGGGTTAAATTATGCTTAAGCATTGGAATTCATTTAACGCATAATTGGTTCATGTTATTTAACCATAATCTAACAACAATATTACCATTGCTTGTTTGATGGATAGTTAGCTAGACCCAATAGTGAGAAATGCAAGCCATCCATTTATGTTACCAAAGTATTGATGACATAGGAAGTAGAGTGCACACTTTTTACTTTCTAATTTAATCCCTTGTATTCAACAACTGGATTCTTTTTCTTTTTTCAAGCTGTTAAACTCTCCTTTTGATGACATAGGAAGTAGAGTTGACACTTCTTACTTTCTAATTTAATCCCTTGTATTCAATAATTGGATTCTTTTTCTTTTTTCAAGTTGTTAGACTCCCCTTGATCATTTTCCTCCCTCCCACAAGTCGTTGGTTGAGTACGAATGTTGTACACTCAACTTTCTGCAAAGGTGAGGCCATATGGGCCACATTCAAGGCATATAAATTGTGTATAAGATGCTCGTTGCTCCTTGGCACATCAATAATTGCATGGGAATTTAAATTATTCATTGGGTCGAATTTTTCTTTTTTGGCTTAATTCATTATTTACATTCTATTTTGGTTGGATGAACTGCTTGGTTGCTAGATGACTCCCTGGATACATTGCAATGTGAGCTTAGTGGAAAGTATAATAGGTGGAAACCATAACCATTTGCTTATCCCCATATCATTGGCATCTTATGGTTGAAATTGCTGGGATACTCATGGTTTAGTGCTTACAATATTATTTGGAGTTGTCTCATTCCCATGCTCTTATAAAGTCACCTCCTATATGCTGAAGTCATTTGTGTTTCAATTTAAATTATTTTAAGTTAGAGTTAGCCTTGAGCACAATTTATTTTCCCATTTCCTTTTGGATGATCCTAGAGTCCATTTAAGACCACTATACATAGCAAATTAATTATTCCATTAGTCATTGGAGCACATACCTACAATTTGCATATTCATTGCATTATGTTCTACACACTTAGAGAGAAACCATATATAGACATGGAAGGTGTCGTGGTTGGAAAATGGTAGCATTCAAACAAAAGTTGGTGGTAGTAATTTAAACTTAAAAATAGAAAATAGCTTAGTGATTGTCTTCGCACTAAAAAAACAAACTTTGAAGTCAACAAGCATGCTCTCCTCACATACTTGATAAAAAATATAACACATAGGGGTTAATAATGGTTGTTGCATATGTAAAAGGCCTTCTATCCATGGGAAGAGTAGAGGCTACATTGAGAAAAAATAACTCATATAGTATTGATATTTGGTCACTAGTTTCAATTTTTTTTGCAGAGCATTGTCCATTATTGACTAGATTGTCATTGCACTACCAATTTGTTGTTGTTTGTCAATCACAACTAGGAGAAGGCTTTTCAAATAGGGAAGAAGAGAGATCCTCATACAAGGTAGGGGAACAAAGAATTTCCATGGCTTTATCACGTGGATCCTTATGTCTAGCTTACATAGAGAAGGAGTGTGTTAATTTTCCAAAGTAGAAGTTGCATAGAAAATAAATCTTCCAACAACCAAAAATTTAAAAAGAAGAACAAAGAATTTCCATGCCTTTGTCAACTGAATCTTTGTGTCTAGGTTTCATAAAAGAAAAGTGTGGTAATAATTCCAAATAGAGGTTGTATAGAAAATAAGTCTTACAACAATCAAAAGGTAAAATAAAAAAACCAAGCAGTGACCTTTTTTTTCGATTTATGTATAGAGCTCTCTTTGCAACACCCCAGATAAAAAACATATGTATATCCTCATAACATCCATGTTAGTGGAGCTTGTGGGCTATGAATCCTTCTTATTAGTCCCTGCCTCTTCAGGGTGTTAAGGACCAGTAATCGTTTCTTAAGTTGGTATTATCAGGACATGAAAGCCAACGTAAATTTTCACTTTTTAACCAAAGTCTTGTTAGTCCCTCCAAATTCTATCTAATGAAATTTTTCACAATTTTATTTCACCCCATATCGAGGCAATACTTAGGATAAACTTGGAAAAACCAAACATATATTATATTGCATTAAGGTCAAGTGAATTAATGCCATCTACAACCATATATGACATGGAAGGTGTTGTGGTTGGAAAATGGTAGTATTCAAACAAAAGTTGGTGGTAGTAATTTAAACTTAAAAATAGAAAATAGCGTAGTGATTGTCTTCGCACTAAAAAAAACAAGCTTTGAAGTCAACCAGCATGCTCTCCTCACATACTTGATAAACAATATAACACATAGGGGTTAATAATGGTTTTTGCATATGTAAAAGGCCTTATATCCATGGGAAGAGTAGAGGCTACATCGAGAAAAAATAACTCACATAACATCGATATTTGGTCACTAGTTTCAATTTTTTTTGCAGAGCATTTCCCATTATTGACTAGATTTTCATTGCATTGCCAATTTGTTGTTGTTTGTCAATCACAACTAGGAGAAGGCTTTTAAAATAGGAAGAAGAGAGATCCTCATACAAGGTAGGGGAAAAAAGAATTTCCATGGCTTTATCACGTGGATCCTTGTGTCTAGCTTACATAGAGAAGGAATGTGTTAATTTTCCAAAGTAGAAGTTGCATGGAAAATAAATCTTCCAACAACCAAAAATGTAAAAATAAGAACAAAGAATTTCCATGGCTTTGTCAACTGCTTTTTGTTTAGGTTTCAAAAAATTAGAGTGTGTTAATCATTCCAAATAGAGGTTGTATAGAAAATAAGTCTTACAACAATCAAAAGGTAAAACAAAAAAAATTGAGAAGTGACCTTTTTTCGATTGATCTATAAAGCTCTCTTTGCAACACCCCAGATAAAAAACTTACATATATCCTCATAACATCCATGTTAGTGGAGATTGTGGCCTATAAATCCTTCTTATTAGTCCCTTCCCCTTCAGGGTTGTAAGGACTATAGTAATTGTTTCTTAAGTTAGTATTATCACGACATGGAAGCCAATGTAATTTTTCACATTTTAACTAAAGTTTTGTTAGTCCCTCCAGATTCTATCTAATGAAATTTTCCATGAGTTTATTTCACCCCATATTGAGGCAATACTTAGGATAAACTTGGAAAAACCAACCATATATTATATTGCATTAAGGTCAAGTGAATTAATGCCATCTACGACTATCATTAATTTGTAACATTTAACGTTAATACTATCTCGCTTGCTTTTGGCTATTGAGAGGATAAACTTTTTGTTTTCAACGATACAATGTTTTCATGGCGTCAAAACAGTTATATAATGTGCCACCTATACCTAGTTTATCTAACACCTAGACATACTTTTTTATGCCACCTATTCTAAATGCCTCCTTCAACCTGCCATATATTCTCACAACCTCTTTCAACCACCTCTGCCTCGCACCTATTTCATAGCCTCACCTGCATGAAAATTTTCCACAAACAGTATATCAAGTTGCATGAAAAGTTGCCACAATCATTATATCAGATTTACGGAGGTGGTATATTCTTTGATAATAGGTTGTAGATACTGAAAATTAAGTTGAATATTATAACTAAAACAGGCACGACCATGGTGCGGACATGAACGCCTGGTAAGGTGACTTACATTTTGAGACATAGACGTTTTCAACTCAAAACAATATCATTTCAGAGAACATTATCTTTGGCAGGGGAAGAAGAAACCCATTTGATATTCCCACCCAATTTGTGGTTGGATTCATGCAAAATATATTTGAATGGAATACATCAAATTGTATGTTCACCGAGATTAGGTAAAGTATTTATTTAAAAATTTGATTTTTTGATAGAATACAATTAATAACTAGTTTATTGGGGGTTCATCGACACATTTCATGGAGGCCCACATTTCTGGGCATACAGAGTAAATATTTTTTCTAGACAGTAGGCTTTTCATTACCTATCCTTCCTTATTCCTACATGTTAGTGAGTTGGAAGACTAAGACACTACATTTATCCTTAGGTGTTGACTTTGGGCTATCATAGTGCCAAAACCTACATCTTCTTACATGCATTCAATCAATAAAAGAATCCAATAGGAGTAGTTGGGTGGATGGTTTAAGTAGCCCATGTTATGATTCTAATTCAATAATTCTAATCCCCAAATAAAACAAGGTCCAAGTTTATAAAAAAAAGGTCATATATATGCAACTAAAAATAGGAACCATGAGTAGACTTCTCTTTGAAGCCCTAAATCACCACATTGGTGAAGGGGTTGAAACTTACAGCATCAATGTCACATGAATGAGTATTAGCGAATTTGGTGAGAGTGCAATAAGAAACAATTAGAAATTTAAGGGAAAAGAGATGGGTCAAACCTAGTACAAAAAAAACATAAATAATGTAATTTCCAGATGACCCATTTCACCGTGGGATCTAAAACCTAGTATTTGGAGAGATGTAGAACAACATTCATGGAAAATTTCCCATCTAGATAATGAATATAAGTGGATTATGGCGGCAGGACTTGGAATGTGTTATATAGGGGATATACTAATACTGGGTAACTTACCAAAACCTTGAGGCTTTAGGTTTTCATGAGTGATTTCTATTTTTTTGTCCACGATTTGAAATACAGAGTTGTCCACAATTTCAAATATAAATCCCACAACATTTTTTTACTTGATTAAATCAAGACATACATATAATGTCACTACCATGCCCAGGGCTGTGATTATGAGAACCATGAACATTTTCATTATGGAACCAAACAGAGTAGTGCACAAGTTCATTAGAACAAAAGAAACATTTGGAGGATTCTAAGCCTAGGAGTAGTAAGACAAAGGACTATCTTGGAACCATGGCTGGGAGTGATCACTAAGGGACTCTATTAAAGTTTCTTTTTACAATTTGCAAAAAATATGGCATAGACATTTGGAATGCATGTAACTTAGTTAATGATTGTACATATTTTTTTAATAAGCACTTTATATAAATTAGTGTACTGTTTATTCTAATTATTCATTAAATTAAATAAAAATTGCATACCTAGTGCATGACTAATAATTGAAATTAGAAATAAAAAAACTAATAAAACAATAAATAGAATAAATAAAATGAGTTGTTTGGTAGGCATGTTGGGAGTGCGTGCAACCCACATGTCTCAACATTCCTATTTTAGGGAAGTCAGGAGGAGAACAATAAGGTTATGTTGGGTTTATAATTGAAGGCACAAACATGGTTGAGGGCTTCATATTCAATTTGAATTACAACCACTTTTTCCCACAAGTACATATGAGAAAATTTATTGAGTTTTTATGGTGTATTTCTCTATTTTTTTATGATGTATAAGGTTACGTTGGGTTTATAATTGAAGGCATAGACATGGTTGTGGACTTCATGTTTTAAAATGAATTGCAGTCGCCTTTTCCCACATGTACATTTGGGAAAAGTTCTATTTTTTTATGGCATTGCAAATATTTTTATTGGAAATGTTTAGTAGCTTGAGGTGGGCTTTATGTTTTAATCTAAATTGCATTCACCTTTTCCTATAGGTGCATATGGGAAAATTTATCCAGTTTTATGGCGTTTCAATTATTTTTATTGGAAATGTTTGGTGGCTTGAGGTGGTGTTTAGGGAGATTTATCCAATTGATAAATTGGTTTGTTAACTTAGAGCTTGGTCTCTAAAACATTATTGATTTAACTACAACTTTTAGTACGTGGGTTATTGAGATTATTAGACCTACATGTTTATTTGCTTATTGAATTCAGTAATGTGATCATATGTATAGTTTCTAGTTGGCTTATAGTAAAGGATAAAATTGAAAGTTTTGAGTATGGCAACAATTCCTGATAATTCCCAACCAACTTCCTCTTAGTTGTTTTTTGTTGAGGAACATTTTTTATAATGTCAAGATTAATTTAGTTGTGTTGTAGAAATATACATGCAGTAACGTTTGCAATTAGGGCCCTCTTTTCAATAAAATATGTTTATGTTCACCGTTTAAATTATTTTCAAACCTAACTTGGTTTAAATTGGCTTATATGAATGATTATCCCCATAAAATTTGAATTTAATGAAAATTTGATTTTTTTTTTGCAGGGTAAAAACAAGAACATGTGCTTGTTTATATAAATTTGTTATAGTTACTTCCCTATGTTTCTTTCTTGAGCATATATTTCAAACAACAAAAATAGTCCAAGTATTGAGATATAGGTTCCATGACACTCAAATGATACATACAAGTTGCATTTTCCCACTCTCTAACAAAGTCTTGCAAAGTAGTCTATGGCAACATATGGTATATTCTTGCATGTTTTTCTTGGAAATTTTGTTTTTTGTTTGTTTGTTATGTAAGTTTTTAAAATATTTTAATATTGCAGAACAACCATGATGAAATGGAAGCAAAGTAATTTGAGGAAACACAAACATTCGAAGCTAAAATTAGAAGTTGTATGAATAAATATATTTGAAGGTACTCTTCTCATTGCATAGTTGTTACTTGAAATTTCATCATAGTGCATCATAATCTCTTGCATTATTGTGATTGTTGGTTGTTTCAAGTTCCCTAGAGTCAATTTTACTTGTGGTGCAAGTTTTTGATAGCTTATTGAAATGGTTCTCCAATGATATGAAATTGTGAATGGTATTACTGATGTTGAAAGTAAGGATGAGACTCATAATAATACTTCAAATGATAAGAACATAGAAGAAGGTAAACAAATATTATAAATTATGTATTTTTGTCATTCATTTATAGTGCTTGTATCCTATGATGAAGTTTGCGGATGGTACCATCTGAATATAGTTATAATGCAATTTGAATGCTATGCATTGTTGTTTGGATAATTATTGCATTTTGAACTTCTTTCTTTATCCAAAAAAGGGAGTTCCTAATTTTTGGCTCAATGCAATGAAGACGAATGAAATGCTTTCAATATTAGTGAAAAAAGTTTCCTTTTTTTTGTCGTAGTTTAATTTTCCATGTTTTGGTTAATGTAGGAAATATTGAAAACCCTGGGCTTTTAGCAATTCAAACTTTCGCTGTCATAAATTACTAGTAGCTTTCATATGAGTAAATTGAATTGTGATGTTTATGTGGTCTTTAATTGGTTTTCATATAATAGGACGTGATGAAGGTGCTTTGAAGTATATAAAGGATCATTAGAGAAAATTTGAGGTCTAAAATGAGACTCCTAATGATTATTATAAAATAATAGTGGACATAATGAAATAAGATTAGATTAAATCATCAATTTTTAGAGGGAAAAAAGGAAAAAATATTTTTTCAACTTGTATTATCAACTTATCTCCTTATGGTTTTACTCAAATTTTGAGTGGGACAACTTATTGGATGCAGAATTTAATTCCTCATCCAAGGAGTACCCATGTTGCATACTTTCGTTGGACCCTAACACACGAAAAAATGAGAAATACATGAAATACGTGATTGCAATCACATATTTTCATGTATTTCTCATTTTTCATGTAGCATGGTCCATCGAAAGTATGAAACATGGGTACTCATAGCATGAGGAAATAAATTCTGCATCCAACGAGTGCTCCTACTCGAAATTTGAGTAAACCCATAGGGAGATCAATTGAAAATACAAGTTAAAAAAGTAGTTTTTTTTTAAATCTTTTTACTTTTTTACTCAAAAAAGGGTGAAACATCCCCCATGGTTGGCATCATCATATTGAATCCTATTGGTTCTTATAAAGTTGATTTTGGTTGTACATTTTTGTTTTGAGGCTTATTTTAGACCTCTAAATTTCTTTAATGATTAAGTGTTGCAGAATCAATAACACCAAAGGTTTCAATATTTATTTCTACTTTGACACAAATCCCTTTTTAAAGAATTTCATGGTAAGAAAAATAAGTAAAGAGACACCTAAAATTTTTCAAACATTATTTTACTCAAATAGTTTTTTTTTTCATAATACTTCTCACAATGAATCTATATTTGACTTGTGAAAAATTCTTGCAGTTGACAAAAACTTACCACATGATTGATGATAATGAAACCATTTTGGAGTGGGAAATAAGGTAGGACAAACTAGAAATTCTCTTGAAACATGAGTGTTTTCATTTATCATTCAATGCCACAATAGCTAACTAGGATATGCTCACTTTGTAGGACAAATATTGACTAGTATCGAGGAAAAAAATATAGCACAAAGGCTTATGACAAAGAAGCCAAAAAAAGGGGCCAATATGAAAATCCCATGACAAAAATGGAACATTGTGATAACTTCTTCAATTTCTTTAGTCCACAACAAGTTCCAAACAATCACAAAGAACTCAATGAAGAAATTGTAAGTGAATGTTGTTTTTCTACATTGAGTTTAACATGCGATTTACTGTAAAGATGATGGTCACATCACATCCCTTTTTGTGGTTTCTCATGTTATAAATTAGTTTTATCTATTGGATAGTGTTTAATTGATATCAAAGTCACTGGTATCTCATAGCGTGAGGTAGTTATCAATTTTGACTTCCTCTTCTTTTTTCCCTATAGGCTGAGAACCTCCAAGGTATGATGGAGTAGGACTATGACATTGGGTGGGACTCTTGCTTGAAAATGGTGTTTAGTTGTTTTTGAACTCAACCTATTTATATTCTCTTGATGTGTTATGATTTTGTATATATATTTTAATTTAACTATAACGGATAAAATAATTTTTCATGCTATATCATGGTTTACTGTAGAGGCTTTCCAGTTGGATGAGTTAGAGGACATTGATGAAGAAGACAATGTATCATTAATTTTTTTAAAGTATTTCACCTTTGTTTCCCGCCCAAATAAAACATACATTATGTATGCCACAAAATCAATGCATAGTTAAAATTTCTTATTCAAGGAACATTATTATTGCTAGGAGATAAATCATGGAAGATTCATTGGAATTGATGACGAAGAACTAAATGTTTGGTTTGTTCATTCCCTTTATCATATATTCATCAAGTGGCATGGGGCACACCAACCTGAGAAAAAGTGAAATAAGAAAGGAATGGGATAAAGTTATTACCTAGAATCACTGCTCTAGGAGAAGAAATAACTCTAAACAAGATCATGACAACCCAGTGTTGAACATATTCAAATTTACTCACTGCTTGAGGGATGTGACTATTGCAAATTATCAAGTGCTTGATTGATTCCCAAAACATGAGTTCATCACTAGAATCTATTGAACTAGATCCCAATGCAAATAGCACTTATTGGACTCTGAGATCAGATTGACTGCTTGAATTGGTTAAATAATGATTTTAATTGCTAGTCCAAGGTATTCGAAGTGATTTCCATACCTTGAAGTAGCAATAAAAATAAATTAGGATATTTGAGTTATTATGGACCAATGTTTCAAACCAATGCCCAAATTTACTCCATAAACCTATTGTTTATGTGCAACCTGGAAACGCATAAGATGATATTCAAATGTAACCCATCAATTATTATAACCATCCCATAACATGTATAGATTGTTAGTAATGTTTCACTGTATGTCTAATACGAGCCAAAACACTAGGTCTATTATGCAAGCAAATCACACTGAATAATCTAGAAATTGCATTTATTTTAAGAGGACCATCATAACCATGGTGTAATATCGTTAAATCTTGGAATGAAAATGTTGTAACATCCAAAATTAGGGCTCGATTAAACTAATGGTGGTTACTAGAGATTAACATCATAAATAATATACTGAATAACCGGTGTATTTATGCACAATGAGTGATGGGCCTTTCAAATAAATTAAGGTGTTCTCCCTTTGCTCAATAAGTGAATTAAATGACAACAATGAAGTGGATAAGAATGCATAGTTTAGAATTTGGGAGAAATATCATAACCAAAAAATAAATATCATTCATTAAACAAGAATTTAACTTTGGTATGATACAGTGTCATGTTCTCTACGAGTTCAATGGCCTAGAGCATGCTATGCATCCTTCCTCAAGTCTCTTGCCTAGAAGCCCTTCCTCTAGATTGTTGGTTATCTTGGGTTACTTAATTGCAACCTTTATTTCTTTTATAATTAGCATTACAAATTCTTATTTTTTATTATATCTTACTCAATTTTTTTTTGTAATAACTTGTTGGGTTGTAACATTACAATTGTTCAATTTCTATCAAATCCTACTCAATTTTTTATTGTAATAGCTAGTTAGGTTGTTATAAGGAAGCATGTATTTTCTTCATCATTCCCATTGCCAAGTCTCATTTTGAATTATCTTGCTCAATTTTCAGTTGTAATAGTTGGCTTAAGATGTTGCTTCACCAAAGGTATCATTTCTTACCTCTTGCCTTAAAAACAATGCCTTAGTTCACTTCTATATCTATGTTTATATCTTTGAGAAATCTTGGTTTGCTGCAATCATAAATGAATTTTCATACTCAACATACTCAATAAGATATATACAAATTTGTTGTTATTCCTTCAATTATGAATATTTATGTGCTCTTAGGTAGAGTGACAACAAACTAACTAGAAGAGCGACAAGCAACAATTGAAGGTTCTAGCAAACTCTGACATCTAATAACAGACACACACTACAATAAAATTAATATGAGGCCTTTCAAGTATGTTTGATTTACCTTTTTCATCTGATTTGAGTTTTTCGGAGATAAAGCCCATGAAGGCTCTAGACTTCACTTCATAATTGGAGAAACTTATTGTGCAATGTGCCCAACCTATTATACATATTTAATATCAATGTTTTGTAAGAGAAAACATATTTAAAATGTTAGTGTTTCTCGATTTGCAAATATTTTACATTTTTTACATTTTTAGCAAAATTTTTAATAAACTTTGTTTGTTCTTTTATATGAAATACATTACATTAGATACATGGGCCATCAACTCTAAAGATATGGGAAACAATATACAAAAAAAAACATTGTCTGAAAACTGAGTTTACACAACTATATGTCATATAGTTTGTTTTCATAAAAGGTCAAGTATTAGTTTTCCATCACCCCACAAACATGACTTTGTCTATTTAGTAGATGTGCATGTTATGCTAAATATCCTATTAACTTTTAGCAAAACCTTCAATCTTATTTATCCCAATATATGAGTTTATTATGTAACTTTTGGTCTTATACTAAGAGAAAAGGTATTACATTAAAATATAAGCCATAAACCATGTGATACCTATTATATAATTTTTCTCTGGGTTTGCTTCCTTGAAGCTGTAATTATTAATTGGATTAGAGCCTAGACCATCGTTAATACATGGTCATTAAGCACCTTCCAAGAATAGTCCCCACTGCGTCTATTACGTTTTAGGACGGTTCAACTTTTCATCTTGAAGAGACGTACACTTTTTGTCCTCGATAACAAGTGGTGATCAATCTTTGAACATATATACATTTACTGATGTGCAGAATAAGAGAGGTAAAAGATAATATAACTCTCTTAATTCCTTGGGATGTAAAACGCTCAATAAAAGTCTTAAGAACAGGGTAGAGGTTAAAAGTGGATTCTGAAGAGAGAGTGCATGGGATTCCTTCACAATGAAGCTTCAGATACGTTTTCATAATGAGCTAAACTTCTCAACTTGGTTATAGAGAATGTGGAAACACTCTTTTGATTACTTTTTGATATGGAAATGATTATAAAAGGAATTTATGAAGTCTATTTAGTCTTAATATTTTGTTGGAATCATGGTGATATAATAGTTATTTTATAGAATTCTTTCATTAGAGATTCTATTTCTCATTGTTTCTGCAACATCAACCATAGTAGCAACTTTTGCAATTCTCAAAACAGCCATCTCAACAAATACAGCTTCAGCTTCAAGCAACACAGATGAATCTCATACTAGTGCAACAGCAACATATTCTACAGCAGCATCAACAATGTTTACACACACTTCCGCAACAAAGATCTCAATTACAATAACTGTAATTTCAGCAGCAGAATTTGCAAGTTGGGACTTGCTGCTTATTCGCAGCTTACAACCACCATTACAATAATTGTAATTTCAGCAGCAGAATTTGCAAGTTGGGACTTGCTGCTTCTTCGCAGCTTCCTTCTAACAAATCCTTCTAGAAAATTTGATGATGTAAAACAAACGACTGTCTCCACTTTCTAACTACTCCAAGGATTTAATCTCTACAAGTGGGACCTTAGTAGAGATAGCTGGCTTCTGCAATTGCTGAGGCAACGTTACTCTAAAAAAAGGCTAAATATAAAGTGGTGAGCTAACAATCCATCTCATGGTGTCGTCAGCGTCAGGGGATGTTACTGTCAAGGGAGTCAAAATGGGCCATGGGTTTACAGTTTATTAAACCCTTTCTCGGTTTGTGGATCCATATCACTGGTCCCACGAGGCATATGTTATGACATGTGGGTACTCGATATTCTATGAAGTTGTCAGTGTGTATTTGTGATGTGCCAGGTCGACAATGACAGTTAACGGATGGCCAGTGGGCACCACATTCCATGCGGGCTCGTGCGTGCTTCGCATGCCATCCACTCTTGTCCCAATGTTTTGCTGAACTGGATCGCACTCAAATTTGTCTCTCATCAAATTTCGAACTATAAGTATTCACCCGTTCTCTATTCATTGTATTCTCTTTCTATTTTCGGAGTGAATTTCATTGCTGTGGTCATTCTCCAACTGCTCTGCTCTTTTTCTTTGCTTCAGTTTTTTCGTTAGCGTTCAGAGCTGGCGAAGACGAATATATTGAGGGCCGCGACTGCAGTGGCGGAGAAGAACAAAAAGGTGGTGCGGCGGCTGTACGAGGCGCTGGGGACGGGAGATGCAAAGACGGTGCAGAGGATTTTGGCCCCTCACTTGGAGTGGTGGTTCCACGGGCCCCCCTCCTGCCAGCACTTGATGCGTCTCCTCACCGGCCGCTGCACGCACACTCGTTTTTCCTTCGTCCCCGATTCCATCACCGCGCTCAGTCACAACCTCGTGGTGGCGGAAGGTCGCGAGGACGAATCCGTGTACTGGGTTCACGTCTGGACTCTGGATAATGCGGATTACACAGTCACTGAGCTGAGAGAGTACTTCAACACCTCCCTTGTTGTAACGGAGTTCAACCCGCCTTCTCCCTCCTCGTCCACGCTGGCAGAGATAGATCAGATTCAGAGGTGTTCGGTGCCCCTGTGGCAGAGCGATCTCCTTAAATCCAACGTTGATTCCATGCCTGGCCTCGTCCTCGCTCTCTGACGTCATCTATAGTTTCTAAGAATAACAATGGGACGCCTGACGTTCACATGGGGAGAGGCCACAAATACGCTATGACGTTTCATAATATGATAAATTTAGTTATAATTATGCAGGTTTTAAAGTTTTATCTCACCATTATTTCAACTCTGAACTTTACAATATCTCCCGGAATGGAAATAAAATTAAAAAATAAAAACTCCCGAAAAATGAACCGAAGAGAAAATAATTTTTTTGGAAAATGACAAAAAGAAATAAACAAACGAAATTTATAACGCCGTAGTCTAACTAGCCAGAGGAATCGCCCTGAAAATCATGAAAATTCCGATAAGATTTTCAGAAAATCCGGCAGGAATCTTTCTAAATCCATGTTATAACTATCAAAGTTTAATATTTTGGGTGTCCTACAGGTTTTTGATGGTGCTGAATTCATTTCCAATGTCAAAATTAGGATTCAAACACTGTTTCTGCAAGATTTTTTAAATATTTTTGGCCCGGATTCCGGCCAATTTTGACCGTCCGGGCAATTCCTCCGGCTCGTTAGACGACTCCATTTATAACTCGGATTATAAAATGGAAAATGGCATGTTTACTTTTTCTTTGGAAAGCATCTTGGTGATTAGGTGTGAATTTTTTTATTTATTTGCGCAAAGTGCACTAAGACTTGATACAGATGTTGTTTTAATTTTTAATTCATTTTTTTAAGTAAATTGGGTAGAGTAAATTTGATGTTTCATACAGGAATGAATAAATGATATTTTAATGTTTATTAGATTAAAAATAGTTTATGGGATTATTAGCTTTTTGTTTTTTGGTCAATATTTTTTTATTCAAATTGATGTGGAGCTGGCCCAACCTTCTAACAGTTCTCTCACTGAAAAGACAATGCAATGCCACTGAATTATTGATGCTAACATACTGCTGTAAGTGTCTCTAATGTCTCTTAAGGCATCACATTCCAAAATGAAACGCTTTTCTGATTCCTCATTAAAACTAGGAATTGAACTAGTGACTTTACTTTTTTATGTTCAATATATCACTTCATCACTTCACATTAATGAGTGTTTTAATAAAGCACCAAATCACTCCATAGACAATTTTTAATTTAATTTATTATAATACTTGGTAATAATAAAGAAATATAAAGAAATATTTTATCCTTTCAAGCATAAGAAAATATTTTATGGGATCAGGAAGTAACTTCGCATCAATGAATGCTTTAACAGAGTACCCAATCACTCATGGACAATTTTTAATTTAGTTTATTATAATACTCATAAAGAAAATTATAAACAAATATTTTATTAATAATTGTAATATATGGCATGGTATTATCTAACATGCACATTGTTGTAAAGAATAAAGTGAGAAAGAAATGAAGAATGATAAGAGCTAAGGATTAGGAACCACCTGTAACTTCACATCAAGGAGAGTGCTTTAACACAGTACCCAATTACCCATGGACAATTTTTAATTTATTTTATTATAATACTCACTAATAATGAAAATTATAAACAAATATTTTATTTATAATTGTAATATATAGCATGGTATTATCTCACATGCACACACTGTTGTAAAGAATAAAGTGAGAAAGAAATGAAGAATGATAAGAGTCAAGGATCATGAACCAGTAACTTCACATCATAGAGTGTTTTAACAAAATACCCAATCACTCATGGACAATTTTTAATTTATTCTATTATAATACTCAGTAATAAAAAGAATTATAAACAACTATTTTATTAATAATTGTAATATATGGCATGGTATTATCTCACATGCACAATGTTGTAAAGAATAAAGTGAGAATGAAATGAAGAATGATACAAGCCAATAATTTGGTTAGATTGAAGATATAATTTTAAAAATAATTTAATTTAGGGTTGGTGTAGCTAATTTAAAGATTAGTACAATTTTGACCAAAAGCATTTAGTTAATAAATTTGATGATTTAAATACTTAATGATTTTAAATATTTAATAATTTAGATGTCTTTAAATCACAACTACTCAAACTACATATTACACATTAATAATACAATCATCTCAAAATTCACATAAATAAATAAAAAAAGGTTATTATTCACATCAATCAACAAACAAAAAGAAAGTTATTATTCACATAAATCATCAAACAAAAAGAGTTATTATGATTACTCTTTTAAATTACTGCACGTTGTTCTATGATGCCGATCACAAAGGTGGGAGCTCTTCAAAATAAGTTCTGGTTTCATTAGAATTGATAACAGATGTCTAATCAATTTAGATAGGGAAAACAAATGTTTTTAAAATTTAAATCTATGATTAGAGGAAATCAAATTATAAAAATAATTATTATATGCAAAAGTCTTATTAAACGAGTTTTTATCTTACAATTTTCCTTTTTTCGTTTACATGTGGATATGAATTCTTTTCAGATAAATCTATTTAAATTTTCTAGATCACAGAATATCGGGTAACCAGATCCAGATTTCATTTCGATTTTTCGTTATTACATCCGGTATCTACTTGCTTAAATCTTTTCTTTTGGTTTGAGACCGGATGCCGCATTTCCATATGTTTTTTTCCGCCTAAAAATAATTGAGTCTGGGAAACGCGGATTTCCATATGTTTTTCTCTGAATAAAAAATATCGAGTCTGGGAAACGCGGCCGTCCGAGTTTCATGTGAATGTTAGGTATTTGTTAGGTATTTGTTAGAATATTTTTTGGGAAGGTTTATTTTTTATTTTTTATTTAAATAGATATTTATTGGAATCACAAGTTTGAGGGGTGAATTTTCACAATTTAATTGTACCAAAAGTTATTTATATATAATAAAAAAATCAGTTTAAATAATAGAAATCAAAATTTGATCATCCTAATTTTAATTAGAAATAAACAAGCCTCCAAAAATTTACAACTTTGATGTATTTTTTCTAGTAACTTATATGAATATGAGATATCTTCCATATGCTTCATGACAATTTTTAATAAATAAATCTGTAAAACATTATTATTTTACTTTTTATTGAACTTTATGTTAAACATATTTGAATAATATAAAGGCTTTATCTACCAATGTTATAATTTTATAATTTTGTTTGGATGGTGTTGCGGCCCTTGTTTGGACAAAGAGAGGAAATGAAGAAGACAGGGCCAGCCACGGAGGCAAGCGGACCAATAGAGACCGAAGTAGCAGAAAGGGATTGACTCAGGATGAGTCAATAGCATGTGGTCGGGGCCTGTTGGGGCCCTTGTTTTGAAAATGAAACGGTTTTGAGTCGTGGATAATAGGTGGCATAGCGCAACCACGATAGACAGGGAGCTTTCATGGTTGCGGAGAGCTGGAGAGCAGGTGGCGCGACAGTTGGGGAAACTAGCACAGATGGCAGGAAGGAGCGACAAGGACAGGCAGCGGAACTCCCATTTATCAGGGAGATGCGGCAAACAACAGAGCGGAAAAGGAGGGAAAATTGATAGTCGCGTTGGCAAAGTAAAAAATAAGCAGTCAGCTAGCGTAGGCAGGAGGTTGGTGCAGTAGAGAGCGGAGGAAGAGAGTTGTAGGAGAGCTCTGTTCGCTCTGTTCGCTCTGTTCGTTCAGTTCATTCTGTTATGTTCTATATGGTAATATTGTAATCAGTCATGCTGTGATCACTCTAAGGAGTAATGTAACTGTCCGCTACTGTTAATGAAATATACTCCTATCTGGGTTTGATATCCTGAATCCTGTGATGAGCATCTCGTTATGATGAATGTATTGGCCGCTTTAAATTTTGATTTTTCATCCTGAATATGTTCATGAGTAGTATCTTGTGCAAGGTAGTTAAACCTGTTCAGAGTACTTAGTTCTGTATGTTTTATTCTATAGTTGTAATTGGTCGATATCTGATATGTTCCTAACCTTACTAAGGTCACAACACGCCTCGGGTGAGACTCTCTACTCTTCGGAGTAGAGTGAAAATATCGGCATTGTGTTAGACTACTGCGGAAATCTTGTTGGCCTCTATCCTGAACGTGGGTCTTGCTCAGAGACCTTCTTTCTCGCCAACAAATGGTTTCGTTGTCAGGACCCCAAATTTCACTTAGGAGCTAGATCATGATATCACAGATCTTTGAAAGGGAAATATGAAGCTGGTGGGATAACCACTTAGATCAGTTCATAACGCAGCAATCTGAGTTGAGACAACAGAGGGAGAGAACTGTTAAGGATAGGGTTCTATTCTCTGAATCTGAGAGTGATATCTACGAAATCTTCTGGGGAAATTTTCTAGAGGAACTCTATAATTGGTTGCGGAGATTACAAGTCAAGACAGTCCAAGGCAGCTTGTGGAAGATCGGTCGCAAGTGGTTGCACATGGATTTGGTAGCCCTCCATCGGTTAGATACTGATTTGACCCGAGCTGTAGATTTTTGGTTGCAACCTACCTTGGAAGGATACATAGTGGAATTTGCAGCTGAGTGTTACCAGTCCTTTTCAAAAGCCGAGGACGTGTTCAGATCTGGATTACGAGGAGAGATGTTGAAGAATATTCCCTTGTGGATCAAAGCTTTAATGGTAGACAAGGGATTGATGGAGTTTCAAAAATCTGAGATGGAGACCTAAAACTCTAGTATTGGGGGAAGGAACTAAGGGAGAGATGCTACAAGTAAGTTGGAAGGGGGAATAGGGATATGGATGCCAAGACCTCCAGTAGGTTGAGAGAGCGGCGAGCACATTGGAGGGTGCAGATAACTGAGAAGTGGCGAGAGAGAGTGATGAAGGAGTTGGAGAAGCAGGAAAGTAGTTGACAGAACAAGTAGAAGCTAGCAAAAATAACAAAGGAGATGGAAGGTCGGACATAATCCTAAGGGATAGGAGGGCCCGTTAAGGAATTCAAGCAAGTATATAGGAGCCTAGTCCAAAGAGAAAAGGGAGAAAAGTCCAACGTGGAGGACGCGCGCCCCGAGGAGATGTCTGATGTGGAATTGCATGTTGCGATGGAGCAACTATTTGAAGAGGGGTTGACACCCATAAATCAAGGTAACACTATTCCCTAAAGTTCAAGTAGCTCTAGTCCCGACCTTCCCCTGTTACTCTATCAGCCAGTAGGTGAAGTTTTTGTTAAGTTATAAGAATTGAGTAAGTTGAATAGTGTTCAGTCTACAACCGTAATACATACTACTAGTAATATAAATTCACAGCTAGGAAATAGGAGTTTTATTCTAGTATCACCCACACCAAGAGGCATGACAGGATTATTTACCCGATACCCAGAGTTTTTTGGGAGGGGTAATGACGATGTGGAGTAGCACTGTTATCTCTGTGAAGCCATATGGAGGGCTCGACAGACACCAGAGGTAGTTAAGTTGATCGAGTTTCAAAATAATCTCAGGGAGAGAGCTCTATGCTGGTTTATTAAATGGTCTGAGGCTCATCCGAACCCAGCAACATATGAGGTAAAGAGAGAATTTGTTAAAGAATTCAAGTTACCTTAGACAGATCAACAAGGTTTGTCAGAAATGTGGGAGATTAAACAGCGAGAAGGACAAACTGCATGGGATCTGATGAGAAGGTTCAAGGATGCAGTTGGAAAATTGAGTTACCCAATCGATCTGAATCATCAGAGAGATTGTTTCATCAAGGCCCTTCTTCCGCTAACAAGAACCCCATTAACGCAACAAAATATTGATACATTACAAGACACATTGGAGCAAGCTATGAAGATAGAGGCCATGGCAGGATATCCGTGGGAGTTCAAAGGAGGGGCCACAGCTCAAGACCCTTCCATATTGGGGTTACAACATCAGATAGCTAGTATGACGGAAAAGTTGAAGGACATTTAACCAATGCGGCCTGCAAGACCCAGTGTATGGTGTACTCACTGTCTGATGGAGGAACACGTGGTCATCGAATGTCCAAGGTTGCGAGGGCAGAATGCAGGGACTTAAGTAGTAGGAACACAAAGGGCTCCACAGGTAGGGGAGTTGTGCAGATAAACACTCAAAGGCTATATCCACCACAACCCCATTACCCAGGGTTCCTCGCGCAACAGAATTAGGTTGTAACTGAATATTGCGAGATATGCAAAAGCATTGGTCATCCGCCTCGCCTATGCCCAATCTTACAAAAATACTCCAATGTTCCAAACAACATATATTATGAGTTATGTGCTTCCACAACACACAACACAGAGCAGTGTAGAGCTTTGGACGCATTAGCGGAATGATTGGATAGGCCATTATATAGAGTGAGTGAGGCTCCTAGAGGAGGAGGAGGAGGCATGAGAGGAGGCCGAGCTGGAGGAAGAGGACCTGTAAGATGTTACAATTGTGACCAAGAGGGCCACATAGCCAGGGAATGTCCACTTCCTAGAAGACCATGGTGCTCTCAGTGCAGAGTTAACAAGCACGCAACATAAGATGTAGAAATTTATTAATACTGATAGTATTACTAGATTCTCATGATCTAACAAATTAATCTTATGTTAAATACAGAATCCTTCCACTTAATTCTTTGCGGAAATTAAATCGCCAATTGCAAAACTCATGAAGAAAATGAATCGCACATAAACACAGTTGTTTAAAGGGAAAGATTAAAGCTAAAAACCCCAACTATCATACATTATGTATATCAATGGAATCGTGTAATAATATCATACAAAGCTTAGTACATTAAGCTCTCACTACAATCAACAATCATTACACACTGTCATGTAGAAATTTGCATCTCTATGCACCAATTTCTTGCCTCCTGACAACCTGCCTCCACTACCCAATCCCTGCTGAAGAAGACCTCTGAATGAATTTGAATTGGCCTTGCCTTGACTGCGCAATCCTCATTGGCATCTCCAATGTGTGTCAGATGCATTGAATGCATCACTATAGTCACAACAGATAGTCCATCTCACCCTTTCACCTATCTCTCCACTGGGTCTCCACTGGAACTGACATGCAAGTAGTTAACTGCTGTATTTTTTCAGTTGCAAGTGAGTCTCTAGTTATGAATTAATTAAATAATTAATTCACTAAACTCTCACTAGTGTACCTTTCAGTTAGACTAGATACAACTAGCTCAACTAAGTTTAACTCACTTAACTGAGTTAAACTAAATAACAACTCCGGTAACTACTCTTCCAACTCTGTCATAACTTTGCCACTTCAGTTCTAACTGAGTCCTCCATGCATGAGTCACCAACCACCCTAGGAATTGTGTAATTCCTTCAGCCCACTAATTTGCCAAATCTTTTCACTGAAATAAAGTGCTCCAAGAGAATAGGTTGATATTTATTGTCGGATTATTATTAAGGGCTAATAATAATCGACATGCATCTATATTTAGATTAACGATCTATAAATAGACTTCGCCCAATATTCTAAAAATAGAATTTCATCTATTTTTCACATTTGATCAACCATCTACAAATAACATCCTGCAACTTATATAATATGATCACCATGTCTAAAAATATACATACACCTAAAAATAGCCTGCAGGCCCCACTTAGTGAAGGTGCTTACTTTTCACTAAGCTCATCATCTTGTTGAATCTCAACACTCCCTCTTAACAAGATAGGGATTATCCTTCACCTCGATCATGCCTCTATGGTATTCAAATTTGCTTCTGCTGAGCTTCTGCGTCAGAATATCTGCATCCTAATCTTCTGTACGAATGTACTAAAGAAACATGATCTTCCGCTAAACACAATCTCTGATATGATGATACCAGATATGAATATGTTTAGATCTATCATGAAACACAGGATTAATCAAGAGCTTAATGCAACTCTGATTATCACAATGTATCACTGTAGGATCTAAATTAGAACGAACAAACTGACCAGGATCTTCCTCATCCATATAGCCTCACATGCAGCTTGACTTGTTGCCATGTATTCTGCTTCCGTTGAACTGAGTGCCACGGATCTTTATTTCCTGTTGTACCAAGAAACTACTGTAGATCTGATACTGAAAACCCCTCCTGATGTTCTCTTTCTGTCTGTTGGGCTGCCTGCCCAATCTGCATCCATGAAGCCATGCAACTTCACCTCATCCATCTGTCTGTACCATAAGCCATACTCAGATGTGCCTCTGAAATATCTCAGGACATGCTTGCTTTCCTTCCAAAAGAGCTTGGTAGGCTTAACCATCGCTTGACTAAGTTGGTTCACCACATAGCATATTTGCTGTCTTGTATTAACTAAATACATGAGCGAACCCACCAACTGTCGATAAATAGTGGCATCCACTACCCCTGCCAATGTAGCATCCTCTTTCCTCCAATTTCCTGAAAGAGGAGTATCCATGAGCTTGCAGTTCTCCATGTGAAACTTACCAAGTATCTCCTGAGCATACTTGCCTTGAAACACAAACAATTCACCTTCTCGCTGCCATACTTCCAATCCAATGAAATAATGAAGGAGGCCCAAATCCTTCATCTCAAACACCTTTGCAAGATCTGCCTTGCATGAGTGTATTAACTACTCATCACCCGTTAGTATTAAATCATCAACATAAAGAACAATGATTAAAAGCTTACCCTCCACCACAATTTGGTATAGGTTTGCATCCGCCTCACTCTTGGTGAAGCCAAGTTCGGTGAAATAATTGTCGATTCGAGTGTACCAAGCACGTGGTGCTTGCTTAAGCCCATACAACACTCTTTTAAGTATGCACACATGCGACTTGCTGCTGAAGCTCTCAAATACTTCAGGCTGCTCAATGGACACTTCTTCCTCAATGATCCCATTAAGGAACGCAGTCTTCACATCCATCTGATGAATGTGCCAACCCATCTACGCTGAGAGAGCAAGGATGGTCCTTATGGAATAATACCGTGTGACAGGTGCAAAGGTTTCTTCAGAATCAATTCCCTTGATCTATGAGAAGCCTCGGGTAACAAATCTTTCCTTATACTTCTCGACGCTCCCATCAACAACTTGCTTTACCTTGTAGATCCATCTTGAACCTACCACTAATTTACCCACCAGTCTTGGAACAATCTCCGAAGCACTGTTTCTGACAATGGAGTCATAATCCTCCACCATGGAATCTACCCATGTGGGCTCCTGTGCTGCTTCTTCAAAAGAAGATGGATCTTTCACGATACACTTGCTCATAAGAGCCATGTATCTAGTAAATTGGTCATGTGTCTGTCTCTGTTTGCGATGTGATGTAGGGACTCCTACATTCTATGCCGCATCAAGCTTTAGCCTCTCTGCTTTTGTGGTACACTTTCTGCCTGTTTTGATGTTTTGTTCTGCATGAGTGGACTCCTCTACTCCATGAATCTCCTCCTGTGGCTGATCCACATCTATAGGCTCATATTTGGGAACAAGTAGCTCCTCCTCTACATGCAAGTGTAGCTCCCTCTCAAGCGACAACTTCATGGCTTTCAACTCATTGAATTTTATATCCCGTCGCACCACTGTAATCCAACTATTTGGAAAATACACACGATAATTATGGGATGTTTCTGTGCACCCCACAAATATCCCAACTTCTGCAGTAGACTCCAGCTTCTTCCTGGCGTCCTTTGTCACATGAATGTAAACAGATGAGCCAAAAATCTTCAAATGCGAAATATCAGGGTTCTTACTAGTAAAAGCTTCTTTAGGTGTACTCATGCAAAGTACTCTACGAGGACAACGATTTTCCACATAAACCACAGTGTTGCATGCTTCCGCCCACAAGTGCATCGGTAGGCCCTGGTTATGCAGCATAGCTCATGCAACACCCACGATCATTTTGTTCTTCCTCTTCGTGACCCCATTCTGCTATGGGTTATCAGGCACTATGAGTTCTCTTCAAATTCCTTCTTTGCTACAGAAGTCTTTGAATTCATTTGAGATATATTCACCACCATTATCACTCCGTAGAGCCTTCACGTGCTTCCTGGACTCCTTCTCCACCAATGCTTTAAACTCACAGAACTTTGAGAATGTTTCACTCTTCTTCTGCATGAATAAGATCCAACATCTACGAGAATAGTCATCAACAAATATAACATAATACATGTGTTTTTTTTTTGAAGCAACCGAGAAAGGTCCACACACATCTGTGTGAATTCTATCCAGGATCACTGAAGCACAGTTCTTCTTCTCATGAAAGGTGGTCTTCAAAAACTTACCCATAGTACATCCCTTGCAATGATCTGACTGTGCAAGAGTACCCATGGGAAGTCTAGTAGAAATCTTCTGCAAAATCTTCAAGGCACCATGGTGAAGATGGCCCAATCTCTTGTGCCATAATTCGCCCTCATCCAGGCTCACCACTTCTTCTGATTTGCCCATCATTATAGCGCAACCATCTACCTCTAGCTTGTAGAGATTCTTAACTCGAATCCCTATCCTCTTGGTTTGACTCATTGTTTTATGTCACGGGAAGTCTTTTCCCTCGCTGAAAAAAACGTCATAACTTCTGTCCTCCAACATGGCGACCGAGACCAAGTTCTTCTTCAGACCTGGAACATGCATAACATCTTTCAACAGAAATGATTTACCTGAATCCCTCTCAAAGGTAATGGTTCCAATGCCATTCGCACTATATCTACCATCGTCGCCCATCTCTATATGCATTTGGAGATCCTTCTCCTCCAATTCACTAAGCAAATCCTTGTCTCCCGTCATATGGAAGGAAGCACCACTATCAAGATACCACACCGATCCCATTGCGATTGAATCCAAGCATGAGATAAAAAGAGAAATCAAGTTTAAATTATGAGGTTAAGGCCTCATCCACTGCAGCTCCAGTATTATTCTTGTTCTTCTTTTTCTGTGGGAAGTTAGTGGCGAGATGCCCATGTTCATGACAGTGAAAACACTTCACCTTGGACAAATCCAGCTTCTTGGCTTTAGCCTCAAATTTTGGATGGGATTTATTCCCCTTCCCTTTCCTTTCTTTGGTAGCCAAAGAGAAATTCTCTTCATCATCATTCTTCGATGAAGAGCCATCCCTGGAATTCCACCTTATCTCCTCCTGCAAAAGATCTAACCAATGTCGCTCCCAATCCAACAATTTCTCCCATCCATTGATAGAGTCTTCGTAGCTGTGCCAACTCTTCGGAAGCCCAAGGAGGGAAAATCTCACCAAGTCATCATCCGCAACTGTAATTCCCACACTCCCTATCTCATCCCTACATTGGACAAAATTCGTGATATATTTTGGAATAATGTCACCCTTCTCCATTTTGATTTTTCTAAGCTTATCTTTCAGTGCCAACTTCCTATGGTCGCTGCTGCTTTGGAAAAGATCTATAAAATCCTTCCACATTGCAAATGGAGTGGATTTCCTATGAAGGCTTGACACATTATGGTATTTCACACCTTCCAACAGAATTCTTCTGATCTTTGCTACCTTCTTTTGCCATGCGTCAAGTACTGCAACATCGTTAGAAGTAGGCTTAGGAACATCGCTATCGATGAAATCCTTCAGTCCATTATCTTCAAGCACTGCCTCCATATTGTCCTTCCAGGCTATGTAGTTCAAGCTACTCTCAAGGGCATACTACAACCACAACCCATTGAAAACCATTTCAATGAATACTCAACTGTCGTACCAAGAAATTTCTGCAGCAAATTGGAATTGTCCACCAGCACAAAACTCAACACCTCTTCACTATTGCAATCTCTAGTGATTAACACTGCTCTGATACCATGTAGAAATTTATTAATACTGATAGTATTACTAGATTCTCCTGATCTAACAAATTAATCTTATGTTAAATATAGAATCCTTCCACTTAATTCTTTACGGAAATTAAATTTCCAATTGCAAAACTCATGAAGCAAATCAATCACACATAAACATAGTTGTTTAATGGGAAAGGTTAAAGCTAAAATACCCAACTATCATATATTATGTATATCAATGGAATCATGTAATAATCTCATACAAATCTTAGGAGTTTTTTGTGGTTTTTTTTTAGTTTTATGTGCAGCCTAGGATGTAAGAGTGTTATGAACCTGATTTATCACTTTGCTAAGATGGTGAAATAGAGAGTTTACTCTGAATGATTCTAAAGGCTGATGGTCTAAGTTAAATGTTGAAGGACTAAAGAGTCTATAAGAGTTTGCTAGACTGTCATGTACTCAATATGTCCCACCATGATCGCCATTATGTTAGGGTCCCGTGATTTGGCTGATTGGCAAGCCAAATGACAATGTAACATCAAACCAAGCTTTGGAGCCCAAGGACCTAGCCTTCCTGGACTCAGAGAGGGCTCTCTCTATATGTGTAAGGGATATTTGTGTGTTTGCTTATTGTGTTATGTTTTTAGGCTAGTTATGAAGTCTATTTTTGGTTTTGGTTTTTTTAAGTTGTGAGGGATGAAACTGATCAAAGATATAAGACAGGTAAAAAGATGTCAGATTAACTGGGCTATGGGGTCGAAAAGGTCGAGAAAGCTATCAGACGGTGATACAAGGCTGTTGAAGGGCCGATTTGATTCAAGGTAGAAAGGATCTTTGGGAAAAATGGAGTAAATGGACATCAAGTTTGTGAACAACAAAGAGTTTCAAGCATAACTAGTTCAATAGATAACATAAACATGGTAGGGAAAACCATTAATCATGCAAAATGTAACTATAAGCTAATCAATACATAGAAATAAACATTCAAGCCATACATAGAGGTATATGACCCTCTAACTTTGGGAAATGACTATTAGACTTTGGGGAAAACACTTAAGACGGACAAACAACTTAAACTTAATATGCCGGAACGCCTAAACACAGTACTTCAAGTTATTGGGCACTTTGAACAACAAGATTTGCATAGTTTTAGGCAAAGGGCTAGATCGGAACTAGGCCTCCTTGGTTTAACAAAATGATAATCTAATCAGTCAAAGAGAAATTTCATGGATGGAACTATAACTAGCCATAGGTAAGCAGGGCATATCGTAAGTCATACTTAGCATGTATAAAACCATGAATGAAACAAGCAACAATATCCTAAATTATTAAAGAGCAGTCAAGAATTCTTTAATGTTACTTAGGAAGAGGAAAACAAAGAAGCTATGAAGAAACAGGAAATTTGAGGTGCCTCCATGGGCATGTCTCAAATTTGTTCTCTACTAATCTATAGCAAGTAAGAAACATGTATTCACAAATGAAAACTAGAAGAAAAAACAAAGAAAGAGACATTATACCATTCTACCGAGTCATGGAATCCAACAACAATCCTCTATTCATCATCCAAGAACATCCAAGAGGTAATCCAAAAGCACGAGACAAGTATTTCTTCCAAAGCTTATATGACCATATATTGCTTCTATCATCAAGTTCAGCCTTGTTTTACAATGAAAGCCTTTGGAATATATGGGCCAAAGTGAGGAAAACCTCATGGTTCAACTTGCTATCCCATTGGCCTAATCAAAATATCTAAACTTGTCCTTGAGGCTTTGCAAAGCCCAAGGCACAAAATATCTTATAAAATATCTAAAAAATGCTAAAAAAAGGGAATTAAATTGAATTTTCACAACTTCTCATGTGCAAAAATAGCTAAACGCACATGAGGAAATATCAGTTTTTAAAGGTTCAAACATTACAAAAATATTCAAAATTTACATCAGCAAAAGGTCCCCTGACTTGCCGGCAACATTTGGTAGCCTTCCCGATGTCGAAACGAGGCTCATGATAGCTCGTTGGAAATATCTGAGTGTCTACTTTCTGGAACAACTGAAATTTTCCCATTCTGATGCCTGGAAGTCCTCCAAAAATGAACCTGTGTGTAAAAAACCAAAAATTACAGTCTGCTGATAGACCGGGTAGAGTGTGCAAAAAGCGAGCATTTTCCGCCATTTCGGGAAAGAAAATGATCTCCAAATGTCCTGAAAATCGCTGAGGGTATTCTCCTCAAACTATGGCATCTAATGATACCATTCTCCTCCTTTGACGAATCCCCAAAATGAAATGGCGAATTTCATGAGTTTTGACCAAAAACTCAAAAATGCCAAAAAACCAAAATATGTCAAAATGTGCTCAAAATCGGTGAGTATGACCCTCAAGGGTCCTTAGCAACATGCTCTGAAGCGGTGGCCAAAATATCAAGTCCTGATGTGTCTTTCTTCGTTTTCCGTGCCGAGCGCTTCCCTTTAGCCTCCTTTAGCTTTTCTTGGGCAGCGTTTAACTTGTGCCGGGCAAACTGATTTAAATTTTGGTAATGCTTTGTCGTTCTTCTTTGCAATTTTAAATACATGTTTGCCCTCTCCAACTTATTCTCCAAATGGTCATTGACTCTTTCAAGCCACGCCTCCTTATTGTTTTCTATCTCCTGTTCAAACAATGCTGTGAGAGGGGTGGATTGGAGAAGGGCATTTTCCTCCTCTTTTTGTTTCTCAAGGGCTCTTTTAAGCCCTATGGTTCTAGGCCTTTTTCGCCTAGGCTGGTCTTCTTCTTCACTTTCATCAAAATCGCCTATGAGCTCATCTATCCTTGCTTGGGCTTTGGAAGCCTCTTTCTTGTACTTGGTTGCTTGTGTCTCATAGACAACCATAAGGACACTCATTTGCCTGTTTTGGATTTCTAGAAAATGATTGAAATTCCTTGCCCTATGAAGATCACCTTTCAATGCATCAATTTCTCTCTCTCTTTGGATCAAGAGGTTTTTGAGAATGCGGGTCTCATTATCACTATCATCACTTGGGATTGGGATGATATTGGATGCACTCTCCCGCTCATGACCTCCTTCTACCTTGCCCTTCCCTTTGCTTTGGGTGGCTATTCTAGTGCTCTTCCTTTTAGGCAAATCAATGATAGGCTTCTTAGGAAATTTACCTTTGCTTCGAAGAGCTCTTGTCACATTTGGAGTGACCACCCTTGGCATTATTTTCTTAGCTGTCTGGGGCTTTTTCTTTTTAGGAGAGGAAGGCATGTTGAAAATGCAGCAAGATGATGGAGCTTAGTGAAATGAAGTCGCCTTCACTAAGTGGGCCCGCACGCAAATTCTGGCGCAAAATCTATTTTTAGACTATGTCTATTTTTAGACATATGGAGCATGGTCCGGGGATTACAGTATGAGATTATTGGAGTATGTGTCATGTTGGTAAAAATAGATGGGACTCTATTTTTTGGACCTATAGGTCAAAGTCTATTTTTAGACTGCCTCTCCTTCAAATAGGGAAGTCAAATATTATTTACCCTTAATAATATTTAGACTATAAACAGCAGTTTACTCTCTTGGAGCACTTCAGTTCGAGCCTTGGAAGTGGCTCATGCATCTGACAGAGGAATTACGCTATTCCTAGGTTTTGATGGCATCATGCATGGTTGACTTCAGTTAGGACTTCAGTGGCAGAAGTTTGGTGGAGTTAATGAGACAGCTAGTGGAGTTGTGTTCTGTTTATTTTAGTTGAACTAGTTGAGATTAGTTTAACTAGCTAATAAATTAGTTATGAGTGGAGTGAATTAAATATTATTTAATTCATTAATTAGTAACTCATTAATCAAATCAAGAACACATCAGTTCACTACAGTGCATGATCAGTTCAGTGGAGACCAGTGAAAGAGGTAGATGAAAGGGTGGAGTTAGCTATCAGTGGCGACATCAGTTGTGCATGAGATTTGCACCACACTTGGAGGAATTTCCCATGATGATTGCACTGTCAAGCCAAGGAGATTCGAACCTTGGATCTCTATATAGACAAGCCATGATTGCGCAATAGAGGCAAGGCAATTAGTGGTGAGTTTTGAACCAGTAACCTGTTCAAAACCAAGCTAGTTTGTGTGTAACTTCATGAGAAAGTACTGAGTACTTGTGAGGAGTATTGTACTCAGTTTGTTACATGATTTCTCCATTATAATATACACAATAGCTGCGGGGTTTTCAGCTATAAGCTTTCCCCATACATACTGTGTTAATGTGTATGATGATTTGATGTGTTATCGCTTGATTTATTTTCCGCATGTTTGATGATCTGAGTGGAAGAGATTATGTGTTGCATATAAATTCGAATTGTATGTGATCAGGATAGTCTCGGTGGATAATTAATCATTATTCAACAAATTTCTACATGGTATCGGAGCTATTGAAGCAGAGATTGATCATCACAGTGATTATAAACTTATTTCGGTAGACAGAGTCTGCATGCGGGCCAGGTAGCCTCCGGATTCATCTTTCTTCGGAAAGTGAAAGGTCTGGTAAATGCCCCTTGCAGTCAATCTCTGTGCTAGAAATAATTTGTTCTCACAGATCTAGAGCGGTTGAGCTTTGAGGTGGAATTCGAATTTTGCAGCAATTTTGTTTTCTTGGTGCTGGTGTTGAAAATGTCTTTCAACGGTTTGCGACTCGAATATGCTCTTGAAGGCAGTTCGAATTATGTTGCATGGAAGGATCGCATGGAGGCAGTATTAGAAGATAATGAACTGAAGGAGTTCGTGGATACGGATGTCCAAAATCCCACTGATCCTGCTGAAGTCGAAGCATGGCAAAAGAAGATGGCGGAATGCTCAAGGATCCCGTTGGAGGGCTGGTTGATCTGTTTGTATTCATCAGATGGAAAAGGCTTTCTCCATTTCTAATGTGAAGCTTTGACATCTATTCCAGAGGGCGGTGATCAAGAGCCTGGCGCCAAAGAGGTCATCAAGATGGAGAAAGCATAATACTCTCAAATACCTCACGTTCACCGCAGATGAGCTGGGAAGTGTGGGGGTGACTGTCGATGAAGAGGACATGGTCGACTTGGCTCTCCTTGGTCTTCCGAAGGCTTGGCACTCATATCAAGATAGTGTCAATGGTCGGGAGAAGCTGCCGGGATGGGAGCGCCTTTGGGCGGATCTCATGCAGGAGGAGATAAGGAGGACTACTTGAGATGGATCTTCATCAAAGGGAGCTGATGAAGAAAACTGCGCTTTGGTGTCCAAAGCAAAGAAGGGGAAGGGAAAGAAAACTTCTCAGTCTGGTGCAAAGGGCAAGAAGCAGGATATGGCGAAAGTGAAGTGTTTTCACCGCCATGATCACGGACATTATGCTACCAATTGTCCAAAGAAGAAGAAGAACAAGCAAGCGGGAAGATCTACAGATGGAGAAGCTTTGGCTTCATAGTTCGAGCTTGACTTTTCACTGATCGCATGCTTGGTTTCAAGTGTGATGGGATCGGTGTGGTTCTTGGACAGCGGTGCGTCATTTCATATGACGGGAGATCGGGATTTGTTCTCAGATCTGGAGGACAAAGATTTGGGTGTGCACATTGAGATGGGCGATGATGGTAGATACAGTGCGACTGGTATCGGTACCATATCCTTTCAGAGGGAGTCTGGTAAACCCTTTGTATTGAAGGATGTCATGCATGTACCTGGATTGAAGAAGAGCTTGATCTCTGTGGCGATGTTGGAGGATAAGGGGTATGATGTGGTCTTCAGCGAAGGAAAATCCTTCCTGCGCAGTAAGACTACTGGAGAGACCCGGAAGATAGGGGTTCGAACCAAGAACCTTTATCAGTTGCAGGTAGATGGCTGCGTAGCTATGGCATGCAAAGTGGGAGAAGTGGTGAGCCGGGATGATGAGGGCGAACTGTGGCATAGGAGATTGGGCCACCTTCACCATGGAGCTTTGAAGATTCTGCAGCAGATTTCTACTGGGCTTCCTAAGGGCACTCTTGCGCAGTCAGATCAGTGCAAGGGGTGTACTTTAGGAAGTATGTGAAAGCCACCTTTCACGAGAAGGATAGTCGCGCCACGACGATCCTTGAGAGAGTTCACACAGACGTGTGTGGTCCTTTCTCAGTTGCTTCGATAGCAAAGCACAAGTATTATGTGATCTTTGTTGATGATTTCTCTCGAAAGTGCTGGATCTTCTTCATGCAGAAGAAGAGCGATACATTCACGAAGTTCTGTGAGTTTAAAGCACTGGTCGAGAAGGAGTCAGGAAAGAAGGTGATTGCTCTAAGGAGTGATAATGGTGGTGAATTCATCTCGGCTGAATTCAAGGAGTTCTGCAGCGCAGAAGGGATTCGGAGAGAGCTCATCGCACCCCATAACCCACAGAAGAACGGGGTGGCTGAGCGGAAGAACAGAACGATCGTGGGTGCTGCACGGGCGATGTTGCATGATCAGGGCCTACCCCTTCACTTGTGGGCTGAGGCATGCAATACAGCAGTGTATGTGCAGAACCGTTGTCCTCACAAGGTTCTTGGCATGAGTACACTGGAGGAGGCTTATTCTGGCAAGAGGCCCGATATTTCCCATTTGCGGATTTTTGGTTCTCCTGTCTACATGCATGTGATGAAGGATGCGAGAAGGAAGCTGGATCCAACTGCTGAGGTTGGAATATTTGTGGGGTACACTGATACACCTCACAACTACCGGGTGTATTTGTCAGACAGTCGCAAGACTGTTGTGCGACGGGATATAAAATTTCAGGAGGAGAAAGCCATGTAGTGTTCGCTTGAGAGGGAGCTACACTTTCATGCATATGAGGAGCTGTTAGTTCCCAAGGAGGAGCTTCCGGATGTGGATCAACCACAAGAGGAGGTTCAGGAGGTGGAAGAAACCACCCATGCAGCGCCAACCATCAGAGGGTGCATGCGCACTACAGAAGCTGAACGACTAGCTCGGGATGCAGAGAAGGTTGTAGGACCACCTACACCATAGCGCAGATAGAGACAGTCACCGGATTGGTACACTGGATACATGGCCCTTGTGAGTCAATGTGTTGTGACGGAGCCATCCTCTTTTGAGGAAGCTGTGGAGGAACCCGCATGGGTTGATGCCATGATCGAAGAATATGATTCGATCGTCAGGAATAGTGCATGAGAGATTGTCCCAAGACCGGTTGGGAAATCAGTGGTGGGTTCACGATGGATCTACAAAGTGAAGCAGGCAGCTGACGGGAGTGTGGAGAAGTACAAGGCGAGATTTTTCGCCCGTGGCTTTTCACAGATCGAGGGGATTGACTATGAGGAGACCTTTGCACCTGTCGCAAGGTACTCTTCCATACGGACGATCCTTGCTCTCTCAGCGCAGATGGGGTGGCACATTCATCAGATGGATGTGAAGACTGCGTTCCTCAATGGAGTTATTGAGGAGGAGGTGTACATAGAGCAGCCTGAAGGTTTTGAGATCTTCAGAAGTGAGTCGCATGTGTGCCGACTCAAGAGAGCACTGTACGGGCTGAAGCAAGCACCTCGTGCTTGGTACACTCGGATAGACAGCTACTTCACCGGGCTTGGATTCTCCAAGAGTGAGGCGGATCCAAACCTGTACCAGATTGTGGTGGAGGGGAAGCTGTTGATCATCGTACCGTATGTAGATGATCTGATTTTGACTGGCGATGAGCAGTTGATACTTTCATGCAAGGAGGATCTTGCACGAGAGTTTGAGATGAAGGACTTGGGCATCCTTCATTATTTCCTGGGATTGGAGATTTGGCAGTGCAGCGGAGGACTGTTTTTTTCTCAGGGCAAGTATGCCCGGGAGATTCTAGAGAGGTTCAACATGCAAGGCTGCAAGCCTTTTGACACTCCTCTTCCGGTGGTTGGAGGAAGGAGGATGCTACTTCAGCGGAGGTAGTGGATGCCACTGTCTATCGACAGTTGGTGGGGTCGCTTATGTATCTGGTCAATACACGACCCGATATATGCTATGTTGTTAACCAACTTTCGCAAGCTATGGTTAAGCCTACCAAGCTCTTCTGGAAGGCAGGCAAGCATGTATTGCGTTATCTTAGTGGCACATCGGGATATGGTCTATGGTACAGACAGGAGGATGGAGAGAAGCTTTCCGGCTTCACTGATGCAGATTGGGCAGGGAGCCCAACGGACCGAAAGAGCACATCTGGAGGAGTTTTCAGCATTGGTTCGACAGCAGCCTGCACAAGAGAAGCGCAGATATGTGGCACCTGGCCCAAGAGAGGTCGAGTACATGATGGCAGCAAGCTTGGCTGCATGCGAGGCCATATGGATGAGGAAGATCCTGGTCAGGTTGTTCGGGTCACACTTGGAGCCTACTGTGATTTATTGTGATAACCAGAGTTGCATTAAACTCTCATCTAATCCATTATTTCATGATAGATCCAAACACATCGACATCAGGTACCATCATATCAGAGATTGTGTTCAGCGGAGAATCATGATGCTTTCATATGTTCCCACGGAGGATCAGGATGCCGACATCCTGACGAAGGCGCTCACCAGGAGAAAGTTCAAATTCCACAGAGGTAGGATAGGGGTTGCAGATAATCCATATCTTGCTGAGAGGGAGTGTTGAAAATGCAGCAAGATGATGGAGCTTAGTGAAATGAAGTCGCCTTCACTAAGTGGGCCCGCAGGCAAATTCTAGCGCAAAAATCTATTTTTAGACTATGTCTATTTTTAGACATATGGAGCATGGTCCGGGGATTGCAGTATGAGATTCTTGGAGTATGTGTCATGTTGGTAAAAATAGATGAGACTCTATTTTTTGGACCTATAGGTCAAAGTCTATTTTTAGACTGCCTCTCCTTAAAATAGGGAAGTCAAATATTATTTACCCTTAATAATATTTAGACTATAAACAACAGTTTACTCTCTTGGAGCACTTCAATTCGAGCCTTGGAAGTGGCTCATGCATATTACAGAGGAATTACGCTATTCCTAGGGTTTTATGGCATCATGCATGTTTGACTTCAGTTAGGACTTCAGTGGCAGAATTTTGGTGGAGTTAATGAGACAGCTAGTGGAGTTGTGTTTTGTTTATTTTAGTTGAACTGATTGAGATTAGTTTAACTAGCTAATAAATTAGTTATGAGTGGAGTGAATTAAATATTATTTAATTCATTAATTAGTAACTCATTATTCAACTCAAGAACACATCAGTTCACTACAGCGCATGATCAGTTCAGTGGAGACCAGTGAAAGAGGTAGATGAAAGGGTGGAGTTAGCTATCAGTGGCGACATCAGTTGTGCATGAGATTTTCACCACACTTGGAGGAATTTCCCATGATGATTGTGCTGTCAAGCCAAGGAGATTCGAACCTTGGATCTCTATTTAGACAGGCCATGATTGCGCAATAGAGGCAAGGCAATTAGTGGTGAGTTTTGAACCAGTAACCTGTTCAAAACCAAGCTAGTTTGTGTGTAACTTTATGAGAAAGCACTGAGTACTTGTGAGGAGTATTGTACTGAGTTTGTTACATGATTTCTCCATTATAATATACACAATAGCTGCGGGGTTTTCAGCTATAAGCTTTCCCCATACATACTGGGTTAATGTGTATGATGATTTGATGTGTTATCGCTTGATTTTATTTCCGCATGTTTGATGATCTGAGTGGAAGAGATTATGTGTTGCATATAAATTCGAATTGTATGTGATCATGATAGTCTCGGTGGATAATTAATCATTATTCAGAAAATTTCTACAAGGCATGATTCCTTTACCTTTGTCATCTTGTTTGTCATCCTCTTGAATTTTCCTTTCTTCTTGAGGCTGTTGTGTATCTCCTTTAGGCTGCCCCTGCTCCTCAATATCATGCTGCTGTTCTGCCTCACTTTCCTGCTATCCTTGGTCATCAAAATCATGCTGCTACTCTGTCTCAATTTCCTGCTCATTTTGTTGTTCAAGCTGCTACCCCTGGTCATCATCCTTATGTTGTTGTTCAAACTGCTGCCCTTCCTCTGCTTGATGTTGTTCATCACCGCTAAGTTGCTGCTGTTGCTCACCATCACCACTGTGATGCTGTTGTCCCTCATCCTCAGTTTGATGCTCTTCATCTTTTCCTTCATGCTCATGTCCTTCCTCCTCATGCTGACTACTTCCTTATCCTTGTTATTTTGCTTCTTCTGTAGTGAATTTGAGCTTTCTAGGAGTAGTTCTACTAGAGGAAGGCGAGGGGTGATGAGTAGGAGAAGTGGGGGATGTGTGGACTGGAGGGACAGTGGAGAAATCTGGGTGACTGATGAAAACATCCCAAGAGACCTCTCTCTTTTCAAGATGGTGAAGGATGATGATTTTGATGAGAGAGTGATGGAATAGAGAGGTTATTTGCTATGACGGAGGCTTCTTTTGGACAGAGGATGCCATTTTCTCAATGCTTTTGCACAAGAAGAAAGGAAGATTCAGTTGCTTGGTCCTTGTGAAATGCATCAACAGTCAGATGTGGTATGCATAAACACGGGAGAATCTCCCCTCACAAGTGAAATACTTCATGATAATCTTCATGAGGGGGGCATAGCTAGCTAGAAGATAAGAGAAAGGGAAAATAGCAGGGCATGATTCTCTGTGCTCAGGCTTGAGGAAGGGTTTGTAGTCATCTAAGTCCAAATGGCTTTGTTTGAACCACTTCTCGCCAATATAAGGAATTTTAGTAGCCTTGGATATGGATCTCGGGGAGAAATTGAAATCAAGGCCTGCCAATTGAAAATGTTTGTCATTGAACCTCAAGGCACACAGATGTGTTAGAGGAGAGAAAATTTTGACTTCTTTTACCCTTTGGCAAAAATCCAAGCACCCCACCTCATGGAAATTGAATAAGATTGATGGGTGTGCATTGACCTCTTCGGTGGAGATAGGCTCATACCTCTTGTGTAACCCTCTCCTGCTATCCTGTTTGGGAGGCATCTTGACTTGGATGCACTCCTGCAACACCAAAATGCTTCAAATTTTTTGAAATGCCTTCTTCTTTGTAGGCCACTTCACCAGTAGTTTCAACAATATGAAGACAGTCAATAAAAAAGGCAATACACAGTCCAAGGTTACTGTGTAATAGGTGACAGAGTTTATTTTGTTTTTGATGTGGTCATAAAGAATTATGTAGCATTTAAACAGCAATAAAACCCTCCTCAAACAGAACACTGCCCTCTTTAAACTCTACTGTTCCTCATATCCATTTTGACAACACCTTCGAATGAAAATGGTAGCTTACTCACTGACTCTACTTTATGGAACTGAAGGCCAAACACTGCTTTTTATCCTTTTAACATACAAAGGAGACTTTTGGAAGGTCAAAAAATGTTCATCTAATGATCACTGTGTTTGAAAAATGACCTACTATTTTACCCTTTAAACAGCTTGTCTCTCCTTTCTACTGCCTTCAATAATGCACATAGCTGACAGATTTAAACTTTGTTTTATCATAGTAGTGGTAACTTTTCAAAATTTTTGACAAAGCTTTCAACTAATGGGAATATTTTGAGTTTAAAAATGAAACATATCTCCTTGAATCACACCAAAACATTCATTTTTTACGCTCATTTAGTTTTGGAGAAACACAACGATTTTTCCACTCTTCAGATTTTGAAAATAACAAAGATGCACTTGGAGTACCTTGAGATTTCAATGGCAAGGCTTGGCTGAGCGTTTGAATGGCTTTGGAGAACCTTTGGAGGCGTTTGAAACCATTAAAAGACGTGTGACATGTTTTTATGGAAAAGCGCCGCGCAAAATGTGTCGTCGGGTCACTGTCGGGCCGACAGGACTGGCACCTACAGGCGCGCCGCGCGACCTTGTAACCGTGTGTAAATTTTCCGCCTGAGCACGCCGCGCGGTTTCCAGGCCCAAAAACTCTGCTATTTTTTGCTCACGAATCTATCCTCTGGTCTTGAGGGCAGCAAGAGGGACTCTGCTCGCACTTGAGGAATTTCAAAATGGAATGACAACAGTCCTTGACCCTTGTTAAAGTGGAAAAACCAACGGTCCTTTTATGTTTGGTTTGAGAGGGTTTATTCAAAAGTTTTGAAAAAGCCTTTGTTTTTAAATCCAAATTTGAAACCTCACCTTTCGAAACATAATCTGATACCTTTCGTTTGGATATGTGTCACAATGGTAAAGACCATTTGTTTATAAGCGAGACCTCCCTTTTTGAAATAAAACAACTCTTATGAGAAATTGAAATTTTGACTGCTTCTAATTTAGAGAATAAAAGGGTTCTCCTCTTCTGATATTGTAATTTCAAACTCCTTCCCCAACTATTATCTTTTTACTCCTCATCTTTTGTTATTTGTGTTATGGGAGCTCCCTCTTTGACTGTGGATAACAACTTTGTTGGACGCTGTAAGCGCAAATCCTGTTTTACAAAGGGTCATCCAACCCTCCTTTTGAAGAGCGGCCTATTCAGAGCCTTTGCCATATGCTATGACCCTTTTTTACTCTTTAGACTATCTGCCTTCACAATCTTTCTCCAATGATGATGAACCTGTCAGTTTATAGGTTTTGCCTTGTGATTCAAAGGTAATGAAACTCCTGCAGACCTTTTAGAACCCACTGCTTTACCTCTATTCAAAATGTAACAGCAGAGCACCTTGACATGTTTTCATAGGGAACCTGCTTTCCTTTGTAACAATGGCATGCAAACTTTGCTTTCAATGAGTTCCAGATCCTGAAAAAGTGCCAAAGTCTTTCTTGTATTTTATGAACAACTGTTTCTAGCTGCAATACCTCTTGGGGAATTGAGCTCAGATTTCCTTCTATCCACCATGATAAATTATTTGAAAGACATTCCTTTGTGAGTAGGAAGCTCAGTACTCTTTGAAAAACACCTATCATTTCTTTTGCCTGTGCAATGACCCATCTCATCCATCACTCTTCAATTTTGTTTTGTTTGAGCTGCAGACTGTCTTTTGAAAGAAACCCTGTTAAGAGACAAGATTAACCCTTTGGATTACAGTGGTACCCCTGCTTTCCTTCTTGGTATTTTACATTGTTCCTCTGTTTCAACTATCTCTTACTATTCTTACCACTTATATTTTGATCAGTCAACCTTGAAATCAGTCAATGCCCTGGCCCTCTGCTTATGAGTGAAGAAGGCCCTTTACTTGGCAAAATGTATGATGTTCTTTCAACCTTTGTCTTAATCTGCTGAAGAATGTTTGATGAGCATGCTAGACAAGGGTTTCTCTCATACATGATGGTAGGCAAACAAACCTTGAAAAACACTACTGTTTTTACCTCTGCCTTCAATCATCACTTTTCTTCAGAAAACCCTATTCACTGTCTCACTGTTTATTAAAAACAAATTTGTCTTACAGTTAGTTGCAACTCTTCAAGTCAAAATTTGACCATCACCCTCTGCTTATAGATGAAGGAGGCGCTTTCAAAAACCCTCTGCTTATAGATGAAGGAGGTTCTTTTGTCTTCAAACCCTCTGCTTATAAATGAAGGAGGTTCTTATTTATGTCACATCAACAGCCTCTTGACAGTGTTGTTTTCTTCTTTCACTGTTCTTTCAGGCTTTGAATGTGGTCGCAAGAGCTTGATGAAGAACTCTTTGCTCTGTAGTTGTATCTCAGGCTCAAGATCACATTGAGAAGCAACTGTCTTCTCATGTGGAGCCAAAAATTGTCTTCTGAGATGCTGGTATGTTTCTATCTTTGAAAGATCCATCAAACACTGTAAAAACACCTACAATCAGCTTGACCTATGGTCTATGGATTGCTGAGACTTAAGTGGCGCGACCTAGGGCTATAACCAACTTTATTATCAGAGTGGGAGGTCGGTTATGACTGGTATATAGTAGATGGAGGCTTTTGGCTCTTGGATAGTTTTCCAAGGGAGAAATGCCTTAAAGCGCCACTTCCTAACTTAGGGGAGACTGTTTGAATAGATTTGGATTGTATTTTTAGAGCTGATGGGCAGACTAGTATGGCTGAGGCAAGGTAGGATTTGATAATGAGGTTTCATTTCATCATGGGCATACTGAAAGGTAGGAAGGCAAAAATTTTTTTTATGGGTGTTTTCCCAGTTGGAAAATTTGACAAATTTTTAGATCGGCTGTTGGAAAACTTGGCTGTTACAACTAGTCATCACCAACAAGTGAAAAATACTGATGACTAACAAGGTAGAGGGAACTACTTACATTTAAAAAAATCATTAAACTCCCGACTATAAGTAGCACTCCCCTACTTATGAATTCATTGTCTTGTGTTTGCAGAGCGCACCCATTCCATTGCATTTCATTAATCCTACCATTCTCCACACTCCACTATATAGTTTTTTTGTATTTATATCAACGTTACATTACTCTGTGCATTTTCATTTTGGATTTGGCGAAGATGAATATATTGAGGGTGTCTGAGGAAGAGAACAAGGGGGTTGTGCGGCGGTTATAAAAGGCACTGGGAACGAGAGATGCAAAAACGGTGCAGAGGGTTTTGGCCCCTAACTTGGATCGACGGTTCCATGGTCCCCCCTCCTACTAGCACTTGATGTCTCTGCTCACCGGCTGATGCATGCACACTCATTTTTCTTTCATCCTAGATGTTGATTATATTGTCCACCCTTTAATTTTGTTTGAGAAAAATCATAAGGGCAGATTACCCGAATGCATTTAAATGGCTAAGGTTTGAAAGATTGTGACGGGAAAATATGATTAATTGAGCCATATATCAAAAAGGGACAAGCACACTTTGTAATAAAGTGGAAGTATGTCTAAGGTTCTGACCGAAATAGCAAAGGTTTCAAAGGTGCAAAGAAATAAATATAAGGCGGGGCCCACGTATACTCTATACACACATAGAAAGGAGTTTGCAAGCACAATTCTAGGGGGGTCATAGATGAGAGGGATAAGGTGGAGCCTCCCCCCCCCCCCCCTTCGGAATCTTGATGACATGTTAAGGAGCATGACACGAGGCGAGTGCTTTATGGAGAAAATGGCATGAGCTTTAGAGCTGTTACGGAAATCGCCTTGCATCCTTAGCAGGCCAGGTACCAAGGTACAACTGTTACCATGATCTAACGGTAAGGTAAATTTCTAGGATAGCTGGTACTAAGGCCAGTACTAGTATTTAACCCGACACGCAGTATTCACCTAAAAAAAGTCTAACACCCAATCCCTTTATGCCGCGTGTCTCACAGTTAGAGTCCTTATGATGTCAACCCTACTCGTTTTACCCCGCCATCTTTTCCCAAGCTGCCTCGGGCCTGTATAACTGTATTTTGTGTTTTACTGTGGTAAAATACTCGCGGTTTACTGTATAAGAAAAATTGAGCACCCACCCACGCTGTACTACAGCCGTTACCAATGTACGAGGCCTGTCTGAAAGAGGTAATGAATCAAACCAATATACCTTTTGAGAAATCTACTCGGCTCAAACCTGAAACTATAGTTTCAGTTCTCAGTAAATAGTTTGCACTCCTGCACCAAATCAAATATAAAATTCCTGTTGATGCAAACTATGATGAACTTACCGAAGCCTACATCAAGGCAGAAGGTTTTGCTGCGATGCTTGAACCTGCATCAGACACCTGGCAGAGGTGCACAAATTATGTCAGCCTATTAGCCAGCTCTTCCACAAATGTCCCTCCGCCTGCTTCAGTCACTGCTTCGACCCCTTCTTACTAGTGAATATTGTCAACTCATGATTCAGCCCTTGTGGTCTTTAGCTTTATTTTTACTTTCTACATTCAAGTTCCGAGTGAAATTCATATTTCACTCTTGCATTTACTTTCTATTAGAACAGTATTAATATTTTATTTTGAAATGGCCATGAGCCCGATTGTAAATGATGAGAAGCATTCTACCTCATCATGAATTTTTTTATTTTGATTAGGACTGGAAACTGCTCACTAGCACGCGGAGAAGATATTTTCCCAAAATATCTTCCTGCGTATGTTCTTAGAGGATTCTATAAAAGAAATAAGCTGAGACAGAGAAAAGGTTCTAGGTTTTCTAAAGAATAGACTAAGAAAGAACTTTGTATGCATTTTGTTGAGATTTTGATATTAATCATTGGGTTTCGGTGATAAGGAGTTTCGTCTCTATTGGGGATTCTGATCTGAATACTTCACAATCTGTAACTCTCTCTTGTGTTTTGTAGCTTAAATTTTCATCTCATTCATGTCCACATTTCCTATATCTGTGTTCTGGAATGCGAGTGCTCACATGTTTAGGTGTGAATTTATCATTGTTGATACTCATACTAACTCATGTCTAGTGCTTTAAATATGGCTCAGGCAAGATATGTTGTTTCATCTTTCACTTCTACCATAATTCTTCCGGTATTAGCAGCAATGAAATGTTATCTTTAAATTTATTCTCATGTATGGATTCTTGTCACTACATAAGCCCAGTACATGCACTAGTAAAAAATGATGAAATTAATGACCAGGAGATTAAAAATGTTAGTCACCACAATTATTTCAAGTGAATTACAACTAAATTTGAGAAATTTTAAGTGACCGAACTAAAAATGACTAACTTAAATGGCTAATTTAGTCTTGAAATAAAATATATGACTAGATAATAAGTGACTAAACTAAAAGCGACTAACTCAAACGACTAATTTAGTCTAGGGATAAAATATATGACTAGATAATAAGTGACTAAAGTAAAAGTGACTAACTTTAATGACTAATTTAGTCTAGGATTAAAATATATGACTAGATAATAAGTGAAAAAATTAATAATGATTAATGTAACTGACTATTATAGTCTAAGAATACAAATATGGCCAAATAACAAGTACAACAAGTATATGAATTAGTCATTTATGTCAGTGATTTTTAATTGTGTCACTCCATATATGGAAAATTTCAATTTTAGTACTGAAGTGTTACATTTCACTATAGGTGTCTCTAAATCCACTTGTAGTGTTAAAATTTAGAGACAAAGGGGTCTATGAATTTACAGTGTTAAAATTATGAATGCCCTTTGGTCTCTAAAGTTTAACACTGCAGATGGATTCATCTACAATTAACATAATTGCATGTATCATCTATCAACTTTACACTAATGCCTTCATTATAATTTTAGTAAAGGTAATATTAATTAGACTGCCAAATTAATATTTATATTTATATTCAATATTTGGCCATAAAGTTAAATTTTTAAACTTCATTGATTTATGTTAAAAGTGTGAGTTGTTTTAAATCCAAGGTTAAATCTTCATATTTACATTTAATAACTAGATAAATATAACATTTCTTATGTTAAACATGTGAGTTCATTTAAATCTAGTATTAAATCATCATATTTACATTTGATAAATACTAAATAGATAAACTTACAATATCTATTTATAGACCTATTTAGTAAATAGGTATGAACATTTGTTAATTTAAGTATGAAACTTAATGAAATTTTTAATGATGTATGAACCTTTGTTTTTTTTTAATTCAATGTTATATTCATGTAGGAAAAAAGGAGTACATATAGCTAGTTACAAAGCAGGTGATCTCACCTTGACTTGGTTTGTCGACAAAAAATTGCACCAGATGCAAAAAAATGCAAAAGAGGGACTAGGGACATTGTCCATAAATGGTTGGGCCAAAGACACAAAAACACATATAAAACATAAAGAACACCAAATAGCATACTATTCGTCCAACTTCATGGATGCAGGGTTGTCCGGGGTTGTTCTTAGATGTGGTGGAGGACAGAAGTCACACTGACCGTGCCCTTCAAAGTGCGCCAACCAAGTCTCCAACTATTATACTTTCTCAATGAGTTGATTTTGGCCTTGCTAAAAAACTACCAGTACTCTCTCCCGGACTTGGAACTGTAAATACTACATTCAGTCCAATGTTGCCATCTGCTCTACATGCTCCTCATGACATAATCTCACAGTTTTTTCCACTATTTCCATAAGGTTGTTGATAAGTGCACGACTGTTCTCTAGGCAACAATGTTAGTTAACCTGCCCCTCATTTACCTCAAATTAATCAAACCCACGATTCCCCTTGCCACCACGGCCTCCTCCGCTCTAACGACTTTGCTTTTGAACCCTCAAACCCCCACCTCTGTTATCCCTCCACTTACCTCCTCCACCACCCCCATGCGCACCCACACTAGAGAGTCGCGCACGCCCCGCAGTCTTTCCACCCTGGCGTGGAGCCGCCATGATTATTTATGAGTCTGCCACCCCCACAGGGCCATGGATGACAGGGGAGGGAGAACACCCACACCACATCAGGGGCTTCATAATTCGCCAAGGTCGAGGAACCCTGTTGTGTGCAGAGTCGAGAGACCAGATCCCCCACTATAGAAAACAAACACCAACAGTGAGGGAGCCAAATGTCTTCTCCCACCACCACAAGGAAGCACAGAGACACCTCCCACTACCAGATAAATACTTCCACCACCAGCAAAAGCAAATACCATCACCCACCAAACCAACAAATGAAATTGAACAACAAAGGATGAAAAAGTAGCTGGCGCCTGTGTGTAACTCCCCCAGGGCAGTGACCAGCCTCCAAATTCTCCACATAGAGACCACACACCAATCCACCAAACACTGTCACACCCACGCCGGAGGGCACGAAATTTGGAAAAGAAACTAGTTTTCTGCCACCACCCTCGAGGTTTCATGGACTACAAATTCTAGCTTCCTCTCTTATCATGAAAAAACAGGGTCACTAAAAGCCAAGAAAAATGGAAACAAGTGATCACACTTCCCTTCAACTTCCTATCCTCAACCCAGACGTAGTCAATGGCTAAGAAACTGAGCAGCAGGGACCGATTGAACACACTACACTAGCGAATTCCCATGACAAGCACACACATTAAGCCACGTGCAGTCCCTCCGTAAACCTTCCTGCGACGTTTATGCTTCCTCTTCATAGGCCACCATCAAGACCAACACCAAACCATATTTAGGAGTCTAATGTTGGGCTCCCTCATCTTCCCTTGCCTTATCCTTTCACCAGCTTCGAACTCCAATGCACAATCATTTTTCACACGAATTTCCAAAGTGAAGCCAGTAACTCTCAACCCATAACCCATTAACTCCTAAAATCCTTAACTCTTAAATCCCCTAACCCCTAAGCCCCTAATCCCTAATCCCTTAACCACTAACTCATTATTCACCTAACCCCTAACTACGCCTAAATCCCCTGACCCATAAGCCCCCAATCCCTAATCCCTTAACCACTAACTCATTATTCCCCCAACCCCTAAATGCGCCCAAATCCCCTAACCCCTAACCCCTCAAACCCTAACCCCCTAATCACTAACTCATTATTCCCCTAACCCCAATCCCTGATCCCTTAACCTCTAACTCATTATTCCCCTAACCCCTAAATGTACCTAAACCCCCTAACCCCTAACTCCTGAATCCTTAACCCCTTAAGCACTAAATCTTATTCCCGTAATCCCTAACCCTAAGCCCTAAGCTCGTAATCCCTTAACCACTAACTCATTATTCCCCTAACCCTTATAACGGTCCTTAAAACTTGTTGAGATTATCCATTCCAAACGAGAGCAGGTCTAGTTGGGACCTACGATCGAGTTAATTCCCCCTTGTTGGCAAGATTAAAATGGTTAATCTTCGATATACAAAATGTAGATAAAATATTTTATTAAAAAGAGTGAACCATACCCTCTCTGCCAAGCTATTCCTATCGGTTGCCTGGCCTCTTCTTGCTCTCACATGAATGTAATCTTGCTTGACTGGTACAGAAGAAGGTTTCACATTATCAACTATTTGTTTGGGACAAATTTCAGTTGTTTCATCACTGTTACATTCTTCAAGCTTATCCTTTAAATCATCCTAGTATTTTGTACTCTCTCCAACTTTGTAGTGCTTTCCATTCTTCTCAGTCTCATCTGTTTCCTTGGTTTGTTAAGGGACAAGGTCAACAACATTAGGATGTTTTTGCAACAAACAAGGGTATTTCTAGGACATAATCAGGTGGAGCAAGAGCATAATCGCCAACTTTCTCATGAATGTGGGTCACTCGAACTTAAGCTTTTCTGTAGCAGTCATGAGGTGCAGTCTGGTTATTGAGACTTCATCAGATGTCCATTCTCCGGACTTAAATTATGAGACAACACTGTGGCTGAGTTTGAAACTGGAGATTGAACATACATTTGGTTTAATTGCAGTAGAAATTTTCATCGATAAATGTAAAGAAATGGCTAACAAATACTAGAAATTAATAAATAGAGAAGACATGGCAACAATCAACAATACCTAAAAAATTGTTACATCAAGACACAAAGAATAAATAACTATTATGCACAAATAGAGACCAACGAAAATATCATCTTAACCCCTAACCCCTTGAACACTAATTCCCAATCCCTAACCCATTTAACCCATAAACCCTAAACCTCTAAACCCTTAACCCCTAACCCCTAAACCCTTAACCCCTAACCCATTTAACCCCCTAAACCCCTAAACCCCTAACCCATTTAACCCCCTAAACCCTAAACCTCTAAAACCTAAACCCCTCACCCTTAAACCCTAATTCCCGGCCCCTAACCCATTTAACCCCCTAAACCCCTAAAACCGTAACCCATTTAACCCCCTAAACTTAACCCCATTAACCCCTATCCCCTAACTCGTAAAATCCTTAACTGCTAAATCCCCTAACCCCCTAATCCTCTAAACCCCTAACCCATTTAACCCCTAAACACTAAACTCTAAACCCTTAACCCCTAACCCATTAAAATCCCTAATGCAACACGCAGATGCCAAGCCAAACTGCATTACCTTTTTATTCACAATGATGTTATTCATTGACGAAATTTATTCAAACCAAAATTTTTTCCATGGTGGAGGATAGGGATTTACTCGAAATTGATGGCCTTTTAGGGGCTAATATGTTTTGGTTGATCGCATACCGCACTTTCCATGTGTTGATTTAGAGAGAAACCACTGCAGGTAATGAGATGGTCCCCAAAACACAAAAGGATCCATGAATGCGACTCTATGTTTTCCATGAGAATGAAGGAAACCCTTTGAAACACGCAATAAGAAAACACGTGGAATTGAAATGTCAATTGAGGATAACATAAAAACGTGGTTGTAGAGAATTTGATGAAAGACGCAAAAAAAAAATGCTATTGTAATGAGGCATCCTTGTCAGTCTTTTGGGAAAGAATAAGTTTAAGAAGCTCGAAACAACTCTTGGAGTCATGTTCAATGAGTGACCATAAACTTAGGGGTGTCAGAGTGGCTAATAATCATAGTTTCTGGTGGATGATATTCACCATACATAACATTTGTTGTTTAGGTCATTTGTTTGGTGGTCAATGTTGGTGAATCAATACACTATATCATGGCCCCATATATTTATTTTTTAAAGGAAAAAATCTATTGAACATGAAATGAGTTGCATCTTGTGTAAATGTTTAATGTCGTGATGTTGTGAATGGTTTGCACATTATATGTATCATATATTTGGAATCACTTCTTTCAATTTTACTTTAAGAAATAAATTAAGAAAGAGGTGCGGGGCCTTACCATAAGAAGGACTTGCACTAACTCGTCTCCTCATATCATTCAAACATTAGCCCATAAATCAAACACATACCCTAATTTCTCTAGTATGGAAACCCTTGGATGCATATGATAATGAACTCCTCCCAACCGCTAGTTCTAACCCAAATATTTAATGTCTTTGGTTGGCATGTGTAAATGGCTTTAATGGATCCATGGATATGTATGAATTCCAACTTTGCATTGAAATGATACAAATACCGAAATTAACACGAGGTATAGAAATTTCAACCTTACAACTCTCTCATCCAATATTAAATACTTCACTAATTAGTCAAGGGGTAATCTACTTAATTGTATATTTATTAAAAGCACTCATATTAACACAAGAAAGTAATAATAGTATTTAATATAAATTTATAATATAGGTATATGCTAAATTGGCATGTGAAACCCCCTTGTTCGTGGGACAATGGATGCCCTTCATGCAATGATTTAACTATTTAATCCATGGAGGTATACATACCTTAATTTCCCTTGGATTCAAACCTGTGACATTTAAAGGGGAAACAATTTAACACAATTCTAACAAGTAAATACAAACTTAATTTGTATATGTATCAAAGTTAGCTTAAGTGTTGCATGACATGCTTAATTTTGCACGAAATCAACAGAACTCGTGAAGGGTTGATCACAATAGGCATGTATGGTCGAGTCTAATTATCATAGGTATGTTAGTTTGATTTTCCCAATCCACAAATTGCACACATTGTTTGTTCAACATCATGCACATTTGGTTGTGTTCATTAAAGGCATTTTAGTTCATTGAAAAAACCAATATTTTGTCAAAATAGTCAACTTAGGTTGGTGATGTGTTAGGGTGGTTATTAACATCTATTTTTTATTAATACTATCTAGGAGAAAACAAAATAACTTACAAATACAATTGCCTTTATTTTTAAAAAACATTTATAACTTTTAATAACTCTAAAAAAAATTAAAATATTTATTGTATTCAAATAATATTCTAAAAAATCAAAATATTTATTATATTTAAATAATATTCTTTTCACATTGGCATTTTTCATTTGGAATTTCATTTTCCCGCCAAGGAGAATTGCAATGAAAATGCCCACAAAACACATTGACTTAGAATCGATACCGCTGTCGACCTTGGTACCTGCATCATCAACATCTTGCAGCAAGTGCAAGCTAGGCCAGTGGAACAAAGCTTTGGGTGTACTCCATCAAATGCACCAGAAGGGAATCTCAGTCGATTTCAATAACTATGCATCTCTTTTGAAAACCTGCGGCGATGCCAAAGAACTAACGTAAGGCTACGTCCAACATGGGTTTCCTGTTCCTGTCACCGAATTGGTTAGTATTCTACATTTGCCTCCACTTCTATTGGTTTCTATTCATAAACCTATGGTCGTATCCATGTTGGGCTAGCTTTGATCAGCGCCCTCTCTAGTTTTCTTAGGTTTACATGGCGGTTGGTTGTTATAAGTACACAATCCCAATTGATATTCGTGGAAATCGCTGTTATTTTTATTTTGTTGCAGATCAGTTTCAGGTTAAATATATTCTAATGCATGGCACTCTGTTAGAGTTTGGAATAAGGGGAAAATTTAATTAAGGTTTGATTAAATTATGCATTCTCAAAGAATGTTTCTCAAGTTGTCTTGAATGTTGCATGTTTGTGTTTTTTCTTTAAATGATTTCCTGCTGATGGGATTATATGTGGAAACCCGTGCTACTTTTATTCTGTTGGAGATTAGTTATGTTCTAATGCATAACATTCTGTTAGAGTTTATGATGAAGGGAAATTTACTAGAGCTTGGATTAAATTATGCACTCTCTAAGAGTATTTCTCAAGATTTCTGGAATGTCTTATGTTTGGGATTTTTGTTTTAATGATTTCGTGGTAATGGGTTTTGCAATTTGGTCTTACAAAATGAAATCTTAAAGTGATGTTTTAAAAAGTTGTTTGATAGAACTTGCTTACATGACAGGGTATTGGTTTTAAGGTTGATTGGATGGTTTTTTTTTTTAATTATGAAAATAGTTACTCCGAATCGTTATTGTTATTATCTCAAATCACAACCAGCGGAGTGGAAACTATTCAACTACTAAAAACGCATTGGTTGTTGAATTTACAACCAATTCTCCTCATATCCTGAGCCTACCAAACTGATCTAACTTAAAAACATAAGTCCAACAGCTGTGAAATACCTTTGCTTAGCCAGGTGTTGGCAAGTTGTAAGATGAGTGAGAATAAGTTGATCCTGCACCAATCGTCCCTCTGGAATCTCTGTATGTATCTTTTGGTTTACAAAGATTTATTAAATATTAAATTTGATCCCTAATCACTCCAATGGAGGAGGATGAGCATGCTCACTTCTTTCTCCAATAGATAAAGAGATCAGACCATCTTAACATATCATGACCACCACCTACCAGTGTCGTTCTCAGTCAGTAATAGAAGATTGAAGGATTAGGATTGTCTAATACACATCAAAATCAACTTACAAGCCAAAGTGAATCATTTTTCTGTACAGGAGCAAGGTTGTAGGAAAGTTCGCATTGCCGACAATTTGGCTAAAAGAATGCAGTTGTTGTTAGTCAAAGCTGCATCCAAAATATTTGACCATGCTATAAATAGGATATATTAGATGGAACAAAATTAGAATGCATTATGTAACGGTATCTTCAGGCAGATGGATTGTTTTTGCCAAATATCCTTCCTCTTTTGTCAAGCCGTTTCACGGAAGTAGACTCTACGACATTATCCACAGTTCACCGAATGGTTCATGATGAAGATGAAGAAGCCACAAATAGGGTTATAGTAAAATAATAAGAACTCAAGCTGTGAAGCCACCTAAAGAGAGTGTTACCATTTACACCTTTTGGAGCTGAAGCAAAGAAGATCGCTAGGAGTGCTGGAAGTTTCAGCCACAACGTGCAGTTTCCTTAACAAATTTCCAAGACTACTCCAAAGGTTTTTTATTTTTATTTTAATGAGACTATCCAAATGATGCTTCTACAACTTCAACAAGGATGTTCTAAAGGAAGTGCTTCAATAAACTTTAACAATACTGCTCCAAAGAATTCTGTGTGTCAAATCCAAATGTTGCTTCTAAAATGTTTAGTGACTATTATAGATGATGACTTTGGGAGTGCTCCAAATAGTCTCTGAGTGATACTCCAAAAGAACTGTCTCAAGACTCCAAGTAACACGAAGTGCCTAAGTCCATTTTTTTGATGCTGCTATAATCTGAATTTAGTTGTTACCACAGTCAAAATTAAGATGCCTCAAAACTTCTTCATGTCAAGACTTCTTAGCACTTTGAGTTGAAGGACACCTAGCATGGGAAAAGCTTTGAATGGGGAGAGGCTTGAATACTTAAGAGACTTAAATAGATAGATCCAAGAGGAAAGTTGATATTAGATGCAAAAAGCACATGAGTTGGAAAAAGAGCTAGCCAAACGCCAAGACTCTTTCACCAACATGAGGTAAGAATTATACAAGAGCATCTTGTAACTCTTGCAATTATGAAGCAAATTCATTTAGCTAGGTAATTCGTATGAGGAGAGGTTCACAGAAATGACTACTTAGTTACCAATGTTTGACAACCAAGGAGGAGGCATTGAAGAAGCTACAAGAAAATGTCCAAGAGACCAAGCAAGCCCTGTTCAATGCCATTGCAAAAGCTACCATCATGAAAAAACCAAGCATGATAAACTCACCTTCCAAGATCCTATCAAAATAGCTCCTTAGAGATTTCCAAAAGCAGAATAAAGACATTGGTTCCAAGTAATTGGGTCAAATGGTCTACGATGACCAAGGGTTGCTATGCAAGAAATGCAAAGGGTTTATGTGCCTTCTTATAGCTCAATAGAGGCTCAAGCATGAAGTATAGGATTCAGTTGATAAAAATCAATCACCCGCGCATTTTAAAAATATTCATCACCTCTCCAATGGTTTCCCAGGGACTACTTTTAAGACATAAAATTTTACCATTTTAAATACTTCTTATTGAGATGCTTAAGGTCCCTCATGACCATCTAGTGACATATTTATAATTTAGTGATCCTATTTATCATTATCATTTTCCACTATTCTTGGACACCATAAATTAGTGATCCTATTTATCTTTTTACCATAAGTACTATATTTATAAGTTAGGGATTTTATTTATCATTTTCCCACCATCCTTGGACACCATTTTCTGCAGCACCATTGAGTTACAATTTCTAATCAATTGCCTTTGACTCTAGAAGTGTTCCGTCATATTGTTGCACGATTATTCTCATGAAAACAAAAGAATTATTGCAAACTTCACAGAGCCTAGACAGAAAGACAGACAAGTACTTGAAACCCATGTCTCAGTTTTTCAACATTTATAGAAATCAATACATAGTTTCTCTACAAAATATGTTTTATATAAACATGACAAGTATTTGAAGATATTATTATTTTTATAATGCTCAAATTTTATTTCCCAGACCTCTTTTTTACTATATTTATTTTCAAAGTAACATGTCCATCAAGTTCTCCTATGGTAGTCTAGCAGCTCTGCTTGCAATCATAGCCGTGATAGTTGGTGAGTTTCCATGTCTATTAGTCATTACTAAATTGTCACATAACGGTCATCTACTAAAGATTATGAAGATACAAGGAATTGTACAACTTTGTCAAGAATATTCGACTTGTAATAGATACATAATTTCATAACCAACTTAAATCACACAGGAGACAGAAGGATTGTCTAATACACATAAAAATAAACTTACTGGGAAAAGTGAATCATTTTTCTGTACAGGAACAAATTTTCAGGAAAGTTGGCATTGCCAACAATTTGGTTAAAAGAATGCAGTTGTTGTTAGTCAAAGCTGCATCTGAAATATTTGACCATGCTATAAATAGGAGATATTAGATGGAACAAAATTAGGATGCATTATGTAATGGTATCTTCAGGCAGATGGATTGTTTTTGCCAAAGATTCTTCATCTTTTGTCAAGCCTTTTCAGAGAGGTAGACTCTACGACATTATCCACAGTTCACTGAATGGTGCATGATGAAGATGAAGAAGCCACAGACAGGGCTATAGTAAAATAATAAGAGCTTAAGCTCCGAAGCCACCTAAAGAGAGTGTTACCATGTACACCTTTTGGAGCTGAATCAAAGAAGATCGCTAGGAGTGCTGAAAGTTTCAACTACAACGTGCAGTTTCCTTAACAAATTTCCACTGAACTCCCACCTATTCCACTTTCACTTCTAGCAATCTCCACTCGAAAAGAAATTAGGATTTTCACCAAATGCATATTTCAACCTTCTAGGAACACAGCGAAGAAACCAAGCTGCACTGCCAGCATTTACATCATGAACAGAAGCAGGATCAAGGACTACAGTAAACCAAAAATCCACTAGATTTTGTGGACGATAGGAAAGAAGCCAGGGACAGGTCAATAGTACAATAGTAAAAACTCAAGCTGTGAAGCCACCTACAGAAGGTGTTACCGGTTGCACCCTATCAGAGATGAAGAAAAGAAGATTGAAAGTAATGCTTTATTTTTTCAGCCACAGATTGCAGTCTTCCTTGAATAACATCAATTGAACTCCCACAAACTCCACTTCCACGTCCAACAATTTTCACTACTTTAGCTACTCTCTGTGTATAGCTCTCCCAATCCTCAGTACAAGGCCCACTGGCACATCCACGATGACTACCTTCCATGCTTAGAAGAGACATGTTTAGATTTTCACCAAAAGCATATTTCAATCTTAAGGAAACCTATTGAAGCAATCCACCTGCACCACTGGTAGCATCGACATGAGAAAAATAAGCATGATCAAGGAAAAAAATGATCTCAAAATCCATTGCATTGTGTGGGCGATCATAATGAATGTTTCTCTTTGACAAAGCACTAGCTGCTTTATCTGAAAAATCCAGATTTGCATTGTCTAGAGACAGTACTGTGTAAGAATTCATCTGTAAGTGATTGTCTAAGCATAATTCAACACGGGGCCTTTCTGAGGGAACTGTATCAGCACCCTGATCTTGAGATATCCCCTGCTTCCATGCAATGAACTTCAAAAATTCTTGAAGAACTCATATTGGCATCAATAACAAAGTGACAAAGGAAGCAATTTTAAATGCATCATATGGTTCCGATAAAACTCGCCTGCTAAAAAAGTCACATAGTTCACCAATTTCCTAAGAGTTTAGTTCATCTTGGCTATTTTTTTGCTTTCGTGGTAGTGGTTGGTGTTGCTACTACACTAGTGTGTACATGTTATAATTCTCCACACTTAGACCTTGCATATGAAGTTGAATTGGAATTTTATTTTGTCCTCCTAAATCAAGAAAACTTACTTCATACTCATGGCCCCTGCTAAAAAAGTCACATAGTTCATCAATTTCCTGAAAGTTTAGTTCATCTTGCCTATTTGTTTGCTTTCGTGGTAGTGGTTGTTGTTGCTGCTGCGCTAGCGTGTACATGTCATAATTCTCCACACTTATACCTTGCATACGAAGTTGAATCGGAAGTTTATTTTGTCCTCCTAAATCAAGAAAACTTACTTCATACTTCATACACATGGCCCCTGACACGAAAAATAAAAGCTGGATCACAGAATAAGTAATCAACCAATTCTCCATCTGCTTTCAAAGTCGAGCGCAGAATGTCTAGTAACTGGTAAAATGACCATAGATTTCCAAGATACTTCGCAATGCCGCGTAATTTTTTTTTAAGAGAAGCAAGAGGGACCCAAACACCTCCATAACCACTATCATTCCCAAGTTGAACATAAATAGACCTCTCCTCATCCTCATCCACTGGCAGATCAGTTCCTGTAGTCTTAGGAAACTCAACCAAAGTCATTCCCACTTTATGTGCCGCCAGACATTGCGTTTCCAACAAATTTTTTATGTTAGTTACTCTATTTAATATAGTGTCTTCCCTTCGGGTTAATGGTGCTGCTTGAGAAATTCCAGGAGAAACGGTGCCTACTTCATTGGCACTGCCGATGGGAGACTACTCAACATTCATACTTGAATTATTTGAAGTTCCTGGGACCCCTAAATGTGGATTAAGATGAGTTTCCATAGTATTTAATCTGGCATCAACATATCTCACGATAGCTTGCTGAAATTGTGGATAGAGCATTGAGTCTCCTTCAGGAGCACCACCCTTAGGTGGTATAGCTGGCTGCAGCCATACTTGATCACTAGCAAAGTAGCACATATCAACTGCAAACTTCTTGCGATAAATGATATGAATCCAATAGGGACTTTGTAATACAACAGAAACATCAGTAGGCAATAGAGAACTTGGCACTATGGCCGGCCCTCTACCTGTACTCGATATAATGGATCCATTTTGTGTATTCAGATTGTTACTAGCCCCACTACTAGGTGCTCCACCAGATATACCCCCAGTAGCTTGAGGGTCAGAGGAAGATTTAGTGCTTTGAGCCAGCCCTTGAGACACCATCAATTAATTTGTTTTAGCAGTTATTAGAAATCCTGATGGTACTAAACTTAAGCCAGTGCTCTTCTTGTCCATCAAATAATTAGGATGTCATCATGATCATTTCAAAGCTTTATTTAGCATATGAACTCCAACTACATTACTTATCCATAAAATAAAAACCTAATAAAAGACATGACATGAGCTTGCATAGTTAGTAAACCATGCTATAAAATGATTGTTAATTTGTCAGTATCCTAGAGGACCATGTCTCTAATAAAGATAACTCGTTCTATCTTGGCTACACAGTCATATTTTGAGGTAGAGTATTTCCTGTGAACATTAATAATCTTCCCTTCCCCTGCCTTCTGATGATAATGCACCATCATCTTGGCAGATTCCCAAAGTTGCATTCAATACTTCCATTCCAACATGGAATTCTTTTCAGGGTACATTGTGCAGTATAAACTGCGGCCGCCGCAAGCATGGAGTGTTGATATCTCAACATAGCGTACTCCACCAAGAAAAGCTACATGCAGAAAAAATACAATCTCTCTGTCTCTTCATCAGATTGACCTACCTTCAACAATCTCTTCATGAAGACATAAGGAGTTGGCACTGCCATATTGAAGTGCAGAGTACTAAGTATCAGTCTCTCCATTTGTAAAACTTATCCTTTAGTGTACGCATTTTCAAAGATAAGAATGAAGTTATCAACCACATGAATAGAGGCCTCCTCATACTTGCATGCCAAAAGCATGGTGGTGACACCTACAAGCTGCAAATGCTTTCTCATCACTTTCTGTCTTGAAATTTATCTGTCAACAATGTTGACAGTCAAAAATAGAGTTTCATCCATGAGCTCAAACTTCATGTGCAACTCAATGAGCCAGAAAATCAGGATAGCCCTCATTCTCTCATTTATGTCTGATTGCTGGGACATGTAGTCATGTGGAACACAACTAAAATTCTCCCTAGTTTTATACAAACTGTAAATGTCTTGTATATATTCTGAAACAACCATTGGGTCTCCTTCATTAGACTCGTTGATGTCTGACATCGGATCAACTGAATCTACTCAGTCTGAACCATAGAAGGTATAGTCGGCTCTAATGTCATCTGATCTTCCATATCAATTTCATGCGCAATTTGATGTTTATTGTTCCATGTAAATGAGAGTGTCTTTTTTTTCTTCGCTCCCATCCACAGATTCTCATCAGGTCTATTCACAGGTTGGGAATCCTGTACAAAATGCTGATTGTTTGCTAATGTGGCAACATATTTCCTTGTCACTGGACAATTGAACAGAAAAAAATTCTTTAGAACCAACAGCACGTGGATTCCTTTGGGGCATGGCAGAAACAACATTCCCAATGTCACCTAGAACTTGACGACCATTTTCTTGTCCTGATGGCGTTGTTTCTTTGTTTCCTTCCATTTCAGGAGGACCTTTAGTGGTGGTGGGATGGCCAATCCAGGTCTGTTTTCAGCAAATCCTACCATTTGCTGCCTCGTGTAACATTGTTTTGAAGAAGGGTTTGATGGGTTTTCTGTCCGAGTCCAATAGAACAGATAGGTAGATCTGGACTCTACAGGGGAGCTTCCTTGGACAAACAAATATGAAGGAAGAATACTGTATTTACGTCAAAATGGGGAGAAGCCCAATATTTGCATTTGCAATGGGTGTAATAAAATTTATTAGTCTCATAACTCAAAGAACAGAGGGACTGCACAACATGGTCGATCTTATACTATATAGACATTCTTTATCCCTGCAGCATGAAAAGTAGTGATAGCAGCACCTCTAGGCATCATGGGTACTGTTACAATAAGAGAATGAAGATGTATGGTTGCACCTGAGCACTTCTCAGCTATCTATCAAATGAACTGGTTATGATGGAGACATCTAGTAGAGGTATTGAGGGTGAAATCTAGTAGAGTTGTAACTCCTTCAAGGCATTGGCAGTAGTGCAATGTTACTATATAGCATTAAAGGTTTAGTTGTTGACACATTTAAGCCCTGTGGCTTATTACAAAATTTACATGGTGTATGCTATAATTGCAATCCATGTATATCAGAGCACAGGTGAGGACAAGCCCAAGCAAGAAGAGAATGCAATACAACTGAGAAGTGAGATATTCTACCTTGAAAGCATGACTCATTAGGTATGTAGCTGAAATGAGAGAAGCACAGGAGATATTTTTCCTCTGGGATCCTTACATTGACTAAGAAATTTTTTAGTAAATGTTGAGTTTTCATAGTGACATGATTTTGCATAGGAGTCTAGCAGTTATTTGTATGTCAGAATAAGAGGCAGCTCGAAATTTTTAACAAGAATTGAGTTCACCGAAGTCTGGCCAAATCAAACAAGAGCCTAGTATTGACTTGATTCTTATACTCTGAAAAACAAGGAGTATTGTTGTAGTACCACTATAAGAATGAAATGCTAAACTTGCCCGCAGTCTTGAAGTAGTCATTCAGACCTCCTTAAGGACAAAAGGTTTTGTTTGATCTTGGATTCTCCATTTTGTATGTTTGTCACTTCAAGTGGGTATGCTCTGAAATATTTCGACTTTTGGAGAAGTAATAGTCCTATTGTGGTGTGGGATTCGTTGGATACATGAAGGTGTATTAAAGACTCTAAGGGCTCAGTCTACAGGCATTTCTTGACAACTATTTGACACTTGGCTATATGAGTCATAGCTATACGTTGATAAGACTTCATGCCTGTCCGAGTTTCAAGAATGACTTCAGCTCATGTTGATCCAAGTTTCAAAGATTGCAAGCCATTCTTATCTGAGTTTTAATGGAAGATTGCAAATCTAGGTACAAAGGTTCTTCTGTTCGAGTTTGAGGATTTATTTAATCACTCTCTTCTGCCCTATAACAAAACGACCTGTCTTGCGGATTGTTCACTTGAAACAACCTCAATACAGACCGAGATTTATTTGGCCTGAATTCTCTTAAATTTGATTTGAAGTTCTGAACCAGATTACAGTTCGTTGTTGTTTAAGGTTCTCATAAGCAGTTGTTGGAAAGCTGTGGCCTCTCCTCTACTCTTTGAACAAGACTATTAAACATAAGTATGATAAATATTTGTTATTAGGACTAGGGCCTAAAGAACAAAAGTGTCATTGGCATATCTCACTTAAGTTTTATGCATGAATATTTTACTATTTGAAAGGCTAGTTGTCTAAGTATACATCTGATGTAGAATGAGTTCAAACTTGCAAGAAGACTTCTCTAGTCCAAGGGTTTACAACAGAAGTCTTGATCAAGACTCAGTTCCTAGTAAGACCATCTCAAATATTAGCTCTCCAAGGACTTGAATTGTGAGCAGTAACCTATTGCAATTTGTAGAAATGTGTTGAGGCTTCTCGTATACTTTTTTCCTCTCTAGATGAACTAGACATTTTTAATTACTGGGAACATTATTTCTCTACTACCTTAAATATATATTGTTGATCTTTAAATTTCTAGAAAATAATATAGTGTGGAATACCTCATTTAATTGCAGAAATTTCCAATTATTGAAAGCAGTGTTGTGAATGCCATGTCAAACTATTTTCTCTGTTGGTATCTATGTGAAAATGGCTACAGATAATCTTTAAAGGACTCATGATAGGCACGTGGTAAACAATATCATGTACGCATACTGATATTGCTAGGATGTAGGAATTTCCATTTTGTAGTTATTCATAGGATGCGAGCAGAATAATTGTTTGAAGAATTGAAATTATGCCAAAGATATGAACTCATGAATTTTACCATGCCCAATTTTAGGCATGTGGCTTGGGTAATACTAAATATTAAGTTGGATTTTGTTGACACTCAAATTACAGAATTTGAAAATTAAGACATGTAAGTGCTCTAAAGCCATCAACTTCTAGCCATCCTCTAGTTAACCAACAAAATGAGCTATGGAAAATTAGTGGAAGTCATGAAAACTAATGAAAATGCATGTTATCAAAATGTTCAATCTGATAGTATGTGTTAAAATTTCTTTGAAACCACCATCTTGGAAATTTACCACCTATCAGATTACAAATCTACTGAATAAAGATACAACTGGGATGTTAAATTATCCTAAAACCAACTATCTAAGCAAACAGATCAAATCTAGTTACTTGCTGGAATTATTAACTCAAAAAACTAGTTACTAGTGTTCTTACACATTCATCACCCAAAGATATATCACAGCCACCCATTTCAATGTCAAACACGTGGCATAAAATTTTGCTAATTTAGGGAACAATTCCTTGTAAGCAAGGAGGAAGAGGTGAGAATGATACTAGGTGACAAGTGGAAAGTGGGAATGTATCACAGTGTATTTGTAAACATCTAACTGCAACTCTCATGTTTAGGAGACAAATAACTACCAATGACCCCATTGATTTCTCTAACAATTGACTTCATTATATTTTGGATTTTATGTACTACAATATATCTGCATTTGTGGCATTCCTCTTTTGTAGTCTTCCTTTTATTTTTAAAATGCCACTTATATTACTTACACTTGTTATCATCATCTTATTTTCGTAAGTCTTCTCATCTTTATTTGTAAGAACATATAAGATATTGGGAAAAATCTTGCCATCTTTTAGTAACAGTTTGATCTATTGTCAACTGATTAGCACAAGCTAATGTGCATCTTTGACCCATCCAAGGTAATGTGAGTTGGGATGAGTTGAGGTTGGTAACGTAAGTTCCTTTTCCAACTGAAGCAAGAAAAGGTTATTTTGGTTGCCATTATCAATGACCATATATGCTAGTTTGTGCTTGATTTGACAGTTTTATGTACAAAGAGCTTTCTTGTTGCTGGCAAGGCTATCTTGGGGCATTAGTATCAAGTGTGGGTCAATATAGTTGGGATTGTTGACATCAACCTCTAAGTCTCCAACCTCTCAATAATTCTTATAAAGGAAATATTTTTCCTTTTGGAGCTCTTTTGGCCTAAATGTTTGACATTCCTCATTGGAATGGGCAAGCTTCCTATGATAGGTGCCATATTTCTTCTTCCCATAGTGGGTAGAGGATATGGTATTGGTTTCTCCTCTGTTCTACCCAATATTGTTGGGCTGAGTAATTATTAGAAAGAAAGTGAGGACGAAATTTCCTTCATCTAAAATAATTGAATGGTCTTATGTAACTTGGCTTCAATCTTGGAACCAATTTGCATAAAATGCCCTGAGGAGGAAATAGAAGAAACTCTTACTTATTTTTAATACTAGGGAACAACCCAAAAAATAATTTGGTGTAGAGGGTATATTTTGGGCCCTTTGAGACTCTACCTTGAGTTGGGAGAGAGGTCCATTTCTGGCTCTCCATAATTATAAAGATCTGGTCTCCTTGGGTCATTATGGTCGAAGGAAATATTGAGACTTTAGTTCCAATGTTTCTGGATCAAACAGAGGAACATTTTTATCTTGGCCATGAACATTAGTGTTGCTGACAAGGGGCTGTTTTGTATGGGAAATTAAAGCTAATCGAATATAATTTGTAGTTAAGAGAACAACCTCCTTTGAAGATCAATTATCATAACTATGAACAATAAGATACAAACCTGGAAATGATTCTGCTCACTATGTAAATAAATTATGGGTTTGCGGACATCCTCTTGTATTCCTGGATATCGATTAGTTCTTGCAATATGACAAGTCTATTCATCTTCAATAAGGTTGCCTTCAACAAATGGAATTGACCTTTCTTCCTTTGTCTCATATGGTTCACAAAACAACTTGATGATATGATCAACATTCTTTTATTCCTCATTAGAATCCATGTCATATGTAGGATGGATGTCAAAGAAAAAAATATAGGATCTGGCACTGTTCTATTCGAACTTAATAGGTAATGTTGATTGGAGATGCACATCATTATGGGTGCCAAAGTTTCTACCATATTCAAAATCGCATATAGGACTGTTGGTCTCTTGAACCTTAGGGGATCTTCAAGCTTTCCCTTCATTAATGAGTTTATTATTACTCTCATTCTCAGAGAAACTAGAACTATAGTTTCGTCCATTATCTCCATCTTCACTCAAGATTTTGTCATATGTTGGCTGAATTTCAATTTTCCAGTGTATAAAAAAGGCATGGCATGATACCCCTGTCATCACGTGCTAAGTCTTCTCGAGTGATTGCAAGATTGGTATAAAGTTGTTTCCTACCCTCCTGCTGATATGGGTGAATCAAATGAAGAGAAATGTCCAAGTGTAGAAAGCCAGCTGAGCAGGCTGAAAAAATTGTAGGAAATTGTTCTTTGTCTTCTTCAACAGGGTGGTCATTAACACTTGCCTCAAAATGAGTACTGGCTAGAATGAAGCATCCCATTGTTTGCACTTCACAATCTGTCTTAGGAATAGACCTCTCTTTATCTCTACCACACTCATCATCGACATCAAAATGCAGTGTAGGTGTTATATTTATGTTTTGATCAAACTCAGAATGCAATTTTGAGCTGCCAAATGTGTTTCTAGGAATACCCATAGCTGTATTACCCTCACAGCCACTTAAATTTTTAAATGCCACTTATATTACTTACACATATGAAATTAGTTAAACCTGTTATCATCATCTTATTTTCATAAGTCTTCTCATCTTTGTTTGTAAGAACATATGAGATATTAGGAAAAATATTGCCATCTTTTAGTAACAGTTTGATCTTTTTCAACTGATTAGCACAAGCTAATGTGCATCTTTGACCCATCCAAGGTAATGTAAGTTGGGATGAGTTGAGGTTGGTAACTTAAGTTCCTTTTCCAATTGAAGCAAGAAAAGGCTATTTTTGTTGTCATTATCAATGACCATATATGCTAGTTTGTGCTTGATTTGGCAGTTCTATGTACAATGAGCTTCCTTGTTGTTGGCAAGGCTATCTTTATGCATTAGCATCAAGTGTGGGTCAATGTAGCTGGGATTTTTGACATCAACCTCTAAGTCTCAAACCTCTCAATAATTCTTATAAATGGATTATTTTTCCTTTTGGAGCTCTTTTGGCCTAAATGTTTGACATTCCTCATTGGAATGGGCAAGCTTCCTATGATAGGTTCCATATTTATTCTTCCCACAGTGGGTAGAGGATATGGAATTGGTTTATTATTTGTTCTACGGTCTACCCAATATTGTCGGGCTGAGTAATTAGGATAAATAAAATGAGGACGAAATTCCCTTCATCCACAGCTTCTTGAACCACCATTTTTTTGTTGATGTTTCTAGGTTTTGCATTGCAAGATGATACCCCAACTTAGTTAAATAATGTCCACTTGTGGTGTTATAGGACCAAGAAGTTTCATCATTGGAATCACTTAAATGAATGTGGGCCTTGCTTTCTTTCATGTCCCAAATTTTGTGCTTGGACCCATCCCTATCTCCAAATTTTCATTCAATTGACAACAACATTTCTATTAAGTGTGCATTGACGTGTCTCTGGAATTTGAACAATAAGTGTCTCTAGCAGGAAGACATTGTCCCCAATCAGAACTATTGCATCTGTGCCAATTTTGACCCATGGGTGTTAGGACCTCACTATGTATCATTTTTACTATATATTTTGACACCACCTTACCTTTATAACCATGTTTAAAAAGGATCCCATCATCATTTTCATTCACTTTATCCAAAGGTATATAAAATCCTCTTCTTTATTATATATTTAATCTGTTTACATATAATTCCATATTACTCTTATATTTCATCATTAATCAAAGTAGATTGTTGCTAACATAAGTCTAAAAGATCGCAGATAAATTATGTGTTGTGCTGGAACAATCGGCCGTTGATGAAACAGTCAAACTTCGTTGCTGAAACAGTCGACTCCGTTGCTGAAACAGCCAGCAGGCACGCAAATTCCGCCACTATTCGTAATTTGCGATTCTGGAAGAGCATTTTGTGGAACAATGGCAACAACATGAAGACGTGGTTACATGGATTATTCTGAAGATAGTACTCTTTTTGTATCTGTTGTAACAATATATTTTTATGGAAGAACAGAATAGCCCTGTTTTAAGAAAGAAGAACATAATTGGGATAAACGTAGATTTTCTCTACTGTAATTGTAAGAGATGTCTCCTCTTTAAAAAGAGGAGACATCATCATTAGAGGAGAGCTCGAAACTACAGGATAACATTGTGTTTGAGAGAACTGGAGCTAGACTCCATTTGTAATGTATCATTTCTTTTGATAGATGAATAAAATTTCCTTTTGAGCGCTTCAATTTGATCCTTTCCCTGGGGAATCTTGTGAGAAGGAAAGGGCCCGCCTTCCTCACAAGATTCACCCGACTGTTCCTGTAGTTTGTTTGATTTCTTTATGATATTAGCACTTTACTTTAATTCTATTTTCTGAAACACCAGTTACACAGTTCTGTAGGTTATTGCGCATTCTGTTTCCTTTAACGCTGCATGTGTTTAGTACATTCAATCTTAAGAAGCTAAGGGATCTATTTCTGTTATTTGTTGAATGTATGATTGATGCTGGGAAGCAGGTGCTGAAGGTTCCTGTACAAAGGAATAGGGTCCTGTTTCCATTGATTGCCTTTCTTTTCCTGCAGTGTGATTAGAAACAGGAGACAGGTGCTAAAGGTTCCTGTTCTCTTGAGTTATCTTTTCTACAGAGTGATTAGTGTCAGGCAGCAGGTGCTGAAGTTCCTATTTAAAGGAATAGGGTCCTGTTCTTGTTGTGGTTGATTGGTTTCCTTTCCTGCAGATTGATTTCCCTTCATTTGGATTTTAAACTGCAATATAGGAATTACTTCTGCTATAACATAAGTAACTTCAGCTTTGATTAAACAGAGTGTGAATAATTAGATTTGTATGATTGATAATTGTGTGGCTTTTTACTACAACATTGTTTTTTCTTTTGAAATTGAGCATATCTAGTGCGTGATTGTCTTTGGAATAAACAGACTTCCTCGGGTTGACAATTTATGTGGAGCTTGAATTGTGAAAACAATTAAAGCGACCAACATTTTGGCGCCGTTGCCGGGGAAGGCAATTGTAGATTTCAAAAGCATTAATATTTTCTTTCTAGATGTGCAGATTGTATGAGAGGACGCGGAAACCAGAAGAAAACTAACCCCACAGGTGGTAAGGGCAAAGGAAAGGGGGGAAGAAAGACTTTTATTGACGAGATTGTGTCAAAGGCTGAATCATCACAGAGATTAAGTTCTCGAAGACCAAAACTTCAGCACTCCCCTCAATCAGATTACAAAACAGAGGAAGATGTGGGCCCTGAAAACATAGAGGAGCCAGTGATTAAAGAACCAGCAGTCAGTGCTGGAGAGTCAGAAGAAAGTGCTAGCAAATCAGCAGAGCACATTGAGGAAATGATAGAGAGTGTTGGATGACCAATGGAAAACATTGAAGAGCCAGTAGAATATTTTGACGATTGAGCAAGTGCAGTAGGAGAACAACCAATGGAAGGAAACAACGAAGACTTCTTTGGTGGAGGACGTGTGGAGCTTGAAGGAGAAGGAAAGGATGAAAATTCTCTCTCTACCTTGGGATTTCCTATCAGTGATCTCCCTAGAGGAACAACTCCTATGAAAAATATTCCATTGTTAGCTTTACCTAATTTCCATGGTCTATCCTCTGAAGATCCGGATGAATTTATTTTTGAATTTGATATATTATGCATAAGTTATGATTATGTTACTAATGCTCAAAAGTTGAAACTGTTTCCAGCAACATTAAAAGTAAATGCTTTAAGATGGTTTATGAGCCTTGGGAGTCAGGTAATCACAACATGGGAACAGATGAAACATAAATTTCTTCTCAAATATCAAGACTACTACCGGACGAGAGAAAAGAAGGATGAACTATTCAATATGGCACAAAAGCCGGACGAGAATCTGGAGGACTATGTAGAAAGGCTGCAGTACAATATACAGAGATCTGATCATCCGAATATAAGTAAGGAAATTCACAAAACAATATTACTCAGAGGTTTAAGGGATGATTTTTTAGACATGTTAAACATGCTTGGCAAGGGAGATATATCTAAAGAATCATATGATGAGATTGTTGAACTTTGTAAGAGGTGTTCAAGGGGAGCTGCAAGGAACAGAGTAAGTAATAGAGATCCCACCTATTCAAGAGTGCAGAAATCAGCCAGTGGGGGAGCAACAAGAGCTGAAATAGGTAATTTACTTGAAGAATTTAAAAATGAGATGTTAAGTTCTTTTGCTTCACAAATTGACACTTTGCAGGTTAAGAAGAAGCAGGCTGAAGCAGAAGCAACTCTGGCTGTCTTTTGCCCGAAGTGCAGAGACAAACATCCACTAAGGGAGTGCCCATTGGACAAAATACCAATCTGTACCCTTTGTGAGAAAGATCATGAAACAAAACAATGTCCATCTCTACCAGGAATAAAGGCAGCATTGCAGCCAACGGAAGAAGAAGATGAAGCAGTTTACTTGCTAACTCAAAGAAGACAATGGCAACCAAAAGGACAAGGTATGAATTCTAGTATGCCATTTAATCGTTGGAATAATTATTCTGCTTTCAGTCAAAAAAATTACCCTCCCTTTAATCAAATGCAATACCCACCCTTTAATCAAATGAATTTCCCACCCGTGCAACAATCAAACCCTCCCTTTGTTGATCCTACAATGTGGACTCCTTGGCTCCCACAGCAGCCATCTTCTTTTAACCCTTGGAATTAAAATTGGAGAAGCCAACAACTCCCGTATCCAAATCAATTTCCTCAATTTCAACAACCACTTCCTTTGCCATCAAATGCTTCGCCAAATAACCAAATGAGACCCCAACTACCTGTGCAACCAAATCCTAACCCCAATAATAAAGTTGTGCAAGTCATTGATATTCAGAATCAGTCTATATTTCCTACTATGCAATGTAATGATATTCATTTAAGATCGGGGAAAATAGAAGAGCCTATTATTGATGACATAACTTCTTCTGATTCTGATAAAGATGAAACTGAGAAACATAAGAAAGCACAACCACCTTCTAACAAGAGTGTTGAAATAACAGAACCACCATTCCCCGAGCGTTTGGTTTTTACCAGAACGCCTGAAACACCTGCTTTAATATTTTAGGGGAATTGAAAAATTTGTATGTTAAAATTCCACTTTTACAAGCATTAAGAGATGTACCAATTTATGCGAGAACAATAAGGGATATTTGTGTTAAGAAACCTGGTAGGAAAACTAAAGATCCCCTTACATTACATGTGATGGGTGACTTATTTGCATTAATGTCCGGAAAAACCCCTCCTGTGAAATATGGTGATCCCGGCCATCCTACCGTAACAGTTCAGATTGGTAAAACAATGATTCCTCAAGTTCTGGTAGATTTAGGTGCTGCAATAAACATAATGACTCTTGAAACTTCACAATTGTTACAGCTGAATAACACAATCAGAGATACACCCACCATTTTACAGTTGGCTGACCGTTCTACAATTAAACCTGAAGGAGTTGTTGAAGATCTACTTATCTCAGTTGAATCCTGGAATTACCCAGCTGACTTTGTTGTATTGCAGACTAAAACAAAGCTGGGGGTACATCCCTTAATTCTAGGAAGGCCATGGCTGGCCACAGCTGATGCCTTTATCAGTTGCAGATCTGGTTCAATGACAATTTCTAATGGTTATGAAACTAAACAACTTACTCTTTATCCTCATGCTACACCCATAATTAATAATGAAGATTCTATGTGGATGGATTATGATGATAATGCTATTTAGCCTATTCTAACTATTGGGCAAGCTTTAACTCTTAAAGACAATACAGAGGATGAAATAATTAATAATTTTATTTGTGAACCTTCTTCTGTAATTGCTGAAACACACAATCAATTGACTGCAATTTTTGAAACAGATACCCAAGAAAAGATTGAATCTAAAGACTCATCTCAGACATTAACCACCATCTCATCTAAAAGCATAACAGTTGAAATTGAACCTGGCAAGACATTAAACATAAATCCTGATCTAACAGTTGCTGAAACACAACAGTTAATGAAGTTATTGCATGAAAATAAGGAAGCATTTGCATGAGATTACACGGATATGAAAGGGATCTCTTCTGAACTATGTACTCACCGAATTTACATTAAAGAGGGATGCCGACCAGTCTGTCAACCCCAAAGACGAATGAACCCTAATTTATGAGAAATTGTTAAAGAAGAACTTCAGAAATTGCTTAATGCAGGATTTATATACCCCATATCTGACAGTGAATGGGTTTCCCCATTGGTAATTGTCCCTAAGAAAAACGGGAAATGGAGAGTATGTGTTGACTACAGAGCCTTGAACAAAGCTACTTAAAAGGATCACTTTCCTTTACCTTTCATTGATCAGGTGTTGGATAGTCTGGCAGGGAAGAAATTCTTTTATTTTCTAGATGGATTCAGTGGGTATAATCAGATTAGAATTGCACCCCAAGACCAGGACAAGACCACTTTCACTAGCCCTTGGGGAACTTTTGCTTATAGAGTTCTTCCATTTGGGCTATGTAATGCACCAGCAACTTTTCAGAGGGCTGTTATAGGAATCTTTTCTGATATGCTGAATGACTCTATGGAAATATTTATGGATGATTTTACTCCTTATGATGTGTCTTTTGAAGATGCATTACAAAATCTTGAGAAGGTACTTAAACGATGTATACAAGCTCACCTCTCCCTAAGTACTGAAAAATGTCATATGATGATGAGTGAAGGAGTAGTGCTTGGACATTTTATTTCATCTCAAGGTATTCAGGTAGATCCATCTAAAATATTAGTCATTCAGAATCTTTCTGTTCCTAAAACACAAACTGATGTGAGAAGTTTTCTAGGACATGCTGGATACTACAGAAGATTTATTAAAGATTTCTCTAAGATTGCTTCTCCATTATTTGTGTTGCTTATGAAAAATGCTGAATTTAAGTGGACTAATTCTTGTCAGAAAGCTTTTGAAGAACTCAAGCATCAGTTGTCTACTGCTCCTATTTTGAGGGGGCCTGATTGGGCCCTCCCTTTTCATATATCTTCTGATGCTTCAGACACTGCAATTGGAGCTGTCTTGGGACAAGAGGAAAATAATCTTCCTTATGCTATCTACTTTATCAGTAAGAATATGACCCCTTCTGAGCTTAATTATACAGTTACCGAAAAGGAGTTTCTTGCAGTAATTTATGCCATTAATAAATTCCGACACTATATCACTGGTTATTCTACTTTTGTCCACACTGATCACTCATCTATTAAGTATTTAATGAACAAATCTGTTACAAATGCTAGAGTTACCAGATGGCTATTATTACTGCAGGAATTTGATATCACAATTGTAGATCGACCTGGTAAAGAAAATGTGGTGGCTGATTTCCTTTCACGGTTAAAAACTGATAATGATATTCCAGTAGATGATTCTTTTCCTGATGAGTATTTGTTTGCAGTTTCTGCTCACTCTCCATGGTATGCGGATATTGCTAATTATTTGGTTGCAGGAAAATTACCATCACACCTGTCATACAGAGAAAAGAGAAGAATTGTTCAACAAAGTGCCAGGTATAGCTGGATAAGTGGGTGTCTTTTCTACACAGGGCTTGATCAGGAAATCCAAAGATGCATTAGGGAAGATGAAGTGTATGACATACTGAAAGCTTGTCATGATGGCCCTTGTGGAGGGCATTTTGCTGATAAGAGAACATCACACAAAATTTTGAGGATGGGTTACTATTGGCCCTCATTATTTAAGGATGCAAAGAAATATGTAAGGGCTTGTGACAGCTGCCAGAGAATGGGTCAACCCAATCATAGAGACCAAATGCCATTAAACCCCCGGGTAGTTTCTGAACCATTTGAAAGATGGGCCTTGGATTTCATAGGACCCATTAACCCTCCATCCAATCAAAGAACTTATATATTAGTCTGTACAGACTCTATGACTAAATGGGTGGAGGCCAAAGCACTTATTAGAGCCAATGAAGAGGCTGTCCTAGCTTTCTTATTTGAAGAAATCTTTACTAGATTTGGAATTCCTAGAGAGCTAGTTACAGATGGAGGACCTCCATTCAATTCTCATGGTTTTAAGTCTACCCTTCAGAAATATCATATTCATCATAGAATGAATACACCATACCACCCCCAGGCCAATGGGCAGGTGGAAAGCACAAATAAAGTATTAGAAGCCATTATAACTAAAACAGTGAAGGACAACCGGAAGGATTGGTCTCAAAGGCTCCCTGAAGCATTATGGGCTTACAGAACTACTTGGAGAAACACTACAGGTTTTTCTCCCTATGAATTGGTTTATGGTAAAAATGTTGTTTTTCCTGTGGAATTTGAAATCAAAACTCTAAGAATTGCTTTAGTTTTTAATCTTGATTTGACTGATGTGCAGACAGCTAGGTTGCAGCAGCTTCTTGAATTGGATGAAAAGAGATTAGATGCCATTCACCAAACAACCATGATTCAACAACAGAGAATGAAGTGGCATGATAAAATTATCAAACACAAGCAGTTCCAAAAAGGAAATTGGGCCTTGTTGTATGACTCTCGGTTTGAAAATTTTCAGGGTAAGCTACGTACACGTTGGCTTGGACCATATGAGGTAGATGCTATTTTTTCTAATGGAACAGTAAGAATTCTAACAATTGACGATTCTAAAACACCTCTACTAGTCAATGGTCATAGGCTTCGTTTATACCAGCGCCCTGTTTCTAAAGAGGATTTCAAGATTGCTTGCATGACTGATATACATTATCTTTTTCTAGGGGAGTCTTCTGCTCCTCACAGCATTTAATTTTATGCACTGTTTTTTTAGTATTAGATTAGATTAGATTTAAAACTAATAATCCTTGTCAAGGGTTGGCATATTACAATTGAATTTTGCAGATTCTGGAAAAGCTTATTAAGGAGGACAGATTCATCATAAGAAGATCTAAAGCTTCAATCACAGAAGCTTGTTCCCTTCATCTCAACACATTTCCTAGCAATATCCCTTTTTCCCATTTTTTACATTATTTCCCTTTTTCCCATTTTTCCCACTTCTACCATTCCTAAAATATCATCCTTCAGCTAGTATTTCCCATCCCTTACTGCTGAAATTATCCCTTATCAAACACTTCCCCCACTTGTTTTAAACCCAAGTCATTATATCCCATTTTCCTGATTTTCCCCTTTGCTGAAACATCAGTTTCAGCAACATGTCATTCATTTTTCCATTGCTGAAACACCAGTTTCAGAAACCTGTCATTTATCTTTTCATCATTAAAACATCATTTATTTCCTCTGCAGTACAAGCTTTTCAGTTCTCCACTTTTACTCTTCAGATCCTTTGGGTGAAAATTACTCAGTACTGAGCAGATCCTGATATGCTCCTGTTCTACATTTCAGAGAAATCTACAGATTCTTCCATTAATATCAAGCCATTATGAAGCACTTTATACTTCGAATTTTAAAGACAAAGGTAAAAATATAAGGTATGCGGTTTTTATGTAATGCAGTTAAATTATATTTTAAAGAGAGGATCCTGCTCATAATGATTACAATCTCCACACGCCTAAAAATCATTGCACCATACAGCTAGTAGCCATGGGAGGGTCGGCTATCAGACACGAGCCTGGTTCGATAACTCTTCTTCAATTGTTCCCGGAAGCCTATCAAATCTTTCAACAAGCAGGATGGACAACATACTTCGAAAGGTTGGGAGAATTTGATCAACAGCAAGTTTTAGAGTTCGCACAGAATCTTCAGGGGAATTATTCAGTGGTTCAAGGGGTCTGCATTTCAGTGACAGAGGAGGACATAGCTCAAGTTTCAGGTTTTCCGGTTATAGGGACTCGCTGGTTTAGTAGGAAGCAAGTTATTTTAAATGCACAGCAAGATTTTCTTCTTCCAGAAGAACTGGTTGAACTTAAAGGCCGCGGAATAAGTCTGCATTCACTTCCTCGACCATGGCCAATAGTAGCTGAATTCATCAAGCACTACTTGACATGCGAAGGGCGTTACCAGGTAGTCTACCAACACGACTTCGTTTTGATGAATCATTTAAGGCATGGTCGATTAGTTAATATTCCCTATTATGTGCTTGGTTGTATCAAAAACATGTCACATTATTGCAGACGGGTTAAATTCCCATTGTTATCCCTTACCCATCACCGTTTATGCCAATTATTAATTCAGAGGGGTTTTGCTCAGCAAAACCCCCCTCTGAATAATCCACTCCTCATTCCCCAGCAAGCCAAAATTCCCCAACAAGCCGGAAGTTCCCAAGAAACTCCTGAGAGTTCTTATGAAAGGCAACTGGACGATACCCCAGACTCCCCAATAATTCCGTCCTCAGAACCAGTTGACCTACCCCCAAGTTCGTCCCACTTAGTAGAGTCACCCCGTCCCACTATTCCTACCCCTAGCGATGACTCTCCAACACCCCCATCCCCACCTACTCATAAGAGGAAGAGACAAACCCCAACAGTCTCTGTCTCAAAATGACGAACAAGGGCCACATTCCAAATTTTCACTTCTTTTGAAAGCCCTTCCCCCAGAAAAGAATCTTCTCCTACAAAGAAAAGGAAAGACAGTGACTTCTCTGCTTTCCTACCAAAAAGGAAAATGAAAATGATTGTTGAAACAGGAGTTACTCCCATTTCCCCTGACCCCGCCACTATCCTATTAAAACTTCAATCCTCACCCCCATTTCAAATTCCCCAACCCGTCTCGTCCAGTGGCACTGCCACACAAGAACCAGTGCCCCAGGATAACATGCCATTGTTTATGGCTCAAACAGTGACTTCCACACAAGAACCAGTCACTTACCCAGAGGCTGAAACACAAGAACCAGCCATTGTGGTACAAGAATCATACACCAAGCATGATAATACAGGGAAACCAGCTGTAGCTGTTCCACAAGAACCAGCTACAGCTGTGGACCAGCAGGCAACCCCAGCAGAATCAACCAGCACACAGGGTTCACACACTATGGCATCTTTATTGGAGGAAAATGAGTTTTTGAAGTCTGAACTAGAAGCCTATAAGAATGAATTAATCATGGCACGAGAAGCATTTGATAGAGAATTGAATCTCTACATGCTAGCACACACAGCATCAGCACAAAACAAGGATCCATGCAGAGAATACATGTGCCATGAGTGTGGTAACATTTACCAACAGGCAGGGTACAAAGTAGTCAAAATTCAGGTATCTGAGGCATCTACATCAGCTGCAATTAAAGAAGAACGCCCTACTGCTCCACAAGAACCAGTAGGGCTCTCAAAAAGTTTGGAAAAAGAAACTAAACCACAGATATCTCACCCTGTGCTAGTCAGCTCAGCCACTCAGACAGTACCCTAACCACAGATATCTTGCCCTGAGCTAGTCAGCTCAGCCACTCAGACAATGCCCCAACCACAGATATCTAGCCCTGAGTTAGTCAGCTCAGCCACTCAGACAATGCCCCAACCTAGTACTTCTAATGCCGGGACACAGACCCTGCCATGGAACCAATTAGAACTTATGAACAAATGGAAGAAACAATATGCTGTAGATCAAGATAAAATATTACAGCAGCATAAGTTAGCATGGCAGAATCACATGTATGCCAACTGGGATATTTGGGAACAGACATTGCAACAGCTCAAGGATTCCAAGAAAGAAGTCAAGGAATCAAAGAAAAAGTTGGTTTTGATGTTTTCATTAGTGCAAAATTTGATGGCTACCCGAAAAGCCTCTGTGAATTATTCTCTCTTCCTTTCTGAACGTTTGGTTTATTTTCAATTGAAGGCAATAAAGGATGGCAGACCTCATGAATTGCTTACTGCGGAACAATTTGTTAAGACTTTTGCTGAGGCCCCTGAAAGTGACCAACATTTGTTGTGTGAACTTTATCTCCATAACGAGGCCATGCCTGAGAATAGAAAAGTCAATCTCACTCCAATTGTAGGTGATGTACAAATAAGGGCATTCGTTTCATTCCTGGCCAATCAGCTCACCTGGAAAACTGCGTTTATTGCAAGTAGGCATAATGAGGAGAATAGGCTCCTTTGGATTAGATCGGAACCTTTAAATCCTGCCATGTTTGTAGCACAATATCATCGATTCTTGCAGAAGCCAGGAATGCACAGGTACATACAACAACTGCAGGCTTCAACACTTTTAAGATGTCTACAGCTAATCAGAGTAAAGGAGGCTGTTGCATTGAATGCCAACACTATGTTTTGGCAGCAGTCATGTAAGGAAAGACAAGAATATCACCCTTTCAGCCCTGATAATCTTCAAGCTGCACTCTCCAGGGTACCTAATTACATCAGATGCATTCGGCATTGTGGAGAAAACTGGATTGGTTACCATTTTCATTTTCCAATTCTATGGATGCCTACAGAAAAATACCAGTGTCACTACCAATTGGCTGACAGGGATGAGGCTGTAGCATGGCAGCAATTGCAGAACAATCGAGGATTCCGAGCTCCGACAGAAGCCACCTTCTCCAGCTACTGCTTGAGCAACTTGCATGCATAGAGTCAGTACTCAGACTCAGACTCAGACTAGGAGTTGCCTGAGGACATGCAACCCTTTCAGCTGAGGGGGATGTTAGGACCTCACTATGTATCATTTTTACTATATATTTTGACACCACCTTACCTTTATAACCATGTTTAAAAAGGATTCCATCATCATTTTCATTCACTTTGTCCAAAGGTATATAAAATCCTCTTCTTTATTATATATTTAATCTGTTTACATATAATTCCATATTACTCTTATATTTCATCATTAATCGAAGTAGATTGTTGCTAACATAAGTCTAAAAGATCGCAGATAAGTTATATGTTGTGCTGGAACAATCGGCCGTTGCTGAAACAGTCAAACTTCGTTGCTGAAACAGTCGACTCCGTTGCTGAAACAGTCGACTCTGTTGCTGAAACAGCTAGCAGGCACTCAAATTCCGCCACTATTCGTAATTTGCGATTCTGGAAGAACATTTTGTGGAACAATGGCAACAACATGAAGACGTGGTTACACGGATTATTCTGAAGATAGTACTCTTTTGGTATCTGTTGTAACAATATCTTTTTATGGAAGAACAGAATAGCCTGTTTTAAGAAAGAAGAACAGATTTGGGATAAACGTAGATTTGCTCTCATGTAATTGTAAGAGATGTCTCCTCTTTAAAAAGAGGAGACATCATCATTAGAGGGAGGTTGGATTTTGAAAGCTACAGGAGAACATTGTGTTTGAGAGGACAGGAGCTAGACTCCATTTGTAATGTATCATTTCTTTTGACAGATGAATAAAAGTTCCTTTTGAGCGCTCCAATTTAATTCTTTCCCTGGGGAATATTGTGAGAGGGAAAGGGCCCGCCTTCCTCACAAGATTCACCCGACTGTTCCTGTAGTTTTTTAGATTTCTTTATGATATTCGCACTTTACTTTAATTCTGTTTGCTGAAACACCAGTTACACAGTTCTGTAGTTTAATGAGCATTTTGTTTCCTTAACGCTGCATGTGTTTAGTACATTCATTCTTAAAGAGTTAAGAGATCTCTTTCTGTTATTTGTTTGAATGTATGATTGATGCTAGGAAGCAGGTGCTGAAGATTCCTGTACAAAGGAATAGGGTCCTGTTTCCATTGGTTGCCTTTCTTTTCTCTGCAGTGTGATTAGAAACAGGAGACAGGTGCTGAAGGTTCCTGTTCATGGGAATAGGGTCCTGTTCTCTTGAGTTACCTTTTCTACAGAGTGATTAGTGTCAGGCAGCAGGTGTTGAAGTTCCTATTTAAAGGAATAGGGTCCTGTTCCTGTTATGGTTGATTGGTTTCCTTTCCTGTAGATTGATTTCCCTTTATTTGGATTCTAAACTGCAATATAGGAATTACTTCTGCTATAACTTAAGTGACTTCAGCTTTGATTAAACAGAGTGTGAATAATTAGATTTGTATGATTGATAATTGTGTGGCTTTTTACTACAACATTGTTTTTGCTTTTGAAATTGAGCATATCCAGTGCGTGATTGTCTTTGGAATAAACAGACTTCCTCGGGTTGACAATTTATGTGGAGCTTGAATTGTGAAAACAATTAAAGCGACCAACAATGGGCTTGAACCCAACTTCCATGCTAGGTATTGTCCAACTATGAGAAAGACTAGAGTTAAAGCCTTCCATTGGTTTGATACATTCTGGTATTTTTTTGGCTATTGCAGATCCAATTCGAACTTGAGAATTTTGAGGATTAGGCTTTAAGAGAGGGGATGCATTTTTATGTTATTTTGTTTTTGGTTTTTATGCATTTTGGTGCTCTATGGGTTTCCTAGTTTCAAATGGATTGGTTTGAAATTGGATCATAAGTGGGTAGGTCTTGTCAAAATCAGTTGGTGGTTTAACCACCCAAAATAGTGGTCTTGTCAAGGTCTTCATGAGAGTAAATATACAAATGAAATATGACTACAGAAAAATGCAAATCAGCAAGCATAAAGACACTCAAAATACTAGACATGACTCTTAGAATAACACCAAGTTGACTGATAGGAGCCCTTACAAATTGGGAGGTAAATAACTTGCTTTAGACTTTAGTAAATGGTTGTAGATGATAAAGTAACTTTCTGTTATGCACCTCTAGATCTAAGAAATGCAGTAAGACGTGGAAAATAATAAGCTAAACCACCCCTTGGGGGCCACCCACAAGTGTAGAGGCACTTTTAAGTGTTGGATCTATGGGTAGAGAAGTTAGGGAAATGAATAGATAATAAAAAAAACCATCCCATCATTCAGAGTAGATGAGTAAAGCTAATGATAATACAATTGATTACCCTACAATTGGGGTCAAATCCCCATAGGGTCAAAACCCAATTTTATTTTTATTTACACTTTTTTTTTTTTTAAATTTCAAGCAAGTTTAAAATTGTTTATCACTTCAAATGATGATTAAATATAATGCGGAAGTGAAGAAAAGAAAAATGATCATGAATACATACTTTTTTTATCAAACCCTTGAATGAAGGTTTCACTTACATAGTAATTAGTACAGTAGCATTTGTTGTTAAATATATATAAATAGGGGACATGCAATTTAAAAACAATATTTTAGGGGCAAATGGCATAGATATTTCATTAAGAATTACAGTTATTACATCCAAGAGCCAAAAATTATTCAAATAAGAGTTTCTTGCCTACAAAACAAATAACAATTAACACTCCTTGACCCCAACTTAAAGACTGCCCACATCTTACCTAAAAATGGTAATGTTGGGCAACAATTACATAGTTAAACTTGATCTAAATAGTAAATACATAAATTTCTTCCAAATTGAACAAAGTGTTCATCTCATGAAACGTTTCCTAACTGTGTCACTTATATAAGTAGGAAGGGATTGTTAGACAGATAACATCCCACAGTTCTACATGCTTCTTGAACCATCCATTTGCTCCCAAATAGAGCATTATTCCAATGAACACAAGAAACAGAAAAATTAAAGATTAAAACAGAGATTAATATTAATGGCTTTGAAAGATAGATTCAAAGTTGTAACATGCCATACAATAACCACTCGTTACACCTCTTACAACATAATATTTTGGAGCATGTATGATTTGTTTATGGAAAGCAGGGAAACACATTCTTAGTGGTTATTCTTGGTCAATAAGTCATGTTCAAGATAGCAGAGGTCTTTCTATGAGATGCCTGGCCACCATTAGTTTTTCTGGGCAGCAAGATCTTCTCTCTATGATCTGTCTATGGTGCACCCAAGCTCAGACCATTGGTTAAGGAAAGGTAAGGCTGCGAGGGGTCATTTCTGAGTCACTAAATCCAAACAGGAGGTAGCGAGGTTGTTCCCAACCAAACAGGAGATCAGTAGGTTACTAGGTTGTTTTTAGGGCCCAATTTGAATCATTTAGGGCATCACCTATAGGCGGCCTTCCTCCTGAGTGTATTTAGGGCTGCAGAAGATATCTCTTTCAGGAGTCTGTGATCACATGAAGCTTTGAAACCACTCCCCAACAATTACAGGCCTCCAATTACAAGCCAACAATTACTAAACATCCCAAGCAGGCCTCCAGAACCTATAGTTTGTTGACGTGATGTAGCAACAAGATCAAATCTCCAACCGCAGGTGAAATTTGGATCAAAAGGGGACTGTCATAATATCTAACCAGCCATTTGACCAGGTTAGGAGACTACTCCAACCGCAAATTGAAACTCCACTAGGAAAGGGTTGTCACAAGCTCTTCCTAACAACAAACAAGTTTGGAGGCAGCACAATTAGACAGTGAGCTGTTAATTAGTATATTACCAGCTAAACTTGGATAGTGCTAGTGTGGGTTACAGTTGGAATATTTATCTATTGAATATTGAAATTACAGTCAAAATTATATTGGTGGATTATTGGTTTTATAGGTCTACTGTTCCTTAGGCAGTTAGCCCTAACTTGTGGTGGTTTGCTGAAGAAACAAATGATTGTTAAATATCTCTTATATTATTAGTGAATTATATAGAAGGGTACTTACTGTTATATGAGTTGATAAATGTGCACTGCTGTTATGATTATTTTCATGATTGGAAAATCCTAGATAAGGATTGAACCCCAAGGCCAAAAATTACCTAGGGACATTGCATACTTCCATTAGAGAAACAGTGGATCATAAGCTATAACCAAAGATGTTGTACTGTCAAATCCATGAGAGGTTGGGGTAGGATGATGGCCCGCAAAAGGCAGAAAGGAGTTGCAGCAAGGTAAACTTTAGTAGGTGTGCATTGCTATTGAAGCGGATCTCCATAATGTTTCCCTATATGGTGAGGATGCATGGTAGGACATAATGGTTCAGAGGGAGGTGAAGCAGAGGGGAATATATTGCCAAGGGTGTCTGAGTTTGTTTCAGGCTGCAGTGGATTAATAAGGGATATGAGGGCTCAAAATTCTATTTTGACTTTTTGAAAATAAAAGTGGCAATGAACATGATCTTGGATTACTCCATGAAAATGGTTATTTTTTTGGCGCTCCAATTGACATTATGTTCAAATTGCAATTTCAAAATAATTTTCTTCTTATACTGTGATGGATCATGTAGTGGCTGCAAGAAATGCTTATTGTAGGGTCAATCTTCATAAGGTTTTTATTGGTCACTAGAGCAGGTTGAAGAACGATGACTTCTCAAAAGAGGAGGATTTTGCAGTACTTAGCTACATGAAGAATGGCAAGTCTCTGGGTATTGAATCTAGATGGAATTCTGTGTGAATTTTACAAGGCCATGAGCCATGATTAATGACAATTTTTGTCATTTGGAAAACACATTCCCAAAAAAGCAGCCACAAACACAATTGATGATTGACATCCAATTACATTGCTTAGTGTGGCACACAAGATCATGGCTAAAACAGAGACTCTAAGGATCTAGGAAATGCCGTGGAAGGTTGTCTAATGATAGCACAAGTTTTGTGTACAAACAAGTAATCTCAATACCATGTTTTCAACACGTAAAACCTTCAAAGGTGCAAAAAAACTAGCCAGCAACCCCTTTTCTTTGAAATTGCATTTGACAAAGCTTTTGATTGAGTGGATTGGAGTTTCATTATTCAGATGTTGACTCATGTGGAATTTGGACCTAGATGTGTGACTATGGAGAACACATTTTTCACTAATACATTAGCTTTTATATACCAAATAATGCTTAGATAAGTTTAGTTGATGATGCTCACGCTTGTTTAGACATAATCAACCTGGCATCAAGTGATGTGTTTAGTGAATAAAAAACCATTTTTTTCCTGGTGAGGTTGGACTCTCTTCCTAACTAGAATCCCTTAGCTTGGACATTTACCACACCCTGGATGGTTGTTAGATATTTGTGTATTCCCTTTAGTCTAGATCTTTTGCCAATATCCATGTAGAATTGGTAACTTCAGCAACTGCAAAGGAAAATTCCTGTTTAGCATCATCGAGAACTTCCCTATACGAGGAAGTTGACCATGGTTGCACAATCCTACTAGACTTGCAAATATATTATGTGTCTTGTTGGTTGCATAGCAAGGCCCGATATCAATAGTAGAGCAGATTTTGGGATTGTAACCATGGTCTCAATAAAACAAAAGGGTCTTCCATTGGCCCCTTGGGATGTGTTACTATCCCCAAGGATGTCAGGGGGATTGGTTTGATCAAGCTTCCCACTCAAGTGTCTATTTTGGCTACCATATGAGTGTCAAGGGGTCTAGAGGGTGATGCTCCATGGCAGGTTCTGTTTTGACCTGTAGGATGTCAACATGTGGGGAAAGTGCAGGGGGATTTTTCTTTGTGTGATATCATCTCCTTCATCCTCCCCCTCTTTATGATAGTAGCACTAGATAGGTACTTCCAAATAGATTTGAGTGTCTATACTCTAGACATGTGATTGGATGAAAAGGGAATTTCATCCAAGTGATATGTTTTGAAATCTGCAGTGCAGCAGAGTGTTCTGCAGCAAGGATCATTCCCAATAAGGTTGTACAACAAAATTTTGTAGATCATCCAACAACAATGGCACAATGTGTCCATACTCATCTTGAGAGAGAAACGCGAGTTGTGTGGAGGGTTCAAAAAAATAATGTGTGCTGCATTAGGGCCGCATGTGCTGTGCAAAGTGAGCAGAGCAGTCGCACATGCCACTTGAAGCAGTAAACTATTTCACGTGCTGTGGGCAGGGGTGTAAACAATCGCACAGGTGACAGAAAGGCTGCACTGCAAGTTGAGCAGATGGCAAGTCATGTGGTTTCTTAGGAGAATTTGGGTAGTACAACCTGCACAGGTGCCCAGAAAATTTCTATAGTTGTTGGAGATTGTAATTTTCCACAAAGGACGATGTTTCCAGTAAGGAAAACCTTGTACGATAAGATATTATTTAATGAACACCAAATTTTGATGTGCAGATTTTCTATGTATGAATGTGTGGGATTGGTGTACAATTTGCAACCGCTGATTTTATTTTATTTACTTGTTAAATCCCAATAGTGCTTTTTATTTAGTAAGCTGAAACTTTAAATAATCTACAACAAGTAAATTTATTAGAAACTAAATTTGCCAGTTGCTAGGTTTAAGAAAATTTAGCACACCAAATTCCAGGTCTCAAGCTCACTTATTTGAATTTCCTAGAGTAATTGGTTAGCATGGAAAGCAATTGTGGGCTTGGCTAGGTGGAACATGAAAGACAAATTGGGATCTGGCACGCAGTCCATTTGGAGTTGGAGATGCAGGGTGATTGCCTTCAATAATTGCGCCACCTTCATGCTCTCACATTCAACAAGAAAGGCATCCTCTTTTGGGGATACATGTGAGATGAAACTAATTGATATTAGATGAATTGGTAGTGCTTGTCTCGAGAGAATGACCTTCTCGGCACTAATAAATATTCAATTATGGAGTTGGTCAATACACAACAATATCTAATGAAAATAAACATTGGAATTTCAACTCCATTTTAGAAGGATTGGGAGTGGAGTTTTGGTAAGCCTTTGTAATAATATTGCTCTTCTCAACTATACTCAATATTGCATCAACAATATCCAATATCCCCCTAAGCTCAATGGAAATAAGTTTCCAGTGAATCATCCTATTGTTCGATATATTTAGTAGAAGCACTGCTTTCTCTTGTAACAACTCTAGTTTCTTCTTCTTTTGGCTGCACTGCATTATGGGATGTGGGTTTAATGCCAACTTTGCTCCCTCTTCTTAAAGATTTGGATCCACAACATATACACTTGGTAACATCTATTGTGCATGTTCTTGAGCCTTTTATGGACAATAGTAATCCTGCTGAAACCTCCTTTAGGGGTTTTGGAGCCTTGGACAACACCATAACACATTTGAAGTCTGCCATCTTGAGGAGAAAGGAAGTAGAGTGGAGAATCACAATCAGGTTCCAAGGGCAAGTCTCCTCTTAAAAATGCTGCTAGGTCAAAGGCAATGCAAACTTCTTAACCTGACACATTGGTTCCTTATCATAGAAGAATTATTATGAAGGCTTTGCCTTGGGCTCTATCTCTTGGCACATATGCTCCTGGAAATACTACCAAACTATAAGATTTGAAGAGTTCTTTGCCATTTTTCTTGTGAAATATATTCAAAAGATCAAAGGACTTTGGTGCTGGGGTCTTTTCACTTGTAACTATAGTCACAAGTGATCTTATTTACAAAGATCCAACTTGCTATTCTGCTCTAGATGTTGTTGGTCTGCCTAAAGTTTTTTTGGATTTAATCATGGTTGGTATCCTCCCTTCTGCAGATGCAGTAGATTGTATACCACAATGCTTCGATGCTTTGTGGCTTAATAACCTTAGATTTCAAGCTATTAATGATTGTGGTGCTCTAAGATATTTTGTGAATTTGTTTACATCAAAAGCCTAATTACGGGCTTTGGCAAGTGACACTCTTAGTTCTTTATCATCTACCTTGGATGAGATGATACGACACACTCCTTATTTGAGGGGGTATGGGGTGGATGTATTGATTGAAATATTAAATACTATTGCAAAACTAGGATTTGGTGCTGAAGTGTCTTCCCTGTTGCAAAAAATTGCCAGCTCTTATGTGCCTGTTCCCTTGGAGACTGATTTAGAACAACAAACAATTAGTTCAGTGGATGGAGTTGAATCATCGATGGCTACATTTGAGTTAGGGGTTGATACTTATGCTGAAAAATTTTCTTCAAACATGGAATTCTTTCTCCCAGATTGTATAAGCAATGCTACATGTCTCTTAGAGAATATTTTGCATAATATAGATACATGGGTGTTTATTGAGAAAAAGGGTATAGAGGCTATGCTTCAACTGTTTGATTTATGCCTCTTACCATTGTTATTTCAAGGTGGCCAGAATATTGTTGTTGCATTTAAGAAATTTTCATGACAACACTCATCTCCTCTTACAAGGGTTGTTTGTACTACTTTGAGAGAACACATGAAACTTGCAAATGAATTCATGGATTTGTAGGCTAGAACAAAGTTGGCAGATATTAAGGTAGCACAACACATATGAACTTTGAGATGAATTTCAATTCTAGATGGCATTTTATCCTTTTCAACACATTTACTGAAAAGCACAACAATAATTATGCCTGAAATTGGTTCTGGGGATGCAAACATATTGAAGCATGTAGGGATGGTGTACAAAGAAATAGTTTGGTATAAATCTCTTGTTAGTGATTCAAAAGTAGATGCGAATAAAGAGGTTGAAAAGGACCTGCAATTGAAAATTTGGCACCAAATGTAGCAGCTACAGAAGTTGGAAATGACATTAACACAGTTTCAGTTGTTCGACATGTGAACCCAATGTCTATGAAGAATGGGCTTGCTTCTCATTGGTCCATTGAACCCTAATATATTTTTGTTATAGAAACAAGACAAAAACATACCATGGTATCAAAGGGATTTCAAGAATGTGTCTTGGTCAGCTTGGGCGACATGCAAATGCATCAGAGGATGGCATTGGAGGCTCTGTAAGTGTAGGAGAAACATCTCAAGCCCAAAAAGTTAAAAGGATGTCATTTGATCTCTTGGACTTTGACAATATGAATAAGGTTGTGTCTACAATGTGATCATATTATGTGACTCTTGTGAAGGTTTTTGTAGTTCACAATCGACATCGTGATGGTATAGGATTGCTTAGTGCAGCAACGAAGAATGTAATACAACAATGGTGAATTATTTCTATGATCATGGTACAATTAAAAGTCTTTTTTACCACTTTTGAAGCAACAGTTCATTTACTCTGGATAGTACCATTATCTCATAGCAAGGAATGGAAACAGAAAATGACAAAGATATTGAAAATGGCAAGCAAGAGCATGCACCTTAGTAGTGGAAGAAGCTTTAGAAGTTCAAAAATCTTCAAAAAACTAAGTGACTAGATGCATATATACCTATGAGCGATATCGTATTCAATTTTTAAATACTGGGCTTTGAATAAAGACTTAAAGGGTTGTAAGGCATTGCATCTTATGGTGTTTTGATGTATTTGGCTTTCCAGAAGCTCTGACATATTTCAAGGTAAGTATTAGCCATTGTTTCATTGTGTCTCCAATTCATGACTGAGCTTTCAAAGTAAAAAAGCCCCTAACGTTGGTAAAGGAAGGACATTGATCCATATTTCTATTGTTAAGAGTGGGAATGGTGTTATTTCAATTTTCAATAGTGCCAGTCAAGGTCAAAAAGCAGAATATGTTGCAGGAGGTATTCTATACCATAGTGATTCTATTATACTCATATCTTAAAAAATTAAAGCATTTATTGGTACAGACTCTAACATTTCTGATGAAATAAAGGCACTAATTTTTTTGTTAATAGTAGCAGTAGAGGAGAGGTGACTGAATTCTAGGTCTTTGGGGCTTCCTTGGTTATCAATTGGTTGAATGGAGGTTTAGGATGGAAGAATTTTTTTTGCAACCCATTCTAGAGTAGTTGAAGACAATCAAGTCACAGTCCTTGAAGATATCATTCCATCATATTTCTAGATAATTTAAGTCAGAGGCTAATGAAATGTCTAAAGAAGGCTTGCTAATGACGCAAAACGATGGTTTAACATGGGAAAGTAGTTATGGTGTAAGACTCTAGGAAAGGTCATTGTAAGAACTAGGCCCATGACTTTATATATATATATATATATATATCACCTATAGATCTGAGTCAAGTATTTTCTTGTGCTTTCGTTCTTTAGTCCCTCAGGTCCATCTTATTTAGTATCATTTCAAACATTTGTACAAACTTTGTCAGTTGATAGGTACCCCAATAAGAAATTGAGCACAACAACATTAACACTTGCAGATTCAACATGTACGATTAGAAAAGTTCGCATGAGTCCTTCCTATTATCACTTTGTACTTATTTTGATGCATGAGAAATAAACGTTTACGTTGACCCTAAGTACCACCAATAGAACTACTGAATTTATACCAAATGAAAATACTTGAATTCTATTGATGGAAAAATAATTGCCTCTTTTATTATTCGAAGCATCCATTGTATCTATATACTATTCATAAACATTAAAATTTTAAAAATAGGAGTGAAAAAAAATCTTGCACAAAGTAATAATTAGATCATACTAGGAAGCCAAGAACCTTCAAATTATTAATGACACCATTGCGCAGAGATGCAAATATTGGGCATTTAACACATGCCTCAATCTTGATAGAATATAAAAATTTGAATGATTTGTTTCATGTAAATGTACTCCACATGCTATATTGTGATATGTGTATGCACATATTTTCTCAAGCTCCACACAGAAGAAGGTTTGAGAACTAAGGAAAAATATTTATGACGTTACTTGTTTACAAATTTGAGAAAGCCTCAAGGGTTACAATCAAAATCAAGAAATTTTGTTTCCTGGTGGAATGTGAGACATTCTTGGATTTGTATAGCGCTTCAATGCTTGTTTAGGATCTAGGTAAGTGTGAATGAATAAAATATTTATGTCATTGTTCTATATTGGATTCCCATTCTCTCTAAGTTATCAAAGGCAAGTTAAAACATGTTTAGACTAAGGGACAACATATTCCTTTGCCAAATTTTAACCTTACAGGGAAGTGCACTACACTTGTTTGATACTTCCACACATTTTGAGGGCATGTCAATAGAAATGTCAATGTTGTTGGATACATAGGCATTGGTTAGTTTTAGAAAAGTTCTCTTTGTCAAATATGTTGTTTTCATGAAGTAATATTTCCAACCAAGAGGATAAAGACTTGGCATGTCTAGGACATAGTGGTGTTATTTCTTGCCTGTATTTGTGATTTTTTAGTATTCCACCACTAATAAATTCATTATGTAGTTGTCTGTTTAGTAGTATATTACAACAATGACTTGTTAAAGGAAAATGATTCTAGTTTGTTTGAACATCATAAACTGTAAGGAAATCTAGCTTTGAATTAGAAAAATGGAATATATTTTGAAAAATATGTTTTTTGATCAAATATAGGCCAGTTCTCTAATCATTAAAAAAACAATCATGAAAATAAACAATGATTTTGGACACGATGAATTACAAAACTCTCCAGCTCAAAAACAAGTTAGCATATTCAGTTTTGTCTGTGTTAGAGAAAAATGAATGAGTAACATCAAGTTTGCTTTGAATATTTATAGAATCATATTAGAGATTCTAAATGGAAATTGCGTGTGCTAATCTTTCTCAATTAATTACAGGGAAAACAAGGAGAATACATAATTTGTTGGCTTATGGGAATTGGATTCCTTTTCCCTTGGAATAGTACGTTGATAATTGAAGATTACTATATTGAAGCTATATTCCTGGTTAGTATCACAATTTACAAAGCCTTGTCTTATTCTGTTTTAGTTTCTTGTTGGTAATATTGTGTCAGCAATACTTTGCTGCACCCATTAGATTTCTACTTACCAATTTTATTGTTGAAGTGTCACTACTTAGAGATAACTAGAGGAAATTATACAACTACAAAAGTGGAGCATGAGACATTCTTATTAGAAATTGCTAGCTTTGTTGTGTTTATTTGTGAAATTTTAATTGCTTTGTTTATACAGGTCATCTGGCCACATAGTGGCCACTATTTCCCAACTAAAGAAAACTTGTTCGAGTTTCTTGCTTTTATGGGGAAAAATGACATTAGCAATATTGCTTATGTTGAGGTATATATCGTATAAATCCTTTATAGTCTACTTTAGTTTATATTCCAGTGTTCATCGACTTTCATGTCTTATACTTTGCATTGTAAATTTTTTTGTTTTCTTTTTTGCAGAAAATGGACTCAGTATTGATGGTAAGAAGCAATGATTGAAGAAAGATGGGAACAATAACACTAGAGTGACAAAGAGAGAGAAGTGTATTGGTCTAGTGGTACTCGTAGAGCCAATATCTCGCATAAGACACACATATAAAGACTGATGGTGAAGTTTTCAGAGTTCGTGAATTCACTTGCAATTCCTTGGCAAGATAATGATAATGCTTTGAAATGATCAACAATATTTTATCTGTAAATTGTACTCCAACCAATATTAAGTTGGAAATTCATATTGTAATACTTGACATTTTATATAATATAATTTATGTGGTTGGAATTATTTATAGTTCCACTTGATATTACTTGGTATTGTAATTAACATATGTAACTTTGGGTTTTCATATTAGATGAACATGTAATTTGTATGACATTTTTTTAAATTTAGTTGCAAATTCATACTAGTTAATATTTGTTGATTAATAATGAACACATAAAATCAATCTAAAACTCTTAAAATAGTAGTTTATATTGATTAATGATAAATACAAATAAAATGAATATACGATTAAATTAGTCATTCATAATGATTACTAGTGAAAGTAAATGAAATAAATATAAACTACTAAATTAGTCGTTTATATAATGAATAAATGACTACTGCAAATGATAAATTTGTGACCACAAATGATGACTAAATTTTGCATATATACGACTATTAGTAGCAAATTTACAGTATCTTATAACACGACTAAAATTTAGTCATATTTCTTCAGTCATTAATTGATTTCAAACGATGACTAAAATTTGCATATATATGACTATTAGTAGCTAATTTGCAGTATCTTATAACACTACCAAAATTTTGGTCATATTTCTTTGGTCATTAATTGGTTTTGTCGGGTGATCGTATAGTAATATATTTTGTTGTATATTTGGTCATTAATTGTGAGAATTAATGAGAAAATTAAAGATTAAATCAATGACCAAATCAATGGCCAGATTAATGACCAAACCAACGACTAAATTAATGATAAAATCAATGACTAAATTAATGACCAAATTAACGACCAAATATACAACTAAACAACAAAATTGAGATAACCAATTAATGACTAAGCTAAAAACGACTAAAAGTTGGTCGCGTTATAAGATACTATAAATTAGCTACTATTGGTCATCGACCAAAAATTAGTCGTTTATATGCAAATTTTAGTCGTTTTTTTAGTAACTAATTAGTCGTTTTGTACTAGTGATGTTAATATTCATTTCTAGATCTCGTTTCTGTTACAGTTAGTATCCTTTCCATTTTATTACACAGTTATCGCCATCTGATTATTTACCTCTGTGAATCACTTTAGAATCCAACCCCCTTTACAGCAAGCTGTCTTAAAATTGTCGGATACGTTTTTATATCAAATTTCATACTCTGCCATTACAATATTACTTTTTCTGTGCTGAAGTTTGAGAGTCTCTGTTCCATTTTAACCAAACCTTCCTATTTAATATATGATAGCATGAGAGCCCCTTTCTTAACAACCTCTACAAGTGGAACTATATGCTCCTTGCTAATTAAGATGTCCTAGGCACTGGTATTTATACAAATCAAGGCTGCCTCTAGGACCGACAACATATTTCTGGCGCCGTTGCCTGGGATATGAATTTGAGAAAAGATAAATCCCCGGGCCTCGAAAAAATCGTTATTCACTCTTCAGAACAGGTGAGCAAGAAGAGTTGAGAGTTGTAGATTCCTCACCTTAGCGACTCCACTGTCAATTATAAGCTGAACCTATTTGTAGTCCTGGCTTCCTGAAAGCCACATTTGAGGTCAGATACATCTCAGTTGAAGACACCTTCGGTGTCTGACCCAGAGAAGATTTTACATAAGAGGGGTTGGAGGGAAAGATAGTCAGTTCATACAGAGATCCCTAGATTTTCTTTGGAAGATTCTCCATCCTCCTCTTCCCAAATAGCCCAAGATCAAGGCCCTGATTCCACTGTGGGAAACCTTGATTACTTTGCAGCTAATCCTTCCTTGGGAAACATTCAAGTTAAAGATGAAGCTGAATCAGTAGATACCACCAGCTTCTTTCTTCATCCCACTCCTGAAGTTGAAGAAGTAAAAGAAGTCACATAAGTGTTTCCTGTTAACAGACCAAATTTCCCATCAGCACCTCAAGTCTCTATTCAATACATACCAATTTTTATACATACTTCGCTTCCACCACCTCCTCTCACTCATCAGATTCTCCCACCACCTCCACAACCCCCGACGGCTGTCCCGGGCTTCTTGCTAAACAAATATGCCCCCCTGGCATTAACTCAGGTCTTAAATGATATGCCTCAAGACTATCTGAAAGTCTTGCCTCATTTCAATGGGGAAAATGAGATTGAAGCTCAGAAAAATCTTGAAGTCTTCTGTGCCTTTGCAGAAAACTTTAACGTTGAACATCTAGATGTGGTCTTGAGACTTTTTGTCCAATCCCTAGATGGAGAAGCTAGAAAATGGTTCAAAACTTTGGGAGACCATTCCATCACTAATTGGGAGGAGATGGAAAATTCCTTTCTCAAAAAATGGGGAGAGAAAAAGGACCATGGGTACTGTCTCACCAAGTTCAATGCACTTATAAAAATACATTATGAGGGAATGCCAGAGTTTATTAAGAGGTTCAACAAATTATACTCAAGCCTTCCAGCTGAAATGAAACCTCATCAGACTGCTGCTAAAGTGGTGTTCGTAGCAACTTTTGATTCAAAATTTGGGTTCTCTCTAAGAGAAAGGAAGTCTGCCACCCTAGATGATGCCCAAAATAATGCACTAGAGTTGGAGGCTAATTTCACCTCCATAGGAAAATCAAAGGGGAGATCAGATCAAGATGCTAGAAGAAGAGGAAAAGAAGAGGTATCTACATCTGGCCAAGACAGAGAGACAACTGAAAATAAAATTGAAGAGATGAATAAAATGACTAAAAATATTTCAAGCAAGCTGGTGAAGCTTGAGCTCGAAGCCAAGAATTCATCCTCTAAAACATTCCAGAATGCTTCGAACAGGGGTTACAATCCACAGTATAGAAAGCCACCCCTGCAAATACTGCAAAGAGAGTGGAAGGAACAGCAAGACCAGGTACCACACCCACTATACCTGGAAGGTCAAATGGATGGTCCTACTGAAGACACTACTTATGAGCAAGATGACCCATATCTTGCTTATTCGAATAGTGATGAAGTCGAGTGTCCTTTGCAATAAGGTGATGGAATGGCATTTCCATTACAAGAAGAAGAAGAAAAGGCTAGAGTCACTGAAGATCCAGAGATCGAAGACTACTGCAAGCAGTTCGTTGACTTCATGCAAGCGCGGTTCAATAGAAAATATGATCTCAGATCTTCTAGAAAAAGAACCCGTACACAAGATTAGGAGGAAGAGGCGCCTAAAAAAGAAACAACTGTGCAGAAGGAGACAACGGTACAGAAGGTTGCAGATAAAGGTAAGAGGCCTCTAAACGATCCTTTACATTCTAATGATCAAGTTCCTTCTTCTTCAAAGTTAACCACTCCTCCTAATACTAAGTCCGTGTTGAAATAATTCAAACCCTTAGCTGAAAATAAAGAGTCAAAAGAAAATGCAATAGAGAAATCTTCCTCTGTCTTTAATCTGCAAAAATAACTTGAGAAAGTCAAGATCCCAGTCCCAATGATGGAACTATTGAAGAAAACAACCTATCAGTCCCAGGTCTCCTCTTTTATGCTTCCCTCAGAAACAGCCCCCATCCCAGATAGTCTGAACCTCCAGGAAGAGAGGCCCATGGTCGTGTTTGGCCCCCATGTTGAAGAATTATATGCCTCGACCCCTCCTTTCTATGTGTCATTAGTGATCCATGATTTGTTATTGCATAACTATATGTTGGATTTGGGAGCATCCCATAATCTATTACCCTTGTTAGTAATGGAACAACTGGGACTAAAAATCACTCATCCATACAAATACCTTTATTCTTTTGATTCCAAAAGGGTCAAGTGTCTCGGGATGATCAAGGACTTGGTAGTCAATTTGGCCCAAATCCCAGCCAAGAGTGTGGTGATGGATATAGTGGTGGCTGATATCCCAGCTCGTTTTGGGATGCTATTATCAAGGTCTCGGGGAACCAAAATTGGAGGGTCAATAAAACTGGATCTGACTTATGCCACTATACTTGTATTTGGAGGGCAAGAAAGGAGGTTGTATAGGGAGACGAGGTTTGTAAAAATGGTTACTAAGGCTGATAACTCTATTAATTCACCAGTGTATAGTAAAGAAGGAGAGTTCTCATGTCTAATGTTGGAGGAAGACCAAGACTATGCACAAGAGCCGTCATTCTGTCAGATTAAGACAGAACAATCCTCAGAAAATCAAGAAGCCGGAGTTTGGACGCTACACTTTGATGGATCTAATTCTAGAGAAGGGAATGGAGCTGGGGTGCTATTGATTTCTCCCACAGGAAAATGGGTTCCGTTATATTTCAAATTAGAATATGAAGCTACGAACAACATAGCTGAATACGAAGCACTGCTCTTGGTGTTGCAAACAACCAGAAGCATGAACATTCAGAGCCTAAAAGTTCTGGGAGATTCGGAACTAGTAGTGAGGCAAGCGAAAAATTAGTGCCAAGCTAAACACTTGTGGCTGAGGGCCTATAGGAACGAGGTATGGGACCTGGTGGAAATTTTTTTCTTGGCATTTAACATTCAGTTTATGCCCAAAGAACAGAACAAAATGGAAGATTCTCTTTCTATGGCTGCTAATACCTTTCGACCACATCAAAACCCTCTCTTAAGATACAAAATTGAAGTTCATTATCGACCTTCAATTCCTAATAATGTCAAACACTGGCAAGTGTTTGAGGATGAAGATCAAGTAAAGAGGTTCATGGAAACTATGGGAGAATTCTCCAATATGGAGATAGATGCTTTTGAAGAAGAAACTGAAGATCTTTCACAAAACAAATGGGAAGAAAAGGTGGCTGGTCATAAAGTGCTGCAACTAAAGGGAAATGTTATACCTAGAGGGCTAGTCCCCCTAGAGAGATTGTTCGACAAGAATGAAATCCATTTACAACCTAGTAAAGTAACTGAAGAAAATCAGGTCTTTGATGTGAACCTCGGTACCGAAGCTGATCCCAAAATTGTGAAGTTGTCCAAGAAGGTTTCTGAAGAATATAAAGAGCACTACCGGAAACTATTCCAAACATACAAGGATGTTTTTGCATGGTCTTATCAAGACCTGAAGACTTTCGATATCGACATCATGCAACATAAATTCCTCTAAAAGGAGATGTGAAGCTGCATAAACAGAAGCTCAAACAGATTAACCCCCTGCTACTTCCTTCCATAGAGAAGGAAATCAAGAAGCTATTAAAGGCAAAGATCATCATGCCGCTAAGATACTCTGAGTGGGTGGCCAATCTGGTCCCATTCTGGAAAAATAATGGAGAGATAAGGTTGGGTGTTGACTTTCGGAATTTAAACTGAGCATCCTTAAAAGATAACTACCCGTTGCCTAAAATGGATAATATTTTACAAAAGGTAGTGGGAGCTTCACAGATGTCCATGATGGACAGTTTTTCTGGATACAATCAGGTGGATGTACTTACAGAGGATCAAAAGAATACTGCCTTCACCACACCCTGAGGTATACTTATGTATGCATGGATGCCCTTTGGATTGATCAATGCAGGGGCCACTTTCCAGAGGGAAATGGATATTGCTTTTGTTGGGGAGCAAGATAAATTTGTAGTGGTCTACCTCGATGATATCATTGTGTTCTCAAAGGATGATGCAGAGCATATTGATCACTTGCGTAGGACCTTTGAGAAGTGCTGAAGGTATGGTTTCTCTCTAAACCCTCAAAAATCACTGTTTTCATTAGAGGAGGGTAAGTTGTTGGGACACATTGTGACAAAGGATGGGGTGAAAATTGATCCTAAAAGGTTAGAGGTTATAAACGGCATATCTTTCCCCATAAGAAAGAAGTTCAGGTGTTCCTTGGGCGCATTAATTTTCTGAGAAGGTTCATCCCAAACTATGCAGAGATAATTCGGCATATAACTGACATGCTCAAGAAAAATAACGAGGTAAAATGGTCTCTTGAGTCATGAGAGGCCTTTAACAGAATTAAAAACGCTTTTGCTGAAGCTCCAGTGTTGGCTGGTCTAGATTATGCTAAGCCTTTCATGATTTTTTCATTTGCATCACCTCATATAGTGGTAGGAGTTTTATTGCAAAAGAATGAGAAGGGGTACGAGCAACCTATTGCCTTCTTCAGCCAGGTGCTCCGTGATGCTGATTTGAAATACAACATCCTAGAAAAGCAAGCCTATGCCTTGGTGAAGTCCCTCAAGGCATTTCGGATGTATTTTCTGTAGTCTTCCATCACTGCATTTGTGCCTACAGTAGCCGTAAAGGATATCCTGATCCAAGGATACAGTGAGGGAAAAAGGGGAAAATGGATTGCGAAGATACAAGAATATGAGCTGGAAATACACCCCACCAAGTTAATCAAAGGACAGGGGTTAGCTAAGATCCTGTCAGAGTCGAATTGCCAGGCTCTGGGCATAAATCTTTCTATGATAGCAAATGAGGAGTCTGAAAAGATAGATGAACGGTGTGGGATAGAATCGTCTACTCAGAAGACTCATATGAATTATCTCCTCAGTATGTGGTATAAGGAGATCGTTGAATATCTTCTGACTCTCAGATGCCCCCCAAGCTGTGACAAAGCAAAATACAGAACACTGAGGTTGAAGTCACAGAAATTCGTTGTTGCCAATGGTCGGTTGTACTGGCGAGACCCTTCTGGCATCCTGCTCCTGTGCCTTACAGAGAATGAAGTGGAGGAAATAGTGGCAGAGTTTCACAAAGGCATCTGTGGAGGTCACTATAGCTGGAGAGCTACCGCCCATAAAATTTTGAAAGCTGGTTTCTTCTAGCCCAAACTCTTTGGAGATGTCTTTGCCTAGGTTAGAGCCTGTGATAAGTGTCAAAAATACGCAGAAAGGCAGAATTTTTCACCCCTACCCATGATCCCTGTACATATAGATGAACCATTCTAGCAATGAAGGATTGACTTTATTGGTGAAATTCACCCTGCATCAAGTGGACAGCATAAATGGATATTAACCGCCACAGAATATTTCACCAAATGGGTGGAGGCTATACCAGCAAGGAATGAAACAGATATAGTACTAGTGATAAAGTTTATGGAAGAGAACATTATATCCAGATTCGGCTGCCTTGCCAAGATTGTTACTGACAATGCCCAGGACTTTAAATCTGCTAAGTTTGTCAGCTTCTGTTAGCAATATAGCATTGCATTGGGACATTCCACTGCCTACTACCCACAGGGAAATGGCTTAGTAGAGTCTTCAAATAAAACTATGGAGAGAGCACTGAAGAAAGCCATTAATGAAAATTAGAAAAATTGGGATTCCCAGCTAAATTTCACCTTATGGGAAAACAGAATCACCAGCAAGAGATCAACGGGGAAATCTCCATATGAATTGGTGTATGGTATAGCAGCAGTCTTTCCTATAAAATTGGCTCTACCAATAGCAAGGTTCATGCAAGAAAGCCAAGAAGAGCCGAATGATATTACCAAGAGGATGAACCAGCTGGTAGAACTAGAGGAAACCCGAAATCAGGTAAATCAGAAGTTGACTGAATATCAAGAGAAAATGAAGGACCTATTTGATCAACATGCCAAAGACAAAAAGATGTAGGTCGAGGATTTAGTTCTCATATGGGATATACGAAGAGCAAAGAAGGGGAAGCATGGTAAATTCGATCCATTATGGTTCGGTCCCTTCAAAATTGTTGAACAAGGAGGAAACAACACCTTCAAACTGGAGAATTTGCAGGGCAACTTGCTTGACGTCCCCGTAAATGGTCAATTCCTAAAACCCTTCTTCCGGTTTTGAAACAGGGTGAGAGGGCCTGATGTATTATATTGTACATTAGTTAGCCTATTTTATCTTTATTTTTAATGACATTTGTTGTGAAGAATCATCAAGAAAAAAGAAAGGTGCAGAGGAGCCGTGTCTACACAAAAGGGTTAACAAGTGGTCTGCAAAGTTCTCGACATGTTCGAGGATGAACGTGTTGTCCCCAGGTGGAGCCAATGTTGATTATATCATCCACCCTTTAATTTTGTTTGAGAAAAATCATAAGGGTAGATTACCCGAATGCATTTAAATGGCTAAGGTTTGAAATATTGTGAAGGGGAAATACGATTAATTGAGCCATATATCAAAAAGGGACAAGCACACTTTGCAATAAAGAGGAAGTATGTCTAAGGTTCTAACCGAAATAGCAAAGGTTTCAAAGGCGCAAAGAAATAAATATAAGGCGGGGCTCGCATATACTCTATACACACATAGAAAGGAGTTTGCAAGCACAATTCCGGGGGGGTCACAGACAAGAGGGATAAGGCGGAGCCTTCCCCCCTCAGAATCCTGATGACGTGTTAAGGAGCATGACACGAGGCGAGTGCTTTATGGAGAAAATGGCATGGGCTTTAGAGTTGTTACGGAAATTTCCTTGCGTCCTTAGCGGGCTGGGTCCCAAGGTACAACTGTTACCACGATCTAACAGTAAGGTAAAGTCCTAGGACAGCTGGTACTAAGGCCAGTACCGGTATTTAACTCGACACGTGGTATTCACCTAACAAAAGTCTAACACCCAATCCCTTTATGCCGCGTGTCTCATAGTCAGCGTCCTTATGACATCATCCCTACTCGTTTTACCCCACCATCTTTTCCCAAGCTGCCTCGAGCCTGTATAACTATATTCTGTGTTTTACTGTGGTAAAATACTCTCGGTTTTCGACTACTATATAAGCAAAAGTGAGCGCCCACCCACGCTATACTACAGCCGTTACCAGTGTACGAGGCCCATTTGAAAGAGGTAATGAATCAAACCAATATACCTTCTGAGAAATCTACTCAGCTCAAACCTAAAACTATAGTTTCAATTCTTGGTAAAGAGTTTGCACTCCTGCACCAAGTCAAATATAAAATTCCTGTTGATGAAAACTATTATGAACTTACCGAAGCCTACATCAAGGCAGAAGGTTTTGCTGCGATGCCTGAACTTGCATTAGACACCTGGCAGAGGTGCAAAAATTATGCCATCCTGTTAGCCAGCTCTTCCGCAAATGTCTCGCAGCTTGCTTCAGCCACTGCATTGACCCCTTCTCACCAGTGAAGATTGTCAAATCATGATTCGGCCCCTGTGGCCTTTAGCTTTATTTTTAATTTCTACTTTCAAGTTCCGAGTGAAATTCATATTTCACTCTTGCATTTACTTTATGTTAGAACAGTTTTAATATTTTATTTTGAAACGGCCATGAGCCTGATTGTAAATGATGAGAAGCGTTCTACCTCATCATGAATTTTGTTATTTTGATTAGGATTGGAAACTGCTCACTAGCACGTGGAGAAGATATTTTCCCAAAATATCTTCCCGCGTATGTTCTTAGAGGATTCTATAAAAGAAATAATCTAAGATAGAGAAAAGGTTCCAGGTTTTCTAAAGAACAGACTAAGAAAGAACTTTGTATGCATTTTGTTGAGATTTTGATATTAATCATTGGGTTTCGGTGATAAGGAGTTTCATCTCTATTGGGGATTTTGATCTGAATACTTCACAGTTTGTAACTCTCACTTGTGTTTTGTAGCTTAAATTTTCATCTCATTCCTGTCCATATTTCCTATATCTGTGTTCTGGAATGTGAGTGCTCACAAGTTTAGGTGTGAATTTATCATTGTTGATACTCATTCTAACTCATGTCTAGTGCTTTAAATATGGCTCAGGAAATATATGTTGTTTCATCTTTCACTTCTACCATAATTCTTCTGGTATTAGCAGCAATGAAATGTTATCTTTAAAATTATTCTCATGTATGGATTCTTGTCACTACATAAGCCCAATACATGTTAATATTCATTTCTAGATCTCGTTTCTGTTACAGTTAGTATCCTTTCCATTTTCTTCCACAGTTATCGCCATCTGATTATTTACATCTGTGAATCACTTTAGAATCCAGCCCCCTTTACAACAAGCTGTCTTAAAATTGTCGGATACGTTTTTATATCAAAGTTCACACTCTGCCATTACAATATTACTTTTTCTGTGCTGAAGTTTGAGAGTCTCGGTTCCATTTTAACCAAACCTTCCTGTTTAATATATGATAGCATGAGAGCCCCTTTCTTAACAACCTCTACAAGTGGAACTATATGCTCCTTGCTAGTTAAGATGTCCTAGGCACTGGTCTTTATAAAACTCAAGGCTGTCTCTAGGAGCGACAACACTAGATTTCGTCTTTGTTTTAACCCCTGAGCCCAAGTCACTTCCCAGAACTTCCCGTAAATTCAGAAGAGGATATATAACATTAAAACAAATACATGTAATCAATCACATCATCAAGAACTCATCTAACCCCAACCAGCCATGCCATGCATTTCGTCAAACATGTCGCAAACATTCTATCTACAGGTGTAAACATCATAAATAAACATAGGGGTCTAATACTTATCTGAGAATCGCTAAGAAGCATTTCTCCATTACATCAGAAGATGCAATATAATCTATTTGACCATAGATACATTTTATATTTATTTATAGGAAAAAACATAAATAGAACCATACATCATCACTGATAAAATACAATCTCATAACCAACATAATCAACAGAAATACCATGTATATAACATCAATGAAATCCAAAAAATAACCAGTACATTTTCATACCAAATACCAAAGGAATGAGTTCTTCAATTTTGAATGTAAAAACCAACCGGAGATGGGACGTCCACGTTCCACCCGACCATATATTGGTTGAGCCAAATCTCTCTTTATCCAATCACCCCCATTCTATATTCCAAGCATGAATGTGGGACTCAAACCAAAAACAAACTAGGGCATCCCGAGGCTAAACCACCTCACCCTCACCAATCATAAACCAGGTGTCACTATGAGCTACACCCGATCACTAGGCCAACACATGCATGGATATCACTAGATTCTCTCTGCCTAAAACGTGGCGAATTTTCTTGTCTCCTAGTCTCTCGGGCTTTACCACAACCCACAATCCAAATAAGGGATCACTAGGCCCTAAACTGAGACATACTATCCAGGATTTACCGCAATCCCAAACCCGAGATTCCTAGGCCTAAATGGAGAGAAAACCACCTCTAGGATTTATTGTATATACTGCCATTAACTGCTCGAGGATTGTTAGGCCTACTGAGGAAACACACTATTTGACTTTACTGCAACCCACAATCAAGTTTAGGGGTTACTAGGCCATGTGTTATATCAACTGGGAGATTCACCCCACTCAGATTCAAATCCATACAGTAATCCAACTAAACCGAAACATGAGAACTCCACAAAACCATGGCTATTCGAAAATGGAAAGGCTAGGCTGAAAACATTGTCACACCTAGCAAAACCTATGCCAAGACCACAAGAAACCACATGCAATACCATGCATGCAAAATCTAGCAAGGAAAATACACATAAAAATCGGTACCTTCCAATAATCCTATTGTAGATGCTTGATTCCTACTCCTCCTTGCTTGCTTCCTCTTTTTTCCTACTTTCTTTCCTTTCTTGCTCCAAATCCAAAATTCTCCCAAAAATATAAGTGTCCAAGAGTGAGAGAGATAGAGAGAATAATGAGAGAGCTCCAAAAAAATGCATTGGCCAAGGTACCAACTGATCCTCAAAAGCCTTTTTATGGAAGAGGCCTCTATTTTCTTCATTTTCCATTATTCTCCTTCAATTTCCTCCTCACATGAAACCTATGACCTATTATCTCCCTTTTCTCCTAATCTCCATTATTTTAATAAATAAATGTGCCATAAATGCCATTTTTCCTTTCCAAATCCTTTGTCTTTGCGTTTTCCAATTTCCTTATCCATAATAAACCAAATCAACACCCCAAAAGATGTTTTTCCAACATTTAGCTTGGAATAAGTTTCCTATCAACCATGGTTATTATTTTTAACATTTATTACATGGAATTTTCACCAAGGTTATTACATGAAACCCATTCTATAAGAGGAACAAGGTAGATAAAGTCATTTTTTTACCTTAGGCATAAGAACATCCTCCTTCCTAGGATTGATTGGTCAATGCTTCTAGAAAATGGGTTAAAATTTCTCATAAGTCCTAATCTCATGTTGAACGATGTTGGGATAAATAGAAGGAATCTCCTCATAAGAGTAAGCAAAAACATTGTGAAACTCTTTAAAAGGATCAATATATATCGTAATATCATCAAAAAAAAAATCCACCCCTATGAAGATGTTTTCTATAGCATTGGGATTACATGAAATGTTCACCAACATAGTATTGGAGACGCTTTTCATGTTTCCTTCAGAGAGATATAATAGGGAGCCAAAGAGTTCAAGGGCTGGTGAGAATTTATTAATGAAGTCAAACAAGACAAATTTGATTCAACCCTATGCAAGTCTTGGAGAAAATATGACTCATGATGCAAATCATCCCATGGTGTCTCTATATTAGTCATTACTTCTAAGATGGTCTCATTAAATGGAAAAAAAAAAAATCGAGGCAATCCTTATACAGAGTTGAGTCAGTTTCCTAAAGGGGTACCATACCAAAATCCAAATCCTCTACCTAAAAAGGGATTGGACTAAATTTTGTAGTGTAATTGATGACATCTTGATAAAAAATAACAGTTGTAGAAAATGGAATAGGAATTCCTGCGAATTATATTTCTTTAATTGTGGAAAAAGGGGAAGGAAAAATCCAAGGGCCCTCACAAAATTATTGGTACAAAAAGACTAGTTTCAAGGGACCAACGTGGAGGATGTAGAAATAGTGTTAATATACGCATCTGAGGGATGGAAATAAAAATTTCCCATTAAATATGAACACATTCCAACCTCCAAGTTCTCTAAATTATTCTAGGAATTTTCTACCAATGGGACGGTGGAATCTAGCATAGAACTTGGGTCAGCGTGGCTATAAGGCATTTGATACATAGTAGAAATATTCCCTTCATGAGGGAAGTGTAATATGTAAAAAGGAGTCGATACAACATCTTGCATCACATATACCCAATTGGGCCCAAACAAAAGATTGTAGTCAATTTTTGCATCGACTACTTCCACTTCCATGTTGGAATTCTTCCCACATAACTTGAAAGGAAAGGCATGAATTATCCCATTACGCCTATGTGTATGATTATAGAAAGGAAAATAATAGCCATGATTTTGACTAGCAATATGTTACAAAGGGATATTCACGGGAAATATTGGATTAAATTAAAATCTTGAGCTCTTGAGTTAAATCAAGGGAAACCTCCACTAATAAAATCCCTTATGTTATGTGAATTTTTCATCCTTATTGAAACCTCTATTTTCCTCAGCTTCCATGAGAAGAATTACTGTCACTAAGTTCACTGATGTTGACTCCATATCCCAATGGTAGCAATCCTTTCATTTTTCAACCTCAAATCAAGAAAAACCAAGTCACAGTTCATAGAGTTAGCCATCTAATAGTATTTCTATTGAAAATCATAAATCCCCTTTGAGAGAGCCCTCTCAAAATGAAGAGGCTAATCTTCAGTTAAAAGTGGTTTGAAAGATTTACATTAAGTTGATTGATGAGCAGCCTATCAGGATCAATTTGGTGACAACACCCTTGTTCTTTAAGTTCCTCCTATGATGGTGATCCCTCTAGAGGAGGGTTGAATTCCAAAGTGTTTGGTTTAATTAGCTCAAAATAAATAGTAGTATCTAGCCTATGCCCTTAGGGTGAAGGCTTAACACTCATAGGAGGAAACTCACAAATCCTACTAGATCGATGAACCAACCTCTCAACCACTTTTGAAAAATAAAAATCTAAAAATACAAGACACTCTAAGAAAATATGGGAACACATAATGCTCAACTATAAAAGTCATGATGATAACAAGCAAGAAAACAAATTTCAATTATCTCTTCTCCGATTGATTAGGAATATACTCCAAAATACAATAAAGAGGTTAGGTGCCTTCGAAAGGAAAGCTTGGGATGTTGAGGACCCAAGTCTTACCAACAATGATGTTGGAAACAATTATGTTTACCTCCAAAAAATGGCCATTACCAGTGCAAGTACCCTCATTTTGTGTGGAACCCTCCAGGAGCACTAAAATAGTGATACAATTTATGTCTCAGGTATCGTAGGTGTTACCCCCTATAGTCACTTAGACGTTTGCTAGGGTAGGAAACTAAGCTACTAGTTCGTAATCAGAAATTGAGGGGGAGAATCATGGGAAGGTGTTTAGACAAGTAGGATGTGGGGTTTCTCAATTTTTTTATCCACACATCATGTAGTGCTTAACTCTTCTATTAGAGGAGCTTCCACAACAAAATATATGAGACTAGACTTTATCACTCATTAATCAACTTCTAAGTTTTAGTTTAGGAGGTCTTGGAGAGTTTACTCTCCACAGCTACTCCAAGGCCATTAAAATACTAGACTAGTTGGTGTGCTAACATAAAGTAAAAAAGTCTAGATGATTTTATTAGGCATTCATTTTACTTGTTTTTTATTAGGTGAGGATTATGGAAGTGCAACTAATAATATTTCAACCTGATGCAAAGGAAATCAAATAACAAAATCTGGCTACATGAAATGTAGTTCTCTTTCTTCGATGAAAAGCTTGATTTCAATGAGGGTTCTATGAAGTACAATGTAATATTTTTCTATTTCCCTTTTAAACACAAAAATAAAAATCTTCGCACAACTTTTCAAGATTCAAAAAATCATTGACTAGTCCACACGATGCAATATTCAAACTACCCTAATGTAATTAAGCATAAACTAGGATGCTAAGATTACACTCATAAATGTCAATGCAATAAAAGAAAGAAAAAACATCGAACAAAAAACAAGATGTAAAAGTTACAAGTGCAAACAAGAAACTACAAACTACCAAAATTAACACACAAAGATAGAAATACACTATTAATTCCTTATGGCGGTGGGAAAGCTAATTCAAATTTTTGTCTTGATTTCAAACAAAAAAACAATGAACTAAGAAAGAATGAAAAAGATCACAACAATTTCTCGTTATTTTTTCAGTAAGCAAAACAAAATTTAAGAAAAACAAAAGACACAAAAACCTAAAGATTTGTGGCCATGGACACACCAAGTAGGAAATGATCAAAATAAACCAAATATAAAAAAGCAAACAAATAAGTCAAATGATATAGATATAGCCTAGAATAATAAAAAACTTGAAATAAATGTCAAAGAAAGGGATCCTAACCCAAAATGCTTGTCAATCCAAAAGACTTTATCTCATATCAAATTTCCTTCACATCAAAAAATACAAGAAATAACAAATAATTCAAGAAACACTACAATTCCCAGACATTATCTCATAGTTAAACAATTAAGAGGAATCATAACAATCTTTACCAAACCACCTGGGCATATAAGAAGGTGGAAATTTTCCACCTTCATGGGAATGTGCAACTACTGGAAAAGAAAATCACATACATACATGACTATCACTATATCAAAACACTTATATATGTGATTGTTCTCGGGAAAGATAGATGCAAAAAGAGACTAAGAGACTTAGGGAAAAAACAAAGAACTCATAAAATACCTAGATTAAGCACACAACCCTTAGGAAAGAAAATTAGTGAGTTGTTTTCTAGTGGATTCGACAACTCTGTTATAGGATAAAATCCTTGAGCCTAAAGTTGATAGCCCCAATAGAGTGGAAGTAGTAAGGAAATAAAGAAAAGCAAAATAATAATACAATATGATTTGAATTGATAAAGAGAGGTTTAGGAACTAACAATTGGTTCCTATGTTTGATGCATATCCAAAAGAACCAAACCCTTGCTCTCACTTATGATGCACATACCTGCAACATGATTAAAAAGCAAAAGAGAATAATAGAAATATCAAAGCATGAATATATATATATATATGTTATTTCAACAACAATCCAATTACATAATTTTTTTGTAACAATAATGAGAACCTCTGGAAAATTAGTAACTTCAAAATATTAATTGCCACTATTACACTAGATACAACTATTCACAAATTCCACTAACAAGTTGGTTACAACATGTCTCTAGAGACTTGAACCCAAAAATTTGGTGAAACAAAATTTTCACTAAACCAATCAAGCTAATATCCTTTAACCAATTTCATAATTAAGAACATTCCATACGAACAATTGAATAGGAACAAAACGTGAGTTTCTTTATTAATATGTACAACAAAAAGGTAGTTATGTAGTTACCTAACTCTTGTTACATGCATTAAATGGAGTTGTACTATGAATTATTCCTTCCTGGATTGTTGAAGATCACCTCCTCTATAAAAAGCTCTAATAGTGTGAGATACAAAGTCTTGACAATACAACATGGACGATTTCCAAAATATGGGAGAGTGCTTAAAATCACAAGGATTACAAACTTGATCAGGCGTAATTTTTCTACTGTTAGTATACAAAGAAAAATAATATGCCTGGTGCACTACCCAAGATGTGATAAATACCACCAAAAATTGGTTTGGGTGGTCATGACATGGGCTACAATATGTGGCTTCCAGTCTAACCTATAAACCCCATCCAAAAATATGCAGATTTTATATATTTTTAATGTATTTTAAGGCATGCCCAAGTTGCTTTGGGAGGACCCATGCATATACATGATTTATATGTGGGAATCGTGTATGGAATTTGGAAAATCCTATTTTAAGACAAATTCAAGTTTGTATAGGGATAAGAGGATGTTTCCCTAGCCAACAAGTGCATCTAAGAATAAGTGTGACAAAATATGTTGTAACAAACATTCCAATCCAACACTAGGAAGAAATTTCAATGGATTTTATTATAGATTTACTTAAATCTAAATGATATACTTTCATAATGGTAGTGGTAGATCGTATGGAAAAATATTTCCATTTTTCTCTCTTTCTCATCCTTTTAAAGCAAGAACAATGACAAGAGAGTTCATGGAAAGAGTGAAAAAGCTACATGGAATACAAAAGATAGATATAAGTGACAGAGATCCAATTTTCACTGTGTTAGCCCCCTGTAAATTTTTTGACAGGCAAAGTAGGGGGCTAAATTGTTTCTGAGCCTTCAATGAATGCATCTCCCCTGAGACACATCATCCTTGAAGTCTCCTGGGCCTTTACCTTGGATAATCCCCTCTGCTGATCTCCATTATAAAGACCCTCTGATTGCAAGAATTTGTGCTCCTAAAGGCTCTCATTTACCCCTGTACTCCTGCAAAATATCCCTTTTCATCCCCTTTTCCCTTTGTCAAAGTCCCCATTTATTACCCCCCCAATTTCCCCCCTAAACCTTCTAAATCATTCCTATGCCCCTCTTAAACCACACATACACCCTTGGTTTAGTTTTATAAACCCTCATTCTTTCTATCGTTACTTTTTTTTGGCCTCGAATTTCATTAAAAAGGGTTAAAAACCCACTTTTAACTTTATAACAGGCCTCAGCCCCTTCTCCGCTAGCCCACACTCCTTTTCCTCCACGTAACCATCTGCTAGAACCACCCGCCAGCCCAAAGAGCGCCTATTTCATACGTTCATCGGGTGTAGTTTCGACCGTTGATCTTGGTTGATCGGACGGTGATCGTGGACTCCGCAGCGCCCGTGGTCTTCCCCATTATGACTCCCGACTGCGCCATCACCGTCCATTTACACGTTGATCTGACGATCTGCAATGCGCCCGTGCCGGTGGTCCCCATGTACTGTTCCGAAACCTGGCAGGTTCTATCGCACCGCTTTTGGGCGGAGGGCGGTAATTTCCGATCGGCCATCGATTCCATACGCCGCGCGACACGCGTCCTCCTGTACGATTTCAAAACCACCTTCCCTGCATGTTAACGTCGTCCATCGCGCATTATTGTTCGGACACGGATGCCCAGCGATATTGCCGTGGGCCGTCCGATCTGGGGTGGGCCATCCAACGGCTATCGCTCGCCGAAGACACACGATCGTTAGCTCAGATGCGCGCGCGATAACTCAGGGTACAGCGCGCCATCCTGTCAATCTCCGCCGTCGATCTGATCTGCAGATCGATGGTCCACATTCAATCGCCCTCCGTAGCTTTTTACCGTCGATCTCCTCCTGGGATTGGACAATCTACATTTGTCTTCCCCCCGCTGTTGACTATTCCACCATCATCTGGTCCCGCCACGTCACTGTTCCACGTGTCTCCTTCGTACGTTCGTCCGCCCCATGGTGTATATCCATTCCAAGGTCAAATTTCATTATTTTTACGTTAAAACCTCCGCCCCGTCGTTTCTCATGCTTTCTCCACGGTGTCATGTTTTCCTCCATTATTGCCCATGCAGTCATCATCCTCGTCTGCGCCGTGCTGCCACTGTCATGCTCGTCCATACCACCACCTCCATACGTGTTTTTGGTAACTGTTTTCGTGTTTTGCAAGTTTATTAGGCAGTAAAACCTACCATGGTTCATTTACGCCATTGTAATGGCGCAGTGCACAGAGGAGGCTAAATTTAGAGCCTAATTCCACAGAAGACTATCCAGAAAAGATGTCCGCATCATAGACTTCATCCAAGGACAGAGTTAAGACTCTGCAAATATTTCTGGCGCCATTAAAGCACAGATTTCACAGTCAGAAGAAATTTACAAAGCGGAAAAGGGGATCAGGGGAAAAATAGTGCGTTAAGGCCTGTAATTGAAGATCTTAAGCCTTAATTCATTTATTAGAAGGCAAAGGTATCAAAATCAAAGACCCAGTGGATCGTTCAAACGGTTCAATGCACAGAAATATAATACTATCAGGGTTTCCGTATCAGCAGAACGTTCTTTCATGAAAGGACACGGTACACATTACTGTTTCAGTTTACTTTGTGTCCAAATGAATTTTTCCGCCCTATCAGCAGTCCTATGCCATCAGAAGCATTTGTTACACAGTATGGCAGACCTTAGCATCATTATTCTGCCTATTGTGCAATCCGCCAGAACACTACAACGAGTACCAAAGACAAATGCTCAGATCAAAACCAGATGGGGCCTCAGCCCTCCTACTACTTCAGATTGTTAATTCTGCATTAAAAGTTTACAACTACCATCGTTGTTTCTCTCCTCCTATAAGAATTCCCAAGATCATATTGTAAAGGGTTGTTGTTGAGTTGCTGCTATTGCAGTTAGAGGGATTCATGTCTGACTGTTAGAACAGTCTGGGAGAGAGTAGCAGAGTAGTTTTATGTAGTAGGCTGGGAGGAGAAATTTGGATTGTATTTCAGCCATTGAGCTCTTATGTATATGACTGGTTTTGCATCATTAATCAAGCACATTTCACAGGATCCTGGTCTATTACTATTGGTGATGTTTTTCTTACTCTGTTTATTACATTTTCATGCTGTTTCATTTTCCACTGGCTCGCATCAGAATATTGGCATAGGATTCACCCTTGTTAGGTGCCCTATGTTTCTGCTCTCCTTGCCTTCAATGTTTTCTGCTATATGTGTATCTGAGGATTGATTTCAGTCAATTTAACCAGTGTAGTGGATGCTATTGCCTGCTCTCTGATGTATGAATTGAATAGATTAATTCTTAGATGTTCTTGTTGAGTTAATGCTAGAAGATTTAGGAACACTGGGGATTAGAGTTAGCCCTATCCACTAGGATCCTTGTGCGACCAGCCGGCCTTTCTAAGATCTCTGTTAATCTAATCTCTGTTTTCCCTGGAGCATGCTAAAGCAGACCTGGAGTTAAATGACCTCTGGTCCGATCTATAAGCTGCCCCTTTGTCCCTCTTTGAGAGCCGCCTTTGAGTATGTCCAAGCAGGTCTGGAGTTAAATGACCTCTGACCTGATCTATAGACAGAAAATTGGTTTTTTTCCTTCTTCCACCTTCTTCCCTTAATGTTCCATTCCACCATCTATCTGAAGAGATCCTTTAGTATAGATAACTTGCCCTTTGAAAGCCTTGGCTAGTTGTTGCATGTAATTTCCTTTCATGACTCCATAGCCCAATGGATGGCACTTTCTTGACCTATCCTCTTTGCTGAAAACATCATGTTGCTTTGTTCCTTTCCTTCCACTGCTTTCTCAGTCTATGATCTCATGACCAACCAACCAAATCATTTAAAACCCCCCTTTTTGTGCTTCATACCTAGCCTAACATCTCATTTGAGCTTCAAATATATATCATTATTTTCTTTAATGGAGAGATCCCTCTCCGGGTCTAGGAGGGCTAGATCCTAGAGCCCCAAAGCGGTTCTGATGTTGTCTCATCTTTTGGTCTTGCCAATGTGGCGAAAACATGGGAACCCCAACATAATGGTGACTCCGCTGGGGAACTGAGTGAATTTCACCTTAAACACTCTTAGGCACTCATAGACTCAGATCTCTGGTTAGATTGGCATTCACATTACTGATGGTGGACATCATCCAGCTTCAAATGTTCATATACATCCACCTGGCGACTCCACACTCCATAATCCTCAAAGACTCCACTGGAGGAAGAACCTGAAATATGGCTAGACCTCATAGAAGGGTAGAACATATAGGTTGGATTTGGTTTAAAGAATTCATTATCTTTGTCTATCACTATGTTCTGTCCTACTTTAAGCCTAATCAAGTGCACCAAGATGAGACCCACAATGAGTATGGGAAAGATCTCAAGCCTCAGTCTTCAGACCATGAACAGACCTGTATTCCTGTGAAGAACCTGGTGGAACAAGAAGCTCATGTTGTATCTCCCACCCTTAAAGAAGCTTCAAGCAGCCATCTACACCTACAAAGGTCATAGAAATATATAAGCCTCTATTTTTACCTCTTATCTTCCAACCCCTCCCTTCAGAATTAATAAACCAGCTGCCTCATTTTGATGGGGAAAATAAAGGGTCCGCTGCTGAAGAAAATGTTCAAAACCTTGAGGATTTACTTGAGCTGTATGAAATAGAAGAAGATGATGTGTGCATTAGAATGTTTGCTTTGTCATTACAAGGAAATTTTAAGAGTTGGCTCAAAGGCCTTCCAGAGGCAAGCATTTTCAGCTTTCATCAATTTTCTCAAGTTTTCCTTGATAGATGGGCAGTCCCTAAGAATGCTCTCCTCATTTTAAAAGAATATCAGAATTTGAGAAGGCAGCCAAGGGAGACAATGCAAAATTTTTCAGCCAGGTTTAATAAGGTATATGATGCTATACCTTCTGATATAAAACCACCTTTGGGATGGGCTTTATTGCACTATCCAAGTTCTTTTGACCCCGAGGTGGAATTCCATATAAGACAAAGGTAACCTTCGAGCCTGGAGAAAATTCAGAATATAGCAATCACTGTCGAATACAACATAAAGTGTAGGGAAGAAAGATTAAAAGCAGCAAGGAAAGATCAAGCAGGGCAAATAAGGCAGCTCTCTTTAGAAATCAAGCTGGAAAGATTGATAGAGACTGCCAAAAACTTGCTGAACATAGAAGAGGAAGGATATGAGGCTGAGACCAGAAAGGATGATTGGAAAAGACCTACTCCTTGTCCTCAAAAAAGGCAAACTAGATCACTGCAAGACAAAAGTTACATGCAAAGCATGTACGACGAACCAGAGCTTGAATCAGAAAATGAACTTACAGATTATTTTGAAGAAAAATTTGCTGAGATTCCTAAAGATTTGATGGGTGACAATGCTTGTAATTATGATTTCTCTGATGTTGACTAGTCTGATGATGATTTTTTCCAAAGGGGAATTGAGCTTGCAGGGCTATCATCAGTAGTTTCATGGGAGGAAGATCTCGACCATCAACTTCAAGAAAATGATGAGCCAACGCAGGCCATCTATGATACTGATGAAGAAAGCGTTGAAAGCATGACAGCAGATGAAGATTCATTGAATCTTCACTTTTTACATATCAGACCATCAGTAGAAACTTCAAAGAGGATGGAAGCCAGCATCTCTTCAGCGTAGAGGACAAGGAAGAAAGTTATGAAGAAAATCTTGAGCGAGATGAATATCCGGAGCCTTCGCCTGAAAGGGTCAAGGTGATCAAAGCAACCCCTGCTCAAGATTATGTTAATTTTTTCACAGAGTTCAGGTAACTCCAGTAGAACCGGTCAAGTTCGAAGGAAGACATCCCTGCCATATATGATGAACCCTCCAGTTCAGGCTGCAATAAAGATGAGGGAGATCTTCTTTCCCACAGACATATTTGTCTTGATCTAGTGGAAGAAGAGGTATTCCTGGTTGATGCCCATGTGCCAAACACTCCCAACCAGGAAGAGGAGGAGTGTGATTACAAAGGCCTCAACGCAGATGCAGTGATTGAAACTGCCCAGGATGCAGATATCCTACCAGTCATGGGAGGTTTTGAGGAAAAGGGTGTATATCATGTTTTGGTTGACCTTGTGGCAGAATATATGGAGGCCATGATTGGCTCAGTTCCGCAAGCATTGATCTTCTGCAAGAGCCAAGTACATCAGAATTTTTCACCACTGCTCGTCGCCTCAGTTTTGAAGATCCACATGCAGAGCATCCTACGGTTGTCTCTGATGAGTAGTCAGTTCTTCTTCCCCTTTTTGCTATTACTTGACTGGCTGAATTGGCATTATTGTATCACCTAGAGCATCAGAGTTCTTCATGTTAGGGTAGGGTAGGTAGGAAAAATCAATAAAGCTCAGTATGTGAGCATGTAGTTAGTTGTTTTTAATTTCTGCAAAGTCCAGCAAGTTAGACAGTCTAATCCTGGCTTGACTGTTTTCAATTTCTGTCTTAGAATGTAGAAAAGAAGTCTGCTAGACAGTTTAATCCTAGCAGATATTAGATTAGGTAGAGAACATGTGAGACCAACAATCTAATCTGGTCTCATGGAGAAATAAGGGTAGAAATAGAATAGGTTTATTTTCTTTTTGTAAAATAAATGATGTAAAGGGTCTGTTAGTCTAAATGAACCCTAAAAGAAAATGCTAGGATTGTAGTTTGGGTAGGTGTATTTTTGAAAAAATTTCTGCTGATTTAATGTCTTCAGGATTTGTGGCAGCTAATCTAAAGAAAGAAAGGGATGGCCAAGCAGAAGGCATCTGGCCTACACCAAAGATTTATCCTCTGAATTCTTGACTCCTTCAAGAAGAAGCCATCCCCATGTGGAGCCACTGTTAGCCCCCTGTAAATTTTTTGACAGGCAAAGTAGGGGGCTAAATTGTTTCTGAGCCTTCAATGAATGCATCTCCCCTGAGACACATCATCCTTGAAGTCTCTTGGGCCTTTGCCTTGGATAATCCCCTCTACTGATCTCCATTATAAAGACCCTCTGATTGCAAGAATTTGTGCTCCTAAAGGCTCTCATTTACCCCTTGTACTCCTGCAAAATATCCCTTTTCATCCCCTTTTCCCTTTGTCAAAGTCCCCCTTTATTACCCCCCAATTTCCCCCCTAAGCCTTCTAAATCATTCCTATGCCCCTCTTAAACCACACATACACCCTTGGTTTAGTTTTATAAACCCTCATTCTTTCTATCGTTACTTTTGTTTGGCCTCGAATTGCATTAAAAAGGGTTAAAAACCCACTTTTAACTTTATAACAGGCCTCAGCCCCTTCTCCGCTAGCCCCCGCTTCTTTTCCTCCACGTAACCGTCCGCTAGAACCACCCACCAGCCCAAAGAGCACCTATTTCATACGTTCATCGGGCGCAGTTTCGACCGTTGATCTTGGTTGATCGGACGGTGATCGTGGACTCCGCAGCGCCCGTGGTATTCCCCGTTATAACTCCCGACCGTGCCATCGCCGTCCATTTACACGTTGATCTGATGGTCTACAATGCGCCTGCCCCGATGGTCCCCATGTACTGTTTCGAAACTCGGCGGTTTCTATCGCACCGCTTTTGGGCGGAGGGCGGTAATTTCCGATCGGCCAGCGATTCCATACGCCGCACGACACGCGTCCTCCTGTACGATTTCAAAACCACCGTCCTCGCGCGTTAACGTCATCCATCGCGCATTATTGTTCGGACACAGTTGCCCAGTGATATTGCCGTGGACCGTCCAATCTAGGGTGGGCCATCCAACGGCTATCGCTCACCGAAGATGCACGATTGTTAGCTCAGATGCGTGCGCGATAACTCAGGGTACGGCGCGCCATCCTGTCAATCTCCGCCGTCGATCTGATCTGCAGATCGACGGTCCACATTCAATCGCCCTCCGTAGTTTTTCACCGTCGATCTCCTCCTGGGATCGGACAATCTGCATTTGTCTTCCCCCCGTTGTTGACTATTCCACCATCGCCCGGTCCCGCCACGTCACTGTTTCACGTGTCTCCTCCGTACGTTCGTCCACCCTATGGTGTATATCCATTCCAAGGTCAAATTTCATTATTTTTACGTTAAAACCTCCGCCCCGTCGTTTCTCATGATTTTTCCACTGTGTCATGTTTTCCTCCATTGTTGCCCTTGCAGTCATCATCCTCGTCTGCGCCGCGCTGCCACTGTCATGCTTGTCCATACCACCACCTCCATACGTGTTTTTGGTAACTGTTTTCGTGTTTTGTAGGTTTATCAGGCGGTAAAACCTGCCATGGTTCATTTACGCCATTGTAATGGCACAGTGCACAGAGGAGGCTGAATTTAGAGCCTAATTCCACAGAAGACTGTCTGGAAAAGATGTCCGCATCATAGACTTCATCCAAGGACAGAGTTAAGACTCTGCAAATCTTTCTGGCGCCATTAAAGCAAAAATTTTGTAGTCAGAGGAAATCTACAAAGCGGCAAAGGGGATCAAGGGAAAAATAGTGCATTAAGGCCTGTAATTGAAGATCTTAAGCCTTGATTCATTTATTAGAAGGCAAAGGTATCAAAATCAAAGACCCAGTGGATCGTTCAGACGGTTCAATGCACAGAAATATAATACTATCAGGGTTTCCGTATCAACAGAATGTTCTTTCATGAAAGGACATGGTACACATTACTGTTTCAGTTTACTTTGTGTCCAAATGAAGTTTTCCGCCCTATCAGCAGTCCTACGCCATCAGAAGCATTTGTTACACGGTATGGCAGACCCTAGCATCATTATTCTGCCTGTTGTGCAATCCGCCATAAAACTACAACCGGTACCAAATATAAATGCTCAGATAAAAACTAGATGGGGCCTCGGCCCTCCACTGCTTCAGATTTTTAATGCCGCATTTAAAGTTTACAACTACCATCGTTGTTTCTCTCCTCCTATAAGAATTCCCAAGATCATATTGTAAAGGGTTGTTGTTGAGTTGCTGTTGTTGCAGTTAGAGGGATTCATGTCTGACTGTTAGAACAGTCTGGGAGAGAGTAGCAGAGCAGTTGTATGTAGTAGGCTGGGAGGAGAAATTTGGATTGTATTTTAGCCATTGAGCTCTAATGTATATGATTGGTTTTGCATCATTAATCAAGCACATTTCACAGGATCCTGGTCTATTACTATTGGTGATGTTTTTCTTACTCTATTTATTACATTTTCATGCTGTTTCATTTTCCACTGGCTCGCATCAGAATATTGGCATAGGATTCACCCTTGTTAGGTGCCCTATGTTTCTGCTCTCCTTGCCTTCAATTTTTTCTGCTATATGTGTATCTGAGGATTGATTTCAGTCAATTTAACCAGTGTAGTGGATGCTATTGCCTGCTCTCTGATGTATGAATTGAATAGATTAATTCTTAGATTTTCTTGTTGAGTTCAAGATGGAATATTTGGGAACACTGGGGATTAGAGTTAGCCTTGTCCACTAGGATCCTTGTGCGACCAGCTGGCCTTTCTAAGATCTCCCTGTTAATCTGATCTCTGTTTTCCCTGGAGCATGCTAAAGCAGACCTGGAGTTAAATGATCTCTGGTCCGATCTATAAGCTGCCCCTTTGTCCCTCTTTGAGAGCCGCCTTTGAGTATGTCCAAGCAGGTCTAGAGTTAAATGACCTCTGACCTAATCTATAGACAGAAAATTGGTTGTTTTTCTTCTTCTACCTTCTTCCCTTAATGTTCCATTCCAACATCTATCTGAAGAGATCCTTTAGTATAGATAACTTGCCCTTTGAAAGCCTTGGCTAGTTGTTGCATGTAATTTCCTTTCATGACTCCATAGCCCAATGGATGGCACTTTCTTGACCTATCCTCTTTGCTGAAAACATCCTGCTGCTTTGTTCCTTTCCTTCCACTGCTTTCTCAGTCTATGATCTCATGACCAACCCAGGAACCAACCAACCAAATCATTTAAAACCCCCCTTTTTGTGCTTCATACCTAGCCTAACATCTCATTTGATCTTCAAAGATATATCATTCTTTGCTTTAATGGAGAGACCCCTCTCCAGGTCCAGGAGGGCTAGATCCTAGGGCCCCAAAGCGGTTCTGATGTTGTCTCATCTTTTGGTCTTGCTAATCTGGCCAAAACATGGGAACCCCAACACACTGGAATTTCTTACATTGAATTATTTGATTGTTTTGGCTTTCAATTCATTCATAGCTCATCTTATCATCCACAATGTGATTTGAAAACTATGATTGTGAACAAAATTTTAGAAGGTTGTCCATGTTGCTTTGGATATGATATATATACACAATAGGTCAAATGGTTCCCCAAAAACGGCAACACAATACATCCTTCCATACTTCATAAAATTTCACGCCTTTCACCCCTAGCCACAAGTCATTCCCGTATTTTTCCACATGCGTGGGTTCGGTCCTCCATTTATGGTACTTTATGGATATCATTCTACATCCATCATATCACCCTTGGAATGGACTATAAAGGCTCAAGAAACAGAGGACTGCATAAAACACCAACAAGAGGTTCTCAAACTATTGAAGGAAAACTTGGTTGTAGCATAAAACTTGGATGAAACAACAAGCAAAGAAACATCATATTGAAAGGGAATTTGAACTAGGTGTTTGGTATTTTTGAAACTACAAGCATATAAACAAATGTCCCTCAAGCAATAAAATAAGGACAATAAATTAGCACCAAGGTATGATGGTCCTTATAAGGTGTTTCCAAGGATTGGAAGTATGGATTACAAATTGGAGTCATCTCCATCTTTAAATATACATCTAGTCTTCCATGTTTTTTTCTTAAAGAAGGTAATCAGTGACAAAATCCCAATCCAAACTATTTTACCAAAGATTAATAAAGAATGGAAAATCATACTAGAACCAAAAACAATTCTAGAAACAAGGACTAAGTAGTTGATAAATTGAGAAAATACTGAGCACCTCATTAATTGGAAGAACCTATGAATGGAAGAAGTGACATCACAAGATAAGTTGTTCATATAGAAACATCCATATATATTTAATTGTTGATGACAACACTTGTTTTCCATGGATGGGCATGTTAAGCCATATATAATCCTATTGTTAACCCTAAAACACATTCTTAGGTCTTATATATTGAGTGATTACATTTCTATTGTTATGATGTTATGTAGGCTAGAAACTTTCATGGTCCCTTTGTTGGGGCCCTTGTTTTGAATTTTGCATGAAGACAGATTTTGGGTTGCGGATCGGCACGTGGCAGGTGCAACAACGGTAGGTAGCGGAGCTTCCGAGGTTGCGGAGGAGCAGGAGATGAATGACGAGGTTGGCGCAGACAAGTGCAGATGAAGGGAAGATGCAGCAAAGGACAGATAGTGGAACTCATGTGTAACAGGAAGACGCTGAAAGCATCTAAGTAAGAACATAAGAGAAACTAACAGTTGCGTTGGCGGGTGAATAAATAGGCCGTCACCCAGCAGAAAAAGGGATGCACAGATACAGAGAGATCGAATAGGTTAGAGCAGACTCCACAGGAGAGTTCTGCTTTGGGCACGACATCCTTGTATTTCCTGCGTCTCTATCGATCTGTCATTGTTGTAGTATCTCTCTCTCTGTCCTGCGGGACCTTTGTAATGGCACTTGGAAGCTCATTCTGTTGAGCGATGAAACTCTTGATCCTGCTGATTGGTAATTAATATATCAGAAGGTTTCTGTCTTATCGTATGACTTGACTGTGTTGCTTGATGTCTGTAGTACTTTAAAATTTTATCTACTTAGTATCTGCATGATGTTCTAAGAAGATCTTCTACGTATAATGTTATGCATGCATATGATTCTGTGTTAGCTTCGAGTTGTGGATCCATCTGCCGATACCGACCTGTTCCCCTCCATGTGGTCACGGCACACCTCGGGTGAGACTCTCTGCTCTTCGGAGTAGGGTGAAAATGCCGGCGTGGTGCTAGACTACAACGGACTCCCTTGTTGGCCCAATCCTCAAACCTGGGTCTTGCCCGCAAGACCTGTTTCCTCGCCAACACCCTTTTATGATAATTTCTCTCTCTCTCTCTCTCTCTCTCTCTATATGTGTGTGTGTGTAAACACACACACAGACACTAAGGAGACCTAGTCTTAGGAGCATCAAATCTTGTTTTGAGAAATGTATTCACTTTTAAATGATGTTTCCCCCATGAAAAGGACTTTAATTATTGGTTTGTTATCATTTTTAAGGTACAATGTTCATAACAATATTCTTGGTAACCAAACAATTCAATACACAATTATATGGGTATCTAAGCAATTCTTTTAACAATTAACCTCTAGTAACCATACCTCTTGCACAAATTGTCAAAGGAAGTTGTTTGCACCTAAAAAGGAAAATATATGTAACTTGAGGTGGATCTATAGCAAGGAAGACTAATATGACAAAAATGACTATTTTCCTCTTTGACGGCACTCTTTATTAGTTAATAAGACCTCCTCACACTTCCATGATTTTCTAGTTGTTAGTGTTCATAGTAATAGAAATCACTTTGTTGGTGGATAATTCTCTCATGGGGAGTGAGAGGAAATGCACCCTTTCTTTTGGGATGGGATTAATTTATTGATGGGATTTAATTTTGTAAATAAATCATAACATTTATCAATAGTGAATATGCAGACATTGCTTCCTTTAAGTACCTAAACCATGAGAAATCATTGTAATATAAATTTTGAGAGTGTATTGCTCAAAGATCGATATTGTTGTGCATCAACCCAAAATCATACGAGGTTTTGTTTTCTACTAGAAATGATTTCAAGTCTGCAAACATCCTTGAGTTTGCAAGAAACCATAGAAAATTAAAAATATATGCTCGCTTATTATAAAAAGAAGGGGGAGAGCTATGCATATGCTCAATTATAGAAAAGGAATGGATGCAATGATTGCCTACTACCTTTAAAAGACACATGCTCAACCTACTCTAGTAGAATTGAGAGTTACAAATAAAAAAATTGGAAGGAATGGAAAGATCAACAACAAAAAACTATGAATTTAAAGGATCAAAGGGAAAATTCATTGGGTTGGAGAAGTAAAATTTCACAATGAGGTCAACAATTTTGTGTAAGGGGGGAAATTGATGGCCCAAGTTGACTAGAAGACAAATTGTTGGCTTGAGAAAGTTGTGGATCTCTAAGGTCAGAAATTTGACCTTTCTTAGGTAAATAACTCGCATGAGAAACTAACAATTCCCTAAGTCAATAATTTTTTCATTATTTTCTTTTTTGGTAAAAATAGTAACACGTTTTCACCTTCCCAACATGAGAATACTAAATTTCAACAACCTCAAATATGAAGGAATAGTTCAATTGGTTGGAGGACCAACAAGACTCTAAGGTAAATGATTATCCTTCTGTGCAAAAATCATTTCCCTAGATAGGAAACAAGACTCTAAGGTCAATGATCTAGTCTTCCTTGGGAAAATATCTACCTTGGATGGGAAAAAAAGCTCCAATGTTAGTGATTTCATCTTTTCGTAATTTAACTCTAGACTAAACCTCAAAAAAGCTCAAATATAGATTCACACATCATTTACTCGATTTATAATTATATGTTTAACCTTTTTCATTCAAATTGTTGAGCTTGGGGTGTTGTTTCATTGTAGCATAGCTACTTTAATTCAATGGAAACCATGGCAAGTCACCAAAACATTCATTTTCTTTGTCGTCTCTCATGTTGAACTATGACAAGTAGTATTTGTGATTACGGATCTTAATTTATCACATGATTTTTACACCTCTATTTGGCACCATAGGCCAAGACAAATGTATTGAACCAAAATACACTATTATATCAAGAAGAATTTCCTCACAAAAATTGGATTATCGAAAATACATTAATGTTGCACAAGGAACAGAGTGGTCAATTTCAACTTTCCCATAGATTAGGTTCACATGAAAGCCATGCATGGATCATATTTCAGGGACTTGCATGTGATGCAATTTATTCTTATCTCTTGAAGAAGATATAAGAGGGCAAAAACTAAGGGAGAATATTATATATGTAGCGTACTTGTGTCATTGAATTGCAGTGAGAATCCTTGGGCTTGAGCTTGATATCATTGTGGAGTGTTGGGAATTAGCATTTAGGTGATTAAAACTTAGTAGAGAGCTATTAACCATTCAAATACATATCTTTCCATGATAGAGTTGTTTTTTACGAAGGTGGACTTGTGACTAAGGAGGACTTTCAGTCTTAGAAACCAACAATATAATGGTGAATCGGAAAGTAATCATTCATGCTGTAACTCTCATTTCATATATATATATATATATATTCTTCATACATGCGCCCCACTCCTAAAATCTTAGCCAAGGCATTAACCAAATATCTAAAGTGTGTCTTTCTTAAAAGTATGCAACTAATATGGATAGGAATCATCCGAGGAAGATTCAATCTAGTTATTATCATAGCTATTTTGAAAGAAATGAAATGGGCACAAATCAATAAATTTGATGTCATTTTTATCAAAATTGATTTTGAAAATATGCAACTAATGCATATAAGATTCATCCAAAGAAGATTTAATCTAGTTACTATCAGAGTTATTTTGAGAAAAAATTAAATAAACACAAACCATTAGTTTTAATCTCATTTTCATCAAAAATGATTTTGAAAATATACAACTAATATAAATAAGATTCATCTAAAGAAGATTCAATTAGTTACTATCATAATTATTTTGAGAAAAAAATTAAATAAACACAAACCGTTAATTTTAATCTCATTTTCATCAAAAATGATTTTGAAAATATACCATTAATATAAATAAGATTCATCTAAAGAAAATATAATCTAGTCACTATCATAGTTGGGCACAAACCATTAAACTCATGCCTTTATCATCAAAAATAAGTTTTGAAAGTGAATATGACTACAATAGTTTGTTTATTCAATTTTGATAATGAATATGATTGGAACGGTTTGTGTATTTTTATAATAATTATAGTTTGAAATTTCTTTATAAAAATGTTTTTAAAGATAACTTGGCCCTGTTTTGTAACCACTTTTTTTTTTTTTTTTTTTTATAACCATATCAATAGCATCACAGCTTAGCTCCCATCCGGCAAGGTTGTCCGCTCCCTTCAACTCTTTCTGTTGAAGAGGACCAAATGGCCGTTTGCTTCTATGGAAGGCCAAACAAACACAAGTTTAGGGGCCCATGAAATCTGGGGTTAAAGTAGCGAGCCAACAAGGCATGGCAACGTTGAAGAGGACCATTTGCTTCTATGGAAGGGTAAACAAACACAAGTTTAGGGCCCATGAAATCTGGGGTTAAACTTTGAAGTAGCGAGCCAACAAGGCCTGGCAAATGGTTGTCCACATGAACGCTTTTGGATTTTATTTACAGGGGAGTAAAATTGGGCAACCAATATCTTAATAACATATATCTTATTAATGTGAATGTGTGGGTTGGTTTTAATAAGATATACCTTGCTAATATGAATGTGCTGGGGGCTGTATATGGGCTGGTTTTAATAATATATATTTTATTAATGTGAATGTGTCTGAGTTGTATATGAATGTGTGGGTTTGGTTTTAATAAGATATACCTTATTAATGTGAATGTGTTGGGGTTATATATGGGCTGGTTTTAATAATATATATTTTATTAATGTAAATGTGTCTGAGTTGTATATGAGTTGGTTTTGTATAGAAGAAGAAGTTATTTTAATGTTCACGAGGTTAAAATAGCTTATAAGGTTTGGCAAATGGTTGTCTATATCAACACTTTTGGATTTTATGTATAAGGGAGTAAAATTAGGCAACCAATATCTTAATAAGATATATCTTATTAATGTGTTGGGCTGTATATGAGCTGGTATTGTATAAGTTAAAATAATCTATGGGACAGATTGCTTCTCTATTTATCTGGCTTTTGTATTTTTGCCCTTTTCCAAAAGATCTTAGAGCTAGCTGTCAAAATATCTGCATAACTTTCTCTGTTGTCTTTGAAGGCTTCACATTCTAAAATGAAATGCTTTTTTGTATCATTTTTTCGAAAGATCAAAAAATACATACTCTTTCCTCCCACACTTTTTTTGGCATTTTCATAAGGAAGTTAATGTTAATTAGTTGTTAATTGAGCAATAAGAATTTTAGCTCTCCAAGAAATATTAGCCCCTATATACTATTTTTTTGTTATTGTTGAGTTTATACAACTATAATATTTTAATGATGAATAACACAGTGAATATTTATTGCAGTAAAATTGGACAGTTTATTGCCTGAATAGCCCGGAAGGCAGTTTATTGCCGAAATCTGGTAAAAATAATTTCAAAAAGTCAAGTAATTAGAGTGTTTAAATTGTATTTTTGATGATGGATGGATCCCAAAGCAAAATCCCAATGATGATAACACGTGGCAATCAATATACCAGTGATAATAACACGTGGCAATCAATTATTGATGTGAGTGCTCTCATTTTTGTATCGTTTGTGATCCTTCTAGAGGACAACGACGGCTGGACACCACATGCAGTGAGGATTCGTGTTTCTCCCATGTCCACAAGTGTGGCCACGGTTTAGATGAGGTAGAGGGCACCACGTACGTTTTAAAAAAAGATGCGGCAATCGTTAAGCTCCCCACTATAAGTAGCACTCCCCTGCTTCAGGATTCATTGTCCTGTGTTTGCAGAGCGCACCCATTCCATTGCATTAATCCTGCCATTCTCCACACTCCGCTCTGCAATTTGTTTTTATTTCTGTCAACATTACACACTCTGCTCTGCCATTCTCCACACTCTGCTCTGCAGTTTGTTTTTATTTCTATCAACATTACATTATACTGTGCGTTTGCGTTTTAGATCTGGCGAAGGCGAATATATCGAGGGCGGCTGACAAAGAGAACAAGGGGGTCGTGTGGCGGCTGTACGAGGCGCTGGGGACTGGAGATGCAGAAACGGTGCAGAGGGTTTTGGCCCCCGATTTGGACTGGCGGTTCCACGGGCCCCCCTCCTGCCAGCACTTGATGTCTCTGCTCACCGGCCGCTCCACGCGCACTCGTTTTTCCTTCGTCCCCGATTCCATCACCGCGCTCAGTCACAATCTCGTGGTGGCGGAAGGTCGCGAGGACGAATCTGTGTACTGGGTTCACGTCTGGACTCTGGACAATGCAGGCTGCAGAGTCACTGAGCTGAGAGAGTACTTCAACACCTCCCTTGTCGTAACGGAGTTTAATGCGCCTTCTTCCTCCTCTTCTTCGTCATCCACGTTGGCGGGGCAGCGGTGTTCTGTTCCCCTGTGGCAGAGCCAGCTTATCAAAACCGACGCTAATTCCATGCCCGGTCTCGTCCTTGCTGTCTGATGATAAATATATTAGTTGGCAGGTTTCCCTGTCCATGTGTTATAGTTGCATTGTTGTTTGTTGCAACGTTGTATGTTTGCAAGTTTGTCTCCATATTAAGATATGTGTTTTCTATGGAGTTGTATGGAGTGGAGTTTTATGGAGTTGTTTTTAGTGAGATTTTTTGGAGTTGTTAGTGTCTAAATCTTGATTTGTGTTGTGTTATTTAAATTGTTTTTTTTTTACTAAAAACAATTATGGGTTCTTATGGGCAGACTTTCCATGAGCAGACTGGAGAAATATGTAAAGACATTTTATAACAAATAAATATAATTAGATTCTTGAAAAAAATTTATATATATATATTCTTTAGTCAGTGAATACTAATTTCTTTTATTTTTATTTTTCATTCATTTTGGTATTTGCCATAAATAAGTTTAGATCACAGTTTTTTTTGTCAGAATGTTGGAGTGTTTTAATTTTTTTTAATGGTAAAAATGGATTCAACATCATCAAGAACCCAGATTTTCAAAAAATAATCTTCCCAAATTTTCCATTATTTTCTAAACTAATTTGTAAGTTTTTTAAACTAAAGTTTTGAATAAAAAGAGTATAAAATTTTCAAAATATACTTATATAAAAAGATAAACATGTTTCTATTTTCTTAAACAAACTACTTTTCATTTCAATTTTATTTATTTATTTATTTATTTTGTAAATTTGGTAGTACTTTTCTATTTTTCAAGTAAACAAACAACAAGACATATTGAAACAGTAAATGCTAACTGTCATTTGCATATTTAAACAAAAACAAAAATAAAAGACCTCTGAAGTTACTCATTTGCCGATTCAATAGGTGTCGGGTCCTTGACACTTGACCCCGACATATTCATTCGATTCATATTTTGGAGTTGGCGTTCCATTCGGCCTAAACGAACATTCTGGCGATGTTGTTGAAGGTGGATTTCCTGAATATCTCTACGCATTTCAGCCAATATGGAGGTTGCTTTTGGGTCTCCTCCCACTTCGTGAACTGCTACACTGACCTTTTCCATTAAACACTTCATTGTCCAATAAAGGTGGATTTACTGCTTAAAGAAGGACAATCTTCCTTTAGTATTCCCAAGATCAGTTAGCGTAGGATCCATTTCCTCGTCAGCGACATCTTCTTCAACTTTAGTTTTAAGGTCATTCTCCCATCTTGAAATCAAAGATTTAACTTGCCTAGGTGTCCTCGCTGCATAGGCATGGAAAAGGTTTTTCATAATTTCCTTTCTAGGTTGTCTTCTCGATTTACTTGGTCCCACATTTTCCTTACCTTTGTCCTTGCCTTCTCTTTTTCCAGTATTTCATTTTGCTGCCTACGCTTTCACCATTTTCGTTTGTAGCCAGTCTCCCAGTAGTTGTACCTTCACCCGAATCCACACAGGGGTTCTTCCCCGACATGCAAAGACCTGAGGGTGAAAGATGCTAGGATGACCTATACATGGAGACAGAGCAACATTGTTTTTACTGAGAGTGAATACAATATTATCCTATCGTATGAAGCTCATATGTTCCATCTCACCACCTCAACCATATTACTAGTCTCTTGATCTTCTACTCATATTCCAGTTCCTTTGTAAGTATTCCTCTTCACAGCCAGCGACACCCTTTGAGCCGGATAGTACAGAGTCATGCATTGCGCATACTCAATAAGCCACAAGACAGGGCTTTGTGAGCCTACCTCTGTGTTCACAATTATATAGTATTTCCATTCCTTCATGTAGACCCAGATCAAAATTTTAGCATACATAAGCCATGTATTTAGGATACCCGTAACTGAAAACAAAACAAAGCCCATACAATGACTGAAACTAGAGGATTCTTCAACAGAATCCATGAAACCAAAAATACTTAGTAAGATAAATTCTATGCATGGTAATGGAATCGATGGCAACCACAGACAACAATCTGGAACCCAAAAAATGTAACAACGTATCCCTAGCACTATCCAAATACCCTTGACATTTATCAGAACTCGAAGCCTGATTTGGATCCAGATTGACAAAATTACCAGAACCCTTGTCCCTCAAACGGTCATTGTAAGACATACATGCAAGTTCATATAATTGACTTACAGAATTGTAAAATTGACATGCGGAGCTATAAAATTAACATGCATTGTTGTATAAACGACATGCAGAGCTGTAAATCCAAAGTTGTTGACAGAAGGGGTACAGGGTTCTATGAGGTAATTGAGGGGAAGGCCTTGCAGTACCTTCGCCCACCACCTCTCCTTCCTTCCTCACGCCCATAGTACAGAGACCAACAAAATCAATAAGACTAGCTAATTTGTAGACACATGGGAAATCCTTTGAAAACACTGTAACTCACTCTTTCATGGAAATAACAAGACAAAGATAAGCCTAGTAAGGCCAGTTAACCATGGATAACATTGCATAAGGGATTAGAGACAAATATTCCTCCTATATTATCATCAAAACAAAACTAGGACTAGATTGGTATGCCTCCAATTCTATTAGAAGATGGGGAATCGTTCCAAACAAGACTTCCATGCTCAGAAGAAGACAATAGAAAAGAACATACCCAAATAATCATCGCGTAATGGTTGCAGACACATTTGTCATGAACAGTTCCTCTACTAGTTGCTCCACTGTCGTTTGCATAGAGATAGACTTCAAACGGTTATCCACCCTCCTTCCTAACATTTTCTCCCTCTGATTGTGGTGGGATACCCAAAAGCTTCCTGACATACCCTGTTGTCGTCTGCTCGCATTGAATGTCAGCTTTATCTGGCATGGGTCGAGCCGCCCACTACCATCGCCTTGTGTTAACAACATTACACAGTGTGGCCCACATGGCTAGCTGCCACCTCACACCTCACTTAACGCCTTTGACACCCCGATCGGGGAGTTTGATTTTGGCTATTATCCATGTCCACTATCTCTTTCAAAATTTCAAGGCCCCCCTCCTCTAGCAGTGTGTCCAAGGTACCATCCAAATACCTACATTGATGATTACACCCCCAATTTGCAAGCAGATCAGTTGTTGCATTTCCTATTCTTCGAATATGCGAGGGCATCATATAGTTTATGTTGAGGATCAGTTCCTTGATTTCATGAATAAGCCAGGATGTGCGCCAACTATGACTAGTTTATTCCCACCCAAGTCCCTGTTGAAGCTTTTGGAGTATTCCTGTGACTAAGGCTGAGTCCCCTTCCACTATTAGCCTACCGTACTGCTCTCTTGTTGCTACTAGGAGGCCATGTTTAACCACATTGAGCTCCACTTCATTATTTCTTTCATATCCCAGGTCTATTGAATAGAGTCTCCATATTTATCCTCATGAATCTTTGAAAATTCCCCTTGCGCCTGCTTGGCTCAGATTTCCTTTTGATGCCCCATCATAGTTTAGTTTTAGAAATCCTTAAGGAGGTGTCCTGAATTTATTACGTAATTGTCATGTCATAGGTTTTAATTTCCAGGAAGCAGGGGCAAGAATTTGGGATTTGAGGTTTAGTTTTTCCAGGATGTGAGCCTCATGGGTGTTCACTTTCCAATCACCCTGATGCCATTTCTCTGCAAGGATGGGTTCTCTGATATTGTCAATAATTGTTTTCCATATTTCATCTGTTTGTTGTGTCGCATCTATAATCATTCGCATGTTCCTTTCTTTCCATACTTCCCACATGAGGAATCTCGGGGATATCGACCAAGCCCTATTAATTAATGGACTTTGGAATCCCCATTTTCTCCAATTTTCTATAGTATGTTTGAGACTTGCTTTGTCTCTATCAGTATGTTGAAAGAGAAAGGAAAGGTTCTGTCAAAGTTGTTTCGCAACAGGGCACCTACTCAACAGGTGTTCCATGGTTTCATTATGTTTGTCACACATCTTACATGAATATGGTCCTTGCATCCCACTTTTCTGTAGCTGATCCCATGTTAGTGTCCTTCCATGACTTACTAACCATAGAAAGAATTCTACTTTTGGCCAATGCTTTCCAGACCAATTTTTTTGCCAAAGGTGAGAGACTTGAAGTTGTATGTTGTTGGTTTTGATGTTATATCCTTTTTGGATTGTGAAAATCCATTTTTTTCTATACCTCCATCACAGAATGTCATCTCCTGTCACTACTAGTAATTTTCTTGATTTTAACTCCTTCTCATAAGAATCTCATTGTTGGGTGTTTGAAGTAGTATGCTATTGTCCCTTTTGTTTCCATTTCCTTCATTGATGGTATGCCTCTTCATTCCAGAAATGAGCTACTGTTTTGTTATTCATTTGATTGGTAAATAGAAATATCTCCGCTAAATCTATTATGTGAAAAAAATTCTCCCTCTGCTTCCAGGAGTCCTCCAAAAATAGAGCAATTTTTACTCCTCTAATCTCCCAAAAACTATGTTTCTTGATGAACTATTTATTTGAAGATGCCAGATTCCATATAGCCGAATATTTTTGAGTATTATAAGCCCTCAATATTCCTTCTGTAGACTATGGCATTGCATATTTCCTTTCCCATATTTGTTTCCACAAGTCCTTGTCTCCATGTATCCAATGCCACCAAATTTTTTCTCCCATCACTTGGTTGAGAATATACAGGTCCCTCAGTCCCAAACCTCCCACTTTCTTAATTTTAATTAGTTTCTCCCAATAGAGAAGGGAAAATTTTCTTGCTTGTTGGGATTCTTGCCACAAAAAATTCTTAAAGATGTTGACCATATCATTACAACTAGATTTAGGGTCTGCCAACCCTGATACCTGGTAAATGGGGATAGACTGCAAGATAAATTTCAAAATAATGACTCGACTAGGGGAATTGAGAGTACTAAAGGACCAATTTTGAAGACGAGATTGAATTCTGTTAAAGAGATATTTCCAGCAAGATACCCCGAGGGAATTGAGGCTAAGAGGAATCCCCAAGTATTTCGTCGATAGGGATCCTATGCAGAACCCAAGAGTTCTTGCCAAGAAGTGTTGAGACTAGAGTTGGGTATTAAAGAATAAAACATTAGATTTATTATTATTTATGAGGGTTCCAGAAGCAGACATGAAATCTTTGAGAATGTAGATAATAGCTTTAGATTATTTAAGGGTCGCCTAGAAAAAAATCATTGTCATGAATAAATTGTTGGTGGGTTAAAGTTAGACCTGCTCCCCATAGATTCAAGGCTTTTAGGTGACCTCCCTCCACTTTATTTTTAATATATCTCCTAAGGCCTTATGCAACAATGATGAATAGGAAGGGGGATATCAAATCACCTTGTCTAAGACCACAAGTGACGTTGAATGGATCAGAAGGAGCTCTGTTTAACAAAATAGAGAAATTTGGGGAGGAAATGAAGGAAAGGATACATTGAATCCATTTTGGATCAAAGCTAAAAGCCTGTAAAATTCTTTGAAGGTATTTCCAACTAAGGTGGTCATAAGCCTTAGACAGGTCAATTTTGATCAGCATACCTTTGGTTTTGAGAGATTTAAAGGAGTGTATGGCTTCTTGGGTAGTTATTATACCATCTAGGATTTTTCCTTTGAAAAAACCGGTCTTATCATGGGATATAAGAGTTAGAAGGATAGCCTTAAGGCAGTTAACCATTATTTTAGAAAGAAATTTATATATAACATTACATAATGCAATAGGCCTAAAACCAACAGATTCGTTAGAGTGATCCTATTTAGGAATTAAAGCAAGAAAAGTGGAGTTCATGGTTGGATGTACCTTTTTGGACCTACGTGATTCCTCCACTAGTTCCATGATGTCTTTTCCCATGAATGGCCACGTAGCTTGATATATTTCAGTTGTAAAGCCATCCAGTCTAGGTGTTTTATTATTTGTGAGCCGTTTGACAACTTCTTCCACTTATTCAAGTGTAATCACCCATAAAAGAACCAAATTATGATCTCGGCTGACTATTTGAGGGATGTGTCGTTGTATCCTTTCTATTGCCTTAGTCCTGTGTTGATATGGTTCCATAAAAATTTCACTAAATTGATCCACCAGTAAGGTCTCCATCTCTTGATGTTGCACCAACCTGTTACCTCCTAAATCCTTGAGGGAGAAGATTCGGTTGTGTTGTCTTCTCTGGATAATTGCCTTATGAAAAAAATTGGTATTTCTTTCCCCTTCTCTGAGCCACTAAATTTTGGATTTCTGTTTCCACATAATTTATTCCTGCTTCCTACGTTATTCTAATTTACATAAAATTTTCCCTTATTCCACCACAAGGGCATCTGATCCACCTTGTAGTATCATTTGTTGTTGGACTTGTTTCATATGTGCCTGCAGTTTTTCTTTATCTTCTTGAATGTGACTAAATTCGGTTTTGTTCCATTTCTTGGTTTTTTTATTTAAATATTTTAATCAAAGTTGGAAGGTATGTATCCTGTTCCTTCCATGAATTTGGCTCGTTTCCCACTAGCCCTTAGTTTTTCAAGGAAGGTAGGGTCTCTTTACCAGAAAGCCTCAAATCTAAACGATCTTTTCTTGTTACTCTACTTCATGTCTATTTCTAGACTGATCGACTAGTAGTCCGATCCTAGGATAGGAAGGATGGTGGCCTCATAAAATATATCACTTCTTATAAGGGGTTTCAAAGCTAAGAACCTATCTAAGCTTGAAGCTACTTGATGGACTCCTCCTTGTTTATTATTCCATGTGTACTTACCATTGATTTTCGGTATGTCTATTAGACGTAAATCAATTATCATATCCCTGAACATTTCCATTTCAGGCTCCTCTCTTCGTATTGCTCCTTTTTTTTCATCCAGGGAGGTGATCATATTGAAGTCTCCTCCTAACAACCAATAATTTTCGCTATGCAAATTCTTTAGCATTCCTATGCTCTGAAGGAATGCTTCCTTTTCTCCCAGAATATGGGGGCCATAAACAGAGGATATTAGGATCCATTATTTTGTTCCAATTTGTCTAAAGCGCCAAGATATAATACGTGGTAGGCCTATCCATGCCTCTGCCCTAATCTCTATTGGGTTCTACGGGATTTCTAAGCCGCTCGCGCTCCCTATGGAATCAATGGCTACAACTTCATACTTGGGTTTCAGGAATTTCAAAATTTCCTCTAATTTTTCCCCCGATAATTTTGTTTCTTGAAGAAGCACCACATGTGGCCTCTCCAACTTCAATATTTCTTGTAAATATCTTTGTTTTCCCCTGCTATTGAGGCCCCTCATATTTCAGGAGAGAACTACCATTGGGAAACTTTGTGTAGTTGTTAGAATACTGCTGATAGTGGTATTACCCTTCTTGAATTCACTAACATTTCTCCAACCATTTGAATGGATTCCTGCAAATTATTTCTTCCCCTCTTCTTTCCTTCTTTTGTTTGAGTACTTGGTTCTTGAGAGTTTCCTTTCTGTGAGCCCAAGGTGTCTACCAATTCTATTTTTCTCTATCCTTTATTAGTCATATATTGTTTAAATGTTTCTTTATAAAGCCTTTTTTGGTCTTCTGGAATGAATCTCTCATCTAGCTTTCTCCATTCATGCAACATTTTCTTCAATACCACCTCTTCTGCACTTAGCTTATCCTTGGCTGCATCAAATTGCATTATAGATTGTTCCACAGTTTGAGATTGATCTTCTTTGTATGTCAGTTCTGTTTGAGCCTTCCTTTTAGTCTTCAAATATTTTTGGGGTATCTGTCCTTGTCCTTCTTCAGTGGACTATTCAACTTCTCTTGAGTTCTTGCCCATTTCTTGTAGTATTTCGTACCTGTTTTGGTTACTTTTTTTCCCGATTGGGCTAATGTTCTGGTTAGATTGTTGTTTGCTTTTCTTTCTCCTACTGGAAACTGTCTTAAATCCATCATTTCTTTATGTTGATACTCCTCCTCCATCCAGTTTTTTCTCCCATCTGATCAATATTACTTAGTAGGTAGGCTTTAAATAAATGATCATACTCATGGCATCATCGACATCTAAATGGAATATGCTCATAATCGAGCAACTGCTGTCAGAATTATCCCTTGTATTCCAATTAAATTGATTCTGGTAAGGGCTCTGTTATATTCATGTAAACACATATTCGCGAAAAGAAAGTGTACCTTCCTCGACGGGTCATTTCTGCAATCTTTACAAATTTTCCAAGAGAGTTTCTAATACCTTCTAGTATTTCTGGGTCCCATAAATCAACTAGTAATGCAAAGAGCCTAACCCACACAGGTGGTGCCATAAATTGTTCTTGAATGGGGTTGTAACATTCTTCTCATTGCTTCAGAAATAACACTGCATTGTAGTAGAAATATGGTACTACCTCAAGGATTCTTTCTTTATCTATGAGGCTGGTGAAGATCACCGTGAAGAAGCCTCTTGCCCCAAATTTCAGATCAATATGGCCTTTTGGTTTCCATATTAGTTGAATCCATTTTATTAAATCCTTCTCCGTTGACCAAATGCCTATAAATTTACAGATTAAAGCATGGTCCTTCATGTATATTATGTACTACTCTAATTTTTTTATGGGATGAAAAAGTGTGGCTTCTTTGTGGCTCTTGGCAGGCATTGGCCTCTATTCTTGGCCTTCCATTGGGCTCCCAAAACAGGTCCTAGGTTAGGGTTGACACCTCCCTATGAACCTAACTTCTTTCCACTGTACTCTCCTACCATTAAATTTCGGTAGGAGGGGATCTCACCCCCTAGTGATGTTGACATTCTGCCGCTAAGATCTGTGGCAGAGAAGCCTGCTCCTTTTCCTTGATTCTAATGGTATCAGAAACCTGCAATGTCTCTAAACCCTAGCTATGCGCTCATTCTCTGCTCTATATTATATAAATTCATTTCAAAACTTAAATTTATTCTTCCTTATCAAATTTTCCCACTCTCGGTACTGATGTTCAAATTCAGGGCATTCAAACAAGACAAAAATTAAAAAAAAAAATCTCTAGATTGATCATTAACATCCAAATCTTCCAATTCCTTTCCTTCTACTTGCACACAATCCCCGCTCTACCTAAACATGATCCCTGATATCTATTTTGCGTTAAAAAAAATATTACCCTCAACATTATATGTGTGGATAAAATACAAACTACTTGATTAACTTATTATATTACATTGCGAATCTGATTAAATTTTCTCAAAATATTCAATGTACAAATTGAATTGTCGAATATTTTTCACTTCGATTTAGGAAATTTTGATAACTATTGTTTGTTTTTTGATAAGTTCAGGGTCGTCAGTGATAGTGATGGTCATTATAAAAGTGTTTAAGAATATATCATTCAATTCAAAAAATGTTATCATAATAATGCAACATTTGAAAAATAAACATTTACGTCATCTTACCAGACAGGCCTTGATAAGGTAGTGTGTTGTTTTTTATGTGTGGTTTAAATCCAATAGTTGAGATAATTTATTTTTGTTTCCTAGTATGTTGTTTTTCGTGTGTGTTTTAGATCTAATAGTTGACATAATTGATTTTTTTGTAAGTATAAAATTGGGTCAATCTTCTACTCATATGAAATGGAGTCGATTTCAATAACTACTGCTATAACTCTAGGTGAACCACAAAACCCCTAGCATATAGCCCACTGGTAAACTGGAAGGATTTGAACCTCAAATATCATGGTACATAACACTTTATTATGATCGTGATCACCAATTGAGCTTCCTTGATTCCCTGCACCCAATTTAAATTCCCATGAGTGACATGTTTTTCTATTGTGATAAGGCCCAAGGAGTAGGCTCCCTCACCCACACAAAATCTTAGCTTTTGTTGAGTCATAATTTTCCTGTTAAGTGTTGGCTTATGGGCTATTGGCACTAGCCTAGGGTTTATAATAGTGGCCATCAAAATTGAACCTAGATTTTTCCTAATTAATCCCAATGAGTTACTAATTCTGCTTACCAAAAAAATTTATTTGTGCACGTAAATCAATAATTTTTTTATAAATCTAATCTATATTTTTTCCCATGACGAATCAGTAAATAGTTTTTGAAATCTGGGAAAAAATTGTAGCTTCCACTATAATACCCAAAGAATATTCAATAACCCATTTTTGAAATGGCAACAAAAAATGGCACCCCAAGGGGGCTTCTAATTTAATTTTCCATTAATTAAATTAGAATTAAATTGTAATTCCACATCACATGACAACTTGTAAGTGTTAACTGAGTTAGGAAGACTTAGTTAACTCAGTGAATTCGATTTTAGGGTCAAACTGGAGGCATGTAGAGGTCACTCTAATTTTTAGGGGGTCGAGTTGCAGTTTATTTTGAGTTGTAATTACTTAACTCAATTATTTGAGTTAAAATTAGTTCAACTAATTCTAACTCCAAGATGAGCTAGTAATAGGTCCAGTGAATTAAATCTAATTTAATTCACATGCACTGATCAATGAGATAGATGATAATTCTCTATAAATAATTGTTGCATGTCAATTCTAAGGAAGTTCCAATTGAGATTGTGGGTAAAGGGAAGATAAATATCATTTGTATAATTACAAAATTGTACAGGTCATGCATGAGGCCATTAGGATTCCTTAGATGTATTGATGCAGGGGCATCCAAACAGTTTTAATTGGGACAAATATTTGTTAAAACCGAATTGGTTTTTTGTAACTGTTTCTTGATCCTTGTAAAACCAATTCTTGATCCTTGTAAAAACCTATAAAAAAAGGAGAGCCTGTAGTGTGTGAGTGACAGGAGAAAAACAATGAAATCGAGGGAGTATCTGTGTGCTAAGGCTGAAATGCCTTGAACTGTAATTTCTTTTGTATATAATTGAAGTATGCGTTGTGTGAAAATTCCGAGTATCTATTTGCTAAGGTCGTTACCTATTTACAGTTTAATTTTGTGGTTTTAATCTGCATTATGAGTTGTTGATCGACCATCGATCGATGTGAGAATCGATGGCGATCCAAGTGCAAATATCATGTTTTAACGTGAAGCTGTTATAAGATTATGACATATTAGATGTATTTAAGCCCTATGTAATCGATTCGAAAAGAAATGATGATCTCTGTGATCTTTGTTTCAAGATCGGCATTGATAGAGATCAAATTATATTTTCTTTCTGTGAAGAAGAACTCGATAGGAATTTGGAACTCTTGTGACCCAACTATCGATCGGGTTAATTAAAAATGTTGACGTTGCAGAATGAAAGAGAAATGGTCTCGGCGAAGTAGAAATTGGAAGGCTAACTGGAGAAAGAAATCCGAGCTCAAAATTCGTAGATGCAGAGTTCTAGTTAACCAGTTTTGGGCAAATGAAACCAGTGGTTTCACGTAGCTCGTGGAGAGGGACAAAAATCCATTACGAATTACGGAAGGAACAATGGAAGTCTGTCGAGGCTCATGAGAGAATCGTGAAGTTTGAACAAGGAAACGGAAACCGGAAATGAAGGCGGATAGCAAAAAGGTATGATCGATGTTTAGTTGCAGCAAAGTTAATTAACACGTTTGAAGTTCGATGGTATGAATCCCAAGGTCATCGCATGCGTTATTATAAAGCTTCAGGAGGGCTTTAATTCAAGGTTGGGCCAATAAATTTATTGAAACAGAATTTATTAACAGGCAATGTGGGTCGAGAGGGTTTTAAAGTGTAGCTACATGCTTGTAATAATATTTCGATTAAAGCTGAACAGAAGAGGGACGTAGTGCAGCGGAAGCGTGATGGGCCTAACCTAGGGGCCCCAAGATCGAATTCTAAGTTCAGAGTTTCTGAGTGATGAATCTGCAAATTTAACACAGATTTTGAAGGTTGCAGGGTGATTTTTGTTTAACTGAAGGTGAATCTTCCCTGTGGCAAATTCACTTTTCATCAAGTGGTATCAGAGCGGGAAAATATTTCCTGCGGAAAGAATTTTTGCATGCGTAGAACAAAGGAGAAAGAAGTTTTGCGTGCGTAGAAAGGAGGAGTTTGCAGACAAAGAAGAAGAGGTACAATTTTATGAAGTTTTGTGAAACTTGTGATTTTTGTGTTTTGTGAAGGTAGCAGCAGGAAGAAGGTGAGAAGATTGCAGCAACCTAGAGCAGGAGTGCTCAAATGGTTCCACAGGAGCGAACCAGAGAGATGCCAAAAGACTAAGCTCAGAGAGGGAAGCTTGGTGAGGTATCTCGTAGCAGGGAGGACTGCTATTGCAGAGGTTTCGTTGTAGCTCACGATGGACAATTCCATAGAGGACGTGGGCAGAATTGTTCAGGAGTGTTTCTACATGAAGATCACAATGAGCAGTTCCACAGAAGAATTGCTGACAACTGTAGAAGACATATGACCAGGAGGTCATAAATTTTTTTGTGCCTCGTGAGTCTGATGCAGGGGCATCCAAACAATTTTAATTGGGACAAATATTTGTTAAAACCGAATTGGTTTTTTGTAACTGTTTCTTGATCCTTGTAAAACCAATTCTTGATCCTTGTAAAAACCTATAAAAAAATGAGAGCCTGTAGTGTGTGAGTGACAGGAGAAAAACAATGTAATCGAGGGAGTATCTGTGTGCTAAGGCTGAAATTCCTTGAACTGTAATTGTTTTTGTATATAATTGAAGTATGTGTTGTGTGAAAATTCTGAGTATCTATTTGCTAAGGTCGTTACCTATTTACAGTTAATTTTGTGGTTTTAATATGCATTACGAGTTGTTGATCGACCATCGATCGCTGTGAGGATCGATGGCGATCCAAGTGCAAATATCATGTTTTAACGTGAAGCTGTTATAAGATTATGACAGATTAGATGTATTTAAGCCCTATGTAATCGATTCGAAAAGAAATGATGATCTCTGTGATCTTTGTTTCAAGATTGGCATTGATAGAGATCAAATTATATTTTCTTTCTGTGAAGAAGAACTCGATAGGAATTTGGAACTCTTGTGACCCAACTATCGATCGGGTTAATTAAAAATTTTGACGTTGCAGAATGAAAGAGAAATGGTCTCAGCGAAGTAGAAATTGGAAGGCTAACTGGAGAAAGAAATCCGTGCTCAAAATTCGTAGATGCAGAGTTGCAGTTAACCGGTTTTGGGAAAATGAAACCAGTGGTTTCACGTAGCTCGTGGAGAGGGACAGCAATCCGTTATGGATTACGGAAGGAACAATGGAAGTTTGTCGAGGCTCATGAGAGAATCGTGAAGTTTGAACGAGGAAACAGAAACCGGAAATGAAGGCGGATAGAAAAAAGGTATGATCGATGTTTAGTTGCAGCAGAGTTAATTAACACGTTTGAAGTCCAATGGTATGAATCCCAAGGTCATCGCATGCGTTATTATAAAGCTTCTGGAGGGCTTTAATTCAAGGTTGGGCCGATAACTTTATTGAAACATAATTTATTAACAGGCAATGTGGGTCGAGAGGGTTTTAAAGTGTAGCTACATGCTTGTAATAATATTTCGATTGAAGCTGAACAGAAAAGGGACGTAGCGCAATGGAAGCGTGATGGGCCTAACCCAGGGGCCCCAAGATCGAATTCTAAGTTCAGAGTTTCTGAGTGATGAATCTGCAAATTTAACACAGATTTTGAAGGTTGCAGGGTGATTTTTGTTTAACTGAAAGGTGAATCTGCCCTGTGGCAAATTCACTTTTCATCATGTATTCTGCAATCTATTGATGGGAGTTTCCTAATTAATAATGGCTCAATTATCCCAGAATATGTGAGCAAAGTTGGTCAGGAAGAGGCAAGGAAGTGGTTAAATATTAGACCAAACTTGCTTAGATCAGAGTGATATAATCAACAGAGTGCAGAGGTTTCTCAGGAAGGGAAAAAGAATTGTATTGTTTCATGCTCTTGAATTTATGAAATACACAAATAGCAGGGTTTTTTGCTAAGGATTTCCCCATATACATCTTTGTGTTGTGTGATTGAAATTCTTTCTCGTCTTGTTCATGTGATTGTGCAATCGTAATTGGTTTCCACAATTTGTAGAATTGATTCAATATTTTGTTTTAGTATATTACAATATCATTTCAATCTATTTAGATATTTCTACATGGTATCAGAGAAGGAATCACTATAGAAGAGAAGAACATAGTTTTTTTTGAACAGGTGAATTGAATTTTCAGATTTATTCTTCATGACCAGCAACAAAACACGATGTCTTTCACTGGCTTGACAATCGAATATTCCCGTGAGGAAAATTAAAATTACATAGCATGGAAGGACAGGATGGAGGCAGTGCTAGAGGAAAAAATACTAAAGGAATTCATTGACATTGATATTCCCCAGCTCGCAGCAGCAAATGCTCAACTTCTTGATGCATGGAAGAAGAATGTAGCAAAGGCAAGAAGGATTATGTTAGAAGGAGTTCGATATCATATTGTCTTGAACCTCCATGGAAAGGAAACTCCATATGCTATGTGGAAGGCCTTAACAGATATATTTCAGAATAAAAATTACCACAGGAAGTTGGCACTAAAGGACAAGCTCAGAAAGATCAATATGGAGAAGGTCGACATGATACCAGAATACTTGACGAGTTCACTCAATGTCGAGATGAGCTTGGAAGTGTTGTGGTGACAGTTTCCTAGGATGATTTGGTGAGCCTAGCAATTCTAGGCCTTCCCAAGAGTTGGCATAGCTACCAGGACTTGATGAATGGGAGAGAGAAACTACCAGAGTGGGAATGATTGTGGTTTGACTTGGTACAAGAAGATATTGGGAGGAACACTAGAGATGGATCCTTATCATAAATTGATGATGAGGAGAACTATTCCTTGGTTGGAAAGGCGAAGAAAGGGGAAGGGAAGGTGTCTAATTCCAAATTGGATTCTGTTCAGGCGGGCAATATGCGAGAATTTTCAAAGGTAAAATGTTTTCACTATCATGAGCTTGGACACTATGCTGCAAAGTGTTCGCACAAGAAGACCAACAAGAAGTCCTTAGGAGGAGCGCCAGGTGAAGCACTTTCTTCACAGTTCGAGTTCGATTTCACCCTCATCACATGTATGGTGTCATCAATGATGGGTTATGTGTGGTACTTATATAGTGGAGCTCCATTCCATATGACCGGAAACAAATAATTCTTCGGTAACTTGGAGGAGAAGGTTATCCATATGCATATCGACATGGGAGATGATGAGAGGTATAGCACTACCAAAATAGGTACAGTTACCTTTCATAGTTAGTTAGGTACTCCTCTCACATTAAAAGAAGTAATGTATATTCCTGGTTTAAAGAAGAATTTGGTTTTTGTTGCTATGTTGGAAGACTGTGGCTATGATGTGATATTCAGTGAAGGAAAGGTGTTCCTTCATCACAAAGCCAAGGGAGAGGTGAAAAAGATTGGGGTTCAAGTAAAGAACCTCTACAAATTGGATGTAGAATATTGTGCTTCCTTGAGCACGAAATCATAGAAGGTGGAGAGTCGAGACATCAATGAATTATGGCACAAGAGATTAGGCCATCTACACTATGACTCTTTGAAGATCATGCAACATATTTATACGGGACTTCCAAATGGTGCACCTGCAAAGAGAGATACAAAGGCGATCCTTGAGAGAGTTTACTCATACGTGTGTGGACCGTTCTCGACAGCTTCCACAGAAAAACACAGTATTATGTGATTTTTGTAGATGGTTTTTCACGCAAGAGTTGGATTTTATTCATGTAGAAGAAAGATCAGACATTCTCCAATTTTTGTGAGTTCAAAGCACTTGTTGAGAAAGATACAAGGAAGGAGGTGAAAGCTCTTAGGAGCAAAAATGTTGGAGAATATTTCTCTAATGAATTCAATAAAAAAATTTCTTCAAAAGGAATTCGAAGGGAATCGATAGCACCTCATAATCCACAACATAATGGGGTTGCAAAAAGTAAGAACAAAAATATTGTGGGAGCAACATGAGCTATGTTTCATGATCAGAGCCTACAGTTGAATCTGTGGGTGGAAGCACACAATACAACAGTGTTTTTGCAGAATAGAAGTCCTCATTGAATACTTGGGATGAGTACACCAGAGGAAGCTTTTTCAAGTAAGAGACCATATGTGTCACATTTTCAAATTTTTGGTTCATCAGTTTATTGCCATGTGACCAAAGATGCCAGGAAGAAGCTAGAGCCAATAACTAAGTTAGGGATATTTGTGGGGTAAACTGATACACCTCACAACTATTGGTGTACTTTCTAGCACACATGATGAAAGTGGTCAGAAGAGATGTGAAATTCAATGAAGAGAAGGCCATGTGAATTTCTATTGAGCGGGAGCTTTAGTTGCATGTAGTTGAGGAGCTCTTGGCTCCAAAATAAGAACCTAAAGATGTGGAGTAGCCATAAGAAGAGGTGCAGAGAGTGGAAGCACCCACTCATGAAAAAACATCTCGAGACAGAAGGAAGCACACTGGAGAGGTCAACTACAACCTTGTTTTTAAGGTCACCATCACATCATCAAGAGCGGTCTTTTGGGTGCAAGACAAGAATTTTGAGAGCTCTGAGCTTGGCATAAGGGGTTTTCCATATTCCATGCACTTAGATCCACATTTTCGTCACCTTCCCTAACCTTCTTTCCATCATTTTCAGCCTCCAAACCCTCTACCTACTTCTTGTAGCATTACAGGACATCCTATAGCACTACGGGAAATCCTGTAGAAGCTTCTTGTAACAGTGCCAAACATCCTCTCCTTAAGCCCAAAATCATTCATTCATCTCACCTCGGCATAGAAAATAAACCAGTAGACCTCCAACCATGAATATTTGGTCCAGGGACACTCTTAGACCGCCCAAGCACCTTCTTCTTTTGCTGCAAAATAGAGAAATTTCAAGCATGATTAGTCCATCATAAAATGCATCATTAGCACAATAGTTAAGTATGAAGTAGATAGGAATTAATTAGAAGTTGATTCAAAATTTGTGCAAGGATAGAATAGTTCCTTTTCTACAAGTAAATTTAGTGATCTAGACAATGAATGCCACTTAATGTAATTTCCTTTCTTGTACTAGCATAAGTGTGAATATTTATTTCTTGCAAAATTAGACAATATTTAGATGAATAAGTGTGATTGAGAGTAGTTTATTTAATTTCCAATAGAGGAACGGTTATGATATGTTTTTTAGTCTTAGGTTGCAATTAGAAGTGTGACAAATTTCCTTTTTCAGAATAACCCTAGCTTCTAGCACCTCAGTGTATAATTAAGATGAGGATGGCATGAGTAGAAATCATCTTTTGTGCATATAGCACTATCACCTCCAATTTTGTAATAACCCCAGGTTGATAAAGTAAAATTGAGTAGCCTTTGGGAGTTGCAGTACTCTTGGTGCAATACTAGGGGTCACCACAGATCACTATTGTGCTGTGTATTATACTTATTTAATTTTTCACACTAAAATAAACATAAATACATTACAGAATAAGGTAATCCACACTACTATATCATTCAATTGCAACCATTACTTCTTAGAGACAAAATTAAAGTAAACACAACACATATAAACAAATAATATGCCCAAAACTTCTTCTTTATTAATATGGATATGTTTAATACATTCAAATTCCTTGACCTACGCACAAAGTTGCAGGTGGTTTGCACAAAAAGCTACAAAATTTTCTAGTGTCTCTGCACACTCAGTTGCGTAACCTTTCCCTAAGGCCCAAAACGGACTAAAGGCAAAAAATAAAATCACTTGTGCTCATCAAATATGCATGAATACTACTTCGACACAACATTACATCCCTTTATATATCTTTACATCATTGCAAAACCATGGTCCATATACCATGGGTTGGACAAATAAATTAACTAAAATCCCAAAACCAATTACAAAATGAGGGGCTTCAACCCACCTCGCACTCCACTCCTCAAGATGCATAGTATTTTGACCAAAATTGGACCAAGTTGGGCCGCACCCAACAAACATGTAATACTTTCACACCTCCTCCTAGTTGGATAAGTTAAGAACTATATAATATCCCTCAATTTATTCTATATGGAATCTGACATAGGAAAAACAAAGTCTTGTTGAAAATAATTCTTTTTGGGAAATCAGGAATGGCTACACTACTCTCTTTTGGAAAGACACTTGGAAAAAAATGCCTCACCTGGGGGACCATGAGGAACTTAGGGGGTTAGATTATTTTACTTCAGAGTAGAAATTTAATACAATAGAAAAATTATGGAAACATTTCCCCTAATTCTCCTCTTTGGAGAGAATGAGATATGATAAAGGATTTTTCAGAGCACCTAGATTTGATAGCCTAGCCCATTATTTCTCAAGAGCTGAAAATTCATAAAATTTCCATTGCTGAATACCATGAAAAATTACGATGTTGTTAGCAAACCAAATGTATGTTTTAACATAAATATGACCAGTCTATATTGGATGGTCACAAGGATCTTCATAATGAAACTCTATGGAGAATTTTTTTGACAAATATCCATTGGCCCAAAGTTTCACAATTCTTGTGGCTAATTGGAAAAAAGAAGATCCTCTCATCGGATCAAATAAGAAAGAAGCGATTCCAGGGTCCTTCAATATTCTCCTTGTGACGGAATCAAGGAGAGACTATGGAGCATCTCTTAAATGGTTTTCCTTTTGTTTACCATATTTTTAAATGAGTCTTACACCTTTGGATACTCATACTACAATTACAATAGCCTAGTGGAAACTTTGGAGTAATGGAGAAAAAGTATCTTATTTATCCCCAATTTGAATTGAGCATGGACTCTAGCTCTGAGATTTATTATATGGGTGAATTGGAAAGAAAAAAATAGGAGGATATTCAAACAAAAGAAAAGTGATGGGAGGATCTTGAAAATTATCAAGAAAAATTTCAAGGAGACCATACGCTCAAAGGCTTGGACTCGGGAGGACTAGAAATTTAATAAACATGAATCAAGGATACTAACAAAGCTATATCTCTCATCTTTGGTGATTTAAAAATATTCCCCCAAGACTTCCACCCCTTAAAATTACTCTCCTACAATCTACTATTCCCCCTCCCCCAAGTGGGTTTTTTGAATTTGAATTTCGATGGTGCCTCCAAAGGAAATCTTGGATATGTAGGGTATGTAGGGATCTTCTACAAATGCGAATGCTGCATTTTAATTATGTATACGAGAAATTATGCCATCATGAATTATATTGTGGTAGGGTTCCTCACTCTGAATAGAGGTTTGAGCCTAGCGAATAATAAAGGGTATGCAAAATTAAATATTTATGGTGATTCCCAGCTAGTTATCTCAACTTTCATTAAAGTAATTAATCGTACCCCAATAAATAAATGGTCTCAAAGTTGGTGACTAGAATATATTATCTCCCACATTCAAAATATGCTCCAATCCATTCCGTATTCCATGGCCTCACACTCTCAATGATATGGAAACAAAGCAATTGAATTCTTGGATAAATTGGGTGATAAGATCAAAATATATATATGGTAGTGGCATGGTATAATGAGGCATGGTTCCACTAGAAGGAACCACTCTAACTCATATTAGATGAAAATAAAAGGTCCTCGATCGAGGTGTTGGAATTTAGGACATTGGAGGAGGGAGGGGATGAAGTCTACCACCTCACTGCCTCCCATTACATTTAAGAGGGGTGTGGTGTGGACAACCTTATCCATGCAACTCTCTTCTCAAATGCTATGGGATGATAGATATCACTCTTTGACTTTTCTACTATTTATGGGCTTCAACTCCACTACAGGAGGGACAATTAATTTGGGAAATCAACAAAATAATACTTACATAGATGCAAGGATGTGGCGTAGTGTGTGGGCTTCTCCTTTGGTTTGAGTGAAATAAATTTTCCAAGGCCATGGTGTTAGCCATCAGTAAATTTTGTCATAAGAAAATGATGGCTAAAACAGTCCTTGAGCTTTCAAGAGATCATTTTCATATAAAATCATTCTTTCTTGAAGGTTGTTGTTCCCTAATTATTGTTCCTTAATTGATATGCCTTAAAAAAAATGCTGTCCCCTCCAAAAATCCAACAAGGAATCTACTGTTCCCTTCAAAACTGTTTCCTAAACAACCCCTTTTCATCATCTCATTCACTCATTATGGTCCTTTTTTACCCTCCATTTCCATCTAAAAAGCTCCTTTTCTCTCTTTCATTTTCCCTTTATTTCCCCTCAAAAAACCTTCAAAATCCTCGTTTAAACCTCTAAATCCTCTTAAAGGTTTAAAGCCCTTCCTTTTCCACTCTATCGAACTGGAAAAACCTCAAAAAATCCATTGAAAACACAAAAAACCCACTTATTTTTCTCTTTGTTAAAAACACAGGTATTAAGCCCCTTGGGGATTAAGTTTTCCCATCCGTCCCATCATAAGGCCCAGCACTATAACCTAGCGCTTAATAAACCCCCTTTTCTTTTAAAAAAATTTCGCCCAATGTGATAAGCACTTTTTCTCCTTAGCCCCTGGTCGCTTCCCCTCCACAGAACTGCACCTCAACACCTTCACCTTAAGCTCCTCCCTTCTCCCTTATACCATCACGCCCCTTGAAAGAAACTTATGTCCCCTTTGAAAATCTTCTCGCGCAAATGCAAACCCCCCAAAGCAATCTTGACTGTCGATCGAATCAATTTGATGGTCACCGCTTGCCCGTTTCATCCCTTGATCACCCGACACATTTATTTGTTTCGCCTCCGGCATCAAACCCGTACTGTAGATCTTATAGATCTGACGGTTCTCAGTAATCCTGATGACCCAACTCCGTCGGGGCCTACCATCCACCACATACAGTGCTTACCATATCGAACGCTGCCACCTGGCTTCCACTTTCATTTCTGCCCGAGAAACTTTTCCATCACGCTTGGTCCGCATCGTCTGATCTCATCCCTTTCATCCAATGGCTATGGTGGCGTATTGCACAATTTTCATGTCCGGAGTTTAACACTCCAAAGTTACGTGATACCGACGGTATAAAAAAATCCACGCAGCACGATACAACTGGATCGCGTTCCATTCGGCTGAAACCACTTACCATCCAAATTGAATGCGATAACCACCCGTGGTATTTAAAAACCACTTTTTCCCGAATTTGTGCCAAATGCCATTTTGAACACGATTTTTTCCTTCTTCTTCATTAAAGCCTCTTCTGCCTGCACAAATCACCCCTCTGCAATGATTTTCTGCCTCCGCCTCTCTCTGCAAGTAGATTTTCCAAACTCGTAGGTTTTTTATGACGTGTCTGGTGGTTTTTGTAGGTTTTTGGTGATAGTTTTTAAGGCAGAAGCCCTCATAAAGTTCACAAAGGGACATGGTCAAGGATTGCCTCATCCGAAGCCCAGACAACATAGAAAAGGACTTCTTTAGGCATAAACCCAAGTTTTTATAAATTATTGTTATATAAATCAAAACCCCAGTGTGCCAGAGCCTCATGTCCACAGCGAAAGGAAAAAGCAGTAAAGATTAAGAAGAATAGGACTCAAACACGACACCAAGGCCTAAATCTGTTTAAAAAGGGGCAAAGGACATTTCAAAATGCATAAACAAAAGTTCCCAGGCTTAAAGAAAAAAAATATTGAACAAAGCGTAGAGGTTGAAGGTTGACACAGTGAGTATAGTCAGCAAAGGGCCCAAGGTATAAAGACAAGGGATAAAGCACCATCTGAATGATTAAAAGAGTTAAACCCTGTTGTGTTAAGGTTAAAACATAGTGAAAAGATCAACACAGTCAGTAGATCAGGATTAAAGACTCTGAGATGATTATAAGGGCATAAAGCAGAATCACAGTTATAATAATGTTTTAAAGCCACAAAAATAGATAGATTAGCAAAATAAGCCTCCAAATGCCACATCAGTGAGGAAATTAAAGCTAGAACTGCCACTGACAGGCTTATTTCCTCAAAAGAATGCACAATGAATGCACAGTCAAAGATATTTGCCTAAGACAACTCAAAATTAACTACCAACCTACCTAAAGCCCTCAAAGTCAACAAAAGAAACTAAAGGTGATGGAACTTAATGTAAAATTGATTAAAATAGAGATGACCATTCGAAATCTTCTCCATTTGGCCCTTTAAAGGTCGAGAAGCACTAACTTTGTATTAATTGAACAAATATATCTCTCTTTCACTCCACCTCTTCATTTATTCTATAAATACTTCTCTAGAAGACAGTATAGAGGTTGGTCTCTGGATACCTGTTGTATGTAAATAGCTTTTGAAGCTGCTGTAGCTCTGTTTGTAATTAAAGACACATAAGTTGAGATGAGAAGTTTGAAGCTATAGAGACCCACTGGACTTGAATATTGTAACTGGTTTGAACATCAAATACAAATAGCTGATTTATGGGATCCTGGTCTATATCAATGGTGATGTGTTTCCCACTGTAATTGTCATTTTTATTTATGTTTTCATTTTGTCCACTATTCTTAGATAAAGAACAACAAATATAGATTAGGATTTGTTGGAAATATGATGCAGAGTGTTGTCCTTGATGGAAACCCACTAAATGAAGATGAAGACATGAAAGTGTTGACATGTGTTGTCCTTGATGGCAAACCACCTGATGAAGTTATTCTTGACCTGATGGACTTGGTAAATGATGTGAATTGATGTTAGTTAGCAATATGATGCTGAGTGTTGTCATTTAATGGCAACCCACTTGATGAAGTTGTGCTTGATAGAATATGTTCTTGATGAAGTAAAACTTATGTATCTACAGTGAGTACAGAAGGGAATGAAGAAAGAAATTCAGTATGTGCTAGATCTATGATGAAAAGAGTATGTCTCAAGGCATACGCAGATTTTCCTAGGAGAAGTCACGTATACACGCGGGAAACAACGTGCCAAGTCGCGTATGGGAAAAAGCGCTCATAAAGTGCAAAACCAGGGGTAACCACCATGGTATTGACCCATTGTATTGGGTAATGATTCGTCTAAATGACCCCGTCCAGGAATACCATCGGAAGTAATGTAGTTTTGGGCTCATGGTATTGAAAAAGGGGCTCATGGTATTGAAAAAGGGAAAACCTATATAAGGAGAAGAAATTCATTGTGCAAATCATGAGTGTGGGTGCAAGATGTCTGAGCTTGAATGAATACTTCTCTCTGAAGTATATCTGAATGGAAAGGGTTACAGTTGAATGATAGATCTGAATGTATGATGCACCAATGATGAAGAAGGGGGTCTAGATCTGAAATGTACTTGTATTTGCTAGATCTGTTTATGGAATGATTAGATCTGTGATGAGGCGAACATCTGTCTGAGGTAAAGGGTAAAATCTGAAGTGATGTATCTGTTGTGAAGAATTGCAATGACATAAAAGTCTAAAGAACCATGCGCTAGTTCGTCGCAGAGGAAGCGCGTATATACGCGGCTTCGCTGAAGAGAAAGCGCGTATGCGCAATGAAATTGAATTTGTAATATATATAGAAGGATACGCTGGTTTATGTGAACGGAAGCGCGTATATACGCGACATTAGAAAAAGGAAAGCGCATATGCAAACTAGGGTTTGCTGAAGTCTGTGGTAAGAAATGTCTAATCTATTCTGCTGGTTTGCTGATATCTGTCAGTGAGTTATATGTATCTGTTTCATGGTTGACTGTGCTTAAAAGTATGGAGTGGGTCCAGTCTGAAAATATGAGGAAACGTGGCCTACAAGTGGTGTCTTGGATCCAGTGTGAAAATTAATGAAACGTGGTCCATAGAGGTGCTGAGGGTTGTAGCCTTCAGTCAGGGGGTTGTATCTCCCTTCCGAGGGTGAAATTTGGTAAATGAGAGCGAGGGGACCCATGAGTGCCCTTCCGGGGAGAGGTGATTGAAGTGGAGGTTGGGCTTCCCTTCGGGAAGAGGCTGATAGCGAGTACAAGTGGGTGCACAACGTGCGGTAGAGATGCACGGCACATATGTTGTAAGATGTTTTCTCTATAATAAAATATTGAAGGCTGAGCAACTGCAGCGGTGGTTTTCTCGCGACTTGGGTTTCCACCTAAAATCCTGGTGTTCATGTGTGATGCTTATGTGTGATGGTTTATTCTGTTCTTACTGCACATGTTTACTGTTTATAGAACATCTAATGAATGAATTATGGAATGATATAAGTGAAGAATTAATGGCATAATTAGATCTCTGTGTATACGCGATTTTTATGAAGGATATCTGCGTGTATACGCTAGTTGGCTTCAGCAAAGTAGCGTATGGGTTTTAGAGCATGAAAAAATAAAAAGTTTTAGTTTGCTCTAAATACTGATTCACCCCCCCTCTCAGTATTTTTCCCAACAATTGGTATCAGAGCAGGTTCTTCTGCAGAAGCTTGATCGCTTGAAGGAGATCCGTCGCAATGGGAAAGAAGCAAAAGAAGAAGGTTACTCAAGGAAAGAAGATGCCTCAGAAATCATGTATAACAGAAATTTAAGAAGATGAAACATGTATTGATCATTGTTCTTGTATTTCACTTACCTGTATATGCAAAGGTTATGATAGTGAAAGTGATAGTATGGATCTAGAAGAAGCTGTCAAGATTAAAGATGAAGAAGAATCTGACCAAGCTCTACAAGTGCTCATGGCAAAGAAACAAAAGAATAAGACTACTTGAAGCAAGGAGATTTCTCAGAAAACTTGTATAGCAGAAATTGACAAAGATGAATCAGATAGTGATTGGGGTCCTGATAATCTTCTTTGTGCAAACAATGGTGAAGATAGTGGAAATTATGCTATAGACCTAGAAAAAGTTATCAAAGATCAACAAAGAATATTTAATGAGAAGGAATCTGCCTCCAAAAATTTAATCTTTAGACTGAAAAGGATGTTCGATGATGTATCCAATTGAAGTAAAGAACTTGAAGCAGAAATCATTTCCCTCAAAGCAGATCTCGAAAAATCAAACAAGAAGAATGCAAGATTTGAAGCAGAAATCGTCTCCCTGAAAGAAGATCTGGAAGATTCGAACAAGAAGCATGAAAGACTTGAAGCTGAAGTCATCTCTCTCAAAGAAGACCCAGAAATATCCAACAACAAGAATGAAGAACTTGAAGCAAAAGTCATCTCTCTGAAAGTAGATCTTGAAGCATCAAACAAGAAGAATGAAGAACTCTTACAAACTTTTGAAGAACAAGAAAAAGGGTTGAAAGAAGAGATTCTAAATCTGAATCATCAAGTAGAAGATGGAAGAAGGAAAGAAGAAAGCATGACAAAGCAATGTCAAGCCTTGGAGGTTGAGGTAAACATTCTCAAAGGTAAATTAGAAGAAAAGGTTAAACTTTTGAGGTTTCAAGATAGTACTAATATTTTGGACAATATTCTAAGTACCCAAAGGTCTCCTGCTATCAAACTTGGTCTTGGTTTCCATGAAACTGTTAAAGGAGAATCTAGCTCACAAGGAAGTGCTAAAAATTCAGAGGATGTCAATGCAAAACCTGAAGTGTTGAAAGAGACAAAAGGTCAACCAACAATGATGAAATCTCAAAGGAATTCAGTAAATAATGTTGAATGCTTTAAATGTCATAATTATGGGCATGTTGCAGCAAATTGCAGGAGAAGATCATTTCAGCCTCAATCAAATAGTTCCTACATAGAAAGGTACTCTGGTTTCTTCAAGGTATATTGTTTTTCGTGTAACAAGTATGGACATAAAGCAGCTGATTGTAAAAGGAGGAAGATTAGAAATACTCATTATGATTCTTATGCCTATTTCTCTGGACACATGAGATTTTATTCTTGTAACAAGTATGGACATGTAGAAAAGGAATGCAGGTTGAACAGATCTGAGAAAGTGGATAACTTCCATTCCACAATAAGAAGTTTCAAGCAAAGCGGGAGAAAGAAGGAGGACCGGTCAGAAACGTAGGGAATATTCACCCTACTGCAGTCATCCGCTTCTGAAGCTGACTTTTCTTATTGACTGCAGGAATGATGTGGGATACATTATGAGATTTAGTAATGTATCGTCACAGGGGGAGCAATGTATGATGACTCTCTTGATTGATTTGATTATTCTGGTTATATGTATTTCTGACAGAGCATCTAATATGAAGAAGATAGGTACATGAAGTACAAGTTCAGGGGGAGATGAAGGAATGTGAAAAATTTCTATGCTTCACTTTCCATACGCGGGTTCTATTAACAAAAGTCGCGTATACACGCGATTTCCAGCAGACACAGTCGCGTATGCATTGATGATAAGAGAATTTATATGATAGCTGAAGATCTGGAGTAGAGGTTCAGGGGGAGAATTAGTATGACTCAATATCAGCTTAGTTTCTCAGTTCTAAATAATGATGATATGATACATGGTTTCTTGTGTTGAAGATTGTGGATGAGTCCTGCTTGATTTTTTGAGATGAAAGTCTTATAATTTGGAGATAAGGGCAGTTCATGCAGAGATTGTTGCTGATGACTTACTGATGAACGTATTTAGGTTGCGCAAGTTAAGAAGGAGCACTGGTTCAGGGGGAGCAGCAGGTTGAATACTAATGATTGCATTGTTGGCAATATGACTGCTTATTCTTTGGTTTTTGTGATACTCATGCTCAAATGATGATGACTTGGTACATGGTTTATTATGATGAGATTTTGAGCCCTGGTTGCTGATAAGTATCTTTTGGGCTCACACATGGATGAGTTGGATGTCGTTTGATTCAGAAATAAGAATAGATCATGCAGAGTTTGTTACTATGGTTGAGATCTTTTTCCCTACATATGTTACTTCATGTTAAATCTTGAAGATCTTGATGGCATTGGACCACATGGATGATTGCTTGACACATATTTGAAGATGTTGTTCTGGTATGATAATCTCTCTTGGAAAGATTGTATTGATGCGACAAAGAATCTGAAGGCTTGGTTACTAATGTGCTTATGCTACATCTGTTGGATGACGCTTGAAGACACAACTACACTGTTCTATCTATCTGTAGTCCAGGGAAGCATTCAAATATCCCAGAAATAAGTTGAACACTGTCTTTTTCTCACAGAGGATCAGATCTAGTTAAAATTTAGAAGATGGAATTGGATATGCAGGTTTCCTGAAACACAGTCGCGTATATACGCGAGTTCATGCAAATAAAACCGCGTATTTCTGATTGCTAACAAATTTCTGTTTGGGGTCAGCTCTCTTCAGCACATCTGCAGTGCTGTTTGGTATCTCTGATACTGTTTGGTATCTCTGGTGGTGTTCCAGTTCTCATAATTCTATTTCTAATGTTTTGATAAAAATGCCTTGACGATTTGTTGGTAAAAGTGTTCAGGATGCACAAACTAAGGGGGAGCCTTAGTCATATGGAAAGGTTGCTTGAATGCACAGATTTAGGGGGAGCATTAGTTTTGCTAAGTATAATGCATTGTTGGCATTATGATGGTTCTGAAATATGTTCTCTTTCTTGAGGACTTTCTGGTGTTGGTCTTAAAGTTATATTTGTAGATTGATGAAAAGGTCATGTAGAGATCCATGATGTAAAATTGTAATATTCAGTCATGTAAGGACTTGATAAATTTTTAAACCCACTTGGTTGGGTAGCTGAGTCAAATTTTGTAAACCCACTTGGTTGGGTAGCTGAGTCAAATTTGTAAACCCACTTGGTTGGGTAGTTAAGTCTCATATGTAAATCCACTTGGATGGATCTTTGATGTAAGTATGAGTCATTGGTGATAGGAAATTCATAGATTCATGTACTTCATTGGAAAATATGTTTGAAGATTCAACTGAACTCAGGGGGAGCTTGGTCACTTCAGTATATATCAGATCTGCAGAACGCTTCTTCCACATGAGGAGAAAAGGGGGGGAGTATGTTGGTTTTGATCCACCCTTTGCCCTTGATGTCAAAGGGGGAGAGTGACATGGTGTTTGAAAGAAGAGAAAGAATGGTGTCAAAAATGGGGAATGTGACATGGTGTCATTTTATTCTTAATGTACCTATCTGTTGTGGTAACCAAACACCATCGTGGTTGCCATCAAGTCCAAAGGGGGAGATTGTTGGCAATATGATGCAGAGTGTTGTCCTTGATGGCAACCCACTGAATGAAGATGAAGACATGCAACTATTGAAATGTGTTGTCCTTGATGGAAATCCACCTGATGAAGTTATTATTTACGTGATGGACTTGGAAAATGATGTGTGTTAGCAATATGATGATGAATGTTGTCCTTGAAAGGCAACCCTCTTGATGAAGATAATGGCAACTTACTGGATGAAGTTGTGCTTGATAGAAAATGTCTTGATGAACCTGTTTAAAGATGAAAATCTGATGTATCTACAGAGAGTACAGAAGGTAATGAAGAAAGGAATTCAATATGTGCTAGATCTATGATGAAAAGAGTATGTCTCAAGGCATACACGGATTTGCCTAGGAGAAGTCGCGTATGCACGCGGTAAAGTACGTGCCAAGTCGCGTATGGGCAAAAGCGCTCATAAAGTGCAAAACCAGGGGTAACCACCATGGTATTGACCCATTATATTGGGTAATGATTCGTCTAAATGACCCCGTCCAGGAATACCATCGGAAGTAATGTAGTTTTGGGCTCATGGTATTGTTTTGGCTCATGGTATTGAAAAAGGGGCTCATGGTATTGAAAAAGGGAAAACCTATATAAAGAGAAGAAATTCATTGTGCAAATCATGAGTGTGGGTGCAAGATGTCTGAGCTTGAATGAATACTTCTCTCTGAAGTAGATCTGAATGGAAAGGGTTACAGTTGAATGATAGATCTGAATGTATGATGCACAAATGATGAAGAAGGGGATCTATATTTAAAATGTACTTGTATTTGCTAGATCTATTTATGGAATGATTAGATCTGTGATGAGGCGAACATCTGTCTGAGGTAAAGGGTAAAATCTGAAGTGATGTATCTGTTGTGAAGAATTGCAATGACATAAAAGTCTGAAGAACCATACGCTAGTTCGCCAAAGAGGAAGCGCGTATATACGCGGCTTCGCTGAAGAGAAAGTGCGTATGCGCAATGAAATTGGATCTGTAATATGTACAGAAGTATACGCTGGTTTATATGAACGGAAGCGCGTATATACGTGACATCAGCGAAAGGAAAGCGCGTATACAAACTAGGGTTTGCTGAAATCTGTGGTAAGAAATGTCTGATCTGTTCTGCTGGTTTACTGATATCTGTCAGTGAGTTATATGTATCTGTTTCATGGTTGACTGTGCTTAAAAGTATGGAGTGGGTCCAGTCTGAAAATTTGATGAAACGTGGCCTACAAGTGGTGTCCTAAAGGAAGCTTTGGATCCAGTGTGAAAATTGATGAAACGTGGTCCATAGAGGTGTTGAGGGTTGTAGCCTTCAGTCAGGGGGTTGTAGCTCCCTTCCAGGAGATGCTGGTAAACGAGATCAGGGGGTCGTAGCTCCCTTCCAGGAGAGGCTGGTAAACGAGTCAGGGGGTTGGAGCTCCCTTCCAGGAGAGGCTGGTAAACGAGCGCAGGTGGGTGCCTACGTGTTGGTAGGAGTCTGCACCAGCACATATGTTGTAAGATGTTTTCTCTATAATAAAATATTGAAGGCTGAGCAACTGCAGCGGTGGTTTTCTCCCGGCTTGGGTTTCCACCTAAAATCCTGGTGTTCATGTGTGATGCTTATGTGTGATGGTTTATTCTGTTCTTACTGCACATGTTTACTGTTTATAGAACATCTAATGAATGAATGATGGAATGATATAAGTGAAGAATTAATGGCATAATTAGATCTCTGTGTATACGTGAGTTTTATGAAGGATATCCGCGTGTATACGCTAGTTGGCTTCAGCAAAGTAGCATATGGGTTTTAGAGCATGAAAAAGTAAAAAGTTTTAGTTTGCTCTAAATACTGATTCACCCCCCCCTCTCAGTATTTTTCCCAACAGGATTTACTTCTGAAGTACCCTAAGTCTCACTAATAAATCTTTATCGTTTATGTTTTCTACTGATTGTTAATTTGAAGGTAATTCAATAGAGTATAACTAGTGAAGTGTTGGTAAGCCCACATTTCCTGAGTACAGCTTGAGAGGTTGTCTTTGAATGTTCTTGATAAGTCTGCTAATTAAAGTCGAGCTAGAGAAGTTTATGGTTTGCCCTATCCTCTAGTTTCTTCTCCAACATTTTCTTTGAAAAGTTCCCTTGAGAGTATTTCAAAAGTAGGTTAGGTTAAAAGTCTTTACCTGATATTAGACTATTCTTTATGTTTATCATGAATTTTTTCCTTTGATAATATGCTGAAAGTAGGCTAAGTTAAAAGTCTTTACCTGATCTTAAGCTATTCTTTGTTGTTTTTAAATGTTTTCTCTTGAAAGTACATCAAAAGCAGGCTAGTTTCAAAGCACTTACCTAATCTTAGATTACTTTGTGTTTTTCCCCTTTAGTGCATGCCAAAAGCAGGCTAGTTTCAAAGTACTTACTTGATCTTAGGCTGTCCTTAGTTCCTTCATTTGTTTGATTTCCCCCACCCCATTTCTTAGTGTTTCATTCCATAAAATCAACTTAAAGAGTTCCTTTGACATAGATGACTTGCCCCATGGACCACTTTGAACCTTGCTGTCCAATTAAATCCTCCTATGACTCCATAGTCTAATGGATTGATGCCGCTCCTTGCCTATATTATCAGCTAAACCATTCTTTCAATTACTCACACCTTCACCCTTCATATATACTTCCTTCATCTTCTTAATATCCTTGCCCAACCAAAACAAACAAAAACCTTGTTCTTCATAACTAGCCTAATATCATACTTAAGCCATAAAAAAACATCTTTTGAAACAAAAACATATAGAGAGATCCCTCTCTGAATCTAGGATGGCTAGGTCCTCAGATTCCAAAGTGGTTTGATGTTGGCTCTGCAGCTTTGTATTTACCAATCTTGCAAAACTATGGTGTCCCAACACATGGATTAACATGCATTAGATATTTGGGTGAAATGGATTCAAGGATTGATGCTCTTTAGCTCATGTATTGGTTGTTGCATATTGGCAAGGGAAAGAGCTTGAGGTATGTAGTGGATGTATCACTTGGGGAGATGCTAATAACCATGGAGACAGTCACTACAGGAGTGGGAGATAGTAGCAATCAACCATCTGTCACGACTACACAAACTCGGGTATGGTGGGTTAATAATCACTAATTTATTACCTATATATACTATTCCTTTGGTTTTTCCAATTCATTCTCTAGTTCTTCTTTTGTTTGGTGGTTTTTGGCCTGTAATGTTTCAAGTTCAATGAGGATGAGATATGGATTGAATTTTGTTGAATCCAAATGGTTATTAGACCATACCGGGAGTCTTTTATCTTCCCTCCCTCATCAATGGTTTTCCTTTGGAATTCACCACAAGCCTCTCTAAAAATAATGGGTTTTTTGGGATTTAATTTTATTTGGTCTTCTCTTTTCCAATTCTTGGGGTTTATGGGTGTTGTGGGTGAGAATTCTAACCTAGAGATTATTTATCCAATGTAGTATTCCTTCACAACGAATAAATTTCCACCCGAGGTTTGGGGGAAGGGGTCATAAAGGCTAACCATGAACTCAAGCCCAAGCCCAAGATTCCACAACCATTTTCCACTCAGCCTCCCCCCCCCCTTAAACTTCAAGAGAAAATCTGCCAGCTTGAAGCCTTGACCACCAATGACCGACAAGATTACTTTGATTCAGAAATTCAACCTGAGGTATCCAATTGAGTTCCTAACCCTAAACATACTATGGGAAGACAAAGCTAATACATGAGATTCATCACCCTTCATTAGTAGAAAAATACACTCTTGGGTAGGGTCCTAAAGGAGAAACATGAATATTTCAATGGAATAATCTCTTCTCTGAATGAAACCAAGCGAGTGAAACATTACCAATTATCTTACCTTTCTATTTTGGATGCTCTACTTTATCACCTTGAAATCCATCCACAATGTGAACTAAAACCCCCTTACTCCAGCTGGAACAAGCACTTAAGACCCATCCTTGGTTATTTCATCTAACTCTTGATGTTATGCTTCACCACTTGGAAACCTTTTTTTACTTTCTATAGTCCAATTTATGGTAGTTCTCATAAGTTTATCAATATTATTTGTTATCATTTTGTATTATCTAAACTCTTGTGCATGGTTGATAGATATGGTTTTCATTGATGCAGTTTGAGATTGAGCATAGGATGAACAATGACATTTTTTTTTTGTATGAAGAAATTTTGAGGCAATGCAATTTAATTTTTCTATAATAATGATTTACCCCCTCTCAGTATTCCAACAATATGTATCAGAGTCAGTACCTTCACTCAAAGCCTAAAAACTTGAAGGTTGATCCTTAGAACACAAATTTCAAAGCCAAGGAACAAAGCCTCAAATCCTTCTAATTATGTCTCTTCCTCAACCATGAAAATTGAAGAAAATCAAATTGGGAAAGCTCCATTGTTCAATGGAAACTTTGAAATATGGAAGGCACAAATGAAGAATTTATTAATGGCTCAAGACTTTGAAGTTTGGGAATTGATGATTACTGAAAGCATGATGGAAGAAGAACCAAAGGAATACAATGCAAGAGAGATGAAGGAAATATTGTGTGGGATATAGAATCCTATAAATGCATATGGATGGGGTCAAGATGAATAATCAACTTCTTAGTGTGAATGTGGGTCAGTGCATGTGGATGAGGTCAAAATGACCAAATCAACAACGTAGTCATGGAGGTAGTGGAGATAGTGGAAGACAACGCAGTCATTATCGAGGTTAGTGGCCAACTGTGAAACATCATTATTGTGTGGGAAAAAGGGTGTGAGGGCTCACAAGCATAAAAGGAAAGGGATGGCAGCCATAAACGACATTCTAAATATTGATATTGTATTGTTTTTTATGACTTTCTACGTGCTTCAGTTGTTTAGCTAAGTCTGATGTGTTGTTTAGCACACGGGTGTCTCCGAGTGAAGATCACACCCTTATCATCTTGGGACTTTGAATGCCCACTAAGGAAAGGTAATTTTTGAGTATCAGTTCAACAACTAGCATCAGACCATCATTCTATCCTTCCATGCAACAACAATCACTTGCAGGAATTACACATTCCAACAGTAGGGTTTGAGAGGAGGAAGGAAGTTCCAAGCATCTCAGCTTGGAATCCTGTGTGGGGATCAGCCCTTCACTTGTGAGTATATTTCAACATCTTGAGAGTAGTATTGTATTATCTGCCATCATGCCAAGATTTTTCCCCTCTTTGGCAGCACAATCATCTTCAACATTTTGCAGTCCAACAGTGGAAGCTTCAGAGGTGGAAGGAAGTTCCAAGAATTCCAACTTGGAACCTTGTGAAGGGATCAACCCTTCACCCCGTTGAGTTTATTTTAGTATTCTAGAGCATTATTTCATCATCCGTCATTAGGCCATACCACTTCCCCTCTTAGCAGTGCAGTCTCCTTCAGAAATTGCGCAATTCAGCAGTGACAACTTTAGAGGAGGGGGAAGGATCCAAGTTTCCTAGCTTGGAATCCAGTGAGGGGATCAAACCTTCATCCATAGAGATGAGTGGGAGAAGTTCCAAAAGTTTTATCATTATTTCAGCCATCTCCCAGTATTTACCTAGTAGCAGTGCGTAAGTCAACCAGCACGAGTGTGTTTGGTAACCTTAGAGGGCCGAATTTCCAAAGTAAAAAACATGACAAACCATTTTTGTGTTTTTGTGGGTTTTTCGAGTAGAGTCCATGGTTAAAATCCTGGATCTTTATGAGCACTCCAGAAACCTCTAGCACATGGTTCTTATTCCCATCAACAGTAGTTTCCAACAACCACAAAATTTCCAGTGCTAGGATTTAGAGCTATTTCAGCCACTTCTTGTTGGCTTGAGTGCATATTATTTGGAGCACTACGTAATTTATTTTGTTGTTGATTATAATGATATTACTCAACTATTTTTTCTCATGGTTATGATGTCTTAGTGTAATTTCCAGTTTCAACACATTTCCAACATTTTTCAAATTTTAATGTTATATTCCTGTTTTTCTTTATTTGGAATGTTGCAAATGTTTTATATTCTTGTCTTTTCCATTTTGGAATATTACAGTGGTATCAAAGCATAATATTGGCTCATATTGTGGGAAACCTTTCATTCTATGACAAGACAAGGATAGAGGAAAGTATCCAATGGTGGGAGAAATTGATGGGAAAGAGTTTCCCAAACTCCTCAAATCTATGTAGGATCTCACTAGAGAGATCAAAGAGATGAGAGTAGAAAGGAAAATGGAAACCCCATGAGGGTTACAGTATGGAGAGAAGTCGAGTACTTCACATCAGTGATATGAGAAACTAGTGGTGCAACAAGTCTCACAACACCCTACTATGCCCACCTTCTTAGTGATAGGAAATGGAGCTAGAGGACATCAGGAGCAGGAGACTCTTAGTGACTATCTTGCAGAGTACGGATCTCAGACCAAGATTTTTAGAGATAATATAACTTTCCCAACATTGTTCTAGATCAAAGACTACCAAAGACCCCACAAAAACAATAGAGGAGGAGGGTACATGCAGGGTAATAAGCGTACCTTGGGTAGATTATTTCTTCTTACATTCGATGGGTCATCCAAGACTACAAAAAAGGATTGGGTCAAGAAATTAGATATTTATTTCCAGCTGCACTAACTAGAGGAAGCATAGTCTATCAAGATAGTAGCACTGCACCTTGAAGGTGAAGCACATGACTGGTGGTTCTATGGATTTGGTCATGCAGGAGTGACTGCATATGTAGAGTTCACTCGAAGATTGGTGGAGAGGTTTGATAGAAGAAACTCAGAGGCACAATACATTGAGGCATTCTCTAACAGTGAAGGAGAAGAGGAAGTGTATGAGGAGAAGAAGCGAGATGCCAGCGTTGGTCCATCAGGAGGAGATCAACTACTACCACCACTAGAAACAAAAGGATCATTTGCACCAATTGAAGGAACTCTTGCATCTTTTCAAAGTGTTCCCAAGCATCATCCGATCCAAGGAATGCATACATATCCACCCCAGATAGTCTTGACACATCATATGGAGATTTTTGGGGACATGCCACCAGGGAAGCCACATGACCAGGGGTTGGAGCACATGGATGATTTGGAGCAGGGGAAAATCACTACGCAGAGGATCCTTGACAAGATCAAGGAGGAGATGAGCAACTATTCTGGGTTGACATTGTTGAGTTGCACACAACACTTTGTATTGGAGTGTGGTGCTTCAGAGGAGGGAATAGGCACAATTCTTGTATAGAGAGACCATCCCATAGCTTTCGATGACCAGCATCTACTGCCGCATGAGTTGATGTATTCAATATACGACAAAGAGATGATGGCCATTATGCATGCATTGGCCAAATTTTGATAGTATTTGGTGGGAAACATATTTCGGGTGAAGACCAACCACAATCATCTCTGACATTTTCTTGAGCATGAGTAGCTACAGGAGAGGCAACAAAGGTGGATCAACATAATTCAGGCCTATGATTTTGATATTGAGTATGTCTAAGGAGAGGACAAGGTGGTAGCAGATGCATTATCACGAAGGCCATCAATGCTACCCTTAATGATCAGTGATGCAGTCGGGAGGGCCCAGTTGCTAGTAGAGTATTCTAAGGACCACTTGATTTGTGAAGTGTTGGATAGAAGGATAAGATGATCGGAGTTGTGGAGGGTGCAACATCCGCATGTTGGGATTAGATGGCGAGAGATTCTGAGTTGGTACCCCCTGGAGCACGCTAGGAAGCTCGATATATCCATGGCCAAATTTCATCCGAGTCCATGGATTATCAAAGGGACACGAGGGCCAAATTACTGTTGGAATCCAAGCAGTATTTCCCATCACATCATAGAGTTGGTAGGTGATGGTAGTATTTGTGTGATGAGTTGTGCGTTTGAGTGCACACGCATTTTCAGACCTCTATCAGAATCCTGGACATCCCTAGCGACAGGATGGTTTGTCAGAAGGGTACACCCTTTTCAAGAGCGATCTCATCATATCAATCGTGCATGGAGTCATAGGGTGATTAGCCTACTTGGCTAGGAGCTGATCAGAGGAGGTGGCATTGGCAGGGCACCAGAAGGTGCCTTGACACAGACAAGGCACAAGATGGTACAAAGTGGCACAGCAGTAGCAGGAGGTATCCAGTGGTGTGTAGGGGTAGGTTGCAACATACATTGGCATGTTGAGGAGTGCAAAGACACTTGGTGGTATGCAGTGACCCATGATGCAGTGCAGCAGGCGCTTGGAGCGTTGCCTCCAAGGATACTTATGGACAGACCATTATATGGAGATAATGCTCTCTCATTGATGCATTAGGGCTTAGAGCTACCGAGGTTTGACATAGCAACATTACTCTTGATTGCATGTAAGTATTTGAACCACTTAGGTGTACCTGGGAAGATGAGGATGTGTAGATCACATTCTGGTGGATTCACTAGCAGAGTGGTGGATGCATGGGTACATGTGGGCTACCCTATGGTACTTGATGGCTTTGGTATCAAGTGGTGCATAGATTTGTGCCACGAAGTATAGATCTATGCATAGGAATGTTATTTCGTAATCAGAGTGGTACAACATAAGAATGGTGGCACTCTCATGAGACTGGCATGGGATCCGAGCATCACTAGATTTCACGATTCATCTACCCTTAGGGGTGATCGGGTCCTTACAGGGGAAGATCATTTAGATATTTCAGTGGGCTTTAGTGATTCTTTGTTGGCATGGGGAACTTCACCAGCATGGAGTGATAATCAGAAGGGGGAGTTTAGGAGGAGCTCTTGCAAGGAAGGACTTATTCCCACAGGAATTAGATTCTATCTTCAGGCTCCCACCCTTGGAGTACATGAGATGGATGACTTAGTAGAGAAGTTGTACGTAAATATAGATATTACTTCATATGATTATGATTATCTATCTACTGGTGGTACACAGAGGGCTTATGGTACTTGTATCCAATTGGATAGCAAGTGGAGCAAGGTGTGCCTCACGTTGATTAGGATGGCTTGGGATCCTGGTATTGATAGATATCTTCAGATGAGGTTGATGTTGAGGCTAGGGATGATACAGTGGCACATCTGGCACCCTAGAAAATTTTGCAGCGACCGTGGGGGAGTGCTAGACTTAGAAAGGAGGTGTGTTCAGGCATTGCTTAAGTACAAGAAATTTTTGGTGGGGAGGACTGTAATATTCATAATTAGCTTTTAGCTAAATGGAATATTAATTTTTGTTTTTTTAATAAGATAAATGAATAAGAGGGTAGAGGGACCCATAAATCCCTTTAGTAGGAATAAACCACTTCTTAGTGTGAATGTGGATCAGTGCATATGGATGGGGTCAAGACGAATAAACTACTTCTTAGTGTAAATGTGGGTCAGTGCATGTGGATGGGGCATGATGACCAAATCAACATCGTAGTCATGGAGGTAGTGGAGATAGTGGAAGATAGCGCAGTCATTATGGAGGTTAGTGGCCAAGTGTGCAACATCATTATTGTCTGGGGCCAAGGGTGTGAGGCTCACAAACATAAAAGGAAAGGGATGGTAGCCATAGAATGCATTCTAAATATTGATATTGTATTTTCGTTTATGATTTTCTGCATGCTTCAGTTGTTTAGCTAAGTATCTTGTGTTGTTTAGCACATGGGTGTCTCCGAGCAGAGAACCCACCCTTATCCTCGGGGGACTTTGAGTGCCCACTCAGGAAAGGTAATTTCTGAGTAGTAGTTCAACATCCAGAATCAAGCCATCATTCTGTCCCTCCATGCAGTAGCAGTCACCTGTAGGAATTACGCATTCCAGCAGTAGGGTTTGAGAGAGGGAAGGAAGTTCTAAGCATCTTAGCTTGGAATCCTCTATGGGGATCAACCCTTCACTTGTGAGTATATTTTAGTATCTTGAGAGCAGTATTGTATTATCTGGCATCAGGCCAAGATTTTTCCCCTCTTCGGCAATGCAGTCATCTTCAACATTTTGTAGTCCATTAGTGGAAGCTTCAGAGGTGGAAGGAAGTTCCAAGCATTCCAGATTAGAATCCTGTGATGAGATCAACCCTTAACCACATTGAGTGTATTTCAATAGTCCAGAGTAATATTTCATCATCTGGCATCAGGCCATACTACATCCCCTCTTAGCAGCGTAGTCTCCTTCATAAATTGCGCAATCACGCAGTGGTAGCTTCAGAGGAGGAGGAAGGATCCAAGTTTCCTAGATTGGAATCTAGTGAGGCGATCAACCCTTCATCCGTAGAGCTGATTGGGATAAGTTGCATAATTTTTATCATTAGTTCATACATCTCCCAACAATGCGTAACTCAGCCAACAGGAGTGTGCTTGGCAACCCTAGAGGGCTGAATTTCCAAATTCAAAACCAGGACAAACCATTTCTAGGTTTTCCTGGGTTTTTCAAGTAGAGTTCATGGTTAATATCCCAGATATTTTTGAGCACTCCATTAGCCTATCATACATTTTTATTTTTCCTAGCAGTAGTAGCAGTAACAACCACAACATTTCCAGTGTTAAGATTTAGAGTTATTTCAACCACTTCTTGTTGGCTTGAGTGCATGTTCTTTGGAGCACTGTGTAATTTATTTTGTTGTTTATTGTAATGATATGACTCAGTTGTTTCTGCTCATGGTTATGATGTCTTAGTGTAATTTCCAATTGGAACATATTTCTAACATTTTTTAGATTTTAGTGCTATATTCTTGTTTTTCTTTATTTGGAATGTTGCAGATGTTCTATATTCTTGTTTTTTCCATTTTGGAATATTACTAAAGGTGATGGAAGATTTGGCACTCCTAGAAAGACAAGTCGATGGAGCATAAAAGGAAAGAAATGCCATGATATGCCAACTTGAAGAAAAGAATGAATATATCTCCAAGTTAAAATCAGATATCACTTGTCTCAAGTAAAAAACATGTGAAGAAACAAGATTGAAGCATGAAATGGAGAACCATCTAGTAAAGAAGGATGAATAATGCAAGATTATGAAAGAATAAATTGATCTCCTAAGGAAAGAAGTTTATCATATGAACAAGGGTCTCAAGAGCTCTCAAACCCTAGATGACATCCTAAGTCATCAAAGATCTCCTCTTGATAAATCGTGTCTTGGTTATGCAGGTGAACCCTCAAACAAGAATGATGAAAACCCTAATAAGGATGTAATAAATATTGATTCCCCTATTTCCAACAAGAGCAAGGAGAAGAGTCAATATAACACTAGAAGAAACCCTACTCTAAGAAGGTATGTAGACGGTGTCAAGGATGCAAGATGTAATAAATTTGACAAAATAATCCCTAGGAAACATGACTTTAGAAGTACATCAAAACAATTTCCATCTTCCAAGTACAAAAGTACATTTTTTAGTTATTTCTATTCTTGTACAATTTTTTGGCATATGGCAAAGGATTATAGAGCATACCACGAGGACAAATATAATGGTCCTCATCAGTTCCCTAGAAGAAAATTTTTAAGAAGAAGTCATGATTCCTCATTCATGAACAAGATGGTGTGCTTCAATCTCCATAACGTTGGACATATGGCTCCTGATTGTCACATAAATTGGGTCCCTAAAAAAAGATAAAAACATGACTACCAAGACTGAAAAGAAAGTTAAACAGGTATGGATAAGGAAACAAATTGGATCCAAAAGTTTCTTGAACACTCAAGACAACAACACATGTTGTTGATTTGATGAAGACATCCTTGGAAAATATGATATTCCAAGTTTTTATGATGAGACTCTACCAAAAGGGATACCATGCATACAGTTAAGGGGAGCTTGTGACTCTTGACCATTCTTGCAAAATTTATCCATGAAGAGCCCTATGAAATCCTTGACAAGTCACACATGGATAATCATTTATTTCTAGAACACCTCTTGGGAGTAACTCCATTGGATAAAATCATGATATTGTGAAAATATATTCCACTTGATCACAAGGCAACAATATTTCTTGACTAAAGAAAAGAGAAGAGCTAGAGAAGTTTATGGAGGCATGAGGAGTTGGTTGATCACCTACCTCATCCATTTCCATGAAGGCATTCAGATTCTTAGGGGGAGAAAGTACATTAAAGAAGATCACTATGGTAGGGGGAGAAACATATCTACCATGGAGAACTATCAGCGATGAAGAAAATATGATGGAGCAATATGTCAAGAAGCGGCTTGATAGGGTGAGTACTTGGGCACCCCATTTTCCATTGGTGTCAAAGGGGGATAGAATGTTGAAAGGGAAAGCATATTTCCATCAATGACAAAGGGGGAGACTATTGACCAAAGTTTTCATTGGTGTCAAAATGACATTATTGAATATGGAAAATATTCTTGTAATATACAAACCTCTTGCCCTAATCTAGCATTTCTTGTTGATGAACCCTAACCCTATATGTTGTACAAAACATAATGAGCATGATACGATGAAAATTACATAACCTTACTAAGATTTCCTAATCATCTATACCCTTCTCCTAATGTCTTAAAAACAACATAATGAAACCCTAGTGATGATGATGAAACCCTAATGTCAAAATGCATGGCTGAAACCTAAATGATGAAGCCTAATATAAAAAAACTTTATTAATGAAAACCCTAGTATAAAATCATAATTCCTAAATTCACTAAAACCATAACCCATGACACTTTCCCATTTAGTAAAAAGGGTTAAATGAATTCTCTCATATCGGTTGTCCATCAATAAATATACATCATATATATATATATATATATATATATATATATATGATGGATAATAGTCAATATAATTAAATGACCAAATGGTTATTTATATATCCAAAATCTTTTGAAGGCGAGAATAGACATTGAAATACACGTTGGAGGCTGCATAGGTTTCATAATGACGATGGATGTTAAACATATACATGTTGGCTCCATATTTTTGTGTCGTCTCCCTACAGACACATCCCTCCATAAGGTGATGCATCCACTTTTCGAAGCCATATAAAAGCAAGTAGATTCGACCTGTTTAAGGACAAGAATTTGGAAAACAATTAACTTACAGAAAATATAATATCTTAGTCTGTGAATCCAGGCAGACAGAAACTCGAAAAACACATGTATATAGAAGGTTGATCGAGGTCACTTCATAAGATGACCATACATATTTTTTTTGGCTTTCGTTTGGCTCATTTTTTAGAGCACAATTTTGTGCCATTTCAGACCAACGAAATTTGTTTGCAGTATTTTAGGGCACAATGCCAGTCTTAGAACCATCTAAGTAATATTTTCTTGTGGATTGACTATGCACAACTTTTGTCTAGACACCAACGAAGAAGATTTGATCCAAAGGCTAAAAATCTTGTGGTCTTGTTTTTTTAACCTGTGCACAATTTCTATATGATCTTATGAGAAGAATTCCTTGATCTGAAACTCCAAAATTTTGATCTTTAAATATAATTAAAGACCATCTCTAGAGGATGATGAATTGAATAAATTTTGGGTTTGCGTTTTGGGCACAAAAGAAGATCATCTCAGCATACACATTTAAGATTGATATTTGTCTAAAATATCTTTGCCTTAGTGAATTTGTGGACTCTAATACATGGGCTAGTGATACCAGTCAAGACAAGTTGTAGCAACCTATGTGGGTACCATCATGAGGTAACCTTGGAGATATTTTTTGGGTAACATGAAGAGCAGTGATGACAAATTTGTCGTTGATGGGCTAAGCATAATGGATATTAAGTGAAGGAATTGTTGAATACGAACATGAAGATATTGGCAGGGCTCGTTTAAGAACATATTGGGATCCATGACGTACCATTAAAACTATCTTGAAGAATTGAAGTTGTGGGTTGGAGCCCTATAGTATATGAGTCCTTTAGAATACTAGGTTGGTGCCTGTACCAGAGATAGGAATGGAACCATAGAGTGTGGTGTCTTGTAGTGACAAGTTTGGAGCCTTGGAAGATAGGGTTGGATCCCTAAAGGTTGGAGCCTCGCGAATTCCAAGTCAGTGCTTGGAAAAGCACAAATTTGTGCTTGGAAAAATTGAATATTGGGTCTTCATCTAGGGTTGGAACCCTACACATTATTGTACTTAATTTATTTTAAAGAAAAAATTATTGAAATCATTTACTCTTGTTTTTAAGTTTTTGTTCTAAATATAAGTGATCTTAACTTGTAAAAATAACAATTGAAAATAAATATTGATTCACCCCCTCTTAGTATTTCCAACATCTAGAGCATTTGTTCCAACCAAGGCTCCAGGACTAGTAACCCAGCCCACAATTGTTGTCAGGATCCAAAGCGTTTGTTTAACCAAGGCTCCAGGACTAATAACTCAACCCATTGAGTGCTCCAAAAAATATTTCCAACCAAGGCTCTGGGACTAGTAATTCAACCCAAGCTTTTACAAGGCTTCAGATAATTTTTCTAGCCAAGTCTCTAGGAACTAATAACTCAACCCAAGACCAAAGGTGTTGGAAATTGAGTTCAACACTCCCCATGTGTTTCATGACATGGACTAACCGCCTCTCATGGATCCTAACTTTGGCGATTGTAGTGAAGAATAATGCATGCAGGTTTTGGTCTAATGGCAAACGTGACTCCAACAAGTGGTATCAGAGTGACAGGTCTCGAGTTCGAAACTCACCTGGGTCACGTTAGTGGGGATATTGTTGAAAATTGGGTTCAATGTGCCCCGTGTGTTTCACGACATGGACTAACCACCTGTCGTGGATCCTAACTCTAGCGATTGTAGTGAAAACTAATGCCTGTGGTTTTTGGTCTAACGATAATCGTGGCTCTAGATAAGTTGTGTTGAAGGAAAATTTTATACCCAAACCTACAAATAACACTTTCCATAACCTAGAAGTTGTTATAAAATTATATATTACAGAGAAATTGAACACATAAAATGTGGAAACACATACAAAGAAAACATATAAACAAGAGAGAAAAAAATATATGTGGTTCACCCAACTTGAGCTACGTCCACGGAAACAACCAGTCCTTCCTTTATATTGTTAGAAGTGTTGTCATTGATGGCAAAGGACAATAGCAGAAGAAAAGGAGAAGACAACAGGTCTTTGGTGAATGGTATAGTAACATTTATAGGGAGCATGAGAAGAATAGAGGGAGACTTTATTTACAGTGATAGGGCAAAAAAAAGATAAGCAAAGTAGCACAAAGGAGACAACATAGAAACGGTCGAATATCAGAGGACGTAGAGACAGAGAAAGGAAGCAGAACCAGAGGAGGCAAAGCAACAGAGGCAGAGACAGAGAATACAGAGGCAGAGATGAAACGATCGAGTAGCAGAGGCGGAGATAAATAATATAGAGGCAGAGGCGTTAACAAACAGTGAAATGATCAAGAAGAGACGTAACCTTGAGGGTAATGGAACCAAGAATTTTGCAATAAAAACCTAATGCAGTCGGGTTTTAAACCTTATGGTAGCGTTGTATTAACATAACATTGAAACAGGGTTCATATATTAAAGTGCTGGAGAAATAAGAAATGAAACCTTTAAACAGAGATTATATGTATATGTATATAACGAAGGCGCGAAGTTTTTTGTTAGAGCAGAACCATGAATATAAGTGGAACCCCGAACATGAACAGTGAAACCAGATTTTTTGAAAATCAGTGGGTTCGCGCATTGGTTGAAGTGGTAAGAAATATTTCCAAAATGAACGCAATATATGTCTTTGGATGCCACGTGTCCTAAGATGGTTTTCCAAAACCATTTTCATCACGCGACTTCTGAGAATTAACGTCAGTGCATCTAAATTGCGCGAAAATGGGCGATGATCGTTGGATCATCCAAGACAAAGTGACATCTTATCAGCCGTCAGATGTGTGTGGTGTGTTAATTAGTGGGCCCGAATTAATAGTTGTATTGTTAATTGAAATTAAACCCAAATGTTAAGTCGTATGTTGTGGGACCATAGGAAAATGCATGTGTGGACTTTTGTTGGATGCATATTGATACATTTTGAAATGCCTAAGGTTTACCAAAGACAAGGACTAATATATATAGAATGTTGATGTGTCAGGGTCTATGCCAAAGTCGAGGATTAATTCAGGTATTGATATATATTTGATAATGAAGTCGTGGATATACTTAACTAACGAGGGTGAACAATAAAGTGTGGGATCCGTGAACCACCATATGATATATGTGTTGCATTAATATATATAAACCTTTAGTGAATTCTATAAGCGCAGGTGTATGAAATTAAAAGAGCCGGAACTCTTTGTAGCATTAAGACTAAGGTTCGAATAAAGAACATGGCTAAGTCTATGCTGGGAGCAGAAACATTAAATGAACTACGGAGCCCAAGAGGTTTTGTAAATATATATATTAGTGCTGGGTTTAAGTCTGAGCCAAAGACTTAATACTATGTTGACAGATAATTTTATACATATGGGCGGAAACCTGAACCTGGGTTACACTTTTGTGAGAATTGCGGGTTGAAATTTTTTTTCAGAACTAGTTCGGCCGAACATTTTATCGAGTTAGGCCGAACTATGAATTAGTTCGGCCGAACTTGTTTTAACGTTCGGCCGAACTCGTGATAACGTTAAGCCTGACGGCCCACTGACGGCGTGGGCAAACATAATTTTTGCCGGAGATTGGAAAACCGGCAACTAAAGTTCGGCCGAACTTATATAAAAGTTCGGCCGAACATAGATTTCGGCCGAACTTTTACATTTAAAATAGTTCGGCTGAACTATTTTCTATAAATAAATCGCCCGCGAATTTATGTGGTTTATTGTTCCCGTTGTTTCTCTGTCGCTGTTTCTCGTCGCCGCGCTGGTGCTGTTGCTGTTTGTCATCGTCGCCACGGTCGTCCTCATCGCCGCGCTGGTCATCGGGTGTTACGAATTCTCCTCGTCGTCCTCGTCGCCGCGCTGGTCATCGGGTATTACGAATTCTCTCATCGTCTTTTACTGATATGTATGTTCAGGTTTTTACGTAAATGATTTGATAATTTTTTATTGATATTTGGTGACGGGGCTTTCTTCAATATGCATTCTAAATAACCATCTTTAGTTGAAACAAATTCCAAATTAGAAATACCACAAGAACCGTAACACCTCTTCCACGCAGCTCAGTAATTTACAACCTCATCCGCTCTTAAAATACACCTCATCCGCTCTTAAAACCACGAATCACTGGAGATATGTCTGTTCCCATACACCTCATCCGCTCTTAAAATACACAATCGTAATTTACGTACTAGACGTAATGCACCGAATCCACAATCACGCATCGTAATCCAGCGAATTTCGGGCATTATCTGCTCGCATATGAAAGTTAAAGTATATTTATTGTGATTAGATCTTTCTTTCTTTCTGAACTTTAAATATTTATTGTGATTAGATCTTTCTTTCTGAACTTTAAATATTCAAATTGAAGCTGAATACAAAGGTTTCAATAACTGAACACTTACATGTGAGGATTGCTCCAGCAAATCATCAATGTCTTCGGTGGATTGCTGCCAAAGACGACGGGTCCCTAATCCCTGCGCAATATTTCTTCCTAGGTCACGAATGTGATCATGCATTCTTATATTATTTTCTGCGTCCACTTCCAACAAGCACTTGTCCTGCAGATTTGTTAATTAAAAATTTGTTTACTGATAAAGATATGATTCAACCATAAATACTATTTCCTCTCAAAGGGGGCTGGTCTTTGAACTTTATTTGTGCTTTTTGGGTGGAACTGATCATCAGGGTGTCTGATGTCTTTTTCTGTATCATCCTACCCTCGAGTTATATGCATCATTCCTGTATTCTGCTTTTGACTTTACAGATTTCCTCATATCCCATATGAGGGTCATACTGTATATTTCTGCTGATTCTGTATCTGTTTGATATGGGGTTTTTTACCACAATTGGCCAGGGCTGAGTCTTCCTTTTATCCCGTTTGGATAAACATGGGATCTCCCTCTGTGGGTGGACATATGTAATCGGTATATAGACTGTTTTCCCCTTTTAATATACTGAAAACAGTGTTTTTTTTCTCTTGAAAAAAAAATCTTGTAATATTATGTTTTTATTCACATTTATTGTTTCCACATTGCTATTGAATTAACCTTTTAATACTCTTCTTAATTGTGGACATGTGTTGGTATATTATGGTTTTAGGAGGAAGTTTTCCTGGCCAGTTATGCCATCAATCTGAAAACACATCTTGGTATATTATGCCATCAAATTGAAAACACATCATTTTTCTCCTTCAAAGAAAAAAAAACACATGTCTTGGTATATTATGCCATCAAACTAAAAACACATCATTTTTCTCCTTCAAAGAAAAAAAATTAAATTTCAATAGGCTTTAGGAAATTTAATTTCAAGTCATTTAATTTCACTAGATTAGAATTTCTTTCAAATTCAAGAGCTTAGAATTGTTTTCAAGTTCAATAGATCAAATTCATTTCCAAGTCCAATAGAATAGGATTTACCTTTATGTTTGATAGAATCAAATTTCAAAAAGCTTTCATAGTATAGAATTAGAATAATTTGTTTCAAGTTCTGAATTCGATGCTTTGATATATGCTAGTCTTTGATAAATAACGTGTTTGTGCTCATTTAGATATTTTCATTAATTGGTTTTCTTTGAGTATTGCAATCATTTCCATAGGTTAATTTCCATTTTTGATTGAGAGTTAATTGCTTAGCATATATTGTGCAAGTGTACTTCAAAAGTATAAGAACCTGGATTGACATTTAATGCAAGTAATTTATCTCACAATTAATTTACCCATTAGGATGCTTTGACCTAGTAATCAATAACTTGAGAGATAAAAAAGATCCTATCACATTAACGTGAGGATCCATTTTCACAATGAACATTAGGAAAAGACAATATTCATTGCAGTTGGTAATATAGTCAACTAGTAGACTATTCAATTATTAACAAAGTTGATGAAAGAATGCAAGGAATTTAAGGTTGCATTTCAATTTTGAAAATTTTCTACAATAATTTTTGTAGGATAATTTGTTATACAATATCATTTTCATAGTTTACTTTTATTTTTATTTTTATAATAAAAATGCTCATACCTGTAATTTTAATTATATTGTTGGTTGTATTTCACAAATTAATTTTGATTATATATTTGGTTATATTTTCCAAGTATATTTATTCTTGTTGGACTAAGTATTTTTAGGATCACACACACACACACATGTTAATGCAAGTTTCCATAGTTATTTATAATTTTTATTTTAGAAAGAACCTTCAACCAAAAATACCCCAAAGGTTAGTCCCCCGTGTGCCCTTTGAGACACATTAGGTCATCCCACCAATTCATGCCCCATGCTTCATGAGTTGAAGGGTATCCTTCATACCCCTTAAGCACCCCCATTTCTCCCCACTCCATCATGTGATGTTGCCACCTCATCACGTAATAAGGGTTTAAGAACCAACGACCTCTTGTCTATTTATGTGAAACACAAACATCATACACAACATTGTCTCAATCTCCGACGATATCAAGATGTGTTGGTCACCATACATCATGCCTCAATAGTAGCACCACCACTTATACCAACCTCATATGTTGATGATTCCTCTTCCACCATTTATTATGTCACGAACTCGGTTAATTAGTATATGGCATGCCCTTGAGTGCTCTATGTTAAAGACAATCATCTCATCTATATGTGTCCTTTACTCATCAAATACCATCATCACTGCATGCATCAAGTGACATATCCCCCTCATCAAGATCCCAATCCGCCTAATTTTGGATGCTCCTCATACACTAAGTACCTTGACCATGTCAATGGAATACCCAGCTCCTAGAATGGTTCCCACCACACCAACACAACTATTGGAGATTCAAACGACCTCACCACTTAGAAAATGATAAGAAATTATTTCACCCCCTTGTACTAACAATACATAGAAAGAATAACATAATTAATAGAAGAGATAAAAATATGAATTAGAGAAAGGGATGGATCACATATTATTTAGGAAATGTAATCCAACCTAGGAAGAAACCAACTCTTCGCTCCCACTTCAAATAATTTTTAAGAGTAAACAATGAAAACAACAAATTGATCTATGTACCAGATGTACAACATTCAACCATACCTATATAAAGAGTGTACAATGAAATTAATGTTGGTTTACTTCAACACTTGGAAAATATCTTGTTTCTATCCCATTTGTGGAAGTTATGCAAATATTAAATAAAGATATAAGGTTAAGAAGTTCTTAAAATTTGATGAAGTAGATGACCCTACTTTTGAGGATTATCCTATAGAGTTATAAAAGATGAATCAAGGGAATAAAAATGTAATTCATAAACATTTTCATATATTCCTACTAATAAATAAAATATTATTACACAACTATATGCTAGATTTAGGAGAAACAACTGATGTAATTCCTTTGAAAGTGATGAAATAATTAGGTCTTACAACAACTAGGGCATATAGAAATGTATGTGCTATGGATCCTATGAAAATCAGGATGGGTAGAGTAATAAATACACATGTTTTGAAATTTTTTGAGGAGTAACTCAAAGCATGCATATATACAAAATGAAGTGGCTACTTTCTTCATATTCCATGAGGGACTATTGTTCTTCCTAAATACTATTCATTTCATGTACCTTTGAATTATTTCTAGTGAAATTAAATGACTTGAAATTAAATTTCCTAAAGCCTATTGAAATTTCTCCTTCAAAATAAGGATGCACTCCCATTTGATTCTCACGGATAGGTTGTAATCATGAGGCTTTCGCTCAAGAGTGGACCTACGCAAAATCTTGTGACGTCTTGTCACAAGTAAAACCATCAAACTGAAAACACATCATTTTTCTCCTTCAAAGAAAAAAAAAATTCACATCATGTGAATATGTCCATGTACTCTTACATATTGGTGTACAAAACCATCAACCAAACACAAGTTGACAAAACATGCCTCTTCAAACAACTCACTCTTAAGTCAAATAATAGAGCTCATGTACTTTCAACATCTTGCTTCATGCAACATGCACCATACTTTGAATTTGCAAAGAAATTAATGAAACATCAAAATACATGCTAGGCCTTAATTGGATAAGAAATTAACCATTTGTCAGCAAACCATTTCAATGGCGCTTCTTTTTCTTTCAACTATGTTGAATTTAGTTTTTAGTTATATTTTTAATTTTGGAGAAAATAACTATTTATTTCATGTGTAATTAGATTAGTGATTTCATGTGTTAGGGTTGTGGATTCAGGCATTGAAACAACACCATTATATTTCAAATTCAAAAATGATGGTTTGAGTCCTAGGTAGCTTAGAATCCTACTTGTTTTCAAAATAAGGATGCACTCCCATTTGATTCTCACGAATAGGTTGTAATCATGAGGCTCTCGCTCAAGAGTGGACCTTCGCAAAATCTTGTGACGTCTTGTCACAAACAAAACTATCAAACTGAAAACACATCATTTTTCTCCTTCAAAGAAAAAAAAATTCACATCATGTGAATATGTCCATGTACTCTTACATATTGGTGTACAAAACCATCAACCAAACACAAGTTGACAAAACATGCCTCTTCAAACAACTGACTCTTAAGTCAAATAATAGAGCTATGTACTTTCAACATCTTGCTTCATGCAACATGCACCATACTTTGAATTTGCAAAGAAATTCATGAAACATCAAAATACATGCTAGGCCTTAATTGGATAAGAAATCTAACCATTTGTCAACAAACCATTTCAATGGCGATTCTTTTAGTTTCAACTATGTCGAATTTAGTTTTTAGTTATATTTTTAATTTTGGAGAAAATAACTATTTATTTCATGTGTAATTAGATTAGTGATTTCATGTGTTAGGGTTGTGGATTCAGGCATTGAAACAACACCATTATATTTCAAATTTAAAAATGATGGTTTGAGTCCTAGGTAGCTTAGAATCCTACTTGTTTTCAAAATAAGGATGCACTCCCATTTGATTCTCACAGATAGGTTGTAATCATGAGGCTCTTGCTAAAGAGTGGACCTACGCAAAATCTTGTGACGTCTTGTCACAAGAAAAACCATCAAACTGAAAACACATCATTTTTCTCGTTCAAAGAAAAAAAAAATTCACATCATGTGAATATGTCCATGTACTCTTACATATTGGTGTACAAAACCATCAACCAAACACAAGTTGACAAAACATGCCTCTTCAAACAACTGACTCTTAAGTCAAATAATAGAGCTCATGTACTTTCAACATCTTACTTCATGCAACATGCACCATACTTTGAATTTGCAAAGAAATTAATGAAACATCAAAATACATGCTAGGCCTTAATTGGATAAGAAATCTAACCATTTGTCAACAAACCATTTCAATGGCGCTTCTTTTTCTTTCAACTATGTTGAATTTAGTTTTTAGTTATATTTTTAATTTTGGAGAAAATAACTATTTATTTCATGTGTAATTAGAATAGTGATTTCATGTGTTAGGGTTGTGGATTCAGGCATTGAAACAACACCATTATATTTCAAATTTAAAAATGATGGTTTGAGTCCTAGGTAGCTTAGAATCCTACTTATTTTCAAAATAAGGATGCACTTCCATTTGATTCTCACGGATAGGTTGTAATCATGAGGCTCTCGCTCAAGAGTGGACCTTCGCAAAATCTTGTGATGTCTTGTCACAAACAAAACCATCAAACTAAAAACACATCATTTTTCTCCTTCAAAGAAAAAAAAAATTCACATCATGTGAATATGTCCATATACTCTTACATATTGGTGTACAAAACCATCAACCAAACACAAGTTGACAAAACATGCCTTTTCAAACAACTGACTCTTAAGTCAAATAATAGAGCTCATGTACAAATTTCCATATTTGTTGCATTTAACTGTGTCTAACATAACTCTACTTTCAACATCTTGCTTCATGCAACATGCACCATACTTTGATTTGCAAAGACCTGAATTTTCCACCCCCATTAAAATGACCCTACAAGTTGATTCTTTCAGTTTTTTCACTCTATAAGCATCAACGTACGATTATGCATGATGGAGAATCTCTAGTGCTTTCCCTTGTTAATATATTTAACAAGGGAAAGCGCTAGATATTCTCCATCATGCATAATCGTACGTTGGATTTGGTGATAATTGTCTCCATATTTTTGCTTTCTGACCCGCAACACATAATTATTTTAGAAGGGAGGGAAGGAGGGATGATCACATTGACTTGCTTGATGACATGTCTATGAAGATTAACTACCTCAAGAACTATTTTTTTGCGTAGGGAAAGAGACACATTCCCATGTCTGAGCATGAAAACATTATTTGATATTGTTAATGCCTCTAGTGTTTACTTCTACAAGTTCTATAGGCAGAGTCTGTAAAGGGCCAGGTAGCCTCTGGATCTCATATTTTATGAAAGGTGACATATCTAGTAAATGCCCCTGCAGTCAATCTCTGGAATATATCTAAATAGAAGTTCTTCATTTTAATATCCGTAAAACACAACAACTTTAAGGTAAACTATGTACATGTTCCATTCATCATGAACACAAACCTCACAAGCCTCCTTGGCTTTGGATCATTTTCCATGTTTTCCATAACCAAGAACCAAATAATTAGGCCCTTCTTGAAGAACATTTGGCTCAACTATGCCTTGTACATGCTTGCCTTTAAAACCCTTTACTTTCATAGCACATTTTCATAAAAAATTTGAACCTTATTCCTCTAATGTCTCTAATGTCTCTCAAAAGCACGTACACATTCATTTTCAGAGGAAATTGAAGGTACTCTAATGTCTCTAATGTCTCTCAAAAGCACATACACATTCATTTTCAGAGGAAATTGAAGGTAGAAACCAATAGCTAATTCTTCTAACTGACCTTGACTAAAATGAGCTAAATTGTACTTTGATACGAACTTGATTTAAATTGTCCACCCCACATTAGGCACCAATGATTATAACCTTTAATGGGCTAGCACTGGTTTGTAATCATCATCTCAAAATGACCTAGTAGATGAAAAATTACCATGTTTGTAGTCATCGTTTCACACCATCTACATATGACCCTTCTACACATTATATGATTGAATTTATGGTAGGTCATCCTTTCTATCTAGACCATGATTGATTGTGAGATTAGGTGAATAAAGGAAATTTGATAAGGAAGGGACACTATAAGTTTGTCCTCCTCCACCCACTCCATATTTAGTGATTGCCTATTTTTTCTCTTCCAACATTTTATTTTGGAAATTCATTTTGGTAGTTAATTCTACTAATAGTCACAACACACCTGGAAGTCAAAGAAATTGTTATATACACTACTAAACTCAATTAACATTGTTTGTTATTAGACTTTACAATAACAAACAACATAGAGTTCATTAATGTAGTAGTGTATATAATAATTATATGTATAGTGGTGTGGCTATCGATAATATTAGCTGCTAATGAATTTTGAGAATAGAAAGTTGGAAGTGGAAAATTGAGAAATCACTAGCTATGGGGCGGATGGAGGAGGACAAACTAGAAACTATCTTCTGCTTATAAATTGTATTTTATTCACCTGTTGTCACAATCATTCATGGGATAGGTAGAGAGGATGACATTCCAAAATTTCATGTATATAATATGTAGAAGGGGTCATGTATGAGATGGTGTGAAGTGATGATGATTGACATGGTAAATTTTCATCTGCCAAGTCATTTTTAGATGATGATGACAAACCAATATTAGCCATTTTAAGGTTATAATTATTAACAAGAAATATGGGGAAGGAAATTCAAATGTCTCATCATGGAAATTATAAAAATTGTAAGGATGGGGTTATAAGCGTTATGGAAATTCTAAGTGCCAAATTCTAAGGAACAAGCCATATTTGCTTCTCAAAAACTTTATTTGATATATTCTTAAAAAACCAAATACAAATTTTAGTAATCCTAGAATCATGCTTTAAATAAGGTAAAATTGGGGAACTCATGACTTGTACTATAGATAAAAAAACATTTACACTTACCAAAAAATATATGATAAAATTTGACAAACTACATTTAAGCTTAAGCTTAAGGGGATATAATCATTCTTGCCTTCCATATAGATAACGAAAATGATTGTTCTAAGTCTCATGTTGCTTCTCATGTTATTTTATAAACCTTGGTTGGAAAGAAAAATAGGAGGGCTGAAATGTAAGAAATATAGAACATACTGGATTTAACAGCCCCAAATTGGATTTTACTCTGAGGTATTGATTTTTTGAAATCTATTTTGTGAATGTCGACCAATAGATATATATCATGGAGGATGAAAGACGAAGATCAGCCGAATCCCATATGGAGGCTCAGGGATTGGAGGATGTTCACGGTATTTAAATATAATCTTAAATCTTCATACATGTGTGTACATATGGAATTGATTTTTTTATTAACTTTGTGAGTGAAATTAGTTGTTAATAAGTTTCATATTTTAATTTTTAGGAGGCAAGAGGAGAAGGCTTTCTACTCCATCCATGGAGCGTGGCCAAGGTTCAACCGGTCGAGGTATGACTGGTAGTAGGTTGCGGGAAGGGGGTGATATTTATTCCCCCGAAGGCCAGCAATCAACGGCTGCTGGTTCTCAACAGGGTCACTGTGGGTCTGGTTCTCAGCAGCGTCATTCTGGGGTTGGTTCTCAGCAAGGTCATGTTGGAGATGATGTTAACCAACAACATCAAGGTTGCCATCAATTTCAATATTTTTTCATTAAATTTGTACAACTTTTTTACACGTGTTTTTTCTAATATACGAAATTTTATATATATTGATGCAGAGGCTGAAAATGTTCGAGCCAGTGGTCAAAAAAGATGCAGGGCAGCGCGCTACATTGAAGAAGAAGGCTTTCAACCCACCACAACTTATCCGGCTGAGATTACTGATATACCATGGGAAACGAACATGGCGGAATGCACCTTACAAAGGTGTCAAAGCCTTCATGCAAAATTGCAAAGAGATCTTGAGTCTTTGTCTCTACTTGCTGAGAGTAGACAAAGCCTAGAAATAGTTACACATTCATTGAGTGAAATGGTAAAAGTGTACAAATATTTGGGGCCAACGACTGATTCGTTTGTAGAAGTGATGAGAAAGAGAAAAGAAACAGTGATAGGTCCCGATAAATGGCAGGACATAAAACAAAGAGTTTCAAGAGATGATGCTAAGTCAATGTTTAATTATAAGGAAGGGCTAAAAAGAAAAATGTTGAAGGTGTAGCATTTCAAGCACCCAGACAAAGCACAATATTTGTATAGTCGACATCTTGCGGCCTTTGGAAGGCTTCCATGGAACGATGAGGTTCCTCTTTATTTTGCACAAATGTTTTATGCAGAATTTTTTTTGGGTATGAAACCCGACTACAATGACCTTCCTTCAGAATTTTTTGGCCTGGGGAGAGGTCGATTATATCAACGTAAGGGCTCTAAGCGAGATGTGGAGTTGCCTCTTCCTGAGCCGCCATTGGTGAGTCGACCGTCTCGAGTCGAAACCCTGCGATCAGAGATGGATGTGACTTCTCAAATAAGTCGTGAAGCAAGAGATGTTATGATCGAAAAATGTTCATAGCGGATTGAGTGGAGTCAATATTGGCTTAAATCGACAAAGAGCACGTGAAAATGCACGTGCCAATTTTGTTTATCATACAGATGAGGAGATTTACAACATGAATGTTGAAGATCTCCGAACATACGCAATAAATTGTCGCAATGGTCTGCAAGACCTATTTTTTCGTGAGGAAGAGGGCACCAGAATGGTATGTGTTAGTGACCTTAGGGTTTGAAATTATATTTACATATACATGTGTACAATTTGTAATAAATACATGTGTATGTACACATGTATACATTTATTTGTATGTGTACATTAATCTAACAAAAATGTATGATTATATGTTAAAACACCATTTGCAATTCTCAGGCATGATGCATGATGAAAATGTTAATATTACGTTCGGGACCTCTGGCTCAAACGATGCAGATGGGTCTGACCATCATGATATGTTGGCACATGTATGTTAGTGTTTTTTAAGTGACTCTAAAATAAATAATTATTGCCACACATGTACATGTATGTATATATATAATTCGATAAAATGTTTTAACAGATACCGATTCCGTCTGATGTTTTTGGGATGACGGTACCTTCTTCTTCCTTAGGAGATATACCTTCTACTTCATTGGGAGATGTACAAGTATGGACAATTTTTCACAAGTTCAAAATTTATGTTACCTCAAAAAGTTCCATTAAAAATTGAGATATATAGAGAGAGATCTATATTTTGAGTTATTTAAATTTTTTTGAATTTAGGTTCGTATAAAAGATTTTTTTAATCCGAGACTTTAGCGACGGAGATAGGAACATCCACAGCATTTGAAGAAGTTGTCTTTAGTTCTTTTTTTTAATATTATTGTTCAAATAAGTTTATATATGTACACGTGCATTTTCATTTGAAAGTTTTTAATTTATATAAATTATTTATGTATATATATATATTTATATATAACTGTACATGTATATTGTACAGGTTACCACTGCAGATGTTTCTATGGCAGAACCTGTTCATCAAATGGAGAGGCAACCTTACGAGGTATTGCGTGATTTTTTTGTTATATTTTGTTTTTTACATGAAGTTCTAGATATATATATTCTCATTCATTTTTAAAACTTCAAATTTTAATGTTCAAGTACATGTGCATTGTGTATGTAGGTTTCCTATTTACAGGATAGGGAGCTAACCGAGACCCTGAGGCTAGATCCTCCATTTGATGGACAAGATTTACAATAGATTTGATTTGATTTCAAAATTTAGATGGTTTTAAAATTTGTTAAACTTGATACAGTTTGATACTTGAGTGAGATTTACAATTTTTGGACATATTTTATTACAATAAGTTTTTTGGACATATTTTTGGACATATTTTTGGACATATGTTAAATGTTTTTGTTGGATAGTTGAATTATAATTGGCATGGTATGTGATATTTAATGTTAAATGTTTTTGTTAGATAGTTGAATTATAATTGGCATGGCATCTGAAGTTTTTAAAACTACATGAATGATAGAATGTGAACCGACATTTGCACATGTGGTAAATTGAAATGTTACTTGTAACAAGACAATCCCCATTGATTTCATTACAGTATATGTTGATTTCTGATTTGATATAATTGCATGTATGATGGTATATTACTTGTAAAGTAATTGGATTAATAGTGTTCATTGATTTCAGTGTAAGTGCAAAAAATTATTGACAATGTAGAATGATTTTTGTGTTATAATAATTAAACCAAATAATATTGGAGAGCAAGAGAGACTTGAGGTATGGTGTTTACTACAAGAGTTTGAGCTAAATATTTAAATGGTTTATCTATCTTTCAGAAAATAGTTTAATATTGATCACAAGAATTAAGAGAATGTCTCGGTCCATCATTGGTATGGCTTATGCTGCAACCATGAAGTCTCGTCCCAACACCATAGAATGATCATCCATGTCAATGACTCTTAAGTCTATCTTTCCAAACCATGACCCTACTCTCACATGTGTGCCTTTCATGACACCAATCACTGCTTTCATCCTCGAGTTGACTGCCTTGAAAGCACTCAACTCTTTCTCGATGCTAGCCTTCCTCTTTCTAAGAGATGAAGCTGCCTTTCGACTTAGGAAGCTATGGGTAGCCCCCGTGTCTATCAAAGCAGAGAAATTTTTCCCATGTACGGTTGTAGACATGAATATCAAGTCCAAGGAACTTTCATCATCATTCCTCCTCCTTGTCTTGCGCCTTACTTCCGCAATATTCTTCAACATTTCCTCTTCCAATATGTCTTTCGAACTAGCCCTTGGCTTAATAGTGCTTTTCACATATCTCTTCTCATGAAGCTCCATAGAACAATTCGATCCTGGGTCTGCTTGAATTGGTTCATGCTCTTTCCTTTTCGAATTCTATCTAATTGCTCCAATACGACATATATTGACTCCTTCCAAACGAAGTGCACCAATCCTCATAGTGTGGTCGTCTTCTTTTCCAAGTGTGCCAACACATGCATTTTCTTTCTTCAAACCAATAGGTTTCGGATCAAGAAAGTCCCTCTTGATCTTATCTTCCATGTTCTTGACTTTAGCCTGCAACGTGGTGCTTCTTTTCTTCAAGTGAGCCCTTTCCATAAAGAGTTCCTGAAGTCTTTGTTCACCTTGTCGTATCTCCATGTCAAGCTTTTCAATTTCAGCAGTTTGTCTATAAAGTCCATCCTTGGAATTTCTTGCGTGAAAAACCAAGTAGGTTGAACCAACTTTGGTCTAGTGCATTGGAATTCATTAAAGAATTGGTCATTGGCGCTGCTTCAAGCTAGGAGTGAGCATCGCCACCAACCTACATTGAATATTTTACACTCCCTAGGGTGAATGATACTTTAAATTGATTGACAGTCTAAGACTTTCGAATTTTTCCGAATGCCAAATGATCTTACAAAGTTAGTATTTATAATATCCTAGTAGGTCATTCGGTGACAACTTTTACCGGAAACTTGAAACAAATTTGGCATGTGATATTTAATCTGTTAAATTTTTTTGTTGGATTGTTGAATTATAATTGGCATGGCATGTGAAGTTTTTAAAACTTGAGTTTTGGATGGTTTCAATTTACATATTGCATGTGATATTTAATGAACTTTAAATGTTAAATGTTTTAATGATGCACAATATATAATCAAAAGGGTTTTAAAACTTGAAGTTTTGGATGGTTTCAATCTACAACTTAAAGTTTTGGATGGTTTCAACCTACATTTGCACATATGGTAAATTGAAATTATGTTACTTGTAACAAGACAATCCCCATTGATTTCATTGTATATGTTGATTTCTAATTTGATATAATTGCATGTATGATGGTACATTACTTGTAAAGACATTGGATTAATAGTGTTTATTGATTTTTGTGTAAGCACAAAAAATTATTGACAATGTAGAACGATTTTTGTGTTATAATAATTAAACCTAATAATATTGGAGAGCAAGAGAGATGAGGTATGGTGTTTACTACAAGAGTTCGAGCAGGTCATTCGGTGACAACTTTTACTGGAAACTTGAAACAAAGAGAATCTATTTTTGGCTAGGACATCATGTAAGATGCTTGACATAAACAATAAAATTGTACTTAAAAGCTGAGATTCGGGCAAGTGGGGACAACCACTTGTTATCTCGTCCCTTGGAGGCTAGGCCATATGAGGACCGAATCTGACCTTACAAAATAAAGTGAAATAATTTGTACCATATGGTTGGAGAACATATACAAGAACAATTAATATACAAGAACAATTAATTTCATTCTAGAATATATATATATATATATCCAATACATATAACATTTTTAATCAATGCACATGTATAGAAAAACTACTTTCAACTGATACTAGAGCACGTGCTTGTACCCAAACAATTTGTAACATCTGCAAACCACAAATAACATAAGCAGCTCAATTTTTAGTTGAGTACTGAAAGTTCTAAAACATATTTAATCCAAAGATAATAAATTGTTGGACACTTCACTCAAAAAAAATCTAATGGAATTCCATCCTCAATAATCCGTTCATGATCGGATTTTGACATTTTCCATTTCTTAATTTTTGATTTTTTCTTTGATTGAACTTCTATCAACTTTATGCGTGCTACACACACCAAGTGACTATATTGAAAACTTATGGAATCAGGTTCATAGTCTTCGAAGTAAACAAAGTCTCCACTTTGACGAGTTTGTTTGAAAAAATAACCTTTCAGTATAATAGACCCTTTGTCATACCGAAATCCGTGATCATTATAGTCTTGTAATAATTTCATTTTTTGTTCAGTGCAACGCATCAAATAATACTTCACATTTTCATCGTTGTCAATAGGTGCCATTACAGCAAAAACATCTCCTGCACAATAAAATAAATTTAACATTTAATTATGCATATTTAAATTTATTTGTAGATCTTTAAATCATTAAAAAGTAATTCAAATGTTACCTTCTCTAACAAGATCAGAAACTCGATCACCATCTGATGATATTGTAGTTTCATCTGATTCCATTTCTTCAATCATTGCAACAGACATTTTTCCCTTTGTATTTAGCTCTGTATGTTTCCAATCGTTCACATACATTTTGTTTTCACAGATGTCATTGGATTTTGTGTTGTCTATGAAAACATCACAAAAACAAGAATATTTTCTTTTATCCAATGCAAACACATTTGTGGACAACTTTGTTTGAATTGAATGCAATTTTCGAGTCCCTTTTATTGTTTCAACGTCATTTCCAATTGATCTATTTACGTCTCCGATTCCAATATGCCAGAAAAATCTTTATATGGAAAATTAGAAAAATAATTTGTAAATATGATATCAAAATACAATTAAAAATAATCATTGCATGATAAATGTACAATGTTTAAGATTAGATTTCCAATATAAATTAAATTGAATGTACCTTCGCACTTCTCTTGATGGGTTAATCTCATGGCTTAGAGCAGTTTTGCACTATTGAACAACTTCTTCAGCGTTCACAAGTCGGCGTGCAAAGTGGTTCATTTGATATCTTTGAAGTACTCATTTTATGCATGCTCCTGCACCGTCATGTTCTCCTTTTCCATGGCCAGTCTCAAAGAAATTCCAACAATGTTTAATGCAAGTTTTCTTATGAAGACGACACAACCAAAAAAATGATCATGCAGATTTGAATTGACCTGCGCATCCGTCTAACCATATCCAATGTTCATTGAATGTTATTCCACGATTTTTCAATGAATCATAAATTCTTCCAAAACAATGTTGTACAAAACATGTATCATGTGTACGATCGTCACTGATATAAAAATGATATTCTTTAATGATATGTCGTTTTTCACTCGTGCTTTCTATATGATCGACATTTTGTTCAACATGTCTATATAGAATATGGACGAGCATGGAGACTTGGTCAGAGTGATAGTATTCACTCTGAATTTCTTTTTGTGGAACAAATGTGTAGTTTTTTGCAAAATCAATCACTGACAAAATGGTTCCTGGTGGAAAAACTTCACGAGATTTTTTGAATTGCAAGTCTTTCCATCGAGCTCTATGGGAATGCATGGTGTATTTGTAAATTTCTGCTTCAAACTTTCTCAAAAAGTCTATTAGAAAAATTTCGTCTTCTCGTAATTCGATTCTTTTAACACTATCTGCACTTTGAATCGATGTACTGGTATATTCGTATATCTTCCATTTCACTTTCATGTTGGACAATGATTGATCATTTATATCAATACGATATTTGTTTTGAAATTTAGTCAAATTTCCACAATCATCGCATTTTTTACCACCAACACATTTCCTTTTGTAAAATAGTTCATCGCTTTCTCTTTCACATAGAATTTGAGATATGAATTCACAGATAGTGGAAGGAGGAGGTGAATCCTTCCATAATTTTCTACCGAAATCAAGGAATGTGTCATAATATAACTCAAATTCCACATGATAACGGCAACAACAAGTGTCGCGTACGGTGATAGGTTTTACATACCATGGTTTTTGTTGAACAAAAGCACTGAGTGAAACTTGAATTCGACGATTCTCTTCTTTGAACTTGTTGAATAACTCTATTTGAGTGGTTTCCAAGAGATGTTTTTCATGTTCTTCGTATTGATTTCGTGCTATTCTTCTTCGCATCACATGTCTTGCAGTGGGTGAAACACGCAAATTGTTCTTCCAATATTCATATATTATTTTTTTAACATATTCTCCAAGTCTATCTTTGTATGGTTGCCTACAAATAGCTCTCCAACAAGCTAGTTCATCATTTACATCTATTTGCAGTCGAAATTTTCGATGTTTGTGCAGAGTTTTTCGCGAGGATCCCAGTGCTCGTGCCATAGATGTTAGATTCAAACGATTCTCTTGAGTACTTGGTGAAACCATTGCCATTTGTATTCCTCTACGTATATTTGAAACATCTTTATCTCTAGATCTCTTAATTGACTCTATAGCACTACTCATATTTTTTATCACCTCTTCTTTCATTTTTTTTATCTTTGGTTGATTTTCGAATACCCAATAGTGTCGTCGCTTCTTTTAATTTCTTTGATGATAGGAGACCTTTCAACATTTGAGCTTGAACTGTCACTTGCTCAGTTTTGAAAAACATTTCAATAATTTTATCGACACGATATCGTATAACATGGTCAGGTTTTTTTATCTCCATATGTGTGAGTGTCGACATTTTCTAACATCTCATTATCGATAGTGATTTCATCTGTACATATTCGAAAAAATAGTACATATTCAATAAATAACTAAATTAATAAATATGTCAATAAATATTAGGAAATTTTAAATATATCAATAGATCATAATATTTACATTTACATACCCGATTCAATTTTTGCTTGAGGTTGATTTTCTTCTTCAATATTTTGAGGAGTATCTCTGTCTGTTTACATTAAACAAAATATTTTTCAAACTAGTTTATCAAATAAAAATTAAGCTTCACATTTTACATTGGGAAAACTTTAAAAATATATCAATAGATCATAATATTTACATTTACATACCTGCTTCAATTTCTGCTTGAGGTTGATTTTCTTCTTCAATATTTTGAGGAATATCTCTGTCTGCTTACATCAAACAAAATATTTTTCAAACTAGTTCATCAAATAAAAATTAAGCTTCACATTTTACATTAGGAAAATTTTAAATATATATCAATAGATCATGTAATATTTACATTTACATACCTGCTTCAATTTCTACTTGAGGTTGATTTTCCTCTTCAATATTTGAGAGAGCTTCTAACTTTATTTTGCGATATTGTCTCGTCTCTTCTCTACGTTCCTCAGGCTTTCTTTTTCGATCATATTTTCTCACACAAGTTCTTCGATTTCCCATGATAATAGGGTATGAGGTTCAAAAAATTTCCTTCAAAAAATTAGACACTAACTCAATTACAAACAATATCACAAAAGATTTAATTTAAAAAAATCTTTTCTAAAAAATACGTAATCCATTCCAAAACATGTACTTCAACACAAAACACGTACATACTTCTAAGAAAAATCACACCGCCTCCAAGAAATGTCTTCCAAAAAAATTCTTTAAATCCAAAATTTGAAGAAAAGTTTTTTAACAAAGAAGCTCAAAAGATTTATTTCAACACAAAACACGTACATACCTCCAAGAAAAATCACGCCGCCTCCAAAAAATGTCTTCCAAAAAATTTCTTTAAACTCAAACTTTGAACCTCCAAGAAAAATCACGCCGCCTCCAGAAAATGTCTTCCAAAAAAGTTCTTTAAACCCAAACTTTGAAAAAAAGTTTTTGAATTCAAACCAAGTTGTAAAATGAAATGAAGTGCGAAATGTGCGAAAATTGTGAATAATTTCATGGCAATTTATATTGACGCGAAATATGTGTTTTGTAGGGGGCTCCACAAAAGTTTCCGGCCGACGGAAAATTATACAATAGTTCGGCCGAACTTTTGATAAGAAGTTCGGCCGAACTATAAAGACGTTAGTTTTAACGACTCGTAAGTGGAAAACATAGTTCGACCGAACTTTCACTAATAGTTCGGCCGAACCAACGTGTCACCAATTATGCAAAACCAGGCTCTGAAAACGGTTCTGCAACTTTGGAATGATTAAACTCCATGAAATGTTGTTAATTAACTGTCGGAACCAAGACAAGAATTTTCAGAATTGAATCTACTTTCAGGAAATATAACTTTTATGGAATTTCGTAAATGTTTATTAATTTTAATTATTTTTCTAATAAAATGAGTGCAAACAATTTCTGAGAGTCATCGTGATTCAGTGAAATCAAAATTTTGTGTCTCCCAAAATACATTGTAAAAAAAATTGAAAAAATTATGGGGCATTACATTGGTTCGTTGACTCTAATGGGTAGCTATTAGATTTTTAGTTTATAACTTATATGTTAAGAAATTTGTTGCCACGCGAAACATATAAAAAATACGCAGTTTTTCGTATTGGACCAGTTCAAAAAATTCTAGTAATTATGATATGCATCCATTGGCTTTGTAAATATGACAAAACCAAAGTAGACTCTGTCTAGATTGTTGTAACACATTTTGTTTTTTCAAAAACACAAATTTTCAATGAATACAACGTTGCAACATAACATAACTTCTTATGAATTCTTTGATTGTTAAGAAACACACACTCAAATAAATGCTAAGTTGACATAAAAAATTGTTATAGTTTGCAGAAAGTTGAACCGAAAAAAATGAAAATTTTTTCTCAAAAAAGGGCAAAAAGTGTAACCCAACTTCACATTTTCAAGTGTGGGACCCCCTACATATAATTCCAAGAATCATAACCCAAGCTAGAGGATACATAGAGACTGAAGCGGAAAAGTATACATATATATGCAGCGCTTTATAAACAAGGGGCCAAATTATATATATACATATATGTGAAATGCTCTATTGTTTGGGCCTAATACAAAAAAAGTCTTATAAGGTGGGACTCAAGTCAGGAATTGCATCGGAGAAAAGTTGGCAGTGGAACATGTTAAAAAAGGTTGCGATTGCGATTAAATTCCAGACCTGATATATTTTAAATGATGATTCATATATGTTTGAGTCCTGGCATCAAAGTGAACAGTGTTACATCGCATCGGAGCGATTCATCACATCGGCACATCAAAGTGAACAATGTTACATCGCATCGGAGCGATTCATCGCATCGGCACAGTGAAGTGAACAGTGTACAATAACTGATCGCATTGGAGGAAAACAGACCATCGGAACATCGTAGCATCCGAACACACAACTAGAAGTTGCGATTGTGATTAATCGCAATCGGAATAATTCAGGAGGTGACTCATCGCATCGTAGAACAAAGCAAGCTCAGCGAGTGGGCCCGAAAGGGAATTTTAAGTATTAAAAAGTTTTTATTTAAGTTCTTTGTGAGTTGATTTGCATTACATAAATGGTCAGTTTATATGTTAAAACCACTTCATTATCATGCCGAGATTTAAATTGCGATATATGAAAAGCACAGTTACATATATATATATATATATATATATGGCAGTTACACTGTGACAGTGAACAGGAGATCAAATAGAGCCGAAAGGGACAAACACAGTCACAGAAAAGACAAAAAAAATGATCCAAAACTGAATAAGTTGATTTGTAATCCTCATTGTAACTGAATGTATACGTTTTTAATTGATTTGTATTGTTGTGATGCACTGGAAAGTCTTCGTAGGAAACGAAACTCCACTGTAAAATTGAAAGTTGTATATATTGCTGAGATTTTCTAAATGAGCTGGAAAAAGAAGTGAGGAGGCATAATGCAAAGAGTCAGGGCTATTCACTTTGAATTCCCTGTGGAATACGAATTGTTATGAGGAAAACTGTATAAAGCATATCACATTGATATGCAGAGGGAGGTTAGAGAGTGAGGATAGAGAATGCAGAGTATGAAGAATTGAGGCAGAGAAGATAGCAAAAGAGGAGCAGGAAGAGATGCTATAGAACAGAGCTAATATCTTAGGTAAATCAGAAAATATTTTCTTTTGATTGAATGAGGAATTTGGAGCTTCCCTATCAAGTTGAAGCTTGATAGATGTCAGTTGCAGCTGACTGAGGTTGGAGCCTCCTGTAGGTTGGTGCCTGCAGAAAAATAGTGGTGAGAGGGAGTTGGAGCTTTCCTTTGCATCACAACAATAATAATATGTGGTTTTCTCCCTTTATGGGTTTCCACTTATATCTTCTGTCTCTGTGTGTGTTGCCTCTGTGTTGATATGTTCTATTCAATCTTCTTAATGTTTTCTACTCTCATAATAAGCTTGGTGTCACATTAAATTAATACTTGCTGCTACATATTAAGATTGTTCACATATTAAAGTTGGTTATAAAATCCAGTTGTAAATAAGCTTGATGAAAAGTTTAAAAAGATAATGTATGTGTTAAAATGATTCACCCCCCCCCCTCTCAATTTAACTAAGGACTCAACATATATTATCCAGCAAAATGAAGAGACAATGTAACCTACAACATATCCGTTGTAATATCCACTAGTACATTTGGGGGAAATTCCGACACTTGGTTCTGACGCTTTTGACCAAATGTCAGAAATTTTCCCAAATTTTTTCAATCTTGCCCGAAACCATCATTATACTAACATTTAGAGAAAAGTGTTGCAATACCAACACTTAGACAAAGTGTTGCAATTGCGACGTTTGGAGGAAGACATCGCAATTGCGACACTATGCCCCAAAGCGTCGCTATTGCGACGGTTGCCTCCAAACGTCGCAAGTGAGACACAATGTCTAAGTGTCGCAATTGCGACGTTTGGAGGCATCCATCACAATAGTGACGCTTTGTCCGCCATCGGTATAACGACACTTATATGCGCACTACATAAAAATTATTTTATTAAAAACTACATTAACGTCTGATATCACGCGCGCATTCGCCCTCCACTCTTACAGAACAACATTTTCCCTCAGCATTCACCCTTAGCTCTTGCAGAACAACATTCACCCTCAGCATTCACCCTCAGCTCTTGTAGAACAGCATTCGCCCTCAACATTCACCCTCATCTCTTTCAGAACAGCATTCGCCCTCAGCTCTTGCAGAACAACTTTCACCCTCATCTCTTGCAAAACATCATTTGCCCTCAGCTCTTGCAGAACAGCATTCGCCCTCAGCATTCGTCCTCAGCTCTTACGGAACAACATTTTCCCTCATCTCTTGCAGAATAGCATTCACCCTCAGCATTTTCCCTCGGCTCTTGCAGAACAACATTCGCCCTCATCTCTTGCAGAACAACATTCACCTTGCATTCGCCCTCAGCTCAAGATTCGCCCTTAGCTCTTGCAGAACAACATTCGCCCTCAACTCTTGCAAAATGGTAAGTTCTTACTGCAGGTCCTTCCTCCTATAGTAGGGTTGACTCTATTTGGGTTTTTTTGGTCAATTCCATTGGATTGTGTTAGGCTATAGGGTTCTCTCTAGATGTCTTCCAATGTTCTTTCGGATGAGTTTCAAAGAGGATGTGTAAGATGTGTTCGTGCTTGCATGAATTTGATTCCACCAGTTTCATGCAGTTTAAGCTATGGATTTTAGTTCGACAAACTCATCCATATCAACACCCAGTAACGAATTTCCCTTGGTCTGATCTATATTGAAGGTGAAGTGCAAAGTGGTAGAGAATGGGAGATCGAAAGTCATCAAATTTATCACAAAGGTAGTACTCCAGATCGAAAGTGATGAGCTTTAGTTCTCTAGATTTCGGGATTTTCTGATATTTGGGGATATTCTGATGACATACCAAAGGTCACATCCATACAACCATATCAAGTTCAATGTTGAGATCATTCTCATATAGATATAGGTCACTGATATATAGGGTTAATATCATCATCACTATCCATGGAAACCGAATGGTTACAGAATCTGTGATTGTGGTTGGCTCATTTATAATTACTACCCATTTACAGTAGATCATAGAAACACTAAATATGGCCCAAGCAGAGCCTTTACAATAGGAAATGGAATTGCAGCTACTTCATCAATAACCAATAGCTCCACTTGAGAAAAATTTTCATAATCTTGGGGCTCGATATACTACAGAGAAAACAATTGTAGTTATCATTTGTGCTCCAATATATTAATATACTTTTTACATTGAACTGAAGAAAGGGAAACAAGCAAATGCTAGCCATCATACAATGCTTTGACATAAGAGTTTTTAGTGACATACTTGAAACAAAGAACTCATCCAATGATATTTATAATCATTTGAGTTATTCAAGTTAAACACAATGTCAAGAATCAAGATTCAATACCCTCTATTATCTTAATCACCCAATACAAGATTTAAATTTTTCCCAAAGAAACGCTTATTAAATTGGAAGCCATTATTTCTCCCCGCTTTAAAAACCCTACATTTAAATGAAAACAAGCATTGCATTTCAACTACAAAAATATATTAGTGTTCAAATGTACATGTGTGCATCACTTGTGTAGGGTATTCCTTTTCCACTTTCACATTATCTAAGAATGTGTGCAGTATGGTTCATATTTTTTGTGATTTAGATTATCTTGAAAAAGGAAAGGTAAATTATTTCCCATGGAAAAATAAGGTTTTCCCTTTTTACTACTGGAAATGCTACAACAAAGTTCCATTTCTACCCGAAACTCCTATGAAACAGGAACCAAATAAAGGCCATGTCCTTAATGGGGATCATTTGGCTTTGAAAATAGCCATTGCACCGTATTTTTCCTTATATTACATCACGATAGTTTCTTAGGTCATTTATTGTTTCTTGAGATGAAAAACAACCAAAGAAATTGTGAATATCCTTTCAAGAAATAAATGACCATTTCTCAATCATATCTCAACTATTTTTTATTTTATTCAGCGGTTGCTTACTTTGAGAGAAATTTGACACTTTTATAAGGAATATAACATAAAAAAAAAAAATGGGAAGGAATTGATGAGGTAGATGACCTTTAGTTGTTGTCAATTAAGAATTGATAATACACGATGCATGTTCTGTACTACAAACTAGATTCCTTCCTAGAGTTAGGACACAGAGTATTGAATCAAAATTGTAGTTTCTAACTTCTTGTATTGGTTCATCAATCTTGAAATTCAAACATTTCATGCTTTCATTGATTCATGTTTGAATAATTTGCATTATATCATACAATAAGAAATTAGGAATTATGATTATTATTACTTTATGGATATGTTAAGTTACTTTTAAGTTTGCATGGTTTAGTGTGAAATCATTCTTGTGTGCCCCTAGACCCAGGTTAAGGAATGCCAAGGACTGAGAACCATAGTTTTTAAATGGTATTGTTTCTTATACCCAAAAACCCATCAACATCACTTCTTATTAGTTCTTAACAATAGTGTTGTAAACAATTTGAGAATTGATATAGCAAAATCTCACACTTCTCAAGATAAAGTCCTAAAGCTAAAGTGTGATACCATGTGTAATTCAATAGCCCCGTGTCACCTCACCAACCTCTTTTCACTTTGGGCTAGCTCTCCTCCAACTCAAGGGGGGTTCTCCCTAGTAGATGTTAGGGATCTAATGGCCCAACCAAACCAAGTCAAGAGCCCCCTAACTCTCTATGTTTACTACTATCAATCAAAATATTGAACAATAGGGTCAGACATGCATCCTGAAGATAAAATTGCCAGGGTAATTTTGGGTAATTTCAAAGGGAAAGTCCCCAAACACATATAATCAAGGAATTATAACGTGATTTCAAACATTAAATATCAAGAAAATCATTTAAAGGATATTGAAAGGAAAAAGGTGATGGAAGATAGAAAGTGCCTTACTTAAATGCTCTAAGGATTTTTCAATAGTTGCTCCAAAAGCTTCACTTCAAGGCCCTTCAAGATCGTCTTCAACAATGCTATACCATCAGCTTCAACAATGTTGCTCCAAAAATATCCTCAAGGTCTTCACAACAAGTTTACTAGAAGTTTCTCCAACAATATATTCAATAAGGTCTTCATTGTCAACTCATCTCTTGTTTGGGTGCCTTAATGTGCAATGACATGTTTCCAAGACTGAATTCAATGCAAGGCATATTTGAAACTCTAACTCTGTCTTCCGGTGTCTTATTAGAAATTATTTCAGTTTTCATTTTGTGTTTTCAAGTTAGATATTCTTTTCAAGTTTTTACATTTATAATTTTATTGCAATGTGGCAGACTGATCAGAGCAGTGCAGGAACAACCCCGAGACAGGATGATCGCGGAAAGAGGCCAGCGGAAGAACATGTAAAGTGCCAGCATTGCTCTATCTTTAGGTATTTTAGTTATTTACATAATTTAAATAATATTAATTTTGTTCAAATATGCAGACACCTAGCCATGGTACGCCTGATGATTCCCTCTTTGAGGAAGAGATTTCTTCATCCCTATCTCCAGTGTTCTTGTTGCGAAAAAAGGCACGAGATGCAAGGTCGGAATTTAATACTTTGATAGACGCGCCTCAAACACTTGAAACAGAAGAGAGGATAAAACAACTTATGAGCCAGCTAGAAAGATATCAGGTAATAATAAAAATTCAAAAGGATATTTTTTTTGTTCTGCATGAGATGAATTGTGATAGTTTGATTTTTAATTTTTACATTGACTAAACTAACAAAAATTTCTTTTGTATGTAGCGTTTTATGGCACTTGCTGAATCCGGTGTTGGTGGTAGTGGGACACAAGGGCAAGAGATTTCCCAACAACCCTCTCGTACACCTTCTACTCCTTTAGGTGCCAGCCAAGAAACACACCCTGCCCAAGCAGACACCCAGCCAACCGCTGAACGTGTTGGCAGTGATGAGGCTGATATGGCCAACTACATTATTGCATTTCCTGGAGCTACGCGTGTCAGCTCCACAGGGACCATTAATGGCACGTTGTTGGTGAACGATGAAGGTGTCCCTATAAATCACGTACAACTCCCAGGTAAATTTTAATATTTTAACTATTTCATGTACTCTATCTAAAACATATTTATCATGATTTTTATTTTTAAATTAATGATAATATCTTTTTTTCTGTGTAGGAAACAATGAGTTCTACAGGTTTTTGGAGAGCCATGCGTTGGTAAATTTTGGCCCAACCATATGCACAAGGTGGAATTCCCAGAATTCCAACCTGAAAAAAGAACTTCTAGATTATCTAGAAGCCCTTTTTGGGGTCGGCACATTTGACAGAAAAGCGGTGGCTCAGGTAGCCGGAAAATATTTGAAATATACCAGGGACACCTATAGGACGTAATTGCAATTTAACCCTAGATATGAGCGTCCTCTCGCAGTTTCAGAGAGTGAGTGGAGAGCACTCATCCATGACGGAAAAGAGAAAAGGGCAAAGAAAGAAGGAAAAATGCCAACTAGACCCGCAAGGTAAATTACAACTTTAATTCAATAGCTTTAATTTTCTCTATGTCTAAAATAAAAGTGTGCTACGTCATATCCGACTTCAATATTTTGATGCTAGGTTTCCTGACACCTCGAAGGCAACCAAAGCTAGGATTGAGAAAAAGGGCCATCACAAGCTAGGCCAGGGCAGCTACTTGAAATTAGTCGCAAGAATTGTAATCCTATCAAATATGATTAAAAATACACAATCATATGTAATGTAGAGTGATGACTTGGGAATAGAAACTACAGAGGAAGATAAAAATATCGCTTTCCATTTCGGCTATCAAGCCGTAGTTGAATGTCGCAGAAGCTTGGGGCAAGTCCCAAGATCTAGAATGCTTGATAAGGTAAAACATTAACCTTTCAATATGTTTGTTTTCATCCATAAATTTAATGTCTAAAAAATTTGTTTAAATCAGGGGAGCAGCACTACCAAAGAGGAAAATAACCCAGTTTTAGAGCCAGATGTAGATGATCCTCATGTGCAACCTGATCATTGTAGTGGGGACCAGGTCGGAAATGCTACTATCAGTGAGGGCCATGACGGTAATTAATTTCCACTTATAATTTTTTCTAATTATACCTTTATGGTTGTCCTTATAACATTTTTTTTTTAAATGACAGAGAATGTTTCCCTTGAGGATCTTACCACCAGAGAGGAAGACAGGGCAACAGTCCCAACGACGACAACTGGTGCACTAGGTAAATAATTTCATTGCAATTTTTTTTATTAATATTACCGAACTAGTTCAATGATATTTAAAAACTGACAATTAAAATTTAATATTATCTGTTTTTGTAGGCGATGCCCCGTCACTGGATGAGACCAGACATCGTGACTACACAACTAGGTCAGCAGTGCGGGTCGAAAGGCATGAAATAGGAGCAGAGCACGATGATATTGATGATATAATTAGGAGCTTTAGAAATAGGAAGAAGAAAAAGAAAAATTGATAATGTAAAATATTGTATTACTATAAGAAAAACGTTACCATACTTGGAACGTTTTTTGCGTTATATTAAAAACTCATTTATCATACTATTTTTATGTCAAGCATTAATTTCAATGTTTCTTTGTGTACTTTTTGTTAAATTGTTTTTTTATTAGTTATTGAATATTTTTTGTTATGCTCATGAAAGTAAAAAATGAAATATAGATTGGGTATTGGGGAATTGAGAGTGATGTGAGGGTGGGGGGGGGAGGGGCCATAAGAGCTTCCACCTTCACGTGGTTGGACCTGTTTAGTAGAGAATAATTTATTTGAGTGATTTAATCTTGGAGCAAACCTCCCTCGATCCAGCGTAGCAACAAAAAAGTCACCGTTGACTTAGTTGCTACTCTTTTAGATCGTGGGAGGCTTGTTCCAAGTTCATGCGACTCCAATAAATTGTTCTTGAAACGAAGAGGAGCTTATTCAGGTATGTTTTGACATTTTCAACATATGTTCTAACATTATCATAATAATGCATCTTAGAGTAAAAAATACTATATCAATTACTTGTATTTATTGTATAGATAATGATGGATTTTAATTGACTTGGCAGTGCAGGTACAAATCCTCTTGCATCATGAGCAATACAACTTGTCAACCAGGGTCATGTCCAGGATATTTTTGCTTGTGCGCTTGACCAGGTTCGTAATGTCACATTTTTTAAGTTCCTTTATAGTTCATAATTCAATATTAAGCTTGTTCATGATTATTATCTAGGTTTTTTGTATGTGTTTTTTCATCTATTTGATTGTAAGCAACTCTGCATGTTTCCTGTTGTTCACTATGATTCCTCCCATTACCACTCCCAGGATGAATCTGACTTTATTGTTACATAGGTTACTTTATTTTTACTATGATTTCTCCATTTACGATCTCATAGGTTACATCATGTAAAGTTGTCAATCTCAGGTTGGTGATGAGCTTTAGTTCTCCAGATTTAGGGCTTTTCTGATATTTTCTCCCTCATGTCATTCTTGCATCACCTCGTTGTTTGAGCATGCCAATTGTCTACCACTTGTACCAATTGGGACATGTCAATCTCTGAGTGGTGCCACATTTCACCTATTTTCGGCCCACTTGACCACCTGAAAAACTCAAATCCACACACCATGTGTCTTTATCATGGAGTGCCACATGTCCTAGATATTTAGGCCGCTAGGCCTTCTGTTATGAAAGAGATCAATTTTTTTTCGTCAGCACTTCTTATCTAGGCATGACACCTGTTACTTGTTTAATCTGACGGTCACAGTCTCTCGGGTTACCTTCTAGGTTTGACATACCACTGGTTTCTGGTATATTTCCATGGAATCAGTCTGAAAATACCAGCAACAATCCACACACCTGCAACCGTCGACAGACTTGCCGTTTTAGTAGCTGCATTTCCGCAACTACCAATACACCTGCCGTTTTAGTTGCTGCATTTCGGAAACTACCAATACACCTGCCGTTTCATTCTCCTAGACTCTATGTATGCATATTTTTCATATAATTTTATCACGAAGTTGGCTGCAGTGCTTTGACATGCCTTTGAATATTTTTGTAGGTTAGAAGGCATTTCAGGCCAGAGCTATTGAATAGACTTGATGATATAGTTGTATTTGATCCTCTTTCTTGTGATGAGCTCAGAAAAATTTCTAGAATACATATGAAAGATGTAGCAATTCTTCTTGCAAAGAGAGGTGTTGCTTTAGGGGTTACAGATGCTGCTCTGGATCTTGTTCTTCAGGAAGCTTATGATCCTGTAAGTAATCACTTTGTTTTTATTTCTTTCTTATTCAGAGTCTATCTTGCCAGGGGATGTGCCCGTTATGGTTTGTGATGAGACTGTTGTCAATTTCATCACCGTCCCTCATACTATGTTTGATTGTGTTTATAAATAATAAAAAATTATTACACCAAACAATAAACAATTAACTGTAATATGAGTAATATGATATCTTGAAATAATTCTCATTATAATTTCATAACCTCTGCTCTCACTTGGTGGTGTCTATATCACTAAGTGTGTCTTCTTTAAAATTATAGTTACAATAGACAATGAACAATCAACTGCACTGTGAGTGATATCTTGTAATAATTCTTATTATAATTTCCTAACCTCTACTCTCACTAGGTGTCTATATCACTAGGTGTATCTATTTTAAAATTATAGTTTCAACGGTAGATAAATTGTTATCTTAAAATTATAGCTTTCATGGTGATACCTTGTGATTGATAATGCAGTTTGAAGCAGCTTTGGCTTTGACTAATATAGTCTCAGGAACTTGTGAGAATACAAAGTTTGTGATTGATTATAGGGCACTGCCTATATTTGTGGAACTTCTTACCTCTGGGAATGATAATGTTCGAGAACAGGTAGCATGTTTATTTTAGAGGCATAAAATTATTCTTCCCAACTATCTTTATATGTCTGTAATTTTGGAATTTTATTTAAAAAACTAGTACCCAACTTTGAGTTCAACTGGTGTTCGTGTAAGGTTGTTTGGGCCTTGGGAAATATTGCTGGAGACTCTGCAACATTTAGGGATCTTGCCCTCAGTCATGGAGCTCTGAGGTAGGCGCTTGCCCAGTTGAATGATATTGCTAGAATTTCAATGATAAGAAATGCTACATGGGCTCTGTCAAATTTTTGCCGTGATGTAAACCCCAACCATTATTCGAACAGGTAAGCAAAATACATTTTCTGCCTCTTCTTCTTAGTTCACAGATACTGTGGAATTTTTTTATAGATCTTGGTGCTTCGAAGATTTGGACGTAATATGGACCTAGGCGCTTGTTCATTACAATGACTCTGTCATTAGGTTTTAGAAAATGAGCAGAAATTTGGGTTTCGCAATGGGATTACCCTTTCTTGCAATTATCGATTATCAATCACATTCAAAAAAAGTCTTTCGTAGCATTGCTGAGCTCTTTGTAGGTGAATTTCCGAGGCAATTTCACAATATCTTGACTAAATTTGTCTGTCATTTTCAATACTCTATGCTTGTAACAGAACCAGACAAACAATCTAGTGGCCAATGCAACAACAACAACACCTCCTGTTGCAATGCCTGCAATTCACCCTCTCTGCACGCATGAATGACTATGGCACCCTCTTTTGTGAACAGGTACTGGAGCTAAAGGTACTAGTTACGATTAGGATCGTGGAATTCAACATCAAAAATAGTATCAAATTCCACTGCAATAGTATTCTCCGACGAGGGAAATAGTTCATTGAGACCTATTGGACTCATCACCCCGAAATAGCCTCCAGGGTTACCCAGAGTGTGATCATCTTTGTTGCTGAGTATATTTTTATTTTTCCAGTGAGAGTTTAGGTTTTCTCTAACATAGCTTCATAAATCCGATTCAGTGTCTGCTTGAATATCGTCACATAATACTCATGGTTTGGATTGATGATCATGCTCTAAATGGTTGGTTGATTCATAAGAACCACCCATATAGTCATCTTGAGATATTTCATAAGTTTTCTCGGGTTTCCTTTTTCACTGTTTCTAGTGGGTGGGATGGTGTGGGGTGATCCATCAATATTGGTGCTCTTATAGTATGGAATTTGTTTTTGGGGATATAAAGGAGCATTTGATGTAGATATCCCATTGGATGCATTCATATATGGGCATGAGAGGTCAAGAATTAAATTAAAAATATCCAACCTCTAGCATGGAAACCTGAAGGCTGCGAGAGACACTGGTTAAAGATTGTTTTGTGCTGGCCTTAATACAGTCGTGATTTCTTTCTATTATCTTAATGCACATATATAGTCTGGTCTCATTAAAATGAGGATTGTGCTTGTATTTCTCTTTGGTTGTTTCTCTCTTAATGCTCCAGAAGTTGCCAAAAGTTGCGATAGTTGTTTAGTTTGCCTGTTACAACTTAAAAGTGGTTTTTAGCAATGGGAGTCATGTTTTTTAAGGTTCATACTAATATGAAGATCTTGTAACTCTATATTCAGGATAACAGAAGATGGCCTTTGCTTTGGGCAGTATGACAACAATTGTCACATCTACCTCATTGGGTAACAATGGAAAGGGGAAGAAGTTGGGTGCAATGTTTGATAATTATGGCAGACAATTGTCTTCTCTTTTAGTTTTTTCACCCATTTCCTTTAATCGCTCAAGTAGAAGAGGGACTATGAGATTACGTGACATAGATAAGATAGTTAATAAAAGAGCTATGGAGAAGGAGTTGTACTTCAACAAGGATGGCTCAGTGACAAAAACATTGCAGGTCAGAGAAAAAATTATGTTTAAAGGAAGGTCACCTGCACGTGAAACTTCACTGCAGTGGATCTTTCCTTGTCCACTTATATTTTATTTTAATGTGTAATTTTAATTTTTCATGGAGGTTTTTTTTGGCATATGGTCTGGCATTCAATTGCACACTTACTGAAAGCATTTTCAATTTGTCTTGCAGGCAGTGTGAACAAACTTGCTAATCTTGTTGGAGTCACCCTTGGGGTGAAGGGCAAAATGTTGTCTTGGAGAGCAAGCATGGTTCTCTGAAAATAGTTAATGATTGTGTGATAGTAGCTAAGGAGGTAATTTGTAGATGTGTGCTCTGGTTTTCTTTTTAACGTTGTATTAGTTCCCCCTCTTAAATGTCGTAGATTTGGTAGGCATAATTTGAAAACTCAAAGGTGAAAGAAAATATATTTGTTACCTAGTGGTCTACTTGGCCTATGGACTAGCCACATTAGAGTAATGCATAAAGCTTTTCACAACAATAAAAGGAAAGGGTTATGGCTGAGTCAAATTTTATTTTTATTGATAGTGTAATGAAATGTATCTCAATGCTATGGTTTTGGCCTTTTTATTGGTTGAATTAGAGGACCTAGTTGAAAATATTGGGGCCAAGTTGGTAAGGCAAGCTGCAGAAAAGACAAAGGATTTAGCTGGGGATGGAACCACAACATCTGTTGTTCTTGCACAAGGTTTAATAAGTGAGGGTGTAAAGGTAACTTTTTGTCGATAGTACTAGATTAAGATCATCTATTCATTTTTGTAGGGTCTTATGGTGTTTGGTTTTTTAGTTTTGGGTTGGGCTTATTGAGTCTAAGATAGTTTTTGAGTGAAAAAATTGCTATCAGGTATTAAAAAATTTTGGTTCTTTTGTCAAAATTTATGAGCTTCTTAGGAAATACAAAACTGACAATGGTTGTATCTTAAATTTGTGGAAAATAATTTGAAATGAAACCTTTTTGTTTAGGTTGTTGCAGCAGGTGAAAACCCCGTTCAAATTACTAGGGGCATTGACAAGACAATAAAGGCCCTTGTTTCGGAACTCAAAATTTTTTCAAAGGAGGTAAACACTTGCCTTTTGAGTAGGCTGGTTTTCCTTTTTGCTGATGGTTTGGTGTATCTAATTGAATTAGTTGCCTAAGGTATTTTTGGTTGCAAACTCCTTTTCATTTTTCATACAGTATTGGCCTTGTGAAATACATTTGATTGTGTGGTCTTGTTAGATCTACAACATTTGTAGTTGTTTAGTCTTATGGCCGAGGTGCACTTTTATTATGGAAATAGTTGATGAAATATTGTCATTTAATCCTTACTGCAAGGTAGCATGTTGAGAATTTTCTTGTGAAACATTTGGTATTCAAAATGACACTTGATCCTATACAACATCATGCACTTGACTTCAAAATTCATATTCAAAGTGTGCCAGACAATTCTTGCAAAATTTAAAATATTTATGTTGTTTTAAACCATTATCTTTTTCATGTATTGGATGCTGAAAATGAGAAAAAGACTTTGGTATGAAACCAACTGGTGAATTATTTCCAACAAAACAACCACTTCCAAGACATGATTTAGAAGTAGAACATATGTACTTATGAAGCATAGAAAGATATCCTTGATGCATTGTCAATGTTTGTCTAGGGTTATTTTTGGAGAAAATAACTCCTTATTCCTAGAATAGTGATCTTGAATACAAGTAAATGCCAGAGAAGAGAGATCATCGTGTGACATAAACCTATTAACAAAAGTGAACATGGAATGATTATTAATTATGGCATACTAAGTTGTCAATGATTTTGACTATTTGTCTTTAACATGTAAAAATGTTAAATTCCAAACTTACATCATCATGGTTTGGCATCATGAGCTTGAAGAATTGTCCACCATGCTCATAATTTCATTGTTGTATTCATATCTATAAACAACGTTTCAAATAATAATAATAAAGTTCTATAAGAAAAATCCAGACCTCCATGCTGCTGCTCCTTCTGAGACAAAGTCAAAATTGCATTACACAATCTGACACATAAGAATCTCCTATATCCCGTTGGTATGTATCCAAATTCTTATAATAGTGTCTTCAAGACTTATGTTGACATTGCCAATGAGATATTTAAGAAATGAAAGATGGAGCCTTATTCATTGTTGTATATGTAACAATCTTTTATTAATATAAAGATTGATGGTTTTGTCTTTCTGAAAATGAAATGTAAAAATAATTTATTGTGGTCAATTGAAAAGTTTTTTTTTAAAGCTTTTCATTATGGAAGGGCAACATAGATATATGCCCTTCTAATTGAAATTCGAACCTACCCTTCAAATTTGATCACTGTGTGCAACCTTAACAAAAAATAAAACTATTTCGCCGTGCGTTATATAAAACGTATAACAAAACCTTTGTCAAAACTTCAAACAAACCCTTTAGCCGTGGATCTCGCCGGACTTCAAACGGTGATAAACCATAGTTCAAACCAAATTCGCATTCCAAAATAGCCTGCTGACGTCAGCAAATTTTGTGATGCAAAAACGAAATGAATTCCGCCCTAATATTTTTTGGGTCCGAATTTGGGCTGGCGTACAGAGAGAGAGTTGTGACGCGAATTTCTTATCAAATTCGCCCTAATATTTTTCGGGTCCGGATTTCCACTGCGTGATGGCCCAAACAAAGATCCGCTCCAATCAATTTCTGCCACGTGTCCTCAATCAAAATTTTCCCTGTTCCCAGATGCAGGTGCATTCGATGGCGTTTAAGGCGATGGGACATGGATGTGGCGATTTCATATCAATCGCATTAAGTTTTAACGCTGTTCAAGATTGGACCTCCACTCCTGTTAGCGATTCCGCATGCTCCAATATGATGCAACCTTCAAATTTCATCAATGAGAGATTAATTATGACGGGCATTCTTCGATGCCATTGCAGTCGGGTCGATAAAATGGCGTTTCGCTATGGTTTTTCAGACGAGCCGCAACCTTTGAATTGCAGATGCTCTCTGGTTGCTGGGTTACACTGCCTGCTCACTGTGACGAGAAGGAGAAGTGGCTAGCTGAACTGCTGCTTAGACCTTGGTGCAAATCTGCATTTCTCTTTGTCTGGTCTGTGTCTGTCTTCCTCGATTTCTTGGAATCCTGCCTCTCCGTCTCGTCTTGTGCCCACTGCTGAGACTCTACCCATGCCTCGCCTACATCAAAGGATGCGTTTCTGTAGGGGGAGCACTAGAGGTCAACCCCTGCGCGATCCCTCCAGCCCCTCAACCGAGTCATCTTCCCAGTCTAGTGATTATTACGCAGGTTGCTATCCAAACACTAGAAGTGGGCGGGGTCAGGTTTTAGGATCTGGCCACCGTATGGGATCCTCTGCTCCTCATTTCCCCACCGGTTCACCTTCTCCCATGATGCACACTGCACTTTTTTCCTTTAATTGTTCTTTGAACCACCAATGAATCACAACTTCAATCAGCATGGTTTTCCATGAGGAGGCCCAAGTGGAGGAACAATGCACTTGTCTGGCGGGTCTGAGCTCAGAAAAAGCTGGCCAGCATTCAGGCCTTTAGGAGGGGAGCAGTGGCATGAATGTGGAGATAGCACCTGGAAATCCTAGAACTTTCTAAGGATGGTGCCGAATCGTCAAGGAACCACCGGAGGAGTAGTTTGGTTAATTTGGTTTTCTTGCTTCGCGGCCCACTTAATTGGGCATGTTTTAGATTATATTACTGTGCTGGACCTCTGTAATATTTTTGAATTCTGTAAACGTTCAAGACTGGTTTCCCCGTATGAGGTGCAGCCTTTTTGATTGACATGCACTGTCATAAGTCTGGGCAATGTTTTTGACTTTGGTCATGCTGTAATTTTATTCCCACTGTTAATAGATTAACTTTACCTAGAAAATTTTTTTTTCCCTGTTTCTATTTTAAACCTATTTTTTGAAATACAGAGCCATGTTTATATTATTGTTTATAGTCCAAGCGCTGCGGGGTGGTTTATTATATTAATATTTCACGGTTGAATTATGTTCATAACAATTGGAAAAAAAAATGTTGCCCTATTTATATTTTAAACCTGTTTTTTGAAATACAGAGCCATGTTTATATGATTGTTTATAGTCGAAGTGATGTGGGGTGGTTTATTATATTAATATTTCACGGTCGAATTATTCTCATAACATTTGGAAAAAAAAAATGTTGCCCTGTTTCTATTTTAAACCTGTTTTTTGAAATATAGAGCCATGTTTATATGGTCTACGTATTATACTCTTTTTCTATATATCTATAGGAACCTTTTTGCTATGAACATGGTGGATGCTATAGCGGGCTACTAATGGAAACAAGCGAGCTTGAACCTTACATCTCGGATGCAACAGATGGTTACCAATTTTGGAATCAAGCGAGCCTGATCTTAGAAGCGAGCTTGGGTTTCTGCAGATGGTTTTTGTTTCCAGTAACAAGCGAGCCAGAACATACAATCGACCCTGGGTTTATAATTATTTTTTCTCTATCATGGATGCTTTCCGTGTGAGTATAGAGAGCCAATAAAGACATGGCCTCGCATTACTCTCATCCGCTTTATGATACTATTTTATGTGTTGACAAAAGTTATCACTTCCGTCTTCAAAATTCAAAGTATGTCATTTGTGTTATTGTATTATTATTATTTAATGATTTTTTTTATATTTTCAATACACGTACCTCATGATTAAAGCTTTTGTTCATGATTTTAAATGAATTTTGTATTTTGGAACACGTATTTCGGTACTCTATCCGTTGCTTTACTATTCTACATACTGCTATTTCACTTTCTTATAGATGCCTCGGGCATATTTGGATGCTTTCTCAGATTGTCGATAATCTCCATGTGGACCGTTACCGGGTTTTATATCAAGTCCCTGTATGTGACATGGGGTATTTTTCTATCATTGTCTGGGGTGGGACTTCCACTTTTCTGGATGGATATTTGGGTTCCAATCTTCAGATGTGAAAATGTAATGACTTCATGGACTGTTTTTCTTCATATAATATATTCAAAACAACGTTTTTTCTCTTGTGAAAAAAAAATGATTTTTTATAGTCGAAGTGCTGCGGGGTGGTTTATTATATTAATATTTCACAGTCGAATTATGTTCATAACAATTGGAAAAAAAATGTTGCCCAATTTCTATTTTAAACCTGTTTTTTGAAATACAGAGCCATGTTTATATGATTGTTTATAGTCGAAGCGTTGCGGGGTGGTTTATTATATTAATATTTCACGGTCATTGGAATGCCCACAATTCATAACAAATATTGGAGATTTACTGTCCTATTTTAAAGTTTCTTTTTCTTTTTTTTTTCAAATTGAACCCTCCGTCGGTATACCGATGCTTTGTAAGCGTCAATATTTCGACGTCTTGAACGATTTCCGTCGGTCTTGTGGCGTCCGTCGATATTGTGACAGTTCTTCCTAGGGTCGGTATTGCGACGCTTTTGGAATGCGTCGGTATTGCGATGCTTCTGGGACGCATCGGTCTTGCGACATTTTTTCAATGCGTCAGTCTTATGATAGTATAAAAATTTCAGAAGAGCGATGTTCAAAATGTCGGACCACATTTCGTCGGAATTGCGATAGTTTACAAACGTCGGACCACATTTCGTCGGAATTGTGACAGTTTACAAATGTCAGAAGTGTGACGTTCAAAACGTCAGACCACATTTCGTCGAGATTGCGATAGTTTACAAATGTCGGAAGTGCGACAGCTTGGGAAACGTCGGAAGAGCGACGCTTGTTTGGAAGCGACGGAAAAAGTGTCGGTAGTGCGACACTTTGTCAGTGCGTCAGAATTGCGACGTAATGGCAAACCACATTTTTCCCGTCCTCGAACTGTGTGTCGAAAATAACAACGAAGTGGCCGTCGAAAATTGGGCCAAAGTTTCTAGTGATCCTCTTCTCTCTCACAAAATCCCCCTTGTTATTTATCTCTTAGAGTATACACACCATGCACAGACGCAATAAAATACCCTCATACAACAGAAGGGTTGCCTTATAGGGAAAAAAACCCTAAATTAAACATAAATTCTATTTTTAGATAATCCACCTAATGAACAGTCCAGATTGACTATGAAATTATAATATTTTACAAGGAAATTTTACATCTTTTTTAGCTTTGAGGGCATTGCCCCTTAAACCCCCTGCCAGGGGGGGCTACAAAAGGTTGTCATCGTCCCCCCTGGATCCCCTTAATGGTGATCAAATGGCAGGAGGCATTTCCGCCCCATTAAGAAAAATGGTCCAATGCGGTGATACATCTAAATAAGGAAGATAATCAGGCTCCACACCCAACATAAGTGAAATTGGCATCCCTGTCTAACATAATCTTCCTCGGAACACATGCAATCTTACCACATCTCTAATGAAGACTTGTGCTACATCACTAGTCGAATAAGTAGCCTTTACTGGAATGAAGTGTGTTACCTTCGTCAACTTGTCCACCACAACCATAATGGAATCATGTTGTCTAGATTTCCTCAGTAAACCTATTATAAAATCCACAGAAATTACCTCCCACTTCCACTCTAGAATCAAAATATTCTGTCGTAGTCCACATTGATGTTTACACTCTTCTTTCACATGTTCATTGTCAAAGCATCTAGCCACAAAATTTTCCACATCCTTTTTCATATTTTTCCAATAATAAAAACTCTTCACTGTTTTCAATGTCTTTGGATATCCTAGGTGACCTGAATATGGTTTGGCATGAAATTACCTCAATATAAGCTTATTGAGCTCACTATTATCTGGTACATAGATCTCTTCCCTAAATTTGATCCAACTATCTTCTGTGAGACAATAGTCCACATCCTATGCACCCATACCTACACATGCACTTGTACCTGTACCACTACCTATACTTGTACATGTACCACTAACTATACCTATACATGTACCACTACATGTAAATGTACCACTACATGTACCTATACTTGTACCACTACTTGTTCTTGTACCTGTATCTCTACCTGTACTTATACCTGGACCACTACCTATACCTGTACCTATACCACTACCTGTACTCTGTTGTAGCATGTTCCTGAGCTCCATATACCTATTATCTTGCTGAATTTCCTGTAAGATCTGATCCTGTAGATCTGTCCCATAAGAAATCATTGTTGTTATATGATTCACCTATATCCACTTGCTAAGAGCATCTACAACCTTGTTCTCTTTACACTTGATCTCAAATTCAAACTCGCTAATCATGGCCAACCATATAGCTTGGCTGGAATTCAATTCGATTGGTCAAAAAACTATCTCAAAACATTGTGATCACTCATCAATGCAAACCTCCTGCTAAGAATATAGTGCCTCCACATCTTCAATGCATAGATGATTGCTACCAACTCAAGATCATGTGTCACATAGTTCTGCTCATGCTCATTCGTTCATGATTCATAGCATACTACATTTCTTTCTTGCATAAGAACTCTACCAAGTAATCTCTTGCAAGCATATGTACACACCACAAACTCTTTGTTCAGATCTATAATCTTTAGAACTGTATCATTTGTCAACAATTGTTTCAACTGTTCAAAACTAGTTGTGCATTCCTATGTCCATTCAAACTTCTTACCTTTTATTTACAACGACGTAATAGGATAAGAAATTTGTGAGAAGTTCTTGATGAGCCTCCTTTAATAACCTGCTAACCCCATGAAGAACCTTACCTCATCCACATTCCTAGGTGTTTCCCGCTCCATATTTTCTGGATCTACCATTATGCTCTCCTTGGAAACCACATGCCCCAAGTAGTGTACCTCTGTCTAAAAGAAACTACATTTGCTAAGATTAGCATATAAATAATTCTCTCTTAGAAATCTCAATATTGTTGCTAAATTCTTGACATTTTCTTCCTCATGATTAGAATATATAAATATGTAATCAGTGAATACTATAACAAACTTTTCCAGATAATGACACAACACACTACTAATCAAGCACATAAAAGTAGTTGGAGCATTAGTCAAACCAAATGGAACTACAACAAATTCATAGTGCCCATACCTGGTCCTTAAAGTTTTCTTGTATATGTCCTCTTCCTTTATGTGTACCTCATGATATCCTAATCTCACATCAATATTTGAAAACATTGTTGCTTCCTTCAATTGATCTAATAAATCATCAATCCTCGTGAAGTGATACTTGTTCTTGATGGTCACCTTGTTCAACTTCTTGTAATTGATGAAAAACCTGAGAGTACCATCCTTCTTATTTACAAAAAATACTGGTGCACCCCAAGGTGATACACTTGTCCTAATGTATCCATTTTCAATCATTTCCTTTACCTGCAACTTCAAATCTACCAACTCTGGAGTGTTCATCATATATGATGCCTTTGATGTTGGTGCTACCCCTGGTACCAAATCAATATAAAATTATACTTCCACGTGAGGCAGAAATTATGAAATCTGTGTCGGAAATGAATCTTGAAACTGTTGTAAAACTGGGTACTGACTCAATATCTCTGTATCCTCATCCTCTTTACCTTTATCACTAGAAAAGTGCACCACAAATAACACACACCCTCTTCTACGACTGCACTTCTCCTGCATAGATGTCACCATCCTAACTAATGCTGCCTTCTTCTTACCCTTAAAAACTCTTTCTTCTCCATTGTTATCCAAGCACTCAATAGCTTTGTCATTGTAGTCCACTTTGGTCCTATGAATATACAACCAATCCATACCCAAAAGCATATTATACAAACCCAAAAAAAATACATTCAAATGTGTTGATGCGGGCATACCATTCAACTCAAATGCACATGGCTCCTCTTACCCAATGGTGAACTCTCTTCTTTGTAACTATAGCCAACTGTACTAAACAATATTCTGCATGCACTACTTTATTCAAACCACACTTGTCCACCACACCAGGGTTAACATAACTATAATTAGATCCAAGTTCAATCAAAATAGAAACAACTTAATCACAGAGCTTACCATCCATCTCAATTATAGGTGCCTAATGATCTACCTCTCGATTATCCAATGCTGCATAAATTCGAGGAACACTCTGTCCAACACCCCCCACTATTTGCACCTCCTAAGCACTGTAAATCTGCGGTCTACCACCCTGATGCTATGGAAAATCTCTTTGACGATGATCTTTGCCACAAATCCAACACCATATGGACTTCCTATCATCACCCTTGTTATGCTCAGATCGAAATTTCTGTCCTCTGTCAGATGCATTGAACTTATTAGGTGGCGTTGCTTTCTCTTTGTTACATGTGTCTTAATGCCTTGATCATTTCTTGTCCCATTTTCCTTTATTATTTTCATTACCTTTCCAGTTTGGTTTAGTCTCAAACTTGCGCTTTGATTTCTCATAACAATTCTTAAGCTTCCTGATGGCCTTCTCCAAGGAAATAGGCTTATCAAACTCAATCCTGACCTTGAATGCTATCGACAACCCATTGATGAATCTTTGAATATTTTCCTTCTCCTCCTTGAGGTAAGGCACATATCTCAACAAATCCTTAAATTTGCTAATGTACTCCTCATCGGTAATAGATCCTATCTTTAGCTCATATAATTCTTTTTCCATGTTATCATAATATCTCTCTGATTAATAATTCTTTCGGAATAGTCTCTCGAATTCACTCCAAGTCAACTCCTCCTCATAAATACCACTGACATTATTTAAATCTTTCCACAAGATATTTGCTTTACCTTTAAGATTAAACGTAGTTATTATGGCCTTCATGTTCTCTAAGTAATCATGTAATCTGAAGAATGTTTTCATTCCAAGAAACCATGCTTCTTGATCCTGTGATTTCTTCATTTCTCTATCAAATTTAGGTGTCTTTTCTTTGTTAAAATCATCCAAAAAATATCCTCTGTTATTCCTCCTGTAAAGATGATAACAATGATGACCATGATGCCTGTCAAAACTAGAACTAGAATAGAATTTGTGCCCATCACATCTTCTGTCTGGTGTATCTAATAACCTTTCCATCTTTAATCGTGTCATCTATATATAACTTGTGCTCACCATGATATCGATTTCCATATGCTCCATTAGTACCATCCTCCTATCCATGGTCGATCCAAAGTTATCCCCATCTCTGCAAATCTGATAAGATATGAAGGATGACTGCATTGACTTCTGCTTGTTTATCCCGAGCCTTAGCAAGTATCTCTTGTGATTGAATAATTCTATCATTATCTATTTTTTAACTCCTTATTTATTCATTTAGACTTCTCAGAGTTTCTACTTTGTTATCTGATCCATAGGGAGAATCTCGTGAAAAATGGTCTACCATTCTTCTAGTCATCTTTTCTCTTCTCTTCCTACAAGGCATATCATGTTAGCTAAACAAAATCATAAAAAAACCAACGTTCCTGAATCTAGCTTAGGGGAGTATATCTCAGCTTCAATATTAGCGCAATGCATATAAACATAATCATAACAATATATAGACATAATATCAATCCTCATATAGTTACCATGCATGATACCACAACAGTAACTAGATATAATGCATGCATAACAACATATGTATGACACACATACACACACTAACATGCATAACTAGTCCATAACCAACATATACTCATGATAAACACATCCTACATCAATATCATCAACTTTTACATGGTGACACAACTACAACCATGACCACCACCGTGCATATACAACAACCACATAGACCACAAGCACAAAAAACATATATGCAATCAACATGTATGCATGACCATCACACCTCCCATCTAGTCCAAGGGATGAGCCATGCTCTGATACAACTCTATAGTATCAGATATCACACAAGAGGTCAGAAATTAGACATCACCGAAAGAGAATGGAAGTCGCTATGATACCACTCTGTAACACCCTCCTCCGACATCTACTCAAGTAACCGACCAACCAGGGTAAATATGTGACAAAGAGTTACTATGATATGATTCAACTCCCTATGTAATAGTTAAAGAAGTGGAACCAACAGAACATAGAAAAATTGGCCTTCTACACACGTAACAAAACCCCCAGGATCCATCCAACCCTTCCAGGTGACAACCTTACATTTTTCCACATTAAATCCTTAGTCACTCCCTTCACATGGGCATGCATGTGATTGGGACCCTTTAGTCAATCCCACAACATGGCATGCCTTTGACTGGGGACTTTTCCAGGTAGTTATGTGCCAACGACTCTAGATTTTGTGCCACGCTTTTAGGGCCAAAACTCATGCCACTACCGAGAACTCCATGAAACTTACAGAAATGAAATATAACATCAAAAAAATGATACAAATGAAAATAATTGAACAAGGACTTGACTAGAACCCTATTAGCCATGACATACATTTCATTAAACATGTCACAAATATGCATTATACATGTTTAAACAACATATATGAGCATATGGGTCTCATACTTATATGAGAATCACTAAGAAGCATTGATGGCTCATCATAATAACTACTTTACCATCTATTAAGCCATATATTCATTGTACATTCAGTGATTAACAAAAAAATGACGAGAGCCATACATTACCATTTCCATAAAACTCACTTATAACCAACAAAAATATCAAGGATATAATATCCATATAAACCACATACACAAGTATATTTAACCATAAAATACCAAGAAGGAAGAGTTCTTATTGATGAATGCAAAGGCCAACCAAGTTCGGGACTTCCACGTTCCACTCGAACATAGATTAGCTAGACCAAATCTCTCTTCATCCAATCACCCTCATGCCATATTCCTAACATGAATGTGGGATCTCATGAAACAAATCCAGTAAAACCAAACCAGGGCTTCTAGAGGGTAAACCACCTCAACCCTCAACCAGTGATTCCACCTCATAGTCATACATCACTAACCATCACCATATTGGTCTCTACCCAAGTTGTCTAGGGCTACAGAGAAATTGTTCCAACCAAGGCTCAAGGACTAGTATCTCAACCCATAGTTGCTGGTGGGCTCCGAAGCATTTTTCCAACCAAGGCTCCATGGCTAGTAACTCAACCCACTAAGGGCTCTAGAGCGTTTTTCCAACCAAGGATTTAGGGCAAGTAACTCAACTCAAGTTGTTACAGGGATCCAAAGCATTTTTCCAACCAAATCTCCAAGAACTAATAAATCAACCCATAGCCAAAGGAACATGAGAATCAACCAGAAAACAAAAGGGAAAGACTCCCACAACACCATGGATATCTAGGAAATGGCAAGGCTATGCCATACCACAGTTAATCCAGGCAATCCTTCATGCCAATGAAATATCATAACCAAGAAACCACATGCATATGCCATGGATTCCAAAACTAGTAAGGAAATCACACATGCAACTTGATACCTACAAGAAAAATTTGTTGTAGTTGTTGATTGCGTTGTCCTCATGTGCTTTCCTGATTTTTCGTTTTCCTTCTTGCTCCAAATCCCAAGTGTGCCACACTCCTCTAAGAGTGCTCCAAGAAAAATATGTGTCCAATAGTATGAGAGAGAGAGAATAGAATGAGAGCTCTAAAACTAAACTCAAAAAAGTCCGTGAATTGATCCTAAGAAGCTTTTTGATTAATAAGGCCTCTAATTTCCTCAAATTTTCATTATTTTCCTTCATTTTCATTCCCACATCCAACCTGTGACCTTTCACCTCCCTTTTCTCCTATTTTCCATTATTTTCATAAATAAATGCTACTAAATGCCACTTTTCCTTTCTAAAGCCTTTGTCGATTTCCATAGCCATAATAAAACATATGAAAACCCACACTAGGAGGTTTTTCCCAGCATTCATCTTGGAATATGTGTCCCATGACCATGGTTATTATTTTGCCTTTATTAACTTTATTACATGAAGTTTTAACATGGGACTGTTAAAAGGGCCACGCTACTAACATTTGGTAAGTAGAAAGTGCAACCTATTGAGGCTTACAACATAAATATAAAACACTACACGATGAACCTGTAAAGAAACTTACACCAAAGGTATATAGTCATATGTATCGAACGTGTTAATATGATAATGATGATTTGCAATTTTTAAGCTTTTGAGAAAATGCATGTCATTCAAAAGAGGGGATATTACAAAGACAACTGATCTAGAGAAAAAGGTGGATATATTGTATACTTGTGTATGTAGAATTAGGTCGTTTGGTATTGTGAGTGTTTCCAAACCTAAGATAATAGTTTGTAATTTTTTGTACTCAATTGTATCAATATTTTATTTTATATGTTTATGAATAATATAATTACCTTGTTGTAACTATATTGTATTGTTGCTTATTGGGAATTCAAAATTAGTATAGAGAACAAAAACTAGCATGTGTGAGATATATTAATGTGTTTTTGGAGTATCTTTTACTAATATTTTGTTTTATATAGATTTTAGCAATTCAAATCTCTAACCATTCAAATTTACAAGTGCGATTATGTGAATTATTTATCATGTGAATTGTTGCAAAAAAGTTTGATTTCGTAATTTTTTATGTTGTTTTTTATTTTCACAACCATTGGTTTTATACAATGAGAGTGATATCAAATCACAAGGACAAATAGGATATTGTAAGGACGACGTAGATCGAAGATTCATTTATTGAGAAGCCACAAACAACCACGATCTAAAGTTTTTTCTTAAAGTTAAAATAATTTCATGTGTACGGAAGAAATTTTATGTTCACACCTTTTCTCCTGCACACACCCTCTCTTCTACACAACCTTTATTCCACACACATTCGTGGCTCCATACACTTGTTTTTCCACACAACTGAATGTGAAAAATTTTAAAATCAAATTAGAGGCAAACCGTTTAAAATGAAATAATATAACCAAGGGACAGTTGACCAAAACTGCGGATGCGCCCCTCCCCCCCCCCCCCCCTCCCCATGTAAAGGACCTAGGCATAGCACGAACAGTATCAGGTATAAAAATGTTAGTGTTAGAGCACTCATCAACCGAATTCCCATTTACAAAATTAGTCTTTTTCCCATTTGAAAATAATTTGTCTGACACTAACAAATACCAAAATTAAATCTCCCTCAACTAGGAGAATTATGCCACATCAAGCCTCACTAAGCCAATGGAAAATTAGAAGTAATATTTTCAAAAATTAGGAAACATATTTTTTAATTTATAGAAAAATTCAACATTTTTTGAAAACTTTGGTTAAAGTTACAATAAAGTCACAAAACTTGGAAAACTAATCCACACTCAAGGGACTTTAACCGTGAGATGATTTCTATAGTCTATGATAGAGACAGAGACAAAGACTAATAATAATACTAATAATGATACTAATAATAATACTAATACTAATAATAAGAATATATTAATTTAATATTATTACATTATAAATAATAATACAATAAACATGATATAACTTTCATTAAATTGGCCCACGGGGCAAGGACTTGTTGGTGATTGAGCATTCTATTAAGGAACTATTTGTAAAAGTCATTGGTTCAAATACCATGGGTGAGCCTGTCAGAGGTAACTATGATTTACCTGTCTGATATGGTTTGTGTGCTATTATGTTGGACTAGGAAGTTGTCCAAAAAACATTGCCCAGAAAATATTGCACTATGATTATAAGCGATAACTATCATAACATATTTCTTGTTACATATTTCCCTCTTGTCAAAAACAATATATAAAAAAAATATTCATTAAATTAAAATTATTATTATTAATAATATTTTCTTCTAAAATAATCTATAAATGGCAACTTAATTGATAATTACCATATTATAAAATATTATCTAAATAATGATATTCAAACTTTATATTTCATAAATCAAATTCAATCATTTTTTCTTTCCAAAACAATAAAAAAATTTCAGTATTATTATTAAAATAAATATAATATATAAAAAATAAAAAAATATATTTATATTTACATTAAAGAACCAATTTTAAACATGTGAGTGTATCGTTTACCATTATTTCAATGTTTTCTTTTCCATGTTTGAAATATATTATTCTTATTTATATATTATAAGTTAATATATATGGAATATATTCAATTTTATTATATATATATATTAAATTTTTTATATAGAGTTTTAGAGTTTTAAGAAAGAAGTGTAAGAAAAATCGAGTAATGTTATATAATTCGTCTATTCCATGATAATATTTTCTTTAAGTGTATATCAAAGTTTGTAGATAGACAAATGTTATCTCTATATAATCAAAACGTAAAATTTTTATATTAATAGAAATCCATTACTAACGCATATATATAAGTAAAATTTCAACTATATCACATTTAAAAATTGACTCTTGGTTAAGAATTATTCTGATTTAAACTTAATTAATACTTTATCATTTTAAATTATTAAATTTTAAAACTTAATATGAAATATAATTTTTACATATTCCAAGTATAAAATTAAAATTAAAAAAATTATATATAAAGTTGGTTTTATAGTGTTAATTGGGATTATTTTGTGTGGTTAGGTAGAATGCTTATTATTTTAGTTTTGTGGACTTTTATTTTTCGTGGTTAGGTGAAATGCTTATTATCTTAGTTTTGTGGACTTTTACGTGGGTATACATGTTGTGGGTTGGCCTAGTTCCAATAACCTCACTCAAGCCCTACGACTAAAAATGATATTAATTTCTTTACTAGAAAAAAAAAAATTTGGAATATAATGTAAAATTGTTTTTATTTAATTAAGAATTGGTATTTCTCAAAAGTAATGAAATAAGTTATTTTTAATGGCGTATATATAATGAAAGAGGTTATTCTAGGTGATATAGTTTTTCTTAACTTACGATGATTGAACCCACCTTCGCCAACCATGGTTGTGCTCATTGCTAATTAGGTTAATCATAGTGGTTTATTTCATAATATGGCTTTCCAAATTTCCATTCTTTCAAAAATAAAATAAAATAAATATGGATGCTTCGGATTTAATAATCATAAATTATTCTTAATTTCTGGATGTTTCTTTCTGGTATGCCCTTCCACCCAGGCCCCCACTCCATAGCCTATAGGAAGGAGAAGAGAATAAGTGACCCATCTCAACTTGAATCAGACATTCATTGGGGAGCCATGTTCACAGGAGGTTTTTGTTACCCACCCTGCCTATTATGTGTTACAAGATGTGAAATGTTATCAATAAACTATCCCCAAGAGGTTATTAGTCTCCACCAATTTCCATAGTTGAGAGGAAGAAGCAGAAAAGTGACCCATTTCAACTTGAATCAGACATTCAATTAGAGTTATGTTCACAAGAGGTGTTTGTTACTGCTAAGTAATGTAATGCAATATGATGGTTTTTAATGCCTTGCTTTAGTCCCCTTTATTAGTGCAAAAATTCCATGGTGACTATATAATCCATAAGTTGATTGGACAAGATACCAACTTATTCTAATTTGATGCTTTTTATTAATGAAATAGAAATGAGACTAATTTATTCTTAATCGTATAAATCTAAAAAATGAGATAAAAAATTTATGAACCAACAAATTATTTTTTCAAACCAAACCCTATACCTAGCCACCACATAAAACTTGTTAGAAAAAGAGTTATGACGAGCCTTGTTATAAGTTTTTACATATAATACTACACCCATCGAGATGTGACACTTAATATTAATTAACTAATAAATTATCAATATTAATATTTAATGATTAACATAAATCTTATTTTTAATATTTCTTATATTTGTTTTTTAATATGATTCATAGTTATAATTAGTGATGATACTAGACATTTATTAACCACATAAATCATATGCTTGGATTAATTGATAACAAGTTATAATATATTTTATAATATGATATATTTTATCATAATATAAAATAATAATAATAATAATAATTATTATTATTATTATTATTATGAAATCACCACTAAACCAGAGACTAAACTTATAAATAAAATATGTTATTCCTTCGTTATAATAATTACAAAACATAACATTTAAATAAAAAAATATATATAAAATATGTTATTCCCTCGTTATAATGATTACAAAACAAAATATTTAAATAAAAAAAATAAAATTATTATATATTAATATGTTTTGACTTTTTCTTTTCCAATCTTGCCCATAAAAAAACTTTATTAATAATTGCAAGGTCATGAATGTAATACTAATTATAAAATAATAATCTTCTTCACACTATTTTGATTAATTAAAATGTATAAATGCATGTAACGTTATAATCTTCTCCTTTTTAATCTTTAGTGATCAGAAGATATGGAATTCAAATGTCGCTTTAAATCATATATTTTTATGTCACTCGTGAACAAATAAAATATTTTAAAGAATCTAATAATGCCTTGCTCTTATGCTATGAAGAGTTGAAGCGAATTGAAAGGTTATCAAGTCTAAAGAACCTCTATTTAATACCAAAAGTGGGTGTGAAAATGACAATATCAAAATTTCAAGAATTTGTCTATGAGTATTGCATAGGGATTGTGATTGTCTAGAAATACTAATTTCTTTTTTCTAGATGAGAGGTTATTCCCTTTTTACAATGTTTATCACAAAAGCTTAATATTTTATAATATTCATCAATTAAAAGAAGCCAAACCACTAAAAGATATTGACAAATATTGACGAATCCAGTGTTGGATTTTGATACCTTACAAGATGATTTTATTATGGATGATGTTGGGTATATTTAGTTGAATGATTCACATTATGCTATTTTAATACAAAGCACCACTCACTATGCAAAATAAGTGGCACTGAAGTTAAGATTCATATCATTTGCAAAAGGAGAAGTAATAAATTAAAATAAAATGAGAAATAACAAAATTGAAATATTTAATAATTATTATCCCCGTTGCACAGTAGGTATAACGCATTTAGTAATGCGTTGATTCTTGAGTAATTTTCCTTTAACTAAAAAGTAAACAATAATTTTATAATGTTAGATATTATAAAAGAAAATCAATTCATTTTTTAAATTATTTAAATTTTATGTTTTTAGATTTTGATGGGTCAAAAAAGCTCGACTCTTGTTCTGAAATGAGTTTTTCCGTCGTTGTTTCAACTCATGTGATGTACCATTGTACTGTCATATTGTTGGTATGAAATAAAATCTTGTATTGTTACATTGCGTGTACCATTATATCTTTTCTTGAATTCCAGTATAAGAATTTGAATTTGGAAGTATATATTTATGGAAGAGTCTAACCTCAAGACAAACCGGAAGGTGATGTGACACCTTCGGTTCCCTTTTTGGTCGATCACCCCACCCCCTTAGGCCCGACTCGACGGCCCCATTTTTTCCATGCCCATTTACGAGGGCCCCACTCATTTCGCCCCCCTCCTCCTCTGCGACCATCCTCCTCCGTTGCCACCCTCCCCGAAACGCATTGAATGCACAGAAGTGGGATTGGGAAATCGTTAGCATGCGAGAAGGGGTTCCAGGTCTCCAAAATTGCTCCATACGCTCATTGTATTCAACATTTTGGATGAGCTAGAAGACGCAGCTCTCGGCGTGGAAGATACGACTTGACGCCCCTACAGCGAAACAACTCTCGACAACTCCATCAGCCTCTTGACAACTCCAACAACCCTTGTAGCGAAATATCTCTCGACAACTCCATCGGCCTCTCGACAACTCCATCTTCCCCCTTGGTCTGACACCCCCTGCAGCAAAATAGGTAACCCACTCCCCCATTTCAAAGAAAAATCTAAGTGAATCAGAATGCAATTTTATTGAATTTTGTAATGTCCAGGTGTAATTTTATATTTTTTTTTCCTCTGAAATTAAAATGCAACAATTTATCTTCTCCCTAAACAGATCCCCTTGATGTCAAATGATTAAAGTTGAAACTCCTATATCTGTATGCAATAGCAGAGTAGTGTACAAATATAGGAATGATTAATTTTAGTGTTTTTATATTGTGACTATTTGTTCTCTCTCTATAGCTTACTAGACCTGCCTTAGAAATTGTGTGAGATTGATTGTATTTCCCCTTCAAGCTAACTAGCTTAGAGACACACACTCAACCAAATGTAATGTTCCTGCATTTATGAGGTTGTTGTTATTGAAAAATCTAGCACCCTAGTGCTAGTCTACACATAACACATAACACGATAAATACCCTCCAAAAAACCTGCTATATAAACATCCCAGAATGATCTTCAATAATATATGGCTCTGGGTGGAATGTAGTGAAGTCAATGAATGATAACTTACAACATAAATTTAACATGAACTATAACCTACAACATAAATGATTGTTTTTTATTTATCCAAATAGCATATTAAGTAGTTTGACAAAAAGAAAACCAAATCAAGAAATCTAGGAGAGAACTACTTACTGGATCCTAAGAACCATCAATAAATCAAAACAATAAATATAATTGCAGAAATGATCTCACCTACTCCATGAGACTAGGAAACCTAAATGATTCATCACACAAACCAACAATATTAATATCCTAACACGAATATAATGTGATATGCATATGCACAAAATGTTAATACATAGTAGTAAAATCCCTATTATGTACCCAACCCTCAAAGTATACACTTAGGGATCATTTTGGTGCAGGAAACTGTTTTTCCAGCGCCTACAAGAACGCCAAAAAATGAATGAGAATACAGAACATGGAAGTTCCCTTAATGTAGGTGGACTTAGACTATTCTTAGAACATGCAACTTCCCTTAATGCAGGTGGGCTTGGACTATTCTCAAAACATGGAACTTCCCTTAATGCAAGTATAGTAAGATAATCTATTAAGAGGCTTCCATGGGACTTAATCTAAGGCTAGTAGTTGTTGAGTGGACTAAAACAAGTAGAGCTTACCAAAATAACTATTGGTAGTTCTTACACTAAGGAAAAAAAATATTATTCTAATCTCTTCTCTAATGTTTTAGTTTCAGAGTAGTAGCCTAGGGGAGGGATTATAGTGGATTAAAGTAGCTCCCTAGGAAACTGTAATGCCTCTCTATCTTGATTTCTAAGCTCATATTTATTTGTATATTTCATGTACTAAGGGGTTATATAGCCTGGTCATTAAATTCAGTTCTTATACCATTATGTGTATGTGCTTATATATTTCATGTTGCTATTTCATGTTAAGCCTTTATATGTATGCGCTTCTATAGTTCATGATACCATTGTTTCTTAAGCCAGTATTTGTACGTAGTGGTAGAGTAGTGGGAAAATGGTATATTTTAGGGGATAGAGTAGGGCCTACAGTGTGCAGTGACAGCAAAGTGTACAATTGGTGTATTTTCAACTCTGTCTATATGCAGAGGCACTGAATTCCATGAGAAGCAAGTGTTTGATCATCCAAGTCGCTGGCAACCATTGGCATGAGAAGCAAGTGTTTGATAATCCAAGTTGGTGGAAACCATTGGCATGAGAAGAAAGTGTTTGAGCTAGTTCCACCTATGCCACTTGAAAAAAAAGAACTAGGGTTCCTACACCTGGTGTATTTGAAACTCTTACTGCTTGCAGTGGCAACAAATTGAATGAAAAAGAAGTCTTTGATAAATCTAAGGGGGTGGAAACCATTTTCTGGGTGTAGGTAACCATTTCAATTTTAATAGAGCACGCAAGGGGAAAATGTTGAATTGGTAAATTCTTGGAACCTGCTAGCTGGATAGATGGGAAAGAGTGGCCACCTCAACCACTATGAGCCAGATGGATCAATGCTCTGTCAGATGTATGGGTCTGACACTTTTGCAACGTTCAGAGAAGCTGGATGGGCACCATTTTTCTAGCTCTTAAGAGGGTATGATCTTAAGCTAACCAATGATTTCATTGATTCTTTTGATAGAAATAGAGTTATGGTTCAGGGGATGTTATTTGATGTAACAGTAGAAAGCATTGCTGAGGCAAATAAAACACCATCTGAGGGGGAAAGATGGTTTAAGAGACAGATGGTGGAAGGAGTAGATCTAAATTATTTTGTGAAGGATGATAGCCAAAACCCTTGCTAGAGCATTGGGGTGCACATAAGCATTTTAAAGCTAGAATGGGTTGATCATATGAGGAATATTCAACTTTATTTGACATGTTATGGTCGTTTTTCCAAAATTTTCTTATATCATATGCGATTTCTTATGCATTTGGCTGGTTTTAATAGGATCAACTTTCCTTTTTATGTTGATGATAAAATTTATTTTTCTCAAATATTTCCTTGCATTTATGTAGATTTGAAAGATGGGATTAAATACTTAGAGCAAGTGTTTGTTAGGGAAGGGGGTGCATGTCTACACATGCAAATGCATATTGGACAACAAATGCAAGAATGGTTGATGACTTTTCTAAGAAACTGTTACACTAAAAATTGTCACCATGACATTTAGCTGTCTATATGGGTTCATCAATACCTATATTATGCTCCCTTAGAGGTCCAAAACCATAAAATTCCTAAACCAACTCTTGGAATTGGAGAAAAGCTCATTAAAACCCTAAAAAGCCTAACTCAACACTTTTCCTAGTTCTTACCTGTGGTACCGCGATTTCTTGCTCTATAACTTGCGGCACATCCCGCATGTTTTGCTTACTAAAACTGCAGACCCCCGTAAAAGGTAAAATAAAAGAAAAAGTAAGTTCTATAAGCCCAGCTGGTCGAATATTCTCCCAGCTGGATGCTTCTAGAAGCATAATCAGGTCGAGCTTCGCCCCTTCATTCATGAACCTTTATCCCTTCATTAATGGATATTATCCCTTGGTATTTCGAGCTAAAATACCTTTATGAGAGGACTTTATCCCCCTCTTTATGGAATTGAAACCTCCTTCATTCTCCTATAATTTGAACTCATGTTTCAGTCTCAAAGGTACTTCTATATTTTGATAGAAGAGAATTGCTGAAGAAATCACAATCTTTATAATTGGCATCATTGGTATGAGAACGATGACATATTCATATCCATAGTTTTATGCTAGTTCAGAGAGGAGAAGGCTTGTCAAAATGAAGGATAACGACTATTTAGCACCCCGGAAGAACTTGTATGACATCAAGGTGATAAGGTTGTAAGGTTACTTCTTATCATATAAGTTAATACAAATGGATTCTATTTTCTCATTAAGTTGTTCATGTATCTATTTGAGTAATTTAATTCTTGGATTCCTTGATCACTAAGATAGGTTAGTGTTTCTGAATTATTATATCTTGTAGGTGCTTTTAATCATTTTTCTTGTCTTTGAATGCAGGTCTTACATGCTGAATTGACCTCTTTTGGAGCGACTGGATTGAAGATTACAACAAGTGTTGGAATTTAGGTAGGAGCATCTCCTCTTACTTAGTTAATTAATAATTCTGAATCACAATAGTCTAGAGAAAATGGTTTGCATTTGGTTGTTTGTTTCTAGATATTCTTAGGATACTAGGGAGATCGTTCTTGTCTGCAAGAAGGATTTTATCTGCATAACAAAATGGCGACTCCGCTGGGGAAAAATGAACTTAGTTTTCTTTTTTATTTTCAGTTTGAATTTTGAATAAATTCTTTGTTTTTGATTAGTTCAAAACTAGGTTGGGTAAATGACTCATTAGAATCCCTAACTGTAAATCTGTATTTTTATTTTTTCTGTGTTTTTTCCTAGCTTCCGCACTTGTTGTTTAAAAACAGAGTGGTAGACTCCGTAGATTTTAGTGAAAAATAGTACGGTACCACACCTTTTTCCATTAAAAACTGCGGACTTCTAGAAAATTTTGAAAAAATAAAAATTATGTTTTCAGGAGTCCAATTACTTGATTCCCTGTAATTACCCCAACTTGTCTTGACTATCAAAATTTTCTGTGTGAGTTTCTCTCAACAATTTCTCAGTTTGAAGTGATCTTTTCAATTGATTTCCATTTTATGAGTGAGTGTTTGCCCTGTCTTCTTGTTGCTCTGAATAAGAAACTTTTATATACCTCAGCTAATTGGTATGTCATCATTATCTTGTTGAGCCATTGAACTTGATGCAAATCTTGCTTTTCTGAAAACTAGATTTTATTTTCATTTCCAAATTTAGAAAACCTTTTAGCTTGATAATGTATGAGTTTCACTTTAGAACCATTATTGGATGCCTTTGATTTCTTCCCAAGATAAGCAGAAAGTTCTTGGTTAGATTACAGACTAAGCATAAACATCCTCAAAACCGTTTAGATAGAGTTCAAAATTAGAGTTTTCTTCTGGTTTTGAATTTTGTGATTTTAAGAATTTCAGCTTTTTTTGGAAGAAGTTTGATTCTAGTTTCTGACTTGAATGTTATAAGAAATTTCATTTTGAACAAGTGATATTTTTCTACAAAATTAAGTTCTCAAGAAATTGTCTTCTTTTCAAAGTTTCTTGTTTATCAAAGAAAGAATTGATGTTTTGAAAGTTATTGAAATCTCTCAAATCTTTCCTCTAAATAGGTTTCATTGAAAAGAAATGAGTTTCTTTTCATATAAATGCATTTTAACGTATTTTGAGTCGGGTCATTAAACATCATCGAAGTTTCACTTCCATACCTTTTGACCTAAGAAACAACCAAACTAAAAGTAACGCTTAATTAAAATCAATCTAGAAATTTGATATTTTCTATGGCTTTTTTCACCAACATAGCTCAGGCTAGTGTCTTGGAATAGGTTGTAGTTAACATTCCAAGGTAGTTCAAACAAACAAGTAGTAAATCCTGCGGTAGGAAAATCCAATTATAGCATGTATGCTCTGGGAAGCTCTTCTTAAAAGAGTTAAGCACGAGATCATGTACGAACCAGGAGGTAATAATACCTATCTCATTGGGAAAGATAGCAGATGTGCATGTATTACAAACGGTAAAACTCAGATAGACCATTGTCGAGGAGCCTGGGGTCACTTGTCGGTAAACCTTGGATTATGTCAAGGAGACTTCAAGGGGATTGAGCTAGTTACTCTGCCTTTGCGTCTATATCGGATCGTAAACTGTTCCCCCAGGTATATTTTTTCCAATTGGTGACCTTAGTGGCTATAAACTTTAGGATTCTTTCTTAAGGTGATGGTGGAGGGGAGGTCCCACTGTACCTGGAACAGACATCGTCTAGACTCACTTGGACTCTCTGGAGGGTTCTCTTCACTTGAGATGGTTTAAGTGGAGAAACTTGCACTGGTCTGTTTCATTAAGAAGGTTATTGGGGAAATTGTTCCAACTGCCATTTCTGCATTAAAATTCTATGATGTTGGATTCCATCACCAACTAGTGTTTTTAGTGTGGGAATCTACTGTTTGTGTGTGGTTTAATCTCTTATATTTTCTAGGCGTGTGATCAATTTGGTTGTTTCCTTAGAGACTTTAGGATATTTTGTTGAAATTTTCTTTTATTTCATGTGTTAAAAGTTTTAATCGTGGCTGAATTACCTAGACAATCACGTAGAATGTAGTGGAAACCCCTTGAGTACACACCAAGCTAGTTAGAAAGACTTAAATCTGAAAAAGGATAGACATCAAGAACTGGATCCACTAAACACGAAGGAACATCTATAATTGTTCATCCTTAATACGAAGTAGATCAACCTCGTACTGTAGAAAGTACTCCACATAGAGTTTCAATTTCCGAACTCACTGAACTTGTTTCTACAACTAGTGAATTATCAGATTCAAAACCTGAAGTTTCTAAACCAGAGAATGTAACGGTTATATCTGAGATTACTTCTCTTTTCCTTGATCCAACCCCTGATCGTCCTGATTCAACCAGAGTGAAGTATCGGATCACATAAAATCTTCCTCCTGGTCTTATTAGTATTGAAGAAGTTACTGACACTGAAGAAGAAGTTGTTCTTCCTTCAACTCAGGAAACTCTAGATCTTGGGCCAAGTGAATCGATTTATTATAGTCCTTTCAAAAAAGATCCTTGGTATTCTTAGTTGACATATTTTTTACATAGAACTGGTCTAAACTATTTGCCACCCTGAATTCCCTTTTACACTATACTGAGAGGTTACAGACCTCCATTAATCATGTTTGGTGATTCATTGATGTTTTCTACAGCTCCAGAAACATATCTATATGCTGGTTCGTTTGTCCCTGCAGGATACTAGTCACTTTCTAGTAATTTCTCAAGAGCAGATCCTTCTCTCGACAAACACACACCATCATATGGTCCAAATGAATCAAATACCGAAACTGTAAATGAGGAAAAAAATTATATGATGTTTGGAAACATTCCAAACCCTGATCCCCAAGGTAGTAATTTACAGCCTGGGGGGCAACCTCAAGTTAGTAATTTATAGCCTGAGGGGCAACCTCAAGGTTAGTACATACATCAGGGTCAATATCAACCTCAAGGAAAATACATACCTCAAGTTCAGTACATACCTAAGGGTCAATGGAAACCTCAAGGTCAGTACCCAACTCAAGGTCCACAACCTCCTTTAGGGCAGCAGTTCTACCTGGAACAACAATTGTTTCAAGGAGGTGGGAATTTTTCAGCTAATTGTCCAACATATGTTCCAAATTATCAACCTATTTATGGTCCTTCCTATCCACAACCTTCAATGTTACCTTCGTATCCTGGAACTAATACGGGGTGGGATGCATCCCACGTTCAACAGAATTTGCAACCTAATATACAAGTACCTTATTATCAACCTGTAAAACCGATTAGTTATACTCACATCCAACAACCTATCCAACCTGTTCAACCTCCTGTTCAGGTACCTACATCAGGTACAGTTCAGCAGCCCGGTCCGAGTATACCTAGAACTTCAACGCAAACTACTGCGCCAACTTCTGTTCAAGCTACCACATCTATTCCTGGAATATATGCAGCTCCTATTTCTACAACTTCTCAGGTATCAGTACCAATTCCTTAGGTTTATGCTCCACAATCTGGACCTACAGTCCAGACTACTATTTAGATACCTGTAGGTCAACCTGGTACAAGTATAGTTATAACAAGCCAACCTCAGTTTGTTTATCCACCATACCAAGGGCAGTATCAATATGGACCTGTAGCACAAAATCTAGTATATCAGCATCAACCGTACCTTGGGTACATGTATCAGATACCTACTCAGCCCCAGTATGGTCTGGTTAATCCTAGTTATCCAAGGGGCATTCCAATTCCAAATGCACAGGCTATTCCAGGATATCCTGGATATCCTCCTCTTCGAACTGGTATAGTTCCACAAGGTTATCAATTTAATCAAAAGGACCCTAACCATCGGTTGCCATTCATAGAAACTTTGGATTTACACGATTTATCGCTCCTTACGAATGATCCAATCGATTATCTTCCGTATTGGCTGCCAATGCCAAATAATTTGCCCAGTGATATCCCGAAGTTTGAAGGTAAATCAGGATAGGATCCTTCAAACCATGTCATGTCACCTCTGGTGTGCATCAAACTCTTTGATTGACGATTTGATTTGATTAAGAATTTTTCAGAGAATGCTAATAGGATTAGCAGCCAAATGGTACATTGAATTACCACTTGGATCATTTAACAATTTCAATTCCTTTGCAACTGCCTTCTTAACTCATTTTCAGTTGCCAGTCAAATACGATAATTGCACAGAATTATTAACTTCACTAAAAAAATCTACATCTACGTATCAGATCACATACATGAATGGAGACGTAGAAGACGTTTGGTGAAAGTTTTTATTCCGGATCAGATTTTGGCAGAATGGTTTATAAAATCATTACTACCAAAAATCACTGAAGATGTAGCTAAAGGAGGAGTTGTTACATAAGAACAAGTCATTGCTCGAGCTCAGTACCTTGAACTAGTATATACAAAGTCAAGTACTTTGTACGAGAAAATTCTAGATTTACCGCATCCTGGTCAGATAACAACAACTCCCTCAGGGTCTCATGCCGCTGATGGTGTAATCGGTTCAGTTAGTACTAATAAGACTAAGAAGAAATCTTCTAAGATTACTTCTCCTATAATAACTTTACCTGATTCACCAAAAGGATATTCTTCCCTTGAAACTTCTACCGACAATCACATTGTAGTTCATCTACAACTAAGTCTAAATCTGGAAATCAAAAGAAAGGGAAGAATAAAAGTAAACAGACTTCATCTCCCAAAGAAAAAAATCAGAAAAATGAGTCGTCTGATGATAAACGAAAACCTCGTTATCCTTGTATTATCTGTGACGAGGATCATTTCACCAAGGAATGCCTGCATAGGTCTGAGGTATCTAAGTTTGTCAAAGGTTCGCCCACTCCTGCTGTCTTGAAGGATCCTTTTCCTGTTCAAGATAGCAAAATGATTGGATATTCTTCTAATACATCAGCAGATATTTTGATGATGTCTCAAGTAATGGTTGCGACTCGATCACAAGACTATGGAAGTAAAAATCCTGTTACTGGTAAAGAAGTAGAAAATTCTAATACAGTACCAGCTATGTCTCCTTTGGTTTTTGATCCACTTCATATCGAGAAACCCAATCCTGATCTAGTAATTAAACCACCTGCTAAAGGTGTACTTTGGAAATCATCTTTCAATCCACATGCGAGAGCTACTCAGAAATACAACATTGTTGAAGATTTATCAATATCTCCTTTAGCAATGTCGGCCTTAGAAGTGTTGCAATCATGTCCAGCACAAAGGAAATTAATATTATCAGCTATTGGAGCTGTATATCTTCAGGATTCGAACCTCATGGTCTTCGACTTAGAAAATTTTACACCATGCCTCCCTCATCAAATGGCTTTTCAGATTCCAGCACTAGTAAAAAACAGACGTTTCTTTCGTACTGTAATTGATGAAGGAGCGTCTACGTGTATTATGTCGTTAAACTATTGGAAATCACTTGGTCCTCCACACTTAACCAATCTTCTAAAATTATCAAAGATTTTGATGGAAGAGGATTCTATCCATATGGAATTTTGCAGGATCTACCTATAGAGGTCGAAGGTAAAACTGTTAATTTAGATGTGGAAGTCATTGATGCCCCTCTAGATTACAACCTTCTTTTGGGTCGAAGTTGGTCTTATGCTATGATTGTTGTCGTGTCATCTGTCTTTCGATTAATCATGTTTCCTCATCAAGGAAATATTGTGAAAATTGATCAGCTGTCATATTATTCGTTTGACCCAACTTCTACAGATAGTATTCAACATGTTGGAAAATTGACTATCCCTTATGAGGATGTTGGAGTAAGTTTAATCAAAGATTTCTCCTTAATGGGAACTTTTTCTATGCCTCCACCTAGCATAACACGTATTATTGCTAATATCAATATGATTACATCAAGCACTATTCCATTTGATGACCCTTGGATAGTGCCTTTAGAGTTAGAACTGGATTCTTTTAATGGTGAGATGCCTTTGAGTCATTTTGAGATAGCATATCAAGTAGTACAGTCATTTTCCAATCCTTCATCAACTAATTCTGATCAAATGAATGTGATCAATGAGAAATCATTTTCACCATCAAGCTCAGCTATAACATCAATTCCTGATCCTTTTCAACAAGTGTTTTATACTGATGAAAGAATTCGTGAATTCTTGTCCATAGATGAATTACTATGGGATGATCTCCATCATAGATCATCATTTTTACCTGAGCTTGATAGATTTTAAAATAAATTTTCATCTATTTTTACGATTGACTATGTCAAGGAACCCCAAAGTCCAATATCGATTACAAATTCGGATTCTGAAATCAATTTGGGAAATATTTCTTCAACGGTTGCCATTGACATATTAGTTAAACCAGGAGTTATTGAAAACATTCATATAGGCGCTTCTTGTACATTGGATGAAATTACTACAAATAAAGCCCTATTTCAAGAATTTCGTGACATATTTGCCTAGTCTTATAAAGAAATGCCAGGAATTGATCCCAAGATTTTTGTTCATGAAATAAAAAACATATCCGAATGCTAAACCTATCAAGCAACAATTACATCAGATACATCCACGAAAAGCTGCTGCTATTAAAGCCGAAGTTGAGAAATTACTCAAAGCAGCTTTTATTTATCCAATCATGTTAACGGATTGGGTATCTAATATCGTTCTTGTTACTAAAAAACAAGGGACTATAAGAGTATGTGTCGATTATAGGGACATTAACAAAGCTTGTCCAAAAGACAATTATCCAACTCGCTATATTGACCAAATCATTGATGATTATGCCAGAAATGAAATGTACTCATTTATGGATGGATTTTCCTGGTACAATCAAATAAACATACTCCTTGTTGATCAACCAAAAACAACATTCATTTGTCCTTGGGGAACTTTTGCTTATTGTAAACTACCCTTTGGATTAAATAATGTTGGTGCAACATTTCAAAGGGCAATGTCTTATGCTTTTCATGACATTAAACACATTGTGAAGCCTTATCTCAATGATTTACTTGCTCATTCATTGCACAGGGAAGATCATGCTACACATTTAAGATAAATTTTTATGAGATGTAGGCATTATAATATTTGGTTGAATCCCAAAAAAATTGTTTTTTGTGTGCAATATGGTAGATTACTGGGATTTTTTGTTTCCAAAGTAGGCATTCATGTCGACCCATCGAAGGTTGAGGCTATTATCAATTTACCTCCTCCTTCCACACTTCGCCAACTCCAAAGTTTTCAAGGGAAAGAAAACTTTCTGCGTAGATTTATCCAGAACTATGTTGAGTTAAAAAAAGGTTTTACCCGGTTGTTGAAATAGAATGTTCCTTTTATTTGGGATGAGATCGCTGATCGATATTTTGATGCTTTGAAACACATGTTGACCCATGCACCGTTATTGCATCCACCAAATTACAACCAGGATTACTTTTTATACCTAGCAGCCTCTAATTCCAGCATTGGAATGGTATTAGTTCAAGAGGATGAATTCCAAAATGAGCATGTGATTTACTATCTCAATCGGAATCTAAATCCGACCGAAATTAAATATTCGCATGTGGAGAAATTGGCCTTGGCAACAGTTCAAGCTATCTAAAGATTCTATCATTACATATTGTTACAAAAAATAACTGCGATATCTAATTTCAACCTGATGATGTACATTTTGACTAAACAATTACTCGGGGGAAAATACTCTAAATGGATTATTATCCTTTAGGAGTTTGATTTAGAATTTGAAAAATCCAAATCAAAGAAATCACTAGTGTTCGCCGAACTTATGTGTGACTTCCCAAATACTGAGACAGAAACTGTGGTAGAGTATCCGATTTCTGATGATATTTGTTTCTTATTAGTACGTTAGATCTATGGTATGGAGATATCATCATTTATCTCCAAACCCAAACCTTTCATCCTGAAGTCTTACGTTCAAATTGACGAAAGATTCATTACCAATCTCAGCAATACAATATTGTTGGAGACACACTTTATCGTCGTGGTGCAGATTTTGTATTTTGGCGATGTTTAACTCATGAAGAGGCTGAAAAAGTTTTGAATGACTGCCACTATGGAGCATGTTGTGGTCATATGTTTGGGTATGCCATAGCCCAAAAGATATTTCGCACTGGCTACTTTTGGCCGTCATTATTCAAAGATTGTATTCTCGCGGTCCGAAAATGCCACAACTGTCATATATTTGATCGAAAGATGCGTGCATCACCAGCTCCTCTTGACCCCATAATTGCTGTTAGTCCTTTTGCAAAATGGGGCATTGATTTCATTACATGTAACCCTCACTCAGCCAGGGGGCATGGGTATATTATTCTCATAGTAGATTATTTTACCAAATGGGCCGAGGCGATGCCCACATTTGCGGAAGATGGAAAAATTGTAGCTATGTTTGTATTCAATCATGTAATTTCTTGTTTCGGTGCACCACAAGCTATTATTACTGACCATGGGAGTCATTTTCAAAATATCATGATGACCAAACTTTCCGATCAACTTGGCCTGCGTCATGATAATTCTACTCCATACTACCCGCAGGCTAATGGTCACGTTGAAGCCATTAATAAATTTTTAACCACCATGATTAAAAGGATAATCAGAATTCATATATCAAATTGGCATACTATGTTTTTTTTCACCACTATGGGCATATCGAACCTCAACAAAAACTGCAACAGGGTTCACTCCTTCTCAACTGGTTTACAATTTAGAAGCTGTGTTACCTATTGAATGTGAAATAATGTCACTCCAATTAGCCATAGAGTTACTACCAGCTACCTTTGAAGAAGAAAAACACTTTTTGTACTTAACACAATTAGATGAGACTCAGCGCACCGCTGCATTAGTAGCCGAAGCTCATAAAAAACACGTCAAATCTCATTATGACCGAAGCGTTACACCCCATAATTTTTTAGAAGGTGACCTAGTCTTGGTATATGATAAAGCTAATGATAAGCTAGGAGCTAGGAAATTCGAACCAATGTGGCATGGTCCTTATATTTTCAAGTGAGTGCTTACAAAAGGGGCTTCTAAATTGACTGATTATGACGGGGTCTCTTTAGATAATCCCAGAAATGGACTTTATCTGAAGAGATATTATGCTTGATTCTTGTGTGAAGATCTCACTTGTACATTAGTTATTTTTCTAGTTATATGCCTTAGATTAGATGAGTGTGTCTAGTTTAAGTTTTCTTTTATTACTATCACTGCTTATCTTGATTACTCTTGATATTGCAGATGTCGACATCCCTTCAAACATACACTGGTTTTGTTGATCATGCCTGTCATAGTACACAGAATATTTCTTCCACAATCTGGGTTATTTATTCACCCACTGATGAGTTAATTTTTGTGCATGGGGTAAGCGTTGGTCAAACAATGAATAATGTTGCAGGATATAGCACAGTGATTGAGTTATTATCTAGTGCCATTTAATTTGGCATTTGACATTTGATCATTAGGCTAGATTCAGAACTCATTGTATTACATTTAAATAGAGTATACATAATTAAAAATCCAGTGTTATTGAGATTTTTTTTAAGGTTCGTCTCTTGGAAATGCAATTTGATTACATCGAATATCAACACATTCCAAGAAATTTAAATACATTGGCTGATGCATTAGCTAATAATGTTATAAATATACATTTACAACGTTAAAATAATAAACCAAAACAACATTTGATATGTGTTGAACAAGATAGCCAGAGAAAGTAGTAATATCATAGATAGGAGTTTTTGTTTTCAAAAATATTACATCGTCTGCGATCATAGGTTTAAAACACCTTATGATCTAGAAAATAGTGATACAAAAAAAAAAAACACAACAGTCCGCGATGATCATCCACTATCCGTGGTGATGATCATGGTAGTAAACTATCACCCGCGCCACCCTGCGTAGGAATCTCCTAAACTGGCCAGGAACACCAGTAACGTGTCTCTGGAGACGAAGAGGAATATCATCTGTCGATGTCTCTGGGATATCTATAGTCAACCTCTCTAGGTTGTGCTCCAATTCAGTAAGGATTTCTACTGCCTGATTTTGTGGTTGTGCAAAGGCTCTGTTGGCTTCCTTTCGAAGCAGTGGAGACTGGCTAGCCTTCATGGACCAACATCTACATTTAAAATTTTGTTATCAGTATTGGACAATTAAAATAAAAAATAAAAATTAGAGTTAAAACACATCAAAATGATTCATTTACCTGATTCATCCCATTGTGCCCTTGGAGGTAAGGACATCTCAAGATCACATTGGAAATCTATGCTCGCATATGGGAAATCCTCAATAGCAAAGATTTGGTTCCGAAGCCAATGAAAATATGTTGGAGTGAGTCGAACCACCACAAAGCCATCACCACCATGGGGGGACATCAATGCAACCTAGCGTACCATATGAGGCTCTCTAGGTTCACCAAGATCAATAGAGATCAGCTGAGGGGCGAGGGATGGAATCCTCTCCAAAGCAAAAGAAACCAAGATAGCACCTTACACAAAGTTTTTCAACTTTTAGTTTTTTTCTCTGGTTAATTGGCCTTTCATATTGGCCAATACCCCTTCACACCAATTGAAAATGGTACCTCTATAACAGTCGACTGCTGTCTGCATCTGAGACTTGGTAGCCACATGTGGAGCTATGCTCCCACACAACCTAGTCACGGTGGACGCAATGAATTTAAGATCAAGACGTAGGATAGTCTTTATATCTATACGATTATCTTTGGGATCAGCTTCTTCACTGTATAAATCTTGTTTATAGCTAGCAATAGGCAGGCCACCTTGCCTAGCTCCAAACAAAGAAATGTGTTCACCTCTTTTGGATAAACCAGTGAGAGAGTAAATATCTTCAAGCTCAAGTTCTAGCTTGTGATCACCGATGATAAAACATTATTCTTTGACGCCCCATTTGTTCACCAGCCAGGTCATTAGTTCCACTTGTGCCCTCATGCCCTGAATTTCCTAGAATTTATACAATCCACAATTTCTCAACACATGCATTATGATCGGATTATTCATAGCCGCATCATCTACCTCTTCGTGCTCGCGTTATCTCCACTCCAACATTGTGAAATAATCTGCAAATGGATGTATTTGAAGGTTAGAATCTTTTAGAGTGAGAATTTTTAACCATTTTTGAGAGAATTTAATGATTTTCCTTTTATGACGGCGCCTCCGCAGTTTTTATATAGAGATAGTGTGGACCCCCACACGCACTCTTCATAAAAATCGCGGTATCTCGATAATTTTCCTTTGGGAAAATTATCGAAATTCGCAAGCAACCAATACATGACGCGCAGACCCCCAAGGGTGGAATTTTGAACCTTTTTTCCCCTCAAAAAATGATTTCAAAACTTAAAAAGAGTATTCAAATGGATGAAAATGAAGAGAAGAGTGTTGTAGATTACTTGGATTCGGCAATTTTTGATTTGAGCAGTCGGTTCTCCCGTTATCACCTCCAAAACGTTTTCTGCCAAGAGCTCTCAACTTTCAACTCTGAATACAAAAGGTGCAAAGGACTTTGTTGAACTGATTTTTATAAGATTTTTTGAATGAATAAAATATTTTTTTTTTTTTTCGACTTTAAAAAGTTATTTTTCAAAAATATTTTACTTATTGAAAACAGGTATGTTTAATTTTTTGAGTTTATGTGCAGAAAACATGTTTTTTGGGTGAAAATAATTATTTTGATGATGAGTACACTTTTATCACATTTTCGGGCCCTTGAAAATTACGAAAAAGTGAAACCCTAGAGTTCTCTTTTAAGCCCTTTTCAGACTCTCTAAACATGAAAAGATTGCCGAGTACTTGACTATTCGAACTCGTTAAAGGAAATGAACAATCATCCTTTCAGTATAAGTTTACCCCCTTTTCGGACTGAAATGGACTATTAAAAAAAAATGTATACGTTGACTAATAATGGTCAATAGAGTTCTCTCCTGCATTATTTTATCCTTTTTTGGGCTTGAGAGACTAAATTTATGAAAAATTACGCCCATAGAGTTTTCTTAAGTTTTTCTTCTAACACCCTAAAACTGAAAAACGCCGAGTTTCACCTATACTGGACTCGTTAAAACTTAAAAATAAAGGGCTTGTTGATTACAAACAGGAAAAAACGACTCCTTCTTAGGGTTCAATTTTAATTCTATGTTGAAGGATGAGCTTATACAACAAGCAAATGTTATCCTCCTCAAGCTTGTCAAAAATAAAGAGGTACTTGCTAGAAATGGTGGGGGAAAAAGTGAGAAAATTTATCCAGTTGTCATACTTTGTTCCAAAAAGTAGTATACCAATATTGAACACGACACTTTTGTCACACTCATATCTGGGTTAGGAAAATCCTTTGTCTAACAGTTAATCAAACCACAATGAAAAACTTCAGCCAGTTTTTGGGTATTAGCTTTAAGTCAATTGTCACCAAACCATCTGCAGTGTCGTTATGTGTTCAAGAGACAGTTCAAATAAACCATTCATTGCAAACATTTGTCTCTATTTGCGTTGACCATCCCTGAGTCAGTCCTTGCTAAAATTTCTTCAAAACTCTATCTAATGGTTTCGTGTCGTAGGCTTTCCTACGACGGGTCACTTTCTATCGACGAAAACACATCATCTAGAAAATTGATCTAGAATCCTATCAGTACCTTGGGATTTTCATGCCCTAATCACAAGTTTCTCGACTTCGATGACAGGTTGCATCATTGACCTTCAATTGAATGATTCTGTAAAGTGTTCAACTTCAAATCATTCATTCACACTTCATGGATTGTATTGAGTGCTTTGAGAGCCGTTGTCATTATTGATGGTTTCTCTCACACTTGTTAACAGTTCACATCATTGACTGGTAATCAAGTGGTTTCGACCATGTTCGACTTCGACATAATCAATCGCATGGATAGAATCGTACTACTTCGGGAAGTAGAAATCAAGACCCTGGATCTAGTTTCTACCATCCAGGCTGTGAGGAGTTTTATTATTATTCATGATATAGTAGAATACTTATGACAGATGGCTACATCCATGCTTTGTCTACTATTGATGTAATTCTAAAATCATTTCTGTATCAGAACATGTAGTTAGTTTTGATTCGAGTATGGGAATGCCTACCTCATCGATGATATACATATATATGTTTACATTGAATGTTTTTATAGGTTTCGACTGGTATGTCCGCAACCCAATCCTTGGAATGATAAAGCACTTCACTCTTCAGAACTAATTCAGACTTCGCGCATTAGGGGGCAATCTGTTACACTAAAAATTTTCACCATGACATTCACCTATCTATATGGGTTCATCATTAACTATATTATGCTCCCTTAGAGGTCCAAAACCATAAAATTCCTAAACCAAGTCTTAGAATTGGAGAAAAGCTCATTAAAACCTTAAAAAGCCTAACTCTGCACTTTTCCTAGTTCTTACATGCGGTACTGCAGTTTCTTGCTCTATAACCTGCGGCACATACCGCACATTCTGCTTACTAAAACTGCGGACCCCCATAAAAGGTAAAATAAAAGAAAAATTAAGTTCTAGAAGCCTAGCTGGTCGAATATTCTCCCCGCTGGAGGTTTCTAGAAGTGTAATCAGGTCGAGCTTCGCCCCTTCATTCATGAACCTTTATCCCTTCATTAATGGAGATTATCCCTTGGTAGTTGGAGCTAAAATCCCTTTATGAGAGGACTTTATCCACCTCTTTATGGAACTGAAACCTCCTTCATTATCCTATAAATTGAATTCATGTTTTAGTCTCAAGGGTACTTCTAGATTTTGATAGAAGAGAAGTGCTGAAGAAATCATACTCTCTATAATTGGCATCATTGGTATGAGAATGATCACATGCTCATATCCATAGTTTTATGCTAGTTCAGAGAGGAGAAGGCTTGTTAAACCGAAGGAAAACGGCTGTTCAGGACCCCGGAAGAACCTGTATGACATCAAGGCGATAAGGTTCTAAGGTTACTTCTTATCATATAAGTTAATACAAATGGATTATATTTTCTCATTAAGTTGTTCATGTATCTATTTGAGTAATTTAATTCTTGGATTCCTTGATCACTGAGATATATTAGCGTTTCTGAATTATTATATCTTGCAGGTGCTTTTAATCCTTTTTCTTGTCTTTGAATGCAAGTCTTACATGCTAAATTGACCTCTTTTGGAGTGACTGGATTGAAGATTACAACAAGTGTTGGACTTTAGGTAGGAGCATCTCCTCTTACTTAGTTAATTAATAATTTTGAATCACAATAGTCTAGAGAAAATGGTTTTCATTTGGTTGTTTGTTTCTATATATCCTTAGGATACTAGGGAGATCGTTATTGTCCACAATAAGGATTCTATCCACATAATAGAAACCTTATTAATATGTGAACTTTTATCAAGCTTAGTATTCAACTATTTTTTGGGATACATGGAAAAAAATTTTAAATGTAAACAAATATATCTTTTTTATGGAGAGAAAGGATAGGAGAATGAAAATATATGCATTTTAAACTTCAAGTATATATATAGGGATAAAAATGGAAGAATGATAAACCTTATCAAATGACAGGTCATATATTCTCAGATCATGCACAACAATCCATATTTTGTGATAAGAAGATCTAATTTAGCACATCGAATATAGAACAAAATTGATGTGCAGGTTTAGCTTTCGGTTGATTCTGTCTAATGCTGACTAGAAAATGAATATTGACTGTTGCAATCCATTTCCCTACTTTTGAGCCTATCTCTCAAGATGCCTATCAATCTAATGTGATCCACTAAAAAAAATGAGATGGGCTGCACTGGGCAACAGAAGAGGCAAATCAAGCTCGGAATTGAATTCAAAATTCACTTAATTTACTGGTCTTAATGTCTAGGTGAAATTAAACACTTGGGTCCTTTGAATGTTAAAATCTTCATTTTTGAGTTTAAAAACATCTCTAATGGAGACATGGTGGGTTGGAACTGTTTAATACTAACAAGAAAAAGGAAAGTAAACAAAATTTGGACTCTAAAAAAATAGAGGACTAGAAATAGAAAGGAGACTTAGAGCTAGGAGACATAAACTTTTGAAATACAGTAAGTTGAAATTTGTAAAATCTTCGGTGATTTCTTGAAGTGAAAATTCATCATAACTTAAAACTAACTTTATCCTCCAAATACACTTTGCATTTATTTTGATAATTGAGGTATTAGTAGGAGAAACTCACATGTTTGGTTACTACATGTAAGCATCAATTAAGATAAATTACAATAGAGTAGGAATCAAATGAGTATCAATTACTATGTGGGTTTCAAGACTTACGTGTGACTTGAGGAAAATTATAAGTTAAAATAGATTGGGATTCAAATCATTATTGATTACTATATAGGTTTAAAGACCTACATGTGACTCTGGGCTTTGATTAGTAAACAAGCAAGATACATGTTTCAATTTAGTATAGTGAACAGGAAGTGATTACTATAGTCTCTTTTTATCATTGAGTATATTGATTAACCTTACCTTCGTATAGATCATTGATATAGTTGTGATTCTTCCTTTTAATAATAAATTAGATGAATTATGATTGGATTTCCACCTTTAAGTAGATATATTTATATGTGTAAGAAATAAGAATACACAATTGTTGCCACACATTGTGTACAATGAACGTTTTACAGAGACCTAAGCATAGTTGCAAAAGAATTGCCGAATGCGGAAGTGTTACTTACAGAGCATTTTGTGACTATTTTTCATCCCGTCAACAAACAACTTTATTTATTTTTTGATTATCCAAAATTTTTGTTAAATGTTTTCCTTTTCTCAGCCATTTATTTTTTAAATGAAAAGCGCATAGTTTTCTATTTCAATTTTATCTAGAATGAATTCTGCAGTATCCTTGGATATAACAACAAACAACAGAATTAAACCTTGAGTTCATCATGAAGTTTAGAAGACAATACCTTTATTTTACCTTTATTGAAGTGATGATTTTTTATTGTAATAAAATGTTTCTTATATATCCATCATTATTGTACTCTAACACCATTTTCTAGCATTTTTGTAGGCACTAGAAAATGATTTTCCAACGCCTACAATGATTGTGTACAATGAATGTTTTACAGAGACCTAAGCATAGTTGCAAAAGAATTGCCGAATGAAAAAGTGTTAATTACAGAGCATTTTGTGACTATTTTTCATCCTGTCAACAAACAACTTTATTTATTTTTTGATTATCCAGAATTTTTGTTAAATGTTTTCCTTTTCTCAACCATTTATTTTTTAAATGAAAAATACATAGTTTTCTATTTCAATTTTATCTAGAATGAATTCTGAAGTATCCTTGGACATAACAACAAACAATAGAATTAAACCTTGAGTTCATCATGAAGTTTAGAAGATAATACCTTTATTTTACCTTTATTGAACTGATGATTTTTTATTGTAATAAAATGTTTCTTATATATCCATCATTATTGTACACTACCACCATTTTCTAGCATTGTTGTAGGTGCTAGAAAATGATTTTCCAACGCCTACAGGAGCCATGGAAAGTCATTTTCCTGCCTACAGAAATCATTTTCAAGATTTGTTAGATGCAATGTAGTTTAGGAATAACATGTTCAGGGGTTATTTTGTAGGTTATAGTTAATTTGTTTTGGAAAATGAATAGTAATTGTTGTAGGTTATAGTAATTGTTTAAGTGTTCTTCTGTAGGTTATATTTCATAGTTTTGTAAGGATACTATGACATCAAACCATCAACTTTAAGGTTCATGGAGGGATGGAAAGACAAATGGGAGATGACTCACATTTAGTTTAAAAACGCAATATAAAGGATGAAATATTGGGTAAATCTTAATAAAATGGAGGTAGAGTTTTTAGTTGGGGCCTTGGTGTTCTTTAGGTTGAGTAGTGAGCACCTGAAGCCACTGTCAAGTGAGTTGGAACTTTAAAAATGGTTCAACTAAAAAATATTTCTTGGTGATGATAGGTAATTGCATTTTTTACTTGTAAATGTTTGCTAATATGTTTCCTTACTTTTTTGCAGATTGTGAATCAAAATTTCAAAGAAATGGAAGGCTTTAATAGGCCTTCAGGTGCAATACCCTAAATATAAAATCATATTTTCTGGTAAAGATTTGGTCTGGTCTGAAGTATCTAAGGCCAACATGAGTTTTGATCGAGTTGCAAAAATTCCTCTACATATAGTGGATGAATTCACTAAAGGAGAGGAAATGAATCTCGAGGCTCCATGTACATATACCCGACGAAAGGCCAAAAATTTAGGCTTAATCGAAAAAATCCAAGCCTAAGGCGTAGTGTTACCCTGCGACGGGAATTTCAAGTATTTTAGAGATGCTTTCTTTAGATGTTGGTACTAATAGTGCTTTATTATTTTTCATAATTTTTGACGTATTAAATTTTTTTATGTAGTTATTCTTTCTCATATGGTCCAGAGGATAGTAGAGAAAAATGTACAAGCACACAAAATAAGACATTTGTGAAGAAGAGGGGATGCCAATGCATTTTATTGTAAGGGTTTTGGCTAAAATCCCTTAGATAGAAATAATAACATACAACATGTATGATCATGAATATGGGGAAGGAGGGCCCTGTCATGGAAAAAATTACATTTCAGGTGATGCTAGGTCTCTACATAAGCCAAGGCTTTCAAGGGATATGGTTTCTTAAGTTGAAAGTTGTTTTTTTTGTACAAGTGCCAATTGAAGCAGTTTGTAAAATGCATACTAAAAAATATGTTGGCATAGATTCCAGGGACCGAGATAGGGATTTTTTTTTATGCAAAAAATATCTCGTAAACATATATAATCATCTAATGAAAGGAAATTACCAACTTCATAAAAAAGATGAAATGAGTGTGAATTTTTCGTATGAAAAAAACCAAACTGATTTCTTCTTTTACCAAAAGCTGAATGGTGAAAATGTTCCTTTTATAGCTAGAATACAGACAAAATGGATGTTGGAGAATATGATTAAGATATCCCATAATATCTTAATAGGCATGGATTCAACATTCAACACAAATAAATATGGGGTTAGTATTGTTGCAATGATTCATTGAGTGATTTAATTTTGATTGTAATCAATCAATATGATTAATGGTGTATAATTAACTTATTTTTTTTTAATATGGAAGTGTCAGTTGTACACACTTGTTTTGTTTGGCGAGCAACAAAGTGGGGTCCCCATTGCATGGATGGTGATGTCACGTAATACATCACATGATATATCATTGTGGTTGGAGCACCTAATGCATAGGTGTTATCAACTTATTCATGATTGGAAGGTCAATGCCTTCATGGTTGATGATGTATTGGTTGAAATTGTTGCTTTGAGGTAAACTCAATCTTCTTATTTCATAGTGAAACTTGTATTCAATCTAAATATTTCTCACTTAAAATGAAATAAATATGGCAGGAACATCACCAAGTGTAAAGTAATATTGTGTGTTTGGCATGTAAGGAGGGCATGGCTCAAAAATGTTAATAGGTTAGCTAGTACTACATAAAAAGGAAAAGAGATGTTCAATGAGCTAGGCCATATCATGAAAAATTGCTCAAGCGATGAAGTGACTACTGCAATAAATGGATTTTGCACCAAATTTTCAACTGAGGTGAAGTTTTTGGACTATTTCACAATAATTGGGTTGTCAGTGATAAGTTTAGTAAGTGAACATGATATTTCTTGTGTTTATTCTTTTTTGGTCCATAAAGATAATATATATTTCCTAATTGAGTTTTTACATTTAGGGATGTGGGTAAAAGGATGTCGAGAGTTTCCTCATGCAAACCAAGAGAAAAACAATGTTGTGGAATCATATCACTCTTATCTCAAGACCACCTTTCTCTCTGATCGTAAAAAGAAATGTGCTCGTAGGATAGATTGGTTATTTATACTCTCCTCACAACTGTTAAACCCTGTTACCGATTCAAGGAAATTTTGAAAAAAAAAATGATATTTGAACAACCACAAGAAAGAGCGACAACTTGAATCGTCAATGGAGAAACCTAGAATAATTCCAGATAGTGATTGCAACACTCATGAGAGCCTACCTCATGCTTATTTGGTGAGGAGTCAAGGTATAGCTGATGTGCGATATCTTATCACTTGGCACCGTATAAATTTTTTTCACCTATGATTTCCTATGGTCTATTCGTGGAAACATTTGCAAGCATGCCATAAAGGTAGGTTGGTTTTATTCCACTACAATGAATTCAAATTCTTTAATGGATCATGATCCCATACCTAGTACATTCAATGCCCCTCCTGAGATATATATGGAGGAGAAAAACCTTGATACAAATGTCAACATAACTATCATGGCTGATAACAATGTAGATCCTAATGTTGAAGAACTTCAGTTGGATAGAGAGGAGTTGTTTAGCTACATAGCCCTGTTGAGGAATAGGCCTCCTGCTACTTCGAGCAGGACAAAACAATTGATAGGTTTGTTTAAAAAAATGTCGGATGATGCTAATGATCTTCATATTATGGACTATGACTTCACCCTTGGGATGGGTGTTTATGAGTCATATTTGAAGAGAAATAAAAGTTTCCTTAGCCCTAAAAAGAAAAATAAAAAAAGAGAAAAACAAATTGGAAGCTTGGAAATTGATTTGAGTGTCCTTGCATCCATTTACGAACCATTTAAGTTTCCACATTTCAACAAGCGAGGTTGTCCTCGATCCAACAACACATCCTACATTAACTCGGGTAAGTTCCATAAAGTGACGAGGTCAACATTTTTAAATTCTTAATTCATGTAGTCAATTTTATGATGTTTGTGTTACTTTACCTGTCATTAATTTCTTTGATGAAAATTGCATTGTTATCTTACAGCTGCAAGAGCTTCTCCTATCGACCATCCTCCATTGGAGCATGCTTTGTTGCACAACAACTGCCCAATCGGTTATATGTCAAGTTTGTTTCCATATATTCCCTCTTAATTGTCTCTTAAACATGTGTATTGGATGTTAGTCCTTTTACATGTTAGTAGATCGGTTCATCTATTCCCTTCATCATGTTTGTATTACTTTACATGCTTGCATTGTTCCTAGTATAATATTCACATTCATATATTGAAAATTTGTGACGTGTAACAAGAATTGGTTATGCTATGTAGGTCATTTTACTGATAGACAAACAACACGTGAAATAGAATGATTTGGAGCCAACCTGTGCAAAAGCTTTCATCTATTATGATTCCCAGTTCGAGAGCTCAAAATGGAATACACATAATGTAGTCAATGGGGATATACCTTGTTTATAAAATTGTATCATAAAAATTTTGTAATACTATATGGTTTCTCTCCCAGACATTATGGATCAAAAAATTTGTGTACATTTTTATCACTCTTCGGGAAAAAGAATTTGTGTAATTGTTGAGTCTCAAATCTGCATCTTTCCTATATACATTTCTAGACCTTTTTCATTCACCTGAACCTTCTAAGTCATCAATATCATTGCATATTAATTGTAAAAGAGCATCTAAAATGGTTTTTAACTATGTTTTGTGTCTGCTGTTTGATTTAGATTTTTGCTCATTTAGCTGCGAAATCTTGCCACTTTCCGCAGCTGCTGCAACTTTCCGCAGCCATTTTGTGAAAGTCTATGTTGCAGGTGTCTTCAGGCAAATCGAGCCACATGGGCAAGTCAGAAATGATGTGGACATGGATCGTGTCCTATTGGCTCGGGCAAATTCACCTAAGGAGGTTGTGGTCATAGGTGGCCAAGTGGAAGTAAACCGTAGAGTCCCACGGTGACAGGACTCTGTTTCTCATCACGTGAAGATTTGTATGACCGTTTCTAATTTACGGGAGACACATCAACACCTGTACACGGCTCCATAAGCCGAATTGGTATGATCTTACTTCCTATGGTATTCTTGACTTGGATTACCAAGTATAAGGAGGGTGGTCTTCATGCAGCATATGGTTCATTCCTATTCATGGGAGTGTGTCATACCACTATGGAGGAGTCATTCATGTACATATGCATCATCTTACTGAGCTCAACACGTGGTAAGGATATTGTTTTTGCATCCAAGTATTATCTAACATAACATTTGGATACTCTTACCATTCATATTTAGTGCATTGCTCCACAAGAGTGCAAGCTTTTCATTGAGCTCCATGGTCAACATTGGGCCAAACTGTATGATGGAGACAACCATCTATTATATGGCCTTGGGCAAGTGTTTAGTTGATGTACCTAGCCATTTTCTATTTATAAATAGATGTCATGACATACATAATTATTCATGTAACACAAAACAACTTGCCATGTGATTTTTCTGAAGAAGTAGTTTGGAAAACTGCGCTGTCACTATTGGGAAAAATGTTGGGACCTTCATGCACCACATGAAACCTTCAGCATTTTCCTCATTTTTTTGCTGATAATGATTTCATTTGCTGATATGGATCTGATTTGTATTGGAAGCATGATTGGGAGAGAGACACATGATTTGGGTGTGTCCATTGGGGGAGAGGATTCCCACACTTTCTGTATTGCATGTTCTAATGGGAGCATGCGAGGAGATATGGCCATCACTGCCAAACACTGGTTTCATTTTTTTGAGATGGACCATATGATTTTTTGGATGCCATATGGTGATGTTTTCCTATCCATCACTTATGGGTTGATTTGGGTCAGCTTGATTCACAGCGTCGGAGGAGAGATCTTTGGGGATCTAGTCTTCATCTTGCCACTTGAGGGCAATTATTTTGCAGCCCAGGATCATCATTTTCTCTACACTTATCATGAGTGGAGAGGAGGACATCGTGGGGTAGGCTTCTATGTCTACCATGTTCAGATTTTTAGCCCACCTACATTACATGAGCTCAAGGTGGAGAAGCATTTTCAGGAGTTGCCATGTTGGGAGGTGACTCATTTTGTATGGATGATTGCTTAGGGATGGATGATCCACTTGGGAAAGATGTTTTCCTAATAGTTTTTAGTCTCCATGCCTTGGGAGGCAACTTCTCAGTTCTATCCTTGCAGTTGTTTGAGGACAAGCAACATTTGGGAGGGGAGGACTGTAATATTCCAAAATTTGCATGCAGCAAATTGGAATATTATTTTTTGCTGATTTCACTTAGGAGTTGAATAATTGGGTAAGGAGGCCCATACATAATAAAAAAATTGATAAAATCCCTCTTATTATGAAAAGGGATCATCATTGGAGCTGGTTTTCACACCCTCATCTGTGAACATGATCATTTGCAGGAGGACAAGGTCAAATTTGACCAAGTCAACAACGTTGGGATAGAAGGTGGAGAACACTTAGAGAAACAACACAGTATGAATGGGAAGAGGTTTCTTGGGTGAAGGAAACCCTAATGAGTGGGACCCATGGTGAGAGGGATATCACTTGTTTAAAAGGAGGGCAAGGCAGCCATTATTTTTGAGGTTTAAGATTACTGATTTCTTGTTTGTTTAGACTTTGTGCAGTCTCCTGCTGTTCAGAAGAGTTGCAGTGTTGCTTAGCACAAGGCATTCCTGTTTAGGAATTCCTTCTCCTTTCAAGAGATGCCTCTTAATGGATTTTCTATTCATTTTCTCCACATTCAGGCTTGAGGCCAATAATCCTCCTTCAACTACATCGTTATTCTTGTAGTAGGAAATGTTGTGTTGTAGGGTGTTGTAGTGGAGGTTCTACAACACCACTTCCAGAGCTATTTTTCAGAGGGAATCTCCTTACCTTTGGAGGATCAGTGAGGGAGCATTTGAGTTGATTCCCATAATATTTTGCATTAGGCCAACCATTTTTCACCACCTATAGTGCAGTCCCTCTCATTGACTGCGTTATTTTCATTGAGTATCTGCAGTGAGGGTTGCAGTATTGGTTTGGAGGTTCAGATCTTCAGTGTTAGGATCGGCCTTTCACTTGGAAGATCCATTGGAGGAGGACTATTAATATTGGGCATAATCTTCAGCCATCTCCATCCAGTTCCAGTTCTTGAGTTGTAGCTGCTACCTAGCAACTCTAACATTTCTGCAGTTTTTCCATTTTGTGTATATTTCAGCCAATCCTTTTAAGGATTGTTGTATTGTTGTTTCCATGGGTTGAGATCTTGATCCCCCATCTATTTTGAGCTATACATTTCCATATTCATGTATTGACATCATTTTTCAGCAGTTCTCTATAATATACTGCGCTGTCATAGCCTGGGGTTTTACATATGTAGCAGTGTTCTTCATTTTCTTGCACATGTTCTATTGAGGCTTGTACTGCCTAATTTGAGTGACTCTTTTCTCAAGGGATTGTACACGTTGCTGATATATTATAAATTTGTTGGCTATTTACATATTCATGTACTCTGGCTCATAAAAATAATGTTGTTCCTCTATTTCTTATTCATACATTGATGCAGTCCCTTCACTGGGCAGTTTCCCAAGACAACTAGGTGTGGGAGACTTGTTTAACCCACATAGAGTGATTTCTTTTGAGTCTCCTATTGGATTTCGGTCTCAGATACATTGATCTAAGGGATCTAAGTCTTGGTTTCAAATCTTGTGGCAACCATTCCTGAAAAATGTGTTTTTCAGGCATGCCTTGCTGAGCAATCCCATTTGGGGATATTACAATTTAATGAAGAGGTTTGTATTTTAATAAATCTTTGGATATAAGTTATGAGGTGATGAAAAATCGATAAATCAGAATATGGGAGATTGGGGAAAAAACTCCTAATTCAATGGGGATATACAATAAGTTTCCTCCAAGTCTGAATTAATATAATGAAGAGGTTTTTCTATTTTTCAAACCGAGATCACCCTGCATATTGGATAAATTTAATTCAATGAAAAGATAATAAAATACTTTGAAACAATAGAATGTGAGGGGAAAAACACATATTAAAAATAAATAGAATTTAATAGGGGAAAAACACATATAAGGGTGGAGAGAGGATTCAATGTGAGGAAACTCACTGTGTTGAATTAGATGGGCTCGTCGACGTTTTGTCCTCGACTGTAACTGTATAACAATGTTGATTGTGCTGGTGAAATCGACGTTCTCCGCTGTATCAAAAGTCTCCAGGAAGCAAACGTGAACGAAAGAAACATGAAAGAATGGGTCCTTCCTTCTGCTGGCCAGGTATATAAATTGCACTTCAATTTGCAATCCAATTTGGGCGTGCTCATGGTTCAATTCAAAATTTAAATTTTTTGTGTTAATGCTAATGCAGGAGAGCTCCAGTGATGGGACGGGGGTTCAGGGGCGGGGAGGGTGGCGGAGGAGGAGGGTGGCGAGTGGTGCCCTCATAAATGGGTCCAGAAAAATACTATGTTATACAACCAGATTTTAACAATCATCACATATTCTTTCCAACTGCTTGACTGGTATGCTCATTGCAATAAGATGATTATTATTTTATCAAGTTGCACTATGTATATCTTGGTTCAAAGGTGATAATAGTTTTGATTTATTTTTGTTCAAATGTCAATCACTACATAACAATAAATGCCAAATGATTTACCGTAGATCTTGGATGTGAGCGAAAATCATAACCTAGTATGTATTTTTATTTCCTTGTGCTTTTGTTAGGTTTCATTTTTAAGAGAGTTTAAGATACGTTTGTTTTATGACTGCATTGCGGTGTTTTGTTAAGTATGATGTCTCCAATTTACAATTCACAATGAGGTAATTCTCATGAATTTTTATTGGGATTGGAATCTAGGTAGAAATAATATAAGACTTAGCCCAAAACTTACCTACCCACCACTTAAATGATCTCTTAATTAAATGTTTATTGTTAATGAATTTTTCGATATAAATCAAACCCAAAAATTATGAAAAAATATTAATTATATTTATTTAAGGGGCACATAAAAGAATATTACTAACCATTTATAAATATGATAGATTGGAGGTTTCTGTGGTGTAGATTTTGGGATGCAAAACTCGGAATATCCACAAGTTTCATTTTTAGTCTATATTTCAAGTCTAAATCAAGACTCATCTTCAAGACAAACCTGCTAAGAAGAGAATAAATTAGGGTAAATAAATAGAAGAAAGAGAGATAAGAGGTGAAAGAGTCGACCAACTCCTAATATTTCAAAAGATTTTAATTAATTAATTAGTTATTAATTTTGTTTCTTACCAAATTTAATTCATTTAGAATTATGACAAAATTAAAATATCATGATATTATTTATTAATTTTTAATTTTTTTTTGGTCATAATGTCATAATTTTTATTTAATAAATTTAAGATTATTTTTAATAGATTTATTAAGTTAGTTAATATGTAAAACCTAGATTATAATTAGATATGATTTATAAGATTAATTCATTCTAAATTTACAATGCATTTCATAACTTTTTAACTTTTTTTTAATTTTTACTTTTTAATTTTTAATTTTTTACATGTTATTAATATTAACTAAGACATTATTAGCAAAGATTGTAATAATGTAGAATTAATATTAATAATATTACACGTGATTAACGAAATTTATTAAGAAGGGGTAATAGGATTTAAGAGTAAGCGTTTTATTTTGTTAGTTAAAGTATAGATAGGTGATTTAAGATATGTTGTTAGTGTGTTTAATATTCAAAAGAGTTTAAAAGGATAGCAGAGATGGAGAGGTGTAAGGAAAAGATTTGGAAAGGAGGAAAATAGGAGGATAGAGGGAAGGGGGGTAGTGCAAAGGGAGGAGCATTATAGTGAACGAGAAATGATAGGAAATTGTGCTTAAATAGTAAGGACCATGTAATGCGGGGGGATGGAAAGATTGGAGACAATGGAGAGAAATTGATGAGGGGGGCAGGCTTATTTGCAGGAAAGAACATGGATCCAATTCTTGTTAAATTCTAAACCTCCACCTCTATTGAGGTTGTGAGGGTGCTTGATGATTTCTAGGGCTTCACGTACTTTACGCTTAAAACAATGTTTTTCATTGGCAATGACCATGATATCTTCAAGGCATACATGGTGACACGTTTTATTGGAGTGTTCTGCCAAAGTCGAGGTTTTGATTCTTCCAAGCCTAATATCAACATCATGTTCTTTAAGCCTTATTTTGAAGGTCCTACCAGTTTCTCCAATATAGCATTCTCCGCATGAACAATTTATTTTGTAAACACCTTTTTGTTGGAGGAGGTCGGGGTCGTCTTTGACAAATTTCATCCTTTGTCTGATAGTCATTAGAGGTTTTAAGGTTGTTTTAATGTCCTTCATAGCTATAACTTTGGCCATCTTGTTAGTGACTCCTTGAATATAGGGGAGATATGATTTTGCTATTGAGGAATCATCAGTTGTAATTCTTTTGTTTCTGGATCTGACTCTTTGAATAGATTTGTTGATGTCTTTATTACTGTATCCCAAGTTTATGAAAGTTTTTCTTAGATATTAAATTTCTTCTTCAACATGAGTATTGTCAAATATTCTGAAAGCCCGTATAAAAAGAGTCAACAGAACCCCTGTCTTCTAGCCGGGGTAGTGGTGTGAATCAACATGCAGGTAATTGTCAGTGTGCTTTCTTTCTGAACACTTGGTGTCCAAGAGATTCATCTTCATTTCTTGAGAGGAGAATGTCAAGAAATAAGATGCAGTTGTTTTTATAAATATACAAAATAATATAAAGAAAAATAAAAAATAAAAATAAAAAATTATTTGTTTATTTAAAAAAAAAAGTTGTAATATAATTGGGGAGTTAATCAATATTGAAAATAATTTTTATTTACTTTTATTGGTAAATATAAATAGATTTATTGATCACGAATCCATTATCTTTCACATCTATTATTTTGATTCTTTTATAATTATTTTATTTTTAGATATATTACTTCAAAAAAATTACTAAAAAATAATTAATTTTTAAATTAAAAAATAAATAAATTTCACACTTAATTAAATAGTATATTATCTAAAGCATTTTTTTAACAAAAATATAAATTATTTATATATCTAAACAAACTTTAAACTAAACCAAAGTCATTACTTTGTAACCTTTGTTCAAAGATATTTAATATTTTTCAAAATTCAATAATTAAATTTTAAATGACAAGAAACTCTAACTATACAGCCTTATTAGTAATAGTAATTAAGTGATTGAAAAATCATATAAAAGCTTTCTCCAACCTCTACTGGATAAGATTCACGCCATCCTGGTTGGTTTTAATGGTATCCAATTCCATTACAAGTTCGTTGGGCATCTTGCGTCAAAGAATGGAGTCATTGAAAGATCTGAATGGACATATTTTAAAAAATTGTTATTTTCTTTTCCTTGAAATTAAAATGCATAATTTTCTTTTCTTTTTTAAATCCTTATATATTCCTATATGTTTAAGGGAAGCATTGCTGGTTTTTTTTTTTTGAAAAATTCACTTGTTTTATTATAAGTAAAGATATATGAAGATTCCATTACATAGTTATGAAATTTATATAATTTTTTTGGGTTTATTGTTATTTTCTTTTCCTTGAAATTAAAATGAATAATTTTCTTTTCTTTTTAAATCCTTATATATTCCTATATTTTTAAGGGAAGCATTGCTGGTTTAATTTTTTTGAAAAATTCACTTGCTTTATTATAAGTAAAGATATATGAAGATTCCATTACAGAGTTATGAAATTTATATAATTTTTTTGGTTTTATTGTGAATGTTGAATATAATTTTGGGTTGGTTTTATTGTGAATTTTGAATATAATTTTGGGTTATAATGATAATTTAGGTTTAATTTTAATTATAATTTAAATAATTTCAGTGTAAATTAAGAATTTTGATGTTTAAAAAAATATGATTTTCATTTTTTATATATAATTTTGAATTTTTATAATTTGGTTAAGTTATTTTTTATATTAATTGTGTGATAGAAAACAACCCGACCACTATCTGATGAAATTTACAACATTGTAAGTTTTATTGTTGTATCATTCCATCACATTTGCAAAGCACATAACTTGGTTGGCCATGGTATGCCAAAGAATGGGCTTATGGAAGATTTGAATGGACATAATGAATATTGATGTTTTTGGTTAAAGTCTCTGTTTATTTTTCTTGAAATTGGAGGAGGTATATATATATATATATATATATATATATATATATATATATATATATATATATATATATATATATATATATATATCATTTTAAATTTATATGTTTAAGGGAAGTGTTGTTTGAGATTTGAGATGATTTAAGATGTAGTAAAAAATATGAAGATGTCATTATATATTTAAGAGATTTGCTTATTTTTTTTATTTGATTTATGAACGTTAAATATATTTTTGGGTTATAATTTTAGTTTAAATCATTCTAATAAGTTATGGATTTCTATAGTTTTTTAAAAACATATTTTTATTTTATTTTTTTTTATATAATATTTTCTGGTATAAATAAATATTAAACACACACTTATATGGATTTGGTGAATTGTGAGTATTTTGTAAATATGTAAATATGAAAATTATAAAAATCTAGAATAGGAAGAGACATTGGAACTTGGAAGTTGAAAGGAAAGGTAACAACATCATTGTATGTATATGTTAGTTTGATTTATAGAAAATGATTCAAGTTTTTGGAATTACCTCACCTTGATTGACATGGTATCAGACCTAAGTTTAAGCACTTTCTCCCATCAGTATTACTCGTCTCTTTCACATGCTCAGCGTGTCAAATTTGTTGGCTTGAGCATTTCATCTCTCCACTACTGCAACTATCTTTGTTTTCTGCAGTGTTACTTGCTACCTTGTCAGTGGCCCTCCCTCCATTTTGAGCGTTGACACTCTTCATTAACCTCCTTGATATTCATTATGGCCCATGTCCTTGTGTATATCCATATACTAATGTCAATTGTTGTATTTCCTTCAAACCTTTTCACATTGATTCAACCATGTGTTTTATATTCTTTCCCTAGTTCGTGGTAAACTCTTTTCCAAATGTGTTGAGTGCTAGATATTGGTGTTGCGTGCGAGAACCAACAAAGAGATTGACAAGGACAAAATTATATTGGCATTCCTTCTCATTTAAATAGCAGAGCACCATAATGGTGGTTGGGCATAAGTGATCATTGTGTACCTTGAATATCATCATTACTAATCAATGTGTCTCTTTGTCTCTCTTGCACACAATATCATTCCATTGAATGCATCCATTATTATCCATATCACTAAGAAACTTACGAGATAAACATAACCGTAGAGACATCTTATGACTTGAATGGTCGTCGTCCCTCGCCATTAGTGGCAAACCTATAAATTATTTTTAATTTATGGGTTACACTGCTTAATTAGCCTTTTTTTTCAAGCTCCAGACTGGTGACTTTGTTACGTAGACCTTTAAAAACCAAAGTAGAAACAACAATTTAACCTTTGAGTATGTGTGTATCATTATTTTTTCAGTTTCTCAATGGAAAAATTATCCTTTTTGATGTAAAATTGCAGTGTAAAGTCATATGAATGGATTGGAAATGAAAAAAACTATAAAATTCACTTTCCAACCAGTTATGGGATGTGGTTTTATAAATGGAAAATACTGGGGTTTGGAAACTTGAAGGCTTGAGTAGGAATCTCATGTATTTTGGCAACTCATCAACACTCACATATAATATTTTCACTATTTATTGGCTTTATCTTTCTTTAAAGATGCATTATCTCTCCATTATTGGAGTGGTGCCAACTGGAAAGGACAACTATTGAGAATGGTCTAGAATATCATGCATACACTCATTTTTAATGACTTATGGAAAGACATCTATGAAGGATATGAGGACAACACACCTACCATGCCCACATCAGATAAGGAGCTAGCCATTTGAGAGAACAAGAATAAAAAATCATAGGCCCTTTGTTTCTATAAGTAAAGAGGTGAGTCATCATATTATTTCAACTAAAAATTGTGATAGTGAATTAAAGAATTTGAAAGACCTATGTGACTCACACTCATAATTTGAGGTCATCTAGTTTATGGTCAAAATCTTCAACCCTGAGTTGAAAGATGATGACTTCCTGGCCCTACCATTTGAAATTAGAGCCATCATGCATGATGTAGATGCTACTTGAGTTAAGATGGACATTCCTCTCACAACCTCTGTCAAGGCCCTCTACCCTATATACTCTCATTATCTTGAATACCTACAAGTTAGTGTGAAAATCAAGTCCATTACTTTTGACACCTTGGTCGAGACGTTTGTAGAATAAGAGAAATAATTCGAGAAGAAGAAGATGAAAACTTAATCTACTGAAGAAGCAATGTTCCTTGCTCAAAAAGGGAAGAATTAGTCACATTATTCACCTAAAATATGTGGTAATAGTAGATGACATGGAAGAAATAATTTTTAGAGGAAAATGGGTAGACACCACCGAGGAAAAAGATCTAATACTCACTACATTTGTTGTGACAAAGACAGACATGATGCATCAACAAGAAAAATACCCTAGGGAGAATCATAGATAATCGAAACTATATATAAGACAAAGTTAAACCATTAGATAGAACTAAAGGTAAAGCACTTGAATCTACTCATTATATTGTTTCTCATTGCAATATTGGAGTAATTGAAGATTTTTTTCGCACCTTATTTGCTTCTTGGAGAGATGCATGACCACTTGACACATGTACAACTTACCATAAAACCATTCATATAGACTTCTTTAAATACTTCAGTGAAAAGGTAGATGGAGTAGTTTATTGTTGAATTTCCTACTATAATGCATAGTAGAAATTGATCTTATTTTTTGATAATTACTTTCCAATGATTTCCAATTTAGTTATATTATGTCACATATATAATAAGCAATTACACACATAAAATATCAATAGAAATGCAATGAAAAAATTAGGATCATAAAGAGATAGCCAAGCACAATAGAGACAACAAATCTACCCTTGGAAAACCCAACCTTGAGAAAAAAACCAACAAATTTTCTTTTAAGGGTAATTTTTTATTCAACAATATTGAAAAATATAATAGAATTATAGAAATATATGCCACAAATCCAAGTACAAGATACAATTCAAATCTGGTCAAATACTAGCTAGGCAATGCTGGTGAAACCTCCAAAAATCAGAGAAATTAGTGCTAGTCAATGTTGATAAACAGTCTAAAATTCCGGCCCGAGGTTATCTCAGTCCTGCTATCAAAGGGTATGTAGTCATTTATAGCAAAAATATGTGATCAAAATATCCTTTCTTCTGTAGTCAAAACTTCCCCTTTTCTGTGGTCAAATGCAATCAAACTCCCAATCAGACTAAGAAAATTCTGAATTAAAAAAAGCATGTCAAATTCGGGAAAATGCCAGCTTAGTTATTTCGATCAACCTTCATATTTATTCCTCTTTGACTTCACATGTGTGGATCAAAAAATAGAATAATGTGTGTGATTCGAATTGGTCAACATGTTTTTTATATCAACCAAATGAGTGACATTTTGACCAAAAGTCACACCCCTTTATGGTGGGGATAACTTGACCATTTGGGGCCTGCATGAAGCCTGAAAATAAAATGTATTTATTTTGATTTTCATAAATTTTCTAGGCTAACTTAGGATGCCTCTTGGCATGCGGGAATATATCTTTATCTACACAAAAATCAAGACTCCCTCTTATCAAGGAAGGTATTCTCCTTGGCTGCAACAAATTCTCCTTTAGTTAAAATTTCTCCTTCCTTAAGAAGATTTTATGAGAATGCCATGTTGATGCATGTTCATAATATATCTACATCATGGAGTGGGAAATTCAACTCTCATATGTAAGTATCCAAGGCTTTTATCCAAAATCCTTTATGGATCCTTAGGAAAATGTATTAATATCCTCTAGTCACGACCTAGCCAAGTCTGTTTGGAATTCAAGTTCTTTTGGCTTCTTACGGGATAATTTTTTTTTGTACAATTCACCTTTCTGGTGAAAGTCCCTTATGAACTAGCCAAGTCCTTTTGTCTTCAAAGGTGAATTACATCTATCTCCTTCGGTCGACATAGCCAATTCCTTCTGGCTTCTAAGGAGAAGATCTATCCAATTCTACAATTTCCCTAGGACATTCACCTCTTGTTGACCTAGCCAAATATTTCTAGCTTTAGAGGTGAATGTATCCTACAATCTCCCCTTCCATTGTCTTCAACCATTCACCTTTCTGGTCAAAGTCCTTTATGAACTAGCCAGATCCTTCTGACATCCATGCCCTTCTGCTTCAAAGGTCAATATATTAATATCCTCTTGGTCAAAGTCCTTTATGACCTAGCCAAAGTCCTTCCTTTATGGAAATCCCTAGAGGTAGTCAATAACATACAACATGTATGATCATGAAGATGGGGAAGGATGGCCCTGTCATGGAAAAAATGGCATTTCAGGTGATGCTAGGTCTCTGCATAAGCCAAGACTTTCAAGGGACATGGTTTCTTATGTTGAAAGTTGTTTTTTTCTACAAGTGCCAATTGAATCAGTTTGTAAAATGCATATTCAAAAATATATTGACATAGATTCCAGGGATTGAGATAGGGATTTTTCCTTATGCAGAAAAGATGTCGTAAACATATATAATCGTCTTATGAAAGGAAATTATCAAACTTCATAAAAAAGATGAAATGAGTGTGAACCTTTGGTATGCAAAAAACCAAACTGATTTCTTCTTTTACCAAAAGCCGAATGGTGAAAATGTTCCTTTTATAGCTGGAATACAGACAAAATGGATGTTGGAGAATATGGTTAAGCTATCCCATAATAGCTTAATAGGCATGGATTCAACATTAAACACAAATAAATATGGGGTTAGTATTGTTCCAAGGATTCATTTAGTGAAACAATTTTGATTGTAATCAATCAATATGATTAATGGTTTAAAACTAACTTCAATTTTTTTTTAATATGATAGTATCAGTTCTACACACTCGTTGCGTTTGACGAGCAACATAGTGGAGTTCCTGTTGCATGGGTGGTGATGTCACGTAATACATCACATGATATATCACTATGGTTGGAGCACCTAATGCATAGGTGTTATCAGCTTCGTCATGATTGGAAGGTCAATGCCTTCATGGTTGATGATGCATTGGCTGAAATTGTTGCTTTGAGGTAAACTCAGTCTTCTTATTTCACATTGCAACTTGTATTCAATCTAAATATTTCTCACTTAAAATGAATTATATATGGCAGGAACATCACCAGGTGTGAAGTAATATTGTGTGTTTGGCATGTAAGGAGGGCATGGCTCAAAAATGTTAATAGGTTAGCCAGTACTACAGAAAAAGGAAAAGAGATGTTCAATGAGCTAGGCCATATCATGAAAAATTGTTCGAACGATGAAGTGACTACTGCAATAAATGAATTTTTCACTAAATTTGCAACTGAGGTGAAGTTTTTGGACTATTTCCACAAGAATTGGGTTGTCGGTGATAAGTTTAGTAAGTGCACATACTCTTTCTTGTGTTTATTATTTTTTTGGTCCATAAAGATAATATATATTTACTAATTGAGTTTTTACATGTAGGGATGTGGGTTAAAGGATGCCGAGAGTTTCCTCATGCAAATCAGGAGACAAATAATGTCGTGGAATCATATCACTCTTATCTCAAGACTGCTTTTCTCTCTGATCATAGAAAGAAATGTGCTCGCGGGATGGATTGGATATTTTATACTCTTCTCACAACCGTTGAACCATGTTATCGATTCAAGGAAATTTTGAAAAAACAAGGATATTTGAACAACCACAAGAAAGAGCGGCAACTTGAATCATCAATTGAGAAAGCTAAGAATTCCAGATAGTGAATGCAGCCCTCATGAGAGCCTATCTCATGCTTATTGGGTGAAGAGTCAAATTATAGCTGATGTGCGATATCTTATCACTTGGCATTGCACAATTTTTTTCACCTGTGATTTCCCATGGTCTATTCGTGGCAATGTTTGCAAGCATGCAATAAAGGTGGGTTGGTTGTATTCCGCTACAATGAATTTCGATTCTTTAATGGATCATGATCTCATAACCAATACATTCAATGCCCCTCCTGAGATAGATATGGAGGAGTCAAACCTCGATACAAATGTCAACACAAATATCATGGTTGATAACAATGTAGATCCAAATTTTGAAGAACTTCAGCTGGATAGAGAGGAGTTGTTTGGCTACATAGACCTGTTGAGGAATAGCCCTCCTGTTACTTCAAGAAAGACAAAACAGTTGATAGGTTTGTTTAAAAAAATGTTGGATGATGCCAATGATCTTCATATTATGGACTATGACTTCACCCTTAGTGTGGGTGCTTATGACTCATCTTTGAAGAGAAAGAAGAGTTTTCTTAGCCCTAAAAAGAAAAAAAAAGAGAAAAACAAAGTGGCAGCTTGGAAATTGATTTGAATGTCCATGCATCCAATGAGGAACCATTTTAGTTTCCACATCTCAACAAGCGAGGTCGTCCTCGTTCCAACAACGCATCCTATATTGACTTGGGTAAGTTCCATAAAGTGATGACATCAACATGTTTAGATTCTTAATTCATGTAGTCAATTTTATGATGTTTGTGTTACTTTACATGCCATTAATTTCTTTAATGAAAATTGCATTTTTATCTTACAGCTGCAAGAGCTTCTCCTATGGACCATCCTCCACTGGAGCATGCTTTGTTGCTCAAAAACTGCCTAATCGGTTATATTCCAGGTTTGTTGCCATATATTCCATATTAATTGTCTCTTAAATATGTGTATTGGATGTTAGTCCTTTTACATGTTAGCACGTTCATCTATTCCTTTCATCATGTTTGTATTACTTTACATGCTCGCATTATGCCTAGTATAATATTCACATTCATATATTGAAAATTTGTGACGTGTAACAAGAATTGGTTATGCTATGTGGTCATTTTACCGATAGACAAACAACATGTGTATTGGAATGATTTTGGAGCCAACTCGTGCAAAGCTTTCTATCTATTATGATTCCCGCCGAGAGCCTGTACGGAATACGACATAATGTAGTCAATGGGGATATACCTTGTTTATAAAATTGTATCATAAAAATTTTGTAATACTATATGGTTTCTCTCCCAGACATTATGGATCAAAAAATTTGTGTACATTTTTATCACTCTTCGGGAAAAAGAATTTGTGTAATTGTTGAGTCTCAAATCGCATCTTTCCTATATACATTTCTAGACCCTTTTTCATTCACCCTAACCTTCTAAGTCATCAATATCATTGCATATTAATTGTAAAAGAGCATCTAAAATGGTTTTTAACTATGTTTTGTGTCTCTGGCTGCTTGATTTAGATTGGCCATTTGTACCGCGGGAATTCCGTTTACCTTCGCAAATGCCGGCATTTTCCGCAAATGGATTGTGAAAGTCTATGTTACAGGTGTCTTCAGGCAATTCGAGCCACATGGGCAAGTCAAAAATGATGTGGACATGGATCGTGTCCTATTGGCTCGGGAAAATTCACCTAAGGAGGCTGTGGTCAAAGGTGGCCAAGTGGAAGTCAACCGTAGAGTCCCACGGTGACAGGACTCTATTTCTCATCACGTGAAGATTTGTATGACCGTTTCTAATTTACGGGAGACACATCAACACCTGTACATGGCTCCATAAGCCGAATCCAACATCCACTCTTCATAGATTTACTCCTCACCGCGGCCATAATGCTGGATCTCTGGACGTGATGGTTCACGTGTCTCTATCAGCACAAACTTTAGGGAATTAGTTATATCACCTTTGTTATAAATAACGCGTTCTCATACGCATAATAGTTAGCCTCCATATAGCTCTGTAATGTAATTGCGTTGCCACTGTGCTGTAATATCATTTCTCTGTTATGACTGCATTTTAATATATAAGAAGACTCTGTTTCCAAGCGTAATTCGTATTTGAAGGCTGTTGCCCGAGACTGGTGCAGAGGGCCCCTGCACACGCTGAGGTTTTGTGCATTACTGTATAGTTTCTTGTTTTATTTCTTTAAGTTCATTGTGCCATAATTCATTCACGTGTTTATACATTGCATCTTTCATGGTATTTATGCTTCATCTCTGTTCATAATCTTTCATGATTTACATTTTTCTTTTGTCCATAATCTTTCATGTTTTATGTTGTGGTTAATTGATCAGTGTTCTTGTTTCAGATTACAATAGGTAGCCCGGGCACTTGCACATCTTTTTATAATGACTAATGACATGGAATCAATATTGTCCTTCTACTAATTTACTTTTCTTAGTTTTTATTTAATTCCAGCACTGTTTGTTTATTTCAGTCTTGTACATTTGCTTCAGTAGTTAGATTTAGATATATTAAATTGCTCATGTCATTTTCAGTTACCTCCGAAAGCCATAGCTGGACTAATGGTGAGGGATTGAAGTATGAGTGTGTAGTTTGATATTAGTTTCTTTTTTCTGCAAATTAGATATCAGATTGCTCAAGTTGTTTATGGTTACCTCCGAAAGCCATAGCTGGACTAATGGCGAGGGATCAGAATATAAGTTGATGTAATTTGATTTAGATTTACTTAGTTGCAATTCTTGGATTTCTTTAAGCATAGTTTCTTTTGTATTTGGACAGCAGCAAGGATAATGAGTTTCATGATCAGTAGTTCACTGTTGTTTGACTAGAATAGTGATGCAATTTCATTTTCTTTGAAGAATTAATTTTGTCATTGTGTGTTTTAAAAATTCTTTTGAAGTTTGGAAAATCATTAGAAGGACATCATTGTCTTGAATATTTGTCTCCATATTTGTCTTTTAGAATTTCATAAAAATCCAAAAACGACAAAAAAGTAAGAGATAGGTTATCTTGCACATATAGTGCGCCACACTTCATCAGCTTACGAATCCCGGATTGATAAATTAATGTAGCAATTTAGGACACACTAAATTGACCAAACATTTTGGCGCCGTTGCCGGGGAAGTGTAACTAGGTAGCCAATTTCTTAAAAAAAATAATAATAATAATAAAAGAAGGGAAAAATTAATAACTTCTTGAAGTATGCTCTCCTCTTGCACCTAGTGTGATCTGGAGGATCAGAAAAGAGAGTTATTGGTTCAGTAATTTCTTAAGTATGCTCTCTTCTTGCACCTAGTGTGACCTGGAAGATCAGAAAGAGAATTATTAGCCCAACTTTAAAAAAATAAAATAAAAAATATAAAAAATGACATGCACAGAGCAAGAGATTCTAGGGGAAGGTTTATAGCTAAAGCCAAGAGTTCGATTTTTACAACTCCATCTTCTTCAAGGCATAGACAAGAATCACCACCATCTACCCCTAGTCTTAAGGAATTCAAGGAGCAGCTGAATTAGAGGATTCTCCTATACCACCTACTAAATCTCATTTAGAAAAGGAAGAGACTTCCTCTCATCCTCCCTTGATAGAAGAACTAGAGGACTTCAAGGACTCTAAAGAAACTATCATGGCAGAGGAAATAATAGATGGATTTGGAGGTAGAGGTAGAGGTAGAGGAGGAGGAAACAATGGAGACAACAATAGTGAAGGTAATAATGGAAGAAATAGGGAAGGAGACAACTTGTTTGGATTCCCTATAGTTGATGAGGAAACTCATACAACAATGAAAAATATCTCACCATCTATCCTCCCCAACTTTTATGGATTGCGAAGTGAGGATCCTGAAACATTTATGTTTGAGTTTGAAGTCGTGTGCCGAACCTATGACTATATGGAAGACTCTCAAAAACTCAAACTGTTTCCTTCAACATTGAAGGGAGCTGCTTTGAAATGGTTCATGGGATTAGCCACTCAATCTATTAGGACTTGGAATGATATGAAACAAACGTTTTTGGATAGATACTTGGACTATTGTATGCCCACCAATCACAAGGATGAGGTATTCAAAATGATGCAAAAAGAAGATGAAAATTTGGAAGACTTACTTGAAAGATTTCAATACAACTTGAAAAGAGAAAAGATGAGCAACTTAGATGATGAAAACTTGAAAGCCCTCATATTAAAAGCCATTAGAGATGAATGGATAGATATTTTAAACATGATGGGGAAAGGAGACATTTCTCAACTTCCACTTCGTGACATAACCGAACTATGTGTCCATCTCTCAAGAGGAAAATCTAAAACAGGAAAAGGGCCTAGGGATCCTTCTCTTATTAGGGCTAACAAATCTGCAACTGGATCAGTAAGTAGGGCAGAGATTGGTAATATTCTTGATGAATTCAAAACTGATATCTTAGGGAGCCTTAGTGAACAACTAAACACCCTTAAAATCCAAAACAAGCAGAAAGCAGAAACAGATGCTCTAGCCATCTTTTGTCCGAAATGTAGGAAGAAACATGCTTTAAGGGAATGTCCCTTGGCTGTAAAAGTTGTAGAAACATGTATAATTTTCTCAGAGAATAATGAGATCAAGGATTGTCCTTCAATTCCTGGACTCAAAGCTGTCTTTCAAGAAGACCCAAATTCAATAGAATCTCTCTGTTTTGTTGCAAGAAGACCTTGGCAGGGACAACAAACTCAAGGGTTTAACAACCCTATGAATCTTCAAACCCCACCAAATTGGAATCCTTGGCAACAACCTTGGCCCCAACATCAAAATCCATATCAACCATGGGTACAAGGGATGCAAAATCCTTATGGGAGATTTGCTAAATTTTATCAATATCCTCCATCTTTTCAAAATCAACAAGCTCCACAACTTCCAAACCCAAATCCACAACTTTCATTGCCATTTCCACAACAACAACCTTCTCAACAAAATCCAAATCCTCAACTCATGCTCCCATACCAACAAAAGACAAATCAACTTCCAGCTCAGCCATTGCCAAATCCCAACAATAAAAATCCTCAGAATACTTACATGGTAGAAGGACAACAATTTCCTACCTATATGATTGTTCCTCTCAACGATGTACAACTCAGATCTGGTAGAGTTTTAGAAAAACCTTCTATAGATATTCAAGAGAAAGATACCTCTGAGGAGGACTCTCTTCAAGTCAATAAGGGTTATGAGGAAGAAACTCTTCAAAATCTAAGCATGCAAAAAGAAAAAGAAAATTTAACACCCACAACTCCTATAGTTGAGCAACCAACATCTTCATCTACACCTCCTTTTCCTGAAAGACTACAAATTGATAAGGGGGTGGAAAAACAAATTTTGTTGCCTAACTATGACTTTCTAGATGAATTGAAGAATGTTTGTATCAAGATTCCATTGCTACAAGCCATTCGAGGAATTCCTATTCTAGCAAAAACCATAAAGGAGTTGAGTTTCAAAAGACCAGGAAGGAAACTAAAAGACACAAGAAGAATCCACCTGGTAGGAAAGATTGCAGATATTATGATGGGAAAAATTACCATGCAGAAGTATGTAGATCCGGGAAGTCCAATTGTCAAGACACATATAAATGGGATAGAAATTCCAAACACATTGATTGACTTAGGGGCTGCTATCAACATTATGAGTAGACAGACTATGGACCAGCTTAAAGTTCCTAACCTTCTTTTTACACCTACTTTACTGCAACTTGCAGATCGGTCAATTATTAAACCAGATGGTGTATTAGAAGATATTTCGGTCTCCTTAGATTCTTGGGAATATCCAGTAGATTTTATGATTTTGACTCCCAAGAGTAATCTAGGAGGGCACCCACTTATCTTAGGAAGACCTTGGCTAGCCACGGCTGATGCTTTCATTAGTTGTAGATCTGGGGATATGTACATTTCTAATGGTAATTCGACAAAGAAATTCAATTTGTATCCTCCAGCAAAAGCAATCACAGAAGTAGGAGACAATGAATGGGTTGATGATGAGGACACTATACAACCTGTCTTTACCATTTCTAAAATCAGTGAGGATAGTCAAATTATGAACACATTAGAAAATTTTGAGATATCTTCAGAATATGACCCTACACAATTTCAATTGGAATCTGACATAGAATATTTATCATCAAGGCAAATGTCTCTTTACTCTATGGAAGAGTTTGGTAGTTCTACTATTGAGATTTTTCCAGGAAAAACATTGAATATCAATAAACATTTGGAAAAGTCACAACAAGAAGAACTAACCAAAATCTTGCAAGTATACTGACATGAAAGGTATTGATCCTAAGACTTGAATCCATCATATCTATATTGAGGAAAACAGTATACCAATCAGACAACCTCAAAGAAGGATGAATCCAAATCTTAGGGAGGTAGTGAAAGAAGAGCTCCAAAAACTATTCAATGTAAACTTCATTTATCCAATTTCAGATAGTCGATGGGTTTCTCCTTTGGTTATAGTACCTAAATAGAATTTTTAATGGAGGGTATGCATTGATTACAGGGAATTGAACAAAGCAACTTTGAAGGATCACTTTCCTTTGCCTTTTATCAATCAGGTATTAGATACATTAGCAGGTAAAAAGTACTTTTCATTTTTGGATGGTTTTAGTGGCTATAATCAAATTCAGGTAGCACCTGAAGATAAAGATAAGACCACATTTACTTGTCCATGGGGAACTTTTGCCTACCGAGTACTTCCTTTTGGTTTATGTAATGCACCCGCAACATTCCAAAGAGCAGTACTAGGAATTTTTTCTGATCTAATCCATGATTGTGTAGAGGTTTATATGGATGATTTTACAGTTTATGGTAATTCATTTGAAGAAACATTAGAAAATTTGGAAAAAGTTCTTATAAGATGTAAAGAAACAAACCTTTCATTAAGCCATGAAAAATGCTTTATGATGTTTACTGAAGGGATTGTTTTAGGACATCATATTTCAGGAGATGGGATTAAGGTTGATAGATCAAAAGTTGAAGTCATCTCCAAGTTGCCTATTCCAAATTGTCGAAGAGATGTTAGAAGTTTTCTAGGATTTACTGGTTACTATAGAAGATTTATAGAAAACTTCACTAAAATAGCATCTCCACTCTTCAAATTGCTTACAAAAGATTGTGAATTTAAATGGGATCCTGATTGTCAATCAGCTTTTGAAACTTTGAAAACAAAAATATCTGAAGCACCTATCTTGAGAGGACCAAATTGGAAACTTCCTTTCCATATTTCTACGGATGCTTCAGATACAGCTCTAGGAGCTATGTTGGGTCAAAAAGATTTAGTTCCTTATGCCATTTATTACACCAGTAAAAATTTGACTCCCACAGAGTTGAACTATACTGTGACTGAAAAAGAGTTTTTAGCTGTTGTTCATGCAATTAATAAGTTTAGACATTATATAACGGGCTATGAAACTTTTATTCATACTGACCATTCTGCAATTAGATATTTAATGAACAAACCTGTTACTAATGGCAGAGTGACAAGATGGCTCTTACTTTTTCAAGAATTCAATATTACTGTGTTGGATAGACCAGGAAAACAGAATACAGTAGCTGATTTCTTGTCTAGGATTCAGAATACTAAAGAAGATTCTCATGTAGAGGATAAGTTTCCTGATGAATACTTGTTTGCAGTAACTATTAAGACCCCTTGGTATGCAGATATTGCTAACTATTTGGTTACAGGGAAACTACCTTCACATTTATTTCCAAGTGAAAAACAAAAAATTATTTAGGAGAGTTCAAAATATTCATGGATTTCTAACGAATTGTTTAAAACAGGGCCAGATCTTGTGATCAGAAGATGTGTCAGGGAAGATGAAATGCCTGATATTCTTAAGGCATGTCATGATGAACCATGCGGCGGACACTTTGTAGACAAAAGGATGGCCTATAAAATCCTCTCTTTAGGATATTATTGGCCTTCCCTCTTCAAAGATGCAAAACAATATGTCAAAAGGTGTGACAGCTGCCAAAGAGTAGGGAAACCTACCCTTTCAAATGAAATGCCATTGCAACCACCGGTACTCATTGAACCCTTTGAAAAATGGGCTTTAGATTTCATTGGACCTATTAATCCACCATCTAAGCAAAAGAAGTATATATTGGTTTGTACTGGTTATGTTACTAAATGGGTAGAAGCCAAAGCATTAGTATCTGCTACTGAAAATTCAGTTGTTCATTTTCTTTATGAGGATATTTTTACTCGCTTTGGTGTTCCAAGAGAAATTGTGACAGATCAAGGAAGCCAATTCACATCCAACTTGGTGGAGAAGTTGATGGAAGAATACCAAAATCAAGCACAGAAGATCTACTCCTTACCATCCGCAAGCAAATGGTCAAGTGGAGTCTACAAACAAAGTTCTTGAAAGTATCATCACCAAAACTATTCATCTACATAGAAGAGATTGGGCAGAAAGGCTTCCTGAAGCCTTGTGGGCCTACAGAACTACATGGAGAAATACAACAGGACATTCTCCCTATGAACTTGTTTATGGGAAGGAAGTCCTGCTCCCCATTGAGTTCCAATTCAATACCTTCAAGATAGCAGTTCAGTTGGGGATGGACTTATCAGAAGCCCAAAAGCATAGAATGGAGCAGTTGAACGAGCTAGATGAGATCAGACAAGAAGCAATTTTAAGAACTGATCTAGTTCAATATCAAAGAGCTAAATGGCATGAAAAGTACATCAAAGAGAAGAATTTTCAAGAAGGAGATTGGGCATTGTTATTTGATTCCAAGTTTAAAGATTTTCAAGGAAAATTTCAGACTCATTGGCTTGGGCCATATGAGATTGACAATATCTTTAGCAATGGAGTGGTAAGAATCAAGACCATTGATGAGTTTCAAACTCCTCTTATTGTGAATGGCCACAGATTGAAAGTTTATCATAAGCCACTCTCAAAAGAGGAATTTGTCAAAATGTTTCAAGAAAATTCTGCAATCAGGCTGGTACAGAGAAATTCTTCCTCTCCACCAGCCTATCTTTTGTTCTTTTCAGTTTAAAAATAAATAAATAAATAAATAAATAAATAAATAAATAAATAAAATTGTATAAGCCTGAAAACCAATCACTGATTGGCAGTCTTATACAGAAAATATAGAGTGAAAATCAGGAACACCTGACACCCTATATTTTCCAAAAAAAATCTCTCTTTCATTTCACAAGTTTTGTGACCACCCACTCCATTCCATTCCACTTCATTTCACTCCACTTCATTCCATTTAACTTCATTTTATCTATTTCATTCCATTTTACCAATAAAATTCTCTTTCATGACCATTTCCATTTAGTCAGTTGTCATCCGTTCATTTCCATTCACCCAAATAATAGTTGTGTCAGTTTCCGCAACTGACATCTGTTTCCGCAGCTGACACCAATTTCCGCAGCCAGAAGCAGATTCCGCAGCTACCACTCTGTTTTTCAAAAGAATGTACAGCCATATGTTATTTCCATAATCATAAAATAAAATGCAGGTATGAGGACCAATTATGAAGACATGGGGCATTCAAGATATCAATGAGGAGCAACTAATTGAAGATCAAGGAAAAATGGCAATAATTCCAAGGTATGAGTAAAAATTTATTTCAAATGGCATTTAAAACACATTTTTATATAGTTATAAACCATAAGCTCCATTATGTGCAATGATTGTATTGAAAAACTCTGTAACCACTCCATGATCTCTATACAATCCTCCTACAATCCTTGCATTTATTCTCAAACGGTCCCATAATTAAACCTCTGATCTTCACTCATACTCCGATATTCCACCTGTGACAATGAAACATAGTTGATTTGACTACGGCTTCTTTCAGCCGCATAAAATCCGTAGTCGTTGTATAAACATGCTTTCATTTATTCTGCAGCCACCAAATTTTAAAACACTGCCGAATGTGTTATAGTCCTCCTATTGTTGTATTAATCTCACAGCCGCATTTCCGCCGTGCTCACGTAACCCTTCTCTGTTCCGCTTCACCCCATTTCGTTCTTTGTTACGCTACAGTCTGTATACCCACTCTCTGATATCTACCTACAGTCATCGTGCTCATTTCTGTTCATTCAGCCGTCCTACTTCCATTGAACCCTCCTCATGCAGGCAAGTTTTTAAAGAGCAGAAAGAAGGATGGGTAAATTGTTGAGAGCAGAACCAGAGGGACCTAAATTCATGGAAGGATACCCGCAAGTCAGGGATATATTGAAGAAGGCAAAGTGGCTACGGTTTATCCAAAAGTTTAGAGGCTACCATAAAGAGGTGACAAAAGCTTTTGCAAGGTCTTTCAATGGCCTGGAGGTAGAGATTGGAGACCTTAAGTTTACGATGAATGAGGCATCTATAGCATCTGCCACAGAACTTCTTCAAGAGGGTGCACGTTGGTTTAAGAACAAAAGCATTAGTGATGAAGCCTGGAGAGTGATTCTACATAACCCAGGTATGGACATAACTATTTTTAAAAGAGGAATTCATGTTCATGCTTTGAAAGAGGAATGGGCTACTTTGCTGCTAGTTGTTCAAAAATTTATCACCTGTGAGGGCCGTTTTGGGTCAATGTATATGTACCATACCCGATTGCTGATGAATTTTATAGATAACCAGACCCTCAATCTGCCATAATTTTTATTAAATAGTTTGAAGAAGATGTCTGTGACTGTTCAGAAGCATTTAGGGGATGTAGAACCACATCTATATCACCATAGTCTTGTGAAAATTTTGATTGAAAAACAGTTAAAAGAGAACAAGGACACATGGGAACAATTTTTGATCAGAAATTTCTTTGAAGAACCCCAAGAAATTCCTGAAGGTAGCACATCAAGAAGGAGTAGGAGAAAAAGAACAAATGATGAAACTCAAATTACTCCTACTACTACAATTGAAAGAACTAGTAGGGAAGAGAGACTATCAAAAAGGAAGAAGAAAGAAACCAAGGGTAAAAAGCCAATAACATCAAAAGAGAGAAAAAGTATTGAGGCTATGCATCAAACCCCTTCTTCCGAAGAAGATCATCAAGTGTTATCTGAAAGACTAGTTCACCTTCAAGAACAATCATCTATGGCCAAGAAGAAAGGGAAAGGAAAACAAAAGCAAAAAGATAGTGGTCCACAGCATGTGAGAAGAAGTTCCAGGCTTAAGGGAAAGTTGAGGAAAACGCAAATGAAAGGACCCCATTTTATTGATTTGGTGGAAGAAACATCTGAAGAATCCCCAGCTGACCATATTCCATCTCACTCTCAGTCGGACAGTGAACCTAGTTCATTTCATTCTCAGTTAGACATTGAACATAGTCCATCCCATTCTCAGCCAGACGTTAATGTGAGTCCTTCTCAGCCAGATTTTGAAGACAACTCTCCTCCGCGGCATTTTGGGGACAGCCCAATAAAAACGACACCTGAGATAGACCCAAAGCAACAAGAAGTATATGATTATATAGAATCTTTAGAAAGAGCAGCTACGGGTCCCAGTACTTCGTCCACTCAACCTCACACAACACAAGATGATCTAGTCCAATCACTGAAACAAGAAGTCTTTGAGCTAGAGCTTTTAAATAGACACATTAAAAATGAAAATGAAACATTGAAGGAACAAGGCAAATTGGACAAGATCATTCATGATAATACCATGCTACATCTGGGACTATGGCAGAAGAAGAACAGGAAATTGAAGAAGAAATGCCAGAAGTTAAGCAGAGCACTGATTAATATCAAATTTAGATGCTTGATGAAAAAGCCCAGGATGTTAGCAGCACCAAGGAAGAGGAGGAGAAGACTGGATGTACTGGCTGAAGTGTCAAGGCATATGAATTGAAAAAGGATTATCAAAATTTTGGTTGCATGAGGACATGCAACACCTTCACAGTGGGGGTATGTTGAGTCTCAAATCTGCATCTTTCCTATATACCTTTCTAGACCTTTTTCATTCACCTGAACCTTCTAAGTCATCAATATCATTGCAGATTAATTGTAAAAGAGCATCTAAAATGGTTTTTAACTATGTTTTGTGTCTGCTGTTTGATTTAGATTTTTTCTCATTTAGCTACGGAATCTTGCCACTTTCCGTAGCTGCTGCAACTTTCCGCATCCATTTTGTGAAAGTCTATGTTGCAGGTGTCTTCAGGCAATTCGAGCCACATGGGCAAGTCAGAAATGATGTGGACATGGATCGTGTCCTGTTGGCTCGGACAAATTCACCTAAGGAGGCTGTGGTCAAAGGTGGCCAAGTGGAAGTCAACTGTAGAGTCCCACGGTGACAGGACTCTGTTTCTCATCACGTGAAGATTTGTATGACCATTTCTAATTTACAGGAGACACATCAACACCTATACACGGCTCCATAAGCTGAATCCAACATCCACTCTTCATAGATTTACTCCTCACCGCGGCCATGATGCTGGATCTCTGGACATGATGGTTCAAGTGTCTCTATCAGCACAAACTTTAGGGAATTAGTTATATCACCTTTTTTATAAATAACGCGTTCTCATACGCATAATATTTAGCCTCCATATAGCTCTGTAATGTAATTGCATTGCTACTATGCTGTAATATCATTTCTCTGTTATGACTGCATTTTAATATATAAGAAGACTCTGTTTCCAAGCGTAATTCGTATTTGAAGGCTGTTGCCCGAGGCTGGTGCAGAGGGCCCCTGCACACGCTGAGGTTTTGTGCATTACTGTATAGTTTCTTGTTTTATTTCTTTAAGTTCATTGTTCCATAAGTCATTCACGTGTTTATACATTGCATCTTTCATGGTATTTATGCTTCATCTCTGTTCATAATCTTTCATGCTTTACATTTTACTTCTCTCCATAATCTTTCATGTTTTATTTTATGTTGTTGTTAACTGATCAGTGTTCTTGTTTCAGATTACAAATAGGCAGCCCGGGCATTTGCATATCTTTTGACTAATGACATGGAATCAATATTGTTCTGCTGCTAATTTATTTTTCTTAGTTTTGTTTAATTTCAGTACTGCTTTGTTTATTTCAGTCTTGCACATTTGTTTCTATAGTTAGATTTAGATATATTAAATTGCTCATGTCATTTTCAGTTACCTCCGAAAGCCACAGCTGGACTGATGGTGAGGGATTGAAGTATGAGTGTGTAGTTTGATATTAGTTTTTTTTTCTGCAAATTAGATATCAGATTGCTCAAGTTGTTTATGGTTACCTCCGAAAGCCATAGCTGGACTAATGGTGAGGGATCAGAATATAAGTTGATGTAATTTGATTTAGATTTACTTTGTTGCAATTCTTGGATTTATTTAAGCATAGTTTCTTTTGTATTTGGACAGCAGAAAGGATAATGAGTTTCATGATCAGTAGTTCACTGTTTGTTTGACTAGAATAGTGATGCAATTTCATTTTCTTTGAAGAATTAATTTTGTCATTGTGTGTTTTAAAATTCTTTTGAAGTTTGGAAAATCATTAAAAGGACATCATTGTCTTGAATATTTGTCTCCATACTTGTCTTTTAGAATTTCATAAAAATCCAAAAACGACAAAAAGTAAGAGATAGGTTATCTTGCACATATAGTGCGCCACACTTCATCAGCTTACGAATCCCGGATTGATAAATTAATGTAGCAATTTATGACACACTAAATTGACCAAACAGTAATGTGGCCTTTTCAATATCAATATAGTTTGCAAGTAGTTATTGGCAAATAACCATGTTCTTTCCAACCAACCTTTTTTTTTGCCAAAATATTTATTAGCCCTCTAAGTTAACTAATATAAATCCTTCATATATGTTATTTTTCTCTTAGTGTTTGACTAATAACTTTATATACCGACACTAAGATTTATATACCATGGAATATCATCGATGAATGAAGATTTAAACATTCTAGATCAACAACAGAAAATCCCTCTACTGAAATACTTTTATACAATAGACATTCCATGGAAACAATAGAGCATTAGCTATAGTTATAAGCCAAAACTCTCATACATACTAATGTTTATTTTAGAGCAGTTGAAGTCTTTGAATTTATAGTCAAGGAACTATGTGTATGGTGTTCATTAACATCTGTAGGAACATTTATTTTGTATCATGGAGCATGTTAGCAGCATTGGCACATTTCATAATTCTGATTAGCAGTAGTGTACGACTGTCTATCAATAAAGTTTTAAAAAATTGGAATAACTTTTTTTTTTATGGAGATGGTAGTATTGTTGTAACAAACCTAAGTGTAAGACAAATGTAAGTTGAGATGCTAGGTCATTGAATTTTTTACTTGAATTGGAAAATAACCATATTTTTTCCAACCAACCTTGTTTTTTTTTGCCAAAATATCTATTAGCCCTCTAAGATAACTAATATAAATCCCTCATATATTTCATTTTATTCTTAGTATTGGTGAGGAGTGATGCAACTGAATTTAAACTTAAGACTCCAAAAGACATCACCGTTTTCTAGAATTGATGTAAGCGCTGGAAAATAATTTTCCAGCACCAACATAAATTATTTTGCAACATTTTTCTCATTGGAAATTATGGAATTAATTATAACTAAAATCCAAGTTGCATGATTTTATTGGATATATATATATTTTATAAAATTTCAAATAACTTGGTAAATAATTTATTTATTTTTTAAACATTGTCAGATATATGTATTAATGATCGAAAAGGAAGGTACCTCCCACTTACACAATTGATGAAAATGAAAAAATGGAAGAGGGGAACAAGAAGTTTGGATTGAAATCCAGTGCTTTTACATCAGAGTTGGAGAATCCTCCAGCAACATTTCGTTTTTAGTTTTGAAAGTACTACTTTAGAAAGAAGAGGAACTTACAGTGTGCAGTGATAGCCATGTGTACAATTGGTGTATTTGCAACTCTGTCTATATGCAATGGCACCGAATTCCATGAGAAGCAAGTGTTTGATAATACAAGTCTGTGGTAACTATTGGCATGAGAAGCAAGTGTTTGACCTAGTTCCACCTATTCCACTTGAAAAAAAAGAAATAAGGTTCCCACAACTGGTGTATTTGCAACTCTTACTACTTGAAGTGGCAACGAATTGAATGAAAAATAAGTCTTTGATAAATCTACGGGCGTGGGAACCATTTTCTATGCATTGGTAACCATTTCCATTTTAGTAGAGCACACAAGGGGACAAATTTGAATTGGTAAATTCTTGGAACCTGCTAGCTGGACAGATGGGAAAAAGTGGCCACCTCAATCGCTATGAGCCAGATGGATCAATGCTCTATCAGGTGTGTGGGCTTGACACTTTTGCAATGTTTAGAGAAGCTGGATGTGAGCTATTTTTCTAGCTCTTAAGAGGGTATGATCTTAAACTAACCAATGATTTAATTGATTCTTTTGATAGAAATAGAGTTATGGTTCATGGGATGCTATTTGATGTAACGGTAGAAAGCATTTTTGGGGAAAATAAAACACCATATGAGGGGGGAAGATGGTTTAAGAGACAGATGGTGCAAGGAGTAAATCTAAATTATTTTGTGAAGGATGACAACCAAAACCCTTGCTGGAAAATTGGGGTGCACATAAGAATTTTTAAGCCATAATGGGTTGATCATATGAGGAATATTCAACTTTATTTGTAATGTGATGGTATTTTTTCCAAAATTTTCTTATATCATATGTGATTTATTGTGAATTTGGATGGTTTTAATAGGATTAACTTGCCCTTTTACCTTCATCAAAGCTTTCTTAAGATGGTGGCCTCTACAAGAAAAAGGAGGGTTTGGTACCCACATGATGTATACCACCATGGTTTGATCAGGATGTTGTACACCCATGAATTGAACAAGAAGGCACAACAACCAAGGAGGACACTGGAATACTCCTTTCCTAGAAGGCATAAGAAGAAGAAAATGGTTGCTAAAGGGGCCAAGAGTAGTCAACAAGCTACTAGAAAAACAGAAGAAAAACCTAATAGGGGAAAAAAATAGTTAGATATCTAGGCGACTGAGCAAGATGAGACTATTTAGGATTAGAAAAAGAAGGGTGAAGATCCTATACAACCTGACACTAAAGTAGATTATGAAAGGAGACCAATAACTAGAGCCATAGACAAACTAAGGTTGGGGTTTAAATCTAAATTGAATCCCAAGCTTAAGGAGCCTATTGTCATTGAAGATGAAAGTGAAGATGAGCTTCCTAGAGATAAGGGGGAGTTGTTAGTAGAATCAGTGCCAAAAGCTCCAGTAGCTAAGAAGACCCCTTAAAATAAAAACAAAAGAGCAAGAGCCACGAGGGAAATCTAAATAGACTCCTTGCAGAGGTAACAGATGGCATTGAAAGTTAGGTTTTTTTGTCAATAGGGACAGAGTTTGTTTAGAAAAATGTACGATGAAAATATTGTAATATTAAATGGTATATTTCTCGGATGTCATGGTTCTTAAATTTTTTTATATTTTTTACATTGTGATATTATTTTCTTTTTTTCTCTAGAAAAAATTTAAAGGTTTTAGTATGCATATTGTTTTAATGAATAATATGCATCTTGATTTTGTGATAAGTTAGACCACTGAGTTAATCAAAATAGAGAAAGGATTGGGGAAAGGGTGTCTTCTCCTCCCCTTTTATTCTTAATTGTTGCAGAATGATTGCAAAAAATGATAGTGGAAGCATAAGGGATGGGGATTTTACAGGGATACAGATTGTTAGCTCCTTTTATGTCTTCTAAATTTGTTATTTTTTGATGATATTTTCAGTTCACGTGTTAGTTGAAGAACTAATGTGGACAAGTTGAAGGAAAATATTTATCTCTATTGTTTATCCATTTGCATGATCATTAATTTAAGAAAGTCCTCTATTTATTTTACAGGCTTTTATGTCTATAAAACTTTTTTTCTCAAATATTTCCTTGCATTTAAGTAGATTTGGAAGATAGGATTAAATACTTAGAGCAAGTGTTTGTTAGGGAAGGGGTTGCATGTCTACACATCCAAATGCATATTGGACAGAAATTGCAAGAATGGCCGATGAATTTTCTAAGAAACATTATTAATATGTGAACTTTTATCAAGCTTAGTATTCAACTATTTTTTGGGATACATGGAAAATTTTTTAAAATGTTAAAACTTATATATATTTTTTTATGGAGAGAAAGGATAGGAGACTGAAAATATATGCATTTTAAACATCAAGTTTATATATATAGGGATAAAAATGGAAGAACCATAAACCTTATCAAATGACAGGTCATATATTCTCATACCATGCACAACAATCCATATGTTGTGATAAGAAGATATAATTTAACACACCGAATAAAAAACAAAACTTATGTGCAGGTTTAGCTTTTGGTTGATTTTGTCTAATGCTGACTAGAAAATGAATATTCACTGCTGCAATCCATTTCCCTACTTTTGAGCCTGCCTCTCAAGCTGCCTATCAATCTGATGTGATCCACTCAAAATTAAATCTGATGGGATGCACTGGGTAAAAAAAGAGGCAAATCAAGCTCGGAATTGAATTCAAAATTCACTGAGTTTATTGGTCTTAATGTCTAGGTGAAATTAAACACTTGGGTACTTTGAATGTTAAAATATTCATTTTTGAGTTTAGAAATGTCTCTAATGGAGACATCGTGGATAGAAACTATTTAATACTGACAATAACACCATCAATAAAAAATAATTGGACTTTGAACAAATAAAGGACTAGAAATAGAAAGGAGACTTAGAGCTAGGAGACATAAAATTTTGAAATACAGTAAGTTGAAATTTGTAAAATCTCTAGTGATTTCTTGAAGCACAAAATCATCATAACTTAAAACTAACTTTATCCTCCAAATACACTTTTCATTTCTTTTGATAATTGAGGTATTAGTGGAAGAAAATTACATGTTTGGTTACTGACAGTAAGCATCAATTAAGGTAAACTACAATAGAGTAGGACTTAAATGAGTATTAGTTACTATGCGGGTTTCAAGACTTACGTGTGACTTGAGGAAAATTATAATTTAAAATAAATTGGGATTCAAATAATTATTGATTACTATGTAGGTTTCAAGACCTACATGTGACTTTGGGATTTCATTAGTGAACAAGAAAGATATATGCTGCAATTTAGTATAGTGAACAGGAAGTGATTACTATAGTCTCTTTTTATCATTGAGTATGTTGATTAACCTTACCATGGTATAGATCAATGATATAGTTGTGAGTCTTCCTTTTAATAATCAATTAGATGAATTGTGATTGGATTTCCACCTTTAATTAGATATATTTATATGTGTAAGAAATCATAATACACAATTGTTGCCAAACATTGTGTACAATGAATGTTTTACAGAGACCTAAGCATAGTTCCAAAAGAATTGTTGAATGCATAAGTGTTACTTACAGAGCACTTTGTGACTATTTTTCATCATGTCAAAAAACAAATTTATTTATTTTTTGATTATCCAAAATTTTTGTTAATTTTTTTCCTTTTGCTCAGCCATTTATTGTTGAAATGAAAAACACATAGTTTTCTATTTGAATTTCATCTAGAATGAATTCTATAGTATCCTTGGATATAAAAACAAAAAATAGAACTAAAACTTGAGTTCATTATGAAGTTTAGAATACAATAACTTTATTCTACGTTCATTGAAGTGATGATTTTGTATTGTAATAAAATGTTTCTTATATATCCATGATTATTTTACACTACCACCATTTTCTAGCATTGTTGTAGGCATTGGAAAATGATTTTCCAACGCCTACAGGAGCCGTGGAAAATCATTTTCCAGTGCCTAAAGAAATCATTTTCAAGATTTTTTAGATGCAATGTAGTTTAGGTATAACATGTTCAGGGGTTATGTTGTAGGTTATAGTTCATTTTTTTTGGAAAATGCATAGTAATTGTTGTAGTTTATATTAATTTTTCAAGGATTCTTGTGTAGGTTATAGTTCATAGTTTTGCAAGGATACTATGACATCTAACCATCAACTTTAAGGTTCATGGAGGGATGGAAAGAAAAACTGGAGATGACTCACATTTGGTTGAAAAATGCAGTAAAAAGGATGAAATATAGGGTAAATCATGACAAAATGGAGGTAGAGTTTTTAGTTGGGAACTTGGTGTTCTTTAGGTTGGGTAGTGAGCACCTCAAGCCACTGTCAAGTGAGTTGGAACTTCAAAAATGGTTCAACTCAAAAATGTTTGTTGGTGATGCTAGGCCATTGCATTTTTTACTTGTAAATGTTTCCTTATTTTTTTTTCAGATTGTGAATAAAAATGGCAAAGAAATGGAAGGCTTTAATAGGCCTTCAGGTGCAATACCCTAAAGATAAAATTATATTTTCTGGTAAAGATTTGGTCTGGTCTGAAGTATCTAAGGCCAGCATGAGTTTTGATCGAGTTGCAAAAATTTCTCTACATAGAGTGGATGACTTCACTAAAGAAGAGGAAATGAATCTCGATGCTCCATGTACCTTTACTCAACGAAAGGCCAAAACTTTAGGCTTAACTGAAAATCCAAGCTTAAGGGGTAGTGTTACCATGCGATGGGAATTGTAAGTATTTTAGAGATGGCTTCTTTAGATGTTGGTATTAATAGTGATTTATTATTTGTCATATATTTTGACGTATTAAAATTTTTTATGTAGTTATGATTTCTCATATGGTCTAGAGGATAGTAGAGAAAAATGTACAAGCACATGAAAGAAGACATTTGTGAAGAAGAGGGGATGCCAATGCCATTTTATTGTAAAGGTTTTAGCTCAAAGCCCTCAGATAGAAATAATAACATACAAAATGTATGATCATGAAGATGGGGAAGGACGACCCTGTTATGGAAAAAATGACATTTCAGGTGATGTTAGGTCTCTACATAAGCCAAGGCTTTCAAGGGACATGGTATCTTATGTTGAAAGTTTTTTTTTCTACAAGTGCCAATTGAAGCAGTTTTTAAAATGCATAATAAAAAATATGTTGGCATAGATTCCAAGGACCGAGATAGGGATTTTTTCTTATGCAAAAAATATGTCGTAAACATATATAATCATCTAATGAAGGGAAATTACCAACTTCATAAAAAATATGAAATGAGTGTGATTTTTTCATATGCAAAAAACCAAACTTATTTCTTGTTTTACCAAAAGATGAATGGTGAAAATGTTCCTTTTATAGATAGAATACAAACAAAATGGATCTTGGAGAATATGGTTAAGATATCCCATAATAGCTTAATAGACACGGATTCAAAATTCAACAAAAATAAATATGGGGTTATTATTGTTGCAATGATTCATTTAGTGATTTAATTTTGATTGTAATCAATCAATATGATTAATGGTGTAAAATTAACTTAATTTTTTTCTAATATGGTAGTATCAGTTGTACACACTTGTTGTCTTTGACGAGAAGCAAAGTGGGGTCCCCATTGCATGGGTGGTGATGTCACGTAATACATCACATGATATATCGTTGTGGTTGGAGCACCTAATGCATAGGTGTTATCAACTTCGTCATGATTGGAAGGTCAATGCCTTCATGGTTGATGATGCATTGGTTGAAATTTTGTCTTTGAGGTAAACTCAATCTTCTTATTTCACATTGAAATTTGTATTAAATCTAAATATTTCTCATTTAAAATGAATTAAATATGGTAGGAACATCACCAGGTGTGAAGTAATATTGTGTGTTTGGCATGTAAGGAGGGCATGTCTCAAAAATGTTAATAGGTTAGCTAGTACTACATAAAAAGGAAAAGAGTTGTTCAATGAGATAGGCCATATCATGAAAAATTGTTTGAACGATGAAGTGACTATTGCAATAAATGGATTTTTCACCAAATTTTCAACTGAGGTGAAGTTTTTGGACCATTTCTTGTGTTTATTCTTTTTTTTTTCCATAAAGATAATATATACTTACTAATTGAGTTTTTACATTTAGGGATGTGGGTAAAAGGATGCCGAGAGTTTCCTCATGCAAACCAGGAGAAAAATAATGTTGTGGAATCATATCACTCTTATCTCTAGACTTCCTTTCTCTCTGATCGTAGAAATAAATGTGCTCACATGATGGATTGGCTATTTTATACTCTCCTCACAACTGTTGAACCCTGTTACCGATTCAAGTAAATTTTTAAAAAGGAAGGATAATTGAACAACCACAAGAAAGATCATTAACTTGAATCATCAATGGAGAAAGATAGAATAATTCCAGATATTGATTGCAACCTTCATGAGAGCCTATATCATGCTTATTGGGTGAGGAGTCAAAAAATAGCTGATGTGCGATATCTTATCACTTGGCATTGCAAAAAAAAATTCACCTGTGATTGCCCATGGTCTACTCATGGAAACGTTTGCAAGCATGCCATAAAAGGTAGGTTGGTTGTATTCCACTACAATTAATTCAAATTATTTAATGGATCATGATCCCATACCCAATACATTCAATGCCCCTCTTGAGATAGATATGGAGGAGCCAAACCTCGATATAGATGTCAACATAACTTTTATGGTTGATAACAATGTAGATCCTAATGTTGAAGAACTTAAGATGGATAGAGAGGAGTTGTTTGGATACATAGCCTTGTTGAGGAATATCCCTCCTGCTACTTCAAGCAAGACAAAATAATTTATAGTTTTGTTTAAAAAAATGTTGGATGATGCCAATGATCTTCATATTATGGACTATGACTTCACCCTTGGGATGGGTGCTTATGAGTCATCTTTGAAGAGAAATAAGAGTTTCCTTAGCCCTAAAATGAAAAATAAAAAAAGAGAAAAACAAATTGGAATCATGGAAATTGATTTGAATGTCCCTGCATCCAATTGCGAACCATTTTAGTTTCCACATCTCAACAAGTGAGGTTGTTCTCGTTCCAACAATGCATCCTACATTGACTCGGGTAAGTTCCATAAAGTGACGAGGCCAACATGTTTAAATTCTTAATTCATGTAGTCAATTTTATGATGTTTGCATTACTTTACATGCCATTAATTTCTTTGATGAAAATTGCATTGTTATCTTAAAGTTGCAAGAGCTTCTCCTATCGACCATCCTCCACTGGAGCATGCTTTGTTGCACAACAACTACCCAATCGGTTATATGTCAGGATTTATGCCATATCTTCCCTCTTGATTGTATCTTAAACATGTGTATTGGATGTTAGTCCTTTTACACGTTAGTAGATAAATTCATCTAGTCCCTTCATCATGTTTGTATTACTTTACATGCCTGCATTGTTCCTAGTATAATATTCACATTCATATATTGAAAATTTGTGACGTGTAACAAGAATTAGTTATGCTTTGCAAGTCATTTTAACGACATACAAACAACAGACGAAATAGAATGATTTAGAGCCAACCTGTACAAAATATTTCATGTATTATGATTCCTAGTTCAAGAGCTCGACATGGAATACACATAATGTAGTTAATGGGGATATACCTTGTTTATAAAATTGTATCATAAAAAGTTTGTAATACTATATGGTTTCTTTCCCATACATTATGGATCAAACAATTGTGTACATTTTGATAACTCTTATGGAAAAAAACTTTGTGTAATGTGGGCTTTTCAATATCAATATAGTTTGCAAGTAGTTATTGGAAAATAACCATGTTCTTTCCAACCAACCTTGTTTTTTTTCCACAATATTTATTAGTCGTCTAAGTTAACTAATATAAACCCTTCATATATGTTATTTTTCTCTTAGTGTTGGGCTAATAACTTTATATACCAACACTAATATTTATATGCCATGGAATATCATCGATGAATGCAGATTTAAACATTCTAGATAAGCAAGTGAAAATTCCTATGCTGAAATACATTTATACAGTAGACATTCCATGGAAATGGCAGAGCATTAGCTATATTTATAAGCCAACACTTTCATACATACTGATATTTATTTCGAAGTAACTGAAGTCTTTGAATTTCTAGTCAAGGAACTAGGCATATGGTGTTCATTAACAACTGTAAGAACATGTATTATGTATCATAGAGCATGTTAGCATCATTGGCACATTTCATAATTCTGATTAGCAGCAATGTGCGAATGTCTATCAATAAAGTTTGAACACATTGGAATAGTTTTTTTTTGATGGAGATGGTAGTATTGTTGTAACAAACCTAAGTGTAAGACCACTGTAAGTTGAGATGCTAGGTCATTGAATTTTTTAATTGAATTGGCAAATAACCATGTTTTTCCCAACCAACCTTGTTTTTTTTTTGCCAAAATATTTATTATCCCTCTAATTTAACTAATATAAACCCTTCATATATGTCATTTTATTCTTAGTGTTGGTGAGGAGTGATGCAACTGAATTTAAACTTCAGACTCCAAAAGAAATCACCGTTTTCTAGAATTACTGTAGGCGCTATAAAATCATTTTCCAACACCAACATAAATTATTTTACAACATTTTTCTCATTGGAAATTATGAAATTCATTATAAATAAAAACCAAGTTGCATCATTTTATTGGATTTATATATATTTTATAAAATTTCAAATAACCTAGTAAATAATTTATTTATTTTTTAAACATTGTTGGATATATGTATTAATGATCGAAAAGGAAGCTACCTCCCACTTACAAAATTGATGAAAATGACAAAATGGAATAGGGGAACAAGAAGTTGCGATCAAAATTCAGTGATTTTACATCAGAGCAGGGGAATCCTCCAGCAACATTTCATTTGTAGCTTCCAAAGTACTAATTTAAAAAACAGAGGAACTTACATTTACTGAAACTGGTTTCTGGGAGAACTGATATTTATCCTACGAAGTTCTTTCTTATAAAATATTGTCGTTACATAATATAAGACTGATTTAAAGTGGAAAGAAGACTGAAATAGTAAACATATTTATCTTGGAGATGGGAGAGATGCTCCATTCTGGGATCTTCATTTACTTTTTATTGACAATATTTTCTTCTCCTATTCCAAACAAACTATTGCGGTCCTGAGAGATGGTGCTACCTTCTGATTTTTGGGTGATCACGTCTCTGAGAAAGTTCATGGTATCTTGCATATGAACACACCGATTTTTGAGTTTCTCATAATCCTTCCTATAGTATAATAGGTGTTGCAGAATGATAGCATGTTCAACAAGATTTTGATCCTTCAATTGATTCACAAGGTACTTCACATGGTCGATCATAAATTTGTGCCCCTTGCACTGAGGGAACGCAACAGAGGAGGGTTGATCGAAAAAAACGTAGATAGGGGAGGCCAAAGAAAAATGAGAGAAGGAGAAAAAGGTAAGATGGCATCTTGGATGGGGAGACCAGCAGTAGAGGAGCATCAATGTTGAAGGGGAGAGAGCGGCTACTATGGCGAAAGGGAAGCACACAAAGATCCAAAATGCAACACATAATAAGAATGGAGGAATGTAAAGAGATAGAAGCGAAAAGCGGTATAAGAAGGACATGCATAGGCATGAAGCCAAGAAGAAGACAAATGAATGTGAGAGTCGAGAGGGCAGTGGTACGGTGCAGGGGAATATTTGTCATGAAAAAAAATATATACATAGGTAGCAGCGAGAGGAAAAAACAAGGGGATTTTGAATAAAATATTTTGGTGTACCTCAAGAACAGATTCATAGAGATGCATTTTCACACTTTAATAGATTTGGTGCTGATATGAAGAGTACGTTTATGTAATGCTTTGAAATTTGGCATTGTTGCTTATTTTGACTTGGCCTTCATGTCTTTGAACTGCTATGTTAAAATTTGGGTTACAAATTTCTCAATGGGATCTAAAATTCATTTGATTTAATGTTTTTAATAATGTTTTCTTGCTTATGGATATTAAAGTCATTTTTAGGCCCATCACTAATTTAAACTTTAAATCAAGACATAATTTTCTCAATGCATTAGAAAACTCAAATCACTAACATTGTAATAAAACACAAAAAATACATTTAACCTCAACAACAGTCAATTATTTAGTCACAAACGAAAATGTTACATTTCTCCATATACCGAGAATACATCACATTTGTCCATATACTTTTCACCCATACAAGATAACCCAATCTTTGCAGGTTAGGGAAAAAATTACATTAATGGGTTTTTTTTTAATGAAAGAACCATGCCATTAGCACCCCCACAAAAATTAAAACAAACACGCATTCCCATAACCTTGACCTATCTTGCTACTGCTCAATAATGTTTGACCTATCTTGTTGCTTCTCAATGACTTTTGACCTATCTTGTTGTTTCTCAACGACTTATGATGTAACAGCTGATGATCCTATGTCATCATTCACAACTCCACACAATAGTTGAGTGGACAATCTTTGTATATCGGCATGGTAATTTATGTTAAAATATTGAAATTCATAACTCCTAATCTTGGCTTCCTTGTAAATGGGTTTGAGATTGTCCTTTTGAACTTGATATGTGTCGTTCATCTGGTTGCAAATTAATTCTGAATTTGTAAATATGGTGATATCATCGACACCAATATTTTTTGCCTCTTTCGGGCCTTTGACAAGGGAAGAGTAATATGCCTCGTTGTTTTTAGTCTTGCCCTACAGTTATTTCTTTCTATGCAACACATGTCTTGTTGCACTATTGTAGAGCACAAATCAAACAATAGCTCGTCACATATTAGGAAAGCAGGAGACCTCAATGCACATGATCCACTTTTGCACCATGTTTATCTTACAATAGTTGGAAAAAAAATAACAATAACATGATATTAGAAATAGGGATTTAAATTTTAACATTAAAGAACTAGCAGTGCCAATATTAAACAAGCATACAAAAGAGAAAAACATACACTAAAATTATTAGTCATTCATAAGTGGCACTAATGCTAGGGTGATAACATAAGAAAATCACTCAGGAGAACATATAAAACTATAGCAAACTGTCATTAAGATGAATCTGGTTGTATGTATGTTCTCAATTGCTCACTTAACAAATCTATTATTGCTTGATATCTAATTTCCCCAAATGTTCAAATTCTATATTTTCTTAATGATTGACGTGGTAATGGTGAATTCATCAATAGTTGATTATGTTTATGTAACAACAATTTTGTTTATACTTAAAAATGTAAATTAAAATAAATTATTTAATCACTTAAAAATATGATTAAATTATTTTGATTTTAAAAATAATAAAAACTATCACCAACCTAATATCTGTACTATATAACAATAAAATACATATTTAATTTTATTCAATATAAAAGAAAGGGAAAAATAAGTTTATTTTGAACAAACTAGTTGTAAATGATTTAGATAATTGAATATTTAAGTGATATTGAAATGTTATAAAAATTTAAATGATTGAAATAAATGAATAAAATAGAAGATTGATATGTATTTATATGTTTAAATATGTAATAAGAACCAAACACTATCAAATGTCCACAATGATTTTAGGGAATGAATGTATGGATGATTTATACATTGATATCTTAATATTGATTTTTTTATTAATTACACATGTGATAATTTGAAGCAAGGCTGGAAAATGACTTCGTAAGAATGGAAAATGATTTTTGAGGGCTCTTATAGGCGCTGGGAAATCAATTTTGTAATATTCCAAAATTTGCATGCAGCAAATTGGAATATTATTTTTTGCTGATTTCACTTAGGAGTTGAATAATTGGGTAAGGAGGCCCATACATAATAAAAACATGAATAAAATCCCTCTTAGTATGAAAAGGGATCATCATTGGAGTTGGTTTTCACACCCTCATGTGTTAATAGGATCATTTGTAGGAGGACAAGGTAAGGTTTGACCAAGTCAACAGCGCTGGGATAGAAGGTGGAGAACACTTAGAGAAACAACGCAGTATGAATGGGAAGAGGTTTCTTGGGTGAAGGAAAACCTAATGAGTGGGACCCATGGTGAGAGGGATCTAACTTGTTTAAAATGAGGGAAATAAAACCATTGTTTTTGAGGTTGAATATTATTGATTTCTTTTCTATTTAGACTTTGTGCATTCTCCTGCTGTTCAGCAGAGTTGCAGTGTTGCTTAGCACAAGAAATTCCTGTTTAGAATTCCTTCTCCTTTCAAGAGAGGCCTCTTGAGGGAGTTTCTCTTAATTTTCTCCACATTCAAGCTTAAGGCCAAGCATCCTTCTTCAGCTACATCATTATTCCTGTAGCAGGAAATGTTGTGTTGTAGGCTGTTGTAGTGGAGGTTCTACAACACCACTTCTAGAGCTATTTTTCAGAGGAGGGAGTCTTCTTACCTTTGGTGGACCAGTGAGGGAGAATTTGATCTGATTCCCATCATCTTTGGCATCAAGCCAACCATTTTTCACCACCTAAAACGCAGTCCCTCTCATTGAATGCGTTATTTTCATTGAGTATTTGTAGTGAGGGTTGCAGTATTAGTTTGGAGGGTCAGATCTTCAATGTTAGGATCAGCCTTTCACTTGGAATATCCATTGGAGGAGGTATATTCATATTGGGAATAATATTCAGCCATCTCCATCCAGTTCTAGTTCTTGAGTTACAGTTGCTACGCAGCAACTCCAGCATTTCTGCAATTTTTCTATTTTGTGTATATTTCAGCCAATCCTTTTAAGGATTGTTGTATTGTTGTTTCTAGGGGTTGAGATCTTGATCCCCCATCAATTTTGAGCTATACATTTCCATATCCATGTATTGACATCATTTTATAGAATTTCTTCATAATAGACTGCGCTGTCATAGCCTAGGGTTTTACATATGTAGCAGTGTTCTTCAGTTTCTTGTACATGTTCTATTGAGGCTTGTACTGCCTAACTTGAGTGACTCTTTCCTCAAGGGATTGTACACTTTGCTGCTATATTATAAATTTTTTGGATATATACATCTTCATGTACTCTGGCTCATAAAAATAACGTTGTTGCTCTATTTCTTATTCATAGATTGTTGCAGTCCCTTCACTCGGCACTTTCTCAAGAAAACTAGGTGTGGGAGACCTGTTTAACCCGCCTAGATTGATTTATTTTGAGCCTCCTCTTGAATTTCGGTCTTAGATACATTGATCTAAGGGATCTAGGTCTTGGATTTAAATCCTGAAGCAGCCATTCCTGAAAAATGTGTTTTTCAGGCATGCCTTGCTGAGCAATCCCATTTAGGGATATTACAATGGTATCAAAGCATCTTTCTTGGCTCAGCCTGTGAGTTTCAGCCCAAGAAGAAGAAGAAGATCAAGATGATGAAGAAGATGAGATTACTCTCATCAGTTCTTAGAACTAAGAAGAACCTCTCCAAAGAGGAGGAGCAAGAAGAAGAGGAAGGACCATGCACTTCCTATTCTCATGAAGAAAAAGAAGACAAGCATGAAAGATACTTGGATCATCAGGTTCTAAGTCAATACCTGGGTGAATACAAATCTCAATATAGAGCTTCCAAAGAGATTTTACCTCTCCCACAGTTTATTCAGCGGAAGGAGGAGAGGAGGCCTTGTAAAAAAAGGGAGATCAAAGGCAATAGATTCCTATTGTCTACATTTGATGGGTCAACTATAGCAATAGCTTGGGAATGGAAGCTTGAAGTATTCTTCCTACTACATCCAGTGGTAGAGAGGGAGGTAGTAGAAGTTGCAGCGCTGCGCCTGGAGGGTAAAGCCAATTTTTGGTGGTTCAATCACTTAAGCCATGCAAGAGTGACTTCTTTTTATGAGTTCACTCAAAGGTTGATTAGAGCCTTTGATAGCAAAAGATCAGAGGAGAGAAAGCTGACACCACCATGGGAGGAGACTTGTACCATCGTTGTTATAGCCTTGGAAGAGAAAATTTCTACATCTGCAAATGGGGTAGCCATTTCATTGGAGGAAAGAACTATTGCAACCATACAAGGAGATACCAAGTTCCATCAAGGTATGAATGAAGTTCCACTTTATATTTCAGCAAATTATTTTGAGAATTGTGGAAACTCATATTTAAATGACCAAGAATCAACATACATTGCTAACCTAGAGCAGCAAGATTGAACTGCGCTGTGCAACATGGAAACACTCAAGGAAGAAATAAACCATCATCCTCATGAGCCATTGTTGGATTGCATATCACACTTGAGGTTGGGGTTTGAATACTAGAAGGGAAGGATGGAAGGTAGTAGAAATATTGGAGTGATAAACCCTTTCTCCTTTCTAGATGACCCTTTCTCAATGAGATCCCCTCAGCTCAAAGAGAAACTTCTACTTTTAACAAATCCAAGACCTCATTGGTTTTGGAGGATCATTGTTGAGAGGGATATCTCCCGGAGAGATTTCATTAGAGGTGCACTTCAACACATCATGGAGTGCAAGGTTTTTCTTTCCTTCTCATGATTGGATCTCTATGGATTCAATGAGGAACAGATAGATGATGGAGGACATCTTCGGATGGATAACATCTCTCATGTTTGTGTTGGAAATTCCTTGAGCCATACACATCATGATGGGAGGTTTTTGCTTACCACCTATTTGGGTCCTTATGGGATCAAATTGATCCTTGAGAAGATGGCATTTCAAAATCCCATGAAGTGCAAAGACAAAATTCTGATTTGGGATGATGGTAACCCTCATGGGAGGAGTACCAAGATGGAGGATGGGAGGAGGCATCCACAATTGGTTGAGTGGATGTGGATGGAGATCAAGAAACTGGTGAGCTACTTGCAAATTTATGATACTGAGCAGCAAGAGGCTTGGCTGTGCTGGTTACCCTTGAAATATTTTGGTCATCATCCTCTTTCTAAGGGTATATGGCAAGGTACTTGCATCTTTGAGAAGAAAAGAATATGGATACATGGTGTTGATATGATCTTCATGTCATCTATTATGTTTTCATCACATGATTTGTATGATGGAAGTATGGGGAGGCAAAAAAAAAATTTGTTACTTTGCTTGTTCTTGGGAGAGCAAGAGTAGATTTGCTCTCACACTTTGCATGATGTTGCAGGAGGAGGAGGAGATGAAATTATCTCCTTGTACTTAGATGATCAAGAGGTACTTCCACCTTGGGAGGGACTTCTTATGTGTAGCAGCATTATGGGAGATTTCTTTGACAAGGAGAATGTCAAAGAATGGAGCTATGAGTTGGAAGGAGCTTATTTGCATGGGCCAACAACACTGTCACTTAAGAGCTTGGGGTTATTGAAGGAGTGTCCCCAGGATCACCTCACACTTGATGCACTTGGAGGAAAAAGAGGAGGTGTGGATGATGGAATAGTGGATGGAAACATCTATTAAATTGGTATGATCTTACTTGCTATGGTCTTCTTGACTTGGATTACCAAGTATAAGGAGGGTGGTCTTCATGCAGCATATGGTTCATTCCTATTCATGGGAGTGTGTCATACCACTATGGAGGAGTCATTCATGTACATATGCATCATCTTACTGAGCTCAACACGTGGTAAGGATATTGTTTTTGCATCCAAGTATTATCTAACATAACATTTGGATACTCTTACCATTCATATTTAGTGCATTGCTCCACAAGAGTGCAAGCTTTTCATTGAGCTCCATGGTCAACATTGGGCCAAACTGTATGATGGAGACAACCATCTATTATATGGCCTTGGGCAAGTGTTTAGTTGATGTACCTAGCCATTTTCTATTTATAAATAGATGTCATGACATACATAATTATTCATGTAACACAAAACAACTTGCCATGTGATTTTTCTGAAGAAGTAGTTTGGAAAACTGCGCTGTCACTATTGGGAAAAATGTTGGGACCTTCATGCACCACATGAAACCTTCAGCATTTTCCTCATTTTTTTGCTGATAATGATTTCATTTGCTGATATGGATCTGATTTGTATTGGAAGCATGATTGGGAGAGAGACACATGATTTGGGTGTGTCCATTGGGGGAGAGGATTCCCACACTTTCTGTATTGCATGTTCTAATGGGAGCATGCGAGGAGATATGGCCATCACTGCCAAACACTGGTTTCATTTTTTTGAGATGGACCATATGATTTTTTGGATGCCATATGGTGATGTTTTCCTATCCATCACTTATGGGTTGATTTGGGTCAGCTTGATTCACAGCGTCGGAGGAGAGATCTTTGGGGATCTAGTCTTCATCTTGCCACTTGAGGGCAATTATTTTGCAGCCCAGGATCATCATTTTCTCTACACTTATCATGAGTGGAGAGGAGGACATCGTGGGGTAGGCTTCTATGTCTACCATGTTCAGATTTTTAGCCCACCTACATTACATGAGCTCAAGGTGGAGAAGCATTTTCAGGAGTTGCCATGTTGGGAGGTGACTCATTTTGTATGGATGATTGCTTAGGGATGGATGATCCACTTGGGAAAGATGTTTTCCTAATAGTTTTTAGTCTCCATGCCTTGGGAGGCAACTTCTCAGTTCTATCCTTGCAGTTGTTTGAGGACAAGCAACATTTGGGAGGGGAGGACTGTAATATTCCAAAATTTGCATGCAGCAAATTGGAATATTATTTTTTGCTGATTTCACTTAGGAGTTGAATAATTGGGTAAGGAGGCCCATACATAATAAAAAAATTGATAAAATCCCTCTTATTATGAAAAGGGATCATCATTGGAGCTGGTTTTCACACCCTCATCTGTGAACATGATCATTTGCAGGAGGACAAGGTCAAATTTGACCAAGTCAACAACGTTGGGATAGAAGGTGGAGAACACTTAGAGAAACAACACAGTATGAATGGGAAGAGGTTTCTTGGGTGAAGGAAACCCTAATGAGTGGGACCCATGGTGAGAGGGATATCACTTGTTTAAAAGGAGGGCAAGGCAGCCATTATTTTTGAGGTTTAAGATTACTGATTTCTTGTTTGTTTAGACTTTGTGCAGTCTCCTGCTGTTCAGAAGAGTTGCAGTGTTGCTTAGCACAAGGCATTCCTGTTTAGGAATTCCTTCTCCTTTCAAGAGATGCCTCTTAATGGATTTTCTATTCATTTTCTCCACATTCAGGCTTGAGGCCAATAATCCTCCTTCAACTACATCGTTATTCTTGTAGTAGGAAATGTTGTGTTGTAGGGTGTTGTAGTGGAGGTTCTACAACACCACTTCCAGAGCTATTTTTCAGAGGGAATCTCCTTACCTTTGGAGGATCAGTGAGGGAGCATTTGAGTTGATTCCCATAATATTTTGCATTAGGCCAACCATTTTTCACCACCTATAGTGCAGTCCCTCTCATTGACTGCGTTATTTTCATTGAGTATCTGCAGTGAGGGTTGCAGTATTGGTTTGGAGGTTCAGATCTTCAGTGTTAGGATCGGCCTTTCACTTGGAAGATCCATTGGAGGAGGACTATTAATATTGGGCATAATCTTCAGCCATCTCCATCCAGTTCCAGTTCTTGAGTTGTAGCTGCTACCTAGCAACTCTAACATTTCTGCAGTTTTTCCATTTTGTGTATATTTCAGCCAATCCTTTTAAGGATTGTTGTATTGTTGTTTCCATGGGTTGAGATCTTGATCCCCCATCTATTTTGAGCTATACATTTCCATATTCATGTATTGACATCATTTTTCAGCAGTTCTCTATAATATACTGCGCTGTCATAGCCTGGGGTTTTACATATGTAGCAGTGTTCTTCATTTTCTTGCACATGTTCTATTGAGGCTTGTACTGCCTAATTTGAGTGACTCTTTTCTCAAGGGATTGTACACGTTGCTGATATATTATAAATTTGTTGGCTATTTACATATTCATGTACTCTGGCTCATAAAAATAATGTTGTTCCTCTATTTCTTATTCATACATTGATGCAGTCCCTTCACTGGGCAGTTTCCCAAGACAACTAGGTGTGGGAGACTTGTTTAACCCACATAGAGTGATTTCTTTTGAGTCTCCTATTGGATTTCGGTCTCAGATACATTGATCTAAGGGATCTAAGTCTTGGTTTCAAATCTTGTGGCAACCATTCCTGAAAAATGTGTTTTTCAGGCATGCCTTGCTGAGCAATCCCATTTGGGGATATTACAATTTAATGAAGAGGTTTGTATTTTAATAAATCTTTGGATATAAGTTATGAGGTGATGAAAAATCGATAAATCAGAATATGGGAGATTGGGGAAAAAACTCCTAATTCAATGGGGATATACAATAAGTTTCCTCCAAGTCTGAATTAATATAATGAAGAGGTTTTTCTATTTTTCAAACCGAGATCACCCTGCATATTGGATAAATTTAATTCAATGAAAAGATAATAAAATACTTTGAAACAATAGAATGTGAGGGGAAAAACACATATTAAAAATAAATAGAATTTAATAGGGGAAAAACACATATAAGGGTGGAGAGAGGATTCAATGTGAGGAAACTCACTGTGTTGAATTAGATGGGCTCGTCGACGTTTTGTCCTCGACTGTAACTGTATAACAATGTTGATTGTGCTGGTGAAATCGACGTTCTCCGCTGTATCAAAAGTCTCCAGGAAGCAAACGTGAACGAAAGAAACATGAAAGAATGGGTCCTTCCTTCTGCTGGCCAGGTATATAAATTGCACTTCAATTTGCAATCCAATTTGGGCGTGCTCATGGTTCAATTCAAAATTTAAATTTTTTGTGTTAATGCTAATGCAGGAGAGCTCCAGTGATGGGACGGGGGTTCAGGGGCGGGGAGGGTGGCGGAGGAGGAGGGTGGCGAGTGGTGCCCTCATAAATGGGTCCAGAAAAATACTATGTTATACAACCAGATTTTAACAATCATCACATATTCTTTCCAACTGCTTGACTGGTATGCTCATTGCAATAAGATGATTATTATTTTATCAAGTTGCACTATGTATATCTTGGTTCAAAGGTGATAATAGTTTTGATTTATTTTTGTTCAAATGTCAATCACTACATAACAATAAATGCCAAATGATTTACCGTAGATCTTGGATGTGAGCGAAAATCATAACCTAGTATGTATTTTTATTTCCTTGTGCTTTTGTTAGGTTTCATTTTTAAGAGAGTTTAAGATACGTTTGTTTTATGACTGCATTGCGGTGTTTTGTTAAGTATGATGTCTCCAATTTACAATTCACAATGAGGTAATTCTCATGAATTTTTATTGGGATTGGAATCTAGGTAGAAATAATATAAGACTTAGCCCAAAACTTACCTACCCACCACTTAAATGATCTCTTAATTAAATGTTTATTGTTAATGAATTTTTCGATATAAATCAAACCCAAAAATTATGAAAAAATATTAATTATATTTATTTAAGGGGCACATAAAAGAATATTACTAACCATTTATAAATATGATAGATTGGAGGTTTCTGTGGTGTAGATTTTGGGATGCAAAACTCGGAATATCCACAAGTTTCATTTTTAGTCTATATTTCAAGTCTAAATCAAGACTCATCTTCAAGACAAACCTGCTAAGAAGAGAATAAATTAGGGTAAATAAATAGAAGAAAGAGAGATAAGAGGTGAAAGAGTCGACCAACTCCTAATATTTCAAAAGATTTTAATTAATTAATTAGTTATTAATTTTGTTTCTTACCAAATTTAATTCATTTAGAATTATGACAAAATTAAAATATCATGATATTATTTATTAATTTTTAATTTTTTTTTGGTCATAATGTCATAATTTTTATTTAATAAATTTAAGATTATTTTTAATAGATTTATTAAGTTAGTTAATATGTAAAACCTAGATTATAATTAGATATGATTTATAAGATTAATTCATTCTAAATTTACAATGCATTTCATAACTTTTTAACTTTTTTTTAATTTTTACTTTTTAATTTTTAATTTTTTACATGTTATTAATATTAACTAAGACATTATTAGCAAAGATTGTAATAATGTAGAATTAATATTAATAATATTACACGTGATTAACGAAATTTATTAAGAAGGGGTAATAGGATTTAAGAGTAAGCGTTTTATTTTGTTAGTTAAAGTATAGATAGGTGATTTAAGATATGTTGTTAGTGTGTTTAATATTCAAAAGAGTTTAAAAGGATAGCAGAGATGGAGAGGTGTAAGGAAAAGATTTGGAAAGGAGGAAAATAGGAGGATAGAGGGAAGGGGGGTAGTGCAAAGGGAGGAGCATTATAGTGAACGAGAAATGATAGGAAATTGTGCTTAAATAGTAAGGACCATGTAATGCGGGGGGATGGAAAGATTGGAGACAATGGAGAGAAATTGATGAGGGGGGCAGGCTTATTTGCAGGAAAGAACATGGATCCAATTCTTGTTAAATTCTAAACCTCCACCTCTATTGAGGTTGTGAGGGTGCTTGATGATTTCTAGGGCTTCACGTACTTTACGCTTAAAACAATGTTTTTCATTGGCAATGACCATGATATCTTCAAGGCATACATGGTGACACGTTTTATTGGAGTGTTCTGCCAAAGTCGAGGTTTTGATTCTTCCAAGCCTAATATCAACATCATGTTCTTTAAGCCTTATTTTGAAGGTCCTACCAGTTTCTCCAATATAGCATTCTCCGCATGAACAATTTATTTTGTAAACACCTTTTTGTTGGAGGAGGTCGGGGTCGTCTTTGACAAATTTCATCCTTTGTCTGATAGTCATTAGAGGTTTTAAGGTTGTTTTAATGTCCTTCATAGCTATAACTTTGGCCATCTTGTTAGTGACTCCTTGAATATAGGGGAGATATGATTTTGCTATTGAGGAATCATCAGTTGTAATTCTTTTGTTTCTGGATCTGACTCTTTGAATAGATTTGTTGATGTCTTTATTACTGTATCCCAAGTTTATGAAAGTTTTTCTTAGATATTAAATTTCTTCTTCAACATGAGTATTGTCAAATATTCTGAAAGCCCGTATAAAAAGAGTCAACAGAACCCCTGTCTTCTAGCCGGGGTAGTGGTGTGAATCAACATGCAGGTAATTGTCAGTGTGCTTTCTTTCTGAACACTTGGTGTCCAAGAGATTCATCTTCATTTCTTGAGAGGAGAATGTCAAGAAATAAGATGCAGTTGTTTTTATAAATATACAAAATAATATAAAGAAAAATAAAAAATAAAAATAAAAAATTATTTGTTTATTTAAAAAAAAAAGTTGTAATATAATTGGGGAGTTAATCAATATTGAAAATAATTTTTATTTACTTTTATTGGTAAATATAAATAGATTTATTGATCACGAATCCATTATCTTTCACATCTATTATTTTGATTCTTTTATAATTATTTTATTTTTAGATATATTACTTCAAAAAAATTACTAAAAAATAATTAATTTTTAAATTAAAAAATAAATAAATTTCACACTTAATTAAATAGTATATTATCTAAAGCATTTTTTTAACAAAAATATAAATTATTTATATATCTAAACAAACTTTAAACTAAACCAAAGTCATTACTTTGTAACCTTTGTTCAAAGATATTTAATATTTTTCAAAATTCAATAATTAAATTTTAAATGACAAGAAACTCTAACTATACAGCCTTATTAGTAATAGTAATTAAGTGATTGAAAAATCATATAAAAGCTTTCTCCAACCTCTACTGGATAAGATTCACGCCATCCTGGTTGGTTTTAATGGTATCCAATTCCATTACAAGTTCGTTGGGCATCTTGCGTCAAAGAATGGAGTCATTGAAAGATCTGAATGGACATATTTTAAAAAATTGTTATTTTCTTTTCCTTGAAATTAAAATGCATAATTTTCTTTTCTTTTTTAAATCCTTATATATTCCTATATGTTTAAGGGAAGCATTGCTGGTTTTTTTTTTTTGAAAAATTCACTTGTTTTATTATAAGTAAAGATATATGAAGATTCCATTACATAGTTATGAAATTTATATAATTTTTTTGGGTTTATTGTTATTTTCTTTTCCTTGAAATTAAAATGAATAATTTTCTTTTCTTTTTAAATCCTTATATATTCCTATATTTTTAAGGGAAGCATTGCTGGTTTAATTTTTTTGAAAAATTCACTTGCTTTATTATAAGTAAAGATATATGAAGATTCCATTACAGAGTTATGAAATTTATATAATTTTTTTGGTTTTATTGTGAATGTTGAATATAATTTTGGGTTGGTTTTATTGTGAATTTTGAATATAATTTTGGGTTATAATGATAATTTAGGTTTAATTTTAATTATAATTTAAATAATTTCAGTGTAAATTAAGAATTTTGATGTTTAAAAAAATATGATTTTCATTTTTTATATATAATTTTGAATTTTTATAATTTGGTTAAGTTATTTTTTATATTAATTGTGTGATAGAAAACAACCCGACCACTATCTGATGAAATTTACAACATTGTAAGTTTTATTGTTGTATCATTCCATCACATTTGCAAAGCACATAACTTGGTTGGCCATGGTATGCCAAAGAATGGGCTTATGGAAGATTTGAATGGACATAATGAATATTGATGTTTTTGGTTAAAGTCTCTGTTTATTTTTCTTGAAATTGGAGGAGGTATATATATATATATATATATATATATATATATATATATATATCATTTTAAATTTATATGTTTAAGGGAAGTGTTGTTTGAGATTTGAGATGATTTAAGATGTAGTAAAAAATATGAAGATGTCATTATATATTTAAGAGATTTGCTTATTTTTTTTATTTGATTTATGAACGTTAAATATATTTTTGGGTTATAATTTTAGTTTAAATCATTCTAATAAGTTATGGATTTCTATAGTTTTTTAAAAACATATTTTTATTTTATTTTTTTTTATATAATATTTTCTGGTATAAATAAATATTAAACACACACTTATATGGATTTGGTGAATTGTGAGTATTTTGTAAATATGTAAATATGAAAATTATAAAAATCTAGAATAGGAAGAGACATTGGAACTTGGAAGTTGAAAGGAAAGGTAACAACATCATTGTATGTATATGTTAGTTTGATTTATAGAAAATGATTCAAGTTTTTGGAATTACCTCACCTTGATTGACATGGTATCAGACCTAAGTTTAAGCACTTTCTCCCATCAGTATTACTCGTCTCTTTCACATGCTCAGCGTGTCAAATTTGTTGGCTTGAGCATTTCATCTCTCCACTACTGCAACTATCTTTGTTTTCTGCAGTGTTACTTGCTACCTTGTCAGTGGCCCTCCCTCCATTTTGAGCGTTGACACTCTTCATTAACCTCCTTGATATTCATTATGGCCCATGTCCTTGTGTATATCCATATACTAATGTCAATTGTTGTATTTCCTTCAAACCTTTTCACATTGATTCAACCATGTGTTTTATATTCTTTCCCTAGTTCGTGGTAAACTCTTTTCCAAATGTGTTGAGTGCTAGATATTGGTGTTGCGTGCGAGAACCAACAAAGAGATTGACAAGGACAAAATTATATTGGCATTCCTTCTCATTTAAATAGCAGAGCACCATAATGGTGGTTGGGCATAAGTGATCATTGTGTACCTTGAATATCATCATTACTAATCAATGTGTCTCTTTGTCTCTCTTGCACACAATATCATTCCATTGAATGCATCCATTATTATCCATATCACTAAGAAACTTACGAGATAAACATAACCGTAGAGACATCTTATGACTTGAATGGTCGTCGTCCCTCGCCATTAGTGGCAAACCTATAAATTATTTTTAATTTATGGGTTACACTGCTTAATTAGCCTTTTTTTTCAAGCTCCAGACTGGTGACTTTGTTACGTAGACCTTTAAAAACCAAAGTAGAAACAACAATTTAACCTTTGAGTATGTGTGTATCATTATTTTTTCAGTTTCTCAATGGAAAAATTATCCTTTTTGATGTAAAATTGCAGTGTAAAGTCATATGAATGGATTGGAAATGAAAAAAACTATAAAATTCACTTTCCAACCAGTTATGGGATGTGGTTTTATAAATGGAAAATACTGGGGTTTGGAAACTTGAAGGCTTGAGTAGGAATCTCATGTATTTTGGCAACTCATCAACACTCACATATAATATTTTCACTATTTATTGGCTTTATCTTTCTTTAAAGATGCATTATCTCTCCATTATTGGAGTGGTGCCAACTGGAAAGGACAACTATTGAGAATGGTCTAGAATATCATGCATACACTCATTTTTAATGACTTATGGAAAGACATCTATGAAGGATATGAGGACAACACACCTACCATGCCCACATCAGATAAGGAGCTAGCCATTTGAGAGAACAAGAATAAAAAATCATAGGCCCTTTGTTTCTATAAGTAAAGAGGTGAGTCATCATATTATTTCAACTAAAAATTGTGATAGTGAATTAAAGAATTTGAAAGACCTATGTGACTCACACTCATAATTTGAGGTCATCTAGTTTATGGTCAAAATCTTCAACCCTGAGTTGAAAGATGATGACTTCCTGGCCCTACCATTTGAAATTAGAGCCATCATGCATGATGTAGATGCTACTTGAGTTAAGATGGACATTCCTCTCACAACCTCTGTCAAGGCCCTCTACCCTATATACTCTCATTATCTTGAATACCTACAAGTTAGTGTGAAAATCAAGTCCATTACTTTTGACACCTTGGTCGAGACGTTTGTAGAATAAGAGAAATAATTCGAGAAGAAGAAGATGAAAACTTAATCTACTGAAGAAGCAATGTTCCTTGCTCAAAAAGGGAAGAATTAGTCACATTATTCACCTAAAATATGTGGTAATAGTAGATGACATGGAAGAAATAATTTTTAGAGGAAAATGGGTAGACACCACCGAGGAAAAAGATCTAATACTCACTACATTTGTTGTGACAAAGACAGACATGATGCATCAACAAGAAAAATACCCTAGGGAGAATCATAGATAATCGAAACTATATATAAGACAAAGTTAAACCATTAGATAGAACTAAAGGTAAAGCACTTGAATCTACTCATTATATTGTTTCTCATTGCAATATTGGAGTAATTGAAGATTTTTTTCGCACCTTATTTGCTTCTTGGAGAGATGCATGACCACTTGACACATGTACAACTTACCATAAAACCATTCATATAGACTTCTTTAAATACTTCAGTGAAAAGGTAGATGGAGTAGTTTATTGTTGAATTTCCTACTATAATGCATAGTAGAAATTGATCTTATTTTTTGATAATTACTTTCCAATGATTTCCAATTTAGTTATATTATGTCACATATATAATAAGCAATTACACACATAAAATATCAATAGAAATGCAATGAAAAAATTAGGATCATAAAGAGATAGCCAAGCACAATAGAGACAACAAATCTACCCTTGGAAAACCCAACCTTGAGAAAAAAACCAACAAATTTTCTTTTAAGGGTAATTTTTTATTCAACAATATTGAAAAATATAATAGAATTATAGAAATATATGCCACAAATCCAAGTACAAGATACAATTCAAATCTGGTCAAATACTAGCTAGGCAATGCTGGTGAAACCTCCAAAAATCAGAGAAATTAGTGCTAGTCAATGTTGATAAACAGTCTAAAATTCCGGCCCGAGGTTATCTCAGTCCTGCTATCAAAGGGTATGTAGTCATTTATAGCAAAAATATGTGATCAAAATATCCTTTCTTCTGTAGTCAAAACTTCCCCTTTTCTGTGGTCAAATGCAATCAAACTCCCAATCAGACTAAGAAAATTCTGAATTAAAAAAAGCATGTCAAATTCGGGAAAATGCCAGCTTAGTTATTTCGATCAACCTTCATATTTATTCCTCTTTGACTTCACATGTGTGGATCAAAAAATAGAATAATGTGTGTGATTCGAATTGGTCAACATGTTTTTTATATCAACCAAATGAGTGACATTTTGACCAAAAGTCACACCCCTTTATGGTGGGGATAACTTGACCATTTGGGGCCTGCATGAAGCCTGAAAATAAAATGTATTTATTTTGATTTTCATAAATTTTCTAGGCTAACTTAGGATGCCTCTTGGCATGCGGGAATATATCTTTATCTACACAAAAATCAAGACTCCCTCTTATCAAGGAAGGTATTCTCCTTGGCTGCAACAAATTCTCCTTTAGTTAAAATTTCTCCTTCCTTAAGAAGATTTTATGAGAATGCCATGTTGATGCATGTTCATAATATATCTACATCATGGAGTGGGAAATTCAACTCTCATATGTAAGTATCCAAGGCTTTTATCCAAAATCCTTTATGGATCCTTAGGAAAATGTATTAATATCCTCTAGTCACGACCTAGCCAAGTCTGTTTGGAATTCAAGTTCTTTTGGCTTCTTACGGGATAATTTTTTTTTGTACAATTCACCTTTCTGGTGAAAGTCCCTTATGAACTAGCCAAGTCCTTTTGTCTTCAAAGGTGAATTACATCTATCTCCTTCGGTCGACATAGCCAATTCCTTCTGGCTTCTAAGGAGAAGATCTATCCAATTCTACAATTTCCCTAGGACATTCACCTCTTGTTGACCTAGCCAAATATTTCTAGCTTTAGAGGTGAATGTATCCTACAATCTCCCCTTCCATTGTCTTCAACCATTCACCTTTCTGGTCAAAGTCCTTTATGAACTAGCCAGATCCTTCTGACATCCATGCCCTTCTGCTTCAAAGGTCAATATATTAATATCCTCTTGGTCAAAGTCCTTTATGACCTAGCCAAAGTCCTTTATGGATTTAGGATATGATTAGCCCAATATTTCAAGGACCTCATCATTCTCTTCCAATGTGGGAGACATTCAACATGAAACTAAGCTCATATTTTCACATAATATTATCATATGTGGATATGTACTAGATTTGTATTTCTCCTCTTTGCATTATGTGTCAAATGAAGTGACCTGACCATGTACTTTTCGATTTTCAAGCCTCATTGCTTCATGACTTGTAATATTCCTGCAAAGATTAATTTCACATCATGAGACATATCTCAAATCACATCCAGTTGTACAACACAAGTACCATATGCTTAGATATCATCCACTATATATTCCTTGACTCAATCATAAATTGGTTTAGGGTATTTACTACAAAGAAAATATCTTGCCTGGTGTTAACCAAGTATATCATGAATATAATCAACTACCTGAACATTGTGGGATTCACCAATTATGAATCTCCAATCCCAAGAAACAATTTATTTTCCAAAATACTTCATTTCAATCTCCGAGGCCAAACTCCCTTTGTCACAGAAGCAAATCCTCCTGCAATTGTTGCTCCCTCTATCACACAAGAAATTTCTTCTATTTATAGAGACCTTCTGTCTCTAAGAATCTAGTATGATAATCTCAATCCCATGATATCTTCTTGGAAGGTTTCTCCTTCCAATTTACCCAATTATTGGTTCTCTTGGAAGCTCTTCCTATTGTTGGACATCATCCTAGATGTTGTACAATTTACACATTATCAAGAGTATGATCATTTGTTACAGGATAAAATATCTTCTCTCGGCCCACTTCCTCTTACTAGGAGAACCCTCGTGTCACAACCTTGCCTTGTACTTCCTGATGATGTCACCAATGTAATGGCAGTATTCGAAACATATCTGATTATCCATGAAACTCACTCAGGGGGTCATGGCAAAGAAAATTCATAATGGAAGTAAGATACGAATTTCAACACCATAAATAAATGAAAATGCAAGAGGTTGAATAATAATAATAAAGGGAAAGAAAATAAAAATACTCATATTTTAATTAAAGAAAAAGGAAGGAGTTTAGAATAGAAGGGATTTGTTGATTTCTTGACAGATCTAAAGAAAAAATTATTTTGACTTCTTCTGATGTAGCTTCTCATCATCATTATTTTAAATTTTTCCTATTGATGCATGCTCTCTTTCCTTCCTTTTTATTTTTGGGCAATTTGATGCATAATGTCCAAAATTTTTACTAGTGAAAAAATTCACTTTGGACATTTCCTTCTTCTTATCCTGAGTGTGAGTAGGTATTCAACCTAAATTATTCTTACTGAATTTTCCAAAGTCTCTTTTGTCAAAATTTTCAAAGTTCCTTATCCCCTTTCCTTTTCTAGTATAAGTTGCTAGGGCTTGTGGTTTTCAATATGTGGAGTTTGTGAGTTACTTCTAGATGATAATATTGACTCTTCTTGAACACAATCAGTCCATGAATCATGAAATATGGGTAGTTTTAATTGTGCACATATTCCTTGAATAAATGGTTACCATGTGGGAGGCAATCCATTAAGAGTAATTCAAACAAGCTTGGGATCTTCAATGGCATCTCTAATTGCTACAAGTTCATCTCTAACTTATCAGATATTCTTAAGATATCAGACAACAAAATCTTATTTAGTCATTGTGATATTACAAAGATGAATTTTCAAAGCTAACACCATGTTGGTATTATTTCTTGCATACAATTTCACCAAAGCATCATATATTTCCTTGGAAGTCTTTAATCTAGCTACATGAGGAATCAAGTGATATTTGATGGAATATACCAAAATTCTCTTAGCCTTAGCTTCATTCTTCTTATATTTATCTTTCTCTTCAGATCCCTTTGGCTCTATAATTTATTTCTCCACATGATCCTAAAGTTCATTCTCTTCCAAGATAAGGAGTATTCTGGTATTCCAATATTTGAAATTGACAGGCCCATCCAACATGTCTTAAAGTCTAAGGTTTGGTTTTGTTTTAGGAAAGAGACCCATAAACCAATTAATTTAGTCGAAAACTTGTTTCTAAGGCAACCAAAAACCAATCAAGTTGCTTGAACACATGCCTCTAAGGCTAATTTCAATGGTTGCTTTTTTCAACAAAGCTCTGATACCATGTTGAATTTTCTACACTAATGCATAGTAGAAATTGATCTTTTAATCTGATAATTACTTTTCAATGATTTCCAATTCATTTATCTCATTTCACATGTATCATTAAGAAATTAAACATAGAAAATCACAATAGTAATACAATGAAAACATTAGGATCATAAAGAGACAGACAAGCGCAATAGAGACAATAAATTTACCTTGGGAAAAACTTAAAAACTTTTCTTTTAAGGAGAAATTGTTCTTCAAAAATATTTACAAAGCTAAGGGAATTCTAGAAATATGTGCCATAAATCCAAGTCCAAGATACCAGTCAAACTTGGTCAAATACCTACTATTCAATGTTGGTCAAACCTCCAAAATTCAGAGAAATTAGTGTTGGTCAATGCTAGTCAACAATTTGAAACTTCGACCTAAGGTCAGATCGATCCTACGATTAAAGGGTCTTCATTCAACTTTGGTTGCCTTTGGCCCAAATCTGCAGTCAAAGTCTCCTTTCTTATGTGGTCGAACTTGCCCCTTTTCTATAGTCAAATGTAGTCAAACTCAATAGATTCTTGTTCAAACAAAGAAAGTCAAACTCAATCAAATGGTAACTTCTTTATTTTTGTCAACCTTCAAATTTCTTCCTATTTTACCTTGCACGTGTGGACCAAAAATTAGAATAATGAGTGTGATTCAAATTGGTCAAAATGAGAGAGACAATATGTGTTTTTATATTAGTCAAATGGGTGACTTTTTGAATAAAATGTCACACCCTTTCATGGTGGGGTAGACTTGATCATTTGGGGCCTACATGAAGACTGAAAATAAAATGTATTTTAATTTAATTTCCATAATTTTTCTAGGCCAACTTAGGAGGTGTCTTAGGATGCAGGATTACCTCCTCATGCTACACAAAAATGAACATGTATTTGGAGACAAATAGAGTTTCAATCCCTCATGAATATGCACCATCACGCTAAAGTTGCTTGGAATCCCTATGTAATACCTTCACCCGCTTATAATGTTCTAATTAGATGTGAAAGGTATTAGGCTAGTGAGCTTATTTATGCTATGTGGCCTACGTGCCCATATAGATATGTTATATATTTTTGGGCCAGTGTGCCTGGGCATATATGTCAGTTTCAGTTAAGTGGTCAGAGGGTCAGGATTGTAGATACAATGTAATTTGTAACTATTTTAATAATAGTACAAAGACTATTTGTGGAGACGACTCCATGGTAAGTTTATGGGGGCCATGTAACTCCATGATCACAATGGGAAACAGTGTTGGGTGACACATTGACATGTCTCAATGATGAGGACACTTGGGGCCCACGTGGCTTTAGTCTGTGACACATGGCAGAGGGGCCATGTAGTTATGAGAAATATATACTTTCCTGAGGCGTTATTATAATTATTCATTATCACAATGGTTATTACCATTCATATGATCATGGCTCTGAGGAGGATGATGGTTTTTGAATTTGGTCCTAAGCAACTAGCATGTGAACCCTGAGCTTGCATTATGATTTGAGTTGGGAGTAATTTCAATTTGTAGCCTAGAGGTTCCTAAATAGCCCTAAAGAAACATGACAATTAGGTTGGAACCTTGGCAGTTGATGTGGCTTGGAGGGTGCCTGAATAGCCCTAAAGTAGTATGATTGTTGGGTTGGCACCTTGGTAGTTGATGTGGATTGGAGGGAGCCTAAATATCCTTGGAGAAACATGACTATTGGGTTGGCACTTTCACAGCTGATATGGCCTAGAGTATTCCTAAAGCCCTGGAGAAACATGATTGTTGGGTTGGCACCTTGGCCCTGGAAGTATGATTTTTATTGGTTTATTGTTTCCTGTACAGTTGCAGCGCTGCTCAAGGGTGACTTGTGGTTGAAATCCATAAACCACATAGTCTATGGAAAGGTGGAATGTGGAGAGTCCTCAGCCAATCGACCATTTTATGAAGATAAGTATTCATGTTATTTATTGTGAAAAGTTATGGATGTATGCTAAAATTTATAGTTTCATGGTTCTATGCTTAGTTGTACGTAATTTTAGTGATTTTTGTGTACTCTATTATGCTAAGTATGGATATGAAAAGTTTAAAAATTATGGTTAGTTTTACTATAAACCATAGTTTGGTTCGGTAATTTTATGTGTCATGTTGATTTTTGCAATTTGTGTGGAAACCCTAGTTCCTGGGTTCTTAGAATTTTTTTTGTTTGCATATATTTTATGTATTAATGTGTTTCGTTGATAAAACCCTAATTTCAGAATATGTCATCGGCCAATTATGTTGTACATTATAATTACGTTATGTATTACAATTATTTGGCTAATAAATTAAATACTAGAGTTTAATAATGGAAATTATAGATTATGTGCTTCTGCGGAAATATTGATGAATTTAATTAAAGAGTTTTGCTTTGAGTACGTAGTGTTTCCCAACTGGTGGCTGGGATGTTACAAAGTGGTATCAAACTCCAGTTTACAACATTTCAATTATGCCAGATTTGGAGTAGGATGGGGAATATTTTTATAGGTTACCTGTTATCTACCATTTGTTTAACAAAAGTCATGATGGTGGAATTGCAGAAATTTCCTTGAATTAAAGAGTAGATGACATAAAGAGGCATCTTGAATAGTTTAAAAGATTTATTTTTTGGGTGAAATTTAGCCATAGAGGCTAAATTTTCCTAATGACACTTTATGGATGCGATGAGTAATTTTTTCATTGGTTTACCAGAAAATCTTGTTGGAAATTGGGATTATCCATGTTAATCCTTTCGTTAGTATTGATATATGGTATCTCTGTCAGTTTGCAGGAAAACTCCCCATTGAAATTATAATGTGAAAGTTATATATATATATATATATATATATATATATATATATATATATATTATGGAAATTGTTTTATATAACTTTCAAATTAGATTTCCTCTAACAAATATTAGTGGTATTATGCTCGTAAAGAGTAAATTCATGGAGGCCTTGAGGACCTCTAGAGCTGAATAAAACCCAATTTATTTTTTATGAATACATTGATGCTTATGTGAATGATGGTGGTGGGTGTGTGTGGCCACTAAGGCCTTTAATAATCACTAGCAGACAAAATAAAGAGACGATATATAATCATGTGCCAAATTGAAGGCTTATCTTAAATTCATAGTTAGGATTGAATGAAAGGAGTGGCCTAGAACTTGTATTGAGGGCCAAAAATATATATTTTAGTCATAAATATGCATTTGAAGGAATTTTTCTTTTTGGAAAGATAGAATGGGCATTTTGCTGCTGAGATAATTTTTAAAAGTTATGAAATAGAATTGATCATAATTAGCCAATATTTGGCAACGCCAAAGTTGACGTCTTAGGAAAGTTTATTTATCCATTTATGTAAAAAATTGTGAAGATACACCACACACATGGAGTGGAGAATACCCATACAAAATTATATATAATAGATGCCAGTTTCTAGGGACTTATGTACATAGTTTTGGTAATTAGATGGCTCCTCATGGGACCAACATGGATATATTTCTTGTTGTTGCAGGTGCTCCCATAACAGAGATAGAAATGTAATATACAAGTGGCTAGTAAGACAAATACGAATATAATAGGACATGCCAACTATATTGATGAAGCTCTCTGATATACAAGGAAACAAAAATGTTAGCCTCACTCTCATGTGAGCAAAACAATTATAAGTCCAAAATAATTAAATTAATTATTATCATGAAAGTTGGGATTTAATCCTACCTTTCTAGACTGGGTTTGTTCCTCTTAGTTATGAGTCAGTATAGGCCTAGTTGGTTGAGATATTCTCTCCAACTATTTAGGCTCCTAGATTGGTGTATGGTTGAGATATTTTCTCAACCAAAATGTCCAAGATAGACACACTATCTTGAGACACATTCTCCTCATGTATTTATATGTATCATAAACATTATTTTAATAATGAGAATGTGAGGAATACAGTAAGGTTGAGGAATTTTCTGCCATGTCTGGTTATTCATGTCTCTGGTATGTTTTTATGAGTGTTAATTTTGGTTAATTTATCTTCATGTAGTATCAAAGAAGGTTTGACCTTGTCTCCCTCACGAGAGGGATCAGGAGGATGAAAGAGACGTAAAATTTGTTGGTTTTTTATATAAAGTAGCAATGTGTTTGTTTTTGTTGTTCATATGACTGCGTGTGTGGGTGTTTTTGGAGTTCATTAAGTTACCACCACCACTGTTGTGTATGACGTCCAAGGTCCTCCTCCTACTCTTAAAACCTCTCCTCTACTTACCATCTACCATCCTCCACGATCACTGTCGCTTTGCCTCTCCAAACTAAATATACTCCATATTTGTTTCATGTATGTAACATCTAGTAATTTGCAACATAAATTCATGTCAAATTAACTTTAGGTATCTCTTCTTCTATCAAATTCCCTTGCCGTATTCAATGAAGCCTGAAAGTATTCAATGAAAACACATAGCCTCACCCAATTTCATAGCCCTATATGTTGTGCCCTCCTTGGTCCGTGCATCATTCATTGCAAGTGTTTCGGATGGTTGCAGGTTGTCATCATCAATTACGACTTGTTGGAATTTGAGTAGGATGGGGGAAGTGTTTTTGATGAACTGGTATATAAATTTGGGTCATCCTATATAGTTTCTTATTTTTCAGTGATCAATATAGGTGCCAGGGAGGATAAGATATGATACCATTCTTAAACCATGCTTGCTATTATGTTTGAATCTGTTTGTGGTGATGCGTGAACGGAATGAGTTTGTGCATCAGAATGAGTGCATTTATGGGCTAATGGAATGAAAATTGACTCGCCCATGTCAAAGTTATTAAGAGGATGTAATTATTGAAACCTGCATTGGAGAAAAGAGCCACCAATAGGAGCCTGAGCCAAGGTCGAGTGGCGTATCCAATAATTTCTAAACAAAAGTTGTAAGTAGAAAATTTGAAAATGTATCCATCCATATGATACATATTGCTCCTGGAATAATGATCATTTGTACATAATACAAGTTCTTCTGTATAATTCCCAACATATGCTTGAAAAATAGCAGAATAATTTTCGTGTGGGTTCTTTGCTTGAATATCACAGATGGCCAAGGTGGAATTCAATGTTCTAGAGAGTTTGAGTTCTGAGTGGGTGAGATGAATTGTGGAGTGGCCTGTGGTGTGTAGCCGAACCTGTGGCTAGCTCTTAGATCCTTGGAAAATATTTTTAGGGTTTTATCCCACAAAATCAGTTCCAATATGTGAAGGATTGGGGCTCAACATCTGCTTGAGAAAATTCATTATCTTTTTGTCATCGAGAGAACGAATCCTCCTTCGATATTAATATTGATTGTATTTTCCTGAAATCATACTTGCATATGCATGCCATTCATGATCATTCAATCCATATCTATAAATACCCATGCACCTACATTCTCCAGATAATGGCCTTGCAGAGCCTTCGCAATGATAGGATACGACTCAAGAAATTTTCTCCTAGTTGGTTTTTAAATGACCCTCCTGTTTTAAATTGAATGCGGTAAACATTTTCTAAATTTCGTGTTTTGTAAATAGTATAACACAATAAAATATCAATTGATATAATCTAGCTCCACTCCTCAATATCTGGAAGTGTCTGACATAAATTTGTAAAGTTTGATCCAATTAATTTCAGATTATCACGATAGATAACATTGTAGGCATCAGTTGTAACTCTTATCACTCCTGCGCAATTTTCATTTAGAAAATATCCAATGAACTCTTGCAGGGAAGTATCATGTTCCTATAGTTCCAAATCATAGAGCTTTGGAATACCATTTGCAACACCTTCTGACATAAGGAGAAGGATCTCTAGCACATTTACCAACAACCATTAAAACCAAAGTGAATTTCCAAGACGTGAGTTTCTAACCTCTTTGTTCATAGTATTTGAATTTCATTTTTTGTAAAACTTATGCATAAGAAATAATGAGTGGTTTAAATGTGTAATTATATATATATATATATATATATATATATATATATATATATTAATTTTCATTTTATTTTATTTTATTTTTTTTCTGAAAAGAGAGAAGGAGTGAAAAAGAGAATTAATACACTTTGCATATTTTTGGGTTCAAGAATTTGTAAAAAAGATTTTTGGAGAAATAAGGAGTATTTAGAATATTTGTGGAGTCATAAGGTGCATATTTTGTAAATTTGGAGGGATAAGTCAATTTGTTTTTTAGGAAATCTCATTGCTGAAGTAAATTTTTTACTTCTAGAAGGTTGAGTCAGTATCCATCCATTTTTTGAAGACAAATTTCTTCTAGAATTTGCGATCTTGGCATTGTCATTGCTTGATAATTTTCCGTTACAATGTTGTGAGATTGAAGGATGATGTACTCCCTATTTAATAAAACATAATTTTTTGATGGTGCTTGTCACCATAGATTGGCCCGAAATTGAATAAGGGGATCTTAGGTACATCGTGTGTATTGAATGCTTGTGCATGACTTGTGTCTATTTTTTTACACTCTCTTTGTAATATGGTACACATAAAATTAAACAAATGCATGCACATAATCAGTTCCATTCAAGCTCATGTAATCAAGATTAAATAAAAAAACTACAAGCAATCAAGCAGCTGCAACACATAATCAATCTTGTCAACATCAACATTCTACAAGAAAATTCACTCAAGAAAATCAAGTTAATGAAGCTACAAAATCAAGCACTCCACGTCAAGTCTGCATCGACATCAACAAAATTTTTTGTGTAACTTGGAAATCAAAATTTGAAAGTTAACTTGTAATCAAATTTTAAAAAAAATTGAGTTAAATTGTAAGGGTGCATTCTCGGTTGAAACCGACACCCCAGTTTGAATTGATAAGGAGGTCAAGTGAGTCAATTCTCTTCAACTGATTCAATTATGCCAAGTGAATCCATTGTCTTCAATAGAGTCATCAAGATTATTTGAATTTGTCATTGTAAGCATTTTCTCTTGGGTGCATTTTCGACAGTGTTCAACACCCTTCTTTTACAAATAAGCACAATCAAGTGAGTAAATTCAAGGAACTATCAAGTGCCACTGAAAAAATCCAAAACATCAAGTGAGCCAGTGTGAATTTGATTGAAGCATTCACAAAGTTAAAGTGAGTGTGAAGTTAATTGAAGCAACAATTAAGCAAGCGAGCGAGTTCAACTCTAAAGCAAGCAAATGTAATATTCAAACAAAAATCAAGCAAGTTAAAATATACAACAAGCGAGCGTGATAATCTCAATCAAGCGAGCCAATATAAGTGATCATGTAAAAATGGGAAAAGGTGGAAAATGTCTTCAAAGTGCAAAGCTGGAAATTAAAGAGTTGAATGAGTGCAATCATGAGTTACATAGTACAATTGAATTACTGGAATGGAAGTTGAAGAAGAATAAAAACTTAATCGATCAAATGACCAACACCTCAGAAGCAATGAAAGACTTTCAAATTGAGCTTGAAATGAAAGAGAAACTCATCCATGCACTCCAAATCAAGTTGAGTGAAAAGAAAGATTTACTAGATGCACAATTTCTAGAGAAGTTAGATGCAAGTTGTGACACTAAAGACCTCATCTAGCAAGTTGATGAAATTTTTGATCTAATCCACCAAGTTGATGTCAGTTGCGATACAAGTGATTTTATCCAACCAGTTGTACTACTTAATAATGAAACGAGTAGCACCAAAGATAAAATTGATCAGTTTGACGCATCATTTCAAACCAATGAACTATTCATGATTGATTCCCAGTGTGATATAGTATATTTAATAAATCAAGGACATAATGTTAGCAGTAGCAGCAGGTGTGAATAAAAACAACAAGATAGTATTTCCAAGAAAGTGATTAGACCTTGGGAAGAAATCTCCTTCAACAAATATCGACATGGCCTAGTTTACAACAAATACAACAATTTGTATGTTCCAAATTACTCAAAACCAATGCATTTTGTAAGTGCAGGGTTTCTAGACAATGCTCATAATAAGTGTAACCATTGTAATCAAAATGGCCATATGGAGAGTATATTTTTTTACCTCCATCCTTGTGACCATTGTGGCAAGAAAAATCATTCATTAGAAAGATGTAGTAAGTGAAATCAACCACCCAGAGCGAAGATTAATTATGCATGGATTGATCCTTAGAAGTGGTCATCTACAGTAAAACAATTGTCTATTTTTTATAGACAGATTTAGTCTCACATGAATACAAATTTCCAGTACAATGAAGATGTTGAAACTCTCCTACATTTGAAGGGGGAAGTGTCGAAATGAAATGACGATGATTGTCTCTCCTTTCAGCTGACAAAGGGGGGAAATGATAATGAAATTGAAGGTGGTTTTCAGAATGAAAATTTCGACAACATAAGTAAAATAACCAGTGGGAATATTCATCAGCTAGTGGGCATCAATAAATTCGCCAGTGGGTGGTCAACAACAAAAGAAATAGTGAGCATTTTTCAACACCAATAGTGAGCAGTTTTTGACAACATCAGCAAAGGAAGCATTGAGTTTTTTCTGACATCATCATCTAGTGGGAAATCATCATCAGCCAGTGGGTGATCATCAAGTAGCTAGTGGGAAGTTTCAACATTAGCATCTTCACCAGCATGCATTCTCAATATTTTGTCAGTGGTCAAGAAAATTCTCCAGTGGGCGTCATCAACATTTTGTCAATGGACAAAGGATGTTGATTGCAAGAAAAGGACAAATGGATCCTTTTGCAGCTTGGAACATGATGGAGTTTTCAAGAAAAAGTCAGAGATGAATCAGACTTACAGCTGACTCAGGTTCTCTTCATATTTGAGTTTTTTCAACATCCATCTTTGGCGGTTTTTCAGGAAGTGTTTTTGAGGATCAACAATTTCAGCATGAAAACTTGGAAGATGGTTCCTAGTTCTTATTTTGGACTTATGATTGATGGGGGGAATGTTAGCCTCACTCTCATGTGAGAAAAACAATTCTAATTCCAAAATAATTAAATCAATTACTATCATGAAAGTTGGGATTTAATCCTACCTTTCTAGATTGGGTTTGTTCCTCTTAGTTAGGAGTAGGTCTAGTTGGTTGAGAGATTCTCTCCAACTATTTAGGCTCCTAGATTGGTGTATGGTTGAGATATTTTCTCAACCAAAGTGTCCAAGATATACTCACTATCTTGAGACACATTCTCCTCATGTATTTGTATGTATCATAAACATTATTTTAATAATCAGAATATGAGGAATACAGTAAGACTAAGGCCTTTTCCACCATGTCTCGTTATTCATGTCTCTGGTATGTTTTTTTGAGCGTTAATTTTGATTAATTTCTCTTCCGAAAATATTTTTTTCTAAGCCTTCTCTTGCTGATGAATTATAAAATATTGTGTGTGGTGTATATAAATATATGAATGTGATCATGAATATGTGCTTGGTGATTGTATGCTAATTGATAGTGTTATGTAATAGTATTTATGCAATAGCTGATATGAGAATCTAATAATGGTTGTTATGATGCAACTACTTAAGAAAACAATTGTATGCCTTCTTACACAATTTGCATACCTTACTCTTTTATGTTGTGAATACACGAATTATGAATTATAATTCTTAGGAATAGAATATATATGGATAAACTATTAGTTTCATGGGCATGTATAATTTGTAATCATTTTTCATAAACTTAGGATCTGATTTGGTAAACCTAACATTGAGAATGGAAGTGGAAGGTCAAGGTGGTATGGAAATTTGTGTAGTTATGTAATATCACGGGGTAGACATTAGAGAGGCAACATGCTTAGTTGCAAAGAAGGTTCATATATAGGATTGTGACAAAATATGACATATTTGTAACAATAATGGTATACATGAACATGAGTTAGTAAGGTTGCAGTTGATTGAATGTAGGAGCTATATGAAAGTTGTATACATGTTTTCTTATAGAGAAAATTGTGATATCAGATATGTTTTTCTATTTTGAATAATTCAGAATTACCTCTATCGTATTTCCAGCAAGCTTGTAACAATGTTATATCATTATTTTTAAGTACAATAGTATTTGAATAGTCTACAAAACCTTAATTCTAGTAATGTTGTACCAAAGTTCCAATCCATAATTAGCATACAAGGATTTCATACCCCTTTAATTGCATATTGCAGTATTAGAAATTATACCAGAATGTCAAAAGGAGCCCATAAAACTAGCACATCTAGCTACAAAACAAGTCTAAATAGGTTGTAACAAGTTTATAACAAGTATCTAACAGTTTATGATAGATTGGACACATATAAGCAACAAGTTAATGATAGGTTAAATACAGTTTTCCACAAGTTGATGGCACGTTCAGATAAGTATTGCATGAAGACCATATGCAGGTTTTCTCATAGTAATATAGGTGGTACAATAGATTTTCCTAAGGGTTATGTAGAAATTATAACAAATTATTCCATGTTGTAAGCAGGTTGTACCAAATTGCTCATACGTAAATGATAGACATAATACAAGATTCTACAAGTAGATTGGTTACACATGGATGACAATATTCTTACCAATTGTAACAAACAATATCATTACATAATAGAATATATGGATTGGTCATGGGTGGTGAAAGGTTTTATAATAGGTTTTTTGATCAGTTTATCACAGGATGGTAATAGGTTGTATCCTATTTACATGGCTTTTGAGAGTGCTTGTATACAAGCTGTAACAGGTATTATAACAAGTTTGGTATATAGGATGTGACATGGCCTTCTAATGGGTCTTAAAAATTATACGACATGGTTTTCAGAGGGCCATAATAGAGGTTATGATAGGATTAATGATAGGTTATGACAGGTCATAACAAGTGTTCTGAAATGTTGTAGAAACTTGTAACATATTTGATATAGTTTTTATGAGGATGATTGTGATATCAATTCCTATAGAGAAACAAGAATGAAGAAAAATGGAAATGAAAGAATAATTAATAAAGATATATTTTTGTCTGTGGGAGTTATACGTAGGGCCAATTCTTATGATAAATGCATTTGAAAGCCAACTATGACTTTTTGCCTTACATGAAATTTTATTTTTCCCAATTTTATTTTTAATGGTGATTTTATGCACTTGGATGTGGCTTTCTCTTGTTGAAAAGAATAAAATATATGTACGTACATAAATATATATGTGTCCTTAATTTACTTATGTGCATGTATATTATTATGTATGTAATCATTAACTACTGCAAGTATTAATGTTGTTTGTTTGATTTCCTCTAGTTGTGGCGATGATGGTGTTGAGCTTGCATGCTCGTCAACAAAGGGTAAGGATATCCAAATCCTGTTAATATGAAAATGGCATTGAAAGCATGAAGGATGCCCCAGGATGAATCCATGCATGGGGACATGGATTATGAGTTTGAGTCACTATGCAACAATAGACTTGGATTAGGGACATGTAATTCACTTAAGAGAATGCATAAAATAAGGGCAGGCAATGGGGAATGTAATACCCCTGCTCACTTATAATGTTGTAATTATATGTGTAAGGTATTAGGATGGTGAGCCAAATTATGTTATGTGGTCTATGTGGTCTTATAGATATGTTATATATTTTGTGGCCAATGTACCCAGGAATATATGCTAGTTTTGGTAAGTGACGAAAGGGCCAATAAATATAATGTAATTTGTAAAATTTTTAATAATAATAAAATAGATTGGCTGCGGATCCCAATCCATGATAAAGAGTATAGGGGGAATGCAACTCCACGGTGACAAGGGGAAATGGTTTTGGATGATACGTATTAGTGATGAGGACACATGGGTCCCCCGTGGCTTCAAGGTGTTCCAAATGGCAGAGAGGCCGTGCAACTATGGGCCATGCAGTTATGGGCCAAATATATTTTTCTAAGGCATAATTATAATTATTCATTATCGCTATGGTTATTACCATTAAGATTATCATGGCTTTGAGGACGATGATGGTTTGGACTTCGATCCTTATAAACTAGTTAGTGAACCCTAAGAATGGGTTTGATACCAACTAAGAATTTTTTCTATTTGTGGCCTAGAGGGTGCTAGAATAGCCCTAGAGCAGCATGACTATTAGTTTAGCACCTTGACAATTTATGTGGCCTAGAGGGTGCTTGAATAACCCTGGAGTAGCATGACTGATGATTTGGATCCTTGTCAGTTGATGTTGCCTAGAGAGTTCCTAAATAGCCATGGAGTAACATGATTTTTGGGTCAAACCCTTCATAGTTGATGTGGCCTGGAGGGTGTCTATAGCCCTTGAGAAACATGACTATTGGGTTGGCACCTTGGTTGTGGAAGTACGATTATTATTGGTTTATCATTTCCTATGGAGTTGCAACCTTGGCTCAAGGGTGACTCGTGGTTGAAATCCATGAGCCACACAGTCTGTGGCAAGGCAGAATGTGGAGAGCCCATAGCCAGTAAACTATTTTATGCAGAAAAGTATTCATGTGCTAAATTATAGTTGTATGTTGAAAACCATAGTTTAAGGGTTCTATGCTTAGATGTTTGTAATTATTGTGTACTATGTTGTGCTAAGTACTTATGTGCTAATTTTAACAATGATGGGAAGTTTTACTATAAACCCTAGTTTGGTTTGGTAATTTTATGTGCCATGTTGATTGTTGCAATTTTTGTGGAAACCCTAGTTTTGGGGTTATGATAACTTGCATGTATTTGTGTGTTCACATATATTTTACGTATTTATGTGTTTCGTTGATATAACCCTAATTTTATAATATGTCGTTAGTGAATTCAGTTATACATTATAATTACATATTGTCATTAATAAATTCAATACTAGATTTTAATCATGAAAATTATATCTTATATGCTTCCGCTGAAATATTGATGAATATAATTGATGAGTTTTGGTTTTGAATATGTAGAATTTCCCGACAAGCTCTCGAGGACATTACACCCTGATTTTCTTATGCATGATGTACACTACCTTATAGATTTGTAGAGAAAATTGTTGTCCTTTTTTCACATTAAAAAAAGCTACCAAGTTCGCAGGAACCGTAACAACCCTGGTTAAAAATCCATGTAATAAATTTAATAAAAGGAAAAATAAGACCAAGGTCACGGGACACGTATTCCAAGCTAAATGTTGGTAAAAACATAGTGATGGGGATAACTTGTGATTCATTAATGGCTATGGAATTTGGAAAAGGAAAAGAGGCATTAATTGACATTTATTTATGAAAATAATGGAAAATAGGAGAAAAGGAAGGTGAAATGCCACATATTTTCATGTGAGGAAAATTGAAGAAAATAGAGGCCTCAGTTCTAAGGATCAGTTCTTGGCTTTTTTTGGTTTATATTTTTGTCAGTTTTAGCTTGAAGTCTCTCTTTATTCTATCACTCTCTCATACTCTTGGACACATAGATTTTTTCTGGAAAATTCTTGAAGCATTGTGGAATACATTGGATTTGGAAAAAGAAGGAAAAATGAAAGTAAGAAAGTGCAAGGGGAAAGCGAGATTAGTGGATAAAACTATATGTATGTGGAGGTATTGAGTTACATGCTTGATTTCCTTGCTAGTTTTGGCATGCATGGCATATGCATGTGGTTATTTGGTTATGATTTATCATTGGCATGGAGGTTTGATTAGATTTGTAGTGGTTTTTCCTAGCCTTTCCATTTCCTAGATATCCATGGTGTTGTGGGTTTCCCACTTGATAGTTTTCTAATTAGTTCTCATGTTTCTTATGGTTGTAGGTTGAGTTACTAGTTCCTGGAGCCTTGGTTGGACAAATGCTCTGGAAGCCCTGGAAAATGTTGGATTGAGTTACTAGTCCTAGAAGCCTTGGTTGGAAAAAATCTTTGGATCCCTTGGTGGGTTGAGTTACTTGTCCTAGATCCTTGGTTGGAAAACACTCTGGAGCCCTACGACAACTATGGGTTGAGTTACTAGTCCTATAGTCGAGTTGGAACAAACGCTATGGAGCCATGGACAACCTAGGTAGAGACCAATCTATTGATGGTTAGTGATGTCCAACCGTAAGGTGAAATCAATGGTTGAGGGTTGAGGTGGTTTGGCCTCTGCAAGCCCTATTTTGGTTTTTCTTGGTTTATTCCATGAGAAACCACATTCATGATTGGAATATGGCATGAGGTTGATTGACTGAAAAAAAAAAGATTTGGTTCAGCTTAACCTATGGTCGGGTGGTACGTGGAAATCCCCGAATTTGTTATATTTGCATATGTTAATAAGAGATATTTCCTCTTGTATTTTCATGAGAAATTGTACTTGTTATTATGTGGCTTTGATGGTTGGTTTATCATGGTGTATATGTTATTCATTTACTAGTTATATGTTGGTTATAAGATGCATATTGGCTATGGATCTTGATGTGTTTTGATTGTTTGATGAATGGTTAATGAATGCATGAGATAATAGATGTTATTGAAGCTATTATGAGAGAGAATTAGACCTTCTTGATGATTCTCAGGTAAGTATTAGACCCCTATGTTTAAATATGCATTGATGACCTATAGATTACATGTTTTCCATGTGTTTGATGAAACGTTTGTCATGGATAGGCCTGGTTAGGTCAAGTCCTTGACTAAGTTTTCATTAATGACTTTTTCATTGTTTCATTCGTCATTCTGGAAAGTTTTATCAAGTTATGGGGAGAGGTTTGTGTACTAGCCCTAAAAACGTGGCTCAATTTCTGGGTCGCATACTCATAACTGGGAAATCTAGACTGCAATCGTTGGGAGGTAGGGTTATCCATGCAACTGGAGGGTAACACTCATTGGATTGCCTTGTTATGCAAGCGATTAGGAGTCTAGATCAGTAAAAAGGCAAGTTAGCTTAGGGTTTGGGCACTTGGAGAGGTTGTCTGGCTCCTGTGGGTCTTATAGCTCCTGAGGAAGGTCAATATGGTTTCATCTTATCGATTCCATTTGCTTAATGTGATATAGAAGGTAGAGTCATATCATAGTAACTCTTCATCACATCTTTACCCCAGTGGACCGGTGAACTTCAGTAAGTGTGGGAGGAGGCGGTTACAGGAACTGTACTGAGTTCTCATATTTTTATAAGTCATAAAAAATCATGATGAAAATGGTTCTTAGCTCAAGTGGTTTGGATTGTGGCTTGCCACCCCACCCACCCAGGTTTAAGTCTCTGGAGGCATGTTGTAGCTTGTATTGATTAGGTTCAAGGAGTAGGCTGCCCACAGAGTTTTAATTCCATCTGTGCTCAATACGAGACGTCTCAAATCTTTTTTATTCATTGGGTCTTTTCGGTTAAAAAAATAATAATGATTTTCGTGCCAATTTTGAAAAGTGTTGATGCAACACCAAACATTTTTTTTAGCATATTTTTAATACTTATAATTTTCTTATGCATTAAGTACATTTTTTTTTTTTTAAATGTTAGTGATTTTCATGTTGACTTTGAAAAGTGTTGATGCAACATCAACCCCTTTTTTGGGGTGCTTATTTTTTACACTTCAAAATTTCTTATGTATTAAGTATGTATACATTTTTTAGAATGTTGGTTTTTCAAGTATTCTTCTTATTTCCTCCAATGTTTTTCAAGTGTTTTTCAAGTTTGTGTTTCTTTATTTTCCTTTTCAATTTTTTTTGTAATGAAATTTTTATTTTTTTGCAAAGTTTAAAAATAAAATAAAAAGGTCAATATTTTGACGTTATTATTTTCTATATATTTATGTATCATTAATTAATATTTCAATATACATCAAATAATTGTCACTAAAAAACAATAATTTTAAAAATTTAACCAAAAAAAATACATTTCGAGTATAGATATAATTAAAAAATACACATTTCAAGAATTTTTTTTGGCTAAAAATGACATGTCAAATAAATTATTTTTATGGGAAATTTGAAAAAAAAAGCATATTTTACGAATTTTATGTCAAAAACAATAATATTCAAAGTTTGTTTTTCCAAAATTATGATTCACATAAAAATTAAAGTGTAAATCAGAGAATAAAAATATTAAACATATAACATTAATAAATTAATACTTATCATAAAATCTTAAAATCAAAACAATAAAAATATAACTTATGAATAGTTCTCAAAATTGAGCTTGATTTTGATGCATAATTTAAATTTAATGAACAATATCACATAATCGATGTGCATTATCTCCAAGAGCTTCATTGTCATCTTCTTCCATAGTATTTTGTGCTCTTGTTTAGTCATTTTCCTCTCTTGTTGGATCTTCTATGTCTGTAGATATCCCAAAGTGTCCCTTTCCAATGATTCCATATGATAGTGGCAGGATTTTGTTGACGTGTAAAAGTGACTCACCAACCGTTAGGGGATCTCCTTGATGCAGAATCCCAACTAGACTCTACACCATTTGTTATAGGGATCCAATCCGGTATGTGGGCCCAATTTTCATCATATTGGTAAGATATATGCCTTTTCTCGGACGAAGAGGAGACTCGCAGATATGGGAATGTACGAATGTTGAACAAACCAAAGTCAGTGATCGGAAAATCCCTTGTGAAACAAAAATACCATGAATAGAAAAGTGAAATTTAAAGCATGGAACTTAAGGGAAGCATTGTTAGCAAAAATTCAATGAGCTCATACTTGTACAAAGATCAACTTAAACATATGAGAAATAGTTCACTATGATCAAGTGTCTCTTCATCATCTAAGCACATTTCAGTAAATATTTAGGCATATATCAACAAACAAGGTCATTAACATATCCCTATATTAAAACATCATACATCATCCACATATCAAAGGGAACTCAAATAAATAGGCAATGCACAAACAAAAATGTACACCAATCTGTTAAAGAAAATATCATTCATTTAGAAGGACTATATTCATGGTGTCATCACACAAAAGCCTTCGTCAGATCCAATAGTGAGATCCAAAACTCCTTTGTATTCATTCCCGGAATGTACATTCAATGCTATACAATTATCTCTCTCAAGAGTCCAAGCTAAAAAAATTCCCTTACAACCTCTCATGAGCTAGTACATATAGGGTAAAAAATACTTTTGGGTTACCCTCCAACCTTTTGTCTCCCTGACTGTTGGGATGACCTGCGACCTACGACCTAAAGGCATCTACAACTTGAGACCTGGTAGGAGTTGCAACTTGCTGCTTGAACTTTACAGCCCTTGCCATCCAGTTGCTTTTCAGGGGAGCAGCTTAGTGATAGACAAGGCTGGAGTTTCTACCTGCAACTGCTCCTTGAGATATGTCTGCCAGGCTTGGTATTCAGTGACCATTGGGATGAGTTGAGGAATTTCTTCCCCGAGTTCATGTAGGCATTCAAGCGCATCGGAACCAGCGTGCGCCTCTTTGAATTGATATGATTGGAACAGTAGGCCATGCTTGTGTAAATTATGACTGGCTCCACAACGTATTATGCAATTTTTTCATTGGTAACTAGAATGTCCTTTGAGCCAACTGCCTATCTGATCGGTTCCAAGAATGAATGGATCTCCTGTAATACCTACTCTCGACTCTTTTGCTGAGTTGGTGCACCTGTGGAGGGTATGTGATGAACTTCTCCCATTGAGTTGATGCCACTCATGAGATGTTTGTCTGCGGTCATTAATTTGTCCACATATTATACGAGCTTATCTCGGGATTGCAATTTCATGCACATTTGTAATTTTTCATTTTGGGTGCGGAGAGAGTCCCTCTTTAGTAGGGGCTTGTGGGTACTTCTCGCACCATTCTAATATGTTGTCGAGTGTTGTTGAGGCATCCTTCAACTGTGCGGGATTTATTTCTCGTATCTGCTTGGACTCCTACCAAGGGAGCAATTGTTTGTCTTAGCCTCGTCATCTCTTCATAGAACTGCACCATGGTTCTGCTCACGATTTCCAATTCTCCTTGAATGGAAGCTTGCATCCTGCCGGCTTGGGTGAGTGTGAGATGAAGCATTTGATTCTCGACTTCCAAGGCTCTTTTCTCTTCTTTTGCTTGGGTGGCCCTCTGCTCAACTATACGGAGCCTGTTTTGCAGCTATAATATTGTTTTCCTCATTCAACCGATGTTCTCTTTAGTAGCAGCTACGAAAGTTGTCTCGACTGATGTTATCATTATGGGATTCTTTCTGGTATCCAGGACTATTTATTTTTCAGTTGTAACCGCCAGAGGCTCGACTAGGTTCGAGGAAAGAAATTTTCTTCTTTCCTACCTAATCTTGTGAGTGTATCGATAATAAGACAACCTTGTCAAGTCCAGTACATCATTCTCTTGTTCTCCCAAGAGACCTAGCTCAGAGAGGGGAAAGTTCTTGCCTGTCATGGGAGTCACTGGGGGTATATCGATCGAAGGAAAATATGCTCGTTTACCAAGTTGCAAAGGTTGTGATTCACCTCCTTCATCTCCTTTAGGTGCCTCCTCCTGCCGCTTCTGGGCTTCTTCTTTCATTCGTATTTTCTTTGCTTCCTCTTTGTCCTATTCATGTTTCATATTTCTCTCTGCCTCTTTCTTCATTTTTTCTTCTTCTTTTGCTTTCGCTTCCTCTTCCTTCTTCCTATGTGCTTCCTCCACTTGCTTCCTTTTCTTTTCTCATTTCTTTTACTTCTTTTGTTTTTCCTCCTCCTGCTGCTTCTTTCATTTTTCTTCCTCTTGCTGCTTCTTTCGTTGTTCTTCCTCCTACTTCTTATTTCGATGTTCTTCCTCCTGCTTCCTTTGGATCTCCTCTGCTTGTTATTGGGCCAACACATCTTGGGTTCTTTTAAGTTTCTCCTCCCTCTATTTTTTTCTTTGCAAGGGTGACACTTTGCTATTCCAATTTTTCTTTCTCACCTTCCTCTTCCAAATTTCTAGGGGAATTATTACCTGCAGTATTCTTCAGCTTCTTAGGCTGGGAGGTATAAGCACCTCGTGTTTATCTTTTCTACTACATGGTGGAAGCTCTATCTTGCAGGCTTAGGTCATCTTGAGAATGTTACCCTTGGTCTCCATCTACTTCAAAATATTCTTCAGGGGCTGCCAGCCTAAGTGGACTATTCCAATTCCTTACTTCAGCTTCCAATGTTGTTTTAGTATGTTGATAGGTCCAATTGAACTTGGCCTGGTTGAAGCGTGCCGGTACGATCCTTTTTGGGTCATAGGACTAGAAATAAAAGTTAACGAAGTGAAATATTTTTATTTTTTCAGCCTCCGCCTCTACTTCTTTGAAATCCTTGACCATGTAGGCACCGACGGTGAGTGGCAGGGTAAGCCATGATTTCTTCTTACCCTTACTCAGTGTTTTAGAGAAACCACTCGACATTTCGTAGTAGAATTCTTGCAGTAGCAACTTGTTAGTGACGCATTTAGGTAATGCATGGGGCTACTTGAAGTTTCCAAAAACCTTGATGAGGGTGCCTTCTCGAATGGGAAACGAGTGAGCCACCTTGATGACTATCTCCATGGCTCTTCTTGACATGCAGGGTGGATCTTCCCCGAAAAGAAAACGCTAGAGTGTGGTGATAACAATTTTTGAGGTAAGGTCAATATCCTACTTGTACCTGGAATCCTATAAAAGCTTCAAGTCCTTGTGGATAGGGCCTCCGGTTGTTGCATCTAAGTTATGAAACTAATGATAGAAATGGCACCATGAATAGACCACATCTAATAGATAGGAAGCCATGTAGAATTATGATGCAAGCCCTTCTTCCGAAACCTGTGTCACTGATATGTTCGCCCTCAGGGTTGAAATTAGAAATTGGGCCCAGTTGAAGTGAGTGCCATAGGTCATGACTATGTGAATTAGGGGAACCCATGCCCCATTGAAGGTGGTAGCATCTACCCTTCCATACATTCGGCACATCATAGCCGCAATGAGCATGTAAACCTTCCTAAGACCCTCTGTCTTATATTCCTGATCCTTCTTCCCCTTGAACTTCTCGAGGTCTTCCCACCAGCTCTTTAGGGTTTCGTGTACTGGAAAATAACATGTTGTTATCCATCAAGCGTTGAAGGATTCTTCTTTGTCTGGTAGAGAGTAGTACATGTTGGCGTCTCATGGGGAAATATTGGCAGAGGCCACCTCAACGAAATCTCTTATCACCCAATGTTTAGAATCTATTCTTTATAGAATCCAGTCATTGACTTTTGCACAAGGGAATATTGGAGGGTGAGCTGCGACATAGTGTATCTTAGACCTTTTTACTTGGAGGAATACCTGGTGGTCTACTAGGTCTTCTGGGAACTCCTGTCATGCGAATTAATGGTACAAGTCATACCAAGACATCTTAGAGTTCTTGCCAAAGATGCAAGCTATGTCTTCGTAGGTGGGAGCCAACACTAGAGGTACATCACTTTTTGGGGGATCAACTTATGGGATCTTGTGCCGCCTGCGAATTTCTAGGGATCCCATATTGCTTGAGGACGAGGAGATAGATACGCAATTAATCTCAGCTTCAACGTCACCTGACATGTTCAAGAAACAATCCCACGATAAGGGAGACAGAATGGAGGAAAAAATATGATAGAAAAAATCACCTGTCTAAGCCAACTAATGCCTTGGCCAGTCTAGGGCGCTAAGTGACCAATAGGGTAGGTTGCACCAAATTTTTTTAGGTATTTGCAACCTCTAATGGTCACAAAGGCCTTAGGGTGTAGAGGATGTGACCTGGTGACCTGGTCGTAGGGTCGGATAGTCGCGTTTGAGTGAGAGCGCTAGCCTCAGCGACTTGGCAACCTAGCGACCAAGTCACGAGGTCACAGGGTCGCATTAGGGATTCCTTGGGTGAAACGCGTCGGCGTAGCCTTCATGAAACATGGAGAAAAACAAGGGAAAGGGAGAAAATCAAGGCTAAGGAGGCCACTGAAGGCTTGGGAGTAGACTCACAAGGTAGCAGAGAGTAGCTAGAAGGATATGGGTTAGTCTGGGCATGATGGGATGACCAGGGAGAAAGATGGAGCTTTAGAGGGAAGGATGGCCTATGGTGAAACACTGCTGATAGGAGCCTAAAGGGTTAATAATTCTACTAAGGGGGAGGTTTAGGTAGGGTAAGCAGTCGGGAAGATAAAGAAAGTTAATTGCACGAGGCTTCAACGGCTTACCCGGAAAAAACGCTGTCTGATTGGGTTGTCAGACACTTCCTAAGCTCCGTCGCACAGGTCGAATGCGACCTCCACGACCCTTGTATATATAAAAAGGTTGCACGTGCGATCCTTAATGGTGGTCACAAGGTCGCAATTTCTGGTGATTTGTGTACATTTTCAACCTTTTGACCCCGCGACTTGGCGAGTTGGGGGGGTCATTGGGTCACTAAGTCACATGGTCGCAAAGGTGAGCTGTTAAACTAGTTTGCGACTCTGCGACTCTGAGACCTTGCGACCTAGTCTAGGTCGTTGGATTGCTAAGTCACAAAAGGTTGAATTTTGAAGAGAATGCAACCTCGCGCCCTTGCGACCTAGATAGTTTGCTCGGTCGCTAAGTCACACATGATCAAGATTTGTGAAAATTGTGACCTTGCGACCACACTTAGAAGAAAATTTAATCATGCAGGGAAGCAACATAAATCATCCCAAAACCAGCTTTTGATCTGAGGTTACCTGCCCAGGGTGGACCCTTTACGCCCAGGGTCGATGCTTGGTGATGAACCTGTTACCATGCATGCCATCAAAAGCCACAGGGGCTCTGAAATTTCAGATTGATGCCAAATTTCAAAGGATGGTTGTAGCGGCTAGAACATGTTCCTTTGCCTTTTTTTTTCACACGTAATTCATTAAAATCCCCTTTCCTCAAACTCTCTTGCATTGCATCTCAAAAAATTTAATAAGATTAATTCCTTATTGAATAAAATGACATTGTAATCTATATTTTTCAACGGTTATGAATTTATTCCTATTTGTAGGCTCATGCTAGTGTTGTACTCGATCATCAAGTACAAAATAAATAATTAAATAAATTGATATAAACACATAAAAAATATTGAAGTTTTATAATAACATAAACATTATCTATATCAAGCACAAAATATATATCTCGTACCTTGCTAATTACTTCATAATAATTAATTTTTCATATCAAAATTAATCAAATAATGTTACATATAAATACATGTAGTGTTGTATCAAGATAGGTATACTATCTTGGACACACAATCACTTTGTTGAGAGAATATTTCAACCACACACCAATCTAGGAAACATATAGAACTCAACAAATCCTAAACATTAGGAAAAAAACTCCTGTAGGTAGGATGAATGACAATAAAGACAAGTCGGAATTGTATTTCCAATTCACCCCTTTAATGACTACTTCTCTCAATCTCAATCATCAAGATCTACATTTGGTCCAATATGGAAATTATACCTCATACCTTGTTCATGCAGACATCATCAAATTGTCGATGTCCACATAAAGGAACAACCATCCACTGCAATGCATGGGTACCTAATTGTTTCAACTGCTGGTCTAATAGGAATTCCTTCACATTCACAGTTCATCCAAATTCTTGATGAACTCTCTTTGACTTGGTCCTTCACACAATCCCGCCCCCCTCCTCCCCTTAATCAAAGACTCAATTCTCCGATCGCATATCAAGCTTATATATGATTACACCTTCGACCCTCGTAGCTATCGAGTGGTTGATTCCACAACTTTATGTCACTAGGGAACACATAACAAAGGGGTATGCACGCCTCTCTGGGTCTTACGGCCATATGCCCTTTTAATATACTCCAAGCTTAAGAAGATACTGGGTACATAAAACATTTCAAGGATGACAATACGAAGCAATATATGACATGTAGATTTTTTATAATTACAATGTGTGACTCATACTTTATCACGGTGATGAGTCTATTCTACAAACTCAAACAAAAATTTTCAATGTTGTCCTTTGGATCTTTTGTCACTCATATTGGATATACCACACCATTCATATGCCTGAGCACACCACTTCTTTCTCACTTGAATCTGTCCATCATAGTATTCACTCTTCATAGGATTTATACTTTTGAGTCTTTAGCATCTTCATTTTTAACTTTGGCATATTGGTCTTGGATCTCCATGCTTTACCTGTCATTAGTTAGAGTCATGAATTCTAACAAAATGACTACATATTAAGGTCGCAAATCTCAAAATGTATACAAAATTCCAAGACACATTCACCTTCACCCATACCAAAAACAATACAATACCAAATAACAATATAAGCACAAGCAATGATCTAAAAATGGCCATGCTTTTCTACACTAAGGAAAAAGCCTTCAACAAGCTATAAAATATCCACTTTTACTATGAGTCCATTGGAAACACCACATAATATTTTATGAGAGAGGGAGCAAGCCTTCAATACTATCATCTCAACAAGAAACTCCAAAACTACACTCAAACTTGTTGGTTACCTACGCCACAAGGAACGCTTGACACAACATTTCTCAGTGTGTAGCCAACCCTTCCTCCAGTGGCTTATCGACAATGCTTAATGTAATTTCTCACCGCACCACTAATATTAACATGTCCATATTATGTAGTTTGTGATGGATTCGAACTGCATTATCCCTTCCTCTTCAACTAGAAAATCAAAAAATAAAGTATGGATTGATCAGAGAGAATGAGTGAAGTATTTGAAGACCACAAATGGCTGCAATGTGCTCCAATCCGGCAAGGATGTGGCGAAGAGTCGCCCTGAACATCTATTCACAGATGGAACTAGGCAGTGACATCCCTGGTTCAATGCTGGACAATGCACATGACGCTGGACAATGCCTCTGTTCAAAGTTGTGCACAGATATGCATCCCCTAATACTTAACACAATTCGATGCACCATCCGAGCTATTTCGTTCTTGACTGGTGGGCCCAACAAGCCACCCATTAAATTCCGCGAAACGGTTGCTTTCCCATCGGCACAGTTCAGGATGGAAAACCTTCTCCACACGAGATGCACACACTTCACAGTCGCGTCGCGACCCTTCACTTCCCTCCACGCCCGATGACTCAATCCTGTAGTTTTTCCATGCTCTGTGCAGCCACATAGAAGCAATAAAGGATGGGAAAACAAACAAACGACGAACAAACAAACACTCATCAAATTCTCTATGGGCCAAGGCCCAAGCTCTTATGGGCTCTAATACCAAATTAACTTTTCAGATCACACATTATATTAATCAAATAATGTTACATATAAATACATATAGTGTTGTATATATATTAATCAAATAATGCTACATATAAATATATGTAGTGTTGTATTAATATAGGTATAATATCTTGGACAAACAATCATTTTGTTGAGAGAATATCTCAACCACACATCAATTTTGGAAACATCTAGATCTCAACAACTCCTAAACATTAGAAATAGACTTATACATAAAATGAATCACAATAAAGACAAGTAGGAATTATATTTCCAAGTATAATTTCCACCATATCGAAGCTCAACATGATATATAAATATTTTTCCTTCTCTAATGCTTCATTTATCTTTACTATACCATGAAAAGTCCATTTTATTTTCATGTGGTGTCATATTCCATTCTCCAACATTCTTCATTGATTTTAAGGGATCAATTGCATGACTTTATTGTAGGTGTTAGCTCGGTTTTGCTGAGTAGCATTTATAGAGGGTCTAATTGTAGCTTTAGATGTTGTAATTGTTGTCATTGATCCAGAGATATTCATAGATACCTTCTTTAATGTCATTTTCATATCTAGAAAATTATGCTCATATTAAAAAAAATAATAATAAATAAATAAATAAATTTATATACTTTGAATTTAAACAAAGTTAAATAATATAATATTTTAAGAAAAAATTTAACAAAAAAAAATATTATAACATCCACGAAAAAAACATTATGAAAATATAAATAAACACACACACACACATAATTAAAATAAACAACATTAATTTAAATAAAGTAAATTAAAAAAATAATTCAAATCTAAAACAACATAAAATCAAAAAATAATATTAAAAATATTTAATAATATAATTATACAACATTAAAAAAAAAAAAAAAATTAGAGAATTTAAAAAATAAAGAATAATAAAAATTAATAAAAATAAAAAAAAATAAAAATATAACAAATAAAAAAATTACTCAATTTTTAATATTTTAATTTTTTTTTGGTATCCGAGACAAACCCAACAACCTGCTTAGCATGTAACTACAAATAAACCTCGAGAAGCCTACAACAAAATTAACAATTTTAATTAAAAATAAATAAATAAAAATCTAAAAATTTAAAAAATAAATCAAATCAAATATAAATTAAAAAATAAAAATAAAAATAAAATTCCGGCGACAAAGGGCCATGGCACGGCGGCGATGCCCAACAAAATGGTTGGTTGATTTCGTGATTTTTAAATTTGTAAATTTATCTTTTTGTTTTATTTTTTTATTATATTTCTTCATTATAGTTTTTAAAATTTGAATAATTTTTATTTGTTGTATTTTTTAATTTTTATTATTTAAATTGTATTTTTATTTTGTTTTTAAATTTTTATTTTCTATTTTCTTTTGTTCATTTTTAAGTTGGCTGTGATCCTCCACGCTTGACCTATGGTTTGAAGAGCCATGACCTAGGGGCATTTAAGTAGTTAAAGTCACTCAGGGATTGCACCCGACCTAGGCCACAACAGCCTTTAGCTGATTGGATTTTTTAGCATGCCGCCTCCCCCTATCACAAGGCACAACCACCTCCCATGAGGTTTGATCTTGGGTCACCTTGCTGACAAGGCCCATCCCCAACTAGTTGTGTTAGTGAGACTTGACTCTATTTTTCAATTTTTAAACTTAGTTTTAAAATTTTAAAAAATAAACAAAATTGTCTTTTTTACGTCTATTTTTTTTTAATTTCATTCTTAGTTGAATATTTTTTTCAAAAGTATAAGAACAAGTAAAAAAAATAAAAAAAATTAACAAATAAATTTAAGTTTTCTTATTTTTCCATTTCGATGTCCTAAATAATATGTTTGTGTGTTTGTTTTTCCCTAAATTATTTATAAATGTGATATATTTTTATTGTTTTTATTTTTTATTTTTAATTCTTTGAAAAAAGCAAAAGAAAAATAGTAAAAGAAAGATTAATTTTTCAATAAAAATATAATGAAACACCATATTTACCCAAATTCCTTTTTAAATGGTAAAAAAAAAAAAAACTAAATTTTTAAATGCAAAAGCTTTGCACTATTGAATTCTTCTGGATGACTCTATAGCTCCTTCATAAATTGCTCCAATGTTAAAAAAAAAAAAAATCGCAAGATTTGATATGATGTGGGGAATAGAAACAATAAAATCTAATATATAGTGAAGTTGTAGAATTACTTTAAGTTTTGTTGGAAATAAGATTAAAATTAAAATTAAGGAAAATTGATATATAGCTAAGATTTTAGGTTTACATTAACTTTTGTTAACTGGAGGATAAAAACTAAAATACAAATTATAAAAAATAACTTAATTATCTAGTTAATGTTAAATAAGTAAAATAAAAGTTTTATTTCATTTTTGAAGGAAAGCATTAAAGGAAAAAATGTGTGGAAAAATTGAGGAGAAAGTAGGGTTGAAAATTTTAAGGAAAATTTTTAGTAGAATGTTTTGGAATAAATTTTGGAGGAAAAAATTTCGGATGAATTTTTTGGACAAATTTTCAGGAATATTTTTTGGGAGAAACTTTGGAGGGAAATTTTCATTCTCTAATTTATAAATTTTCATTGGCGGAGAGAATATTTGTATCATTCAACATCTTCTATGAAACATCATGGATTCATGTGATAGTGATCCTATATCATCAAAATCTTGTTCACACAACAACTTTATTTGTATTGATAAATATAACAAGAATGCTTTCACTGTGAATAAACAGTCATATTTTTCAATTACTAAGGAGTTTGATGAAAGTACAAGTAATGATATTGATCATATTAATCAAGAAATTCCTAATCCTAGGGATTAAGAAGACACCACTTACAAAGGGGAGGATGAAAATTTTCTTTTAAACCTGAATTTTATAGGCACACATGAGGATAATGCATTTTCTCCGAGTTAGGATTTCAGAGGCACCCATGATTATGATTAATTCCTCTGAGTGATAATTTCAAAAGAATAGATAGTGATTGGAAATTTTCCTATGAGTAGGGATTTCAAAAGCGCAAAAAATGATAATGGGTTTCCTCCAAGTGAGAATTTCATAGGAACATGTGAAGATGATGAAGGATTTCTTATGAATGAGAATTTCAATAGAACATATGAGAATAGTGAAGGATTTTCTCCAACTAAGAATATCAAAAGAACTAATAAAGATAATGAATTTTCTCTGAGCGAGGATTTCAAAAGCATCGATGATGATGATGGATTTCCTCCAAGAAAGGATTTCAAAAGCATCGATGAAAATGATGTATTTCTTCTGAGTGAGAATTTAAAAGGCATATATGATGATGATGATGAATTTCCTCTAAGTGAGGTTTCAAAAGCATAGATGATGACAATGAAGAATTTCCTCCAAGCGAGGATTTCAATGCGAGAGCTAAGGATGGTGTGCCAAAACCTATGAGTGAAATTGAATAATTTTCTATGACATTTTATGTAAATGTTGTTTGCATGGTTACTTGAAATAAATATTTTAACTTGCATATGATCTTACATGATGTTATGAGTCATTTCTATGTTTATTGGATTATATGTTTTAATTATGAAGAATTCATTTGTTTTGAATATCGAGAATGCAACAATAAATTTGAAAAATAATTTATGTTTCATTCAATCAGTTTAATATTAATATTTTAATTAAAAATAATAAAATATGAGGAATTACTGTTGAATTTATAGATTCTATGCTGATATTGTAATGATACTATTTATTGTTATGATTTTATAGATCATAGTTAAAAAAATGTTTCTATTTTAATGCCCATTGAAAAGGGAATACTTCAATTTGATGGTTGATTTTTAATTTTTCATTACAATGAGACAAGTTGTGTTAGGCTAAGATTTCAAAAGGGATATACTTTTAGCCTTTAAAATAAAAATCACTCATGGTGCAATGACTCTTTGATTTAGGTGTCCAATTTTAAAGTTTTTTTCAGTCATAATAATTGGCTTAAATATCGTGGTTGAAATATGTTGAAAACTTAAGGTTTTTTGTAGTCATAATGTTTGCTTTTAATTCCATGGTTGAAAACTGTCAAAATTTAGGGTTTTTTGGATTCGTTATATTTTATCTTTAATGTCATGGTTGAAAATAGTTAGAATTTTATGGGTTTTCAGAGTCATGATATTTTATCTTTAACGTCATGTCTAAAAAATATTTAATTTTTAACGTTTTTCAGAGTCATGATGTTTTGTATTTAATTCCATGGATGAAAATTATTGGAAATTTAAGGTTTTTCAAAGTCATGATATTTTATCTTTAAATTCATTGCTAACTAATGTCAAAATTTTAACTCAAAAAAAATATTGATTTGACATCAACGCTTTTCATTTTCATTGTGTTCTTGATGTTTTTGTGAAAAAAAAATGGTTTTCACTGGAATTTATTAAACATAGTTCAAATTTTACCACCAAACCCACACACCCCCGCTAGCCCTAAAAAAAAAGGTACATCAACACTTTTCATTTTTGTGGTGTTTTTTCATGTTTTTTTGCACAAAAATATGGTGTTTTTGGCCAGAGTTCTCGTTTAAGTTGGTAACCTTATCATTCACAAGCAATGATACTCTTCTCATATGTTTGATGGAAAAGTAGAAATAAGAAAAGCATATGACAACATGGTTGTCATGACTAGAGTAGAGGAGGAAAGTCTATTAAAGTTGGAAGAAACATATGCTCATGCAGATAACTCTACAACCTCTCTTACCAAAATGAAGGTGCATTTTCATTCAATATTCTATTGCATGAAAGACTTGGACATATTAGTTATGAAAGTCTTCATTTATTGAAAAGGAATGATGTTTTTGGTTTTCTAACTATTCCTGGGAAACTGAAGCGATGTGATGCTTATATCCTAGGAAAACATAGCAAACAACCATTTCATGATTCTACTTCCAGAGCACATAGACAACTTGCATCACTTCATTCTAATTTATTTTGCCCAATGCACATTCCTGTTACAATGGCAATAAAATAATGATTATACTAGGATGTGTTGGTTATATTTGTTGGAAAACAAATTACAAGATTTTAAAACTTAAAGAAATTTTCATATATGGATTGAAAATTATGCACAACCACATGTTAGTTCCATTCATACAAATAGTGGAAATGAATATACTTCTAATGAATTTGAAATCTATATTTTTTAAAACATGGGATTGAACATCAGATTATTATTCCACACAATCCTAAATAAAATGTTGTAGGTGAAAGAATGAATATGACTATATTAAATATGGTTTTCTCAATGTTGTTTTTCAAAAATGTAAAGTTGATGTTTTGGGTTGATGTAGTTTTATGTGTAGTATATGTTAAACAACTGGTCCATGTCATGTGCTAAAAAATAAGAATCCTTACTAAATGTGGTATGGCCTTATTCCTTCAATAATACATCTCAGGGCCTTTGGTTCCACTTGATATCCTTGATTCGTAAGGAACATACAAGAAATAATGATGCAAGGAGACATAATTCCATATTAATAGGGTACTAAAATACCACCAAGACATACTCTTTATGATGAGGTAAACAATACATTTATTTTTTCTAGAGGTGTGATTTTTTTTTAATCCTCTAGGACTAACAACAATATTGAGCAACAAATTGGTCATTTAGATAGATTCAATAATGAAAAAACATCTTGAATTTTGATAATGAGATTCCATAACTTGAAAGGGGGATCCCTATCATGGTTCAATCTATGGAATCTCCTTTTGAAGCACTATCTCCCCCTCATGAATTTTTGACCACTTCTTTCGATCATGGAAACCATTTAAGTGATATTATTGAGAGGATTGGAATTTTGAACCCTTAGTTAAACTGAGAGGGTGGGGGGAGGGGCGGTGAATTAGTTTAATACATTCATGAACTTTTAAAACTTTTAAAATAGAAATATTAATATGTGAGCAACATGTATCAAGCAGATTAAATACAGAACATCAACACATAATCATCATGCACATGACAACAGATATAAGTGGAAACCCATAAGGGAGAAAACCACATCTTATTATTGTTGTGGTGCAAAGGCAAGCTTCAACTCCCTCTCACCACTAATTTTCTGTAGGCTCCAACCTACATGAGGCTACTACCTCAAATTATGCAAGCTACAACTTGCAAGGAAGCTCCAACTCTCATCTGTTCTCTGCAGGCTACAACCCACAGGAGGCTCCTGCCTCAACCAGATCCAACTAGACATATATCAAGCTACAAATTGAAGTGGAAGCACCAACTCCCATGTATTTTCTGTAGGCTACAACCCACAGGAGGCTCCTATCTCAACCTTCTACAACTGGACATCTATCAAGCTACAACTTGATATGAAAGCACCAACTTCCTCACTCTACAGTAAAATCATATGATGATTTACCTGGATATGAACTCTTTTTTCCTTCATCTTCACTGATGTCCTTCTAGCCTTCAAATCTGCTTTATATAATCTCTAGATCTTCATAGCTTCTCTATCTGCTCTTTTTTATTCTTCCACTCTCTAACCTCTTTATTCATGTCACAATAACATCATTTATAGACATCACTTCATAGTTTTCTGCATTCCATATGGGAATATGAAATGAACAGTTATGACTCTTTGGCTTCCACCTTCTCATTTTCTCGCTCAGCGCAATCAGGATGTTACAACACAACGTACTCATTTCAGTATTACATTGGAGTTTTTCTTTGCCTATGAAGACTTGCCTTTGCATCACAAACAATATAAAATAAATAATACATTTTCAGTTACAATCAATTGTTTACTCAACCCTTTTATTTTCCTAGCTTTGTTGAGCGTTTGTCCTCTTCTGCTTGTTGTCTTTTTGTCTTTTTTGTTTCTTCTGTTATATTCCAACTTTGTTGCATAACTGCCCCTTTTAGCGCAACTCTTCTTCTGCATTTAGCATTTTTTGTTTTCTTTATTGCCACAATGTTGTTTATCACGAGTTCCTGGTCCTTTATTATGCATTCATTTCATTCTTTTGTGACTTGTGTGATGTGGTCCACATAAAACTCTTGATAATGTAGAGGAGTCCAATTCCGATGTTTGTTCCACATACATACGTTTTGCGATCAAAATAGCATATATTAACATATATACTTAGCAATCAAACATCACGTATATAACATAACATAACACACATAACAGACAAGCCCCACAGAACCTTGAACCAATCGCATTTCATCGCAAATACTTTCCCGTAGGTTTCCCACTCTACTATTAGTGATAAACCATAAAACCATGCAATCTGCGCTCATGCACGTTGCTGACACATGGATTCCCTTCATTGCATCGCATCGGTTGATCCTTACCGCATCGCAACCAAAATAACATTCTTTGCAATGTCTTGAAGTTATAGCATATTTCTTGCGGGATGTGATGTTGCGAAAGGTCTACACATGTCCCTCCATTTCACATCGCAAAACTTTAACTTAACTTGCGGTCACCTTCCTGCTATCACTTAAGCGCTGCGATGTGTGGTATGCAGGCGAGGTCCATGTCATCATGCCATGTCACCCTACCATGTCATCGCCACATCACTGCCACATCATCTTTACATCACTGCCATGTCATCTTTTACATCACTTCCATGTCATCTTTACGTCACTACCACGTCTTCTTTGCGTCACTGCCACGTCACCTTTTACGTCATCGCCCACACTTCACAGTTCACAAATTACAACAGTTTAACTTAGTGATTACATCTATTTCGTGTGATTTGCGATATTTTACCATGCCACCACGTGTCCCTTCTCCGCTTCGCATCATGCACAACTTAACTTTCCATGCGACATCTTAATGCTAAACTCTTAAGTGTTGCAATTTGCAAAATCGCTCCTGAAGCGATTCGATCTCTATCGTCCATCTCTCACCTTAAATTTTGTGATTGAATCCTAACCCTCTGTTAACCTCCCTTGGAATTCTTCAAAGAATTCTCTGCCTTAGTCGATTTTTCATTTGTTTACACTGTCCTGCTCTGTAACTCTGGTTTCTCCACGCTGTTCCTCCTGAGTTTGTTCCTGAGCTTGTCTTTGTTATTGAATGTCATCCTAAGTTATCACACTTGACATCTACCCTTTTCATACTGAATAAAGCCCTCTCTATCTCTCGGCTCTCGCCTCTCTCTTTGCTTCTGCTATGTGTAAGATCTCTAGTCCTCGTTGTGTCTTGCAAATCTGATTGCCTTATGTTGTGCGCTAAAGAAATCCGGTGCCTCTCTGCTTCATTTGCTGCCTTTGATGTCTCTGCTTCTTTGTTTCCTCTGCTCCATTCACTGCCTTTGCTGCATTCATTATCTCTGTTGTCTCTACCTCTTTCCTGCCTCTGCTGCCTTGCTTCCTCTGTTGTTTCCGCTTCTTTGCTGCCTCTATTGCCTTGCTGCCTTGGGTGCCTACTTAACTGCACTCGCTGCCACTCTACATTCATTGCCTATCTACTTTTTTTGCTTCTATGCCTTTGCTTCTTAGCTTTCTTACTGCATTGTTTCCTGATCTGCTCCTTTGCCTTATTGTTGTTTCTTCTCTGCTCCTTTGCCTTAGTGATAATTCAGTTGTTGCTCCTTTGTGCTCCTTTGCCATCAATGAAAATATTTCCAATAGGATAAAAATTTATTTATCCCAATATAAATCAGTGGAGAAACCTAGACCATCTCAGAAAGGTCTCGTAAAAGGGATCACCAAAAAACTTGAAAATTTTAATCTTGATGAGGCTAGGAAGACATGAAATAGAGGTTCCACGAGACAAGATGAAGATGATATAGATAATTACGACTCATTTGATGTAGATATGATGGACGTTTTGTGTGATTTTGAATTTAATTTATATACTAAATTTGAACCAACTTCCTTTAAAGAAGGTAATTCTCATGATGAATGGAAATAAGTAACTCATAGGGGGTATAATTCTCTCATAAAGAATGGAACATGAAATTTGGTGGACCCTCCATTTGGAACCAAACCAGTTGGATGAAAATGAGTCTACAAAAACACATACAAATCATATGGCTCACTTGAAAAACACAAGGCAAGGCTCATGAAAAAATAATTTGCATGGAAATAAGGTGTTGATTACAAAGAGAATTCCCCCCCTATAGAAAAATTGGTCATAATTTAGACTCTCTTTGCCATGATATATTAGAATGGATGGAAATTTAATCAATTGGATATGACGATTTATTTCTCGAATGGAGACTTCAAATAAAATTTCTTCATGTCTTCATCAGAAGGTTTTTTTTGTAATAGGAAAATAAAAAAATGTTTGTAAACTTATCAAATCTTTATATGACATAAAACAAGAACTACTAGCATGGTATGAAAATATAACTGAGCATATTTTGAAATTCAATTTCAATGATCTGGTGGCTCCAAAGAGGCTTAAAAATAAAATTCTTCATATTTCGTCGAAACTAGGGTCAAAGCGCAGAGCTCGTCATCCTCATTCCAATGGCATAGACTACACTCAAGTCTAACTCCGTATGCTCAAGTTATTTGCATCCAAAGTTTTGGTCAAATTTTCCCCACTTGCTAAATTTAACAGGGTGCCAACTAAATTTGAAGGCTTGCTAAATATGGAGGTTTGCAAAAATCTCATAGAAGCTGCTAAATTTCGGGGCCGCTGACTCAGGGAAAATTTGGCACTTAGTGGCAGTTGGAAATGGTCAATTTTTCGTCTACTTAGTTTGTCGAGTGACCCCTAAAAATCTAGTTGAAAGTTTTGAATAGTTAGTTTAAAATAACATATATTAAAAAAATAAGGGAGTGTGGGCCCGATGAACCTGCCCAACCCTTGGCCTACCATATTATAACGTGTATATATTAATATAAAACAACGACCATCTGGTCGACTATTACACCAACGACACACCATGCTATAATGGGGGCTGACGAGGATCAAACCTACATGATCGAGTCAATCAACCCCATACACCACCCAAGTCAAATAAACCACCAACCAAAATTTCAATTGTGCCGAACAAAAAATGAAAGCTGACAGGCCTAGCTGCTTGAAATCCTGACCTGTCCAATGGCAAATGGCCTAAACATAGGCCAACCAACCAACACGACAACTAAGCACCTTGTAAACTACGACCTCCTTAGCATTATAAAACCAACATTGTTCATTTGACCAATGGGAAGAGGGAGCCGAGAGATCTGAGAAGAAAAACCAAGAATGAAGGGGAACAATGCCCAGACGGGGTATGATTTTTTTGTGACAAGAATTTTCTAGAGGAATATTCCCATATAGAATCATTGAGGAATCTTGGAGATTCCATAGGGGTTGATATTTTATAATGTCTAAAACATGTCGATTTAATACTCATTTGAACCAGAATTTTTCCAGGAGTCTGATGGTGCAGCCCATTTTCTAATCCGATGAGCATATTTTTCACCCCTTTCTAGAAGAGAATCTTGTGAGGAATCTAAAATATTCTCGAGTGTCCCAAATTTGACCAAGACAGAAAGGGGCTGTGTTTACACTCATATTTCATGGTTTTTCACAAAGAATGTAATGGCATAGGTTGCTTATTCATCCAAGTAGCCAATTTTCAGATCGTCCTCAAACTTGGAGGTTTAAGGTGTATTTTCACCATGTGTTCATTTGATTTTTTTGAGATGATGACTTGAATTTGAGATCCATGTATGAAACATTGTTGGAGGATCATTGTATGCCACTTTATGTGAGAGAATGTTATCATTTGTCTTGTTGAAGGCGAGATTTTATGAGTGAGAGTTCTTATAGAAGAGCGTCTCCTAGGAGAGGCATGCCAATCTAGTTAAGGGGGTTCATCCTTGTATTGATAGAGATGATTGCATCATGTACTCATCATCTTCTTGCAAATACTAATGAAGCACCCTCCCCAATCTTGACATTGTGCCCGAAGACATAACCCACAATGGGTGAACTCTATTATCATATGGTCTATTAACCGCGATTCATAATTATTGCATCTTATTTCAAGTTGATGGTTTGATGAAGTGTTGTTTAATCATTTACATTGCTCATGATTTCACAAGAAAATTTAAGTCAGAGTAAAATTTCATGTATTATGGGGATTTTTGTTTAAAAGAACTGATGAAAATTTTTCAGATCAATTGGTATCAGATTAGTTTGACCTGTTTTCCAGGGATTGTGAATTTAGCATGCAAAAAGAAGGAAAATGGAGAAGAACTAGGATCTCTAATTGGCTTTATACAAGATGGAAAAAATGGTAGATATATTGTTTGTATATTATTAGGAGAAAATAGTAAAATAGGAATAGGAGAAAGAGAGGGAAGAGGAATGATCCATCTCCATCTTCAGGTGAATATTCTTCTTCATCTTGCTCTTATCATTCAAATGAAGAGATGAACCAGAGCCTTTAGGAAGAGAATTTTGAATTGAGGAGACTTCTACAAGAATCAGAAGAGGAGAAGCAAATATTTCAGCTTCAATTACAAGACACAGAATAGGCCTCAGAAAATTTGAAGTACAATGAAGGCTTAGTGAAGCCACGATCACTTGCTTCATAATCAACAATTGAGGTAAACAATGTTTATATTTCTCGAGTTTCATTTTCAAATGATGATATTTTTGTTAGAATGATTGAGGTAACCATTTCAAGAACCGATACAAGACTCTTTACCTTGATGGGGTACAAAGGAGGAGGAATTGGTGTTAATGTCCAACGAATAACTCAGTCATTGGAGGTTGTAGAAAGGCCTAAATTTGTAGGATTGGGGTACATTTAAGGAGAGTGTTCGAAGGTAACATAAGAAAGGGATTCTTCAGAAAAAGAATCCAAGTCATTTCCAAGAGCATAGAGGAAAGAGGATGTTGAGATCACATCACAATATTCTTGTGATAGTAAAAATTGTAGAAGAAAGTCTAAGGTAAGCTCTCATCACCAAGCTTGCACTCGAGACAACCAAGCAAGGGATAAAAGGTATCAGTATCCTAATGTTCATTTTTATTACAACAATATTGATAATGTTGAGAAACATTTGTGGCATAGAAGACCATGTAATTTTTGTGGCTTGTATAACCATGTTGTTACCAAGTGTTGAAAAAATATGGCAGCAAGGAAGAGGAAAAGACATGAACACCCTTCTCCACATCAGGGAAGGAAGAAGGTCCAAAAATTCTGGAGGAAGAAAAAATTTTGCAGTCATTGCAATAAGAGTGAACATCAAAGAGCCACATGTTGGCAGCTCCATCTAGAGAGGCGACCGAAGGAGGACCTTAAAGAACTTGTAAAGGAGCCAATCAATGAAGTTGATCAACAAGGTAAGAGGTTATGAGAAGAAAACCCATTAACTTTGTTGGGTATGAAATGAGTATTTATAAGTAGTTGAGAATAACCACATTTTGTAAATCACATGTTGTGAGATCTTTGTAAAAATGATGAACTGTTTTCCATTACTTATAAATGCAACATACTGATCTTTTTTTCCTTTTTATTGATGGCTGGGGTATTGGTTTTTGTTATGATTTTTTATGTAAAATTGAACAATGATTGTTCTATAAACTCTTGAAAATTATGCGTTTTTCTTGGGTCATTTTTTTTCTTCTAAAATAACATATATTTTTCAAGATTGTACTATAAGTTTGCTTCGAATGCAGGTGTCAGTTCATCACTTATGGCTATGAAGTACAAAGGCAAAGGAGAAATAAATATGGTCTATTAGGTCACTTTTTGTGCATATGAGGGATTACAATATATTTCAGATCGTATTTATGATTTTGGAGGAATAAAAGCTTCTTAATGGGGAGGAATGATACATATGGCTCTAGAGAGGCTGAAAAATCAAAGTCTTCGTATTTCATCGAAACTAGGACCAGAACGTAGAGCTCATTATCTTGATTCCAACAACATAGACAACACTCAAATCCAACTTTGTATTATCAAGTTATTTGCAGTCCAAATTTGGTCAACTTGGCTCCATTGGCTAAATTTAGCAAAGCGCCAACTAATTTTGGAGGCTTGATAAATATGGAGGTTTGGCTAAATTTGGCGAAACCTACTAAATTTTGCGGCCACTATCCAAACAAAAATTGTGCACTTATCAGAAGTTGGAAATGGTCAATTTATCACCTAATTAATTTTTTGAGTGACCCCTAAAAATCTGGCAGACATTTTTGAACGGTTACTTTAAAATGAAAGATATTAAAAAAATAAGGGGGGTTGCTCAACGAACCTATCAAACCATTGGTATGCCATATTATAACGTATATATATTAATATAAAACAACAACCATCCATCCAACCGTTACACCAACTACAAACCATGTTACAACGTGGTTCGGTGGGGATCGAACCTACCCGGTCGAGCTAACCAACTCACCCAGCGGGCGGCCCCATACACCACCTAATTCAAATAAACCGCCAAAAAAAAATTTGTAACAATGTTGAATGAAAAATGAAAACTGACAAGCCCGAAGGGTCGAACCCCTGACCTGTCTAATGGCCAACAACCTAAACATAGGCTCACCAACTAATGCGCCAACTAAGCGCCTTGTAAATTATGCCAATATTAGCATTATAAAACCAACATTGTTGATTTGATCGACAATAAGAGACCTAAGAGGACTGAGCAGCAAAACCAAGAGTGAAGGGGAATATTTCCCAAGTGGGGCATGCTTTTTGAGACAATAATATTCTTAAGGAATATTCCTTAGAATATTCTATAGAATATTATTATGCATAATCATTAGGGAATCTTGGAGATTCCCTAGGGGTTGATTTTGACAGTGACATAAACATGTCGAGTTTATACTCATTTGAACTGGGATTTCACCTGGTGTCTAATGATGTAGTCCATTTTCTAATATGAGCAACAAGTTTTTCTCCTGTGTCCATAAGAGAATCTTCTAAGGAATCTAAGAGATTCGAGAAGCCCAAATTTGACCAAGACAGAAAGGGGTCGTGTTTATACTCAAATTTCACAGTTTTTTGCAAGGAGTGCAATGGCACGGATTATTTCTTGATACGAGTAGCCAATTTTTAGGCCATCCTCAGACTTGGAGGTATATGGTGTATTTTTTCCATGTGTTCATTTTATTTTATTGGGTTGATGATTTGAATTTGAGATCCATGTATGCCACTTTGTTGGGGGGTCATTGTATACTAGTTTATGTGAGAGATTATTATGTTATCATGTTGAAGGGGATATTTTATGAGTGAAATTTCTTCTAGAAGAACATATCCTGGGAGATACATGCCACTCTAGTTAAGGGGGTTCATCCCTATATTGACAGAGACAATTGTACCATGTACTCATCATCTTCTTGTATAAAATATTAAAGCGATCTCCCCACTCTTTACACCGGGCCCGAAGACGTAACCCACACTGGGTGAACTCTATTATCATATTGTCTTATGTGTGATTCATGATTGACATTGGGTGAAATTTGTTATCATATTGTCTTATGTGTGATTCATGATTCACACTGGGTGAACTCTGTTATTATATTGTGTTATGTGTGATTCATGATTATTGCTTCTTGTTTCATGTTGATAATTTGATGAAGTTTTGTTTAATAATTCACATTGCTCTTGAATTAACAAGAAAATTCAAGTTTCAGTAAAAGGTCTTTTATGATAGGGATTTTTGTTTGAAAGAACTCACAAAAAATTCTCGTATCATTCAAACACTTTAATCTTGATGATGTAATTTTATTTGTCAATAAATTTACCAAAATTGTTGTATATCTTTTTGTTTATGTATATGATCTATTAATAAGGGGGAATAATGAAAATTATATTGCATCCATAAAGAAAGAGTTGAAGAAGGGATTTTAGATCACAGATTTGAAACACCTTCACTACTATTTGGGCATTGAAGTGATCCAACATCCAAAGTATATATTCCCCTCTCAAAATAAATATAATGGAGAATTTTTAAACAGATTTGGCATGGCTAATTAAAAAAAATTATTTAGTCCGATGGAACAAAATTTGAGTCTCACATCAAAATAAGGGAAAGAATTTTAGGATGCAACAAAGTAAAAATAACTTGTGGGAAGTCTTATCTACCTCACCACTACTAGACCAAATATTTCATTTGTTGTAGAAATTCTTTCAAGATCTATGCAAAAGCCTTGTGAAGGACATTATTTTGTTACAAAAAGAGTTCTAACGTACTTGAAATGAACTTAGGACTTTGGAGTCAAGTTTTCCTAGGTGAATGAATTCAACTTAATTGGATATTTTGATTTAGAATTTGACAAAGACATAGAAAATGGAGTATCTACATGAGGATATTTTATGACTAATGGAGGCCATGCAAAAAATAATTTCTAGAATATTCCATGATAGAGTAAGATTATGTGGAAATTATAGAAGCAAAAATGTAGATTGTGTGACTTGGGAAAATTCTTGAAGACTTGCATGAGAAACAAGTGAAATCTACTCCTCTTCTAATCGACAATGCTTCTACAATCATGTTGGCGAAAAACTGCAAATTCTATTATCGAACCAAACACATCAACAAAAAATATCATTTCATCCGATATCATATAGAAGACAAGAATATTCATCTATGACACAAGTCTAAAAATAGGCAAATTGCTCACATCTTCACTTTAAAGGACTTGGAAGAGAAAAGTTTGAAATATTCAAAATGTTTCTTAGGCTCACTAGCACTCATTCATATTAAAGGAGGAATGTTAGAAACCTAATTCTTAGATATTTTGTGAATTATGAATTTTTTGTAACTATATAAATATAAAAAATAAAAAATACTACAATATAAACAGACATCCAACCTTGAAAGTTGAAACCAAAAATCAAAAAATATATACACACACACACACACACCCCACTTGACCAAGTAAATAAATTTTTATTTTATATATATATATATATATTCCTATATCAACTTGCATTCCATTTCTATTATTTTCCATCTTATTTTAGCCCCTGCCATAACGCAGCAAGGACTATTATAATAGATATGCCTTAGAATTTGAGCCAGTATTAAAAAAACATATAATTATTTACCCAAAGTCTTTTCTCAAACCTAAAGTTTGTTTTAGTGTAATTTTTGTCCACCCTCTTAAATATTTCCAAATATTACCACTACGTTTTTTTAGATAATCAAAAAATTTGAGATCTTATTTGGACTCATCTCGAGGAAGGGAGACAAAATATTGTGCGAAAAACTTGGGTTAAACAAACATGTTATCAATCTCTTTTTCTGTAATTAAGTAATGCTAGTTAGCATTAAGTGCTAAGAGGAAAAATACATAGGCCATGGTATATAGCCCATTTTTGCATGAGCTTCCACGTAGTACAATCACATGCAAATGTACACGTACAACCACATGCAAGGTTACATGTTGGTCTTTTAACTGGTTTGATTCCACATACCATTTCTACTGATGGCATCAATGTTGCATTTACCTGCAAAGATACCATTGCTATTGATACCATTTCGATGGCATTAGTGCTTCATTTCTCTCCGACTGTCTCTACACTTACTGATTTTTTTCTTCTGCACAAAGTGTGTTTTTAGTTTTTTCTATATAGCATATTTGTTGATCTTCTCACTGATTTTGTTCTTATGCATAGAGTGTGCTTTTTGTGGCATCATTTATGTTGATGGCAGTTTCTAAAAATTTTTATGGAGCTTGTTGATGTTTGCAGCTATCCAGTTCACCCAGGTAACAATTATTTCATGTGTAGGAATATTATTTCACCTATCTTAACATCCAGTTCTCCCAATTAACGATTTACATGTAGGAACATTATTTCACCAATAGTAACATCCTGAATCCTCCATTACCAATAGATTTTATCACAAAATTTAAATTTCTAATTCTTATCATAAAATTTGGATTGGTTTGAAAATATTAGAAATATATTTCATTTCTGGATAATACAGGAAAAAATTTACGCGCAGGTGAGAAGAGATTAAGTATTTATTTGTCAAATTCATCCAAGAATTGTAAAACTATAAGTATAAAATAAGAAACTTACTACTGCAAATCCTCTAGAATTTCATTTCTTTTCGCTAATTGAGGGTACATAAATTCTCTTACCAAGTACTCGCTCGACACAGACTCAGGTTCGATGTTTATACTAGACCACAAGTTGAAACCTTCTTAGAATGGGCCACCATGGCTCGTGAGCTACAACAAACAAAACAATTTGGTGTCTACACTAACATAATTGAGATAACACAAGTAAAATTATTTAATAAAAAATATTTCAATGTACATAAAGGAATTTTAATTTGTAAATAACAGACAGGGAGATTCTCCCTTCAAGGATAATTTGCATAGCATAGATAAAGTAAATGAGAAACTTTGCGGTGAGATAATCCACAAAAAAAAAAAACTCAGGGCAATAAGTTGTTCATTAAGGTATTATATGAGGTCATCTACACCCAACTAAGAATCTTAATCATGTGGAAGGTGAGGTAGAAAAACCCTCGTCTAAGAGGGATGAAAGAGTTAGCCTTTAATTTTCTACATAAACCATATGATAACAATCGTCTGCACCTATGATAATAGTCGTCTGCACATGGAAAGGAACAAGGAAAGGAGTAATCAAAAGAAGAACCTTGAATGTGACTTGTAGGTCGCAAGGCTCTAAGAAGTGGTTGCAGGAAAATGCTCACCTATAGAAATCAAGAACAACTATAACTCTTAGAATAATAACAAGTTGTTAATACCATTCAATAGTAACCCAAGAAGTGTGGAAGAAAGAACAAATTCACTTACTCTTTGCAATTACATAGCATTCCAACATTGTGAATAGTTTTCCTTCGAATTGTCATGAGCATGAACACACAATTGTTGTTCTTAACTGATCATCACTCAATTGATGTTCTTAACCATTGCTATACTCATATTAATTCTTCCTTTGTGAGAAATTAGATAATAGACACGACATCCAAAGAACATAAAATCAGTGACAAATTGATTGATAAATTGTAACAAACAAAATCGACCAGATTTGAACACCGGGAAAAAATTACAGATATTTTACAAATAAAATAGAATTAGAGCAATGATGCAAACAATTCTAAAAATTCTAAAGATAAAATGGAATCACGTTGGCCCTTTAAAACTCATTTTACCAAGCATATTTTCCTTGAATCCCTTCCATTCTCCTCTTTCAGTGAACACAAAATTAGAGAATATGGACAGAGACACAATACATAAACAAACATCTCAAAGAAACACACAATATACATAACACTTCACAGATTCACAGAGAATATACAATATACAGAGAAGAAAGGGAAGAAAATATACACAAAATATATAGAAAAAGGTGTCGAGACTAACCTGTGAGGAGAACACCTTTCTATTGAACCCTCACCTTCCACATGAAACTCAACAGGAAAACTAATTAAAGATATAGATGCATGTGCCACCTGCAAATTTTGTTGCCTAGCCAAAAATAAACCCTTGCACAAACAAGACTAGAAATTTAGTAATTAAGGGAAACCAAAACCCTTGCACAAACAAGACTGCAAATTTAGTAATTAAGGGCAACCAAAGTGGCGCAAATTATAAAAGAAACAAAGAAACATGAATCAATATATTTTACTTGTTCCATTAAACTTGAAATCTAATCCTCCATGACCTAGTTGCAGAGCCTCAACCAGCCGGAAGAAAGTGACATTGAATGGCTCATGACATCGAAGCGAGAGGGTGATTACCATCATCAGGAGTCGTAGATCTCGCGACGTGTATTCCAAATTAATCAATGCTGCCATATGGTATGTAGGTAGAAGAGACTCTAGAGAGAAATTCTCCATCGTTACCGAGATCAAATTGAAACCATGCACTGTTTAATTTATACTTTCTAAAAATTATACTAAGTTTTTTTACTGTGTAATTTTGTAAATAAATTCCCTAAAACTCTTAGAAAAATTATCAATTTTTAAGTTTTAGGATTTTATTTGTTCCATGTCTGTGCTTGCCTGAAAATGAAAAATAGTGGATTCAGAAGAAATGAAATAAAATCTTCGAACTACATCAGTTTGGGCATAATTATAATTTAACCATCGGCTTCACGCTGGAATGCTTATAATTTAAAACAAACAAATATCAATAACGACATGTTATTACGTCTAACTAATTAGATTTATCTTTAATTTATCTCACCTCCCATTTTTTTACATTCTCAGGATTATAAGGTTCTGTTTTTAAGTACGTTATTATAAGGTTAGTATACACCTCTCATACACATTACATCATTATAATAAAAATTAAAAAGTATTATCATAGCATTTATGATTCATTTTCATTTTTTTGGAGTTGTCTTTAGTGTGATTTTTTGGAGTTTCTGGTGCCGGAATCCGGTGAAATTTTTTTGAGGTAAAATCTTGATTTCTGTTATTTAAACTGGTTTTTTTGTTGTATATATGGGTTCAGCGCCCTAAAAAACCTCTAGGGCACTTCGATTGTGCAAGGTTACCCATGAAACTTCTGGTTTCAATGAATTCCGGCCAGATTTTAGAGAAATTAAACCGAAAAATTCCACCAGAAAAACTTTCAAAAATTGCACTAAAAACTACTCAATTCTTTTTTCATGTGTTTTACTTAATCTATTTTCAATAAATATTAATTATTATTATATAAATAATTATAATTCATTATAATAACATTTATAATTTATTCAACTTTTTCCCATAACTTTTGTGAATAAATACGCATCAAATCATTCAACATAAATTTAATGTTCATTTCTTTAATAGAGCATCTTTTTGCATGGAAAATTTCCGTTATGCTATTGATTTTTTTAACATTATAAATGCAAATTTCTTATTTTATTTTTTATAAAATATAAATAAAATAATATTTATGCCCACTGATGCAAGTATCAGCTTCTGATGGGTATGTTGTTAAGGCACTCCTTCCGTAAGGTCACTCGGTTCGAAACCCGTGGGTGGCATGGGAGGAGAAAAAATGGAAAAAAATTAGGATTAGTCTAAAACGAGAGAAAATATAAATAAAATAATATTTATAATCATTAACTTTAATCCCTTTTTAAACTTTGGTTAGTGAATGAATGCCCATTATATCACATTAATGTTAATTTATTTAATAGAGAGTTATTTTACATAGAAATATTCCATAGGTTATAAATTTTTTTAATAAATTACTAATTTATTTATTTATTTTATCTAAAATAATTGATAATGAGTTTATTTTAATATTCTTGTTTCTATTTAGAAAAAAATTGTTGGCTAGTTTTGTACTTGCATGATATAAGGTTGATGTTAAATGTTATCACTACAATCTCTAGATGCCTATGGATAGATGAATTAGGACGAGTTAAACTTCGAACCTCAAAATTTAAACTTCACACATAAAACTTCATTTTTGTAGTAATTATCAACTAAACTACCCATAAGGGCTCATATATTTTTTTAATATTATAAATGTAAAATTCTCCAATTTTAATTTTATCGAACTTTAAAAAAAGAAGTAAATTTGTGGAAATGCAAAGTTGGTCTATTTAAGTTTGATCAAATTCCTTCCATTTAAGTTTTATTATCAAATTTCTCTCATTTAAGATTTGTCAAAAAAAAAAAAAAAGAATAAATTTATCAAAATGAAATTGAAAATTCATTGAGAATATATTGGAAAATTTGTTTTCAATAAATTCAACCCCTCTTGTCTGAAATTAAAATAAATTTAAACTTTGATCTTAAATAACGGATTAATATTAGGAGTTCTCTAACAAGGTCGCAATTTTTCCTAGATGACAAATTTCTTGTCGGAATTCAATGAGAAATTCTTCAAGAAATCTGACTGTGGGAGTGTTTGGATCATTCTTTTGATGGTGGAAATGGATTCAACACCATTAAGAACCCTTAGGGCACCCAAAACCCTGAATATTGACAATTATATGCCAAATTTCCAAAAATTTCGTTAGATTTTGTCAAAATCATGTTGAAATTTCCATTTTTTTCCAAGTGAAAATGTGGCCTCGTTAGACTACTCTTTAATATTACGTCATCGCCAACATGATTCTTCTCAATTTCATCTTATGATGTGTAAATGAAAGTGAAAATATTAGAATTCATAATAGAATACTGAAGAGAACGAAAATATTTAATGGAATATATAGTGTCATCCACTATTTGCGCCTTACTTTTGACGACAATATGATGTGCTTTCCATCTAGTTTTCCATCATTTATTTCTATTTTGGTGCGAACATGAAAACCCCCTAAATTATTAGAATACCATACCACTGACACCATTGATTTCAATTCATTTGATTCTGCCTATAAATACCCACCCGCCACGGTCCCTTATTTTAAGAAACATCCATTGGTTATAGGCCTCCTTTGTTAATTTCATTTCTTCACTTTCCCTAATTTCATTTTTCAATATTTGTTCCCATTTATTAAGTCCTTTCCTACTTTTTTTCAACATTGGTTTGAATCCCTCCCCCTCTCTACATCTCGAGTTTGATTCCCTTCTAGTTTCTTTAAGAGCTAACCAGTTCAATTCCCATCCCAGTAGCACTCAAAGCAGTGGTGCAACATTTTTACGAGTCACTGGAGACAAGCGATGCAGACGATATTGTCTCTCAACCTAAAATGGTGGTTTCACAACCCTTCTACTTACCATCACTATTTGATGTCTTTTCTCACAAAAACTTCTATGGAAATTAAGAAATTTGTGTTTACACCCCAATCCATGATTGCACTAGGCAACAAGGGGGTTGTTGAAGGTCACTCTATTATAATATATGAATTCCACTATATTCATATGTTTTATGGAAAATTTAAAATAAGGAAATCATATGACAACATGACATTTTCATGACTAGAGTAGAGGAGGAACAACTACCAAATCTGGAAGGAACATTTTCTCGTGCACTAAGCCCTATACACCTCTCTTACCACAAAGAAGGTAAATTTTCATCCAGTCTTGATTCAGACTTATGCAGGAACGAAATAAATACATAAATACACATAAACACAGAGATGCAATAGAAATAATACTTCACTTCTTTGATATCACATAACTAAAATATGCTTATAAACAGAATGGAGATAAACTAGCTAGGGCGTTGATAGCTTATCTTTGAGAAGAGATGTGGCAGCTATAGGCCTATGAACTGTATTAAAATGAGGCTTTAAGGCCTATTTATTATTGAGAAACAATGGAAAACCCTAACTAACACTAGGAGATGAAGCGCCAAAACTATGGGCCCTGTTTGGGTAAATTGGTACATCAACTTCCCGAGGACATAACTTTGGAATACGATCTTCATTTGATGCGTGCAATACCTCGTTAGAAAGATCTATCTGAGGACTAAAATTTTTGATGTGGGTCAAGGACCCATGTTTCTCTCGGGTTTCCAAAAAAAATGTCCTTTAGGACCTCAAAACGGCTATGGCAGTTCAGGGCTCGAAATAACTACTCAAAATAGTAAATTGTGATACAATTAAAGAAATTGAAAAATTGAAAGAAACAATGGTGGGGCCCCAACTGTAATAAGCAGGTGGCCACCAATATCCACCTGGATCAAATCTTCTATGGCATACAAGACTTGGACATCTTATTTATGAAAAGCTTCGTTTATTGAAAACAAATGGTGTTTCTGGCTTGCCAAATATCCTAGGAAACTAAAGCGATGTGATGTTTGTATCTAAGGAAAACATAGAAAACAACCATTTCATGATTATACTTCTAGAGCACATAGAAAAAATTCATTGATTCATTCTATTTTATGTTTCTTAATTCCTATTGCGTCTACAAATGCCAAAAAAAATTGACAAAATTTATTAATGATTACACCAAGATGTGTTATGTATACTTGTTGAAAAGCAAATCACAAATTTTAAAACTTAAATAAATTTTCATATATGGATTGAAAATGATGCATAATTGCATATTGGCACCCTTCATACTAATAATGGAAAATAATATACTTCTAAATAATTTGAAAACTATATTCACCAAGATAGGATTTAACATCAGGTTATTATTGTATACAATCATTAATAAAATGGTGTAGTTGAAATAATAAACATGGCTATATTTCACATGGTTTGCTTAATGTTGTTTCTAAAAAAGTTAAAGTTGATGTTTTGGGCTAATGCAGTTCTATGTGTAATATATGTGAAATAATTATCCATCTCGTGCTCTAAAAAGGAGTTTGGGTGTCTCAAGAAAGTTCTTGACATCTTCTAATTGACAATATTTTTGCAATTAAGTTGGTCATGGATATAAAATTCTATGATCGAACCAAACACATAAATACAAAGTATCATTTGATTTGATACAATGTAGAGGCCAATACTATTCATCTAAGACATAGTTCTACAAATGTTCAAATTGCAAACATCTTCACCAAAGGACTCAGAAGAGAAAATTTTGAAAAATTCAGAATGTTGCATGTGTTCACTCAGACTCCTTTGGATTAAGGGGGGGATGTTAGAAACCCGCTTCTTATGCACTTGGTGAATTGTGAGCGATTTGTAAATATGTAAAATGTCAGAATATAAAGAGACATTAGAACTTGGAAGTTGAAACCAAAGGTCAAGACATCATTATATAAAGTTTCTTCCCTTGGACCTCACAATAAAAAAATTAATTAATTTTTTTATGGAAAATTTATTTCTTTTTACATATTCGTACATCACATTGCATTCCATTTCCATTATTTTTCCATCTTATTTTAAATTACTTAATGTTAACTTAGTCAATTTATAATAATTTATTATTAAATTACAAACCAACATGTTTTTTCATAAACATTAATCATCATTGCAATAGAAATTATAAAAAATTATAATGATATTCATGAGTAATTCAACATTTTTTCCCTATATTTTACCTACTCAATTTTCAATAATAATCATAATAATTTATTCAAAAATTTTCTATATTTTTAATTTATTAAAAAAAATTCCACATTTTACTTGTGTAAATGAATTAATTCCCATCAGATCATTCAACATAACTTAATGTTAATTTCCTTAATATATAATATTTTTACATGAAAAATTCAATGTGTTCGTAGTTTAATGTGGCCTCATTTTTTTCCCGAAAAATGGAAATTTAGGTAGGATTTTGATAAATTTTGGTAGAAATATTTGGAAATCTAGGTTATAATTGACAAGCTTCAAGATTTTGGGAGCCCAAGGGATGTTTTATGGTGATGGATATGTTGTATAGTTGGAATTATATGGATGGATAGTGGCTACAAGTGTGTTGGCATTGATGTCCACAATAATGATGGGAGATATGTTGGTAGATTGGAATTGTCTAATAGTTGGAAAGAGTGTTGGCATTGATGTCAACCAGACTATCATGGTTGTTTGTAGCATCATATGCTAACATTGATATTATTTATGTGTCAAGATAAAGGGGAGTATTATGGTTGCTGCAGTCTCTAGTAGAGAATCACCATAGTAGTAGGCCTATTGGAGAAGCCATAAAATGATGACTATGGTGGTTGGTAGTCCTATTCTTTAGAATATATTCTGCCTGAAGATATAAAATCATATACTCTTGGAGATAACACAATTGGTTATTGCTTGAAAATACCTTTCCAATGGTATGTGGAAGTCCATAAACGGATCTCAGGATCAAAATTTATTGATAATCGAAGTAAGGACCTTGAAGTCCTTAGGAGCATGCCAAATTTTGGAACCAGGGAAGCAGGTTGAATTTCTGAATTTCAGAACAGGGAAGCAGGTCAAATTTTAGAGTCTCAGTCAATCGGAAGAAGGCTGAATTTCAAATTTCAAAACTTTGGGACCTTGAAGAGTTGGAGGCTTGGGAATTTGGAAGGTCAAAAATTCGGGACTCATAGGTTTATTTAAAAGAAACCTAAGATACCATGGAACCAGGGAAGCAAGCCGAATTCTGAATCCCTCAGAACTTGGAGACCTTGGAAGAACAGAATATCAGAACCCCTCAAAACTTTGAAATTTTAGAATTTGTTAGTTCTTAGTAATGAATCATTTTCAAAAAGTGTTCAGGGTTGAAGGAGTAGATATTTACAAAGGAATTTTTTTGCGAAACCAAGACCGACGAACCCTTTCTCTCTTCTCAAACAGGACACATGGAAGCAGTTGATTGGTCCACTGGAGCTTACATGAAAAATGAGATCAGCATGAAATGGCTATATGGAGGACACATGGCAGTTGGTTTCAACATTATTTGGTGGCATAATGGGTAAAATACTAGTGACACGTGTCAACGCTAAGGAGATGCAAGGTGGGGATGACAACGCGGGCATGATGTCACCCTGGTGGTATATCCGAGGTTAGGATTTCGTAACTCCTCCATAATTGAATTTTGAGAAAGTCATGATACCAGGGAGCTCCAATGTTTTTATTGTTTGGTCGTGGAGCCTAAATAATGAAGGGAAAAGATTAGATACACAAGGAGATAATCCCCTAGTAGAGTCCTAGAGGGCATAGCACCTAAGTGTTATGACCACCGACCATAACACCCAGTATTATGGTAAATAACAATAAGGGGTGAAGAAAAAGGGTCTAAATGCCAACATCGAAATCTCGTGATTTCATAATGTCACCTTAATAAAATTTACAAAATGAGGAGCTATAATATTGTAGCACAAAGGTGTTGAAGGATGAAGGAGCTGGCAACTAAGAGTAAATGCGCACAAGATATTTGGTCACTAGAGTAAGTGGCGACTTTCAAGATTGCTGAGTCAAGGAAACGATGATCACAATTCACAGGGAAGAGTGTTGAGTGTGTCTTGAGTTGAAGTAATCCACCTCCGATATCCCATTCACGCTTCATTGAATTAAATGAAGAACAGAGAGTCAAGGACTAGAGGTATGATCATAGTTCAGAGAAGCCATGCTTCTGTACATTTTAATCTTTATGTAGTTTGACTGAGAATTAATTCTCGGTATGGAGAAATTCTCATGAGCCCATTCCCATTGTTTATTTTAGGAGGAGTGTCTAAGTCAGATGCTACACTAGTATGGAGAGCCTTGTTGGAGTGTGCAGGTTAACTGAGGATTTATGTCTCAACATGGGAACACTTAGGTGCCCATCCTCATGTTTAATGCAACAATATTGGGTGAGAGAATGAAGACCATTATTAGCGGTTAATGAGGCTACAAGAACTATGTATCATACACAAGAACATGAAGGATTGCTAAGTGCAGAAGTACACTCGGGTAGCGTGAATGGCGAAATGATGTTAGACAGAGGCAACATAGACCAGCGTGCAACAGAGGAACAAAAACTAGGATTTCAGTTGAGCAATGTGGGGGAAAGAAAAATTGTTTCAAGAGAACTGTGTGGAGATCTTTGTGTGTGTGTGTGTGATTCTATGAGAGGCCAAGTCCACTAGTGCTGTAGAGAAAGGATCAGAGTGTCAGTGCAAAGGAAAGAGACCCCGAGAGAGCCTTTGTTGTTGTGTGAGAAGAGGCTGAAAGTTCCTATGCAGAGGAAGAAGGTCGAGTGCTGAATGTATGCTGTTGAGAGAAGATGGCCAATAATAGTATAATAGTATAGTGTGGACATAGAGTTGTGTGGGTTGTGATGAGTGAATTTTGTTGATCAAAATATTGGGCTACTACAAAGTGAGAAGAGGAGAGATAATGTTGCATGGGCCAATGGTTGTGGAGAGAAGATATGATATCAGGCAAAGTGGCTACAATGTATAGTGAACATTAATTTCCTTATTGAGTGTGGGTTGGAGCCTACATATAGGAAGTTGGTGCTTCCATATCTAGTGGGTGTCTGAGAAGGCTTGGGGGTTGGTGCCCCCTGCAAGTTGGTGCTTGCATAAATCCAAGGAGCTGCATGTTGGTGATTTCAACAAACACATGAAGTTAGTGCTTTATATGGTGTGTCTCGTAGGTTGATTAGGTGTATGCAAAAGGAGGGAGTTGGTGCTTCCTACTAGTGGATTCTAGAAAACAATCAAAGGGAGTTGGTGCTTCCTGTTAGTGGTAGCTCATAAATATATATATGTAATAGAGTATATGCTCTTATTTTTACATCAATAACAACAAAAATCTTTGGTGGTTTTTTGCTGAAATGGTTTCCACGTAAAAACTTTGTGTCTCATTTGTTTGTTGCTCATGATGTGTATGCTTGTATTCATTGACATTGTTGTTCTCATGGTTTGTTAATGGTTTCTCTCATATAATGGATGCCAAGTTTGAATGAGTAAATATAAATTGGCATAAAATTTTAAATTAGCCTTAATAATGATTCACCCCCCCCTTAGTATTAACATTGTTTCCAACAATTGGTATAAGAGACAAGCTCCTTCAGGAACAACTTAACTGCTCGAAGGTAGATCAAAGAGAGACAATGGATAATCAAACTTGGACTACATTAGAAGGAGTTCCATTTTTTGGATCTGATTATGTACTCTGGAAGGCTAGAATTGAAACATATTTAATGAATTTGGATGTTGATGTATGATGCTTCGTATTTAATGGAGAAAAGAGTGAGCAGAATGAAAAATCCAAGGATATTATCATGAAACTATTGTCTAATCAATATGATGATAAAGTAAGGAATTGTGAGACAATAAATAAAATTATAGAAAAATTGCAGTTTATGTATGGAAAATATTGCAATGTGGCTCAATAAAAGGCCAAAGAAACTTTTTTCTCAAGTAGTGAACTAGAACATGTATCCACTGGTGATAAGAATAAAAGGAAGAAAAATGAGAAGGCATCTAAAAGGAAATATGCTCAAAATATTGAAGATATTTGTTCCTATGATAAAATTGTTGATCTTAACTCCAAGGATGGTGAAGAAGAAGACCAGGATGAGAGGCCATGTGACTCAGAAGGTAAGCTATTGCATTATGATAAATTTAAATAAATAGGTAATTCATTATCTAGATGTTCATGTGAATCACTTGAAGAGAGAGATAACCGTGCATCTAGTAGTAGTAATGAAGATAGACCCACTTTAGTAGAAATAAAAAAATGAGGTATCCTTTGAAGAATACGAGATTATATCTCGTGAAGAGAATAGGGGTATCACTCGAAGTGGTGAAGATGGAATACTCCTTGGACCTATGGAATATTCCATGGACACAAATATGGTTTTAGATCTCTATGGTGGCTCATATAGAACCTATGATAGTGAGGAAAAGGATCGAGATGAAAGGATTTATTTGAGGAAGAATTTCATTTCTTCTCTAAAAGAGATTAAGGGGATATCATAAGAAAATATCAAGGAAAAGGATCAATTTCACAAGTATGAGCTTGAGAATGAGAATTTGAGAAAAGAATAGTTGATATAAATGATAAATAAGAAGAGGCTATCAGATTGAATGGAAGGCCATCCATTCAGCTAGATGAAAGAGAAGATCACTGTGAGGGACTACAAGTTGAAGTATTCTCATTGAGACAGAGCTTAAAAAATTCAAATAATGAGTTGTCTCAATACTAGAAGCTTGAGGAGATAACAAAGGCCTTGGATGAGATGCTTGTTCAGCAGACATCCCTTCTCATTAAAGATGGTTTAGGTTTCAAAGAAGAACCAAGCTCCAAAATGGTAGTTCAACATTCCAACAACAACATAGGAAAATAATTTGTTGAAATTCGGTAGCAGAAAGGAAAGTAGTAGCAACAAGAAAAGAAAAGGAAACAACATAATGCTAAGAAGCAACAACAAAGAGATAAGTAGAAGAGAGCCAAGATGCAACTGGAAAGAGTTCAAGGAAGCAATGAAAATTGCCATGGCAGGCACATAAAGAACTAAAATAAGTCATTTCCACCTTGTTAGGGTCCTATAATGTTTATAGGGTCACTTGATTAGAACTGATGATTATTATATTTCAGATGTTGTAAAATAATATTCCATGTTCTAAATTATTTCCAAAAAAGCTCAAAACCTTAAGAAAAATAAAAATAAAAATGTTTGCAAGTTGAAATGCAGCATTAGAGTATAATTAAGTATGTTTAGATTAAATTAATTGCATCACTTAAATATGATTAAATAAAGTGTAATAAAGATTTGGTACCATAGTTTGATCTTATTATAAAGTTGAAAGAAACAAAAGGCTTTTGTCGTATCTGGTTAAGTGGCGTGCTCCAATCTGCTTTCTGATCATCGCCTCTTCATATCAATGGCTGATAGCACATTTCAGACCCCCTTCCCATTCTATATTTATCAACAGAGGGGGGGTTCGAAAAGGTGGTTTCACTCACCCCCAGTCCCATGCGACGTGTCAACCCTACATTATTTCACACCATGTTAGGTCCCTATATTACTAGTGTAGTCCCTTATAGTTGTTAGTGTAGCCCCCTTATTGTTATTGTTGTACCCCTGTAACCCCAATATTGTTATTATTGTCCCCTTACATTATTATTGTTAGGTTGGCTATGATTATATTGTGACCCCCATGGACTCCTATATATAGGAGGAGGTCTTTTCATTTGTATCATCCAAGAATTGTTCATTTATGTAATGTAAAGGAGGTTTCCCCCTTGAAATGGCTTATTTCTAAGGCATTGATCTCTCTTTTCTTCTATTTTTGGAGTTTGTTTCATAACATTTGGTATCAAAGCTTTGGATTCTAAGGTTTCTCTACTCCAAACAGGTCATCATGGCATTTCCACTATAAAAAAATTTCTACGAAGATTTAGAAGCTGAAATTTTTACAGGACGTTCCTCAGGATTTCGGCTTTGCGTGTTGTAGGAGACTGGGTATTTTTACGGCTAAAACCATACAAAAAAATGTCCCTCAAGCAATCTAACAAGGAAAATAAATTATCTCCAAAGTATTATGGTCCTTACAAGGTGTTGCAAAAGATTGGTACTATGGCATACAAATTGGAGCTTCTTGCTTCTTCACGACTGCATCTAGTTTTCCATGTTTCATGCTTAAAGAAGGTTATAGGTGAAAAACTTCAAGTTCAAACAATATTGCCAGAACTTTATGAGGAAGGAAAAATCATATTGGAACCTAAAGCACCCACAGAAACAAGAACTTGACAGCTACAAAATGAATCAATTTCAGAGTATCTCATCAAGTGGAAGAACTTACCCACTGAAGATTCTACGTGGGAGGATGAGAATTTTATGCAGAAGCACCCAAAGCTACTCAAGCATTGAGGATGATTCTTTTTTGAAGGAGAGGGGCATGTTAGTTCCCTATATTACTAGTGTAGTCCCTTATTATTGTTAGTGTAGCACCCTTATTGTTATTGTTGTACCCCTGTGATTCCAATATTGTTAGTATTGTGCCCGTACATTATTATTGTTAGGTCGGCTAGGATTGTATTGTGACCCCATGTAATCCTATATATAGAAGGAGTTTTTTTTATTTGTATCATCCAATAATTGTTCATTTATGTAATGTAAAGGAGGTTTCCCCCTCAAAGTGGCTTATTTCTAAGGCGTTGATCTCTATTTTCTTTTATTTTTGGAGTTGGTTTCATAACACACCCCCCACCTATCAATACCATATACAAATCCTACCCCCCTCTGAAAATGGTTTTCACCCCTCTCGCCATAATTCGCACTCTCGGTTATGTCACCTTTCACTTCTGCTCCACCTCCACTCCCCTACTGTCACGCATCTCCTCCTGCATGATCCCACTCCCGCTTACCGTTCCATTCCCACACCTTCCTTTCATGCTCACACGTCAACCATTTCTGCCAAGCATGTGCCTTCACATCATTTCTCGCCTCCATGTCACCTCCCACCTCCATGTCATATCTTTGTTTCATGGTCAGTTAAAACTATGTTTTTCCCCTATACATTACAGTAATTTTAAACACGGATTACAAACAAATGAGAATGATTTTTCAAAAGCTGAAATAGGTTTTTTTTTATAACATCCACATGTACAAAAACCTCCTTCATTTTTCTAGCATCGATTATGGTTTGGGAGATTCAGAGAAATATTTGCAGGCATATTTTCCCAAATTTTCTTGTTTTGAGTCAGTATTTTTAAATATGGTTTCCGTACATGTGGAAATACATTTTCAAAAACTAAAAGAGGTTTTTGTTGGTAACATCCGTATGTACAAAAAAATCTCTCCATTTGTACACAAACATTATGGTTTTGAAATTTGAAACAATATTTTAAAGAACATTTTCCGGAAATGTATTTTTTAATAATATTTTTTCCAAATAGATTGTGGCCAATAAGAGATGAATATTGAAAAACTGGAGGATTTTTTGTTCCTAAGATTCCAAAATACAAAAGCCTATCTCACTTTTTACACAGGTATTACATAATGAGAGATACATTCACATATTCACAGCCTATTTTTCTGACTGTCCAAAGTATTGTTTTAGACATCTTGTTGCGGAGAATATTGTGAACAGCTGGAGCAGAATTTTGGGAAACTAAGAGAGGTTTATCTCAAAAAAATATTCATATAAAATAACCTCTTTCAACTTTTACATAACTAGCTCTGATTGAGATATTAAAAGGGATACCTAGACCCTATTTTTCAGAAATTCAGGAGGAAAAAGCTCAAAGACAGTTAGTGACTTGGAGGTCACCTCATGAAATAAGAGTTGCTATCAAATTCGAATTTCTCTTCTTTGTCACCAAAAATCCACAAAGATAGTTCCAAGTAGATTCATTAGTTTTTAATTTCCTATATTTCAATTCTATTTGTGTAACACAATTTTAAGATATTTGGTGAAGAATTTGTATAAATACTTCATAATTTGAAGTAATATATGTTGGGATTTGTAATGAGAAATACTACCATTCATTGTAAATTTGTTCACTAAGTTCAAGTGACCTTTTGCAGTGATAAAGGAAATTCTTCACAAAATTCATGTGGTGTACGAATTGGTGATTTTTTTCTCTCGTTCATGTGTTAATTCATTGTTTTCTTTCACTGTTATTTCTTAAAAGCTTAATTACATTACATAAATGGTGACGAATAGGATTTGTTGAAATATGCACCCTGTTATGGTTGTAATAATTTTCTATGTTTTCTTCTAAAGTCAAACTGAGGAATTATTAACTTCTCCTTAGTTTCTACTGAACCTTTCTTTTCTTCTATTTCATATCACTTTAAATTCTAAAAAGATACAGCTAGTGCAACCTAGCTTGCCATGTGAAACTCCTTTAAAGTTTGATATAGATCCAATTAGCTCTTCTAACTCCATTGCCCAATGGAATTCCCTTGTTGTTCCAACCAAAATAATTCAAAAACCAAACTCTGAACCCATTAGCTAGCCTAAAATTCACATAAAACATAGCTAATTTTACAGAGAGATCCCTCTTTGAAGCTGGCAGGGCTAGATCCTAGCTTCCAAAGTGGTTTTGATGTTAGCTCTAAGGTTTTTTCTTCAGCCTTGAAATTACGGAGTGATAACATAGTGGAAACTCAACTGGGGAATTTTTTTTTATCTTCCTCAGAAAAGTGTATTAGTTCCAGATCTAATTATTGATGGTGGATAGTGATCAGACACAAGAAGGCTGAATCATTCATCTTGTAACTCCATGTTCAAAGTAACCAGAGCTTAAAATTTTTCAGGGTGACTCCATTGTCAGAGAATCCAGGTTTTAGAGCATTCATGGCGACTCCATTACACATTGATAACATTTCTTGCTAAACGATATGACAAGGTATTTGGAAATTCCTCTATCTTGTGAAGTTTTAAAAGAATTTAGGGATAAGTTAGTAGAGTTTCAAATTGATGAATAATTTTTAACGACCGTGTTTCATTGTTTGAAATTGAGCAAATTTTCTCCTAAAAGTAAAATTTGTTTTCTTGAGTTAGTTGTTGAAAGATTCAAGAAGGGTATTGAACTTTTAGATCTTCAGATTCAGTCATATAATTTCCAAGATCCTAAACAATTCTTGGAAAATCTTCCTTCTCCAAAGAAATAGGAGATTGTATTTCCTTTTGATTTGCAAATTGATGAGAATTATTTTTTCATGTATAAGACTGAAATTGTAGAGTTAGAATTGGGGTTTAATCTTTAGGATACAACTAATGAAATCATCCATGATCGACTCGTCATTGAAGACCTAAAAGCTAACATAATAAATCATGCTTTTATTGATCCTATAGCAGACTACGTGGAGGTTATTTTCAGCTTAAGTGCTCAACCATGTTTTCACTATAAGAACAAGATCCATAAAAAGTTTCTATTACATGTTAAAGCTTTCCTTTTGCTTATGCTAACAAGAAATCAAGTAGTCCACTTGTTTCAATAGCTAATTGACTGGCTTCATTGGCATTTTTGTATTACTTGATTCAACATGTTTTTTAGGAGTATAGGGTAGGTAGCATTGTGCAAATAAGATCAATGCTTTGAGAATTTTTTCAAGCATTCTTTCAAGTTTCAGTTTCAGATTGCATTTCATATTTCAATTCAGTGTGCTTCATATATAAGTTTGCAGAAAGGTTTTGATTTCAATTTGAAATTTTCAGTCATAGAGATTTTATGGTAGAGCATGTTGCAGGCTTGGGTTCATCCCAATGGATCATGCTACAAGTCTACGTTGTTCTTGGCACCTCACAGGGAGAGTGTAATCCATAAATAGAGCCTATGTTAGGGTCCTATAATTTTTATAGGGTCACTTGATTATAACTACTGATTATTATATTTTAGATGTTGTAAAATAATATTCCATGTTTTAAATTATTTCCAAAAAAGGTCAAAACCTTAAGAAAAAAAAAATTGCTTGCAAGTCGAAATGCAACATTAGAGGATAATTAAGTATGTTTAGATTAAATTAATTACATCATTTCAATGGGATTAAATAAAGTGTAATAAAGCTTTGGTACTATAGTTTTATTTTATTATAAAGTTGAAATCAACAAAAGGATTTTTTCGTATTTGGTTAAGTGGCGCGCTTTTATCCTATGTTTGATTATCGCCTCTTCAGATATACGACTGATAGCGCATTTCGTCCCCCCCTTCCCATTCTAGCTTTATCGGCGGAGGGCAGGGGGGTCTGAAAAGGTGTTTTCACTCAACCTGTTCCCACACGACGTGTTAGCCCTGCATTATTTCGCATCTCCCCTCTCAATACCATATACCACTCCTACCCCCCTCCGAAAACAGTTTTCGCCCCTCCCGCCATAATTCACACTCCTGGTTATGCCACCCTTCACTTCCACTCCACCTCCACTCCCTTACTGCCACGTATCTCCTCTCGCCTAATCCCACTCTTGCTTACTGTTGCATTCCTGTGCCTTCCTTTCATGCTTACATCTCAACTATTTCTTCCAACCATGTCCCTCCACATCATTTCTCACCTCCATGTCACCTCCTGCCTCCATGTCATATCTTCGTTTAATGGTCAGTTAAAACTATGATTTTTCCCTATACATCACAGTAATTTTAAAAATGGTTTACAAACGACTAAGAACGTATTTTCAAAAAATGAGAGATTTTTTTGTTGATAAACTCCTCATATACAAAAACCTCCCTCAGTTTTCTAACAACTATTATGGTTTGGGAGATTCAGGGAAATATTTATATGCATATTGTCCTCTCGCAAATCATACAACAGAAGATGACATTAATTAATGTCAAGCCTAAGGATTTACAGGCCAGGAACACTTTATGGAATCAAGAAGTATTTAAAATCTCTAAGGTTTTGAGAATATTAGATTTGAACTAGTCTTAAATGCTAAATTGCGCGCTTAATCCTTCAAGAAGAGTGCCTTCTATGCACCTTTTTGCCCAATAAGCGTGCATTCCTGGAAATCGAAAAAATTTGCTTTCCGGGACCACACAAAGCAAAGGACAATTACTCCTTATATGAAGCTGCCTAAGGACAGCCACTAGTGCCTCCTTAGACACTATGTGAGAACACAAAGGAATAATTGGAGCACACAATGGAATCATACCTCTCCCTTGGGTCACTATCCATCATGCACCAAGGGAGGGAAGGAGGATTTGAAACTCCCCTATATAAAGCCACCAAGAGATGAAGAAATGGTGATCACATTGTTATGTTGGCCAAAGTTTCCCAAGCAACACCAGCAGTGTGTGACCGAGAGCTGGAGCTAAAGAGGACTCGATCGTTGGCCACCCAACATCCTAGTCCACCACAACAGAGAAAGAGAGGGAGACTTCATCATAGGCAGAGCTTGGAAGGCAACATCCTTGCATCAAAACCTAGAACCATTGTTTAGGGGCCCTTTGGAAAGTGGGTAAAATTTCTTCTCCATATCAAGCATTTAATAAGAAGTGGCATTTGATCCATCGTTTGCATTATTATCATTTTATTCTCTTTATAGCTTCTATATATTTGTGTTTTTATTTTTAGTTTAACCAGAGCATACTTTAGCATACTTTTTCCACTAAATTTTATGCTTTTGAGCTCCACCACTTTCTTCATGTTACCAATAGTTTAAATAGTAGACCACACTCTTTAAACTGGTGTGATTTTGTTCACCCATGTGACAAATACACAACAACAGGATTGGAAACTCCAATGACGTGTTCTAGTTTTATGTGGTTGTGCCATCTTTTGCAAGAGACCCTTTGCCTATGCTGGAGTGGAGATGACAGTCCTATGATCCATATTATAGTCCCTAGATTCACTGGAGTCACAGACTGAAGAAGGAAGCTCCTAATATTTTTACTTGCAGGTTTTTTGCGCGTATTATCCTCTCACAGAAGCGCATTGCGTGCGTTCAAGACTGACCTGCGCGCAGGGAAGTGCACCTGTCAGAGCCTTTTCCACACAAATTCCAGAATAAGATTTTTCTCCCTACATTCTGCACTTTTCTACTTGTAATGTGCTGGAAAGCCCCTAATGTATTTCCCAGCACTTGTGTTGATATCCCACAGCTTCTAAGAACTCACTTTTTGCTGCTTTCTGTAGGCATAGAGTTAGTTTTCATTTAAGTTGGTTTTTTGCAAAAAATCTTCACATAGTTTAAGTAGGGGACGAATTAACCATTGTTTTCATAAAAGTTTATGTTTTTCAAATTTTGTTATGCACACTTATTTTAATTAGTCCAAGTAAGTAGCCCAAGACCACACATGCATAAGCTAGTGTAGAAATTGTTTAGCTAAATTCAATTTTTGCATTTATGAAATTGCGGGACTAGGATTGAATTGCCGATTAGAGCAAGTAATATTTGCTACCTTTGCACCCTCCGGTGATCCTAGGAAAGCATATGAACACTCTACAATTGCGATTCTCCATCTCCCTTTAGTTATTCACATAGATTAACTAGGAATATTTGGAAGCGGCCCATTATCCGCAAATGTTTTCCATTTGAGCAAGGAACAACATCACATAGTTTAACTAGGGGACTTTTGTAAAGGATCACCGATATCGATATGTTAAAAATATGATATTGTTCACCATATGCTCACACACACTCACCCACTGAGTAAATAAAGCCACCGAAAACTAACTTAAAACAACTCACTAAATTCTCCCCACAGGGGCCACAAAGAATTTATAAATTAAGTTAAGATCAAGGGGGTAGGCATCCAATAAGTCGCCTTGATCACACTTCATATTGAAACATAGAAGTTGTGTTTTTAGGGAGCTTCAAAATCCACATATCAGCCCACGGAAAAGAAAACTCGAGTGCAGAAAAGACTCGATTCAGAGGGGGTTAGGCTTAGGCGCAGTGCGTGCAGTATCAGTTGGGGCTACCTGACCCAGCTGATACTCGGTACTGTTAGCTAACTAAAAAGAAGCCCACGACTCGAACGCTCACGTGGGATGGTGGTTCTTAGTGGCCAAAAACTAGGGCATCATTTACCCTATAGGTGACGATGCAGGCAAGCGCCAGACCCTCTACCCTGACCTTGGTGGATTCTCTTCGGCTGACTGGGGGCATTGCCAGCTCTTACGGGACGTTGTGCTAGCACTCGCAAGAAATATTCTCAAGGCCCAGTTACTTTTGAGTGTGTGAGGATGTAATAGGTCTTTTAGGATTTTGAGTATCATGCGCAAACAAACAAAAAACCATTTTTTTTTCTTAATTGATCACATAGATTAAGTTAAAGGGAAAATTCATTTCATTTTCACTTTGTTTTATGTATGTGGCCATAAATTTGTCATGATCATAGACTCGATCCCCTAAAAATTTTCCAAAACCTAACCTGGTCAACACACAAATGGTCCCAACGGAACCTCGTCGATCCAGACGTCTTTTGGACCTCCCCCATTGCTGGGAGGGGTTCCAGGTCTTTCGCCATCTAAGCGTCAAATATGGAACACTGCCACTATCATTGGTTCATTCTTTATTCGAGAAACCTTCGTTGGGAACCCTAGTCGGTCTCCCAACACCACAACGCACACCACTCCCCCCTCAACCCCTAGGGGTTAGAAGAGCGCGTCCCATATAGGAAGCCAGTTGAATTCACAACAGGGTACGTCACAGACTAACCCTCGTTCTAACCAGAAATTCGTTTCTTCACACATTTCCATGGCGTCAACCTCCTAGTCACCCTTCTTAGCTTGGTTAAATCTACCTGATTTAAGCAAGCTGACGAATGACCGCATAGAACACAACCCCAATTAGTGTCCCATGCCCACAAAGCTCCCTTCGGACATACCAAAATCGAAGGTAACCAAGCGGAAGACCTAGGTAATCATGTAATGACCTTTCACCTGTGGTGCTCATCGAATAGCATCATTGACGATACTATTCGGTTCAGGCTATTTCAACACACTCTTACGAGAGTAGCCATGAAATGGTATGTGGAGCAACCACCTGCTTCACATGGAACCTTTAGCGCGCTCGCAACCGCGTTCCTCACATACTTTCTGTTGCTCATTCACAACAATTCGGGAATGGAATTACTGAATCATTTCAAACAATCCCCCTCCATCCATATCTCAGACCATCTCCATGAATGGAGGCGACGTCGCAGTTTATGCAAAGCTAAACTCGACGACTAGGTCCTTTTAGATTTATTCTTGAAAACTCTGACGACGGAGATTTCAAAGGATGTGGCGCAACACAACCCCACATCCGAAGAGGACATAATCAATAAAGCCCAGGAGCTTGAACTGATCTATACGCAGTCAAGATACATCTACAATATCCTGCCTAACGCCCCGCGCCTGCAAACTTACCAAGAATTGTCAAGTGCATCTAACTCTGCAGATGGACTAATTGGGTCAATGACCCAAGGATACCTATGCAGCAGCAGTAAAAATATTGGTTACATACATAGTTCTACCCAGAACATGTCTCAACCCAGATCTCAAAGTTATCATATGCCACAGCAAAATTTGACTAATAGGGTGCAAGCGTATCACCAAGGAGAATCTTATCCTCTAGCTGAGGGGACCCACTACGTAGGAAGAAACACTAATGGAAGAGCTCTCCCCCAACAGCCAGGTGCAAACACGGGACAATGTTATACTCGTCTTAAGTACATGACCCACCTATGCAAACCAATGCACAGGTGAACTTTTTGCAACCGTCCCAAAATCAACCACACCAGTATGATCAGGAGAACTACCCTCCTAACGTGGTTAAGAAAAAGATTAAAAAAAAAAACCCAAAGGGAACCCTGGACAGGGGGCAGCAACCAACAATGCCCACCATGACCCCAGGCTGGAGGTAACTCCAACCGGACTCAGAACTAGGAGCCAAGCAATGCCCAAAGGCAAGGTAAAATGTCACCTCTATGAACAAACCATTCTTGTTCAATATGTGGTGAGTACGGGCACTATACTCACCACTGTCCCAAACTCCATGAGCTTAAAAAACTACAGAGTAACCGACGACAAGGAGGATCTTCCCAGAAAACTGCTGTGATGCAAGAACCTTTCCCCCATCAAGGGATGATCAGCACTCAGCAGCAAAACCCAGACGGTTCCAGGAAAAGAAACCATGAAATTTACATAACTGGGGAAGAAATGTTTTTCCAGACTCGGAATCGTAGTTACGACACCCCACCAAACACCAATACGTCAGGGGCTAGTACTAGTGCGCCAATTGCATCTTTGACCATTTCAAAGGTTTCCATAGAACCATTGCCAAAAATAGCAAAGGGACTTAATAGGAGAGCGGGTAACTACTCCAAAGCAGTCCATAATTATAGCATCGTGGATGATTTAGCTCAATCACCCGCTGCTATGTCTGCGTTGGAAGTATTGTAGTCATGCCCAAAGCAACGGAAAGCCCTACTTTCCATGTTAGGCACTATCGACCCTGTCGATACGTGCATGATGGCTTTTGACTTAGACAAAGCCATCCCTAGGCTTCCTTCCATGGTTGCATTCCAGATACTAGTATCGGTGCAGAATATCACTATTCACCGGTGTCATAAATGAGGGTGCATCCACATGCATCATGTCAAAAAAAGTGTGGCAGAAGTTAGGGTCCACTGAATTCAAACCTTCTGTCATCACACGCAGAGTATTTGACGGTCATCCCTCGACTCCCGTCGGCCTCTACCAAAATGTACCGGTCTGCTTAGCCAGAAAGACGGTCCACATAGACATCGAAGTCTTGGACGCTCATTTGGATTACAATATACTCCTTGGGTGGAGTTACATGTACGCCATGTTTTCCATAGCATCCTCTGTCTTCCGCATCATGTTGTTCCCACACGAGGATTGAATCATTACGGTAGACCAGATGACGCATAGTGAAAAGCATCTCCTAACTAACACTAATGTAATTCTACACTATGTAGATACAGCCGCAGAAGGTCTTTCACAGTACCAAGATTATGGCCCTGGAAAATTCAAACCGTCTTTCGTCCTAGGGTCATTCTTAGGAGATCCTCCCATTATCCCTGAGGTATAGCCCGATGCCACAGCGGCCTCGGTGTGCATGATGTCCACATCAAGCACCGAGGTTAGTCAAGACACGAACTCAAGTAGTAATGACACCGAGGCAGCGGCCACGGCAGCCTCTCTAGCCTACGCCGCCTCCCAAAGACCTTTCCTCTACCCCCTAGCTGGCTTCGTCTCACAGCAGGTTTTGGCAACATTGGTGTTACCCAACATATCGTTGGTGTTCCTAGTTTGGTACCTCATTCCCCCTTTCAGAACAGGAGCCATCAATGTTATAGCCATTGGGTTAAAGCCCCTCAGTCCCAAGGAGCCCCAACCTACCCAAGAAATGGTCGAGACCACCCCTGCAAAGGAAGTTCCCATTGCGAAATCGGTTATCACGGAAAATAAAATGGCAAAGAGAGGAAATAAAATGGTGACCCCCACCATGCAAAGGGATTCATCAGCCTATGCTATATGTGATTTCATAGGCCACTCTTCCCACATATGTCTGGATTTGGACGAGTTAAAACCACTCCTCGGCTCTAAAGTAGACATCTCGACACCGCGTTCCCATAAAAAGTAACTTGCCACCAAAAGTAAAGGAAAACCGCTTCGTACCAATCACGCATGAGCTCTTTGTGACACCTATGGGAACTATACCGACCATTGTACAGAAATACCATGATATAGGGATGCCTTACATGCGATCGAGAAATCCTATCAAGAGGATCCCTCCATCCAGTCTATCAATGACAAGTCATGTACCATCCTATACTTACAAGAGGAACATAGATTTGTAGAAAGGCCCCCAGTAATGCCTATTATACGTTGTACGCTATGCGATGAATGTGGCCACTACCTTGAAGAGTGTGCAGCCTTGGAGCTCATTCAAAGATGTTATCCAATCGAAAGGGTTTACTACGTGGGGCTACAAGCAGCACAATCCACGTGGCCGTTATGTGGCGACAATCACCTTTTGGAGGATTGTTGCTACATACCTAGCTTCTGGCTAGCCCTTGCTAGCCTCCACTCAGCCATAGTCTGCCTTTCCCAAGAAGACGATATGGACATGGAGTCCACAGGCAGCTCGATGACCCAAGATGATGAGATGAGCAGATCCATCATGTTCCTGACAGCCGAAGAGCCACCAAATAAGGGACCCCTATTTACCCCAAACATATCTCTACAAAACAAACCCACATGCAAGTTATGCATAGCAACCACTCATGTGGTTGTCCATTTCCTTAATTTAGCAGCACTGTGACGTTGGTTCCCCGCTTGGTTTCAAACTGAGCATGATGGAACCCCCATATCACGAATATTTTTCCTTATCTTCCAATGCAACCATTATGAAGGGCACTGTACTTATGCCCCGAAATTGTGTCACACCATTGACAATTCATATCATAGAAGAGAGGAAAAATGACCTCCAATAATGACGCAAAAGATACGTCGTAGACTCAACATCCCCACCCCCGTAATGGCACAATAGACACACTAATACCACACACCAACCAGGTGTAACCCAGGGAAAGCCTAGGATAACATGCAGCCTATGTGATCTGAACGATCACTGAGTCAACCAATGCAGAGAACTCAAGCCCCTAGCAAAGAGTCTCTGCATAATATCTTCTTTCCCTCAGAAACTTCTCTCCAATCAAGAGCAGATCACGTGCACTTATTGCCGAATTTTCTCACACTTTCATCATACGTTTAAGTGTGTTCATCTCCCCAAGCTGAAAGCGGCACGAGTGACATTAAGTCTACACTCCACCAAAGAGGAAGACAAGTCTAAACCAATGACACAGAAATGAAAGTAGAAGACGACCTCTTCTACGACTCACCCTTTCCAAGCGTCCACATCAGGAACAATGAGTAGTGTAGAATCTTACACTATCTACTCTATTAGCACTGTGATACCGTGCACCATTTTCACTAGCGAAGATCACACACGAGAGGTATGCCCGTTGATGAAAACATTCAGGCACCTATGTGATAAGAACAAATTCCACCTACCGGAAATTGACTATCCTAGCAAGAAACTCGACCTTATGCTCATACATGACTCCTTTACCGAGATCCTTCCCTCGCTGCATGCCAGTGACACAATTCACCACATATGACTTGTATCATTGCACGCCCAAGATAGGATTCCAACTGCCCCCTTTTCCCGAGATTTCCACTTTATTCCTATAGCAAAAGACCAAGGTACCTTGCTCTTTTGCATTGATTTATCCAAAATTTACTCGCCGCCATCGAACTCCTTGATGACACCCAGCCTCTAGAACAATGCCTAGTACAACTAGATCTAGTTGATGAAAGTCGGCGACAATCGATGCAACATAATGAGGCCCATAAGAAAAGGGTGAAAGCATCATTCCACTACCACATCACCCCTTTCTCATTTACAGAGGGGGAGTTAGTCCTTTTCTACGACGTCTCAAAAGGGGCCTTAGGGCCAAGAAAGTTCAAAACCTTGTGGAAAGGACCCTGTATCATTAAACATTACCTCCGACAAGGGGCATACATATTGACGGAACCGGACGGGACCTACCTCACTAACCCTATCAATGGCCTTTACCTCAAGAAATTTCACCCATAAGGGCCACGACGACCCTTCCCTAAAGTGCATGTACACAAAAACCCAATCACCAAAATATTTTTGACCCAGAGACTTATGTAAAAAAGTGCCCTCAAAGTGCCACCATGGATCACCAACTTTAACCCTATTTCGTATTTGTTGATGGAGCATCACGATGGTCTCAAAACTTAGCTGCAGCTGCCTGGGTCATCTACCACCCCAGCCGATCACCACTGTGTTCAAACGGTGTGTGCATCGGATTAGCAACAAACAATCAGGCATAATATGACAACATGATCAGACTCATGAGCGAGGCCCTCCATCAGGGCACCCACCATATGCATGTCTACCTCAATTCCCAGTTAGTAGTATCGTAGTTGAACCAAGCATTTGAGACCAGAGACACACACCTGTTTAGAAAATATTTGCGTGCCAAAGGATAAAGCAGAAAATTTGATTACATTACATTTTCACATGTATCAAGGAATCAAAACCAACCAGCTGATCGAATAGCTAAAAATATCTTAAACTAGAATGCATCTCGAATAAACCATCATACATAAAAAACCAAAAACATAGATATCCATTAGCATAACACAAAATATATAAACCAAAATAGATAGCACACCATGTAGAGCGGTAAAAATATCTCTCATATATATATCGAAAAATATGTCTATCTGAGTACAAAAAATAGTATCGTTGGACCATTGGCTAGCCTGAAGCTACAAAAATTCGTCAAAAATAAGGGAAGCATCCCAATAATGGGTGCTTTCCCTGTGTACAAAAGTGCTCTAGGGGTGTTCCCCCTCAAGAGGAGCATTGGGACCCACCACTACTCCTGGTGCCACCACTGGAGATGCTATCGCCACTGCGATCGCTACCCGACGAAGAGTGGGCCGATAATCCCTCTCATGGGCCATCATCGTCTCTAACCAAACCTCCTTGAATTCATCCATGAAACCTCGAGCAGGCATATCCTAGGTCAAGCAATCCACTCGACCTCGAAAGTCCTCAAGAGCGGCCACTTGAGCCACCAGTATAGCGTTGCATGCCTCAACGACATCTACACGAGCTCGTTCAGCCAAAACCTCTACTGCAGCTGAGCTGCTGCCCTCACCAAAAGGGCCAGTACCATTCCCGCCAGGTCTACTGGCACCACCACCTGGTCCACCTGCGCCACCTCTCCCCTAACCCCCACGAGGTCGTAGCAGACTATCATGACCCACCAGTCAGGCCACTGGGCAACCTACCTCGCTAACATCTGCAAGAGTAACTGAAATAATGTTAGTGTCAATAAAAAAACACATAAGTACATAAATACTCAAAACAAGTGTAGAAAAAACATAACTCATACCTGCATGACCCCAAACATAACCGAAAGGCAGACCCATGTCGAGATAACCCTGAAAGTCCATCCCCGCATACGGGTAGGGCAAGAACATCTGTGGGTTGGCCTCAAACCAAGCCTCCGTCGTGTCATTCCAGTAATGACCCACCATTCCACCACTACCTCGCGGCATCATTGGAGCCCACCTCCTCATGTGTGGCTCCTGCAGCCCCCCAATAGCCACTGCCACAACTGGTCTCAACAGCACCACCCTCTCGTACATAATACTGCATAGGATGCTAGTGTACGTAAATGACTTAGATCCATGTTAGACCTTATTCAATTGCGACACCATGCCATCAAAACAAAAGCGGGAAAAATCGAAAAAATGCCTGCCCCTCAATCCACGTAAAACTCACACCTGCGAGCCCGATGCTGGATGTGGAGCAAATGACCCCACCAGTCACACAATAATCTCCAAATCACACCACTCGGCCACATCTGTCACTGATGTAATGTTGATGCACCCCTCAGTAAGAGGTGCACCACCCCAATGCCACCTCCGAAATCTGTCTAGGTTCACTCTCCCAGTAGGGAGTGGGTACCTCAGAGCCTCACCCTGAGGCAGTAATCCGGTCACAAAGTATATATCTGCCTCCGAACGGATAATCAGGTTCGTCCCCCGCAATATGAACATGTTGTGCCTTTGGTGCCAATGTTGTATAATGTAACATAACAGTCAGTCTTGAGACCGAAGGAACTCATTCTCAGCAAACTTCAGAAGGCCCCATGCTGCCATGATCCGAATAGAAAATGGCATCCACCCATGGTATTCATCTACCCATGTTATCCATCCACCCATGGAATTTACCCATGATATTGTAAATTTCATTGACCCATGGTGTTCATCCACCCATTGTATTTATTCGCCCATGGTATTGCAAGTGGCATCTATCCATGATATTCATCCACCCATGGTATGTATCCACACATGGTATTCACCCACACATGGAATTTACCCATGGTATTGTAAGTGGTATCTGCCCATGGTATTGACCCATGGTTTTGACCCATGGTATCCACCTATGGTATCTACACATGGTATTGTAACTCAAAAAATACTATAAATAACAAGCCTCAGTTTGTAAAATGACATATTTGTCCACCACAATGTAGCTTCTACAATGATTCTCTGTTTTAATAAAACAAGTTTCTTTGTGGTTTTATTTTCTTTGTGTTCTCTCTTTTTTTCTGGCATTCTAATTTTGCAGATCTTGTCAGATCCATTTCAAATTTTTAGATCTTGGGGGTCTCCCCCCAAGATCTGGATCAGTGGTATCAGATTCAAGTTACAAATCCATGGGAATGAGGGTTTGAAGCATATTTTAGTTTCATTTTTTGGCAGCAATCTTCAGCAAACTCCATGAATTTCTTGGGCGGTGAGTTTGAAGATCATATCTAAAAATTTTGGTGAAAAATTTACAAAATAAAAGACTAGATTTGGATTCCTTGCAAAAAAAACACCCAAATTCAAAAAAAAAAATCGGCCGAATTGGAGTTCGGATGAGGGAGATATCGTTGATTCTAAATCAGCAATATTGCAGAAAATGTTCTGACGACAATTCGTGGACAGCGTCTCTCCTGTCATTTTTCATAGTTTTCATTGCGAAATTTTAGAGAAATGGCTATAGATCTGAGCTCCCCTTGAAAAATCACCCAATTTAAAAAAAAATCGATTGAATCGGAGTCCGGATGTGGGAGTTATTGTTGATTTAAAATTAGCTATTTTTTTCATAATTTTGTGATGGCGAGACAGTTCCAGCACGAATCTGAGAGTCTAGAGTCTCCAGATAGTGGTTTAAAACACACAAGAAGATGCAGAATGATCATTCCATTTCCAAAAATAAGTTATAATAAATATTCCGAGTTATATTGACCGAGTTATGCTCATTTTAAATCTGGAGCAGCATTCGGAGCGGGTTCCCTTTGGAGACGTGCCCTCCCACCCCGCTTTAGTAGGCACTTGCTTCACATTCATCAGTTTCAACATAGAAACATTCGGCTTGGGTTATTTGGAGACGTGCTCTCCCACCCCAAGCTATGTAGGCACCTGCTACTTCATCAACAATTAGCATCACGGTTATGGGTCAACCGCACAAAATCCATTTCATCGAAGTCCATTTGCTAGGCCGCACACTGTTAGTAACACAGTTGGTCACAAGCATTACAGGGTATCTCTATCCTCGGATCTTCGTTTGTCATGGTTTTGGTTCATCCACAAACCCACACTTCATCGAAGTCCATTTGCTAGGCCACACACTGTCAATATCACAGTTGGTCACAAGCATTACAGGGTATCTCTATCCTTGGATCTTCGTTCATCATGGTTATGGGTTAACTACACAAAACCCTTCTCTTCAGTGGCTCTTCATATTCAACAAAGGCTTCTTAGGAGGGAACTTCACGCAATGGGGACCATTGCTTCTTAAGGAGGGAGGAATGATCCAAATGGAAAATGGCATCAACCCATGGTATTCATCTACCCATGTTATCCATCCACCCATGGAATTTACCCATGGTATTGTAAATGGCATCAACCCATGGTATTCATCCACCCATGATATTTATTCGCCCATGGTATTCACCCATACATGGAATTTACCCATGGTATTGTAAGTGGTATCTACCCATGGTATTGACCCATGGTTTTGACCCATGGTATCCACCTATGGTATCTACACATGGTATTGTAACTCAAAAAAGGCTCTAAATAACAAGCCTCAGTTTTTAAAATGACAGATTTGTCCACCACAATGTAGTTTCTACAGTTATTCTTTGTTTTAATAAAACAAGTTTCTTTGTGGTTTTATTTGCTTTGTGTTCTCTCTTTTTTTCTGGCATTCTAATTTTGCAGATCTTGTCAAATCCATTTCAAATTTTTAGATCTTGGGGGTCTCCCCCCAAGATATGGATCAGGCCAACTGACGATGCGCCCCAGCATCAGCAACTAGAGCGGTCCGGATCTCGAGCCAATCCCGCTCTCTCCACACCAACCTACCAAGCAACACAGGCACCCATCAGTACAGATAAAAACATCAAAACTGACAAAAACCTAAGTTTTTCTGTCACCCTAGCCTTTTCACACCTGTCTCTAAGACAGGTATGCCCCCGCGCGCCTGTTTTCTTCATAAGCGCACCCTTGCATGCAAAAACAAGGGAACAACATGCCCTTGCACGCATGTCCCTCAGAACTGCGCATAAGAAAGGCGCCCCTTTGCCTAGATCACTTGCGTAATCTAGGGAAAAAAGTCTCTTTGAGGCCATACAAACCCAATTTGTATGACCTCCAACACATCAAACTGAAAAATTTAAAATGCACGACGTCATGAAAGTTACCTCGACATGATATCGCTAATCACTAGTACACGAGCTGGCTGCAACGCAAGAAAGGCTCTGAAAGCACCTCTGACCTTCCAAAACTCAGCAAGTACAAATGAATAGGATTAGGGCCATAATCCCATATTTATCACCCTTTTCCAGAACTTCGGAGATCCATAACAGAAGATCATAAGGTCCATTCCGCAAACCATAAGTTTCACCATCATCAGTATGCCATGACGAACGAAAGCGATGCCACACATTCCCTTTCCAGGAAAAATAAATTTTCAGTGCCGGCAGGTATGCACCCTCCCATCTTCCTTTTTAAAATATCATGTCTTTCAATAATATAAAAGAAGATGCTTTCACTTGAGGTAGTTGTGTTTGCAGGAAGAACTTTGTTGGCCAGATTTACGACACCGTCCTTTAAAGTCCCGGAGCGGGTATCATTCTACCCTCAACATGATAGAGTCCCACAAAACATTCCATATCCTCACATCATTTCTCCATCAGAAATAAACCATAGGGTCCTCATACCTAACCATGTTTATCATCACCTCGCCCTAGATATGATAAACGTTCGTGTTGGTCGGTAGAGTCTCCCCTCCATGGCGCTTGTCACCCAAAGTAGACCATATATCACAGCACAAGTGACGCCATGGCCATACAATTTTAGTTTGGGATGCACCTCGTGCCCATCCATATATCACGCATAAGGTCAAGTTTACCATTCAAACTAAAAAACCCCTTCCCAGATGACCAAGTTGTACAAGAATATTGAAATCGCACCTCCGTGCATCGCATTTGGCCCACCATACCTCCATCAACATAACCCCATTTGCGACATTTTCCGCTTCATCAACCCCACACATGAGACTAAACAATGGGACCCCCACCCCCAACAAAACACCTTCCTTACACCTTCAGTGAGCAACCCCTTTTCATGTTTTGGGGTACCTGCCTCTGTGTTTTGTACAAACCAAACCTCATTATTTTATTCTTTTGGTAAGTGTACAAAGACCACAAACGATGCTCTTCACCACTTCACCCTCATATTTCATCTTTTCCCCCATGGTAGCAGTCCCTCATTCCCCTTGGTCGGAGTATTTCACCCCCATGCATGCATTGTCCTGACACTCATAGCCGGTTCACACCTACCCTGGAAGTCCTATCGACTCTGGGGATTTGTCCCTTCAGAAAGAACTATGACTGCCACCAAGCTGCTAAAGTATACTCCGACCAGAGGCCACTGAATCCCCAGCATTTGTTTTCAGTCACTTCTCACCAGCATGCCTATGTTAAACCCATCATATATAGGTCCCCGACCCCTCAGGTCGGCAACCCATGGTTTGGTTAAGGCTTCCTTTTTTTCGACCTCGATACCTCTTTTCCGAAAAGGAAGCGGTACCTTGGATCACCCCTTCCCATGCAACGAGGTATCCTTGGGTGGCACTATGGGAGACATCATTGTCCACAGATGTTATCAATCCTCCTGAAATTTTACTACAGTAAAAGCTTTCATGTCACGATGGTATCGCACCTTACAACCATTGCACTTTGATCAGATCTTTCGAAGACCCGTGCCTCCATAAGCATCTCTGACAACAATGCTTACACGAGAAGATCCCAACCAGTACATATGCATACATTGCACAGTGATATGACATACCAAGATTACGCATGTGGGTACCGCATTCCACCTATCGTCAATGAAAAAACACCCCTAAGGGCGTCAGTAGTCGTCGTCAACAACCACCAGCATCACTACCATAGTAGTGACACAGACAACACAAGTATCTGTCAATTTTGTTTAACTATCCATAGCATCACGAGCATGGGACATGCCTACCTCGTTGAAATGTTGTATATATTTTGTATATTTTTTTTGCTTATAGGGGGTCCCTTAGGCCATGGTTATCTCGGAAACGGTGAAAGATGTTGTCAATTCCAAGATTCACGCAGGCCTCTCTCTCTCTCTCTCTCTCTGAGTACAATACAAAAAAGAAACTATAATGTATTTCGGCTATACAATTCTTCCTAGACCTCACACATTAACGGGAAACTGTTAACACTAGAAAATCGTATAGAAAAATATGACATTAATTAATTTCAAGCCTAAGGAATTACAGGGCAGCAACACATTATGGAATCAAGAAGTATTTAAAATCTCTAAGGTTTTGAGAAAATCAGATTTGAACTAGTCTTAAATGCTAAATTGTGCGCTTAATCCTTCGAGAAGAGTGCCTTCTGCGCACCTTTTTTCCCGATAAGCGTGCATTCCTGGAAATGGAAAAAAGTCGTGTTCCGGGACCACACAAATCAAAGGATAGTTACTCCTTATATGAAGCCGCCTAATGACAGCCACTAGCGCCTCCTTAGACACTATGTGAGCACTCAAATGAATATTTGGAGCACAAAATGGAATCATAACTCTCCCTTGGGTCACTACCCATCATGTACCAAGGGAGGGAAGGAGGATTTAAAAATACCCTATATAAAGCCACTAAGAGATGAAGAAATGGTGATCACATTGTTATGCTGGAAAACGTTTCCCAAGAAACACCAGCAGTGTGTGACTCGAAGCTGGAGCTAAAGAGGACTCGATCGTTGGCCACCCAACATCCTAGTCCACCACAGCAGAGAGAGAGAGGGAGAATGCATCAGAGGAATATCTTGGAAGGCAACATCCTTGCATCGGGACCTAGAACCATTGTCTAGGGACCCTTTGGCAAGTGGGTAAAATTTCTTCTCCATATCAAGCGTTTAATAAGAAGAGGCCTTTGAGCCATCGTTTGCATTATTATCGTTTGATTCTCTTTATAGCTTCTGTATATTTGTGTTTTTAGTTTTAGTTTAACCAGAGCATACTTTAGCATACTTTTTCCACTAAAATTTATGCTTTTGAGCTCCACCACTTTATGCCTATTACCAATAGTTTAAAGAGTATACCACACTCTTTAAACTAGTGCGATTTCGTACACCCATGTCACAAATCCACCACAACACATATTTTCCTATTTTTTCCTATTTTTAGTCAGTATTTTCAAATACAGTTTCCGCACAGGTGGAAATGAATTTTCTAAAACTGAAAGAGTTTTTGTTTCTAACATCCGTATGTACAATAGCCTCTCTCAATATTTATAGAGACATTATGGTTTGGGAAATTTGAAATAATCTTTGAAGGCACATTTTTCATAAATGTCTTGTTTAGACATGGTTTTTCCAAATATATTGTGGAAAATCAGAGATGAATCTTGAGAAAATGGAGGTTTGTTTTCCTAATATTCCATAATACAAAAGCCTATCTCACTTTTTACACAGGTATTATAGAATGAGATATAAATTCACATATTCACAACCCATTTTTTTGATTGTGCAAAGTCATGTTTTAGATATATTGTTTCAGAGAATATTGTGAACAAATGGAGTAGAAGTTTGGGAAACTGAGAGATGTTTATCTCAAACACATCTTCCTATACAATAACCTCTTTCATTTTTTACATAGCTATCTCAGATTGACATATTAAAAGGAATAAATGGAACCTATTTTTCAGAAATTTGGGAGGAAAAAGCTCAAAGAGAGTTAGTGACTTGGAGGCCATATCATCAAATAAGAGTTGCTATCATAATCGAATTGCTCTTCTTTGTCACCAGAAATCCAAAAAGATAGCACCAAGTAGATTGATTAGTTTTGAATGTCCTATAGTTCAATTTTATTTGTGTAACACAATTTTAGATATTTGGTGAAGAATTTGTATAAATACTTCATAATTTGAAGTAATAGATGTTGGGATTTGTAATGAGAAATACTACAGTTCATTGTAAAGTTGTTCAGTGAGTTCAAGTAACCTTTTTCAGTAATACATGACATTATTCACAAGATTCATGTGGTGTATGAACTAGTGATGTTTTTCTCTCGTTCATGTGTTAATTCATTGTTTTCTTTCATTTTTATTTATTAAAATCTTAATTACATTACATAAATGGTGATGAATAGGGTTTGTTTAAATATGCACCCTATTCTGGCTGTAAGTAATTTCTATTTTTTCTTCTAAAGTCAAATTGAGGAATTCTTAATTGCTCCTTAGTTTATACTGAACCTTTCTTTTCTTCTTTTTCATATCACTTTAAATTCTAAAAATATCCAACTAGTGCAACCTAGCTTGCCCTGTGAAACTCCTTTAAAGTTTGATGCAGATCCAATTATCTCTTATGACTCCATTTCCCTTGTTTTTCCAACAAAAAAAATTCAAAAACTGAACTCTAAGCCCATTAACTCGCCTAAAATTCACATTAAACATAGCTAAATTTTACAGAGAGATACCTCTTTGAAGCTGGCAGGGCTAGATCCCAGCTTCCAAAGTGATTTTGATGTTACCTCTAAGGTTTTTTCTTCAGCCTTGAAATTACGGAGTGATAACACACCTCAAGGACAAATCCCTCAAAGAAAAGGTAAATTTTGTCATCAAAAGACTTTTCGTGGTTATTGTTTTTATTCCAATAATTTTCGGCATAAAGCCATAGAATGTAGATGGCATGCATGAAAACCAGATATGTTGGGTAGTAGAAACCCAAGAATGAACAAAGTGGCCAAGAGTAAGCATGTTAGTAGAAATAATGATATGAGAATAAATGGCATGCTTCTCATCATATGCATGAAAATGTAATAGCTCTGGATTTGAAGACAAGAACAAATAATGGAGTTTAGGAACACAGTTTTTTCTTCAGTCCTTTGTGTCAAAAGAGAAAGATGAAATGAGGAGGAATAAATTATAAGAATGATCCTCCTACTCTTGTAGCAAACCCAACTTTAAGGAAAAAAGGAAGCAAGAGGATTTGGGTGAAGAAAGAGGAGTTGAAGGAAAATATTCTTCTAGCCATGTGCAGTCAAGAGAAAGCCCAAACATGGGAAAAGAAGAAGGTGGAATGTAATGCTTCTTTCAAGACTCGACCATTGAAAGTTCAGGATAAGAAGGAGGATGCTCTGCTCAAGGGGAGAAAATAATATATTTCTCTTCAGTAAAGGAATATAATGGCCTCAAGGGAGGCCTAATAACTCATATGCAAGAGGCTAGAAGGAAAAGAAAAAGAGGTGCATTTGATTTTTGAATGTATGGTCAAGTCTCCTTCGTGATTATAGTAATGTATTTGTTTATTTCAAATGTATTCATTTTTTTCAAATGTATCAGAATTGAAAGAGAGAGGAACAGTGCAGCCAACATGATTTTAGGGGAGTACACAACAATACTTTATGTTTTAAGAGAAGAAGATGGGCTACAGTAGAAGTGTGGAATGACAGGAATCCCACAGTCAATTCAGATCCATAGGACCAGTCCCCATGAAAATTCAAAGAAGCAATTGATGGAGATTAGAGAGAATTGGCTCAGGGCGAGATACTTTATTTAACAGTAGCAGGAAACAATTTTCAACCTCAAGAAGAAATATTGCTCAGGAAATGAAAGGTTTGCATCTTGGGTGAAATACCCTTATTTCATTTAAGTTGTGAGTTTGATTATACCTAGAATTCTTGTGTTCATGAAAAACAATTGATACAATATTTATATGTCCCTTAACCTTTAATTGGTATCGTTGTGTCAATTGGTAGTCTTGGGTTAAGGTGGAGAAACCTTTTTGCGCAAATGAGCATTTTTTTGAGAAAGAGATACAATCTTTTTCCTGGTAAATTGTCTAATTTGTATCAAATGTTTGGTGCAACTAGTATTATTTAAGAAGCAGTCTATATTTGGATCAGTATGATCTCAGGGGGGGAACAAGTGGTTGAAATTCTGAGGAGAATTGAGCATAGAGGATGAAGCAGCAACAACAGTGAAAAATAAGCTCAATGCATCACTAATGATTTGTATTTACAGCAACAAAAATACCATGGGAAATTTTAATTGGTATCAATTTATTTTTAATTGGTACAAAAGATGTAGTGACAGAGAGAGAATTCAACCATCAGCCTACGACATTCAGAACTAGAGAAAATCAAAGAAGAGGAAATATACATGTTTAGGGGGAGAATATCACATAGGTCAAGTTCATAAAGTAGCAGCAACTATTAACCCTTGAAAAGAAGTCTACAGAGCAGAATGCACAAGAGCAGCTAGGCCCCTATCGTTGACAATCAATGATTGCATGAAAAAAAAATCTTGTAGCCCTTTGCCATAGATGTCAAATGGGGAGAGAAGTATTGGAGAAGTTTTCATAGCCCATGAAGAGGAGATAAATCCATTGGTGGATCATGCTTGGAGAAGTGTTGAAGCAGCATGAGGATTGGCCATAAAAGTGAAGAGGTGATGAGGTGTTTCCATCAATGCAAAAGGGAGATATCATTGGAAAATTGGAATTGTTTGGATGGATATTGGTTGCAAGTGTGTTGGAATTGATGTAAAAAATAATGCTAGGAGATGTGTTGGGTATTTAGAATTGTCTGAAAGTTGGCAAGAGTGTTGGAATTGATGTCAATTAGACTCTAATGGATGTATGTGGCAATAGATACTAGCATTGATATGCTTAAGGTATCAAGCTTAGGGGAAGTCCTATGGTTGTTGTAGTCTCTAGTAGAGAATCACCATAGTATGACTATTGGAGAATCTATAAAATGATGACTATGGTGGTTTGGAGTCATATGCTTTAAAATATACTCTTCCTCGAGAGATCAAATCATATACTCTTGGAGATAACACAGTTGGTTAGAGCTCCCATGGTATTGTTGTTGTTAGTTGGTTATAGGGTTAAAATTATGAAACTACGGTTAAATTCCGCTTTGGACAACTCATATAATGAAGATAATATTTCTAATAGATTTCGCTTTTTGAGAGGACCAAAATTGATCTAAATATCACCCCAATCAGTTAAGCAGAAGTTAAAGTTTGAATTGTTTTATTTATTAAAGTGAAATGGAATGGGTCGGCCTAAGCACATGTGGAATTAGTTAAGTCAGCCTTAACCCCAAGTGGAACCACACAAAATCCTATAAAAAGAAGTGACCTCAAGCTCATTCTTATATATTTCTCAAGAAATCTTCTATTTGCATCCATTTTCTTGGTTCGTTTATTTTGTTTTGGCTTGCACAAGTTCAATGGAAGGACTATGCACATGGTCTGGAGTCATAGGAGAGAGTCTCACTTTGACCTAGGGTTAGTTGGATCATAGCCACATTGTTGATAGTGATATTTTTTGGCTATAGCTATGGGCACAGTGTCTTCTTCTTGTGGCCAGGTTGTCATAGTCACAGGCACAGGGTGTTCTGCCTGCGTCCATTGCCCCATAGCCATAGGAACAAAGTGCTATGGGTGCGGCTTGGGCCCCAGAAGGAATTTTGGGTTGCACTCTTCCATAGTCGTAGGCATAGAGTGTCTTGGTAGCGGCCACGGTGCCACAATCATTGGCACCAAGTCTCAAGGGTGCGATTAAGGAATTTTTGAGCAGATCTGGGATAGATAGACCTCAGATTGCTTGTGTGGTGTTTCCTGGTATCATCCACACACACTGAGATGCTCGCAGTCAGTTTTGGTAGTGTCCTAGATTCAGATATAGGATTTGATAGTTGATTTCAGTTGGCTTTAGTGATCTATTGGATATGTGTTTCTTACTGGTGTAGATCTACATATCTGTAGCTATAAATATGTATATCTATTATGTACATTTTGGATGCAGATCAGGCCGTCAAAGATGTATCTATAGTTCTCTGAAGTTTCTGTTCAGTGACATCAGCATTCAAAAGTATGCTACAGGCAGTGAAAGATCATTACAATTCTCATAATCAGGATCCTTCAGTAGAAATATATTTAAGGTTATATTGTGCATGTGCTAGTTGTTTTACTATGTTATTAAGATATGGATCGATGGATCATCGTACTCTTGTTTACTGAATCATTTGATGTCAATATAAGAAGAATAATTCGCAAATTTTTTCCCCATAGTGGGTTTCTGTCCCCACTCAATTCGTGTCCGTTGTGCATGTCAACCCTTCCATTCAAATTTTTGTCGTCGTCCCATATAAAACCTTTCAAACCTCAATTTGGCCAAAAACCCCCATATCCTACACATCGTCCCCCTTTCCGCCCGCAAAATACACTACATAAAGGCTAAAATCCATGTTCGGAAATATTATCGGGCCTAGCCGCTCAGCCTTAGCCCCCTTTGTTTCATCCCCCCATGTGACTCAGGCGCAAGACTGGGCGCCAAGCAGAAAGGAGCTAATCGTTCAAAGTTTCGGGGGCACCCGCAGCCGTCCGATCAGAAGAAAATAGACGGAGCGGAGTTTGCTTACCGTGGTGGTCCCTGCACTCGCTCAGAAACCGGCGGTTTCATTCCGCACCACCTTCACTGGGCTGGCGGTTTCCGATCAAATGGCAGCGATTCCACACGATGCATGACGCGTGTCCCCCTGTACGTCCCAAAACCACTTCCATTTCATGCATTAACTTCCGATCATAGACGTGCAGCGGAATCTACCCCCACCATCAGATCTCGGAGGCTCCATCCCATGGTCATCCTCCTCCGAAGTTGCACGCGACTTAACCCAAGCCAATCGTACTTTGGGCCCTCCATTCCATCTTCCTCTGACTGATTTTTAACCATTGATTCTGTTTCTGATCGTGTGGACCGAAATCATTCGCACGTCCCGCTGACCGCTCAATGTCCACCTTCACGTCATTCCCCCACCGACCTTACGTGCATCCTCGTCATGTATCCACGTGTTCATCACCTCCTATCTCCACCGTTTACATATTCTATTCATTCGTCGCGTTGTAACGACTTTGTGTCCTAAACCTCCGCCGACTCATTTTTCGCTATTCCACTGTATTTCCTGCTGCCACCCTGCTTCTTCTTATGGTTTCTCCCAGTATACATCACCACTCCATGGTAATAGCCGCATTCATCATCCCTATGCTTGTTTTCCTTAACGTTTTCGTGGAATTTTGCAGGGTTTTTAATGATGAAGGATGATAATAATCTGCAGCCTCCATTGCAGAAGCCAAATGCACTCCAAAGGATTATTCAACAGACGTAGAATTGCAGGACAAAGATCTGAAGAGATACGCAGATAGGACTTTCGTTAAATGAAGCGAGATGGATATTTATCAATTCCTCAGAGCAATTTAAAGGAGGCAGGTTTTGGTAGCTGAAAACATAAATGAGGTTACAAAGAATATCAACAGAAGATCGAGGAGCTCAGTGTCCGGCATTGAAAAATACAAATTCCAGTTCAGGGCTAAAGGGGCCGAGAGTACCATGCACAAACATCAACAACCTCAAGGTTTTATTGCAACAGATTTTTCTCTTTCAGCCAAGTACAGAACATTTGTATATTTTATTCTTTCTGTCTTGTTTATGAGGAGATTTTCTTCCTCAACATTTATTTCATAAAACAACAGCAGAGTACTCGCACCAGTTCAGCACCGCCGAACAGCATAGGCGGGTTCTTCTTACAAATTTGTTTTAAATTAGATCATTAAATGTATATTACCAACCACCATTCTCTAGGGCTTTCTATCTCTTCTATAAAAACCAGAAAGAAAGACATTGTAAGGGTTCCAGATTTCTATCAGCAAACTGTGCAGTGAAAGACTTTGTATACATCTTGTAAAGTTTCTGTATGAAGGCTCAGAGCCCGTAGGGTCTCAGTGAGGAGGAGTTATAAATGTAATGAGGATTCTGGTCTTTGGTATCCCACAGTATGTAATCTTTTCTTATGTGTTAATATAATATCTCATTTCATTGCATTTATCTTCTTGTATCATGTTCTATAATGCGAGTGGCTCACTGATCTTAAGTAAGGATTCATCCTAGTTGGTGCCCATACTTGGATTAGTCAAGCGCTTTAAATAGGCCTAGTCATGATATATTGTTCCATGTTCATGTCATTCATATTTTTTTCTATATTAGTTACTTGAGGAGGGTGCTTTTAAAACGCCATTGTCATGTATGGATTCTTAGTTGGATAAGCCCATATATGGTTCTGTTGTGTATCTGGGTATCAGCCTCATGTTAACTAGTATCTCCTTCATGTTTTCCTCACTGCATCCACTTTCTGATATTTGATTTCTGTGGCATACTATTTGAACTGGCCCTCTTTGCAGTAAGTTGTCTCTTAACTGTCTGATGCTTTTGTATTGGAGTTTTGCATGATGTTCCTACATTATTCTTATCTTTGTATCAGCTTCTGAGAGAGTTTGGTTCCATTTAAACTAATTTCCTTGTTTTACAAGAGATAGTAAGAGAGCTTTTGGATTGACAACCCAAGATATATTATGAGCTCCTTGTTATGCTAAGATGTCCTAGGCATTGGTCTATAGCAACTCTAGGCTATCTCTAGGGTAGACAATAATTGTCGACAACGGTGTCTATATGTGTGCATGCTTTTCTTCCTATGTTCCTTCTATGTTCAATTGCACTAATGATGATGTTATTGTTTTTTCTATATATTTGCATATCTTTGATGAGTAGTGATGTAAATATGAATAATGTTATGATACTATGGGGTCAACTTAATGTGTTAATGATGAAATGAAACTATCAAAGAAAAGATCAATATACCTAGAAAATTTAACACGAGCAAGCCAAATTTAAAACTTGAGAAATGCATTGTGAATTTTAATTTTGAACCATGGAGCCAAATTTCATAGTCTCAGTCAATCAGAAGTAGGTTGAATTCAGATCCCAAATTTCAGTGTTAAAATTATGAAACTATGGATTTAATTCTCTGCTTTGGAGAACTCACATATAATGAAGATATCTTATAATAGATTCTGCTTTTTGAAGGGACTGAAGAATTGATCTAAAAATGTCTTTAATCAGTTAATGAAAGTTAAAGTTTGAATTGTTTTATTTATTAAAGTGAAATGGAATGGGTCAGCCTAAGAAAATGTGGAATTAGTTAAGTCGGCCTTAACCCCAAGTGGACCCACACAAAATCCTATAAAAATAAGTGACCTCAAGCTCATTCTTATATATTTCTCAAGAAATCTTCTATTTGCATCCATTTTCTTAGTTCGTTTATTTTGTTTTGGCTTGCACAGGCTCGACAGAAGGACTTTGCGCATGGTCCGAAGTCATAGGAGAGAGTCTCACTTTGATCTAGGGTTTGTTGGATCATAGCCACAGGCTTGATAGTGATATTTTTGGGCTATAGCCATGGGCACAATGTCTTCTTCCTGTGGCCAGGGTGTCATAGTCAAAGGCATAGGGTGTTCTGCCTGCAGCCATGGACCCATAGCCATAGGAACAAAGTGATATGGGTGCGGCTAGGGCCCCAGAAGGAATTTTGGGTTACGCTCTCCCATAGTCGTAGGCATAGAGTGTCTTGGTAGTTGCCAGGGTGCCACAATCGTTGGCACAAAGTCTCAAGGGTGCGGTTATGGGATTTTTTAGCAGATCTAGGCTAGATAGACCTCATATTGTTTGTGTGGTGTTTCTTGATATCATCCACACACACTAAGATGATCGCAGTCAGTTTTGGTAGTGTCCTAGATTCAGATCTAGGATTTGATAGTTGATTTCAGTTGGCTTCAGTGATCTATTGGATATGTGTTTCTTACTGGTGTAGATCTACATATATGTAGCTATAAATATGTATATCTATTATGTACATTTCGGATGCAAATCAGGCCCTCAAAGATGTATCTATAGTTCTATGAATTTTCCATACAGTGACAACAGTGTTCAACAATATTCTACACGCAGTGACAAATCATTACAATTCTCAGAATCAGGATCCTTCAGTAGAAATATATTTAAGGTTATATTGTGCATGTGCTATTTGTTTTACTATGTTATTAAGATATGGATCGATGGATCATTGTACTCTTGTTTACTGAATCATTTGATGTCAATCTAAGAAGAATAATTCACAAGGGTTTTCCCCATAGTGGGTTTTTCCCTGGTCTCAAACCAATCTTGGTGTCTATATATGTGCATATTTTTCTTCCTATGTTCCTTTATGTTCAATTGCATTGATGATGATGTTACTGTTCTTTCTACATAGTTGCATATGCTGATAAGTAATGATGTAAATCTGAATAATGTTATAATGCTATGGGTTCAGCTTAATTTGTTAATGATGAAATGAAACTATCAAAGAAAAGATAATATACCCCTATGAAAATTTAACACGAGCAAGCCAAATTTCAAAACCAAGAAAGTAGGCTAAAATTCGAAATTTTGGAACATGGAAACAAGCCAAATTTCATAGTCTCAGTAAATCATAAGCAGGTTGAATTTCATATCCCAAATTTCAGAACTGCGGGACCTCGGAGAGTTGGAGGCTCGGGACGTTGGAAGGTCAGAATATCGGGTCTTGGGGGTTTATTTAAAATAAATCTGAGATATCATGGAACTAGGGAAGCAGGCCAAATTTCGAACCCTTGAAACTTCGAAACCTCGGAAGGATGAAATATCTAAACTTCGCAATTTCATAATTTCATAAGTTCTTATTAATGAATCCTTTTCAAAAAGTGCCGAGGGTTGCTGGGAGTAGATATTTACAAAGGAATTTGTGAGGCCAAGGACTGAGGGGTCTTTTCTCTCTTCTCAAACAAGACACATGGCAACAATTGATTGGCCCTCAGGAGTTGACGTGGGAGTTGACATCAACATGACATGGTTGTACATGTGACACATGGCAGTCAATTTCAACATTATCTGGTGGCCTAATGGGAAAAATCCTAGCGACACATGTCACCACTAAGGAGACACCATGTGGGGATGATGACGTGAGCATGATGTCACCCTGGAGGTATATTGGTGGTCGGGATTTCATAGCTCATCCATAATTGGATTTTGAGAAATTCTCGATGCCAGGGAGCTCCGATGTTGTTGTCGTTTGGTTGTGGAGCCCAAAGAGCCAAGGGTTGAGAGTATGTACACAAGGAGATAGGACCTCGGTAAAATCCTGAAGGGCTTAGCACCTAAGTGCTATGACTGTCAATCACAACACTTGGTCCTATGGTGAAGAAGAATAAGGGGTGAAGAAAAAGGGACTAAAGGCCAACATCAGAATCTCATTATTTCGTAATGTCACCTTAATAAAAGTTACAAAATGAGGGGCTCAGATAGTGTAGCACAGAGGTGTTGAAGGATGAATGAGTCGGTAGCTAATATTGAATGCACACAAAATATTTGGTCGCTAGGGTAAGTGGCGACTATCAAGATCACCGAGTCAAGGCGACGAGGACCACAATTTGTAGGGAAGGTTTTAGGAATTTCTTGAGTTTAAGTAAGCCACTTCTAATCTCTCATGCATGCTTCATTGAATTAAATGAAGAACAAAGCCTTAGGGACTAGAGGTTTGATCAAAATTCAGAGAAGTCATGCTTTCTTACATTTTGATCTCTATGTAGTTTGATTGAGAATTAATTCTCAGTATGGATAAATGATCAAGATCCCATTCCTAGTGTTTATTGTAGGAGAAGTGGCCATGTCAAACGCTACAACAATATTAAGAGCCTTGTTGGAGTGTGTAGGTTAACTGAGGGATTATTCCTAAGCATGGGAACACTCAGGTGCCCATCCTCATGTTTAATGCAACAACAATGGGTGAGAGAACGAAGCACATTCTCAATTTTTTCCTATGTATTAGACGCAACAATGGGAAGGAGTGCTATGTGAATAGTACACTCGAGCATCGTGAATAGAGAAATTATGGCTAACAGAGGAAACATCGATCAGTGTGCAGTAGAGGAAAAAAACTCAGGATTGCAGTTGAGCAATATTGAGGAAAGAGGCATTGTTTCGAGAGAGTTGTGTGTATAGCTTTGTGTGTGTGTGTGTTCTTGTGAGAGGCCAAGTCCACTAGTGCTACAGAGAAAGGCTGAGACTTCCTTTGTAGAGGAAAGAGACCCCGAGAGAGCCTGCATTGTTGTGTGAGAAAAGGCTTAAATTTCATGTGCATAGGAATAAGGTTGAGTTTTGAATGTATGGTGTTGAGAAAAGAGGTCTGATAATAGGATGATGTTGTTGTTTGGACATAGTGTTGCATGGAATTTGATGAGTGACTATTGTTGAGAAGAACAATGGGTTGCTACAGAGTGAGCAGAGGACAAAGAATGTTGCATGTTCCAAGGGCTGTGGAGAACAGAGATGATATCAAGGAGAGTGGATGCCATGTACAGTGAACATTAGTTTCCTTATTGAGTTTTGGTTGGATCCTACATACAAGAATTTGGTGCTTCCATCTCTAGTGGGTGTCTGAGAAGGCTTTGGGGTTGGTTCCTCTTGCAAATTGGTGCTTGCATAAATCCAAAGAGTTGTAAGTTGGTGATTGCAACAAATTCATGAAGTTGGTGCTTCTAGTAGGTTGATTAGGTGTCTGCAAAAGGAGGGAGTTGGTGCTTCCTACTTGTGGGTGCTAGCAAATAATCAAAGGGTGTTGGTGCTTCCTACTTATGGGTGCTAACAAATAATCAAAGGGTGTTGGTGCTTCTTGTGAGTGGTGGGTCACAAACAGATTGATGTAATAGAGTAGGTGCTCTTATTTTTACATCAATAACAACAACAAGCTTTGGTGGTTTTTTCCCGAATGGGTTTCCACGTTAAACCTTCGTGTCTCATGTGTTTGTTTCTCATGAGGTGTATGCTTGTAATGGTTTACATGGTTGTTGTCATGTTTTTTAATGGCTTCTCTCATATATTGGATGCTAAGTTTGAATGAGTAAAGATAAATTGGCATAAACGTTTAAATTAGCCTTAATATGGATTCACCCTCCCCCCCCCACCTCAATATTAACATTATTTCCAACAAAATCTGTTTCCACCAAAAGAACTATTTAAACACTACTACTGTCAAGTTTTAAAAAAAAATCATCGAATTCCAACTATTTTTTATCGTTCGAGCAATGACACCTTGATAGAGAATGCCTTCCATATCTCATTATTTTTTTAATATCACAAATACACATTTCTTCATTTAAAAATTAATAATTTTAATTCATTCAATTGTTTTTCCATTTTTCACTTTAATTCCCATCAAATCATTCAGTGTCACTTAATGTTCATTTCTTTAATGAAAAACCACCTTACGTAAAAATATTCCATATCTCATAAATTTTTTAATATTATAAACTCAAATTTCTTCGATTTGATTTTTTATCAAAATAAGAAAAGTAATAAATTTGTGAAAATGCAAATTTGTTCTATTTAAGTTTTATCAAATTTACTCAAATTAAGTTTTATTGTCAAATCTCTTCGATCTAATATTTGTGAAACACAAGAAAGCAATAAATTTGTGAAAGTGAAAATTCATTGAGAATATAAAACTTTGGAAAATTCATTTTTCAATAAATTTAACCCCTTTTTGAACAAAGTTAAAATAAATTTAAGCTTTAACCTCAAACAACCGATGAATATTATGCAATCACCAACACGATTGTGCTTAATTTCCTATTATGTCGTGTCAATGAAAGCGACATGATTGGAATTGGGCATTATCTAATGAGCTCACAATTTTGGTTTCCCTCATTTCATTTTTATTAGTCCCTGTCGCCTGCGGCATGGCAAGGACTATAGTAATCGTTTTTTGGTCCCTGCATTAGTTCGTGCACGAGAACGAAATGGACCAATTCAATTTATTATAAAGTTTTGTCTTTATATTTAAAAACCACTTTTCCATCTGCCAGTGATGTTAACGTAAGGTTAATGTAATAACCAATAAGCAATTTGGAGGTCTTGTTTGGCCTCATATCGAGGCCAGACCTATGAAAACTTAGGGTAAGTGTGAATTGATTCAAATTTTTTCAGTTTCTATTGACTAATGCTAACATTAGTTAGCAAACATTTTATGTTGCGGAGGATTTACACAGAGCTCGGCAATGTTTAAAGGCCATATCTACATGTTCCACTTGTCTTACCTCCGAACCCTCACCTGTAGGGTGGCTTCACCAGTAGCATGCCTTAATGAAATAGCAATATTCTCAAAGCCATTATATGGAGGGATCTCACTCACTCCTCTGCCCATGCAATGAGGAGGGTACATGGATCTGCAGCGAGGAGGGTACATGGATCTGCAGCATGGAGGAAGGTTGTTTCACCACTCATGGCGGCTTTTGGTTCCCCTGGCTCATGCCTAATTCTGAACCTACAATCTACTTACTTACATTGATATGCCATTCGAGGAACATAGGATGGATGATCACAAACATGCATATGTGCCACTTTCTGGTATCACTCGATAGAGGGTCCATATGATGTTGTTTGCGAAGGGGTGTTGCTGGTTGGTTTCTTGATTTCCCCATTCCCGCTTTATCATTCCCGATTTATCCCGCAATACATTGTTAACAGGTCGACCGTTGCAATGGATGGTAGAGGGTTCGTAGTACCCTATGCCGAAGGCCGAGTGAAGCGCACCCCCGTTCATTGAACAGCTCTGCTACAATGGATGGAAGAGGGTCCGTAGTACCCTACCCTACCCCTTGCTTAGATGATTGGGATGCTTCTGATGGGTCTGCTTCCCGGGTTCTGGCTAGGCTCTTGCTTGGGTCTAAGGGTGGGAATTTTTCCTACTTTAAACTTTAATCTTTCAGGGGTTTATAGCTTCAGCCTAATCTATGCATCATCTACTGTTCTACCAACCAAGCTTTGACAAATTGTCCTACCAATGAAGGTTTTGAACTATCCTACCAACCAAGATCTGACGACTAGTATATCATCAAAAGAAATTGAACACCTTATCCTTTCCCATCAACATTAACAACCTCATCAATGCTAAATCCCCTATAAAGAGCAATAAAATGTGGATTGGATTTACAACATAATTTATGCCTTTAAAAGGGACCATTGCAACTTTCTTTCAAGTAGTAGTGTTGAGTGTCATGAAGTTGTAGATGTTAGGATCCTACCTTAATGCTTCTAGTTATGGGGATTTTCAAATCCCGTGAAACACCTATAAACATGGTGTAAACACTTTTTAGAGCGGCCTTGAAAGCTAACATCTCTCTCATTGCCCTAAAAACATCAAGCAATTAAACCAAAACCATCAACTAGGTCCACTCTCTCTTTGTAAGAGCATGCTCTAGAATTGTGCAAGCAAAAATATTGTCAAATCCACCTCTTTCTTTTTGACAGATTTCAACAACCCTATCCTAAAATTTTTCAATACTCTCATCGCACATACTTTGCATATGTTGCCTAAAAAATATAAGGCTCCTCCAACCTCTTGATGGTATATCCATATGTTGATCCTCCTACTGTTTTATTATTATTATTAGTGAAGCTACATTATCTCTAGAATTTCCTCTATAGTTTCCAACATATTCTAATGGAGTTCAACTGATTGTCCTGATACATATGTTGTAAGTTCTAGAATTATCCCAGAAGCTATGGCATGGATGTTACTTCTAGTTCTGGTACCTTTTTCTTCTTTCTTCTCCCTTCTCTATATCTCAAATAAGGCATTGAGTGAAACTAGATTATCCAAAGAATTTCCTGTCTCTTTTCCAAGATATTATAATGGAGTTCAACTGACTGTCCTGCTCCTGGTAGAACCTGATCTGGCATCAAGTCCTCCATTACCTTTTTCTTTTTTCTTCTTCATTCTCTATATCTCAACTAAGGCATTAATTTAATGACACTTTCTTATTAATTAAATGACATCGTGATAAATCTCCTAATCCTAGGTTCTATCTCTACTATATACATATAGTTCAATTGGTTCCAAAAATACACATCTCTACTATATACATATAGTTCAATTGGTTCTAGAAATACACATCACTTCCCCTCATTTCGACTTTAATACATAGGGTAGAACAGAGAATATATTTTTATTTTTTCTTACAGTGAATCAAATTTTTAAACTTGCTCACTAGACTCTTATATTTTCTTTCGTTCCGCAAAAATTCAAACCATTTTTATAGCAATCCATAAGGGTCTTCCAAATGAAGCAATAATGGTATTCAGTATCAACCTTAAAAATGTTATGCGTATTAGCAAATTTAAACCATGGAGGGTCACCATGACGGTGCTTTAACTGAGGCTTGAATAGAGTATGATTTAATATAGGTGATTCATTAGGCCTCACTGGTTCCTCTGAGAGCTGAGCGGCTGACTACGGCAGAATCATATCAGAAAGTTCACGCAGTTTTGCCTCCAGTTGAGACACCAAATTAGCAATAATATGAAATTGAATAACAATATTATTATATTGAATAAACATAATACGAACTTGAATATCCAGAATACGAGTAGCATTTTTTCTAGTAGCATTATGTTCACACAGCTGCTGAAGATTAAGTCTAACTCCATGATATGTAACTTGAGAATAGATTTCATTATGTTGGGTTATTCCTGTAAAAAAAATTAGGTGCTTTTATCTTTTAAACATAGAATAAAAGAACCAACAAGTAATACATAACAATAACGCTGAAACTAAAACAGTGAGCCTGCAGGTAACAATATTAGAACTTAATATACGGTAATAACTGACTTTCACTGTACTGGATGCAAATGGAAACTTTCATGAAAAAGTACTCATTATTTCTGCTTTTGAATCTTGACAGTACTAGATGCAAATGGATACTTTCGTGAAAAAGTAGTCATTAATTCAAGTGTTGAGGTGCAAACCCCTTTTTAAGTTTTTACACAATAAAAAAAGATTTGCACATCAATTAAAAGTTAAGATCTAAGCTACTATAGTTACATAATCAAATAACTTTTCCACGAGTGTCCATTGTGGAGGATCAATTGGCCATTGTCGTCCATTCACATCAATTCCCTGAAGTTTTAAATTATAATAAGGTAATAATTGAACATTAGGAGTATAGACCATTCGTGTCTCGTGCCTGGATAATGTGTCCAAATACCAATAAACCACCTCCACGGTCTGTTCCTTGCACAGAAAGGGAGAATACCTTTGGCGCTAATACATCCATAACCCTTTGGCTTTATTAAGTCATTAAATTGGTTGAAGTTGTACCCAAAATTATCTTGGTAGAGGAATCTTTTGTTGCATATTCATGTACAAATTGATCATAGTTGAAGAAATCAGACACATGTGATAAAGAACACGACTCCCATCACCAATTCACTACACTCAAGAGTCAAGAGTAAATGCAATAATGATTAGCAGTGCAGCCAGACTCTGAAACATGACTTCCATCACCAATTCACGACACTCGAGAGTCAAGAGTAAATGAAATAATGATTAGCAGTGCAGCCAGACTCTGAAATTTTATTTTTGCAGAAAAAAAATTTAGATCCATACAAGAGAGTGGTGAGGTTAATAACCTCGTCAATGCTAAATCCCCTATAAAGAATAATAAATTGTGGATTGGATTTACAACATAATTTGTGCCTTTAAAAGGGATCATACAACTTTCTTTAAAGTAGTAGTGTTGAGTGCTGTGAAGTTTTAGATGTTAGGATCCTTCCTTAACCCTTCTATTTATGGGGATTTTCAAATCTCGTGAAACACCTCTAAACATGGTGTAAACACATTTTTAGAGTGGCCTTGAAAGCTAACATCTCTCTCATTTCCCTCAAAACATCAAGCAATTGGAGCAAAACCCTCAACCAGGTCCACTCTCTCTTTGTAATAGAATTCTCTAGAATTGTGCAAGCAAAAATATTGTCAAAGCCACCTCTTTCTTTTTGAAAGAATTCAACAACCCTATCCTGATATTATTCAATACTCTCATCACTTGAGAGCTTGTATCAATAATTAATTCCACAATAGGTTTTGAACCTATTTCCATGGCATCTCACCACACATACTTTGCATATGCTACCTCAAAAATAGAAGGCTCCTCCAACCTCTTGATGGTATATCCATATGCTGGTCCTCCTCCTGTTCTATTATTATTTTTAGTGAAACTGGATTATCTCTAGAATTTCCTCTCTGGTTGCCAACATATTCTAATGGAGTTCAACTGACTGTCCTGGTCCATATGTCGGAAGTTCCAAAATTAGCCCAGAAACTATGACATGGACGTTACTTCTAGTCCTGGTACCTTTTTCTTCTTTCTTCTCCCTTCTCTATATCTCAACTAAGGCATTGATTGAAGCTGGATTATCCCAAGAATTTCCTGTCTCTTTGCCAAGATATTCTAATGGAGTTCAACTGACTGTCCTACTCCTGGTAGAACCTGATCTAGCATCAGGTCATCCATTACCTTTTTCTTTTTTCTTCTTTGTTCTCTATATCTCAACTAAGGCATTAATTTAATGACACTTTCTCCTTAATTAAATGACATCATGATAATACCCTATTCCTATGTTCTATCTCTACTATATAAATATAGTTCAATTGGTTCCAAAAATACACATCTCTGCTATGTACATATAGTTCAATTGGTTCCAAAAATACACATCACTTCCCCTCATTTCGACTTTAATACACATGGTAGACTAGAGAATATATTTTCATTGTTTCTTATAGTCAATCAAATTTTTAAACTTGCTCACTAGACTCTTATCTTTTCTTTGGTTCCACAAAACTTCAAACCATTTTTATAGTAGTCCATAAGGGTCTTCCAAATAAATCAATAATGGTATTCAGTATCAACCTTAAAAATGTTATGCATACTAGAAAATTTAAACCATGGAGGGTTACCAAGACGGTGCTTTAACTGAGTCTTGAACAGAGTATGATTTGATATAGGTGATTCAGTGGGCCTCACTGGTTCCTCTGGAAGCTGAGTGGCTGACGGTGGCAGAATCATATCAGAAAGTTCACGCAGTTTTGCCTCCAATTGAGCCACCATATTAGAAATAATATGAAATTGAATAGCAATAATATTATATTGAATAAACATAATAGGAAATTGAGCCTGCAGGTAACAATATCATAACTTAATATACAGTAATAACTTACTTTGACAGTACTGGATGCAAATGGATACTTTCACGAAAAAGTAGTCATTAATTCAAGTGTTGAGGTGCAAACCCCCTTTTAAGTTTTTACACTATAAAAAAAGATTTTCACATGAATGGATTTGATCCTACTTAGGGCACTTGATCAATTCCCTGAAGTTTGAAATTATAATAAGGTAATAATTGAACCGTAGGAGTATACACCATTCATGTCTCGTGCCTGTATAATGTGTCCAAATACCAAGATACTACCTCCATGGTCTGTTCCTTGCACACAAAGGGAGAATACCTATGGCGCTAATATATCCATAACCCTCTGGCTTTATTAAGTTATTATATTGGTTGAATTTGTACCCAAACTTATCTTGGCAGAGGAATTGTTTGTCGCATATTCATGTACAAATTGATCATAGTTGAAGAAATTAGACACATGCGATAAAGAATACGACTCCCATGACCAATTCACCACACTCTAGAGTCAAGAGTAAATGCAATAATGATTAGTAGTGCAGCAAAAATCTAAAATTTGGTTTTTTCTTAAAAACATTTTAGATCCATACAAGAGAGTGGTGAGGTTAATAACCCTTCAGTCACTCAGTGCCAATGAATTTAAGAGAAATATTTGAAATGTCAAAATCAATGCTTATATCCTCAAGTATAAATTATAACCACTTATTCATAGGTGAATCCCTCCAAGTGCAGTGTTGCAAAATTGACCATGTCTTCTTTTTGTGTGTTCATTGAAAATTTTGTCTCTAACTTGTGAATCGAGTTCCTTGCATGGACTTTTCCTTCACCATCAAAAGTTGGAATTATTTTTACTGCTTAAGGGTTTTTGAGGACATTGTGCTGCAAGCCCCTAGGAACTAAACCTCCTTGAAGATCAATGAATTTCTCGAAGGAGAACTCCCCTAGAAACTCTTTTGTTTTAAGCCTGTAGGCTTTCCAGGAATCTATCATTGGATCTTCATGACTTTATTTTTTTACTTTGGTTGTACATTTTTATCGTAAATACCAGGGCCCCTATACTGGCCTCTCCACAAGTTGAGACCTATGTTAGGAGTGCATAAACCTTCTCCAATACAATGCTTCCATCTATGCCTAAATTTTTCTCCATTCTCAGTACTTGAAATCTGTCACAATGACTGAGAACAACATCTTGGAAACACTCTCCACAGCGTTGGCTGCATCATTTTTCAGATATCAAGCACCACAGCCTGATTTTATAACACTGTTTTTCTTATTATTTTAAGCAATAGGAAGGTATCAAATGGCTCTCATACCACTGTAACAAAATTAAAATATAATGGAAAAATATTTTTTCCTTATTTTTGTTTAAACAAAAAATAACATAACCAACAAGTAGGATACAATGCTAAATTTGAAATTAAAACAGTGAGTCTGAAAGTAATAAAACCAAATCTTAATAGACAGTAATAACTCTGTCATGAGGTTCAATGAAACTTTCCTGAGAATCAGCATAAATCCATGCCAAGTTTGGATCTATCAAGCTCCAAGAGGTATCAACTTATAATTTTACACTAGTACAAAACGGCTAATTAGTTATTAAAAAAAGGACTAAAATTTGCATATAAACAACTATTTTTTGGTCGATGACCAATAGTAGCTAATTTACAGTATCTTATAATGCGACCAACTTTTGGTCGTTTTTAGCTTAGTCATTAATTGGTTATCTCAATTTTGTTGTCTAGTTGTATATTTGGTTGTTAATTTGGTCATTAATTTAGTCACTGATTTAGTCATTAATTTAGTCATTGATTTTATCATTAATTTAGTCGTTCGTTTGGTCATTAATTTGACCATTGATTTGGTCATTGATTTAATCTTTGATTTGGTCATTAATTCTCACAATTAATGACCAAATATACAACAAAATATATTACTATACAATCACCCGACAAAACCAATTAATGACCAAAATTTTGGTAGTGTTATAAGATACTGTAAATTAGCTACTAATAGTCATATATATGAAAATTTTAGTCATCGTTTGAAATCAATTAATGACTCAAGAAATATGACTAAATTTTAGTCATGTTATAAGATGTTGTAAATTAGCTACTAATAGTTGTATATATGAAAAATATAGTCGTCATTTGTGGTCACAAATTTATCATTTGCAGTAGTCATTTATTCATTATATAAACGACTAATTTAGTAGTTTATATTTATTTCATTTACTTTCACTAATAATCATTATAAATGACTAATTTAATGTATATTCATTTTATTTGTATTCATCAGTAATCAATATAAACTACTATTTTAATAGTTTTAGATTGTTTTATGTGTTCATTATTAATCAACATAAATTAACTAGTATGAATTTGCAACTAAATTTTAAAAAAAATGTCATACAAATTACATGTTCATCTAATATGAAAACCCAAAGTTACATATGTTAATTACATTACCAAGTAATATCAAGTGCAACTATAAATAATTCCAACCACATAAATTATATTATATAAAATGTCAAGTATTACAATATGAGTTTCAAACTTAATATTGGTTGGAGTACAGTTTACAGATAAAATATTGTTGATCATTTCAAAGCATTATCATTATCTTGCTAAGGAATTGCAAGTGAATTTAAACCAGCTCTGAAAACTTGACCATCAGTCTTTATGCGTGTGTCTTATGCAAGATATTGGCTCTACGAGTACCACTAGACCAATACACTTCTCTCTCTTTGTCACTCTAGTGTTATTGTTCCCCTCTTTCTTCAATCATTGCTTCTTACCATCAATACTGAGTCCATTTTCTGCAAAAAGAAAACAAAAAAAGTTACAATGCAAAGAATAAGACATGAAAGTTGATGAACACTGGAATATAAACTAAAGTAGACTATAAAGGATTTATATGATATATACCTCAACATCAGCAATATTGTTAATGTATTTCTTCCCCATAAAAACAAGAAACTCAAACAAGTTTTCTTTAGTTGGGAAATAGTGGCCACTATGTGGCCAGATGACTTGTATAAACAAAGCAATTAAAATGTCACAAATAAACACAACAAAGCTAGCAATTTCTAATAAGAATGTCTCATGCTCCACTTTTGTAGTTGTATCATTTCCTCTAGTTATCTATAAGTAGTGACACTTCAACAATAAAACTGGTTAGTAGAAATCTAATGGGTGCAGCAAAGTATTGCTGACACGAGATTGCCAATAAGAAACTAAAAAAGAATAAGACAAGAATTTGTAAATTGTGATACTAACCGGGAATATAGCTTCAATATAGTAATATTCAATTATCAACGTACTATTCCAAGGGAAAAGGAATCCAATACCCATAAGCCAACAAATTATGTATTTCCCTTGTTTTCCCTATAATTAATTGAGCAAGATTAGCGCACGCAATTTCCATTTAGAATCTCTAAAATGATTCTATAAATATTCAAAGCAAACTTGATGTTACTCATTCATTTTTCTCTAACGCAGACAAAACTGAATATGCTAACTTGTTTTTGAGCTGGAGAGTTATGTAATTCATCGTGTCCAAAATCATTGTTTATTTTCGTGATTTTTTTTTTTTAATGATTAGGGAACTAGCCTATATTTGATCAAAAAACATATTTTTCAAAATATATTCCATTTTTCTAATTCAAAGCTAGATTTCCTTACATTTTATGATGTTCAAAAAAACTATAATCATTTTCCTTTAACAAGTCATTGTTGTAATATACTACTAAACAGACAACTACGTAATGAAGTTATTAGTGGTGGAATACTAAAAAATCACAAATACAGACAAGAAATAACACTACTATGTCCTAGACATGCCAAGTCTTAATCCTCTTGGTTGAAAATATTACTTCATGAAAACAACATATTTGAGAAAGAGAAATTTTATAAAACCAACTAACGCCTGTGTATCCAACAACATTGACATTTCTATTGGCATGCCCTCAAAATGTGTGGAAGTATCAAACAAGTGTAGTGCACTTCCCTGTAAGGTTAAAGTTTGGCAATGGAATATGTTGTCCCTTAGTCTAAACAAGTTTTAACTTGCCTTTGAGAACTTAGAGAGAATGGGAATCCAATATAGAACAATGACAGAAATATTTTATTCATTCACACTTACCTAGATCCTAAACAAGCATTGAAGCGCTATAAAAATCCAAGAATGTCTCACATTCCACCAGGAAACAAAATTTATTGATTTCGATTGTAACCCTTGAGGATTTCTCAAATTTGTAAACAAGTAACATCATAAATATTTTTCCTTAGTTCTCAAACCTTCTTCTGTGTGGAGCTTTAGAAAATATGTGCATACACATATCACAATATAGCATGTTGTGGAGTACATTTACATGAAACCAATCATTCAAATTTTTATATTCTATCAAGATTGAGGCATGTGTTAAATGCCCAATATTTTTATCTCTGCGCAATGGTGTCATTAATAATTTGAAGGTTCTTGGCTTGCTAGTATGATCTAATTATTGCTTTGTGCAAGATGTTTTTTCACTCCTATTTTTAAAATTTTAATGTTTATGAATAGTATATAGATACAATGGATGCTTCGAATAATAAAAGAGGCAATTATTTTTCCATCAATAGAATTCAAGTATTTGCATATGGTATAAATTCAGTAGTTTTATTGGTGGTACTTAGGGTCAACCTAAACGTTTATTTCACATGCATCAAAATAAGTACAAAGTGATAATAGGAAGGACTCATGCGAACTTTTCTAATCGTACATGTTGAATCTGCAAGTGTTAATGTTGTTGTGCTCAATTTCTTATTGGGGTACCTATCAACTAACAAAGTTTGTACAAATTTTTGAAATGATACTAAATAAGATGGACCTAAGGGACTAAAGAACGAAAGCACAAGAAAATACTTGACTAAGATCTATAGGTGATATATATATATATATATAAAGTCATGGGCCTAGTTCTTACAATGACCTTTCCTAGAGTCTTACACCATAACTACTTTCCCATGTTAAACCATCGTTTTGCGTCATTAGCAAGCCTTCTTTAGACAGTCCATTAGCCTTTGACTTAAATTATCTAGAAATATGATGGAATGATATCTTCAAGGACTGTGACTTGATTGTCTTCAACTACTCTAGAATGGGTTGCAAAAAAAATTCTTCCATCCTAAACCTCCATTCAACCAATTGATAACCAATGAATCCCCAAAGACCTAGAATTCAGTCACCTCTCCTCTACTGCTACTGTTAGCAAAAAATTTAGTGCCTTTATTTCATCAGAAATGTTAGAGTATGTACTAATAAATGCTTTAATTTTTTAAGATATGAGTATAATAGAATCACTATTGTATAGGATACCTCCTGCAACATATTTTGCTTGTTGACTTTGACTGGCACTGTTGAAAATTGAAAGAACACCATTCCCACTCTTAACAATAGAAATATGGATCAATGTCCTTCATTTACCAATGTTAGGGGCTTTTTTACTTTGAAAGCTCAGTCATGACTTGGAGACACACTGAAACAATGGCTAATACTTACCTTGAAAGATGTCAGAGTTTCTAGCAAGCCAAATACATCAAAACACCATAAGACGCAATGCCTTACAACCCTTTAAGTCTTTATTCAAAGCCCAGTATTTAAAAATTGAATATGATATCGCTCATAGGTATATATGCATCTAGTCACTTAGTTTTTTGAAGATTTTTGAACTTCTAAATCTTCTTCCACTACCAAGGTGCATGCTCTCGCTTGTAATTTTCAATATCTTTGTCATTTTCTATTTCCATTCCTTGTTATGAGATAATGGTACTATCCAGAGTAAATGAACTGTTGCTTCAAAAGTAGTCAAAAAGACTTTTAAATGTACCATGATCATAGAAATAATTCACCATTGTTGTATTACATTCTTCGTTGCTGCACTAAGCAATCCTATATCATCACGATGTCGATTGTGAACTACAAAAACCTTCACAAGAGTCACATAATATGATCACATTGCAGACACAACCTTATTCATATTGTCAAATTCCAAGAGATCAAATGACATCATTTTAACTGTTTGGGCTTGAGATGTTTCTTCTACACTTACAAAGCCTCCAATGTCATCCTCTAATGCATTTGCATGTCGCCCAAGCTGACCAAGACACATTCTTGAAATCCCTTCGATACCATGGTCTGTTTTTGTCTTGTTTATATGACAAAAATATATTAGGGTTCAATGGACAATGAGAAGCAAGCCCATTCCTCATAGATATTGGGTTCACATGTCGAACAACTGAAATTGTGTTAGTGTCATTGCCAGCTTCTATAGCTGCTACATTTGGTGCCAAATTTTCAATTTCAAGTCCTTTTCAACCTCTTTATTCGCATCTACTTTTGAATCACTAACAAGATATTTATACCAAACTATTTCTTTGTACACCATCCCTACATGCTTCAATATGTTTGCATCCCCAGAACCAATTTCAAGCATAATTATTTTTGTGCTTTTCAGTAAATGTGTTGAAAAGGATAAAATACCATCTAGAATTGAAAGTCATCTCAAAGTTCATATGTGTTGTGCTACCTCAATATCGGTCAGCTTTGTTCTAGCCTACAAATCTATGAATTCATTTGCAGGTTTCATGTGTTCTCTCAAAGCTGTACAAACACATATGAACTTTGAGATGACTTTCAATTCTAGATGGTATTTTATCCTTTTCAACACATTTACTGAAAAGCACAAAAATAATTATGAGGAGATGAGTGTTGTCGTGAAAATTTCTTAAATGCAACAACAATATTTTGGCCACCTTGAAATGGCAATGGTAAGAGGCATCAATCAAATAGTTGAAGCATAGCCTCTATACCCTTTTTCTCAATAAACACCCATGTATCTATATTATGCAGAATATTCTCTAAGAGACATGTAGCATTTCTTATACAATTTGGGAGAAATAATTCCATGTTTGAAGACAATTTTTCAGCATAAGTATCAACCCCTAACTCATATGTCACCATCGATGATTCATATCCATCCACTGAACTAATTGTTTGTTGTTCTAAATCAGTCTCCATGGGAACAAGCACATAAGAGCTGGATTTTTTTTGCAACAGGGAAGACACTTCAACACCAAATCCAAGTTTTGAAATAGCATTTAATATTTCAATCAATACATCCACCCCATGCCCCCTCAAATAAGGAGCATGTCGTATCATCTCATCCAAGGCAGATGATAAGGAACTAAGAGTGTCACTTGCCAAAACCTGTAAGTAGGCTTTTGATTTAAAAAAATTCACAAAAGATATTAGAGCACCACAATCATTAATAGCTTGAAGTCCGAGGTTATTAAGTCACAAAGCATCTAAGCATTGTGGTATAAAATCTACTGCATCTGTAGAAGGGAGGATACCAACCATGATGAAATCCAAAAAAGCATTAGGTAGACCAACAACATCTAGAGCAGAATAGCAAGTTGGATCTTTGTAAATAAGATCACTTGTGACTATAGTTGCAAGTGAAAAGACCCCAACACCAAAGTCCTTTGATCTTCTGAATGTATTGCACAAGAAAAATGGCAAATAACTCTTCAAATCTTATAGTTTGGTAGTATTTCTAGGAGCATATGTGCCAAGAGATAGAGCCCAAGGCAAAGCCTTCATAATAATTCTTCTATGATAAGGAACCAATGTGTCAGGCTAAGAAGTTTTCATTGCCTCTGACCTAGCGGCATTTTTAAGAGGAGACTTTCCCTTGGAACCTGATTGTGATTCTCCACTCTGCTTCCTTTCTTCTCATGATGGCAGACTTCAAATGTGTTATGGTGTTGTCCAAGGCTCCAAAACCCCTAAAGGAGGTTTCAGCAGGATTACTATTTTCCATAAAAGGCTCAATAACATGCACAATAGATGTTACCAAGTGTATATGTTGTGGATCCAAATCTTTGAGAAGAGGGAGAAAATTTGGCAATAAACCCACATCCCATAATGCAGTGCAGACAAAAGAAGAAGAAACTAGAGTTGTTACGAGAAAGCAACGCTTCTACTAAATATATCGAACAATAGGATGATTCACTGGAAACTTATCTCCATTGAGCTCAGGGGGATATTGGATATTGTTGATGCAATATTGAGTATAGTTGAGAAGAGAAATATTATTACAAAGGCTTACCAAAACTCCACTCCCAATCCTTATAAAATGGAATTGAAATTCCAATGTTTATTTTCGTTAGATCTTGTTGTGGATCGACCAACTCCATAATTGAATCTTTATTAGGGCCAAGAAGGTCATTCTTTTGAGACAAGCACTACCAATTCATCTAATATCAATTAGTTTCATCTCACATGTATCCCCAAAAGAGGATGCCTTTCTTGTTGAATGTGAGAGCATGAAGGTGGCACAACTATCGAAGGCAATCACCCTGTGTCTCCAACTCCAAATGGATTGCGTGCCAGATCCCAATTTTTCTTTTATGTTCCACATAGCCAAGCCACAATTTATTTCCATGCTAACCAATTACTCTAGGAAATTCAAATAAGTGAGCTTGAGACCTGGAATTGGTGTGCTAAATTTTCTTAAACCTAGAAACTGGAAAATTTAGTTTCTAGTAAATTTACTTGTTGTAGATTATTTAAAGTTTCAGCTTACTAAATAAAAAGCACTATTGGGATTTAACAAGTAAATAAAATAAAATTAGCGGTTTCAAATTGTACACTAATCCCACACATGCATACACAGAAAATCTACACATCAAAATTTGGTGTTCATTAAATAATATCTTATCGTACAAGGTTTTCCTTACTAGAAACATGGTCCTTTGTGGAAAATTAAAATATCCAACAACTATAGAAATTTTTTGGGCACCTGTGCAGGTTGTACTACCCAAATTCTCCTAAGAAACCACACGACTTGCCATTTTCTCAACCTACAGTGTAGCCTTTTTGTCACCTGTGCGATTTTTTACACCCCTGCCCACAGCACGTGAAATAGTTTACTGCTTCAAGTGGCATGTGTGACTACTCTGCTCACTTTGCACAGCACATGCGGCTATAATGTAGCACACATTATTGTTTTGAACCCTCCACACAACTCGTGTTTCTCTCTCAAGATGATTATGGACGCACTGTGACATTATTGTTGGATGATCTACAGACTTTTGTTGTACAAACTTATTGGGAATGATCCTTGCTGAAGAAATCACTATGTTGCATTGCAGATTTCAAAACATATCACTTGGATGAAATTCCCTTTTCATCCAATCACATGTCTAGAGTCTAGAAACTCAAATCTATTTGGAAGTATCTATCTGGTGCTACTATCATAAACAGGGGGAGGATTAAGGAGATGATATCACACAAAGAAAAACCCCCCTGCACTTTCCCCACTTGTTGACATCCTACAGGTCAAAATAGAACTTGCCATGGAGCATCACCCTCTAGACCCCTTGACACTCATATGGTAGCCAAAATAGACACTTGAGTGGGAAGCTTGATCAAACCAATCCCTCTAACATCCTTGGGGATAGTAACACATCCAAGGGGGGCAATGGAAGACCCTTTTGTTTTATTGAGACCATGGTTACAATCCCAAAAACTGCTCTACTATTGATATCGGGCCTTGCTATGAAACCAACAAGACACATAATATATCTACAAGTCTAGTAGGATTGTGCAACCATGCTCAACTTCCTCATAAAGGGAAGGTATTGATGATGCTAAACAGGAAGTTTCCTTTGTAGTTGCTGAATTTACCAATTCTACATGGATATTGGCAAAAGATCTAGATTAAAGGGAATGCACAAATATCTAACAACCATCCAGGGTGGGGTAAATGTCCAAGCTAAGGTATTCTAGTTAGGAAGAGAGTTCAACCCCACCAAGAAAAAATAGTTTTTTATTCACTAAACACATCACTTGATGCCAGGTTGATTATGTCTAAACAAGCGTGAGCATCATCAACTAAACCTATCTAAGCACTATTTGGTATATAAAAGCTAATGTATTAGTGAAAAATGTGTTCTCCATAGTCACACATCTAGGTCAAAACTACACATGAGTCAACATCTAAGTAATGAAACTCCAATCCACTCAATCAAAAGCTTTGTCAAATGAAATTTCAAAGAAAAGGGGTTGCTGGCTAGTTTTTCTGCACATTTGAAGGTTTTACATGTTGAAAACATGGTATTGAGATTACTTGTTTGTACACAAAACTTGTGTTATCGTTAGACAACCTTCCACGACATTTCCTAGATCCTTAGAGTCTCTGTTTTAGCCATGATCTTGTGTACCACACTAATCAATGTAATTGGATGTGTTGAGTAACCAGCTCCAAAAATAGAATAAAAGAGATATCAACGCCTTAGAAATAAGCCACTTCGAGGGGGCAACCTCCAATACATTACATAAATGAACAATTTTTGGATGATACAATTTACAAAACCTCCTTTCTATATATAGGAGTCCATGGGGCCATAATGTAACCCTAGTGGGCCACAATGTAATCCTAGCCAACCTAACAATAATAATTTAAGGGCACAATAATAACAAAATGGGGGTTACAAGGGTACAATAATAACAATAAGGGGGTTACACTAATAATAATAAGGGACTATACTAGTAATATAGGGACCTAACATGCCCCTCTCCTTCAAAAAAGTGTTGTCCTCAACGCTTGAGTAGCTCTGGGTGCTTCTGTATAAAATTCTCATCCTTCCATGTAGAATCTTCAGTGGGTAAGTTCTTCCACTTGATGAGATACTCTGAAATTGATCGATTCCGTAGCTGTCAAGTTCTTGTTTCCATGACCGCTTCAGGTTCCAATATGATTTTTCCTTCCTCATCAAGTTCTAGCAATATTGTTTGAACTGGAAGATTTTCACCTATAACCTTCTTTAAGCATGAAACATGGAAAACTGGATGTACTCGCGAAGAAGCAGGAAGCTCCAATTTGTATGCCATAGTACCAATCTTTTGCAACACCTTGTAAGGACCATAGTACTTTGGCGATAATTTATTATCCTTCTTTGCTTGCTTGAGGGACATTGGTTTGTATGGTTGTAGCCGTAAAAATACCCAATCTCCTACATCAAAACTTCTCTCGCTACGATGTTGATCTGCCTGTTGTTTCATTCGATTTTGTGCCAAATTCAGGTTATCCTTTAAGAGTTGGAGAACTTCTTGCCGATGCTCGATGTGATCTTCCACTGCTTGAACCTTCGAATTTTCCCTTAAAGATGATGTGATGGATGGTGGATGATATCCATAAAGTGCCATAAATGGGGTCATTTTTGCCGCAATATGGAAGGAAGTGTTATACCACCATTCAGCGAGAGGTAACCACTTGACCCATTGTGTTTGTTTATCAGATACAAAACAACGAAGATATCCTTCCAAACATTTATTTACTATCTCAGTTTGACCATCACATTGAGGATGATAAGATGAGCTATGAGCTAATTGAGTACCCAAACAAGAAAATAACTCCATCCAAAAATTTCCAGTAAAAATGGGATCTCTGTCGCTCACAATAACCCTTGGGCTTCCATGTAGCTTTTGAATTCTGTCCATAAATGTAGTAGCAACCGTACTTGATTTAAATGGATGAGATAATGCACAAAAGTGTGCATACTTAGTAAGCCTATCAACTACCACCATGATGACACTCTTTCCTTCGGACTTAGGTAAACCTGTGATAAAATCCATTGAAATCTCCTCCCAACGTTGACTTGGAATGGATAAAGGTTGTAGAAGTCTTGGGGTCTTAATTGTTTCCACTTTATTCTGCTGGCAAACAAAAAATTCCGCCACAAACTTTTGAATATCAGATTTAAGGCCATCCCAAAAAAATTCTTTCTTCACCCTGTGGTAAGTTTTTAAAAATCCTGAGTGTCCTCCTAATGGAGAAGTGTGCAATTCCAGAAGAATCTTTTGTTTTAGTTGGGAATTCTTACAAAGATATAAGTGATCTTTGTACCATAAGGAATCATTTTTCCAACTAAATGTATCAGATGTACTAGGATCTTGCTGCAACTTTTGAATGAGTGTCCATGCATCTTTGTCCTTCTTCCATTCATCTCTTGCTTCGGTTATCCAATCTGGTTGGATAATAGAAATGGCACAAAGCAATGCTTCCACCTCTTCATTCTTTCTTGAGAGTGCATCTGCAACAATATTAAGCTTTCCTTTTTTGTAGATTATTTCAAAGTCATAACCCAACATCTTTGTGACCCATTTTTGCTGCTCTTCTGAAGATATTCTTTGTTCCAAAAAGTGTTTAAGACTATCATGATCAGTTTTTACCTTGAAGTGTCTTCCCATTAGGTAAGTTCGCCATTTCTTTAGTGCATGGAGTATTGCTAACATTTCCTTCTCATAAATAGGTTTCTGTAAATACTTTCCTTTGATTGGACGACTTTCAAAAGCAATGGGTCTTCCTTCCTGCATTAAAATTGCACCAATTCCATTTCCTGAGGCATCACATTCCACAATAAAGGTTTTTGTGAAGTCTGGCGTAGCTAAGACCGGTGCATGGCACATTGCCTCCTTAAGACATTCAAAGGCCTTAGTTGCTTCAGGAGTCCATGAAAATGCATCTTTCTTCAATAATGTTGTTAGAGGTGCTGCTATTCTCCCATAATTCTTAAAAAACTTGCAATAATACCCTGTTAACCCAAGAAATCCTCGCAACTGCTTTATGGTTGTGGGGACTTTCCATTCCTTAATGGCTTTAATTTTGTTAGGGTCTACCTTAACACCCTCGTGAGATACAATATGACCCAGATATTCCACCTCTTGTACTCCAAAGAAACATTTGGATGTTTTTGCATATAATTGTTTCTCCTGCAATAGTTTGAGCACTCTATCAACATGTTCAACATGATCCTTCCAAGACCTGCTATAGATTAGTATATCATCAAAAAATACTAGCACAAATTTTCTAAGGAAGGGTTTGAAAATGGAATCCATCAACCCTTGAAATGTAGAAGGTGCATTGGTAAGGCCAAAAGGCATGACCAAAAATTCATAATGACCCTCATGAGTTCGAAATGCTGTTTTTGGAATATCTTCAGTCTTCATTCTAATTTGATGATATCCCGAACGAAGATCCAACTTGGTAAAATAAATTGCTCCATGTAATTCATCCAATAATTCATCAATCACATGAATGGGAAATTTGTCTTTAATGGTGAGCTTATTGAGCTCCCTATAATCTGGACACATTCGCCATGATCCATCCTTCTTGTGTACCAATACTACAGGAGCACAGAAAGAACTTTGACTAGGTTGAATTATACCCACGTCTAACATTTCTGCAATCATACGTTCAATTTCGCTCTTTTGGAAGTAAGGATATCTATAAGGCCTGATGTTTGGAGGAACACTTCCTGGAATCAAATGAATAGCATGATCATGATCACGAATAGGTGGGATTCCTTTGGGAGTTTCAAACACCTTGGAATGATTGTCCAAGACTCGTTGGAGATCTGCAGAAATAGATGATTTTGATGTCGGAACTTCTAGTGAGCATAATTGTGCAATTACACCTCGTTGTTGTTTCTTTAGAAGCTTTGTCATGACATTAGAGCTTATTATCCTTCTCGGCTTCCCTTCAATACCTCGCAATTCGACTTCTTTTCCTTCTGAAAAAAATTTCAAGAAAAGTTCTTGAAAATTAAAAGCTACCGTCCCCAAAGATTGTAACCATTGTACTCCTAGTACAACATCAGCTCCTCCCATAGGAATGGAAAGCATTGGACTAGTCAATACATATTCCCCCATGGTTAGCTTGATATTATGGCATTTTCCAGAGCAATTTATAGTTCCTCCATTTGCAACCATCACTTGACATTCGGGTGTTGGGTATAGGAAACAATTTAATTCCTTGGCTACCTTACAATGAATAAAATTATGGGTGCTACCTGAATCAATCAACACTATTACCTTTTTCTTGTTGATATGTCCTTCTATCTTGAGAGTTTGAGGAGTGGTAATTCCTACCAGTGCATTACACGATATGTTCGGATTCATTTATTCCTCTTCTAGGGTTGGTTCCTTGTGTATATCCTCTTCTTGTTCATTTTCTTCTTCCTCTTCACAATCTATGTAAAATAATTTCTTCTCAGCACACTTATGACCTTTAGTGTATTTGCTATCACAACTGTAGCAAAGACCTTTTTCTCTTTTTTCTTCCAATTGTTGTGGTGTCAACCTTGTAGGTTGTGGAAATCTAGGCGTAGCAACACTTCCTTCTTTATAGAATTGAGTGTTAGGCTTCCTTGTCGCCATTATTTTACATTCAACTTTTCTTGCCAACCTGAATGCCTTCTCCAATGAATCCGGTTCCAAAACGTGAACTTCATGTTGGATGTTATCCTTTAAAGTGCCTATGAAGAGATCGATCCCGTGTTCCTCTGGAATATCAGTTACCCTTATATTCAATTTTTGGAAGTCCTCAAACACGTTATCACAGTAGGTAACCCGACCTCAAAACGGGAACTCTAGCCCAAAACTCAAAACATGGAAACACCCCCCCCAAAAAAAGTGTGTCTTCCAGAACGCACTTGTTTTTTTTTTAAGGTCAAATTTCAACATTTTCTAAAATTATGCTAAAAACAAAATTGTTTGTTGAAAAAAGGATTGAAAAAAAAACCCCCAAAAAAAAGTGTGTCTTCGAGAACGCACTTCGTTTTTTTTGAAGGTCAAATTTCAACATTTTATAAAATTATGGTAAAAACAAAATTGTTTCTTGAAAAAAGGATTGAAAAAACACCCTCAAAACAAAACCAGTTGATGCTGGAATAACAAAAACAAAAATTGTGTCATACTTTTGGCATTTTTAAAAATAGAAGTAACATTTTTTAATTTTTAAAATTCAAACATTAAAAAATAACCTAAAATTTAAGAAAAAAAATAAATTTAAAAAATAAAAACATTTAAAAGCTTAAAATTTAAAAATATATGAAGATAAAAAAAATAAAAATAAAAACAAAGTAAAAATTTTAATTCAATCATTAAAAAAAACCTAAAATTTAAGGAAAAAAAATTTAAAAAATAAACCAAAAAAAATTAAGATTAAAATTTTAAAAAATATAGAAATTAAAAACTAAAAATAAAAACAAAATAAAAATATTAAATTAAAAAAAAAAAAAAAGTTAAAAAAAGAAGGAAAATATAAAAAATAAAATATAGAAATTAAATTTAAAAAAGAAAAAGAAAATGCTTATTAAATTTAAAAAAAGAAAAAAAAATTAAAACAAATAATTAAATTTAAGGAAATATATTAAATTTTAATAAATTTAAAAATTCAAAAAAAAAAAAAAACACTATTCAAATTAAAAGGAAAAAAAAAGAAAAATTAATTAAAAATAAAAAATAAAAATAAAATACAATAAAAATATTAAATTTAAAACAATATATATTAAAAAAACAAATAAACTATAAAAAATAAATTAAATTTAAATTATAAAAAAATGAATATATATATATGAACTTAAATTAAAATAGGTATATACATCAAATTTTATTAAATTAAAAAAAAGGTTAATATTAAAATAACAAATTAAATTTAAAAACAAAAATATTAAATTTTAATAAATAAATGAATAAAAATATTGTTAAACGAAAAACTTTAAAAACTTTAAAAATCAATTAAAAATGGAAAATTGATAAAAAGCAAAAAAATAAAAATTTAAAAAGATTAAGTTTCATTAAAAAAAAAAATCTAATTTTAAATACACAATTTTAATTGAAATAAAAAAATATAAAAATTTTATGTAATTAACAAAAAAAAATAATAATAAAGTAAAACATTTAAAAAAAATATTAAATCCAAATAAATTAAAAATATATATATATATATATATATATATATATAATTTATTGAATTTTATAAAATTATATTAAAAAACTAACCGTAAAAGTTAATAACAAAGAAAAATTATGAAATTAAAAAAAAAAAAAATCAATTAAATAAAAAAAGGGGCAAAATTTAATAAAAATTATTAACAAAAAAAAAATAATAATAAATTTAAAACAAAAAAATAATAAAATTAAAAAAAAAATAAAACAAAACGGTTTTTATTTTAAATAATTAAAAAAAAATTAATATTTTGAAATTAAAAAATAAAATAAAAAAAATCAATTAAAAAAACAAATTAAAAAAAATCAATTAAAAAATAAAAATAAAAATAAAATCAATTAAAAAACAATTGTTTTTAATTTGTATTTTTTTTTTTTTAAATTTCATAAAATAATTTTTTTTTTCAAACAATTAATTTTTTTTTTAATTTAATATTTTTATTTAAAATAAAATTCTTTTTTCTTTTTTTTTTTTTAATTTTTAATATATATATACATCTATTTTTTATTTGATTTTATTTTTATTTTTTATTTTTTTTTTAATTTTTAATATTTTTATTTTAATTTGATTTTGTAAAAAAAAAATTGAATTTCAAAAAATTTAAAATTATTTTTTTAATTCAATTTTTTTATTTTAAATTCAATTTGTTTAATTTTTTTTTATTTAATATTATAGAATAATTATTTTTTTTAATTTAAAATTTAAAATTTATTTATTAAAATTTTTAAATTTTAATTTAATATAATTGTTTCTCTTAATTTTTTTCGTTTATTTAGTTTTTCATTTTTAAAATCTATAAATGGTTTCATTAAAAAAAAAAAAAACACTAAATTTATGTATATTTGTTTTTTAATTATTTGCACGTGGTTTTTTTCATTTTTTTTGTTTTTTAATGATATGTTTTTTTTTCTTTTTCTTTTTCTTTTTCAATTTTAATTGTTTTTTTTTTTAATTTGTTTTTTTTGTAAATTTTAAAATTTGTATTTTTTTCCTTATTATTATTATTTTTTTAATTTAAATTTTTAAATTTAATTTCTTTTTTTTTTAAATTTTTTTTTTCTAAATTTTAATTTTGTAATTTTAATTTTTAATTTTTTTTTTTTTAAATATATATATATATTTTAATATATTGTTTTTTTTAATAAGTTAGAAAAAAATGTTTTTGATTTTTTTTTTTTTAATTTTTTGGTCAATTTTTGTTTTTTTTCTTAAAATTATGTGTTTTTTTTCTTCAAATTTTGTCATTTCCTTTGATATAATTTTCAAATATTTTTGTTTTTTTTTATTTATTTTTGTTTAAATTTTTTATTTTTATGAGCTATTTTTGTTTTTTTTTACATTTTTATTGGTTTTTTTATTGTTTTTATATATATTTTTTTATCTAAGTTTTGTGTTTTATTACCAACATGAAAATCACCACTCTTAAAAAAAAAGGTTGATGCAGCATCAATACGTTTCAAAATTAGCATGAAAATCACTGCTCTAAAAAAAAAAGGTTGATGCAATATCAATACGTTTCAAAATTAGCATGAAAATCACTGCTCTAAAAAAAAAAGGTTGATGCAGCATCAATACGTTTCAAAATTAGCATGAAAATCACTGCTCTAAAAAAAAAAAAGTTGATGCTACATCAATACATTTCAAAATTAGCATGAAAATCACTAACATTTTAAAACAAATATTCATACTTCATAAATAAAAATATTAGAGTGTCAAAAATGTGCACCAAAAAAAAAAATGGTGATTCTGCATCACCACTTTTCAAAATTGGGTGCTTTTTATGCTACCAAAAAAAAGTAGGTAATATTACGCTTACCTATTTTCCCCACTCCATAATATTGTTCTCAATGTGCCGCCCCACTAAACCCTTTTGTTTGAGATTTATCAGTAATCGTCAAAGAAGGTGTTGCTCTTGGTATCCTCATAATGTGCTATCATTTCCTCCGTAAAAATTGACCAAGTGACAATTTTTTTACAGGAGCAAAGCCATCGATACCATACAAATGTATTTTTTTCTAAATGTAAAGTTGTAATGCATACCTTTTGTGTGTTTTGCACAGTATTGAGATCAAAATATTGCTCCATCTATAGTATCCATGTTACGGGATCCTTGCCATCAAACTTCCTCATATCCATCTTTGGAATATGGTGGTTCTTCCCGCCAACATTAGAGTTTATGAAATCACGATTAGCATTTATTTTGTTCTCATAATGAGTTTCCTCTACTATATTTTGACCATTAGGAAACATTTGTTGTATCAACTTTGTCAAACCTTCCATGTCTGCTTTTAGATCATTCTTCATGTTTTCCATGTTGTCTTTCATTTTTTCATCGATCTTAGATTCCATGTCATCCATCTTAGCTTCCATGCCCACTTCCATGCCATCCATCTTAGCTTCCAAACCATTCATCTTAGCTTCCACGTCTTTCTTCAAAACATCCATCTTAGTTTCCCCGCCTTTCTTCAAAACTTCCATTTCATTTTTTGTTGTTCTTTGCGAGAGTGAAATTTGTTGCACCTGCTCTTGTAATTTTGATATGTCATGTTGCCATTCTTCGTCTTCATGAGTCATAGTAGAGCATTCTAAAGGCTTAATGGGTGTTGAATTCTTTTTAGGGGCCATTTTAGAATCCAATATTGATATCTATTCTAAAATATGCCCTTGGAATCAATTCAACTTGATTCTTCAAACAAGACTTATGCAATTCGGAAAAAAAAAAATACACACCTTTTACTTGCTTTGAGGAGCTCGATATTGAATCTGTGATTGCGGATCTTCAATATCTAAAATTCAGCACTGAAGTAGCCCTTTGAATTCTCTTTTGAATGCCACAGGTCTGACCTGATTTGGATTCTCCAAGACAAAGTTTTGTCCAATCTCCCACAATGACCTAATTATGGACTGGTTCAGTAGAGAGAACTTGTACGACTTGCCACGTGTCACTGTTTCATCCTTTGTCTCTGAAATTGATAGCCAAGAAACTAAATTCTCGTTTTACTTGCAACCACTTTTACGCACTCCAATCCGACAAGCCTACAAAGCAGGAGTTATTGAACTTCTCCCACGCTCACCTCTTTGAGATGCAATTCAGAGCCTGAAAAGCACTACCTCACGATCATATCTCCAAAAATATTGCGAACCAAGCTCTGAAATTTTAATGAATTTCCTCAGGATTTCATCTTCGCACCATATGAATTTCAGATTCTGAACCTTCGTAGAAAAAAATTTATAGCGCAAATTCCACGATGACCTGTTTAGGAGCCTGAAAAAATACTTGACTTCCACAGATCATATCTCTTAAAATATTGCGAACCAAACTCTGAAATTTTTATACAATCTTCCTCAAGATTTTGGCTTCGCACCCTAAAAATTTCAGCTTCTGAAACTTCGTAGAAACAAAGTTATAGCGAAAATTCCACGATGACCTGTTTGGAGCAGCGAAACCCTAGAATCCAAAGCTCTGATACCAAATGTTGTGTAACCAGCTCCAAAAATAGAAGAAAAGAGATATCAACGCCTTAGAAATAAGCCACTTCGAGGGGGCAACCTCCAGTACATTACATAAATGAACAATTCTTGGATGATACAATTTACAAAACCTCCTTTCTATATATAGGAGTCCATGGGGCCATAATGTAATCCTAGTAGGCCACAATGTAATCCTAGCCGACCTAACAATAATAATTTAAGGGCACAATAATAAAAAAATGGGGGTTACAAGGGTTCAATAATAACAATAAGGGGGTTACACTAACAATAATAAGGGACTATACTAGTGATATAGGGACCTAACAGGATGCCAATCATCAATTGTGTTTGTGGCTGATTTTTTGGGAATGTGTTTGCCAAATGAAAAAAAATTTCACTAGTCATCGCTCATGGCCTTGTAAAATTCACACAGAATGCCATCTAGATTCTATACCCAGAGACTTTCCATTCTTCATGTAGCTAAGTACTGAAAAATCCTCCTCTTTTGAGAAGTCATCGTTCTTCAACCTGCTCTAGTGACCAATAAAAACCTTATGAAGATTGAACCTACAATAAGCATTTCTTGCAGCCACTACATGATCCATCACGGTATAAGGAGAAAATTATTTTGAAATTTAAATTTTAAATATAATGTCAATTGGAGCGCCAAAAAAAGAACCATTTGCATGGAGTAATCCAAGATCCTGTTCAGTGCCACTTTTATTTTCAAAAGATCGAAATAGAACTTTGAGCCCTCATATCCCTTACTAATCCACTGCAGCCTAAAACAAACTCAGACACCCTTGGCAATATATTCCCCTCTGCTTCACTTCCCTCTGAACCATTATGTCCTGCCATGCATCCTCACCATAGACGGACACATTATAGAGATCTGCTTCAATAGCAATGCACACCTACTGAAGTTTACCTTGCTACAACTCCTTTCTGCCTTTTGCGGGCCATCATCCTACCCCAACCTCTCATGGATTTGACAATACAACATATTTGGTTATAGCTTATGATCCAAGTATATTGAAATGAATTTTTTACTGTTTCTCTAATGGAAGTATGCAATGTCCCTAGGTAATTTTTGGCCTTGGGGTTCAATCCTTATCTAGGATTTGCCAATCATGAAAATAATCATAACAACAGTGCACATTTATCAACTCATATAACAGTAAGTACCCTTCTATATAATTCACTAATGATATAAGATATATTTAATAGTCATTTGTTTCTTCAGCAAACCACCACAAGTTAAGGCTAACTGCCTAAGGAACAGTAGACCTATAAAACCAATAATCCACCAATATAATTCTGACTGTAATGTCAATATTCAATAGATAAATATTCCAACTGTTACCCACACTAGCACTATCCAAGTTTAGTTGGTAATATACTAATTAACAACTCATTGTCTAATTGTGCTGCCTCCAAACTTGTTTGTTGTTAGGAAGAGGCTTGTGACAACCCTTTCTTAGTGGAGTTTCAATTTTTGGTTGGAGTAGTCTCCTAACGTGGTCAAATGGCTGGTTAGATCTTATGACAGTCCCCTTTTGATCCAAATTTCACCTGCGGTTGGATATTTGATCCTGTTGCTACATCACGTCAACAAACTATAGGTTCTGGAGGCCTGTTTGGGATGTTTAGTAATTTTTAGCCTATAATTGGAGGCCTGTAATTGTTGGGGAGTGGTTTCAAAGCTTCATGTGATCACAGAATCCTGAAAGAGATATCTTCTACGGCCCTAAATACACTCAGGAGGAAGGCCTCCTATAGGTGATGCCCTAAATGATTCAAACTGGGCCCTAAAAACCACCTAGTAACCTACTGATCTCCTGTTTGGTTGAGAACAACCTCGCTACCTCCTTTTTGTCTTTAGTGCCTCAGAAAGGACCCATCGCAGCCTTACCTTTCATTAACCAATGGTCTGAGCTTGGGTGCACCATAGACAGATCACAGAGAGAAGATCTTGTTGCCCAAAAAAACTAATGGTGGCCAGGCATCCCATAGAAAGACCTCTGTTGTCTTGAACATGACTTATTGACCAAGAATAACCACTAATAATGTGTTTCCCTGCTTTCCAAAACGAATCATACTTGCTCCAAAATATTATGTTGTAAGAGGTGTAACGAGTGGTTATTGTATGGCATGTTACAACTTTGAATATATCTTTCAAAGCCATTAATATTAATCTCTGTTTTAATCTTTAATTTTTCTATTTCTTGTGTTCATTGGAATAATGCTCTATTTGGGAGAAAATGGATGGTTCGAGAAGCATGTAGAATTGTGGGATGTTATCTGTCTAACAATCCCTTCCTACTTATAGAAGTGACACAGTTAGGAAACATTTCATGAGATGAACACTTTGTTCAATTTGGAAGAAATTTATGTATTTACTATTTAGATCAAGTTTAACTATGTAATTGTTGCCCAACATTGCCATTTTTATGTAAGATGTGGGCAGTCTTTAAGTTGGGGTCAAGGAGTGTTAACTGTTATTTGTTTTGTAGGCAAGAAACTCTTATTTGACTACTTTTTGGCTCCTAGATGTAACAACTGTAATTCTTAATGAAATATCTATGCCATTTTCCCCTAAAATATTGTTTTTAAATTGCATGTCCCCTATTTATATATATTTAACAACAAATGTTGTTGTACTAATTACTATGTAATTGAAACCTTCATTCAAGGGTTTGATAAAAAAGATATGTATTCATGATCATTTTTCTTTTCTTCACTTCCGCGTTATATTTTATCATCATTTTAAGTGGCAAACAATTTTAAAATTGCTTGTAATTAAAAAAAAGAATAGTGTAAATAAAAATAAAATCGGGTTTTGACCCTATGGGGATTTGACCCCAATTGTAGGGTGATCAATTGTATTATCATTAGCTTTACTCATCTACTCTGAATGATGGGATGGTTTTTGTTATTATCTATTCATTTCCCTGGCTTCTCTACCCATAGATCCAACACTTAAAGGTGCCTCTACACTTGTGGGTGGCCCCCAAGGGGTGGTTTAGCTTATTATTTTCCACGTCTTACTGCATTTCTCAGATATAGAGGTGCATAATAGCAAGTTACTTTATCATCTACAACCATTTACTAAAGTATATAGAAATTTATTCACCTCCCAATTTGTAAGGGCTCTTATCAGTCAACTTGGTGCTATTCTAAGAGTTATGTCTAGTATTTTGAGTGTATTTATGCTTGCTGATTTTCATTTTTTTGTAGTCATATTTCATTTGTATATTTACTCTCATGAAGACCTTGACAAGACCACTATTTTGGGTGGTTAAACCACCAACTGATTTGGACAAGACCTACCCACTTATGATCCAATTTCAAACCAATCCATTTGAAACTAGGCAACCCATAGAGCACCAAAATGCATAAAACCAAAAAAAAAATAACATAAAAATGCACCCCCTCTCTTAAAGCCTAATCCTAAAAATTCTCAAGTTCGAATTGGATCTGCAATAGCCAAAAAAATGCCAGCATGTATCAAACCAATGGAAGGCTTTAACTCTAGCCTTTCTCATAGTTGGACAATACCTAGCATGGAAGTTGGGTTCAAGCCCATGGGTCAAAATTGGCACAGATGCAATAGTTGTTATTGGGGACAATGTCTTCCTGCTAGAGACACTTATTGTTCAAATTCCAGAGACATGTCAATGCACACTTAATAGAAATGTTGTTGTCAATTGAATAAAAATTTGGAGATAGGGATGGGTCCAAGCACAGAATTTGGGACATGAAAGACAGCAAGGCCCACATTTGTTTAAGTGATTCCAATCATGAAATTTTTTGGTCCTATAACACCACAAGTGGACATTATTTAACTAAGTTGGGGTATTATCTTGCAATGCAAAACCTAGAAACATCAACAAAAAAATGGTGGTTCAAGAAGCTGTGGATGAAGGGAATTCCGTCCTCATTTTATTTATACTAATTACTCAGCCTGAAAATATTGGGTAGACTGTAGAACAAAGAATAAACCAATTCCATATCCTCTACCCACTGTGGGAAGAATAAATATGGAACCTATCATAGGAAGCTTTCCCATTCCAATGAGGAATGTCAAACATTTAGGCCAAAAGAGCTGCAAAAGGAAAAATACTTCATTTATAAGAATTATTGAGAGGTTGGAGACATAGAGGTTGATGTCAAAAATCCCAGCTACATTGACCCACACTTTATGCTAATGCATAAAGATAGCCTTTCCAACAATAAGGAAGCTCATTGTACATAGAACTGCCAAATCAAGCACAAACTAGCATATATGGTCATTGATAATGACAACCAAAATAGCCTTTTCTTGCTTCAATTGGAAAAGGAACTTAAGTTACCAACCTCAACTCATCCCAACTCACATTGCCTTGGATGGGTCAAATATGCACATTAGCTTGTACTAATCAGTTCAAAAATATCAAACTATTACAAAAAGATGGCAATTTTGCCTAATATCTCATATGTTCTTACAAACAAAGATGAGAAGACTTATGAAAATAAGATGATGATAATAAGTTTAACTAATTTCATAAGTGTAAGTAATACAAGTGGCATTTAAAAAATTAAGTGGCTGTGAGGGTAATACAGCTATGGGCATTCCTGGAAACACATTTGTCAGCTCAAAATTGCATTCCTAGTTTGATCAAAACATAAATATAACACCTACACTGCATTTTGATGTCAATGATGAGTGTGGTAGAGATAAAGAGAGGTCTATTCCTAAGACAGATTGTGAAGTGCAAACAATGGGATGCTTCATTCTAGATAGTACTCATTTTGAGGCAAGTGTTAATGACCACCCTATTGAAGAAGACAAAGAATAGTTTCCTACAAGTTTTTCAGCCTGCTCAGCTGGCTTTCTACACTTGGACATTTCTCTTCATTTGATTCACCCTTGAAAACAATCCATATTTCCAAATGATTGATAGTGTGAGAAAAGGTCCTGAATGCAGCGGAGGAATATCAGCAGGAGGGTAGAAAGCAACTTTCTACCAATCTTGCAATCACCCAAGAAGACTTAGCACGTGATGACAGAGGTATCATGCCATGCCTTTTTTATACACTGGAAAATTGAAATTCAGCCAACATATGACAAAATATTGAGTGCAAATGGAGAAAATGGACGAAACTATAGTTCTAGTTTCTCTGAGAATGAGAGTAATAATAAACTCATTAATGAAGAGAAAGCTTGAATATCCCCTAAGGTTCAAGAGACCAACAGTCCTATATGTGATTTTGAATATGGTAGAAACTTTGGCACCCATAATGGTGTGCATCTCCAATCAACATTACCTATTAATTTCGAATAGAACAGTGCAAGATCCTATATTTTTTGCTTTGACATCCATCCTACATATGACATGGATTCTAATGAGGAATAAAAGAATGTTGATCATATCATCAAGTTGTTTTGTGAACCATATAAGACAAAGGAAGAAACGTCAATTCCATTTGTTGAAGGCATCCTTATTGAAGATGAACAGTCTTTTCATATTGGATGAACTAACCGATATCCAGGAATACAAGAGGACATCCGCAAACCCATGATTGATTTACATAGTGAGAAGAATCATTTCCAGGTTTTTATCTTGTTATTCATAGCTATGATAATTGATCTTCAAAGGAGGTTGTTCTCCTAACTACAAATTATATATCTTTAATTTCCCATACAAAACAGCCCCTTGTCAGCAACATTGATGTTCATGGCCAAGATAAAAATGTTCCTCCGTTTGATCCAGAAACATTGGAACTAAAGTCTAAATATTTCCTTCGACCATAATGACCCAAGGAGACCAAATCTTTATAATTATGGAGAGCCAGAAATGGACCTCTCTCCCAAGAGGTCCATTTCTTGCAATTTTGAACTCATTCTACATCAGATGTATACTTAGACAACTAGCCTTTCAAATAGTAAAATATTCATGCATGAAACTTAAGTGAGATATGCCAATGACACTTTTGTTCTTTAGGCCCTAGTCTTAATAACAAATATTTATCATACTTATGTTTAATAGTCTTATTCAAAGAATAGAGGAGAGGCCACAACTTTCCAACAACTGCTTATGAGAATCTTAAACAACAAAAAACTATAATTTGGTTCAGAACTTTAAATCAAATTTAAGAGAATTCAGGCCAAATAAATCTTAGTCTGTATTGAGGTTGTTTCAAGTGAACAATATGCAAGACAGGTCATTTTGTTATAGGTCAAAAGAGAGTGATTAAATAAATCCTCAAACTCGGACAGAAGAACCTTTGTACCTAGATTTGTAATCTTCCATTAAAACTCAGATAAGAATGGCTTGCAATCTTTGAAAGTTGGATCAACATGAGCTGAAGTCATTCTTGAAACTCGGACAGGCATGAAGTCTTATCAACATATAGCTATGACTCATATAGCCAGGTAAAAAATAGTTGTAAAGAAATGCCTGTAGACTGAGCCCTTAGAGTCTTTAATACACCTTCATGTATCCAATGAATCCTACACCACAGTAGGACTATTACTTCTCCAAAAGTCGAAATATTTCAGAGCATACCCACTTGAAGTGATAGACATACAAAATGAAGAATCCAAGATCAAACAAAACCTTTTGTCCTTAAGGAGGTCTGAATGACTGCTTCAGGACTGCGGGCAAGTTTAGCATTTCATTCTTATAGTGGCACTACAACAATACTACTTATTTTTTAGAGTATAAGAATCAAGTAGATACTATGCCTCTTGTTTGATTTGGCCAGACTTCGATGAACTCAATTCCTGTTAAAAATTTCGAGCTGCCTCTTATTCTGACATACAAATAACTGCTAGACTCCTATGCAAAATCATGTCACTATGAAAACTCAACGTTTACTAAGAGAATTCATAGTCAATGTAAGGATCCCAGAGGAAAAATATCTCCTGTGCTATCTCTCATTTCAGCTACATACCTAATGAGTCATGCTTTCAAGGTAGAATATCTCACTTCTCAGTTGTATTGCATTCTCTTCATGCTTGGGCTTGTCCTCACCTGTGCTTTGATATACATGGATTGCAATTATAGCATACACCATGGAAATTTTGTAGCAAGCCACAGGGCTTAAAGGTGTCAACAACTAAACCTTTAATGCTATATAGTAACATTGCACTATTGCCAATGGCTTGAAGGAGTTACAACTCTACTAGATTTCACCCTCAATACCTCTACTAGATGTCTCCATCATAACTAGTTCGTTTGATAGATAGCTAAGAAGTGCTCAGGTGCAGCCAGACATATTCATTCTCTTATTGTAACAATACCCATGATGCTTGGAGGTGCTGCTATCACTACTTTTCATGCTGAAGGGATAAATAATGTCTATATAGTATAAGATCGACCATGCTATGCAGTCCCTCTGTTCTTTGAGTTATGAGACTGATAAATTTGATTACACCCATTGCAAATTCAATTATTGGGCTTCTCCCCATTTTGACGTAAATACAGTATTCTTCCTTCATATTTTTTTTTCCAAGGAAGCTTCCCTGTAGAGTCCAAATCTGCCTATCTGTTCTATTGGACTCAGAAAAAAAAACCCATCAAACCGTTCTTCAAAACAATGTTACACGAGGAAGAAAATGGTAGGATTTGCTGAAAACAGACCTGGATTGGCCAAACCCACCACCACTAAAGGTCCTCCTGAAATGGAAGGCAAAAAAGCAACAGAGCCATTAGGATAAGAAAATGGTCATCAAGTTCTAGGTGACATTGGGAATGTTGTTTCTGCCATGCCCCAAAGGAATCCACGTGCTGTTGGTTCTAAAGAAATTTTTTCTGTTCAATTGTCCAGTGACAAGGAAATATGTTGCCACATTAGCAAACAATCAGCATTTTGTATAGGATTCCCAACCTGTGAATAGACCTGATGAGAATTTGTGGGTGGGAGCGAAGCAAAAAAAGACACTCTCATTTATAGGGAAAAATAAACATCAAATTGTGCATGAAATTGATATGGAAGATCAGATGACATTAGAGTCGACTATACCTTTTATGGTTCAGACTGAGGAAAGCTATGAAGTGGAAATGGTATATTCAGTTGATCTGATGTCAGACATCGACGAGTCTAATGCAGGAGACCCAATGGCTGTTTCAGAATATATACAAGACATTTACAGTTTGTATAAAACTAGGGAGAATTTTAGTTGTGTTCCACATGACTACATGTCCCAGCAATCAGACATAAATGAGAGAATGAGGGCTATCCTGATTGTCTGGCTCATTGAGTTGCACATGAAGTTTGAGCTCATGGATGAAACTCTATTTTTGACTGTCAACATTCTTGACAGATAAATTTCGAGACAGAAATTGATGAGAAAGCATTTGCAGCTTGTAGGTGTCACCACCATGCTTTTGGCATGCAAGTATGAGGAGGCATCTGTTCATGCGGTTGATAACTTCGTTCTTATCTCTAACAATGCGTACACCTAAAGGATAAGTTTTACAAATGGAGAGATTGATACTTAGTACTCTGCACTTCAATATGGCAGTGCCAACTCCTTATATCTTCATGAAGAGATTGTTGAAGGTAGCTCAATCAAATGAAGAGACAGAAAGATTGTCTTTTTTCTGCATGGAGCTTTTCCTGGTGGAGTATGCTATGTTGAGATATCAACACTCCATGCTTGCGGCGGCCGTAGTTTATACTGCACAATGTACCATGAAAATAATTCCATGTTGGAATGGAAGTATTGAATGCAACTTTTGGAATCTGCCAAGATGATGGTGCATTATCATCAGAAGGCAGGGGAAGGGAAGCTTATTAATGTTCACAGGAAATACTCTGCCTCCAAATATGACCGTGTAGCCAAGATAGAACCAACTATATTTATTAGAGACATGGTCCTCTAGGATACTGACATATTGACAATAATTTTATAGCATGGTTTACTAACTATGCAAGCTCATTTCATGTCTTTTATTAGGTTTTTATTTTATGGATACATATTGTAGTTGGAGTTCATATGCTAAATTAAGCTTTGAAGTGATCATGATGACATCCTAATTCTTTGATGGACAAGAAGAGCACTGGCTTAAGTTTAGTACCATCAAGATTTCCAATAATTTCTAAAACAAATAAATTGATGGTGTCTCAAGGGCTGGCTCAAAGCACTAAATCTTCCTCTGACCCTCAAGCTACTGGGGGTATATCTAGTGGAGCACCTAGTAGTGGGGCTAGTAGCAATCTGAATACACAAAATGGATCCATTGTATTGAGTACAGGTAGAGGGCTGACCATAGTGCCAAGTTCTCTATTGCCTATGATGTTTCTGTTGTATTACAAAGTCCCTATTGGATTCGTATCATTTATCGCAAGAAGTTTGCTGCTTTTCTAGTGATCAAGTATGGCTGCAACCAGCTATACCACCTAAGGGTGGTGCTCCTGAAGGAAACTCAATGCTCTATCCACAATTTCAGCAAGTTATCGTGAGCTATGTTGATGTCAGATTAAATACTATGGAAACTCATCGTAATCCACATTTATGGGTCCCAGGAACTTCAGATAATTCAAGTATGAATGTTGGGCAGTCTCCCATTGGCAGTGCCAATGAAGTAGGCACCGTTTCTCCTGGAATTTCTCAAGCAGCACCAATAACCCGAAGGGAAGAAACTATATTAAATAGAGTAACTAACATAAAAAATGTGTTGGAAATGCAATGTCTAACGGCACATAAAGCGGGAATGACTTTGGTTGAGTTTCCTAAGACTACAGGAACTGGTCTGCTAGTGGATGAGGATGAAGAGAGGTCTATTTATGTTCAACATGGGAATGATAGTGGTTATGGAGGTGGTTGGGTCCCTCTTGCTTCTCTTAAAAATGTTTTACGCGGCATTGCGAAGTATCTTGGAATTCTATGGTCATTTTACCAGTTACTAGACATTCTGCGCTTGACTTTGAAAGCATATGGAGAATTGGTTGATTACTTATTCTGTGATCCAGCTTTATTTTTTGTGTCAGGGGCCATGTGTATGAACTATGAGGTAAGTCTTCCTGATTTAGGAGGACAAAATAAATTTCCAATTCAACTTCGTATGCAAGGTATAATTATGGAGAATTATAACATGTACATGCTAGCACAACAACAACAACAAACCACTACCACGAAAGCAAACAAATAGGCAAGATGAACTAAACTTTCAGGAAATTGATGAAATATGTGACTTTTTAAGAAGGGGCCATGAGTATGAAGTAAGTTTTCCTGATTTAGGAGGAAAAAATAAAATTCCAATTCAACTTCATATGCAAGGTATGAGTGTGGAGAATTATAACCTGTACACACTAGTGCAGCAACAACAGCAACCACTACCACGAAAGCAAAAAAATAGCCAAGATGAACTAAACTCTCAGGAAATTGGCGAACCATGTGACTTTTTTAGCAGGCAAGTTGTATCGGAACCATATGATGCATTTAAAATTGCTTCCTTTGTCACTTTGTTATTGATGCCAATATGAGTTCTTCGATAATTTTTTTAGCTCATTGCATGGAAGCAGGGGATAGCTCAAGATCAGGGTGCTGATACAGTTCCCTCATAAAGCCTCGTGTTGAATTATGCTTAGACAGTCACTTACAGATGAATTCTTACACAGTAATGTCTCTAGACAATGCAGATCTGGATTTTTCAAATAAAGCATCCAGTGCTCTGTCAAAGAGAAACATTCATTATGATCGCCCACACAATGCAGTGGATTTTGAGCTCATTTTTTTTCTTGATCCTTCTTATTTTTCTCATGTATATGCTACCAGTGGTGCAGGTGGGTTGCTTCAATGTGTTTCCTTAAGATTGAAATATGCTTTTGGTGAAAATCTAAACGTGTCTCTTCTGAGCATGGAAGGTAGTCATCGTGGATGTCCAGTGGGCCTTGTACTAAGGATTGGGAGAGCTATAAACAAAGAGTAGCTAAAGCAGTGAAAATTTTTGGACGTGGAAGTGGAGTTTGTGGGAGTTCAATGGATGTTAGTCAAGGAAGACTGCAATCTGTGGCTGAAACAATAAAGCATTACTTTCAATCTTCTTTTCTTCATCTTTGATAGGGTGCAACTGGTAACACCTTCTATAGGTGGCTTTACAGCTTGAGTTTTTACTATTTTACTATTGACCTATCCCTGGCTTCTTTCCTATCGTCCACATAATCTAGTGGATTTTTGGTTTACTGTAGTCCTTGATCCTGCTTCTGTTCATGATGTAAATGCCAACAATACATCTTGGTTTCTTCACTATGTTCCTAGAAGGTTGAAATATGCATTTGGTGAAAATCCTAATTTCTTTTCGAGTGGAGATTGCTAGAAGTGAAAGTGGAACAGGTGGGAGTTCAGTGGAAATTTGTTAACGAAACTGCACGTTGTAGTTGAAACTTCTAGCACTCCTAGCGATATTCTTTGATTCATCTCCAAAATGTGTACATGGTAGCACTCTCTTTAGGTGGCTTCGGAGCTTGAGCTCTTATTATTTTACTATAGCCCTGTTTGTGGCTTCTTCATCTTCATCATGCACCATTCGGTGAACTATGGATAATGTCGTAGAGACTACCTCTGTGAAAAGGCTTGACAAAAGATGAAGAATATTTGGCAGAAACAATCCATCTGCCTGAAGATACCATTACATAATGCATTCTAATTTTGTTACATCTAATATATCCTATTTATAGCATGGTCAAATATTTCAGATGAAACTTTGACTAACAACAACTGCATTCTTTTAACCAAATTGTTGGCAATGCCAACTTTCCTGCAACTTTTTTCCTGTACAGAAAAATGATTCACTTTGGCCTGTAAGTTGATTTTGATGTGTATTAGACAATCCTTCTGTCTCCTGTGTGATTTAAGTTGGTTATGAAATTCTGTGTCTATTACAAGTCGAATATTCTTGTCAAAGTTGTACTATTCCTTATATATTCATAATCTTTAGTATATGATCGTCATGTGACAATTTAGTAATGACTAATAGACATGGAAACTCACCAACTATCACAGCTATGATTGCAAGCAGAGCTACCAGACTACCATAGGAGAACTTGATGGACATGTTACTTTGAAAATAAATGTAGTAAAAAAGAGTTCTGGGAAATAAAATTTGATCATTATAAAAAAAAATATATCTTCAAATACTTGTCATGTTTATATCAAACATATTTTGTAGAGAAACAATGTATTGATTTCTATAAATGTTGAAAAACTGAGACATGGGTTTCAAGTGTATGTCCGTCTTTCTGTCTAGGCTCTATGAAGTTTGCAATAATTATTTTGTTTTCACGAGAATAATTGTGCAACAATATGACAGAACACTTCTGGAGTCAAAGGAAATTGATTAGAAATTTTAACTCAATGGTGCTGCAGAAAATGGTGTCCAAGGATGGTGGGAAAATGATAAATAAAATCCCTAACTTATAAATACAATACTTATGGTAAAAATATAAATAGGGTCACTAATTTATGGTGTCCAAGGATAGTGGAAAATGATAATGATAAATAGGATCACTAAATTATAAATATGTCACTAGATGGTCATGAGGGACCTTAAGCATCTAAATAAGAAGTCCTTAAAATGGTAAAATTTTATGTCTTAAAAGTAGTCCCTGGGAAACCATTGGAGAGGTGACGAATATTTTTAAAATGCGTGGGTGATTGATTTTTATCAACTGAATCCTAGAATTCATGCTTGAGCCTCTATTGAGCTATTACAAGGAACATAAACCCTTGGCATTTCTTGTGTAGCAACCCTTCGTCATCGTAGACCATTTGACCCAATGACTTGGAACCAGTGTCTTTATTTTGCTTTTGGAAATCTCTAAGGGGATATTTTGATAGGATCGTGGAAGGTGAGTTTATCATGCTTGGTTTTTTCATGATGGTAGCTTTTGCAATGGCATTGAACAGTGCTTGCTTGGTCTCTTGGACAGTTGCTTGTAGCTTATTCAATGCCTCCTCCTTTGTTGTCAAACATTGGTAACTAAGCAGTAATTTCGGTGAACCTCTCCTATTACCAATTACCTAGCTAAATGAATTTGCTTCATAGTTGCAAAAGTTACAAGATGCTCTTGTATAATTCTTACCTCATGTTGGTGAAAGAGTCTTGGCGTTTGGCTAGTTCCTTTTCCAGCTCATGTTCTTTTTGCATCTAATATCAACTTTCCTCTTGGATCTATCTATTTAATTCTCTTAAGTATTCAAGACTCTCCCCATTCAAAGCTTTTCCCATCCTAGGTGTCCTTCAACTCAAAGTGCTAAGAAGTCTTGACATGAAGAAGTTTTGAGGCATCTTAATTTTGACTGTGGTAACAACTAAATTCAGATTATAGCAGCATCAAAAAAATGGACTTCGGCACTTCGTGTTACTTGGAGTCTTGAGACATTTCTTTTGGAGTATCACTCACAGACTATTTGGAGCACTCCCAAAGTCATCATCTATAATAGTCACTAAACATTTTAGAAGCAACATTTGGATTTGACACAGAGAATTCCTTGGAGCAGTATTGTTGAATTTTATTGAAGCATTTCCTTTAGAACATCCTTGTTGAAGATTGTAGAAACATCATTTGGATAGTCTCATTAAATAAAAAAAAAACCTTTGGAGTAGTCTTGGAAATTTGTTAAGGAAACTGCACGTTCTGGCTGAAAATTCCAGCACTCCTAGCGATCTTCTTTGCTTCAGCTCCAAAAGGTGTAAATGGTAACACTCTCTTTAGGTGGCTTCACAGCTTGAGCTCTTATTATTTTACTATAACCCTATTTGTGGCTTCTTCATCTTCATCATGCACTATTCGGTGAACTGTGGATAATGTCGTAGAGTCTACTTCTGTGAAACAGCTCGACAAAAGAGGAAGGATCTATGGCAGAAACAATCCATCTGCCTGAAGATATCGTTACATAATGCATTCTAATTTTGTTCCATCTAATATATCCTATTTATAGCATGGTCAAATATTTCAGATGCAACTTTGACTAACAAAAACTGCATTCTTTTAGCCAAATTGTTGGCAATGCGAACTTTCCTACAACCTTCTTCATGTATAGAAAAATGATTCACTTTGGCCTATAAGTTGATTTTGATGTGTATTAGACAATCCTAATTCTTCAATCTTCTATTACTGACTGATAACGACACTAGTAGGTGGTGGTCATGATATGTTAATATGGTCTAATCTCTTTATCTATTAGAAAAATAAGTGAGCATGCTCATCCTCCTCCATTGGAGTGATTAGGGATCAAATTTAATATTTAATAAATCTCTGTAAACCAAAGATACATACAGAGATTCCGGAGGGACGATTGGTGCAGGATCAACTTCTTCTCACTCATGTTACAAGTTGCCAACACTTGGCTAAGCAAAGGTATTTAACAGCTCTTGGACTTATGTTTTTAAGTCAGATCAGTTTTGTAGGCTCAGGATATGAGGAGAATTGGTTGTAAATTCAAAAACCAAAGTGTTGTTAGTAGTTGAATAGTTTCCACTCCACTGGTTGTGATTTGAGATAATAACAATAATGATTCAGAGTAACTATTTTCATAATTAAAAAAAACCATCCAATCAACCTTAAAACCAATACCCTGTCATGTAAAAAATTTCTATCAAACAACTTTTTAAAACATCGCTTTAAGATTTCATTTTGTAGGACCAAATTGCAAAACCCATTACCATGAAATCATTAAAACAAAAATCCCAAACATAAGACATTCCAGAAATCTTGAGAAAATCTCTTAGAGAGTGCATAATTTAATCCAAGCTCTAGTAAATTTCCCTTCATCATAAACTCTAACAGAATGTTATGCATTAGAATATAACTAATCTCCAACAAAACAAAAGTAGCAGGGGTTTCCACATATAATCCCATCAGCAGGAAATCATTTAAAGAAAAAAATGCAAACATGCGACATTCAAGACAGCTTGAGAAACATTCTTTGAGAATGCATAATTTAATCAAACCTTAATTAAATTTTCCCCTTATTCCAAACTCTAACAGAGTGCCATGCATTAGAATATATTTAACCTGAAACTGATCTGCAACAAAATAAAAATAGCAACGATTTCCACGAATATCAATTGGGATTTTGTACTTATAACAACCAACCGCCATGTAAACCTAAGAAAACCAGAGAGGGCGCTGATAAAATCTAGCCCAACATGGATACGACCATAGGTTTATGAATAGAAACCAATAGAATTGGAGACAAATGTAGAATACTAACCAATTCGGTGACAGGAACGGGAAACCCATGTTGGGCGTAGCCTTGCGTTAGTTCTTTGGCATCATCGCAGGTCTGCAAAAGAGATTCATAGGTATTGAAATTGACTGAGATTCCCTTCTGGTGCATTTGATGGAGTACACCCAGAGCTTCGTTCTACTGGCCTCGCTTGCACTTGCTGCAATATGTTGATGATGCAGGTACCGAGGTCGACAGCGGTACCAATTCTGAATCAATGTGTTTTGTGGACATTTTCATGGCAATCCTCCTTCTCAGGAAAATGAAATTCCAAATGAAAAAGGCCAATGTGAAAAGAATATTATTTAAATATAACAAATATTTTGATTTTTTAGAATATTATTTGAATATAATAAATATTTTAATTTTTTTTAAGTTATTAAAAGTTATAAATTTTTTATGTTTTTAAAAAAAAAGGCAATTGTATTTGTAAGTTATTTTGTTTTCTCCTAGATAGTGTTAATAAAAAATATATTTTAATAACTAACTTAACACATCACCAGCCTAAGTTGACCATCTTGACAAAATATTGGTTTTTTCAATGAACGAAAATGCCTTTAATGAACACAACCAAATGTGCATGATGTTGAACAAGTAAACCAACATGACATACCTTTAACAATAGTAACAATGTGTGCAATTTGTGGATTGGGAAAACCAAACTAACATACCTACGATAATCAGAATCGACCATACATGCCTATTGTGATCAACCCTTCACGAGTTATGTTGATTTTGTGCAAAATTAAGCATGTCATGCAACACTTAGACTAACTTTGATACATATACAAATTAAGTTTGTATTTACTTGTTAGAATTGTGTTAAATTGTTTCCCCTTTAAATGTCACAGGTTTGAATCCAAGCGAAATTAAGGTATGTATACCTCCATGGATTAAATAGTTAAATCATTGCATGAAGGGCATCCGTTGTCCCACGAAAAAGGGGGTTTCACATGCCAATTTAGCATATACCTATATTATAACTTTATATTAAATACTATTATTACTTTCTTGTGTTAATATGAGTGCTTTTAATAAATATACAGTTAAGTAGATTACCCCTTGACTAATTAGTGAAGTATTTAATATTGGATGAGAGAGTTGTAAGGTTGAAATTTCTATACCTCGTGTTAATTTGGTTATTTGTATCATTTCAATGAAAAATTGGATTTCATACACATCCATGGATCCATTAAAACCATTTACACATGCCAACCAAAGACATTCAATAGTTGGGTTAGAACTAGCGGTTGGGAGGAGTTCATTATCATATGCATCCAAGGGTTTCCATACTAGAGAAATTAGGGTATGTGTTTAATTTATGGGCTAATGTTTGAATTCTATGAGGAGACAAGTTAGTGCAAGTCCTTCTTATGGTAAGGCCCTGCACCTCTTCCTTTATTTCTTAAAGTAAAATTGAAAGAAGTGATTACAAATATATGATACATATAATGTGCAAACCATTCACAACATCACGACATTAAACATTTACACAAGATGCAACTTATTTCATGTTCAATAGTGTTTTTCCTTTAAAAAATAAATATATGGTGCCATGATATAATATATTGATTCACCAACATTGACCACCAAAGAAATGACCTAAATGAAAAATGCTATGTATGGTGAATATCATCCACCATAAACTATGATTATTAGCCACTTTGACACCCCTAAGTTTATGGTCACTCATTGAACATGACTCCAAGAGTTGTTTCAAGCTTCTTAAACTTATTCTTTCCCAAAAGGTTGACAAGGATGCCTCATTACAATAGCATTTTTTTTGCGTCTTTCGTCAAATTCCCTACAACCACATTTTTATGTTATCCTCAATTGACATTTCAATTCCATGTGTTTTCTTATTGCGTGTTTCAAAGGGTTTCCTTCATTCTCATGGCAAACACAGAGTCGCATTCATGGCTACTTCTGTGTTTTGGGGACCATCTCATTACCTGCAGTGGTTTCTCTCTAAATAAACACATGGAAAGCACGGTATGTGATCAACAAAAAAATATTAGCACCTAAAAGGCCATCGCTTTCGAGTTAATACCTACCCTACGCCATGGAAAAAATTTTGGTTTGAATAAATTTTGTCAATGAATAACATCATTGTGAATAAAAATGTAATGCAGTTTGGCTTGGCATCTGCTTGTTGCATTAGGGGGTTTAATGGGTTAGGGGTTAAGGGTTTAGAGTTTAGGATTTAGGGGTTTAGAGGATTAGGGGGTTAAATGGGTTACAGTTTTAGGGTTTAGGGGGTTAAATGGGTTAGTGGTCGGGAATTAGGGTTAAGGGTGAGGGGTTTAGGTTTTAGAGGTTTAGGGTTTAGGGGGTTAAATGGGTTAGGGGTTTAGGGGTTTAGGGGTTTAGGGGGTTAAATGGGTTAGGGGTTAGGGTTTAAGGGTTTAGAGGTTTAGGGTTTATGGGTTAAATGGGTTAGGGGTTGGGAATTAGTGTTCAAGGGGTTATGGGGTTAAGATGATAGTTTTGTTGGTCTCTTTTTGTGCACAATAGTTATTTATTCTTTGTGTCTAAATGTAACAATTTTTTAGGTATTGTTGATTGTTGCCATGTCTTCTCTATTTATTAATTTCTAGTATTTTTTAGCCATTTCTTTACATTTATCGATGAAAATGTCTACTATAATTAAGCCAAATGTATGTTCAATCTCCAGCTTCAAACTCAGCCACAGTGTTGTCACATAATTTAAGTCCGGAGAATGGACATCTGATGAAGTCTCAATAACCACACTACACCTCATGACTGCTACAGAAAAGCTTAAGTTCGAGTGTCCCACATTCATGAGAAAGTTGGCGGTTATACTCTTGCTTCACCTGATTGTGTCCTAGAAATACCCTTGTTTGTTGCAAAAACATCCTAATGTTGTTGACCTTTTCCCTTAACAAACCAAGGAAACAGATGAGACTGGGAAGAATGGAAAGCACTACAAAGTTGGAGAGAGTACAAAATACTAGGATGATTTAAAGGATAAGCTTGAAGAATGTAACAGTGATGAAACAAATGAAAGTTGTCCCAAACAAACAGTTGATAATGTGAAACCTTCTTCTATACCAGTCAAGCAAGATTAAATTCATGTGAGAGCAAGAATAGGCCAAGAAACCAATAGGAATAGCTTGGAAGAGAGGCTATAGTTCACTCTTTTTAATGAAATATTTGATCTACATTTTGTATATCGAAGATTAACCATTTTAATCTTGCCAACAAGGGGGAATTAACTCGATCGTAGGTCCCAACTAGACCTGATCTCATTTGGAATGGATAATCTCAACGATTTTTAAGGACTGTTATAAGGGTTAGGGGAATAATGAGTTAGTGGTTAAGGGATTATGGATTAGGGGCTTAGGGCTTAGGGTTAGGGATTACGGGAATAATGAGTTAGTGGTTAAGGGGTTAAGGATTCATGGGTTAGGGGTTAGGGGATTTAGGCACATTTAGGGGTTAGGGGAATAATGAGTTAGATGTTAAGAGATCAGGGATTGGGGTTATGGGAATAATGAGTTAGTGATTAGGGCGTTAGGGTTTGAGGGGTTAGGGGATTTAGGTGCATTTATGGGTTAGGGGAATAATGAATTAGTGGTTAAGGGATTAGGGATTGGGGGCTTATGGGTCATGGGATTTAGGTGCAGCTAGGGGTTAGGTGAATAATGAGTTAGTGGTTAAGGGATTAGGGATTAGGGGCTTAGGGGTTAGGGGTGAGGAGTTAATGGGTTATGGGTTGAGATTTACTGGCTTCACTTTGGCAATTCGTGTGAAAAATAATTTTTCATTGGAGTTCGGAGCTGGTGAAAGGATAAGGCAAGGGCAGATGAGGGAGCACAACATTAGACTCCTAAATATGGTTTGGTGCTGGTCTTGATGGTGGCCTATGAAGAGGAAGCGTAAACGTCGTAGGGAGGTTTATAGAGGGAGTGCACGTGGCTTAATGTGTGTGCTTGTCGTGGGAATTTGCTAGTGTAATGTGTTCAATCGGTCCCTGTTGCTCAGTTTCTTAGCCATTGACTATGTTTGGGTTGAGGATAGGAAGTTGAAGGGAAGTGAGATCACTCGTTTCCATTTTTCGTGGCTTTCAGTGAGCCTGTTTTTTCATGATAAGAGAGGAAGCTAGAATTTGTAGTCCAGGAAACCTCAAGGGTGGTGGCAGAAAACTAGTTTCTTTTCAAAATTTTGTGCCCTCCAGCGTGGGTGTGACGATGTTTGGTGGATTGGTGTGTGGTCTCTATGTGGAGAATTTGGAGGCTGGTCACTGCCCTGGGGGAGTTATGCTCAGGCGTCAGCTACTTTGTCACCGTTTTTTGTTCAATTTCCTGTGTTGGTTTGGTGGGTGATGGTATTTTCTTTTTCTAGTGGTGGAAGTATTTATCTGGTAGTGGGAGGTGTCTCTGTGCTTCCTTATGGTGGTGCGAGAAGACATTTGGCCCCCTCGCTAGTGGTGTTTGTTTTCTATAGTGGGGGTTTTGGTCTCTCGACTCTGCACACAACAGGGTTCCTCGACCTTGGCGAATTATGAAGCCCCTCATGTGGTGTGGGTGTTCTCCCTCCCCTGTCATCCATGGCCCTGTGGGGGTGGCAGACTCATAAATAATCATGGCGGCTCCACGCCAAGGTGGAAATACTATGGGGCGTGCGCAACTTGCTAGTGTGGGTGTGCATGGGAGTGGTGGAGGAGGTAAGTGGGGGGATAACAGAGGTGGGGGTTTGAGGGTTCAAAAGCAGAGTTGTCAGAGCGGAGGGGGTCGTGGTGGCAAGGGGAATTGTCGGTTTGATTAATTTGAGGTAAATGAGGGGCAGGTTAACCAACATTGTTTCCTAGAGAACAGTCGTGCACTTATCAACAACCTTATGGAAAGCGTGGACAAAATTGAGAGATTATGCCATGAGGAGCATGCAGAGCAGATGGCAACATTGGACTGAATGCACTATTTACAGTTCCAAGTCCGGGAGAGAGTACTGGTAGTTGTTTGGAGAGGCCAAAATCAACTCACTGAGAAAGTAAAATAGCTAGAGACTTGGTTGGCGCACTTTGAAGGGCACGGTCAGTGTTACTTCTTTCCTCCATGACCGCATCTAGGAACAACCCCGAACAACCCTACATCCATAACGTTGGACGAATAGTATGCTATTTGGTGTTCTTTATGTTTTATATGTGTTTTTGTGTCTCTGGCCCAACCATTTATGGACAATGTCCCTAGTCCCTCTTTTGCATTTTTTTGCATCTGGTGCAAATTTTTGTCAACAAACCAAGTCGAGGTGAGATCACCTTCTTTGTAACTAGCTATATGTACTCCTTTTTTCCTACATGAATATAACATTGAATTTAAAAAAAACAAAGGTTCATACGTCATCATTAAAAATCTAATTAAGTTTCATACTTAAATTAACAAATGTTCATACATATTTACTAAATAGGTCTATAAATATATATCGTAGGTTTATCTATTTAGTATTTATCAAATGTAAATATGATGATTTAATCCTAGATTTAAATGAACTCACATGTTTAACATAAGAACTGTTATATTTATCTAGTTATTAAATGTAAATATGAAGATTTAACCTTGGATTTAAAACAACTCACACTTTTAACATAAATCAATGAAGTTTAAAATTTAAACTTTATGGCCAAATATTAAATATAAATATAAATATTAATTTGGCTATCTAATTAATATTACCTTTACTAAAATTATAATGAAGGCATTAGTGTAAAGTTGATATATGATACATGCAATTATGTTAATTGTAGATGAATCCATCTGCACTGTTAAACTTTAGAGACCAAAGGGTATTCATAATTTTAACATTGTAAATTCATAGACCGCTTTGTCTCTAAAATTTAACACTGCAAATGGATTCAGAGACACCCATAGTGAAATGTAACACTTCGATACCAAAATTGAAATTTTCCATATATGGAGTGACACAATTAAAAATCACTGACATAAATGACTAATTCATATACTTGTTGTACTTGTTATTTGGCCATATTTTTATTCTTGGACTATAACAGTCATTTACATTAATCATTATTAATTTTTTTCACTTATTATCTAGTCATATATTTTAATCCTAGACTAAATTAGTCATTTAAGTTAGTCACTTTTACTTTTGTCACTTATTATCTAGTCATATATTTTATCCCTAGAATAAATTAGTCATTTAAGTTAGTCGCTTTTAGTTTATTCACTTATTATCTAGTTTTATATTTTATTTCAAGACTAAATTAGTCATTTAAGTTAGTCATTTTTAGTTCGGTCACTTAAAATCGCTCAAATTTAGTAGTAATTCACTTGAAATAATTGCAGTGACTAACATTTTTAGTCTCCTAGTCATTAATTTCATCATTTTTAACTAGTGTTAGTTACTAGCACTCTGTAGTATCCTTTTTCACACTTACAACTGATTAAAACTGTTTATACTTCCTAGTCTCATCAACTTATAATTTTAGTTACCTGCACTCTATAGTATCCTTTTGGACACTTACAACTGATTAAAACTGTTTATAATTCCTAGTCTTATCGACCCATTCTTTTGGTCATTTGAGGACATTAATGAAATTATGGTATCTTATTTGATCTTATTGAAGAGAAAGGGATCACTCTCTTCCTAATGCTGTGTGAACCGAACCGGTCAATCCTGCTCCTAATGATGTGTCTCAAAAGGTCAATATCTCTTCGTGTCAAAGCAAACATAACAGTGGTGAGGATCTCTATATTGACTGTTACTTATTAGTCCTATGAAGAAATCCCTTTGCATACATAGGAGCCATAGTTCCACAAGGTTGCTAGATTGGAGTAAACCTCTGCAAAGGCTTCAAATAGATAGAAAAAGAAGAATTTCTCATTTGTACTTCTGCCATTTTTTCATACAGGTCTACTAGAATCAATTTTATGTACATCCAGGTGAAATATTTTTGAGTTCAATTCCTAGTCATTTCTTTCTAAGCCTTCTCTATCTCACAGTATTTGAAATGTTTGTTTGTAACTAGGTCCTATACATATACATTTTTTATGCTTGATTCCATCCTTCTTATGCGATATGGATATAGTATCTTCCAACTCACTTTAGACTTTTTTCCTGTGCTTGATGCCATATAGAGGGTTTAGTCCCCAATAAAAAACTCTTGTTTTTTCATTAATATTAGAAAAAAAACCAGCAAGGAGAACATCTAGACATCATAAACCTTAACCAGTGGTAACTAGTATGATTACTCACTATGTAGCATGAACAGACCTACACCTTGGAGTTGCTATACAAGGTCAAATTTATGATACAAAGCTATTTATGAATTACTTCAGCCCTTAATTAATATTTCACTTTATTGCTTCTATGCATTGACCGTTAGTCATAATTATGTCTAAGACTTTTTTGTTAGACCAGACATCAAAAATAATACTAGCGATGAGCAATGCTACTGTTAAAAAAGTAGTATTTCCATTTACAATTTTCTGGACTCTATATTCTTTACAGTTATTAATTTATGTACCAATTATTAAAATCTCTCTTCTTGGATCTTTACTGTTTAACCAACTTGCTCAACGGCCACATCTACAGTCTCAGTAGTTCATTTGATAGTTCCAGTGACATTTTCAATCTCAGTCGTTCAGTAAACAATAACAGACTTATTTAGAGGTACACAATCATTATGTCTATGTCATTTGAAAAAGAAAAATTGACATTAGTTTTGGGAAAGCATAACCTGTTGCGTGTCAACAATTTCTTATACTCGATTGGTGACTATTTGTTTGATAGTTTAGAACTTTTACTATGTTTTAGATACACATCAATAGAGCTAAGAAAAGGAACAGTACAATATTTTAGAAAATGTCTAGAAAATCAAGATGAAGAAGCAATTTCATCTTATGAAAATTTACTACATGAACAGTCACTAAAAGAAATGCATAACATTAGCAATCGCGAATTGTATTTAGACAAAATGGTTAGTTCAGCATCACATGATATCTCACTAGAATCCAGGGGCTTATGTGGAGATATTTTCTGTATACATTGGCTATCAAATTGGTTGAAAATTCCAATTATATTTTGGTCCAAAACGAATGCAAGAGCCTATTTGCACTTTAACTCAAGTCTTGCAAAAAATTCCTGTGACATTTTATTCCATGACGAGCATCCTCTCAATGGCCACTTTGAACCTCTGGTTTCTAGACAAGAAAGAAACACCTTGCATGAAAAAATGAGCAAATCAATCTCACCTAAAAAATACAAATTGACCTGTGCCTTGGTAAAGCATAACCTCACTTGCGTAAAGAATTTCTTATATTTGGCTGGAGACTATTTGTTTGATACGTTAGAAATTTTACTCCATTCTAGATACACATCAATAGAATTAAGGAGAGGAATGATAGAGTACTTTAGAAAGTGCCTAGAGAAACAAGATGAAGAAGCAATTTTGTCTTATGAACATGAACTGCACTAAGAGTCGCTAAAAGAAATGCACCATATTAGCAATCGCGAATTGTATTTGGACAAAATGTCTAGATCAACATCAACTAATATCCCACTAGAATCTAGAGGCCTATGAGGAGATATTTTATGCATACATTGGCTATCAAATTGGTTAAAAATTCCAATTAGAGTTTGGTCCAAAATAAAAATGAGAATTTATTTGCACTTTAATTCAACTATTGCAACAAACAATTTCGATATATTGTTCCATGAGGAAGATCCTCTTAATGGGAACTTTGAACCTTTGCACTATAGAGGAGACTCTAATCCAGCAATTAATATCAGTACTGAGAACACTGTAATGTTGCAAGTAGCACATTCACCAAAAAAACAATACTGAAACACAACCTAAAGAAAAACGTCAACTTGTCAAGATTCAATTGAAACAATCTTGTCACTTCAACAAAGATAACAAAGGTTTATCTTTGCATGTGTTGAAGCACATCATTCGAAAAAAGTTGAAAACACAAAAAATACGACTGTCATATAACACAATGAAAATGAAACAAGAAGTAGTTATAGAAGATCTAGAAGATATTAGTGACATAATCAGATTTCAGTCACTTAGGTAGCTGAAAAAACATATCAAGTACATGTCACAAAGAGAAATTATAAGTACTTCTCGCTTAAACAAATAGAAGAAAATGCTATCTTTCCACGCACTAAAAGTCATTATATGAAAAAAAAGAAAACACAGAAGATAAAACTTGTATATAACACAAAGACAATGAAACAAGAGCTAGTAATAGAAAATTTAGAACCTGATGCATCTACAACATCAAAGAATATTTTAGGACATAGAAAGAGATAAAAAAGAACTGGTACATTAAGCCAAGCCAGGCCAATGAAGAAATCAACAAAAACATTAACCTTTGAACATGAATATCGAACACGGATAAGTGACACAACTATTTTTTATTTTTCACATTGCGAAACAACTTTTTTCAAAAGAGATGTTTCTTGTACGAAACCATCAAAGAGTCTTGTTAGAAATACCAATTCTCATAGTAAAAATACCTACATTTGCAAACATTGCAAAAAATCAATTGAAAATGACACAATCCCTAAATTTGCAGTTCATGAACAAACAAGAAGAAACAATGCCACTAAGACACTTACACAACTAACTGGGCTAGAAGAAATACTAGTTGCATTAAGACTGCCCTTCTTGCAAATAAAGGAAATGGGTCATCGACATAAAAAACCTCATCTAGGGTTAACTCGGGGTGTCTTTAATGTGCCTACTAACATTTCTAGAATTCAGTGTGCATTGCCTTGAACTATAAGAGAGATTGACACAGTGGCAGTTGTTCTCAAAAAAAGTTTAAGATTCAAAAGTTCTTATGCATTTGGTCAATTCAAAAGTAATGAAAGCATTAAAACAATTGTGCAAAAGACTACTTTATAAGCTAGAAAATGCTACCATAAATGAAAATTGGAAACAAGCATTTCTAGAAAACCAAGAAACATACGAAAGTTCAACTGAAGCTGAAAATAGCGAAAATGATAACCAATATATTCATGAACCGACCAAAAAAACATTGGTTCATGGATTTATTGATGCACATACTATCCATGATCTTGTAAATAAACAAATTAATATTGCACCTGCTGCAGGGTACATGCCATTAGGGATTTTCAAAGATAATTACTCAGAGGAGATGAGTTTTCCATCACTCTTCTATGGCAACAAACAACCAAGTGATATGTTACAAAACTTTACATATCAAAATACTTGTCAATGGGAGGTGCTTCACAAAAACCATGATTTTTCTTACGATACAACTAACCTGTTTTATAGAGCAATTCACATTATCATAAATCAGGTTTTGAACGCAATGTGGATTAGGATTAGAAAAGGCCAACTAAAGGAAAGGAAACTAGTTGCAAAAGATGTAAATTCAAAACCAAATTTGGATCATATTTTAAAGTCTAAAATTGGGTATATGGACCTAAAGACAATTAGTGCTTCACCAGAATACCATCAACAATTTTTTAACAAACTCTATGCAATGATTTGACATCTAGGCCCACCCACTTTCTTTGTGCCATTTAGTAGCGCAGAGCATCTTTGGGATCCTATAATGAATGCATTAAGACATATAAAACAAAACACTAGAAGACCAAGCACAAATGAATTAGACTAAAATGAGTCGCACTCATTAATAAGAAATGACCCCGTTACTTGTGTACATTATTATAGGTCTAGAAGAGACGCCTTGCACCAATTAATATCTCACGATCACCAATACTATGGACAAATCAATGACTATTTCTATGTTACAGAATTCCAAAATCGAGGTAGTGAACATGAACATGGCTTATTATGGATAACCTCTACATCGGTTTATTGTAAACAATCAAACATTGAAATCAAAAATTTTGTTGATAAATACTTGTCAACTAATTCATCAATACTTGCAAAATAGATTAGAGCATTACAACATCATTCCCACACAAAAAGTTGCAAGAAGCATAAAAATTCTAATTGTAGATTCAATTTTCCTATACCACCAATGGAGGTGTTGATGCCTCAGAATTTTGTGGCCAAAAAAGGGGGAAAAACCACCTGATCCGGACCTTAACGCAACTCCTTTTCCGTTTGGTATAGTGGCTCTAACTAGGGATAATGGGACCAGTTTCCTAATAAGGATGTTTTATGAGGGTGTTTGTGAATATGACATGCAAATGGATAATGATTTTAATCTATATGCACCTATTTAAGTAATTAATATAATATATACTCGGGGTGTTATTCCTTTATGCGATCTAAAATGATATCCTTCAACTATTAGTAATATAGATCATTTAACAGTCAAAAGAGATGAAAATTATGTAAAATTATTCTTCTAACAAAATAGTTTGCATAGAAGAATTGTGTAAAACATATCGCATTTTCCAATGTGATTACATATTCAATAAGAAACCATAGCTAAATATTAGAACATAAGTGCATGTATTATTTATATATGATAACCTTTCAAATATATAAGGCAATAAAAAGATAACTATCAATTTAAGAGATAAGACTTAACACAAGTGAATAGAAGTACCATATGCATGAAGTTCTACTATGTAAATTGACAGCAATGAATCTATTCCTTCCCACTTCAAGCGATTTAAAGAGTACAATAGTGCAACATCAGTTAAATAGCTTTAATTGCTAAAAGATAACAGAATATGTTCCATTAATTCATCAAAGCACTCACAAACTTACAGTAGCGCATTCTTTGCAAATGTTTTTGAAAAAAAATTGGACCCTTCTCTAAATGCATGAGAATGGTCTAAATACTAAACTAACTATAAACTAAAATTAAATAATTACAAAAATATAGAGGAGGTTTCAAACAACCTTCCTCCGTTAGAAATATTGTCATTGATGGCAAAGGATATGGCAAAGGAATTGTCATCTAATTGGAGCAGAGAAGAAAAGAAAGAATGCATCTACAGTTTAAGCTACAGAGCTGCAGTATCAGTCAAGGAAACAGGGACAAAGAGGTTATAGCATAATTGAAGATGGAATATGTATGCATCCTGTTGGAAGATAAAGAAAATCTGTGTATGGTTGAGTTTCAATGATACTCTGTTAAGTGGAGAATACCTAGAGCAATTGGGGTATTGATTGATTCATTTCTCGTACGAAATTCCCTGCAACTCTGTGTAGTGATCTATGGATAGATTCATGCTTTTGTATATGATATCGGGTTGCTAAGGTCATGGCACAGTGAAGTGAATCTGCATAATGGAGGGGTTTAATGGTGCTCTGGTTCTGTAAGTTGTTCGAGGAACCAATACGATCGACAGTAGAGTTATATATATATATATATATATATATATATATATATTCGTTGAATATATGATATGAACCTTGGTGACTGGGTTTTGAACCCCTGAATGCTCTCAGTCATTCGCCTCTACCTCTGCATAAGTATGAAAGGTCTACGAGTCTCGGCGTTGACTATGTAATAGAACCTGGAGTATGAATAAACCAAATATATAAAGAAACATTAAAGCAGAGCTTTAAATCGATTTGAATAATAAGGCTGACGGAACCATGTGCTAAGGCGGAACCGTGACTGAGAGGAACAGTGACGGCGGTGTGGAGCGAAACCGTGGGTTTCTTCACACCACATTTTGATGATACGCGATATTTCCTGGATGGGGAGCGATTCCATACAGGTGTTGACACGCGTCCTTGAAAAACCGCCAAGTGCACGATAATGATCGTCCATCGCGCGTTAACAATCGACCCAGGACGGCCAGCGAAATTTCTTTTGCGTCGTCGATCTGAAAGGGGGCAATCGAACGGTGATCGTGCATCGGACTTGCCCGGAGTTTAATCTAGATGCGCGAAGAATAACACAAGTACGACGCGCCATCACGCGTTATTGCTCGTGCAAGTTGCCCAAGCTATATCCGTCGATCTTGGAGGCTCGCAATCCAATGGTGATCGGGCACTGGACTTGCGCGAAGTTTATTTTGGTATGGAGGGGCGCATATGTGGGCCAGGAGTCAAAGTTTTATTAATATTAAAACTATTCGAAAGCATTGGATTTTTATATAAAGTCCGGATTAAAATTTCATTAAATTTTTAATTAAAAATAATATTACGGGGGGCAGTGTAAAGTTTTAAAAACTAGAAGGGGTGCCTCCGCAGTTGAACAAGCAATCAAGCATTGACCGAAAATCGACGGTGGAGATTAAGTGCGGGGGCACCAGCCAAAATTTCATCCGTACCGCAAGAGCCCCTGCAGTGACGTAATGATGACTATGCAATATTTGTTTATCAATTGATAAATAATTTAATAATAAATAAAAAACCTAAGGGCCAAACTATTGGAAATATTGTAAAAGGAATACCATTAGCGGTTGAAATGGTTTTTGACTCATGGTTTTAATAAAGGTGAGAACTATATAAATGAAAAGATTATTATTCGATCGATGAAGGTGAGTGAGTTGATGAAGAAGGAATTCCTCTGAGGAATATCTGTATGGACAGACGACGTGCTTAATCGATGATTTTGAGTCCATGATGCATCCATCAAGATATTGATCTAAAGGTGATGAGTCTTGAGATCATTCAACAGAAGAAACGATGAAGAGCTAGCGCATGTCTGCTGAAGAACACATATGGATCTGGTTGGAGTTTCTGAAGATTAATATACACAGAAGGATACACGGTATGTTGAATGCTTATATTCTCTGAAAATCTGGTTACAGTGGTCTGCAGTGAGTCTGAGGGTTGAAGCTTTCATTTTCAAAGTAGAATTTTCCTGCCAGTAGAAATTGGTGTTATGTTCAGGGGGCTGAAGCTCCCTTCTAGGAGAGACTGGTAAACGAGAGAAGGTTGTATCCTTCTGTAGGTGGGTGCCTGCGTGTTGGTATGAGTCTGCACCAGCATATATTGTAAATTTTTTTCTCTATAATAAAATATTGAAGACTGAGATTACAGCAACGGTGGTTTTCTCCCAAATTGGGTTTCCACCTTAAATCCTGGTGTCCATATGTGTAGTTCATGATTTGATGGTTTGTTCTGTTATTTCTGTTCATGGTTAATGCTTATCTGATGCAAGAACATAATAAGATATCTGGACATACATGTTGGATGCAGTACTATAACATATGGTTTTAAAAGAAAAGAAATAAAAATTGTTCAGCCTTAAATACTAATTCACCCCCCCCCCCTCTCAGTATTTTTCCCAACAATTGGTATCAGAGCAGGTCCTTCTAAAAAATCTTAGCCGCTAGAAGGAAGATCAATCAAGATGAGCAATCAAGATGGAACAACATCTATCAGGCCTCCTCTCTTCAACGAAAACAACTTAATATTTTGGAAAATAAGGATGAGGTCCTATCTTCAGTCTCTGGGAGCAAATGTATGAGCAATTTTTGAACAAGGATATCAATATCCAGCTGCAGTGCCAACGGATCCGACTGAAAGAAAGAAATATGAAACAAATGCAAAGGCAGTCAATGCTCTATTGGGAAGTCTAACTAAATCAGAATTTGTCAAAGTCATGCAGCTGAATACAACAAAGGCAATATGGGACAAAATCATTCTAAGCTATGAAGGTGATGCAAAGGTAAAAAGTGCTAAACTTCAAACTCTCAGAATTCAATATGAGAATCTAAAAATGCTTAATGAAGAAAGCATTGCAAATTTCTTTCTACGTCTTGATGATATTGTAAATCGCATGAGAAATCTGGGAGAAACAATAACCGAATCTACTTTGGTTGAGAAAATTTTAAGATCTCTAACAGCAAAATTTGAATCAAAAGTTTCAGCTCTTGAAGAAAAGCAGGATTTTCAAAATCTTACTGTGGTACAACTTCATGGCATACTAACTGCATATGAAATGAGAAGAGGAGGACCATCTGAAGTCAAAGAAGAAGTCTTTAGAACTTCTACAAAAGGGAAGGAAGTACAAATAACAAAAGGATCAGGATATGTCTCAGAAGAAGATGAGATAAACTTCGTAAAGAAACTTCAACTTGGCACAGGACGGTTTAGAGGTAAGCTTCCTTTCAAATGTTTTGATTGTGGAAGAGTTGGTCATTATGCTGCTAAGTGTCCTTATAAAGAAACACATAAAAAGGGGAAGGAAGTAGCAAGAAGGAATAAGAATCATGTTAGCTCCAGAAAGAGTTTCTATACTCATGAAGATAGTGATGGGTTATCTGATAGTGAGGAAGAATGTAAACAAGATCTTAGACTTCTCATGGCATTTAAAAAATAATCTAAAGAAGAAAAGGTTACTTTTGTGGATGCTCTAGAAGACAGTGATTTTTTTTATGAAAATAATAAACTCAAAATCTGCCTAGAAGAAAGTAAAATAATCATAGAAACTCTAAAAAATCAGCTTGAAGAAAAGGAGAAACACAATGAGAAATTAGAGTGTGAAGTAGTAAGTCTAAGAAAATAACTTGAGAAAGTAAAGACTCTGAATCTTAGATTTGCTAAAGGATCTGAAACCTTAGATGAAATTATCAAGGTACAACGTTCTCCTCTTATAAAAACAGGTCTTGGATATACCAGAGAATCTTCTCAGCCTTCAGCACCAAATTATCTAAAAGCAGTTACAGCTGGTTTACAATATGCTGCCACTCAGCAAGGGAATAAAGAATCTTTACAAGTAAAGCATGATCATATCAATTCAAATAACACTAACAGTAATGTCTTTCATGGAAACACCAATCAACAAGTAAATTCATATAGAAGACTTTATGATCGCAGAAATTTCTTCTTCAATGGAAAACGCTTCTCATGTCACAACTTTGGTCATAAAGTTTTTCAATGTGTTGCATATAAAACCATCATGACAAGAGAAGCAAGAAAGAAAAGGATTGATATTGAAATAAAGAAGAATACTTATAACAACTTTTCTCCTCTTCAAAATGAAGTTGAATGTGCTTACTGCAATAACTTTGGCCATGAATAATCCAAATGCAGGAGCAAAGTTCAGCTAAAAGAACATGTTCCTTCAAGCTCCAAAGTATGGAAAAAGAAGGAATTACAGGTTGAAAATTATGGCATAGCGTTATTTGCAGAAGATGAAGAAAACCAATGGTACATTGATAATGGATGCTCAAGACACATGACAGGTGATAAAGACAAACTTCTTGCATTTAGTGCTCTAGAAAAGGAAAAGAAGGTTACATTTGGAAATGATACTCTTGCGGTCATTAAAGGAAAAGGGTCTGTTTTTCTAAAATAAAATGTGAAAGCCAATGAAGTCATGTATGTGGATGGATTAAGGCATAACTTGTTATGTGTAAGTCAAATGTGTGATCAAGGAACTGAAGTTGTCTTTAGTTCAAAAGAATGTGTGGTATGTGATCTTGATATAGGTAAAGCAATTATAAAAGGGAAAAGAACTCCAAACAACCTATATATATTGAAGAACTACAAAGAACAATAATATTTGAGTAAATCTTCAGAAAATTGGCTATGGCATAGAAGGTTGGGGCATATGAGCTTCTCTCAAGTCAACAAATCAAGCAGACTTAAAGTTGTTTGTGATCTTCCCAATATTTCTCTACCTGAAAATATCATATGTAAATCCTGCCAATTCGGTAAGAAAACCAGAGTACAATTTAATGCCAAGGAAGGATCATCAAGTAAGCCTCTTGAACTCATCCATACTGACATATGTGGAACTATGAGGAAAAAGTCACCACGAGGTGAAGAATACTATATTTTATTCATTGATGACTTTTCTAGAATGTGTTGGATTTGGCTGCTTAAACACAAAGATGAAGCATTTGAGAAATTTCAGGTCTTCAAAGCACTAGTTGAGAATGAATTATATCTAAAAATAAAGTGTCTCAGATCTGATCGAGGAGGAGAATATACATCAGATGAATTTCTTGAATTTTGTGAACAACATGGCATAAAAAGACAGTTTTCTGTAGCTGGCACTCCACAACAAAATGGTGTTGCAGAAAGAATGAATAGAACAGTTCAACAAATGGCTAGAGCTATGCTGGATGATTCCGGAACACCTGACCCATTTTGGGGAGAAGCAGCACATACAGCAGTAAACATTCTCAACAAGGCATATGTTCGTGTAAATAGTGATAAAACTCCATATGAACTCTGGTATGGTAATCCTCCCACTATAAAGCATTTTAGGATTTTTGGAAGCAAATGCTTCATCAAGAATAATGATGAAAAACTTGGCAAGTTTGAACCCAGAGCAGATGAAGGGATATTTCTTGGATACTCCTCTAGGAGTAGGGCCTATAAATGTTACAATAAAATACTTCGGAAGATTGTTGAATGTATTGATGTTGTTATTGATGAGTCTTCTGCAGCTTCAAAATAAGAAAAGCAAACTACAGATGAAGATGATGATGACACATATCCTTCTACATCAAATAGTAATGATACAAATAGTGAACCCAGTGAAGAACCCGAAGATGGATTGTCTGAAAAGGCTCCCTCCACATATGTTCAAAAGAATCATCCAGAATCTCAAATTTTGGGAGAAAAGGGATCAGGTGTACGAACAATAAGAACTCTTATGGGATCTTCTAGCAATCTGGAATTTCTATCCACTATTGAACCTCACAGTGTTAGTCAAGCTAGCAAAGATGACTGTTGGATTCAAGCCATGAATGAAGAGCTTGATCAAATTGAAAAGAATCACACTTGGGAATTAGTACCAAGACCTCATGACAAAAATGTCATTGGAACTAAATGGATATTCAAAAAAAAGTTAAATGAGAATGGGGATGTTATAAGAAATAAAGCTAGACTTGTTTGCAAGGGGTATGCTCAACAAGAAGGTATAGACTTTGAAGAAACTTTTGCTCCTGTAGCTAGACTTGAAGCCATAAGAATGTTTCTTGCTTTTTCAAGCTTCCAACAAATCAGAGTTTATCAAATGGATGTTAAATCTGCTTTTCTCAATGGTGATCTAGAAGAAGAAGTTTATATAGAACAACCAGAAGGATTCATTTTGGGAAATGATGAAAAACTTGTTTGTAGACTTAAAAAGGCTCTATATGGTGTCAAACAAGCTCCAAGGGCATGGTACTATCGTCTTGACAAATATCTTCATCAACAAGGATTTTCAAAGGGGTCTACTGATAGCAACTTATACACAAAAACTGAAAATGACAAACTGTTGATTGTGGTTGTATATGTCGATGATATCATTTTCGGAAGTAATAAAGAGTCTATGAGTCAGAAATTTTCTTCTGATATGCAGCAAGAATTTGAAATGTCTTTACTTGGGGAACTAACATTCTTTCTTGGCCTGCAAGTGCAACAAGCAACAGATGGTATATTCTTATCACAAGCAAAGTACCTCAAGCAAATCCTGAAGAAGTATGGCATGGAAGATTTCAAACCTGTAAGTACACCAATGATAACCGGATGTAATCTCAATTCTAATGACGATTCCCCCACCGTAAATCAACCAGAATACAGATCTATGATAGGAAGTCTACTTTATCTCACTGGGACAAGACCAGACATCATGCATGCAGTCGGGATTGTTGGATGATTCCAAGCTAATCCAAAAGAGTCTCATCTTCAGGCTGTGAAAATAATATTCAAATATCTACAAGGAACTCAAGATTTTGGACTATGGTACCCAAAGAATGTTGAACTTACTCTTCATGCATACACTGATGCAGATTGGGCTGGAAGTATTGATGATCGGAAAAGCACTAGTGGTGGTGAATTCTTTATGGGGTCTCGGTTAGTATCTTGGTTCAGCAAGAAGCAAAGCTCCATTTCCTTATCTACAGCAGAAGCTGAATATGTGGCTGCAGCATCATGTTGCACTCAACTTCTTTGGATGATGCAAACCCTACAAGATTTTCAAATAAAATGTTCACCCCCTATCTCCATTATGTGTGATAATACAAGTGCCATTAGTATCTCAAAGAATCTTGTTATGCATTCCAAGACCAAGCACATTCCCATCAAATATCACTTCTTACGAGAACAAGTGCTTGAGAAAAAGGTGAAATTAGAATATCTTTCCTCCAAAGAACAAGTTGCTGATATATTTACCAAACCTCTACCCAGGGAAGCATTCGAATATCTCTGACAGAAACTGGGAGTAGTCTCTGCCATGCAGAGGATCAAGTCTACTTAATTACAGAAGACTAAATTGGTTGTGAGGTGTTGTTGGGCATCTCTGAATGCACAAGCTAAGGGGGAGCATTGGTCATATGAAAAGGATGCATTGTTTGTCTTCATAAGTCACCTTGCTATATTATGAAGATGCAGCATGATCTCAGGGGGAGCATGGTAATGTCAACCCTTTTCCATTGATGTCAAAGAGGGAGGAAAAGCAACAAAGGGCCTCTATAAGACCATCAGTGGAAGAATATTTCCATCAATGCCAAAGGGGGAGATTGTTGGAAATATTGTCGATGGCAAAGGATATGGAAAAGGAATTGTCATCTAATTGGAGCAGAGAAGAACAGAAAGAATGCATCTACAGTTTAAGCTACAGAGCTACAGTATCAGTGAAGGAAACAGGGACAAAGAGGTTATAGCAGAATTGAAGATGGAATTGTATGCATCCTGTTGGAAGATAAAGAAAATATGTGTATGGTTGAGTTTCAATGATACTCTATTAAGTGGAGAATACCTAGAGCAATTGGGGTATTGATTGATTCATTTCTCGTACGAAATTCCCTGCAACTTTGTGTAGTGATCTATGGATAGATTCATGCTTTTGTATACGATCTCGGGTTGCTAAGGTCATGGTACAGTGAAGTGAATCTACATAATGGAGGGGTTTAATGGTGCTCTGGTTCTGTAAGTTGTTCGAGGAACCAATACGATCGACAGTAGAGTTATATATATATATATATTCGTTGAATATATGATATGAACCTTGGTGACTGGGTTTTGAACCCCTGAATGCTCTCAGTCATTCGCCTCTACCTCTGCATAAGTATGAAAGGTCTACGAGTCTCGGCGTTGACTATGTAATAGAACCTGGAGTATGAATAAACCAAATATATAAAGAAACATTAAAGCAGAGCTTTAAATCGATTTGAATAATAAGGCTGACGGAACCATGTGCTAAGGCGGAACCGTGACTGAGAGGAACAGTGACGGCGGTGTGGAGCGAAACCGTGGGTTTCTTCACACCACCTTTTGATGATACGCGATATTTCCTGGATGGGGAGCGATTCCATACAGGTGTTGACACGCGTCCTTGCAAAACCGCCAAGTGCACGATAATGATCGTCCATCGCGCGTTAACAATCGACCCAGGACGGCCAGCGAAATTTCTTTTGCGTCGTCGATCTGAAAGGGGGCAATCGAACGGTGATCGTGCATCGGACTTGCCTGAAGTTTAACCTAGATGCGCGAAGAATAACACAAGTACGACGCGCCATCACACGTTATTGCTCGTGCAAGTTGCCCAAGCGATATTCGTCGATCTTGGAGGCTCGCAATCCAACGGTGATCGGGCATTGGACTTGCGCGAAGTTTATTTTGGTACAGAGGGGCGCATATGTGGGCCAGGAGTCAAAGTTTTATTAATATTAAAACTATTCGAAAGCATTGGATTTTTATATAAAGTCTGGATTAAAAGTTCATTGAATTTTTAATTAAAAATAATATTACGGGGGGCAGTGTAAAGTTTTAAAAACCAGAAGGGGTGCCTCCGCAGTTGAACAAGCAATCAAGCATTGACCGGAATTCGACGGTGGAGATTAATTGCGGGGGCACCAGCCAAAATTTCATCCGTACCGCAAGAGCCCTCGCAATGATGTAATGATGACTATTCAATATTTGTTTATCAATTGATAAATAATTTAATAAGAAATAAAAACCCCGAGGGCCAAACTATTGGAAATATTGTAAAAGGAATAACATTAGCGGTTGAAATGGTTTTTGACTCATGGTTTTAATAAAGGTGAGAACTATATAACTGAAAATATTATTATTCGATCGATGAAGGTGAGTGAGTTGACGAAGAAGGAATTCCTCTGAGGAATATCTGTATGGACAGACGACGTGCTTAATCGATGATTCTGAGTCCATGATGCATCCATCAAGATATTGATCTAAAGGTGATGAGTCTTGAGATCATTCAACAGAAGAAACGATGAAGAGCTATCTCATGTCTGCTGAAGAACACATATGGATCTGGTTGGAGTTTCTGAAGATTAATATACACAGAAGGATACACGGGATGTTGAATGCTTATATTCTCTGAAAATCTGGTTACAGTGGTCTGCAGTGAGTCTGAGGGTTGAAGCTTTCATTTTGAAAGTAGAAGTTTCCTGCCAGTAGAAACTGGTGTTATGTTCAGGGGGTTGAAGCTCCCTTCCATGAGAGGCTGGTAAACGAGAGAAGGTTGTAGCCTTCTGTAAGTGGGTTCCTGCGTGTTGGTATGAGTCTGCACCAGCATATATTGTAAAAAAATTTCTCTATAATAAAATATTGAAGACTGAGATTACAGCAGAAGTGGTTTTCTCCCAAATTGGGTTTCCACCTTAAATCCTGGTGTCCATATGTGTAGTTCATGATTTGATGGTTTGTTCTGTTATTTCTATTCATGGTTAACGCTTATCTGATGCAAGAACATAATAAGATATCTGGACATACATGTTGGATGCAGTACTGTAACATATGGTTTTAAAAGAAAAGAAAGAAAAACTGTTCAGCCTTAAATACTGATTCACCCCCCCCCCCCCCTCTCAGTATTTTTCCCAACATCCTCTACAAGCTTAACTTAAACAACAATTTAGGAATTTAAACTAACAATCTTAATTTTGTGAATCTTGCCCTTCTTTCTTAATGTGATCACGAAGTTGAGAAATATCTAACATTGGTTTCAGCTGAGCTGGCTGTGATATCCGTGATCAAATCTGTCCCTTGAAAATAGTATTTGAGATTACTGACTGAGATCTTTTTGCTGAATCTGTAAGAGATTGAAGAGTTTGACGTTGATGGTAAGGTTTGATCAGAAAATTATAGTAATTTTCCTGATCAAACTTATTAACTTTTTGTATCATTTCCTCTTGTGTATCTGCTCTCTGTCTCCACTTTCTACTTCTCTTGTTCCTAAAAACACATCAGAAGTTTTTTTATTAATAATTTTTGTTTTAAACAATTGATCACATATAGACTGAATAATCTCATTTGATTCCTTGGACGTCTTGGTCGTTGCTTTCTCTGCTTGATTAATTTGTGCTCTCCATTCTGTGAATAACAGTTCTTTGTGAAGCTTTCTATTTGTGGTAGATTAGCTTGCTTTCCTGTATTTGAAATTTTCCACTGAATGTGTTCTTCGATTTTCTTTTCAAGTCTTTCACATTCCAGTTTCTGAATTGTTATTTTCTAAATCATTATTTTATTGGAATCACAATAAGAATCAATCACGGAAGCTTGGTTACAAAACACTTCTTGTTCTTTCTTTAGCATGGGTTTACATCAAGTGCTTCTTTGATGAATTGTTCTAACTATGGTTGACTCTGTAACTCAACCATTGCTATTTCCAGATGTGTTTTATTTTCATTAAGTTCTCTCTCATACTTCAATTTGAGGCTTTCAATATCTTCATGAAATTGGGTTGTGTTTATTTTCACTTTCTCAGTGGATTTTGCTTTCTCTTCATTCAACAATTGTTTTAATTCTTGTACCCTGGCTTCCTTTTGTTTCAAAAATAATCTAACCTCAGTAGCTTTATCAACAGTAGCGGTAGCTACTGTTGATAACCAAATAATGACAATGTCATTCACAAATAGCAATTAAACTGATCAAGCTAGCTCTTGATGAGACCCCTTCATTCATTATTTGGCTTGGTAACCAAATAATGACAATGACATTCACAAATAGTAATTAAACTGATCAAGCTAGCTCTTGATGAGACCCCTTGTCTTTTTGGTATAATCTCAAGTCATTACACTATTTTGGTAGACAATATTAGTAATGTCAGTTTAACTATTTCTTTATGAACATGGTAAGCAAGCTCGTGATGAGACTTATTATCTTTTAAGTTTTTCTTCAAATCATATCTTTTTATTTTCTTTTGAATTCCTTTTGAAAATTTATAAGATTTTCCGGATGGGATGAATCATAGGTCTTTTTAAGATTCTGGATGATAATGTCGATTTTTAGATTGTTTTTCTGCAAAAAAAAATTTACTATATTAAATTTTCTTTTCTTGGCTGATAAAAAGAATATTCATGCTATATAAAAATGAGATTTCATCAAAAATAATTGTTTTATTTAAATTTCATTTTTTAGAAAGATAAATCTATCTGTCTCTCTAAATATTTCGACTTTCCTTCCTTAACATTTTCATTTTTTTTATAAGTGAAAAGAAAAATCAAAAGAAAGTCATCTGAATTTTTTTTTGAAAGGCCAAATATGAGTACTAAGCAACTTTTTATTTTTTACAAGAAAAAAAAAAAGACTTTAATATACAAGGATAGAAGGGGTTACCTCCTATGAGAAATATTTTTTCAAAATTTGCCCATTAACAGGCAAAGAATCCTTTTTTCCTGATAAATCTTGTAATAGAAATGTTGATGGGCATATTTCTTCAATTATTTGAAATGGACCTAGCCAGAGTTTTTGAAACTTCGTGTTTACCTTTTTCCTCATGCGCTTTGTCCCATTTCAATACCAAATCACCAATTTGAAATCTTTTTTGGAATGACAGAAGTTGAATCAAATGAGGCTTTTATTATTTGTTAATGATGGATATGAGTTTTTTTGGCTTTTTCTCTCTCTTATTCTAACTTAGAATTTGGGCTTATCTAAATTGTTAAGAAGAAGTAGGAATTTCATCAACAAATTGTACTAAGGAAAGAGATGGAATAACTACATTGGTGGGAAGAATAAATTATTTTCCATATACAAGATTAAATGGTGAAGTACCAATGGAAGCTTTTTGAGTTATTCGATCTGCCCAAAGAGTGAAAATTAATGACTTATGCCAATTTCTTTGATTCCGATCAACAGTTCTTTTGATTATTCTAATCAAATTTTTGTTTGTTGATTCTGCTAAACCATTTCCTTGTGGGTAATAATTTGTAGAATAATTTAATTTGAAATCTCTTTTAATTGAAAAATATATCATAGTAGTTCCGGAAAAATAAGATGCATTATCAAACATCAAAGCAGTAGGTAGACCAAACCTGGTTATGATATTTTGATCAATGAAATCAATGATATTTTCTGAATTAGCTACTTTTAAAGGAATTTCTTCCACCCATTTGGTAAAGTAATCTGTAGCTGTAAGAATATATCTATGCTGCTTGGAAGAGTTAGGAACGATCTCACCAATTATATCTAAGCCCCATTGCTCAAATGGTTGTTCAATATTGACTGGCTGTAATGGGGATGCTGGTTTTCTTTATTTTCCAGATGTTATTTGACATATTTTACATCTCCTTGAATATTCATGAGCATCTCTGAAAAGTGTAGGCCAATAGTCACCTGCATGCAGGATTTTATGTGCTGTTGTATTTCCTCCAAAATGTCCTCCAGCTGGTCCATCATGGAGTTCCTGCAAGACTTTATCTGCTTCAGTTTTTTTCTAGGCATCTAAGTAGTATAGAATCAAAATTTCTCCTAAATAACACATCTTTGACTAACTCAACTTGTTTAGCTTTTAGTCTGAGAGCTCTTTTTGTCTTATAATTGAGATGATTTGGAGCATATCCATTTCTTAAATAAAATATAAGATTAGAATATTGTGAATCTGAATCATTGAGGCTTACCTCTAATATTTGCACATTACTTGAATCTTGTTCCGATGGTGGATGTGACTCTCCTGCAACCATTCTGCAAAAACCTTGTCCTTTAATGATTTTAGAGGGTTTTATTTCTACATCATATTCTTGCAATGCGGTTACCTAGTTAACTTTTTTTTCTCTTAATTCTTTCTGCATCAAAAGTTTTCTTACTGCAGAAAATGGAACTATTATTTTCGTATGAGAATTTAGGAGAAAAGGTCTAAAATGTTTTATGGCTTTAAAAACAGCAAATGCTTTTTTTCAACAGATGTGTAATTCAATTCTACACCTTGTAAATCTGAACTAAAGAATGATATTGGTGCTTCTGTTTGTTGGTCATTCAAGTGTGTTAAAACAGCTGCATATGATGTACCTGATGAAAAAGTATATAATGTAAATGGATTAAGAAATTAGGGGTGGTTAAGAATGGAGAATTAACAATTGACTATTTAATCAGTTCAAATGCTTCTCTTTCATTATGTCTCCATTTAAAAACGGAATTTTTATTAATCATATTCTGCAATGGTAAAACTATTTGAGAAAAATCAAGGACAAATCTCTTAACAAAATTAATTTTCCCAAGGAAGGATTGCATGGTTTTCTTGTTATGAGGGAAAGAAATTCGTTTAATTTCATCAACTCTTTCAAGATCAATATAAATACCATCTTTTGACACGATGAATCCTAAGAGTTTTCCTTCATCTAAAGAAAAAAAGATTTCTTTGGATTTAATAAAATGTCATACCTTTTGCATCATTCAAATACTTGCTTTAGGTCATTAACATGATATTTTTCCAGTTTAGAAAAGACAGTAATGTCCTCTAAATAGATAACAATTGTTTTATTGATGAGTCCTCTAAAAGTTGTGTCCATGGCTCTTTGGAAAGTGGCACCTAAATTAATTAGTCCGAAAGGCATTTTATGATAAGAATAAGTTCCTCACTTAGTTCTGAACGTAGTTTTCAGTCTCTCATCTGGATGAATGAGGATCTGATTGTAACCTAAAAATCCATCTAGAAAAGACATAATTTTAGAACCAGCTACTTTTTAGAATACTTGCTCTATGGTTGGTAATGGAAAATTGTCCTTCTGACAAGCTTTGTTTAAATTCCTAAAATCAATGAAAATTCTAATATCACCATTCTTTTTCCTAATAGGTACTAAATTTGATACCCATTTTGAATGTCTGAATGCAAAGATAATTTTTTCTTTAAGAATTTTATTCAATTCAGTTTTAATTTGATTTTCCAAATTTGGGTGAATCTTTCTCAATTTATGTTGTACAGGTTTTTCCTCTGAGATCATAGGAATTTTACGTTGGATTACAGAAGTATCATATGTTTTAAGATCAGAATAATCCCAAGCAAAAAAAAAATTGTACATCCTAAATAATTTTATGAATGATAATCTCTCATTAGAAGACAAACCAAGACCTAGATTTATATTTTGAGGTTTTTCTTCACTTCCTAGATTAACTAACTCAAATCTTAAGGTAGAACTTTTTACTTTTGACTTAGTTACCATTTTAAATCTATCCTTTAAGTCATATAGGTCTTCTAACTTGAAAACAAATTTTGGAATAGAATTTTCATCTTGTTCTTTCCTAATCTGAAAGTCATATTCATTTTCATCCATGATTTGATTATCATAAGATTCTTCATATGTTAAAAAATCTATGATATCTGAGTCATTATTGAATACTCTCCAATTGGTAATGTTATCAGGAATAGATGGTCTAAAAATTAACTCAATAGAATATCTATCAGGACTAAATTCTTGGGATGGGATCAATTTTGATGCTACATTAGCGAGTAAGTCTGCAATAGCATTTTGAATTCGAGGTATAGAAGAAATATTGAAGGCAAGAAAGTAAGTAGTTAATTCTTGGACTAATGATTGATAATGTTTTAAACGTCCAGAATTACAATGGATAGTATCTCTCACTTGCCTAACTATGATTTCTGAATATCCTAAAACCTTCAAATATCTGATATTTAAATTAACAGCTTTTAATCATCCTTGAAATAATGCTTCATACTCAGCTACATTATTAGTACAATCAAATTCTAATCGACAGGCTAACATAGTCTTTTCGCCTTATGGGTTTATTAAAATGCAACCCACACCTGCACCATCTTCAGATTTAGAACCATCAAAATAAAGTGTCCAAAACAAAGAATCAACTATTTCTTTATCTAAAAAATTGATACATCTAGAGTTATCTAATTGGGAAAAATTCTATTTGAGATACAACCGCATTATTAAAGAAAGGAGATGTTGGAGCATTGAAGTTTCCCAAAAAAGATTGTGTAGAATAGTTTCCAATAATGCTATTATTGAAAGCTACTATTTCATTAATCTCTTTAAGATCAGTCACCATGTGTTTCATAAACTTTTCACGATCAATTCGAATTTGATTTGGTTTTCCGTTATGTGGTAACCACATATGTGACCATTCTGTGGAAAAATATCCATGAAGTTTCTCAGACCAATCACGACTTAAAATTAAACCATAGAACTTGGGAATGTCTGCAACCAAAATATCAATTATCTGAACAAATTTTGGTTTTGATGATAATATAATTGTAGCAGATTTAAATTCTCCTACTACTTCTACTCTAGTTCTGTCAAGTTGCATTATATGAACTAGAGAACTCTGAGGAGTAATGTTCAATTTAGCACAAACTAATTTTGGCATTATATTCGAAGAAGCCCCTGAATCTATCAAATAATTATTAACATTTTTATTATAGATTTCATAGGTTAAGAGAAATGGGGGAGTATGAGAGATAGATCGATCACCTATCATGATTAAATCTGAAGCATCTATTTTTTCTAAAGGAGAAGGTGGTTTACCTGTTTCATTAGCAGCTTGCATTATAACGGGAGCAGGTAAATTTGAAGCAGGGACAACTTTTAATTCTGAGTAGGATTTGTTGTTTTTTCTTTAATTTGGTAAGCTCGTGAATTGAAATATTTTCTCTAGTTTTCTTCATATCTTCAACTATATTATATTCAGTGGTATCTGAGATAACCATTGTTTTAGATACAGGTGAATAATCTACTGTAACTAGACTTATTTGCATAGCTTTTGAATTAAATTTCTTTTTTGTTCATTTGTCTTTAGCAAGAGTAAAAATATTTTGCTGTTGACTAGACAATGTTGTTTCACTATTCTTTTTGCTACGTGTGCTAACAGGCAAAGCTTCAAGTTGTTCTTCATTTGATAGTATAAAATCCCACATTCCATTAATTTCAACTTCTTCTTCTTCTAATTGTTCTTCTTCGTCATCTTGATCTGATTCAACATTCGATATATTATTCGGAGGTTGAGAACTAGAAGTTTGTTTTTGTTTGAAATTCCTAAAAACATTTTTCAAATTTGAATTTTCAGCAACTTGTTTCTTGATGTCTGCCATTTCATTGGTCATGGTTTTCAAAAAAATTTGAAGACCTTCTACATCGAATGGATATTTTGGTGTTTTATTTTTAGAATCATATTTGAAAGATATTTTATTTGATTCGTGATCTTCTTGAGAATTCTTTTACTTAAGAGCAGTTATGCATTTTTCAACAGATAGAGATTCTTTCATATTTTCTGCAAGAGTTGCTAGTTTTGCTCTATCAACGAAAATAGCTATATTAGATGGAAGTGATGAAATATACCACTCAATTTGAACTTCTGCACCAGGAACTGTAGTAATAGGAATATTAAACCTTGAGTTCAAATCTTTTATCTTCTCACCTGCTTTAGCTTTAAGGTTCGAAAGATCATTGATTAGAGTTTTTGTAGTTCTGTCATCTCCAAATTTAGCCAGAAACTATTCGTCAAACATATTCCATTTAGTTATGGAGTGAGCAGGTAATGAAAAATACCAGGATCTTGTAGAACCCTTTAAAGTATATGGAAATAATCGTACAACACAATCTTCCTCAACTACAACATTTAAGTTGACAACTAACATAAAATTATGAATATGTTCTTCTGTAGGAAGACCACCATCAAGGTTAAAATTTGGTAGCCATCTTTCAGGATTTTTAGGTAAAGCATGAAGAGGAGGAGGCATATTCACAGCCCCTGGATTACTCCATGGGTTTACATTCAGTGGAGGAGCTTGGCCTCCCATTGGATTGTGAATGGGTTGATTATGAATTGATGATGAAATAGGTTGGTTACTAGGACCAGTATTTTGAGTATTGGAACTAGTGAAAGTGATACCAGCTGTTGGAATGAAATTTGTGGAAATGAGTGGAGGAAATGGAGATGAATGGGATCATATCTCGCTATTGATTGATTCTGATTGAGTCCTCTTTAAATTCTTCTGAGTACTATTGATGGGAAATTCAAAAGGGAGAATCCCTATTTTTTGACTTTCTGATAGAGTTAATATTCTTCGAGGTTGTACAGAGGATGAAATACTAAGATATGATAATTGTGAATTTTCAGGCTTTTCAACAGAATTAGATACTTTTTCTAACTTTTCTATCAAATACTGAACCTCTAGAGAAAGTTGATGAATTTCGGTAAATAGTATAGTTTGAGTTTCGCTAGGAGACTTAGGGGAGGGATGATCAACTTCAGAGTTTATAGATGAGGATCTGAATAATTTTCTAGAATTTAAAAGGGATCTAGAGGGAGAGAACTTTGTTGATTGACCTTTAGATTGATCAGACCTTTGTGCCATTCACTTGGCCCTCCTTCTAGCACCACTGTGTTGAGGCCTCAGAATTTTGTGGCCAAAACATGGGGGAAAACCACCCGGTTCGGACCTTAAAGGAGCTCCTTTTCTATTTGGTATAGTGGCTCCGACTGGGGATAATGGGACCAGTTTCCCAATAAGGATGTTTTATGAGGGTGTTTGTGAATATGACCTACAAATGGATAATGATTTTAATCTATATGCACCTATCTAAGTAATTAATCTAATATATACATCGGTGTTTATTCCTTTATGAAATCTAAAATGATATCCTTCAAATATTAGTAATATGGATCATTTAACAGTCGAAAGAGATGAAAATTATGTAGAATTATTCTTCTAACAAAATATTTTGCATAGAATAATTGTGTAAAACATATCGCATTTTCCAATGTGATTACATATTCAATAAGAAACCATAGGTAAATATTAGAACATAAGTGCATGTAATATTTATATATGATAACCTTTCAAATATATAATGCAATAAAAAGATAACTATCAATTTAAGAGATAAGAATTAACACAAGTGAATAGAAGTACCATATGCATGAAGTTCTACTCTATAAATTGACAGTAATGAATCTGTTCCTTCCCACTTTCAAGCGATTTAAAGAGTACAGTAGTGCAACATCAGTTAAACAGCTTTAATTGCTAAAAGATAACAGAATATGTTCCATTAATTCATCAAAGCACTCACAAACTTACAGTAGTGCATTCTTTGCAAATGTTTTTGACAAATTTTTGGACCCTTCTCTAAATGCATGAGAAGAGTTTAAATACTAAACTAACTATAAACTAAAATTAAATTATTACAAAAATATAGAGGAGGTTTCAAACAACCTTCCTCTAAAAGCTTAACTTAAACAACAATTTAGGAATTTAAACTAACAAACCTGATTTTGTGAATCCTACCCTCCTTTCTGAATGTGATCACGAATTTGAAAAATATCTAACATTTCTTTGAGTTGAGCTAGCTATGATATTTGTCATTGAATCTGTCCCTTGAAAATAGCATTTGAGATTACTGACTGAGATCTTTTTGCTGAATCTGTACGAGACTGAAGAGTTTTATGTTGATGGTAAGGTTTGATAAGAAAAATTCCAGTAATTTTCCTGATCAAACTTATTAACTTTTTTGATAATTTCCTCTTGTGTATCTACTCTCTGTATCCACTTTATTTCTACTTCTCTTGTTCCTAAAAACACATCAAACGTGTTTTTCTTAAGAAGTTATGTTTTAAACATTTGATCACATATAGACTGAATAATCTCATTTGATTTCTTGGATGTCTTTGTTGCTGCTTTCTCTACTTGATTAATTTGTGCTCTCCATTCCGCGAATAATAGTTCTTTGTGAAGCTTATCTATTTGTGGTAGATTAGCTTGCTTTCCTGTATCTGAAATTTTCCACTGAATGTGTTCTTCGATTTTCTTTTCAAGTCTTTCACATTCCAGTTTCTAAATTGTTATTTGTTGAATCATTATTTTATTGGAATCACAATAAGAATCAATCATGGAATCTTGGTGACAAAACACTTCTTGTTCTTTATTTAGCATGGTGTTTACATAAAGTGCTTCTTTGATGAATTTTTCTAACTGTGGTTGACTCTGTAACTCAACCATTTCTATTTCCAGATGTGTTTTCTTTTCATTAAGTTCTTTCTAATACTTCAATTTGAGGCTTTCAATATCTTCATGAAATTGGGTTGTGCTTATTTTGATTTGCTCAATGGACTTGGCTTTCTCTTCATTCAACAACTTTTCTAATTCTTGTACTCTGGCTTCCTTTTGTTTCAACAATACTCTAACCTCAGTAGCTTTATCAACAATAGCAGTAGCATATGCCCCTACATATTGTGATAATTTGGTTAGATGTTCAGTGGACTCATCTAAGGAATCCTTCCAAGTACATCAATTGATTCATCTATTGGTTTTGGAGTTGTTTCATCAATCGTTCTTCTTTTAGTTATTTTAACTACAGCCTTGTAACTGGGACTGTAGAAAATATCTAATGAAGGAATATCTTCAATCTATAGAACTATCTCATCTGTAGGGTAGGTCGATATGATTTCTTTGTCATGCATAGCTGGAACTCTTTGTAGCGTATTGACAGTCTCAACTATTTTCTGTGAAGGTTCTGGTGTTTGGAAACTTGTTGCTTGATCAGTATTGGGATTTTCTTTGGGAGTCTTTATTTCTTCAAAAAATTCTTCCCATTCATTAATAAGATCTTTTTCTTGTGATGACTTGGACTGATCTAGCATCCTATGACTATGTTGAACTGTTTCTGAATTTGATTTTTTCCTATTATTCCTTGTTTTCTCTAGCATTTCTATCTCTTGAATAACTTGGTCAATTGTCTTTTCTGAGTTTTCTTTCTTAGATTCGGATTCATTTTTAGATTGATCTAAATTATCAGACTACTGTTGTGATTGACCTGATTCATTTTCAGATATATTTTTCATTTCATCATCTAGACTAACACTTGGAGTATGTTTTTCATCTTCAATAGTCAACAAATTCAAAGGAACGTTTTCTAGTCTCTTGTTCCTATATGCTTGAAAAGCTTCAGCATCCTTTTGACTTAATTGACTAGAAACGTACTTGGTAATATTAGAGAAATTTTCCATGCCCTGGAAGAGGTCATCGAATTCATCTACTTCCTTTACAAAAGGCTTCATTTTTAGCTCTGCGATGTAATTTTTAATCACATCATTGGGATTATATAATCTTCTTGGCATAAATGCCAATTTCAATAACTAAATCTTGGGAACCTCTTTGTAAGTATGGCCTATATTAGCCAAAGAAAAGGTGCCCCATTGTAGAGGGAAATTATGCTAAATAGCCTTTCTACCATCCTTCAGCTGCTTCATGACACCATTGACAAGTTGATAGGCTATTTCTTTTGCAAGTAATTTATCAGGAACATAGTAAGGTAAAACATGGGGAGAAGCATAACTCCCAAATACTATAATATATGTGAAATTTTCTTCGGAAAACCATCTAGCTACTGGAAGAATATCTACATTGGCTTCTTCAGAAACCCTAGGAGACTTTTTCTTGAAAATCATCTAATGTATGGGCAATATGACTCCATAACAGATTTTATAGAAGTGTAAGTGGAACTTTGAATCCTAGAGTTCTTTGTGGTGGATGTGAATTGTGGTAGGGTTTTTGGTAGTCCATTTCCAAACCATGGTAGGAAAATTATAAGTAAAATAGATAGCATTCATGACATAGGCAGACATATAAAAAGGAGGTATTTCTCTAAATGAAACACTTCTTTTATTCCTATATTAAGTTATATGCTTGGCTAGGTAATTGGATAAAATGTCTACCCAATTTAAGATAGATGAATTGACGATTACGTCAATTAGGGGAACCCAATCTCTTGAAAATCTAGTGCTATCAGGCTTGGAAAATATTCTACATAATATACCAGTGACATAACAATAAGGATTAGGAATTTGTGCAATTGGGTACATACCAGACTTATCTTACTTCAATTTCCCTTCATTGTCGTTCCATTCATGGATGACTTTGATAAGATCTGGATGTTTTGCTTTGAAACTATGCACAAATTTATTGTTGTATTTCTACTGCGGGGTTGGTAAGTGATACATTGCTGCTAAATCCTCTTCTTTGAAAGAACCCATAGTTTCTCCTCTCGAATTCTTGAAAATTCTATCTTCAATGTTTAAGTGGTTAATTGCCCACTTAATCATGTCTGTATAAGGAAGAATATTTGGTCTTGTAGCTATCCTGTGAATGTATGAGAATGCAGCGTCGAAAATGGTTGCATCAGAGGTAGAAGTAGTGTCTTTTGTAGAAACTTTGTTTATCACCCTTGGTCCTTCATCTTCGAAGAGTTTATACATTGCCTCCCACATCGAACTGTCATAGTCTTTTTTGCAGACGGTATCTGAAAATAATGAAGACATATCTGTGTCTTCTGTGGACAACGTTTGAGAAATTTCTTTGCCCCTCTTGCTCATTTTGAACTTCTTCAACCCGGTAATTGGTTTCCTGAGAGAAAAGTGAATTTAACACATAAGGACTATCACAAGAGTAAATCAATCATTTACTTCAAACACACGCAAGAACATATCAATATATCAATCATCTTTCATAATTCCTAATTTAATATTTCACATGGCTTCACACGTAAGATCTATCAATCATTTTAAAGTTGTTAAGATATTAAATTCCATTTGATATGACACAAGCTGTTTGACATGCTGAATTCATTTAATATGAAAATTGTAATCATTCTTTATAATATTTCGTGATAGTTGACCCTTAAAGGTTTCAAAATGCGATCTGCGCAAATCGCAGATCGCAACTTTTATAGGATAACGTTTGAGTGCATATTACAAGTTGCGCGCAATGCGAATTGCGAAAAACTTGAAGTGACAGCGATAGCTGAAAGATTTTTTATTTCTTGTTTTATTTGCTTGTCAGGTCCGTGGGTATTGCAACTTATATCGTTTCCTTCTTAAAGATTTATTTATTAAGTAAAGTGTGATGCGAAAAGGAAAACAAATAACACGATGATTGAGGTTTTTTGCAAGGTTTTTAAATTATATCTTCGGAAAGGCTTTGAGCGCATTTCGCAATTCACATATTTTACATTTTATAGTTCTTTTTTTAAATAAAATATGTAATATGCGATGCGCTTTAAGGTAAAAACAGGAAATTTTATTTTCTAAGTTTTTTATTTTAGGAAATTATAAAAATAATTTCATATTTATTTCTAAAGGGTCCCTATTTATAAAAAATAAATGGGGGGTTGTTGTATAGCACAACAAGAGGCAAGAAAAATCCTTGAGCCATTTGAATTTGATAGAAGTCGAACAAAAACACATGCAAAACTAATATTCGAACGATTAACAATACCAGATATGATGAAAGTGATACATTTGATATATTTTTAGACAATCTTGGACTTGCACAAGAGGAATACATACATGGTATACAATGTACACTAAATCGAACAACTTTATTGTTGCAAAGAAAGGCAATTGACATGTGGACCAATAACTTTGCAAAACATATTCCAGGAATTTGGATTGCAAATAATGACTCACAATTTGTACTTGATTCATATGCAGATGAAATGTATTGTAGTTCTTACATGGAAAAAGAAGATAAAACCCTTACAATAACATTAAGGAAAATATGCAAAGATCATTTCAAATCAAAATCTGACATCACGAATACCATTAGTTCTTTGGGGAAGGCTTTAGTGAACTTGCAACAAATGTATGCACATCAAGCAGTTTATATTGTCTTGTCGCTTCCACTAAACTCTAGTTCACGGAAATGTATTTTCATTAACACATCTCCTGTAAATGAACGTGCATTTTCCCTCAAAAATAAAAAATACTTGCAAAAGGAACTAGATGACTCAAAAGACATCATGCACCCATCAATAATTGAATACTATATCTCACGTCCTATAGCTATTGATGGTGTATGTTTAGCAGAATTTGCATCTATTTATACAAAGATAGGACAAAAATTCAAGCAAGAAAATAGACCTACTTCATTCGATCTGTCAAATATAACAAATACAAAGACATTGAAAATCATTGTAGAGAAAAACCAATGTTATACTATCCATATCGATTAAGTGAACTTACAATCAAGCAACACCATGCAACTTGGGAATCTGCATATATTGCATTTGAGAATATTGTTAAGCAAAATGAAGAAAAGTTCAAGTTTGTCACAACACCTACATGGGGTGACATAGACGATGCAATCAATACAATAGAAACAGAACCTGAACAACTATTCAAAATAAACAGTTTAAAATCAAATGAAACAGAAGCTACAAGAATACCTAAATGCATAGATGAAAAATACGAAACCTATGACTTTCAAATTTATTTGCAACATTTCCAAAATACAAAGAACTTTGCTTCACGATCTATAAGACCATACAAAATTGTAAAGCAGCCACATGTACTTGAATACCAAGAGTATTATAACTATATGCAACAATTAAACACAAAACAAGCAAGAATAGTCGATGATGTTGTAACAAGAAAAATATATAGGCAAGATGTACTTATCTATTTGCTATTAATAGGAGGCGGAGAAATAGGCAATACACACATAGCTAAGGAAATTATTCAGTCATTAGTACGAATACATAATCAAGAATTTCCTTATAACCCATCACAACTAAAAGGAATAATCACTGCATATACAGGAAAAGCTGCATTTAATGCTGGTGGTGTAACATTGAATTCTACATTCTATTTTCCCTTTAACAAAGCAAATTCCCCTTCTCTAAACAATGAAAAACTAGACACATTGTCAAAGCATTTCCAAAAATTGCGTGTAGTTCTCATAGACGAGGCATCACTTGTAGGTGCAACAACACTATGTCAAGTTGATAAGCGACTTTGACAAATATTACACACAACAAATTTGTATTTCGGGAATGTCGACATGATATTCTCTAGCGATCTCTACTAGGAAAATCCTGTTAGAGACTCTCTTATATTTGAAATCCCAAAAATCAATAAAGACACAATTCCATATCAATTTTGGATAGAGAAAATAAAATGTTATCAACTACACAAAGCAATGCATCAAAATGATCCATTGTTCACTGATATTCTAAATAGGATGAGATTAAATATGCAAACAGAAAAAGATATTGCATACATAAATGACAATTTCCATAGGTCCCCTCCTTTAAGTCAATTTTTTCCATACATTTTCTATCGAAACAAGGATGTCGAAAATCACAATGCAAAAATGCTTTCACGAACAATGGGACAACAAATATTACTTAATGCAATTGACAATTACGAGACTACTGGATCAAACTACTTCTCTTTTGATAAAACAATTTCATTGCCATCAAGAAATACACTAAAACAAAACATGTTAGCTGAACTATGTGCAGGAAACTATAATACCAATGATGGATTATTTAATGGTGTTGAAGGCACTTTCAAATTCTATTCATCTAATGACGTTGTCTAGATAGAATTTTCAGATACAGACATTGGCAAAGAAAAAAGAAACAAATACAAAGAGATATATGAAACAAATATTTTTCCTTGTTGGACACCAATTTTACGAATTGTAAAACCTCTAGCAATGTCCCATAACAAACTAGAAATAACAATTTGAAAACAATTTCCAATACAATTAGCTTGTGCACGCACAATACATCGAACACAAGGATTGACATTAGATAAAATTGCATTCGACCCAACTAGTGTGACAAAACATGGTCTAGTCTATACTACACTATCACGTGTCAAAACTATTAACTCATTATATTTTATTAGAAAATTAAGTCACAAAAAATTTCATGTGAAAGACAAGATACTAGATGAAATGACAAGATTAACAACAACTGCTACATGGGAACTAGAATTTGGGAAAAATATATCTAATAACAAAAATGTTTTATCAATTGCAACTCTAAAGACACATAGTCTATATGCACATATTTTTGATGTCATCCATCATACAGATCTAATGGACAATATGATTCTTTGTTTTCAAGAAACTCATTTGCAGATCCCTCCAACAAATAAACAATTCTTCCCATTTGACTTTGAAATAGCACATTCTACACATGGAATACTCACTTGTATAGAAAACAAAATAACAATCAAAGATTCAAAAACATTCTACAACACCAAAAATGAACTTACACTAACTGACATGTACTTTCAACGACCAATCTGTTTAAATAACATCTATGCAGCCCCATTTGAAAAATTATCTACAATAATACAAATGATTAGAGAAGCAAAATCACAAACTACACATACTAATTGTGTCTTCTTAGTCATTGGTGACTTGAACATTGACATCCAACAACAAACAGCTCGTACTAGAACCTTTTTATAATACATGCAAACAGAAAACTTACAAGAAATAACAAGCAAATTATCTCCATGCCGAAAGACAATAATAGATCACATTTGGACAAATTTTCCTATTGAACAATGTGAAATCAATGTCTCATGGTCATACTGGTCTGACCATAACATATTCTATGCTCTACTACAACTCTAATCAAAACGTTATGTACACTTTGCCAAATGGACATAGTAGTCTAAGTACACACTTTTTCAAGGTCATCAAGGTATATAACAACACATTCAATGTTGTTATCCACATACTTACTATTAAATACAATCTATTTTGATTTCAAATCTAATATCTTTTGCTAGTATTTGTACAGATTAAGAAAATGAAAAGGTAACAAGAAAATGCATCAGATATATTGGATGCAGACAACTCTTCTCAAGCTAGCAAAAGGTAACTAAACATCTCTAGTACCTACCTTTCTTAAATTTTTCCTCAGGAAAACAACATGCTAATTCACTGAATACTGTATTCCAGGAAAAAAAACACAAGAAGGTCTCGAAACAATGGACCCACATCAAGAGTGCACTGCAATAACAATTCAGAATTCAAAAGTCTCAAAGTTGGGACAACCTTTCATGGAGATGTACTAGTAACTTATAGAACAGTCCTTGATTGATTACACGGATTGGAATTGCTATGTGCAGATTTGGTGGACACAAAAGGTGAAATGAAAATTACCCTAAATGTGAGGCACAATATAATTCCACGTTTTGAACCCATGCTCCTTGTAGGCCAAGGAGTTTGTATCAAAAAATTTACAATTTCTCAAAAAACAGTCTATGGCCATGGAGATTGTGACTGCATATTAGTGTTACATGATGCAACTATCTTAGAAACAATACCTTCAGTCTGCAAAGAATACAAGTTCGTCTCAACAACAACAATTAGACAGCTAACAAGCATAAGATCACCATTTGCAATAGGCACAATTGTTGTACTTGTAACATCTGCAAGACAAACAGGTCTACAATATGCATTAGAGGTCAAAGATGGCTAAGAAGAACAAGACAAAGCAACAATACCTGTAAACTCAATCATACATACTTTTGAAAATTTACTCAAATACATTTTAAAGAAAATATTTCTAATAATATTGCATTTTGTGCTTCAGGTTATTCTATTCCATGCATTTCAGTCTTTTTACAGTTCAATTCAGTAACAACTTTTGAGGCAACAAACACCAATGATATTATTGTGAAATATTGTTAAATAAAATGACATGAGCAGATCGCTGCAAAGTTGCAAATCCACGTTTGCAACTACAGTAAATTCAAGAAGGGCACTTGCAGATCTTAACAAGTTGATTGCCTCAACAACAAAGGTAATGTTTAGCTGCACTAAATATAAATGTTGCAAAATTATTTAACGTTCTCATAACAGTTTGTTTTCAAATAACTAATACTTCAAATACATTGAATAACTATCCCTTAAAACATGTTGAAACATGAACTAGGTTCAAGGAATGTTGACTATAGGGAACATACACTGAGACCCATTCGCTATAATTTGTAATCACTGCAATTTCCCAGCTGATACAATTGGAACAATTTCTGGTGACCATCTACATTGCTCTATATGCAACCAGGCAACATCATATCGGCATTGTCTCCAATTAAAAAGTATTATCCAAACATAAACAAATGCCCAATATGAGTGCATTTTAAAAGACAATTTATTAGTTCAACTTTGTCCCTGTCTGAAAGACTTAACTTATGAAAAGTATATAGAATATAAAACCGATATTACTTACAACCTTTGAGATTTCCATAGACACGGAAATTTCATACTTGATAATGCAAATGTCATTTTGCATACAGGGTGATGCAGCTTTACATTCATTGTTAATTAGCCCACTAACATATCTCATGTGATCCCCTTCTCCTTCAGCAACTCAAGACACCCTCACAAAATGTAACACTGGATCATATTGTATTATGCTTTATACTACAAAAAGATTTTTATCTTTATCAGTTTCATTTACCTACACTTAGAAATATTTTTTCTGAATATCTTATTGTAACCTATCTTTATGAGTTTCACTTACTTACTTCTACCATGCAAATATTATGGTTTTCTAATTTTATTTTTCACTTAAATATTAATTGTTGTGTTCAAAGACCATTTAAGCAAACAATTAAATTTTTATAATATAAAATTGTGTACAATTAGAAACATGAATATTAATTCACTGTATCTTTAATTTCACACTTGTAAAATTGTCTTTTGACAATTATTAGCGCTCAAATTCCAAACACAATACTATCCATTCACAATACATGACATTTTAAATGAGAGAAGGAACACAGAAAAATCAAAGCTCTTTATCCATTAATGTAGCAGATTAAAAAACCTTAAATTTCAAATGGTATGCCAACAACTTCACCATTCCACAAGACTACAAAATTTGGATGGTAACCACCATCATTTTTTTATTTTATTTACATATGTTGTTTTCATTTTCAAAAAATATAGATATTTCAATAAACACAGCCTAACATTTATTTATGTGAACACACTAATGTATACTAAAAGCTATTTCTTTCATTCATAGCAAAGTATAAAGCATAAGTTTTCATACAGATTCTATACAATAATAAGTTCCTCCTGGAAAGAACAGAGGTTATGCCCCAAAAACTTGGGCAAAATCAGTTCCATTGAAGTAATTCCTTCTTATCATCATCCATCATCTACTGTATTTATGTTACAGGTACAATGCCAACTACAATCTAATCAGTGACAAAAACAAATAGAAGAGGTACAATGCCAACTGCAGTCTAATCAACAGCAAAAAAATTAAGTAGAGATATCATGTTTGTCTTCAATAAATTTGACAATTTGACAACCATGCCTACAACATGCTGGGAACCGTCATCAAGGACCAAAACATAAAAGTCTATGCCATAAAAACTTGCTACTTCAGAACATTATTTCTCATGTTAAGTACCCAACTAGGACATGGTTTCTAGATTTGTGGACTTACAGATTAAACCTTAAGTTACTGGTTTTCAACTAGGCTGAAGGTAGGGACTAGTTGCCTTTAGCAGCCATACTTGTTTATCTTTTTTCCCACTCATCAAATCCTTTTTTGTTACTTAAATTAGTGGTTCAAGTATCAAACCCGTTTTTTCGTTTCAAGTTTGATTCCCCTCTAGTTTCTTTAAGAGTTGGTTAGTTCAAATCCCATTCTGGCAACATTAGAGGTGGAGGTGTGATAAATTTTCAAGGTACTAGAGACAGTGCTAAGGATTTTGGCTCCCGATCTGGAGAGGTGCTTTCACGACCCTCCGGCATACCGACATTATTTGATGTCTTTTCTCACCGGAAATTCTACACACATTAACCACTTTTTATTTTACCCATAATTCATGACAACACTGGAAAAAAAGTGGTTGTTGAAGGGCACTATGTTATAATGTATGATGGTAAGGCAACTCTATTCATATGTTTGATGGAAAAGTAGAAATAAGGAAAGCATATGACGACATGAACTTGTCATTACTAGAGTACAGGAGGAACAACTATCGAAGCTAGAAGAAACATAAACGTATGCACAAAACCCTATATATCTCTCTTACCACAATGAAGGTACATTTTTGTCTAGTTTTATATGACTATGCAAAACTTCGACATATTAGTTATGAATTTTTTTGTTTATTGAAAAGGAATGACTTTTTTTTTGTTTGACAAGAAACCAAAGTGATGTGATGTTTGTATCCAAGGAAAACATAGCAAGCACCAATGCCTATTCCTTCCACTAATGTCAATGAAATAAATGATGACTTTTATTAATTATTATTCCAATATGTGCTAGGTATATTTTTTGAAAATAAAATCACAATATTTTAAAACTTAAATAAATTTTCATGTATGGATTGAAATGATGGAAAATCACATATTGGTTCTAATGAATTTTAAAACTATCTTCGCCAAAATAGGATTTAACGTTAGGCTATTATTATATACAATCATCAACAAAATGGTGTATTTGAAATATTGAACATGACAATATTGCATATTGTTCACTTAATGTTATTTTTCAAAATTTAAAGTTGATGTTTTGGGCTTTAAATGCAGTTCTATGTACAATATATGTGAAAAAAAAGTATCCATCTCATGCTTTAAAAAATAAGAATCCATATGAAATATTGTATGGCCACATTTCTTTGATAAGGCATCTCAAGGTCTTTGGTTCCATTTTCTATTCCTTAATTCCTAAGGAATATATAAGAAAACTTAATACAAGGATTTGAAACTGCATCTTTTTGGAGTATTTAGATACCACAAAGGCATATTGTCTTTATGATGAGGTAAACAAGAAATTTATTATGTCTAGAAATGTGATTTTCTTTGAATCCTTCAGGACTGGCAACACTATTGAGTGACAACTTGATCATTTAGATAAATTGAATCATGCAAAAAAAATATGAATTTGATAATGAGATTCCACAACTTGAAGGTTGTATCACTATATTGAATCAATAAAAATTATGAATTTGATAATTAGATTCCGCATCTTTAAGGTTGGATCACTATATTGAATTAATCTATGAAATCTCTTTTTGAAAACCTATCTCCCCCTCATGATTTTCCAACCACTTCTTCAGATCATGAAGACCATTTGAGTGATGTGATTAAATGGAATGGAAGGCTAAATCTTGATGTGGCCCCATCTCAATCAATGGAGCAACATGGACTATCTCACTATGGTCCCCCAAAATGGCTCACCAAAACACTTGAAATTGTTCATCTTGATGAGGTTGGGAAGGAAGGAATTCGGGGTTCCACCAGACAAATGAATATGATGTAGATAATTATGATTCAATTGATGTTAGATGACATATAATTTTTGTATGATTGCGATTTGAATTTATTTACTAACTTTTAACCAACTTCCTTTAAAGAAACTACTTATCACAATGAATGGAAAGAAGTAATTCAGAGGGAGTATAATTCTCTCATAAAGAATGTAACATGGAATTTAGTAAAATTTTCATTCAAAAAAAAACCAATTCACTTGAAATGGGCCTACAATAACAAGTAAAAATTAGATGGCTCACTTTAAAATCACAAAACACGGCTCATAGCATAAGGATTTGCATAGTAAGAAGATGTTGATTATGAAGAAAGTTTTTCCCCCACAACACAATGGGCCATCCTTTAGACTCCATTTTCCTTGGAAGATTAGAATGGATGGAAAACTAATCAATTGGATGTGAACAATATTTTTTTAATGGAGAATTGAAATAAAATTACTTCATGGCTCCACCATAAGGTTTTTTTGTAAAGGGAAAATACAAAAAAAACTTTGTAAACTTATAAAATCCTTATATGACCTAAAATATCCACTATGAGCTTAGTATATAAAATTAACTAAGCATCTTTTTAAATTGAATTTCAAGCAATTTAATTTTGAATATGTAACTTTGTTGGTTAAGAAAGTTGTAAAAATTATTGTATATCTTGTTGTTTATGTAGATGATATATTAATAATAGGGGGAAATGAAAACTATATTGCATCCATAAAGAAAGAGTTGAAAAGGGAATTGAGATGACAGAACTGGGACACCTTCACTACTACTTGGGAATTGAAGTGATCAAACATCCAAAGTATATATTCCTCTCTCAAAAGAAGTACATTGGAGAATTGTTGAACATATTTGGCATGGCTAATTGCAATCATTTTTTTACTCCAATGGAACAAAATTTGAGGCTCACATTAGAAGAAGGGAATAAATTTGAGGCTGCAAAAACATACAAACATCTTGTTGGAAGTCTTATCTACCTCATCACTACTAGACCAGATATTTCATTTGTTCTCAAAATTCTTTCAAGACTTTTGAAAAATCCTTGTGAAGGACATTAGTTTGCTGCAAAAGGAGTTATAAAGTACTTGAAATGAACTTAGGACTTTGGACTCAAATTTTTCTAGGTGGATGAATTTAGCTTGATTGAATATTCTAATTTATACTTTGACATAGACAGAGAAAATGTGGTATCTAATTGAGGTTATTTTATGAGTCTTCAATTAGGAGATGTATATTGGAGGCCACAAAAATAGTATGATCTAGCAAATTACATGATTGAGGAAAATATGTGGCAATTGTGGAAGCATAAAAGGAGATCATGTGTCTCAAGAAAATTCTTGTCCTCGTCTAATTGAAAATACTTCTTCAATTAAGTTGTTCAGGAATCCCATATTGCATGATCAAACCAAACACATTAACACAAAGGATCATTTGATTCGATACCATGTAGAGGCTAGGACAATTCATCTAAGACATAGTCTACAAATGAGAAAATTGCACTCATCTTCGCCAAAGGACTGAGAAGAGAAAAGTTTGAAAATTTTGGAATGTTGCTTGGGTTCACTAACACTCCTTTGGATTAAGGGGGGAATGTTAGACACCTACTTCTTGGGAATTTGGTGAATTGTGAGTGATTTGTAAATATGCAAATAAGAAAAATATGAAATGCTAGAATAAAAAGAGACATCAAACATTGGAAGTTGAAACCAAAGTTCAAGACATCATTATATAAATTTTATTCACTTGATCTCACAATAAAAAATTAATTACATATTTTAAGGAAAAAATATTTCCTTATACATATTCGTACATCAACTTGCATTCTATTTCCAATATTTTTCCATCTTATTTTAAGTTATTTAATGTTAACTTAGTCAATTTATAATACTTTATTATTGAATTATAAAATGGGTTTTTCTTAAATAAACATTAATCATAATTGCAATAATAACTATAAAACATTATAATAATATTTATGAGTCATTCAACTTTCTTGCCCTCATTTTACTTACTCTATTTTCAATAATAATAATAATAATTCATCCAATTTTTTTCCATATTTATAATTTATTTAAATTGTTTTCTACATTTTAATCTTGTAGATGAATGAATTCCCATCAAATAATTCAGCATAACTTTAGTTTTCATTTCTTTAATATAGAATCCTTTTACATAAAAATTCCATGTGGTCGTAGTTTAATGTGGTCTCATTTTTTCCGTGGAAAATAATGAAAAGTTAGGTAGGATTTTGATAATATCTCGTAGAATTTTTTGGAAATTTAACTTATAATTAAAAAGGTTCAAGATTTTGGCTGCCCATGGTATTTATGATGGTGTCAATTCCATTTCCAAGAAAAACACTATTTAAGCACTCTTGTCATATTTTTTGAAAAAAAAATGATTGAATTCCAATGATTTTTGGTCATCCAAACAACGATGCCTCATAAACAATGTTTTCCATATGTCATAATTTTTCTTTAATATTATAAATGCATATTTCCTCGGTTAAAAAAAATAAGTATAATTCATTCAACTTTTTTTTCCATTTTTCACTTTAATGTCGATCAAGTCATTAAGTGTCACCTTAATGTTCATTTCTTTAATGTAGAACCACTTAAGATGGAAATACTCCATATACCATAATTTTTTTTAATATTATAAATGAAAATTTCACCGATTTATTTTTTTATTAAAATAAGAAAAAGGAATAAATTTGTGAAAAATCAGGTTTCTTCCATTTAAGTTTTATCAAATTTCTTCAATTTAAGTTTTATTATGAGATCTCTTTGATTTAAGATTTATCAAACATAGAAAAGCAATGAATGTGGGAAAATGAAAATTCATTGAGAATATAAACTTTGAAAAAATCATTTTTCAATAAATATAACCCCTCTTATATGAAATTAAAATAATTTGAGCTTGTATCTCAAATAATCGATGAAAATTATGCCATCACCATCAAAATTGTTCTTAATTTTAAGTTATGACGTGCCAATGAAAGTGACATGATTGGAATTGGGCGTTGTCTAACGAGGTCACAATTTTGTTTGAATGATTAAATTTTAGTTAGAATTTGGTGAAATTTTATTTAAGAAATCCAATCCTAGGAGTTTTTAAATGGTTTTTTTGGGTGGAAATGGATTTAACACCATCAAAAACACCTATGCCACCCAAAATCATAAATCTTGATAGCTATAACTAGAATTTCAAAAACTTTCCGCTAGATTTTCTCATAATCGTGCTAGAATTTCCATTGTTTTTGGGTAAAATTGTGACCTTGTTAAACTACAGAGAATTCTTAATGGAAGAGTGTATAGAACCAAATTATTTTGTGGAATATACGGTGTCATCCATTCCATGCAAAACACGATGAACACAATCTTTCGACACCTAAATTTTGATGACAATACGATGTGCTCGCTAGTTAAGTAGTCTTCATTTATTTATATTTTTCCTTTAACATGTATACCCCTGAATTTTCATAATACCATACTGCGGATGCCATTAATTTCAATTCACTTGATTCTTCCTATAAATACCCACCCACCCTCTTAGTGTTAGAATCCTCCCTTGATTTTTGGCTTCTTATTTTCATTCCATTCCTTCACTTTCCCTCATTTCATTATTCTTTATCTCTTTTCCCATTCATCTAATCCTTTTCCATTTCTTTAACCAATCGTTCCAGTTTCACCACCATATTTGTGTTTCAGGTTTTATTCCCCTCTAGTTTCTTGAAGAGATGGATAGTTCAAATCCCATCCCATCAGCACCAGAGGTGATGGTGAAATGATTTTTATGAGGTGCTTGAGATGGGAGATGCAGAGACGGTGGAAAGGATTTTGTCTCCTGATATGGAGTGGTGGTTTCACAACCCTCCAGCCTACTTGCATGGTTTGATGTCTTTTCTCACTGGAAATTCTATGTAGATTAAGCAATTTTCGTTTCCCCCCCAATCCATGACCACACTCGGTAGCAAGATGGTTGTTGAAGGTAACTCTGTTATAATGCTAGATGGTAACACCAATCTATTCATATGTTTGATGGAAAATTAGAAATAAGGAAAGAATATGACAACATGACCTTCTCATGAATAAAGTAGAGGAGGAAGAACTACAGAAGTTGGAAGGAACATATGCTCATTCACAAAATACCTGTCTTACCACAATGAAGGTACATTTTAATCCAGTCTTCTATGGAATGCAAGACTTAGACATCTTATTTATTACAATATTTGTTTATTGAAAATGAATGGTGTTTCTAGTTTTCTGATTAATCCTAGGAAACCAAAGAGATGTGATGTTTTTATCCAAGGAAAACATAAAAAACAACCATTTCATAATTATACTTCTAGAGGACATAGAAAACTTGCACTGATTCATTCTAATTTGACTGCCCCAATGCCTACTCCTTCTAAAAATGGCAATAAAATATTTGATGTATTTTGTTTATGATTACACAAGGATGTGTTAGGTATATTTGTAGAAAATAAAATAACAAGATTTTAAAACTTAAAGAAATTTTCATGTATTGATTGAAAATGATGTACAATCACATAGTGTCTCTTTTCATATTGATAATGGAAAATAATATATTTCTAATGAAATTGAAAACTATCTTCACCAACATAGGATTTAACATCATGCTAGTATTATATACAATCATCAACAAAATGGTGTAGTTGAAAGTGTGAACATGACTATATTTCATATGGGTCACTTAATGTTGTTTTTCATAAATGTAAAGCTGATGTTTTGGGATAATGCAGTTCTATGTACAGTATATGTGAAAAACAATTATCCATCTCATCCTATAAAAAATAATAATCCATATGAAATGTGGTATGGCCACATTCCCCCGGTAAGGCATCTTAGTTCCACTTTCTATGCCTTAATTACGAAGGAAAGAAGAAGAAAACTCGATGCAATGAGTAGAAATTGTATCTTCTTGGAGTATTCAGATACCACCAAGGCATATTGTCTTTACAATGAGATAAAAAAGAAATTTATTCTGCCTATAGATGTGGTTTTTCTTGAATCCTTTGGGACTGACAACACTATTGAGCGACAACTTGATCATTTAGATAGATTCAATCATGCAAAAACATTATGAATTTGATAATGAGATTCCACATCTTTAAGGTTGGATCACTATCTTAAATAAATCTATGAAATCTCCTTTTGAAAACCTATCTCACCTTCATGAATTTCCAACCACTTATTTAGATCAGGAAAACCATTTGAGTGGCGTGATTGAGTGGATTTGAAGGAAATATATTGATGCAGATGCATCTCAATTTATGTAGCAACTTGGACCATATCACTAAGGTCCCCCAAAATGTCTCACCAAAACACTTTAAAGTATTCATATTAATGAGCTTGGGAAGATAGGAACCAAACGATCCACAAAAAAAGATGAAGATGATGTAGATAATTATGATTCAGGTGATGTTAGATGACATTGATGTTTTTTATGATTGTGAATTGAATTTATATACTAACTTTGGATGAACTTCATTTAAAGAATCTACTTTTCATGATGAATGGAAAAAGTAATGTAGATTGAATGTAATGCTCTCATAAATAATGGAACATGAAAGTTAATAAAATTTCCATTTGGAACTAAACGGATTAGCTACAAATGGGTCTACATGAACCATTACAGATTAGATGGCTCAGTTGAAAAGCACAAAACAAGGCTCATAGCATAAGGATTTTCATAGAAATAAGATGTTTATTATGAAGAAATTTTTTCTACCACAGCAAAATGGGCCATCATTTAGACTCTCTTTTCCTTGGCAGATCAAAATGGATGGGAAAATCATTAAATGGATGTGAAGATTTTTTTTTTTATTGGAGACTTGAAAGAAAATGGCTTTGTGGCTCCACCATAGGGCTTTTTCGTAAAGGGGGATTTTTAAACTTATCAAATCCTTATATGAACTCAAATAAGAACTACGAGCTTGGTATATAAAAGTAACTAAGCATCTTTTGAAATTGAATTTTGAATAATTTAATATTTACAATGTAACTTTGTTTGTCAATAAAGTTGGAAAAATTATTGTATATAGTTTTGTTTATGTAGATGATATATTAGTATCAGGGGGAAATGAAAACTATATTGCATTCATTAATAAAGAGTTGGAAAATGTATTTAAGATGACACATATTGGATACCTCCATTACTTCTTGGGCATTGAAGTGATCAAACATCCAAAGTATATATTCCTCTCAAAAGAAGTACATTGGAGAATTGTTGAACATATTTGGCATGGCTAATTACAATAATTTATTTACTCTTATGGAACAAAATTTGAGGCTCGCATCAAAAGAAGGGAAATATTTTTAGGATGCAAACAAGTACAAACATGTTGTGGGAAGTATTATCTACCTCACCACTACTATTTTTTGTCAGAATTTTTTCATTATTTATGCAAGAGCCTTGTGAAGGACATTGATCTACTACAAAAGGGTCATTAAAGTACTTGAAATGAACTTAGGACTTTGGACTCAAAGTTTTCCAGGTGGATGACTTTAGCTTGATTGGATATTCTTATTTATACTTTGACAAAGATGGAGAAAATGGATTATCTACTTGATTCTATTTTATGAGCCTTAGATTAGGAGATTCCTCTTGGAGGCCACAAAAATAGTAAGTTCTAGCACATTCCATGATAGAGGAAAAATATTTGGCAATTGTAGAAGCAACAAAGGAGATTGTGTGCCTCAAGAAAATTCTCACCCCCTTATAATTGACAATACTTCTGCAATTAAGTTGGTCAAGAATATTGGTTTCCATGATCGAATCAAAAACATTAACACAAAGTATCATTTAATTCAATGCCATGTAGAGGCCAAGACTAATAATCTAAGACATAGTTATATAAATGAGCAAATTGTAGACATCCTCACCAAATGTCTTGGAAGAGAAAATTTTGAAAAATTCGAAATGTTGCTTGGGTTCAATAATACTCCTTTGGATGAAGGGGGGAGTGTGAGACACCTACTTCTTAGGGATTTGGTGCATCGTGAGAAATTGTAAATATGTAAAGAAGAAGAATAAGAAATTCTAGAATAAAAGGGACATCACACCTTGGAAGTTGACACCAAATTCCAAGACATCATTATATAAAGTTTATTCACTTGACCTCACAATAAAAAATTAATTAAATTTTTCATGGAAAAATATTTCTTGTTACATATTTGTAAATCAACTTGCATTCCATTTCCATTATTTTACCATCTTATTCTAAATTATTTAATGTTAACTTAGTCATTATATAACAATTTATTATTAAATTATAAAACTACTCTATTTTTTAATAAACATTAATCATCATTGCAATAAAAATTATAAAACATTATAATGATATTTATGAGTCATTCAACTTTTTCTCCCTATATTTACTTACTCTATTTTCAATAATAATAATAATTTATTCAACTTTTTTCCATATTTATAACTTATTCAATTTTTTTTCCACATTTTACTTTTGTAAATGATTGAATTCCCTTCAAATCATTCAACATAACTTTAATGTTCATTTATTTAATATAGAATCCTTTTACGTGAAAAATTACATGTGGCCATAGTTTAACATGTCCTCGTTTTTCCCCTGAAAACAATAGAAATATAGGTATGATTTTGATAGCATGAGAAAGAAATTTTTTGAAATACGAGTTATAGTTGAAAAGATTCAATAATTTGGATGCTTAAAGGATTTTTGATGGTGTTGAATCCATTTATAGCAAAAAAAACTATTTAACCACCCCTACTGTTATATTTTTTTCAAAAAAAAAATGGTCGAATTCCAACAATTGTTTGTTGTCCGAGCATTGACACCTCAGTAGAAAACGCCTTCCATATGTCATAATTTTTTTTAATATTATAAATGCATATTTCCTCATTTAAATATATATATATATATATATATATATAGATAGATAATCCATTCAACTTGTTTTCCATTTTTAACTTTAAGTCCCATCAAATCATTAAGTTTCACCTTAATGTTCATTTCTTTAATGTAGAACAACTTTACATGGAAATATTCCATATCTCATAGATTTTTTTAATATTATAAGCCAAATTTCTTCAATTTAAAGTTTTATCGAAATCAAAAAAGGAATAAATTTGTGAAAATGCAAATTTATTCCATTTAATTTTTATCAAATTTCTTCAATTTAAGTTTTATTATCAAATCTCTTTGATTTAATATTTGTTAAATATAGATTAGTAATAGATTTTTGAAAGTGAAAATTCATTAAGAATATAAAACTTTGAAAAACTCGTCTTTCTATAAATTTAACCCAAAAATTAAAATAAATTTAAGCTTTAATCTCAAACAACCTCTAAATATTATTCCATCACCAACACGATTCTGCTTAATTTCCTATTATGACATGCCAATGAAACTGACATGATTGGAATTAGGCATTATCTAACGAGGTCACAATTTTTCTTGAACGACTAAATTTTCGTTAAAATTTGATGAAATTGTATTCAAGAAATCCAATCCTGGGAGTGTTTGAAGGGTTTTTTTAAGGTGGAAATGAATTCGACATCATAAAAAACACTTGTGCCAACCAAAATCCTAAAGCTTGACAACTATAACCATAATTTCCAAAAAAATTCGCTAGATTTTCTCACAATAGTGCTAGAATTTCCATTGTTTTCAAGGAAAAATTGTGGCCTCCATAGACTACGAAGAATTCATAATGGAAGAGTGTAGAGGATCAAAATATTTCATGGAATACATGGTGTTGTCCATTCCATGCAAAGCACAATGGATATAGACTCTTTGCACCTGAATTTTGATGATAGTATGATGTGCTTTCTAGCTAAGTGGTCGTCATTTATTTCTATTTTGGTGCAAACACGCATACCCATTGAATTGTTAGAATACCATACCATGGATGCCACTAATTTCAATTTGCTTGATTCTGCCTATAAATATCCACCCACCATTTTTGTTTAAGAATCCTCCTCAGGCCATAGGCCTCTTTTGTTCATTTCATTCCTTCGATTTCCCTCATTTCATTTTTTTTAATATTTGTTCCCATTCGTCAAATCCTTTTTTGTTTCTTTAATCAACAGTTCAAGTCTCAACCCCATCCCTACATTTTTGGTTTGTTTCCCCTCTAGTTTCTTTAAGAGTTGGCTTGTTCAAATCTCATCCCAAAAACACCAAAGGTAGTGGTGTGGTGATTATACAAGGTGCTAGAGACAAGCGATGCAGAGACGACGAATATGATTTTGGCTCTCGATGTGGAGTGGTGGTTTCATAGCCCTCCCACTTACTCACACTATTTTATTTCTTTTTTCACTAGCAATTTAACACAAATTAAATATTTTTTTGTTTTCCCTCCAATCTGTGACTACATTGGGTAACAAGGTGGTTGTTGAAGGTCACTTTGTTATAATGTTTTATAGAAAGGCCATTTTATTCATATTTTTTATGGAAAAGTATAAATAAGGAAAACATATGACAACATTACCTTGTCATGACTAAAGTAGAGGAGGAACAACTACCAAAGTGAGAAGGAACATTTGCTTGAGCACAAAACCCTTTATACCTCTCTTACCACAAGAAGGTGCATTTCCATCTAGTATTTTATGCATGAAATACTTGACATATTAGTTATGCCAATATGAATTTATTGAAAAGAAATTTTCTTTTTGGTTTGCCAACTTTCCTAGTAAACCAAATCGATGTGATGTTTGTATCCAAGGAAAACACAACAAACAACCATTTCATGATTCTACTTTTAGATCACAAAGAAAACTTGCACTGATTCATTCTAATTTGTGTGGCCCAATGCCTATTCCTTCTAAAAGTGGCAATAAAATATATGATTCTTTTTATTAATGATTGCACCGGGATGTGTTAGGTATATTTGTTGAAAATAAATTCACAAGATTTTAAAACTTAAATAAATTTTCATGTATGGATTGAAAATGATGCACATTCACATATTGCGTCCTTCAAACTGATAATGGAAAATAATATACTTCTAATGAATTTAAAAACAATCTTCGCCAACATAGGATTTAACATCAGGCTATTATTATATACAATCTTCAACAAAATGGTGTAGTTGAAAGAGAAAATAGACTCAAAAACTCAAAAACCTCAAAATAGACTCTTCAAGCTCTGAAAATGGTCTTCAAGTGGACTAGGCATGACCCCCTCTTCTAGTTTCCCCAGGCTTCTTTAATCCTAAAAGTGGAAAAATCGCTTACAGAAGTGCTCCAACGCCTCTACAACCAACATCATTATGCTCGGAGTATCTAAATTATCTAGGAATGACTCTTTCTAAGCCTAATTTGGTCGACATTTTCCAAAGTTATGGCTTCTTCATTTTTCCCTAGGAAAACTCCTTCAATTCTGGAGAAACTCCAGTTAAGACTGACAAATGTGGAGTTGGCACCGAAAATAGCGGACCCGCCAAACTAGTTACCGAATTAGTCTATGGTTTAATTAAATAAAGTGGAGTTTAACCATCATATTAGTGCTAATCAGGCACGTTAACATAATTCGCATTAAAATGTGATTGGTGCACATTAATATTTAATTAAGGGTTAATAACCTCGTATTAACAGTAACCTTCTTCCCATTGCAATAGTGCTCTTCTCGATCATAGCATGAAGGTTATATGGTGAGGGGGCTGACCCACGAGACTGGCCCCCTCCTTACCCCTGTTGATCAACACATATCAAAATAATTATATACCACGGGCATATAGAGTTAAGAACCAAGTGCGTTGTCTGTTGGTAGTTGGTTGTTCTTGCTTGGGGGAGGTCATGGGGTTGAGCCCCAACCTCCGCCCTTCTACCTCTAATAATTTTGCTGCCTAATTCTACAGTTTAAAACTTTGGACTTAATAAAAAAATTTCTTGAATACATATATCCGACCATGACATATATTTTTCCCATAATATATATGAAATGCAGACTATGGTATAAAATTTTGACGATATAAATAAGCCATAATTATGACTTTGACCCATAATTCGTCCTGGGGGGAGGGGGGGGGTACGTGGCGGCCTCCGGGCTTGCCGCGTGTCCTATTTCCATTAGCTCTCTCCCAAACCAATGAAAACATAACAAATCACCCACTTCAAAAACCAACCACAGATTGACACTTGGCATAGTGTCATTGGGCGAAAATGAAGGAATATTCCTAGAATATCCTTTTTTCTAACTAGGCTACCATGTCACCATTTTGTCATGTTCTACAAATTTTTTAGTTGTCTAGGAAAATGAACAGCATGCTTTGTCTTCCTCATACGGACTATGTTCTAAGCGAAACAAAGTGCGTGGGATTCCTAGCGACGAGGCCTATCCGGTCGTTTTAGTTTGGAGTGATTCTAAGAACTTTGAGTTTTTAGGAAAATTTTCCCCCAATCCACATTTCGATCACTCCTTCCCACTGACAGGCATTTGGACCCACAAAATATGGTTATCTGATGAGAGTTGAGTATTCTTCTCTTTCCCAAGTTCTATCAACCTGATTCTACTTGAAAAAATCTTCATGAAAACCACTTGGGTTCACTGACATGCCTTGCCTTGAAAATGGCTTGGCTCTTCAACCAATGTCCTCCTTTCATTGTTGACCCAATCCAACACTTGCTAGCTGCTTTATCACTGACTAAACACCTTGTTGTACCAAAGCGATCCATCGATGTTTGGAAAACTTCCTGATGGCCTTTTTTTAAGTCCCTATATTACTAGTTTAGTCCCTTATTGTTATTAGTGTTGCCCCCTTATTGTTATTTTTATACCCCTATAACCCCAATAATGTTATTATTGTGCCCTTACATTATTATTGTTAGGTCGACTAGGATTATATTGTGGCCCCATGGACTCCTACATATAGAGGGAGGTTTTGGTCATTTGTATCATCGAAGAATTCCTCATTTATGTAATGTATTGGAGGTTTCCCCCTCGAAGTGGCTGATTTCTAAGGCGTTGATCTCTCTTTTATTCAATTTTTGGATCTGGTTTCATAACATTTGGTATCAGAGCTTTGGATTCTAGGGTTTCGCTGCTCCAAACAGGTCATCGTGGAATTTGTGCTATAACTTTTTTTCTACAAAGGTTTACAAGTTGAAATTTTTACAGAGCGAAGAAAAAATCCTAAGGAACATTGTGGAAAAATTTTAGACCTTGGTTCGCAATATTTTCGGAGATATGATCTGTGCAAGTTAGGGATTTTTGCAGGCTCCTGAATTTAACCTAAACAAGTCATTGTGTAATTTTCGCTATAACTTATTTTCTATGAGGGTTCAGAAGCTGAAATGTTTACAAAGCGAAGCCACAATCCAAAGGAACGACGTGGAAAAATTTTAGAGCTTGATTCACAAATTTTTTGAAGATAGGGTCTGTAGACATTAGCGATTTTTCAGGCTCCCGAATTTCATCTCAAAGAGGTGACCGTGGTAAAATATTCATAACTCTCTCTCTCTCAGCATTGCATTGGAATTATTTAAAAAGTGGCTACAATTAAATGGACTTTAGTTTCCTCTATATCAATTTCAAATCCAAAGAAGGAAACAGTGACACTTGGCACGTCGTACAAGGTCGCTCTACTGAACCGGTCCATAATTAGGTCATTGTGGGAGATTGGGCATAACTTTTCCTTGAAGAATCAAAATTAGGTGAGACCTGTATAAATTTAAAGAAGCTTCATAGGGCTACAACGGGGCTGAATTTTCGATATTGAAGATCAAAAATAATAGAGATAATTCAGTTTCAATATCGAGCTCCTCAAAATCAATAAAAAGGTGTGAATTTTTTTCTTTTCGAATTGCATAAGTCTTGTGTGAAAAATCAGTTTGAAATGATTCCAAGGGCATATTGTAGAATCGATATTAGTATTCGGTTATAAAATTCCCCCTAAAAATAATTCAACGCCCATTAAGCCTCTAGAAGGCTCTACTATAACTCATGAAGACAAAGAATTACAACATGGCATATCAAAATTACAAGAGCAAGTGCACCAAATTTCGCTCTCGCAAAGAGCAACAAAAAATGAAATGGAATTTTTGAAGAAAGGCGTGGAAGCTAAGATGGTTGGTTTGAAGAAAGGCGTGGAAGCTAAGATGGATGGCATGGAAGCTAAGATGGATGACATGAAAGACAACATGGAAAACATGAAGAATGATCTAAATGCACACATCGAAGGTTTGACAAATTTGATACAAGAAATGTTTCCTAATGCCGAAAAGATAGTAGAGGAAACTAATGATGAGAACAAAATAAATTTTAATCGTGATTTCATAAACTCTAATGTTGGATGGAAGAACCACCATATTCCAAAGATGGATATGAGGAATTTGGATGTAAAGGATCCTGTAACATGGATACTACAGATGGAGAAATATTTTGATCTCAATAATGTGCAAAACACATAAAAGGTATGCATTGCAACTTTACATTTAGAACAAAATACATTTGTATGGTATCGATGGCTTTGCTCCCATAAAAAAATTGTCACTTGGTCAATTTTTATGGAAGAAATGATAACACATTATGAGGATACAAAAAGCAACGCCTTCTTTAGCCAATTGATAAATCTCAAACAAAAGGGTTCAGTGGTGGAGCACATTGAGGACTTCCAAAAATTGAATATAAGGGTAACTGATATTCCAAAGGAACACAAGATTGATGTCTTCATAGGGACTTTAAAGGATAACATCCAACATGAAGTTCGCCTTTGGGAACCTGATTCATTGGAAAATGCATTCAGGTTGGCAAGAAAAATTGAATGTAAAACTATGGTGACAAGGAAGCCTACCACTCACATATATAAAGATGGAAGTGTTGCTACTCCTAGACTTCCACAACCTACAAGGTTGACACCACAACAATTGGAAGAAAAAAGAGAAAAAGGGCTTTGCTGCATTTGTGAAAGAAAATACAATAAAGGTCATAAGTGTGCTAAGAAGGAATTATTTTATATAGATTGTGAAGCAGAAGAAGAAAATGAACAAGAATCTTCAATAGAATAGGATATACACCAGGAACCAACCCTAGAAGAGGAAGAAATAAGTCTGACCTTATCGTGTAATGCATTGGCAGGAATTAAAACTCCTCAAACTCTCAAGATAGAAGGACATATCGAGAAGAAAAAGGTAATAGTGTTGATTTATTCGAGTAGTACCCATAATTTTATTCATTGTAAGGTAGCCAAGGAATTGAATTGTTTCCTATACCCAACACTAGAATGTCAATGATGGTTGCAAATGGAGGAACTATAAATTTCTTTAGAAAATGCCATAATATCAAGATAACCATGGGGGAATATGTATTGAATAGTCCAATGCTTTCCATTCCAATGGGAGGTGCTGATGTTGTACTAGGAGTACAATGGTTACAATCTTTGGGGACGGTAGCTTTTAATTTTCAAGAATTTTTCTTGAAATTTTTTTCAGAAGGAAAGGAAGTCGAATTACGGGGTATTGAAGGGAAGCCGGGAAGGATAATAAGCTCTAATGTCATGACAAAGCTTCTAAATAAATAACAACGAGGCGTAATTGCACAATTATGCTCACTAGAAGTTCCGACATCAAAATCATCTATTTCTGCAGATCTCCAACAAGTCTTGGACAATTATTCCAAGGTGTTTGAAACTCCCAAAGGACTCCCACCTATTTGTGATCATGATCATGCTATTCATTTGATTCCAGGAAGTGTTCCTCCAAACATCGGGCCTTATAGATATCCTTACGTCCAAAAGAGCGAAATTGAACGTATGATTGCAGAAATGTTAGAGGCGGGTATAATTCAACCTAGTCAAAGTTCTTTCTCTGCTCCTGTAGTATTGGTACACAAGAAGGATGGATCATGGCGCATGTGTTCAGATTATAGGGAGCTCAATAAGCTCACCATTAAAGATAAATTTCCCATTCCTGTGATTGATGAATTATTGGATGAATTACATGGAGCAATTTATTTTACCAAGTTGGATCTTCATTCAGGATATCATGAAATTAGAATGAAGACTAAAGATATTATGAAAATAGCATTTCGAACTCATGAGGGTCATTATGAATTTTTGGTCATGCCTTTTGGCCTTACCAATGCACCTTCTACATTTCAAGGGTTGATGAATTCCATTTTCAAACCCTTCCTTAGAAAATTTGTTCTAGTATTTTTTGATGATATACTAATCTACAACAGGTCTTGGAAGGATCATGTTCAACATGTTGACAGGGTGCTCAAACTATTGCAGGAGAAAAAATTATATGCAAAAACATCCAAATGTTTCTTTGGAGTACAAGAGGTGGAATATCTGGGTCATCTTGTATCTCACGAGGGTGTTAGGGTAGACCCTAACAAAATTAAATCCATTAAGGAATGGAAAGTCCCCACAACCATAAAGTAGTTGCGAGGATTTCTTGGGTTAATAGGGTATTATCACAATTTTGTTAAGAATTATGGGAGAATAGCAGCACCTCTAACAACATTATTGAAGAAATATGCAATTTAATGGACTCCTGAAGCAACTAAGGCCTTTGAACATCTTAAAGAGGCAATGTGCCTAGCACCAGTCTTAGATATGCCCGACTTCAAAAAAACCTTTATTGTGGAATGTGATGCCTCAGGCAATGGAATTGGTGTTGTTTTAATTCAAGAAGGAAGACCCATTGCTTTTTAAAGTCATCTTATCAAAGGAAAGTATTTACAAAAAGCTATTTATGAGAAGGAAATGTTAGCAATACTACATGCACTAAATAAATGGAGACCTTACCTAATGGGAAGACACTTCAAGGTAAAAATTGATTATGATAGTCTTAAACACTTTTTGGAACAAAGACTATCTTTATAAGAGCAGCAAAAATGGGTTAGAAAGATGTTGGGTTATGACTTTGAAATAATCTACAAAAAAGGGAAGCTAAATGTTGTTGCAGATGCACTCTCAAGAAAGAATGAAGAGGTGGAAGGATTGCTTTGTGCCATTTCTATTATCCCACCAGATTGGATACCCAAAGCAAGGGATGAATGGAAGAAGGACGAAGAAGTGTGGACACTCAATCAAAATTTGCAGCAAGATCCTAGTACATCTGATACATTTAGTTGGAAAAATGATTCCTTATGGTACAAAGATCGCTTATATCTTTGTAAGAATTCCCAACTAAAACAAAAGATTATTTTGGAATTGCACACTTCTCCTTTAGGAGGACACTCGGGATTTTTAAAAACTTACCACAAGGTGAAGAAATAGTTTTTTTGGGATGTCCTTAAATATGATATTCAAAATTTTGTGATGAAATGTTTGGTTTGCCAACAAAATAAAGTTGAGACAATTAAGACCTTGGGTATTCTACAACTTTTATCCATTCCAAGTCAACGTTGGGAGGAGATTTCAATGGATTTTATCACTGGTTTACCTAAGTCCGAAGGAAAGAATGTCATCATGGTGGTAGTTGATAGACTTACCAAGTATGCACACTTTTGTGCATTATCTCATCCATTTAAAGCAAGTACAGTTGCTACTACATTTATGGACAAAATTCAAAAGTTACATGGAAACCCAAGGGTTATTGTGAGCGACAGAGATCCCATTTTTACTGGAAATTTTTGGACGGAGTTATTTTCTTGTTTGGGTACTCAATTAGCTCATAGCTCATCTTATCATCCTCAATCCGATGGTAAAACTGAGATAGTAAATAAATGTTTGGAAGGATATCTTCGTTGTTTTGTATCTGATAAACAAACACAATGGGTCAAGTGGTTACCTCTCGCTGAATGGTGGTATAACACTTCCTTCCATACTGCAGCAAAAATGACCCCATTTATGGCACTTTATGGATATCATCCACCATCCATCACATCATATTTAAGATAAAATTCTAAGGTTCAAGCAGTGGAAGATCACATCGAGCATCAGCAAGAAGTTCTCCAATTCTTAAAGGATAACCTGAATTTGGCACAAAATCGAATGAAACAACAGGCAGATCAACATCGCAGCGAGAGAAGTTTTGATGTAGGAGATTGGGTATTTTTACGACTACAACCATACAAAAAAATGTCCCTCAAGCAAGCTAAGAAGGATAATAAATTATCGCCAAAGTACTATGGTCCTTACAAGGTGTTGCAAAAGATTGGTACGATGGCATACAAATTGGAGCTTCCTGCTTCTTCGCGAGTGCATCCAGTTTTCCATGTTTCATGCTTAAAGAAGGTTATAGGTGAAAATATTCCAGTTCAAACAATATTGCCAGAACTTGATGAGGAAGGAAAATCATATTGGAACCTGAAGCAGTCATGGAAACAAGAACTCGACAGCTACGAAATCGATCAATTTCAGAGTATCTCATCAAGTGGAAGAACTTACCCACTAAAGATTCTACATGGGAGGATGAGAATTTTATACAGAAGCATCGAGAGCTACTCAAGCGTTGAGGACAACACTTTTTTGAAGGAGAGGGGCATGTTAGGTCCTTATATTACTAGTTTAGTCCCTTATTGTTACTAGTGTAGCCCCCTTATTGTTATTGTTGTACCCCTGTAACCCCAATATTGTTATTATTGTGCCCTTACATTATTATTGTTAGGTCGGCTAGGATTATATTGTGGCCCCATGGACTCCTATATATAGAAGGAGGTTTTGGTCATTTGTATCATCGAAGATTTTCTCATTTATGTAATGTAGTGGAGGTTTCCCCCTCGAAGTGGCTGATTTCTAAGGCGTTGATCTCTCTTTTCTTCTATTTTTGGAGTTGTTTTCATAACACCTTCCCACTGAGAATCTTGTTCCTACTTTGCACAAACATGCATTCGATGCAAGATTCTCCTCAGAAACCAATTTTCCAAGTTAAGCCCATCTAAGTGAACTATAGCAATGAGTTCTAATATCAGTAATCATAAGAAAAAAATGGCCATTATTTTTACCTCCATGGTTCCAAATTCCACATCTGGAAGAATGCATTTTCCATCTCTTTCGCTTCTTGGCGTCAACACATCAAATGGTCTACAATGGTTTTTTTTTTTGCTGCAATCTTTTGGAATATTGTCCCTCTTTCCCATAATCCTCCGGTGTTGACATGCTTCTCATGGCATGATTTTTAGAATGAAGGCTAATCATGAGCCTCTTTCTCAAGAGTGGACCTTCCAAAATCCTGCGACATCTTGTCACAAGCACAACCATTAATATGGAAAACACATCATGCAAGAAACATAACTTGGCGAGCTCTTTATTTTTCTCCTCCAAAGAAGCAAATGTCACATCTTGTGAACATCGCCATGTAATCTTACATATTGGTGTACAAAATCATCGACCATAAACAAGTCGACAAAACATGCCTCTTCAAAAAAATAACTCTCAAGTCAAACAAGAGCTATTGTACAAATTGCCATATTTTCTGCATCTAAGTGAGTCAACATAACTCTACTTATCCAACATCTTTCTTCATGCAATATGCAGCATACTTTTCAAGAGAAAATAAATTCATTCAATTGGCAAAGAAATGCATCAATCATCAAAAGAAATGCAAGGCCATAATTAGTTAAGAAATCTAACCATCTCTTTCCAAACCACTTCAATGGTGCTTCTTCCAGTTTCACGTCATCATGTGAATAATCCTGACCCACATTGATTATGGAATCCTCCTTTCAATTATTTTCAATATCTCTCTCCGCCTTCTTCAAATGTCATGGATGAATTGTTGGATGCAAAGTCCAACACTTGTCTAGAAGATGACCCTGCTTCTGGAAATGAATGCAAAAAAATCGCATATTCTTTTCACCATGGTTTTCCTTGTCCAATGGACCTTTCGCTTCCTGTCTTTTTGCTTATAAAGTTTCATGTACATGGCTATATTCTTCCAACACCTCGAAACATTATGGTTATTCAAACCACAAAAGGAACATGCAAACTTTCTCCAAATATTATGTGAGAATTTTCCATGTTTATCATAATAAAAAGAAACTTGATTAAATGCAGATTTATACCTTGCACATTCACCTTTTTCGCCTTCTTGAGGAGGTTAATTTGATGCTATAGTGTCTCTCTTCGAAATACCAACAATGACATCCTCTTGTTTTCCATTTCCATTAGTTGCATGCTTATAAGCATCTTCTTGCAAAGTGGGCGTACAAATTTTGCATTTCTCATGAATAAACACTTCACAAGATTGAGGTAATGAAAATGTAATGAAAGTCCTTCTTGGAACACATTCATGTGGCTCCTTAGATTTGGATAATTCTCCATCATTTTTTCCATAACCAAGACCCAAATACCTAGGCCTTTCCTCAACAATAATTGGCTCAAATATGCCTTGTGCATGTTTGCCTAACCCTTTACCTTCATAGCCCATGTTCATCAATAATCTGCACCATATTCCTCTAGTGTGTCTTTCAAAAGCACCTACACATTCATTTTAAGAGTAAATAGAAGATAAAATTGATTTGCATACCTCCTTTTCATGCACATACTTAGCTAAAGTTTCTTTGGCATCATGGAGTTGAGTCTCCATCTCATGCATCTTTTCAAGAAGCTATTGCTTCTCCTCCTTCATGGAAATTAACTGTTATTGAAGTATAGTGTTATCCTTCCTATATTCAACCAACTCTTGCACCATATCTCTCATGATGTAAATCTTCTACAACATCTCTTTATCAAAGAGTCTTGCTAAGGAAGATGGATTAGAAACAATGCTTGATGAAGCTTCCCTCACATTTTTAATGCCTAAAAATCCTCTTCGTTGTGGTTTGAGAGCTGAATCCTCAATCTTGACCTTCTCCTTACACACATAAACTTGCACACAATTAAATTCTCCTTGCACAATTCAAAACAATAGCTAATTCTCTAGCTAACCTTGGAAAAGTATCTCAGGCTAAAATGAGCTAAACTAAGCTCTAATACCAACTTGATCTGAATATGGGAAAACTAGTTTTGTTGTGCTAGCTCCCTCATCAGTATTAAATAAATGTGTTTAGGATCATCTCAAATTAGCCAGTTATGCGAGGGTTTATGTGTCAAGCTTTGGTTTTTTTAATGAGAAATTCATGAGTTAATTAGTTGTTAAAAACACATGTACAACAAGTAAATTTCAGATAAATAACACACAACAAACACAATACATAATAGTTGATAACGAAGTTCACCCCTCCTGGGCTACATCTCCATGGACCTGCTTCAAATGGCTATGCCCTCTTTCAATTAATGGTCAATTCTCTGATTAAATGCACCTAAAGTACTCCAATGGCATTGCAACCTACTAAATTGGATTCAGAAGACCCAAAAACCTCAATATAGACTCTTCAAGCTCTGAAAATGGTCTTCAAGTGGACTAGGCATGACCCCCTCTCCTGGTGGCCCTAAACTTATTTAATCTTCAAAGTGGAAAAATCACTTATGGAAGTGCTCTAATGCCTCTTCAACCTACACCATCATGCTCAAAGCATCCAAATCATCTAGGAATGACTCTTTCTGAGCCTGATTTGGTCGAAATATCCCAAATTTATGCCTTCTTCAGTTTTCCCTAGGAAAACTCCTCCAAATCTAGAGAAACTCCAGTTAAGTCCAAAAAATGTGGATGTGGGGCTAAAAATAGCTGACCCATTGAATTAATCTCTGGTTTAATTAAATAAATTTGATTTTAAGCATCGTATTAGCATTAATCGAGCGTGTTAACACAATTCACATTAAAATGCAATGAATGGAAATTAATATTTAATTAAGGTTTAATAACCTTATGTTAACACTAACCTTCCGCCCATTGCAATAGTGCTCTGCTCGGTCGTATCATGAAGGTTATATGGTGAGGGTTTTGGCCCCCTCCTTACCCTCGCTGGTCAACACATATCAAAATAATTATACCCCGAGAGCATATAGAGTTAAGAACTAAGTGTGTGGTCTATTGGTAGTTGGTTGTGCTCGCTTGGGGGAGGTCGTGGGGTCGAGCCTCGACCTCCGCCCTTCCACCTCTAATAATTTTTCCACCCAATTCATATGGTTTAAAACTTTGTACTTAATAAAAATTTCGCCCAAATACATATTTCCGACCATGACATATAGTTTTCCCATAATATAGATGAAATTCACACTATGGTATAAAATTTCGACCATATAAATAAACCACAATTCAGAATTTGACCCATAATGCACCCTTGGAAGGGGGGGGGGGGCACATGGTGGCCTTTGGGCTTGCCACGTGTCCTATTCCCATTGGCTCTCTCCCAAACCAATGAAAACACAACAAATCACCCACTTCAACAACAAACCAAAGATTGACATTTGGCATAGTGTCATTGGGAAAAAATGAAGGAATATTCTCAAAATATCCTTTTAACTGACTAGGTTTCCATGTCACCATTCTGTTATGTTCTGCAAGTTTTTTATTTGTTTAGGAAAATGAACAATAGGCTCTATCTTCCTCATACAGACTCTGTTTTTAGTGAAATGACGTGCATCGGATTCCTGGTGACGAGGTCTATCCGGCCGTTCTGGTTTGGAGCGATTCTGAGCACTTTGAATTTTTAGCAAGTTTATACCCCCAATCCAGATTCTGATCACGAAATTGTATCTTCTTGGAGTATTGAGATACCACCAAGGAATATTGTCTTTACTATGAGATAAACAAGAAAGTTATTTTTCCAATAGATGTGACTTTTGTTGAATCCTTCAGGATTTGTGACACCATTGAGCGAAAACTTGATCGTTTAGATAGATTCAATCATCCAAAAACATTATGAATTTGATAATGAGATTCCACATCTTGAAGGTTGTATCACTATCTTGAATCAATCTATGAAATATACGTTTGAAAACCTGTCTCCTCCTCATGAATTTCCAGCCACTTCTTCAGATCAGGAAAACCATTTAAGTAATGTAATTGATTGATTTGGAAATCTAAATCTTGATGTGGCCCCATCTCAATCAATGGGGAAACTTGGACCATATCACTAAGGTCCCCCAAAATGGCTCACCAAAACACTTGAAAGTGTTCATCTTGATGAGCTTGGGAAGATAGGAACCAGAGGTTCCACTAGATAAGATGAAGATTATGGAGATAATTTTGATTCAATTGATGTTAGATGACATGGATGCTTTGAATGATTGTGAATTGAATTTATACACTAACTTTGAATCAACTTCCTTTAAAGAATATACTTCTCGTGATGAATGCAAATAAGTAATGCAGGTGGAGTATAATTCTCACATAAAGAATGGAACATGGAAGTTATTAAAATTTCCATCCAGAACTAAACCAATTCGCTGCAAATGGGTCTACAGTAATAAGTACAAATTATATGGCTCACTTGAAAAGAAAAAAACAAGGCTCGTAGCATAAGGATTTTCATAGAAAGAAGATGTTGATTATCAAGAAAATGTTTGACACATAGCAAAATGAGCCATCATTTAGACTCTCTTTGCCTTGGCAGATTAGAATGGATGAAAAAATCATCCACTAGAGGTGAAGACTGTTTTTTTTAATAGAGACTTGAAAGAAAATTCCTTCATGGCTCCACTAAAAGGTTTTTTTTTAAAGGGAAAAAAAAAATTGTAAACTTATCAAACCGCATATGACCTAAAATAAGCACTACACACTTGGTCTATAAAATTAACTAAGCATCTTTTAAAATTGAATTTCAAACACTTTAATCTTGATGATGTAACTTTGTTTGTCATGAAAGTTAGCCAAATTATTGTGTAGTTTGTTGTTTATGTAGATGATATATTAATCATGGAGGGAGGGGAAATGAAAAATATATTGCATGCATAAAGAAACATTTGAAAAAGGGCTTTGAGATGAGATATTTGGGACACCTTCACTACTACTTGGGCATTGAAGTGATCAAACATCCAAAGTATATATTCATTTCTCAAAAGAAGTACATTGGAGAATTGTTGAGCATATTTGGCATGGCTAATTGAAATCCTTTATTTACTCCGATGGAACAAAATTTGAGGCTCACATTTAAAGAAGGGACAGAATTTGGGGATGAAACAAAGTACAAACATATTGTTGAAAGTATTATTTGCCTCACCATTACTAAACCAAATATTTCATTTGTTGTCTAAATTTTTCTAATATTTATGAAAAAACCTTGTGAAGGACATTGGTCTGCTACAAAAGGAGTTATAAGGTACTTGAAATAAACTTAGGACTTTAGACGAAAATTTTTCCATGTGGATGACTTTAGCTTTATCAGATATTATGACTTAGACTTTGACAGAGACAAAGAAAATTGAGTATCTACTTGAGGCTATTTTATGAGTCTTGGATTAGGATATGTCTCTTGGAGGCCACACATATATTAAGTTCTAGCAGATTCCATGATAGAGGTAAAATATGTGGCAGTTGTAAAGGCAACAAAGAAGATTGTGTGCCTCAAGAAAATTCTTGTCCTCTTCTAATTGACAATACTTTTGCAATTAAGTTGGTCTAGAATCCCAGATTCCATGATCGAACCAAACACATTAACACAAAGTATCATTTGATTTGATACGATGTAAAGCAAAATACTATTTATCTAGGACATTGTTCTACAAATGAGAAAATTACACACATCTTCACCAAAAGAATTGGAAGAGAAAAGCTTGAAAATTTCAGAATGTCGTTTGGGTTACCCAACACTCCTTTGGATTAAAGGGGGAATGTTTGACACCTGCTTCTTAGGAATTTGGTGAATTCTGAGTGATTTTTAAATATATAAATAATGAAAATAAGAAATTCTAGAACAGAAAGCGACATGAAACGTTGGAAGTGAAACTAAAGGTCAAGACATCACTATTTAAAGTTTCTTCACTTAACCCCACAATGAAAAAATAAATAATTATTTTATGGAAATTTTATTTTTTTTACATATCCGTACATAACTTCATTCCATTTCCATTTTCCATCTTATTTTAAATTATTTAATGTTAAGTTAATCAATATATAATAACTTGTTATTACATTATAAAACTAGTATTTTTTTTAATAAACATTAACCACCATTTCATTAACAATTATAAAAAATTATAATGATATCTAGGTGTCATTCAACTTTGTTTTCTCAATATTTTTCTTTCTCTATTTTTAGTATTAATAATTTATCAACTTTTTTCCATATTTATAGTTCATTCAATTTTTTTTCCCATAGATTAATCATTCAACATAAATTTAATTTTCATTTCTTTAATATAGAATCCTTTTTCATGAAAAATTCCATGTAGCCATAGTTTAATGTGTTGTCATTTTGTCCCCGAAACACAATGGAAATTTAGGTAGGATTTTGAAAAAAATTGGTTGAAATATTTGGAAATATAATTGAGAGTTGATAAGATTCAAGATTTTGGGTGCCCAAGGGATGGTTACCTATTTCATCGGTAACATTGTTATTTTTGAAGGCGTTGAATCCATTTCAATGAAAACACTACTTAAGCATTCCTACTGTAAAATGTTTGAAAAAAAAAAGCCAAATTTTAACTATTTTTGGCCATTTGAGCAAATTTGACGCTTCCATGGACAATGCCTTCCGTATATCATAAAAAACAATTAATATTATAAATGCATATTTCTTCATTAAAAAAAATCATTATAATCCATTCAAATTTTTTTTTTCCATTTTTCACTTAACACCCATCAAATCATTGAGTGTCGCCTTAATGTTCATTTTTTTAATGTAGAACCATTTTACATGGTAATATTACATATCTCATAGAATTTTTTAATATTATAAATACAAATTTCTTCTATTTAAATTTGTATCGAAATAAGAAATGGAATAAATTTGTGAAAATTCAAATTTCTTCCGTTTAAGTTTTCTCAAATTTCTTCAATTTAAGTTTTACTATCAAATCTCTTCGATTTAATATTTATCAAACATAGAAAAGCAATAAATTTTTGAAAGTGAAAATTCATTGAGAACAAAAACATTGAAATTTTCGTTTTTCAATCAATTCAACCCCTCTTATACAAAATTAAAATAAATTTAAGCTTTAATCTCAAACAATCGATGAATATTACGCCATCACCAACACAATTCTAGTTAATTTCTTGTTTTGACATGCCAATGAAAGTGACAAGATTGGAATTGGGGGCAACCTAATGAGGTCACAATTTTGTTCGGAAAACTAAATTCTCGCCGAAATTTGGTCAAATTTTATTCAAAAAATCCAATCTTAGGAGTGTTTGAATGGTTTTTTAAGGTGGAAATGGATTCAACGCCATAAAAAAAAACTTATGGCACTGAAAATCCTGAATCTTGACAGTTGTAACTAGAATTTCCAAAATTTTCACCAGATTTTCTCAGAATCATGCCATAATTTCCATAATTTTCTAGGAAAAATTGTGGCCCCATTAGACTACAGAGAATTCATAATGGAAGAGTGTATATAACTGAAATATTTAGTGGAATATACGATGTCATCCACTTCATGCAAACCATGGCGGACACAGACTCTTTGCGTCTGAATTTTGGCAACAGTATGATGTGCTTGCCATCTTAGAGACTGTCATTCACTTCTATTTCGGTGCAAACTCACATACCCCTTGAATTGTCAAAATACCATACTGTGAATGATATTAATTTCAATTCGCTTGATTCTACCTATAAATACCCACCCACCCTCTTAGTTTAAGAATCCTCCCCCGGCTAGAGGAATCTTTTATTCATTTCATTCGTTCACTTTACCTCATTTAAGTTTTCATTATCATTGTTCCCATTCATCAAATACTTTTATGTTTCTTTAATTAGTGGTTCGAGTGTCACCCCATCTCTATTTTTTTGGGTTTGATTCCCCTCTAGTTTCTTTAAAATTTGACTAGTTCAAATCCCATCCCAGCAACACCAGAGGCGATGGTGCAACGAATTTACGAGGCACTAGAGACAGGATATGCAGAGATGGTGCATATGATTTTGGCTCCTGATATGGAGTGTTGGTTTCACGACCCTCCCTCTTACCAAAACTATTTGATATCTTTTTTTACTGGAAATTATATGTAGATTAATAAATTTTCGTTTCGCCCCCAATTTGTGACTGCACTGGGAAACAAGGCGGTTTTTTAAGGTCACTATTATAATGTTTGATGGCAAGGCCACTCTATCCATATGTTTTATGGAAAAGTATAAATAAAGAAAACATATGACAACATGAACTTGTCATTACTAGAGTAGAGGACGAACAACTGCCGAAGATGGAAGGAACATCTGCTCATGTACAAAACCATGTATACCTCTCTTACCACAATGAAGGTAAATTTTCATCCATTCCTCTATGGAATGAAAGACTTGGACATCTTAGTTACGACAATCTTCTTTTATTGAAAAGGAATGGTGTTTTCATTTTATCAACTATTCCTAGGAAACCAAAGCGATGTGATGTTTGTATCCAAGGAAAACATTAAAAAAAAACCCATTTCATGATTATACTTCTAGAACACATAGAAAACTTGCAATGATTCATTCTAATTTGTGTGTCCCAATGCCCATTCCTTCTACAAATGGAAATAAAATATATGATGACATTTATTCATGATTACACCAATATGTGTTAGGTATATTTGTTGAAAAGAAAATCACAAGATTTTAAAACTTAAAAAAAAATTCATTTATGGATTGAAAACGATGCAAAATAACATATTGCCTCCCTTCATACTGATAATGGAAAATAATATACATCTAATGAATTTTAAAACTATCTTCACCAACATAGGATTTAACATCAGGATATTATTGTATACAATCATCAATAAAATGGTGTAGTTGAAACAATGAACATGACTATAATTCATATGGTTCACTTAATGTTGTTTTTCAAAAATGTAAATTTGATGTTTTGGGCTAATGCAGTTATATGTGCAGTATATGTGAAACAATTATCCATCTCATGCTCTAAAAAATAAGAATCCATAAGGTAATATGGCCACATTCCTCCAGTAAATCATCTCAAGTTCTTTGGTTCCACTTTCTATTCCTTAATTCCTAAGGGGAAAATAATAAAAATTGATGCGAGGAGTCGAAATTGCATCTTCTTGGAGTATTCAGATACCACGAAGGCATATCGTCTTTACGATGAGCTAAACAAGAAATTTATTCTCTCTAGAGATGTATTTAACTTGAATTCTTCAAGATTTACAACATTATTGAGTGACAACTTGATCATTTAGATAGATTCAATCATGCAAAAACATTATGAATTTGATAATTATATTCCACATATTGAAGGTTGGATCATTATCTTGAATCAATCTATAAAATCTCCTTTTGAAAACATATCTCCCCCTCATGAATTTCCAACCAATTCTTCAAATCGGGAAAACCATTTGAGTGATGTGATTGAGTGGATTGGAAGGCTAAATATTGATGTGACCCCATCTCAATCAATGGAGCAACTTGGACCATCTCACTAATTAGGTCCCCCAAAGTGGCTCACCAAAACACTTGAAAGTGTTCATCTTAATGAACTTGGGAAGACAGGAACTAGAGGTTCCACTAGACAAAGTGAAGATGACGTAGATATTTTTTATTTAGTTGATGTTATATGACATAGATGTTTTGTATGATTGCGAATGGAATTTATATACTAAATTTGAACCAATTTCCTTTAAAGAAGCTACTTCTCGTGATGAATGGAAAGAAGTAATATAGATCGAGTACAATGCTCTCATAAATAATGGAGCATGGAAGTTAGTAAAATTTCCATTTGGAACTAAACCAATTCACTGCAAATGGGTCTACAAGAACAAGTACAAATTAAATGGCTCACTTGAAAAGAAAAAATAAGGCTTGTAGCATAAGGATTTGCATAGAAAGAAGATGTTGATTATGGAGAAAGTTTTTCCCCCCACAACAAAATGTGCCATCATTTAGAGTCTCTTTTCCTTGGCACATAAGAATGGATGGAAAACTAATCAATTGGAAGTGAAGATTTATTTTTTGAATGGATACTTGAAGGAAATTGCCTTCATGGCTCCACCATAAGGTGTTTTTATAAAGGGAAAAAAGAAAAAAAAATTAAACTTATCAAATCCTTATATGACCTAAAATAAGCACTACAAGCTTGGTATATAAAATTAACTAAGCATATTTTGAAATTGAATTTCAAACACTTTAATCTTCACGATGTAACTTTGTTTGCCAAAAAAATTGGAAAAATTATTGTATATCTTGTGGTTTATGAAGATTATATATTAATAACGGGGGGAATGAAACATTAGAGAAATTTTGAGGTCTAAAATGGGCCTCCTAAGGAATATTATAAAATAATAGTGGAAGTAATAAAATAATAGTAGATTACTTCATCAAATTTTAGAGGGGAAAAAGAGAAAACTAATTTTTCAATTTGTATTTTCAACTTATCTCCCTACAGTTTTACACAAATTTTGAGCAGGAGTATTCGTTGGATGCAAATTTTAATCCTTCATCAAAGGAGTACCCATGTCACATACTTTCGATGGACCATGCTAGACGATAAATGATAAATACATGAGAAATTTTATTTTTTTTTAACACAATCTGTTGCTATTTTGTATTTCAAAAAAGAGGAGTGGTGACTCCAAGATTACATGCTAGACTGCTTGTAGAGCAGTGGAGGAAATAGCTACAACTATATGCTATATTTCCTGTGTTTCTAGTAATCAAAAAAAGCTGGAATATAGATAAATCATATATGCGGATGAACTAAGACAGAAGGTAAACAAATTTGAAAGACATGCTTAGTAATGGGGAGCAGTTTTAGTCAATATTGATATGGATGATATGGTGGGCTGTAGAGTCCTCAGGATTGTCTTCATTGCTAGCATTCCTGAAGTTGTTAGAACTAGAGCTTGGGGCGGTTCGCTTCTCTAGCATGTATTTCAGAATTTTCACTGATTCTCCAACATGAGAACATCGATTTGAGAGATTGTCAAACTGACTTTGGAGAGAGGACACCCTTGTAAGAAATACTTTAACATCTACTTCATGTTTATCATCCAAAATTTTTACCTCATTTTTTAGCTTTGCATCAAGAATCTTTTGATGTGCTCTAATTTTTTCAAGCTCAGCTTGAATATCAGCACAATGGAGACACTCTTCGTTGCGCGCCATGCTACCAGAGATAGCTGTTGAATGGAGATACAAAGCTTTATCACAAGCTCTATAGAAGGGTCGGATCTTGTAAACACTTGTACAATACTGCACGAAGTCACTAATAAAAACACACTCATACTTTGCAGGGAGAGTCTAGAGAGGCAGAGCAGTGCAATAATATCACAGATGCTTTAATAAGAAGAAAACAAAAGATACAGAAGCAAGGAAAAATGGGAAAGGGTTGAGAGGAGAAGAGGCATAGGGCGTTGACCACAGGGGCAGAGGTCAGAAGGAGCTAGATCCCGACGAAAAATTGAAGGGAGGAGAGGTCTGCGAAGGGAGATAAGCTAAGCTCGAGGAGGAAAGAGGGGAATGACAGAGGGAGTGGGAGGTGATGGGATAAGTAGGAGAGGGTGGGAGAAAGAATGCAGTTGGGGGGAGAACCAAGGAGATAAGATCATGGGAGTGGTAGATGAGAAGGTACAAATATTGCAGGAAATTTCTGAGGGGCCAGATATGAAAATAAAATAGAATCTAGGAGCAGTCACGGTCAAAATCATGGCAGAGGAATAAGATTTATAGAATAATTACAAAGCAATTGCCCTGGGATACGAGCGTAGGCTCTGTTGGCTCAAAGATCGGCATCTTTATTGTGAGATCGAAGAATATGGAAGAATGAAACATCCTTCATATCATCCAAGAGATTACAACATCTACTGATGGTTTTCTGAAGAGCAATGTTGGCAGTCGGTCGGTCATGGATCAATAGATTGATAATAATGGAGGAATCTCCGAAAATCATATCATTTGTGATTTTAAGCTTTTTCAACTGAAGAAAGCCTTGAAGGAGGGCTAAGGCCTCTGCTCTGTTATTAGAGAGAATGCTGAGACCCATTCAAAAGTCATGAGAGTGATGACATTTCCACTCCTGATGATGCCCCCTGCCCCTGCATTGCCTGGATTGGATTTTGAAGCTTCTTCAAAGAAGAGAGAGGGTATAGCACTGATCTTTATCCAACTAGCGAAGTCTTCCTCTTTAAGTATAATCTTCTAGATTGCTTCTGTTTTGTAGGGATGTTTAGGATGGGGGTTTCTGCTACTATTTCGAGCCAGTATATCACCCAGGACGGTCCTTTCCTCCACATAAAGCTCACTGTGGTCGATACTATTGCTATTGGCAGAGATAGTTTCGAGGGTGAGGCTCCAAGTTTTGCTGCACACTTTCCTGAAGGATGGATCTTTATTCCTAAATATCTTTCTATTCCTAGAAAGCCAAATGTTCCACAATGCCACATAAGGGAGGGTGTCCCAAACCCTCTTCAAAATTTTGTTCTTCTTTTTTCCCCATGGGAAGCCATTTTTCCAAGAGCGGAGAACATCAGCAATAGAGTGATGCGTCTAGCAGGGCTGAAAAAAGGGGTGAGCTTAGTCCAGCAACGAGAAGCAAAGGGGAAACCGATAAAGAGATGTAGGACCATCTCTTCAGCATTTTGGTATTTTGGGCACATTGATGGTCCTATTACACCTCTTTTTTTGAGATTTTCAGAGGTTAAAATTTTGTCTTTCAAGAGGAGCTATACGAAAAACTTGATCTTAGGTATAGCTTCTGATTTTCAAATAGCCTTCCATGATGGCTAGATCGGCATTGGATATTTGTCATTACAAAGGTGCTGATAGGCTGCTTTGAGGGTGAAAGTTGATCTAGAGGGATCCCATCAAAATCCGTCAATGCTATCTTTTTTTAAAGGGGCAGAGCCATGGAGGTGGATCTGAAAATTGCTAAGTTCATCTTCAAGGTGAGCGGGAACTTTAGGAAAGTGCCATCCAGTCCATTTTTGGGTTTGATTATCCCATTTGGAGAATTGACTCAAAAATTTTAAACCCATACTGCTGAAGAAAAGGAGAATGCTCTGAGTACCAAGCCTGTCAATAATGGGTGTTTGTCCCATAATGTGATCAATTCCAGCATTGATGGTGTTGCCTCCCATGGGAACTTTGGAGAGTTTTTGAGCTAGGAAGGGAATGGCTTTTTTGCAAAGAGCCCAGATTTTAGAGCAAGGTCTGTTAAGAATATCATGATCGAAGAGCTGCTGCCGAGTAGAATTAAGATACTTAACTTCCATGACTTTTTTCCACCAAGCTTGGTTCCCATTGATAAGCCTCTAGAAAATCTTTCCTCCAAAGATTTTGTTCAAGATTTTGGGAGAGAAAACTCCAATGCCTCCATGCTCCTGATATTGTATTACTTGTCTCCATTTGACGAGGTTATATTTTCTTTTATCATTCTTTCCTCCTTTCCATAGGAAATTCTTGATGATAGCTTCAATTTTGAGATGGATGATGGCAAGAGCTTGTAGGAGGGTGAATTGATATAGCGAAAGGGATGAGAGTCCAGATTTGAGAAGCACAAGGTGACCTGCAGGGTTGAGCCATGATGAGCCCCATTGCTGAACTTTCCTCTTCATTTTGTCGATAGTGACATTCCAAACTTCAGACTTCAAAGGATTGATACTTACAGGCATGCCTAAATAAATGAATTGATCCCATTTCAATTTGCAAGGAACACCAAAGATATTATAAATGCTATGTAAGGTTTGATTAGAGGCATTCCAACCATAAATGCAACTTTTGTGGTGATTGATCAGCCCTCCATAATAGAGCATGAATTTTTCCAAGACATTTTTAAATCGCTGAGCAATGATATTGGAAGTGCCTCCCATCAGCAAGGTATCATCTGCAAATTGGGAATGATTCATATTTTTAACTCTGTTTCCAAATTTGATGTCGGCGATGAGGCCCACCCGTATCATATGTTCCAAAACTTTGTTGAAGGATTCAACCATGAGGATGAAGAGGTAGGGAGAGAGAGGACAACCCTGCCTTAATCCTCTACTGGACTGAAATAAAGGAGCAGGTCTGCCATTAATGGGAGGAGATATCTAGGGGCCTGAAATGAAGGAGTTGATAAGGGCAAGAAATTTTTGGTCAAAACCCATTTTTTGGAGCACAACTAATAGAAAGGAGTGCCTGACCCTATCAAAGGCATTGGCAAGGTCTAGCTTTAGGATAAATCCTTTTTCTTTGTGAGAGAAACTAGACTGAATGGCTTCTTGAACAAGGAGGATGGAGTCAGAAATTTGTCTTTGAGATATGAAGCCTCCTTGGTTTTCTGAGATGAGGTTATGAAGATGAGGTTTGAGACGAGTGGCCAAAATTTTAGTGATGAGCTTATAGGAGGAGTTGCAGAGGGAGATGGATATAAATATAGAGAAGGAGGAAGGGCGGTTTTCTTTGGGGATAAGGGCAAGGAATGTAGAGTTAGTGTACCCCCCAAATTTTTTCTTGCGTTGGACCCAATGTATCATTTTCAAAAGATCTTTTTTAATAAGATCCCAATATGTTCTATAAAAGGTGATAGAAAACCCATCAGGTCCAGGAGCCTTATCCGGGTGAAGGGTACAGATTGCATTCTTGACCTCTTCTTCATCTATTTCTCTGTTGAGATCGTTGTTTATCTCTTCAGTGATTAAGGATGGAAGGTGCTGCAGCAAATCCGAGTAATATTCAGGCGTGCTTGTCCAAGTGAGAAGCTCTTTAAAACGCATTGTAGCCACACTTTTAATCTATTCTTGATCTGTATGAAGCTTGCCAGCTTTGTCAATGATGGATACAATGTTGTTTTTTACTCTGCGGATAGTGGTTTGATTATGAAAAAAAGTTGTGTTTTTATCACCAGCTTGAAGCCATAAATTCCTTGATTTAATGCGCCATTTCTCTTCTTCATTTTTGTTGGCTCGATAGAGTTTCCAATAGATATGTTTTTCCTGATTATGAAGATCTTTATTGAGTCCTTGGTTTTCAATGTTTCCATATACTTCATCCAAGTGGATTTTGATTTCAGTCTTGATTTGATCAGGCTCTTTATAATGTGTTTTGGCCCAATCCTTTAAGGCCATATTTGTTTTCTTTAATTTGGTCTCCCATATAAATTTCGGTCAACCTTCAACATGCTGAGCCCATATGTTTCACACCAGATGATTTTCATCTAAATTATCATTCCAAAGGGGGTTGTATTTAAATGCAATGGGCCCAAGAGAACGGTGTTCTCCAAGGGTGAGTGTAATGGGATAATGGTATGAAGCTGGAAAAGTGAGCACATTTGTTGAAGCTGTGGAATAATGAGAGAGAAGAGTGACTGTGACCAGGATTCTATCAAGCCTTTCCATGATGCTACCTCTGCCTATTTTTCTATTGCTCCAAGTGTATCTACGATTATTTGGAGCTATGTCCACCAACTCATGATCTTGCATTATATCTTCAAGTTGATTCCTGAAAGGATCTTGGCTAAAAATAGCCTCCTCTTTTCTCATTTGCATGGATAATAAGGTTCAAGTCTCCTCCCATTATGATGTTGTTGTTGTCCTCAGTGCTCATGTTTTCCTTTATGGAGTTCCAGTAGAGTTTTTTGTCCCTATAATGATTGGGACCATAGACATTGTAAACTATGATCTCTTTCTGATCCATGCAGTTTTCTAATGTCACTTTGAGCCAATTTTGGTTTACCATGATGTCTTTTTGTTTCCATATGTTGTAATTCCAAAGAGTAGCTAACCCACCAGAGGCTCCCCTTGACTCAGATATGAAGCCATCATAGTGCTTTGCTTTATTTATTATTGCCTTAATTTCTAATTCTCCTTGCTTTGTTTCCTGTAGGAGGATATTTTCTAGTTTCTCTTGATTTGTCAGATCTCGTAGGGCTGCTATTTTGGAGGGGTGCCCTAGACCCTTGCTGTTCCACAAGAGAACTTTCATCATTGCAAAAGGGTTGTTCAGAGAGTTGCTTTCCCTCCTTGATCCTTTTGTCCTGCGTCTTTGTTGTTTTGTCCCAATATGATTTTCTATGGGGTTCTGTGTTCCCAATGCTATATCATTTTGTGCATTTTCATCACGATGCTGCTTTGTAGTTTTTCTTCCAAGGCCCTACATTTTTTAAGTTTCTAGGTTTTCCACATGTTCCTTTAATGAATTCCTGGTGATTCGAATAGAAGAGGGTTCTTGGGAGGAGGAGGGAGGGTCATGAATGGAGGGGGAGATTTTCGGGGAGACATGCTGAGGGAGAGGAGTGGTAATGGGAGGGTCATCATCGGGGAGGGAGATGGATGAGAAAGGATTGGACTGCTCCAAAGAGTTGGGGGGAGTGGAAGATGTAGAGGGATTGCATGGATCCGAGATCGAGGGTACAGAAGAGGGCAAGGGATTAGACTTAGGGGAGGAACAACCAGGGAGACATTCTTAGGGTTCGGGTTGGTTTTCTTCCTTTTAACAGTTTCCCATTGATGTTCTGTCTCTAGGGATTCAACATCAATAAATTTTGAACAATGATTAGAAAAGTGGCCATATTCGTGACATACCTTACATTTGAATGGGATCTGCTCATAATTAATCTGCTAAATGTGCGTCCATTCGTCGACTTTTAGTTTGATGGCCTTCGGGAAACCTTTGCCCAAATCCACTTCGACACAGATCCTGGCGCAGGCTTGCATGTTGTCCTTTGGTTCACTTCGATCAATGAATTTTCCAATTTCATTTCGGATAGCTTTTACTGATTCATCCCCCCAACAATCAAGGGGGAGGTGTGGAAGATGCACCTAAACAGGAACTTCATTCAGGACATCAACTTCAAGATCAAAATCTGGCGTCCATTTTTTGAGGTACAAGCCCCTGGTGTCCATGAAATAGGGTTTGTTTCTGAAGATCAGATATTTATCTTCTTTAGTTTCGAAGTGGAAGGTAAAGTATCCCCTTCCACATAATCAAATGGAAATTTTACCATTGATCTTGTCTGACTAGTTGTGTTCAACCCAATTTTGAACTATCTTCAGAGAGGGCTAGATTCTTGTAAATTGACCTATTAATCCCTTCTCTGCCAAAGAGAGAGAAACCATATGAGGGAGATAGGGAGGGAGAAAAACCTCCTCTAAGCCTTCAAGCTTTTTTACGAATTTAGATATCACTGGTCTAGGTCGTGAAGGAGCCAAGGAGCTGATAAGATCTGAGAAAGCTCGGGCCTGGATCAAAGAGGCGACCATCTCCGGGGAGGACTCCGGAGTGGCCATGCTGGAGCCGAATAGCGATTAGCAGAGGCGGGAGCAGAAGGGTCGAAGGGCCGAGGAGCCGAGCGAGGACACATCAATGCGGGGACTTTGTCTACATGAGAAAACATTATTGCAATCACGTTTTTCATGTATTTCTGATTATTTGTGTATCAGGGTCCATCGAAAATATGCAACATGGGTATCCTTGGATGAGGAATTAAATTTTACAACCAAAGAGTGCTCCCACTCGAAATTTGAGTAAAACCATAGGGAGATAAGTTGAAAATACGAGTTGAAAATTAGTTTTTTTATTATTTTTTATTTACTTTTTAATCTTTTTAATTTTTTTACTCCAAAAATGGTGAATGATCCCCTATGGTTTAAATCATCATCTCGAATCATATTTGTTCTTATAAATTTTATTTTGATTATACACTTTTGTTTTGAGGCCCATTTTTTACCTCAAAATTTCTCTAATGACTATATTGCATACATAAAGAAAAAGTTTAAAAAAGGCTTTGAGATGATAGATTTTGAACACCTTCACTACTACTTGAGCATTGAAGTGATCAAACATCCAAAATATATATTCAATTCTCAAAATAAGTACATTGGAGAATTATTGAACATATTTGGCATGGCTAATTGCAATCCTTTATTTACTCCGAGGGAACAGAATTTGAGGCTCGCATCAAAAGAAGGGAATGAATTTGAGGATTAACAAAGTACATACATCTTGTGGGAAGTCTTATTTACCTCACTAATACTAGACAAGATATTTCATTTTCTATTGGAATTCTTGCAAGATTTATGCAAAATCCTTCTGAAGAACATTGGTTTTCTGCAAAAGGAGTTATAAAATACTTGAAATGAACTTAGGACTTTAGACTAATTTTTTTTGAGGTGGATGAATTTAGCTTGATTGGATATTCTGATTTAGAATTTGATAGATACATATAAATTGGAGTATCTACTTGAGGCTATTTTATGAGCCTTAGATTAGGAGATGTCTCTTGGAGGCCACACAAATAGTAGGTTCTAGCAGATTTCATGATAGAGGAAAAATATGTGACGATTTTAGAACCAACAAAGGAGATTGTGTGCCTCAAGAAAATTATTTTCCTCTTCTAATTGACAATACTTCTAAATTTAAGTTGGTCAAGATTCCCATATTCCATGATTAAACCAAACACATCAACACAATTTGTCATTTGATTTGATACCATGTAAAGGCCATGACTATTCTTCTAAGACATAGTTCTACACATGAGAAAATTGCACACATCTTCACCAAAGGACTTGGAAGAGAAAAGTTCGAAAATTTTGGAATGTCGATTGGTTTCACTAACACTCCTTTGGATTAATGGTAGAATGTTAGACACCTGCTTCTTAGGAATTTGGTGAATTATGAGTGATTTGTAAATATGTAAAAAGGAAAAATAAAAAAATGCTAGAATAGAAAGAGACATCTAACCTTGGAAGTTGAAACCAAAAATCAAGACATCATTATATAAAGTTTCTTCACTTAATCACACAATAAAAATTAATTAAATTTTTATGGAAAAATATTTCTTTTACATATTAATACATAAACTTGGATTACATTTCCAATATTTTCCATCTTATTTTAACATATTTAATATAAACTTAGTCAATATATAATAATTTATTATTAAATTATAAAATTGGTATGTTTTCAATAAACATTAATCATCATTACAATAACAATTATAAAACATTATAATAACAATTATGAGTCATTCAAATTTTTCCCCTTTATTTTATTTAGTCTCTTTTCAATAATAATAATTTTTTCAACCTTTTTCCATATTTATAATTTATTCAATTTTTTCCACATTTTACTTTTGTAAATCAATGAATGTCCATCAAATCATTTAACATGACTTTAATGTTCATTTCTTTAATATAAAATCCTTTTAAATTAAAAAATCCATGTGGTTGTAGTTTAATGTCTTTTTTAAACCATTGAAATTCTTTAGGATTTTGATAAAATCCATCACGAAAATTTGGAAATCAATAATATTATAAATACGTACTTCTTCAGTTTAAATTTTATAAGATTTATACAATATAAATAATTAACATTATAATTATTAAAAAAAAAAAAAGAAATCCATTTTTCACTTTAATTCCCATCAAATCATTCAGTATCACCGTAACATTCATTTTTTTAATATAAAACCACTTTACATGAAAATATTCTATATCTCAAATTTTTTAATATTATAAATGCAAATTTAATCAATTTAATTTATTATTATTATTATTATTTTGAAAATGCAAATTTCTTCCATTTAAGTTTATTATCCAATCTCTATTTAAATTTTATCAAATTTCTTCAATTTAAGTTTTATTATCAAATTCTTCAAAGACTGAAGCAAAATTTTCAATGGTTGGAAAAGAGTACCATGTAATTTAAAAAACCAAAGGTATGTACCATTAACGGATATTAACCTTCAATTAAAGAAAAAAAAAATTAATGCATAATCCGAATGATAGAATTTGAATTTGAAATGTTTAATAGAATGAAATCTAAATTGTTAGAGTTAAAAAACTAAATGGAAAATTCATATAAACCGTCAAAATTATATTAAATATTAAAAGATTGACTATACCATAGTCAAAAAGTGTAATTAAATTAATAAAATTGTTTAAAAATTAAAGCAAAGAATGGGAGTCGATTAGATTATTTAACCAAAAATTAGATTCCAAGAAAGAATGTTAGTAAAATAAAGGGCCTTTAGGGATGTTAAATAGAGGAAACAAAAATTATAATATATCTTGGTAATAATATATATTTATATAGATAAAATTAATAAAAAATTAATAATAATTTTATATAAAAAATAATATTATAATATATTTGAATAATAATACTAATTATTAGAATAAATTAATAATAATATTAATTATTAAAGTAAATTAATTTATTAAAATAAAATAACTAAATCTATATGAAGAAAAATTGAATGGATGAGACTAAACTAAAAAATAAACTAATTGGAATTAAAAATAAATTATAAGTAAAGAATTTTAGAAATGGGAGGGGCAAGGGAAGAGAGGGAAAAAGGGAAAGTTTTACTTCAAAGGGGGTGGGGTAGAGTGAAAGAAAGACTAAGTAAAATATTCAAATTTTGGGTGCTTTTAGGTTTGTTATAGTGTTGAATTTATTTCTATTATTAAACATACGATTCAGATTTAAAAAGAAAAAGTCTAAATTCCAGTAATTTTTAGCTATCTTCACAAAATTTACACTTCAATAAACAACTTCCAGATGTCATAAAATTTTTTAATATTATAAATACATATTTCTTTATTTTAATTTTCTAAAATATATAAAAATATATATAACATTATAATTCATTCAACTTTTTTTTACATTTTTCACTTTAATGCCCATCGAATCCTTCCATATCGCCTTAATGTTTACTTTTTCAATGTAGAACCAAAGACATGGAAATATTCCATATCTCATTGAAATTTTTAATATTATAAACATAAATTTCTTCAATTTAAATATTTATCAAACATAGAAAAGAATAATTTTGTGAAAATGAAAATTTCTTCCATTTAAGTTTGATCAAATTCCTTCAATTTAAGTTTTATTATTGAATTTGTTTTATTTAAATTTTGTCCAACATAGAAAAGTAATAAATTTGTGAAAATGAAAATTTGTTGTGAATATAAATTTTTCAATAAAGTTAACCCCTCTTATACGAAATTAAAATAAATTTAAACATTAATCTCAAATAACTTTTTAATATTCTGCCATTGCCAACATGATTATGCTTCATATTCCTGTTATGATGTGTCAATGAAAGTGAAAAGATTGGAATTCATAATGGAAGAGTGTTGAGAACAAAAATCTTTCATGGAATATATGATGTCATCCACTCCACGCAAAGCATGAAGGATGCAGACTCTCTACGTATGAATTTTGATGACAGTATGATGTGCTCGCCAACTAAGAGGCCTCACAGTGTTGGCATTGATGTCTACCTAAGGATTCAACCATGGAGTTCATTGGGTTGGCATTGGTGTCAACAAGTTTGGAGAATTTTTCATGATGATTAGAGGCTTGATGAAATGTTACTGAGGTGTTTTTTTATGTTTGTGTAGGCTCTAAAGGTTCTAGAGATTCTTATAGAGAAATATGGACAATTTCTGGAAGTGTTGGAGAAATTTCACGAAGGTATGGGGAGAGAATAAAAGTAACACAGCTGAATAAGCAGACAACCTATGTTACAATGCACCCCGGAGAGCCTATTACATGTGTTATAACACAATTCTCGAGATCAGAGGGTGTGTTACTACCTATAGGTGGATTTTCTGAATTGTGTGCACATTCCAGTCAATTCCAGGGGCATTTTCTATGGTTTTTGCACATGGTATTTGGTGGTTAGATTCGACTTGAGTTGGCATTCATTTTGGAAGGTAATTAAGTCAAAGATAATGAGGATTAGTGATTTGTATTTATTTCATATTTCTTCATTGATAAAACACTGGAGTGTGCAATAGAAGGGGAGAGATAAAATGAGAGAGTAAGTTGCAGGGATGCAGAGATAGAGTGCAGATCAAATATCAAATTTGGAGTATATGCTATAGAATGGTGGAGCTATTTTGTATATATGTGCTTAACAGGATTGTGTTGTAGATTGTATCATTGTCGTTATTATGTTGTTGCTGACATGGAGAGGAGAGATACTGTTGTAGCTGATGTTGTAGATACATTGGATCAAAGTTCAAATTTTTGATGTGTGTGTTGCAAGAATGATTAGTTGAGCATGTCATGTATTGTTGTAACAATTATATGCTACATATATTGTTGTTGGTTTTCTATCATAAAGGTTGTGGATTTTATTGTTGCTATTGCATATTGTATGGTGAGTGAGGATTGATGAGCATGTTGGCTAAGAGAGTTTGTATGAGTAGAGTGCATGTATTAAGAGCAAAGAATATTTTCGAGTTCAAAGGGTTTTGTTTTTTATCGATGAGTATTGAGTTGCAGTGGTCCATAGTTTGAAGATAGATGAAATGAGGTCCATGAGAATAGCTTGAAGGTTGGGGCCTTCAATGAGGCAAATAATGTCTTGTTGTGACAAGGTGTAGCGGCATCCTTTAGGTAGATACCTTAGAAATTTGGAGTGGTGGTTTCCATCCAACTTTGGCTGGGCGAAACTTAATGAGAGTGGCGGCTTCCAATAGGTAGTGGGCTGCAAATTCGAAGGGGGGCATGGTTCCCAGCAGTTGGTGGCTTGCAGGGTTCATATAGGTAGTGACCCGGAGTGAGTAGCAAGTCACATGATTTGCAAGTTGTGGCTTTCACACTGGTGGTGGCCAGTGATCATATGTAAGAGAATATTTGAAGATTAATAAGAAAAATGAAGATGAAAACTATTAGACGATTATGATTTTTACCCTTTGGGTTTCCACCTTATATCTTGTGTCTCATGTGTGAATGATGTGTTACTCCTCATAGTTAATTTTTTATGTGTTTTTTGCTTCATGCATTCATCTTGTGATTTTTTAGATCTATTGATAGATATACATTATGATGTGATGTTAATAAGTGAATGAATAAGGATTTGTAAGAAGAGGAAAAAATTAGTAAAAGTTTGACCTAAAGAAAAATATTGATTCACCCTCGAGTATTGTTCGCGCTCCCAACAAGTGGTATTAGAGCATCAAGTTGCCAACAAATACTTTTGAGATCAAACTGGACAAGAATCCTAGATTCCATGATCGAACCAAATACATAAACAGACATCTTCACCAGAGCACTTGGTAGAGAAAAGTTTGAAAATGTGATTGGGCCTACTAACACTCCTTCGAATTAAAGTGAGGAATGTTAGACACATAATTCTTAGAGATTTAATAAATGGTGAGTATTTTATAAATATGTAAATATAAAATATATAAAATTTTAGAATAAAAAGTGAAATCAACCCTTGAAAATTGAAACAAAAATTCACGACATCATTATATATGATTTATTAATACAAAATAATTCTAATTTTAAAAATTAATTCACTTATCTCACCCTAATAATAATAATAATAAAATTAATTAATTAATTAATTAATTTTTTTATCAAAAATTATTTCTTTTACATATTTATATATTCAAATACATAATAATTTATAATTAAATTATAAATCCAAAATGTTTTCAATAAAAATTAACCATAATTACAATAACAATTATAGAATATTATAATAACATTTATGGCTCATAGAACCTTAACTTTTTTTTCTATATTTTAGATGATCTGTTTTTCATATATATTTATTATTATTTCTATTATTATTCTTATAAATCATTATAATAACATTTGTGATTTATTCAACCTTTTTCGATATTTAAATTTTGTTAATGAATAAATGCCCCATCAAATCACTCAACATAACTTTAATGCTCATTTCCTTAATATAGAATCCTTTTACGTGGAAAAAAAATCCGCATTCATATAATTTTTTAATATTACAAGTGTAAATATCTTCATTTATAACTGCTCATTTCTTTATTTTAAGTTTTATAAAATATGGTAATAAAATCAGATTTATAATTAATTCTTTTTTTTTCCACTTTTCACTTTAATGCCCGTCAAACCATTCAGTGTCACTTTAATGTTAATTTATTTAATGAAAAATCATTTTACATGGAAATATTTCCATATGTTATAGAATTATATATTTATGGTTTGATATATGAGAATTTGAATCATAAATTTTATGGTTGACATAGTATTTCATAATACAATAATTAATCTTTAAATTATTTTGTGAGTTAATTGTTTTAATATTATAAATGTATTTTTTTTTTGAACAATTTTGTTTTAATATTATAAATGTAATTTTTTTTTTTTTAAATTCATTCAAATTTTGTTATTAAATTTTTTCGACTTAATTTTTTTCAAACATAAAAAGGAATAAATTTGTAAAAATGTTTTAGGTTGATGCAATTCTACGTGTAGTATATGTGAAAAATAATTGTCCATCTCATGCTTTCAAAAATAAGAATCATTATGGAATGTTGTATGGTGACATTCCTCAGTATAACATATCAGGGTTTTTGGTTCCTCTTTCTATGCCTTTATTTCTAAAGAACAAAGAAGCAATCTTGATGCAAGGAGTCAAAACTACATCTTCTTGTGGTATTCAAATACTACCAAGGCATATTGTCTTTACAATGAGGTAAACAATAAATTTATTTTGTCTAGAGATGTGTTTTTTTTTAATCCTCCATCACTAACAATACTATTGAGCGACAACTTGATCGTTTAGATAGATTCAATCGTGCAAAAACATATCATGAATTTGATAATGAGGTTCCACATCTTGAAGCGGGGATCCTATCTTGGATCATTCTATGCAATCTCCTTTGGAAACATGGTGTCCCCCTCATGAAGTCCTGGTCACTTCTTCAAATTAATAAGACCCTTCGAGTAATGTGATTGAGATGATCATAAGGCTAAATCTCGATGTAGACACATCTCCATTAGTGGAGAAACCTTGACCATCTCAGAAAGGTTCCCCTAAATGGTTCCAAAAAAATATTTTAAAGTGTTCATCTTAATGAGGTTGGGAATACAGGAACCAGAGGTTCCACCAGACAAGATCAAGATGATGTATTGTTGACAGTGTTGGACTTGCCAACATTCACAGGGTTTCCATGATGTGTGGTACCAATTAGAACTCACACCCTTTGGGATATGAGCCCCATTTGGAATACGACCCAGTTCCCATTTTCTTAAAGATTTTCCTTAGCTCTAACTGTCAGCAAGAGAAATGAATGCACATGTACCTTCGAAAATCAAGTGAGTGTGCCTAGTGAGTGTACAATAGTAGGTTTGTCAAGGTTCACTTACTGCAGATGGAAAATAATGTGAGCCTCTAAGAGAGAGGTAATAGTACCACCCTAGTAGAGACACACATGAATAGGAAAGATTCGTCTAACATCTAGTGGAATAGTCCACAAAGATGTGACAATCATTGCAACTGTTGCAACACATTATTAATATGATAAGCACTAAAATAACCGAAATAGTTCAACTAATTTGGTACAAGGGAAAGCGAACATGAATAAAAAAAATTCACAGAACAGTCTTAAAAATATTTATAATCCATGCATGAAAAACATGTTGGCCATTAGGATTCATATATTAAGTAAAATTTCTTGGACACATGTATACAATGAACACCACTAGCTCTAATAGTGGAGTGTTGGAGCTAATATTTTCTCCTCAAAAGAACTAGCTTGTCTCTTTGATGCCTTGCGGGAGGATCCAAGGTGAAAAAGTCCTTTGCTCATACAATGATGGTGTATATATAATAAATTGGGTGATCCTTCACTTCCCTTGTGACTCTTTGACTACCCTCATGATTGTTTGACTTCCTATGACTTTTCGAATTTATATGACTCTTCATATTTTGTACATGTCCTTTGGACTTCCACTTTACAATGCATTTTCATATAGGCATTTACATAATCCAAAAAATTGATGTGGAATATGATGACTCATGACATGACATGACATGACATTTATGACATGGAATACATGATGACATGGTGATGTCAAGTCATTTTTGTTGCTTCTTGCTATGTGTCTTCTTGAGAAGTTTATTTTTTCCACCTCCAGATGTGTTAGAGATGAGGACTCTTCAGTGATATTAGGTCTTCAATTGCGGTCTCAAACTAGTGTCCCTTTTTCTTCTCTTGATTAATCAACTCGCATATTCAACTATAGAGGTGTCTTCTAGCATGTTCCCCTTCTCTATATCCTTATTCATCATCCTATCATGGTATGATAGAGTAAATCCATCTTCAATTCCCTCATGAAAATACAACATCAACCCGATAAACCCCTAGTCTAAGATGTTTCATGATGATCTATTGAGCCAAAACTAGGTGGCATGCTGATGGAGAGGTTCAATGAATGCACAATTTCATAGCTCAGATAGTCAAGGGTGAAGCTTGAGACTTGAGGCTGCACAATGCGCAGTTCAAGTTGGGATGGGCATGATGATTGTGTAGTTGGGGAGCTCAAGGTGCAAAGTTGAGGGCTTAGTCATTGAAGTTGTCCATTGCATAGTGTTCGGAGGACAAGGAGGCCAGGTGACTGCACAATTGCGCGGCTCAGAAGCTCAAGGTTTGGGCTTAAGGACTGAGACTGTGAAATTAGTAGTTCAGGCCTGGTTGGAGGGAAGGACTATGCATTTTTGGAGCTCAGGGGTCGAGCTTGAGCTCTAAGACTGTGCAATGTGCAGTCTTGGGAGGTAGGAACTACGCATTGCCTCCCTTCATATTAATAATGGAAAATAATATACATCTAATGAATTTTAAAACTATCTTCACCAACATAGGATTTAACATCAGGTTATTATTATATACAATCATCAAATAAAATGAACATGACTATAATTCATATGGTTCACTTAATGTTGTTTTTCAAAAATGTAAATTTGATGTTTTGGGCTAATGTAGTTCTATGTGCAGTATATGTGAAACAATTATCCATCTCATGCTCTAAAAAATAAGAATCCATAAGGTGATATGGCCACATTCCTCCAGTAAGGCATCTCAAGGTCTTTGGTTCCACTTATATTCCTTAATTCCTAAGGGAAAAATATGAAAAATTGATGCGAGTTGAAATTTCATCTTCTTGGAGTATTCAGATACCACCAAGCCATATCATCTTTACGATGAGGTAAACAAGAAATTTATACTCTCTAGAGATGTATTTATCTTGAATTCTTCAAGATTGACAACATTATTGAGCGACAACTTGATCATTTAATTAGATTCAATCATGCAAAAACATTATGAATTTGATAATTATATTCCACATATTGAAGGTTGGATCACTATCTTGAATTTATCTATAAAATCTCCTTTTGAAAACATATCTCCCCCTCATGAATTTCCAACCAATTCTTCAGATCGGGAAAACCATTTGAGTGATGTGATTAAGTGGATTGGAAGGCTAAATCTTGATGTGGCCCCATCTCAATAAATCGAGCAACTTGGACCATCTCACTAATTAGGTCCCCCAAAGTGGCTCACCAAAACACTTGAAAGTGTTCCTCTTGATGAACTTGGGAAGACAGGAACTAGAGGTTCCACTAGACAAAGTGAAGATGACGTAGATATTTTTTATTTAGTTGATGTTAGATGACATAGATTTTTTGTATGATTGCTAATGGAATTTGTATACTAACTTTGAACCAATTTCATTTAAAGAAGCTACTTCTCGTGATGAATGGAAATAAATAATATAGAGGGAGTACAATGCTCTCATAAATAATGGAGCATGGAAGTTAGTAAAATTTCCATTTGGAACTAAACCAATTTACTGCAAATGGCTCTATAGGAACAATTACAAATTAAATGGCTCACTTGAAAAGAAAAAATAAGGCTTGTAGCATAAGGATTTGCATAAAAAGAAGATGTTGATTATGGAGAAAGTTTTTCCCCACAACAAAATGCGCCATCATTTAGACTCTCTTTTCCTTGGAAAATCAGAATGGATGGAAAACTAATCAATTGGAAGTGAAGATTTATTTTTTGAATGGATACTTGAAGGACATTGCCTTCATGGCTCCACCATAAGGTATTTTTGTAAAGGGAAAATTAAAAAATAAAAAATAAATGAACTTATCAAATCCTTATATGACCTAAAATAAGCACTACAAGCTTGGTATATAAAATTAACTAAGCATCTTTTGAAATTGAATTTCAAACACTTTAATCTTCACAATGAAACTTTGTTTGTCAAAAAAGTTGAAAAAATTATTGTATATCTTGTTGTTTATGAATATTATATATTAATAAAGGGGGAAATGAAACATTAGAGAAATTTTGAGGTCTAAAATGGGCCTCCTAAGGAATATTATAAAATAATAGTGGAAATAATAAAATAATATTAGATTACTTCATTAAATTTTAGAGGGGAAAAAGAGAAAACTAATTTTTCAACTTGTATTTTCAACTTATCTCCCTACATTTTTACACAAATTTCGAGCAGGAGCACTCGTTGGATGCAAATTTTAATCCTTCATCAAAGGAATACCCATGTCGCATACTTTCGATGGACCATGCTAGATGATAAATGATAAATACATGAGAAAATATTATTGCAATCACATTTTTCATGTATTTCTGATTTTTTTTTGTATCAGGGTCCATAGAAAGTATGCAACATGGGTATCCTTGGATTAGGAATTAAATTTTACATCCAAAGAGTGCTCCCACTCGAAATTTGAGTAAAACCATAGGGAGATAAGTTAAAAATACGAGTTGAAAAATAGTTTTTTTTTTTTTTTTTTTTTTTTTTTTTTTAAACTCAAAAAATGGTGAATGATCCCCTATGGTTTAAATCATCATCTTGAATCATATTTGTTCTTATAAATTTTATTTTGATTATACATTTTTGTTTTGAGGACCATTTTTTACCTCAAAATTTCTCTAATGACTATATTGCATATATAAAGAAAAAGTTAAAAAAAAAGCTTTGAGATGACAGATTTTGAACACCTTCACTACTACTTGAGCATTGAAGTGATCAAACATCCAAAATATATATTCATTTCTCAAAATAAGTAAATTGGAGAATTGTTGAACATATTTGGCATGGCTAATTGCAATCCTTTATTTACTCCGAGGGAATAGAATTTGAGGTTCACATCAAAAGAAGGGAATGAATTTGAGGATGCAACAAAGTACATACGTCTTGTGGGAATTCTTATTTACCTTACTAATACTAGACAAGATATTTCATTTGCTATTGGAATTATTGCAAGATTTATGCAAAAGCCTTCTAAAGGACATTGGTTTGCTGCAAAAGGAGTTATAAAGTACTTGAAATGAACTTAGGACTTTAGACTAAATTTTTTTGAGGTGGATGACTTTAGCTTGATTGGTTATTCTAATTTAGACTTTGATAGATACATATAAATTGGAATATCTACTTGAGGCTATTTTATGAGCCTTGGATTAGGAGATGTCTCTTGGAGGCCACACAAATAGTAGGTTCTAGCAGATTTCATGATAGAGACAAAATATGTGGCAATTTTAGAACCAGCAAAGGAGATTGTGTGCCTCAAGAAAATTATTTTCCTCTTCTAATTGACAATACTTCTAAAATTATGTTGGTCAAGATTCCCATATTCCATGATTAAACCAAACACATCAATACAATTTGTCATTTGATTCGATACCATGTAAAGGTCATGACTATTCTTCTAAGACATAGTTCTACACATGAGAAAATTTCACACATCTTCACCAAAGGACTTGGAAGAGAAAAGTTTGAAAATTTTGGAATGTTGCTTGGTTTCACTAACACTCCTTTGGATTAATGGTGGAATGTTAGACACCTTCTTCTTAGGGATTTGGTGAATTATGAGTGATTTGTAAATATGTAAAAAGGAAAAATAAAAAATGCTAGAATAGAAAGAGACATATAACCTTGGAAGTTGAAACCAAAAATCAAAACATCATTTTATAAAGTTTCTTCACTTGACCACAAAATAAAAATTAATTAAATTTTTTTATGGGAAAAATATTTATTTTACATATTAATACATAAACTTGGATTACATTTCCAATATTTTCCATCTTATTTTAAAATATTTAATATTAACTTAGTCAATATATAATAATTTATTTATTAAATTATAAAGTTGGTTTGTTTTCAATAAACATTAATCATCATTGCAACAACAATTATAAAACATTATAATAACAATTATGAGTCATTCAATTTCTTTTTGCTTTATTTTATTTAGTCTCTTTTCAATAATAATAATTTATTCACCTTTTTTCATATTTATAATTTATTCAATTTTTTTTTAGATGAATCAATTCCCATCAAATCATTCATCATAACTTTTATGTTCATTTCTTTAATATAGAATCATTTTACATGAAAAAATCCATGTGGATTTGGTTAGCCCTTGTTTTTCTTAGAAAATAATGGAAATTCTCACGTGATTTTGATAAAAACATGTTGAAATTTATGCTTCAAGAATTTAGATTATTTGGGAGTTTTTTATGGTGATTAATCCGTTTCCACCATAAAAAAAACATGATTTCAATCACTCCTATTGCAAAAATTTTTGAAAAAGAAAAAAAAAAAACAACCTTGAATTTTTTACCATATTCACAAAATTAACACTTCAATAAAAAACAAATTCCCATACCATAATTATTTTTAATATTATAAATGTCTATTTATTAATTTTAAATTTTATAATTTTTATAAAATATATAATTAAAAAAATAACATTATAATTCATTCAATTTTTTTTACATTTTTAACTTTAATGCCCATTAAATCATTCCATATCACCTTGATATTAATCCCTTTAATGGAAAACCACTTTACAAGTAAATATTCCACATCACATAGAAATTTTTAATATTATAAATGCAAATTTATTCAATTTAAATCTTTATCAAACATAGAAAAGGAATACATTTGTGAAAATGCAAGTCTCTTTCATTTAAGTTTTATAAAATTTCTTCCCATTTAAGTTTTATTATCAAATCTCTTAGATTTAAGATAATTTGTGAAAACAAATTTTTTTTGATAATATAAACTTTGAAATTTTTATTTTTCTATAAATTTAATGCCTCGTATATGAAATTAAAATAAATTTGAGCTTTAATCTCAAAATAACTTATTAATATTACATCATTGCCAACAAGATTTTGATTCATATTCTTGTTATGACGTGCCAATGAAAGAGACATAATTGGATTTCATAATGGAAGAGCATATTACATCTTATTGGGGTACTTAAATACCACCAAGGCATATTGTCTTTATGATAGATGTAAACAATAAATTATTTTTTTTAGATATGTGTTTTTTCTTGAATTCTCCATAACTGACAACACCTTTGAGTGACAAATTGATCATTTAGATAGATTCAATCATGAAAAAACATATCATAAATTTGATAATGAGATTTTGTATCTTGAAGGGGGATCCCTATCTTGATTTAATCTATGGAATCTCTTTTTGAAACAATGTCTCCCATTCATGAAGTTTTGAACACTTCTTCATATCACAAAAACCTTTTGAGTGATGTGATTGAGAGGATTGGAAGGTTAAATCCTGATATAGCCTTGTCTCGATTAGTGGAGTAACTTGGACCATCTGATGTAGAAAATTCTGATTTAGTTGATATAAATACCATGGATGTTTCGTATGATTGTGATTTGAATTTACATACTTATTTTAAACCAACTTCCTTTAAACAAACTACTTCTCATGATGAATGGAAATAAGTAATGCAAAGGGAGTATAATGCTCTCATAAATAATGGAACATGAAAGTTGGTGGACCCTCCATTCAGAACCAATCCAATTGTCTACAAATGGGTCTACAATAACAAGTACAAATTAGATGGCTCACTTGACAAGCATAAAGTAAGGGTCATGGGAAAAGGATTGGCATAGAAATAAGGTGTTGATTGTGAAGATATTTTTTCCCCTACAGCAAAATGGGTCATCATTTGGACTCTCTTTTCCTTGACATATTAGAATGGAAGGAAATTTCATCATTTGGATGTGAAGAATTATTTCTTGAATGGAGACTTGAAAGAAAATGTCTTTATGGCTCCGCTGGATGTTTTTTTTGTAAAAAGAAAATAACAAAATGTTTGTAAACTTATCAAATCCTTATATAGCCTAAAATAAGCACTACGATCTTGGTATGAAAAATTGATTGAGCATATTTTGAAATTGAATTTGAAACACTTTAATCTTGAAGATGCAACTCTATTTCTCAATAAAGTTGGAAATTTTTTATATCTTGTTATTTATGTAGATGATATATTAATAATGGGAAAAAATGAGAGATATTTGCATCTATAAAGAAAGAGCTGAAGAAGGGCTTTGAGATGGCATATTTGGGACACCTTCACTAATACTTGGGCATTGAAGTGATCCAACATCCAAAGTATATATTCCTCTCTCAAAATAAGTACATTGGAGAATTGTTGAACAAGTTTGGCATGGCTAAATGCAATCCTTTATTTACCCTGATGGAACAAAATTTGAACCTCACATCAAAAGAAGGGAATGAAGTTGAGGATGCAACAAAGTACATACAACTTGTGGGAAGTATTATCTACCTCACCACTACTAGATGAAATATTTCATTTGTTGTCAAAATTATTTCAATATTTATGCAAAAACATTGTGAAGGACATTAGTCTACTACAAAAGGAGTTCTAAAGTACTTGAAATGAACTTAGGAATAAGGACTCAAATTTCCTCAGGTGGATGACTTCAGCTTGATTGGATATTATGATTTAGACTTTGACAAAGACATAGAAAATAAAATATCTACTTGAGGCTATTTTATTATCTTTCGACTAGGAGTTGTTTGTTGGAGGCCATGAAAATAGTAAGTTCTAGAAGGTTCCATCATGAGGCAGAATATGTGGCAATTGTAGAAGCAACAAAGGAGATTGTGTGCCTCAAGAAAAGTATTTTCCTCTTCTAATTGAAAATATTTTTGCAATTAAGTTGGCCAAGAATCCCATATTTCATTATCAAACCAAACACATCAACACAAAGTATCATTTGATTCGATATCATGTAGAGGCCAAGACTATTCATCTAAGACATAGTTCTACAAATGAGCAAATTACAAACATTTTCACCAAAAGACTTGGAAGAGAAAAGTTGCTTGGGTTCACTAAAACTCCTTCAAATTAAGAGGTAATGTTGAAAACCTAATTCTTAAGGATTTTGTGAATTGTGAGTGTTTTGTAAATATGTAAATATGAAAAATAAAAAATGCTAGAATAGAAAGAAACATCAAACCTTAGAAATTGAAACCAAATGTCAATACATCATTATATAAATTTTATTCACTTTACCTCACAATAAAAAAATAATTAATTTTTTTTATGGAAAAATGATTTCCAACTTCATTACATTTCCATTATTTTTCCATTTATTTTAAATTATTTAATATTAACGTAATTAGTATATAATAATTTATTATTAAATTATAAATCTAGTTTGTTTTCACTAAGAATTAATCATCTTTGCAATAAGAATTACAAAACGTTATAATGACATTTATGAGTCATTCAACTTTTTACTTAGTTTGTTTTCAATAATAATAGTAATAATAATAATAATTTATTCAACTTTTTTCCATATTTATAATTTATTCAACTTTTTTCCCACATTTACTTTTGTAAATCAATGAATGTCCATCAAATCATTTAACATGACTTTAATGTTCATTTCTTTAATATAAAATCCTTTTAAATTAAAAAATACATGTGGTTGTAGTTTAATGTCTCTTTTTTGCACATAAAACAATGGAAATTCTTGAGGATTTTGATAAAATCCATCAAATTTGGAAATCAAGGTTAGAGTTGTCAAGATTTAAGATTTTGGATGCCCCAACGGTTTTTGATGGTATTGAATCCATTTTCACCATCAAAGCCCTAATTCAAACACTATTACTGTCATATTTTTTTGAAAAAAAAAATCTGTAATTTTTAAGTGTAATACAATAATATTATAAATACATATTTCTTCGGTTTAAATTTTATAAGATTTATACAATATAAAAAAATAACATTATATTAAAAAAAAAATTCCATTTTTCACTTTAATTCCCATCAAATTATTTAGTATCACCTTAATATTCATTTCTTTAATATAAAACCACTTTACATGAAAATATTCTATATCTCATAGAATTTTTTAATATTATAAATGTAAATTTAATCAATTTAATTCTTTATCATTATTATTATTATTTTGAAAATGCAAATTTTTATTATCCAATCTTTATTTAAATTTTATCAAATTTCTTCAATTTAAGTTTTATTATCAAATTCTTAATTTTGGTATTGTAGAATATAGAAAAGCAATAAATTTGTGAAAGTGAAACTTCGTTGAGAATATAAAACTGTGTGAATGGAGATTTACATGGTCCGTGGACTCATTACCCATCATGAAAGACTGAAGCAAAATTTTCAATGGTTGGAAGAGAGTTAAAAACCAAAGATATGTACCATTAACGGATATTAACATTCAATTAAAGAATAAAAAATAAATTAATGCATAATCCGAATGATAGAATTTGAATTTGAAATGTTTAATAGAATGAAATCTAAATTGTTAGAGTTAAAAAACTAAATGGAAAATTCATATAAACCGTCAAAATTATATTAAATAATTAAAAGATTGACTATACCCTAGTCAAAAAGTGTAATTAAATTAATGAAATTGTTTAAAAATTAAAGCAAAGAATGGGAGTTGATTAGATTAGTTAACCAAAAATTAGATGCCAAGAAAGGATGTTAGTAAAATAAAGGGCCTTTAGATATGTTAAATAGAGGAAACAAAAATTATAATGTATCTTGGTAATAATATATATTTAAATAAATAAAATTAATAAAAAATTAATAATAATTTTATATAAAAAATAATATTATAACATATTTGAATAATAATACTAATTATTAAAATAAATTAATAATAATATTAATTATTAAAGTAAATTAATTTATTAAAATAAAATAACTAAATCTATATAAAGAAAAATTGAATTGATGAGACTAAACTAAAAACTAAACCAATTGGAATTAAAAATAAATTATAAGCAAAGAATTTTAGAAATGGAAGGGGCAAGGGAAGAGAGAAGAGAGGGAAAAAGGAGAAGTTTTCCTTCAAAGGGGATGGGGTAGGGTGAAGGAAAGGCTAAATTTATTTCCATGGTTAAATATACGATTCAGTTTTTTTGAAAAAAAAAAGAAGAGTCTAATTTCTAGTAATTTTTAGCTATCTTCACAAAATTTACGCTTCAATAAAAAACAACTTCCATATGTCATAAAAAAAATTAATATTATAAATACATATTTATTTATTTTAATTTTCTAAAATATATAAAAATATATATAACATTATCATTCATTCACCCCTTTTGTTTTTACATTTTTTCACTTTAATGCCCATCGAATCCTTCCACATTGCCTTAATGTTTATTTTTTCAATGTAGAACCACTTTACATGGAAATATCCCTATCTCATTGAAATTTTTAATATTATAAACATAAATTTCTTAAATTTAAATATTTATCAAACATTGAAAAGAATAATTTTGTGGAAATGAAAATTTCTTCCATTTAAGTTTGATCAAATTCCTTCCATTTAAGTTTTATTATTGAATTTTTTTATTTAAGTTTTGTGCAACATAGAAAAGTAATAAATTTGTGAAAATGGAAATTTGTTGTGAATATAAATTTTTCAATAAATTTAATCCCTCTTATATGAAATTAAAATAAATTTAAACATTAATCTCAAATAACTTATTAATAGTTTGCCATTGTTAACATGATTATGCTTCATATTCCTGTTATGACGTGCCAATGAGAGCGAAAAGATTGGAATTCATAATGGAAGAGTGTTGAGAACCGAAATCTTTCGTGGAATATACGATGTCGTCCACTCCACGCAAACCACGAAGGATGCAAACTCTCTGCGTATGAACTTTGATGACAGTATGATGTGCTCGCCAACTAAGAGGCCTCATGGTGTTGCCTTTGATGTCTACCTAAGGAGTCAACCATGGAGTCCATTGTGTTGGCATTGGTGTCAACAAGTTTGGAGAATTTTTCATGATGATCAGAGGCTTGATGAAATGTTACTGAGGTTTTTTTGATGTTTGTATAGGCTCTACAGGTTCTGGAGATTCTTATAGAGGAATATGGACAAGTTCTGGAAGTGTTGGAGAAATTTGACGAAGGTATGGGAAGAGAATAAAAGTAACATAGCTGAATAAGCAGACAACCTGTGTTATAATGCACCCTTGAGAGCCTATTACATGTGTTATAACACAATTCTTGAGAGCAAAGGGTGTGTTACTACCTATAGGTGGATTTTCTGAATTTTTTGCACATTCCAGTCAATTCCAAAGGCATTTTCTATGGTTTTTTCACATAGTATTTTTTGGTTAGAGTCAACTTGAGTTGGTCTTCATTCTAGAAGGTGATCAAGTCAAATATAATGAGGATTAGTGATTTATATTTATTTCATATTTCTTCATTGATAAAACACTGGAGTGTGCAATAGAAGGGGAGAGATAAAATGAGAGAGTAAGTTGCAGGGATGCAGAGATAGAGTGCAGATCAAATATCAAATTTGGAGTATATGCTATAGAATGGTGGAGCTATTGTGTATATATTTTCTTAGCATGATTGTGTTGCAGATTGTATCATTGTCGTTATTATGTTGTTGCTGACATGGAGAGGAGAGATATTGTTGTAGCTGATGTTGTCGATACATTGGATCAAAGATCAAATTTCTGATGTGTGTGTTGTGAGAATGATTAGTTGAGCATGTCATGTATTGTTGTAGCAATTATATGCTACATATATTGTTGTTGGTTTTCTATCATAGAGGTTGTGGATTTTATTGTTGCTATTGCATATTGTATGGTGAGTGAGGATTGATGAGCATGTTGGCTAAGAGAGTTTGAATGAGTAGAGTGCATGTATTGAGAGCAGATAATATGTTTTGAGTTCAAAGGGTTTTGTTTTTTAATCGATGAGTATTGAGTTGCAGTGGTCCATAGTTTGAAAATAGATGAAATTAGGTCCATGAGAATAGCTTGAAGGTCGGGGCCTTCAATGAGGCAAATAATGCCTTGTTGTGACATGGTGTAGTGGCATCCTTAAAGTAGATACCTTAGAAATTTGGAGTGGTGGTTTCCATCCAATGTTGGTTGGGTGAAACTTAATGAGAGTGGTGGCTTCCAATAGGTAGTGGGCTGCAAATTCGAAGGGGGGCGTGGTTCCCAGCAGATGGTGGCTTGTAGGGTTCATAAAGGTAGTGACCTAGAGTGAGTAGCAAGTCACATGATTGGCAAGTTGTGGCTTTCACACTAGTGGTGGCCAATGATCATATGTAAAAGAAGATTTGAAGATTAATAAGAAAAATGAAGATGAAAACTATCAGATGATGATGATTTTTACCCTTTGGGTTTCCACCTTATATCTTGTGTCTCATTAGTGAATGATGTGTTACTCCTCATACTTAATTTTTTATGTGTTTTCTGCTTCATGCATTGATCTTGTGATTGTTTATATCTATTGATAGATATACATTATGATGTGATGCTAATAAGCTAATGAATAAGGATTTGTAAGAAGAGGAAAAAATTAGTAAAAGTTTGACCTAAAGCGCAATATTGATTCACCCCCGAGTATTGTTCACGCTCCCAACAAGTGGTATTAGAGCAAAGTTTCCAACAAATACTTTTGAGATCAAGTTGGACAATAATCCTAGATTCCATGATTGAACCAAATACATAAACAGACATCTTCAGCAAAGCACTTGGTAAAGAAAAGTTTGAAAAATGTGATTGGGCCTACTAACACTCCTTCGAATTAAAGTGAGAAATGTTAGACGATTTAATAAATTATAAGTATTTTATAAATATGTAAATATAAAATATATAAAATTTTACAATAAAAAGTGAAATCAACCCTTTAAAATTGAAACAAAAATTCACTACATCATTATATATATGATTTATTAATACAAAATAATTCTAATTTTAAAAATTAATTCACTTATCTCATAATTAAAAAAAAAAAAATTAATTAATTTTTTTATCAAAAATTATTCCTTTTTACATATTTGTATATTCAAATACATAATAATTTTTGATTAAATTATAAATCCAAAATGTTTTCAATAAACATTAACCACAATTACAATATCAATTATAAAATTTCATAATAACATTTATGGCTCATAGAACCTTAACTTTTTTTTCTATATTTTTTTAGATGGTTTGTTTTTAATATATATTTATTATTATTTCTATATTTATAATTATAAATCATTATAATAACATTTATGATTTATTCAACTTTTCCGATATTTGATTTTTTTTAATGAATAAATGCCCATCAAATCATTCAACATAACTTTAAGAAGTTGTCTACTCAGGTAGTTGAATAGTCCAGACAGCAGTTTTTTGCCGGAGTATTTGGAATCCATTTTTGATAGTGGAAATGGATTGAGCACTATAAAAAACCCTTAGGGCACTCAAAATATTAAATTTTAACAATTATAAACAAGATTCTGATAAAATCTTTGCCTGGTTCTAAGCCAAAATGCTGCTTTTTTAGACTATGCCTAACTTTAATGCTCATTTATTTAATATAAAATCCTTTTACATGGAAAAAAATCCAAACTCATATAATTTTTTAATATTATAAGTGCAAATATCTTCATTTATAAATGCACATTTCTTTATTTTAAGTTTTATAAAATATGGTAATAAAATCAGATTTATAATTCAATTTTTTTTTTCCATTTTTCACTTTATTTCCCAACAAACCATTCAGTATCACTTTAATGTTAATTTATTTAATGAAAAATCATTTTACATGGAAATATTTCCATATGTTATAGAATTATATCACTTTAATGCCCATCAAACCATTCAGTATCACTTTAATGCCCATCAAACCATTCAGTATCACTTTAATGTTAATTTATTTAATGCAAAATCATTTTACATGAAAATATTTCCATATGTTATAGAATTATATATATATGATTTGATATATGAGAATTTTATGGTTTACATAGTATTTTATAATACAATAATTAATCTTTAAATTATTTTGTGAGTTAATTGTTTTAATATTATAAAGTTTCTTTATTCAAATTTTGTTATTAAATTTTTTCGACTTAAGTTTTTTCAAACATAAAAAAGGAATAAATTTGTGAAAATATTTTGGGTTGATGCAATTCTACGTGTAGTATATGTGAAAAACAATTGTCCATCTCATGCTCTCAAAAATAAGAATCATTATGGAATATGGTATGGTCACATTTCTCAGTACAACATATCAGGGTCTTTGGTTCCTCTTTCTATGCCTTTATTGCTAAGGAATAAATAAGAAATCTTGATGCAAGGAGTCAAAACTACATCTTCTTGTGGTATTCAAATACTACCAAGGCATATTGTCTTTACGATGAGATAAACAATAAATTTATTTTGTCTAGAGATGTGTTTTTTTTAATCTTCCATCACTGACAATACTATTGAGCGACAACTTGATCGTTTAGATAGATTGAATCATGCAAAAACATATCATGAATTTGATAATGAGATTCCACACCTTGAAGCGGGGATCCCTATCTTGGATCAATCTATGCAATCTCCTTTGGAAACACGGTGTCCCCCTCACAAAGTCCTGGCCACTTCTTCAAATTAATAAGACCCTTTGAGTAATGTGATTGAGATGATCAAAAGGCTAAATCTTGATGTAGACCCATCTCCATTAGTGGAGAAACCTTGACCATCTCAGAAAGGTTCCCCTAAATGGTTCCAAAAAACATTTTTAAGTGTTCATCTTGATGAGGTTGGGAATACAAGAACCATAGGTTCCACCAGACAAGATCAAGATGATGTATTGTTGATAGTGTTGGACTTGCCAACATTCATAGGGTTTCCATTATGTGTGGTACCAATTAGAACTCACACCCTTTGGGATATGAGCCCCATTTGGAATACGACCCAGTTACCATTTTCTTAAATATTTTCCTTAGCTCTAACTATCAGCAAGAGAAAGGAATGCACATGTACCTTCGAAAATCAAGTGAGTGTACAATAGTAGGTGTGTCAAGGTTCACTTACTGCAAATGGAAAATAAATTGAGCCTCTAAGAGAGAGGTAATAGTACCACCCTAGTAGAGACACACATGAATAGGAAAGATTTGTCTAACATCCAGTGGAATAGTCCACAAAGATGTGACGATCATTGCAACTGTTGCAACACATTATCAATATGATAAGCACTAAATTAACTGAAACAGTTAAAACTAATTTGGTACAGGGGAAAGCAAACATGAATAAAAAAATTCACAGAACAATCTTAAAAATATTTATAATCCATGCATGAAAAACATGTTGGCCATTAGGATTCATATATTAAGTAAAATTTCTTGGACACATGTATACAATGAACACCATTAGCTCTAATAGTGGAGTGTTGGAGCTAATATTTTCTCCTCAAAAGAACTAGCTTGTCTCTCTGATGCCTTGCTGGAGGATCCAAGGTGAAAAAGTCCTTTTCTCATACAATGAGGGTGTATATATAATAAATGGGGTGATCCTTCACTTCCCTTGTGACTCTTTGACTACCCTCATGATTGTTTGACTTCCTATGACTTTTTGACTTTACATGACTCTTCATATTTTGTAAATGTCCTTTGGACTTCCACTTTACAATAAATTTTCATATATGCATTTACACAATCCACAAAATTGATGTGGAATATGATGACTCATGACATGACATGACATGACATTTATGACATGGAATACATGATGACATGGTAATGTCAGGTAATTTTTGTTGCTTCTTGCTATGTGTCTTCTTGAGAATTTTATTTTTTCCACCTCCATATGTCTTAGAGATGAGGAGTCTTCAGTGATATTAGGTCTTTAGTTGTGGTCTCAAACTAGTGTCCCTTTTTCTTCTCTTGATTAATCAACTTGCATATTCAACTATAGAGGTGTCTTCTAGCATGTTCCCTGATCCGGATTTATGCAAGAACGCAACAGAATACAGAAATAACCATAAACATAGAAATACAGCAGAAATAAGGCTTCATTTCATTAATATCAAATCACAGAAATATGCTTACAAACATGATGGAAATAAAATAGCTAGGGTGTTGGTAGCGAATCTCTGAGAAGAGATGTAGCGACTACATACCTCTAAATTGTATTACAATGAGGCTCAAGGACCTATTTATTATGGAGAAACAATGGAGAATTCTAAACGTCCAAAAAAGTAACCCTGGGAGATGAAGCGCCAAAACTATGGGCCCTGTTTGGGTAAATTGGTATTCAGCTTCCCAGGGATGTTACTTCGGCATACTATCTCTGTTTGGGGCTTAAAAATGGCTCCGAAAGTTCAGGACTCGAAAAACTACTAAAAATAGTAAGTTGTGAAAAAAAACTGAAAGAGACAATGGTGGGGCCCCAAGTGGAATAGGTGGGTGGCCACCAATATCCACCTGGATCATTCCTCCCCCCTTAGGAAGCAATGGTCCCCATTGCGTTGAGTTCCTCCATGAGATGAGGAAACTTCTGTTGAACCTTGTCCCTGGTGAACCACTTGCCTTGGTGCAAGAGTTGGCCAGCTTTGACAATCTGATACAATTGGATCTTATGTCGGTGAGTGTTCTTGATTTGCATGTCCATGATACAGTCTGTGGTGGCCTGCTCCATGCAGTCTGGGTTTAACTCTTTTGGTGTGAGTTCTTCTTCAATTTCAGAGGTGTCTAATAGAGGTGGGAAGTAGGGACGAAGGCGATCTACATTGAATACTGGGTGCAGACCAAGGAATGGTGGAATACTGAGCTCGAAGGCATTGTTCCCTACAGCCTTGGTGATGGTGTACGACCCATATTAGAGCGGGCGAATCTTGCGGTGGGGTCCAGTGAGGCGTTCCTTCTGCAAATGCAGCCACACTTTTTCACCCACCTGGAAGTTGTGTGGCACCCAATGTTGATCATGTCGTTGCTTGTACTTAGCATTGGCTCTATCCAATATGTCATGAACCTGTTAGTGGATGTGCTGAATGTGCTCGATGAAGTTGTTTGCTTTGTCAGCTTCAGACTGGACATGAGCCGAATCAGCCTGAGTAGTTACAAATGGCATGGCTACGTCAATGGGACATAGTGGCTAGAATCCCAAGCCCACATGAAAGGGGTTCTGGCCGGTTGAGCTGTGGAGAGCCCGGTTATAACTGTGTTGTACATAGGGAAGGCTCTCATCCCATGTGCGTGGATGCTTTGAATTTTACATGCGTAGAATGTGTATAATCATCCTTTTGACAACCTCTATCTGGCCATCAGTTTGGGGATGGAAATTTGTGGACTTGGTGAGCTTGGTGTCCAACATTGACCAGAGGCTAGACCAAAATGTGCTGAGGAACCTGCTGTCGCGATCTAATATGATAGATTGTGGGATCCCAAAGTGCACCCACACTTGTTCAAAGAAGAGTTTAGCAGTGGCTTCTGATGTGATATTCTTCTTGCAGGCCGCCATAATGGCCATCTTTGAGAATCTGTTGACGACCACGAAAACACAGTCGTTTCCATTCTTAGTAGAAGGAAGGCCTGACATGTAATCCATGGAGGGAGTATAGAGCCCTTGCTTCTTGATGGTTGGTTTGGCAATGGCGCACACAGTGCAAGATCTGATGTACTTCCCGACATCCTATCGAAGGTTCGGCCAATAGAAATACTTATGCAGTACTGCCACTATTTTCTCGACCCCAAAATTCCCAGCAACTCGACTGTAGTGCGCTTCCCATATCATCTTGGCAGGCTCGCTTGAAGGAACACAAAGATGTCTGAGGTGACATAATAGTGCATCTTGGAGGTGAAAATTTGAAACTTGCATACCCTCCAAGAGTGCCTTGTATGTGTGGCTGAAGTTTGGATCGCTCTTGTAGAGAAGCGGCCAATCAGAACTCTCATGCCCACAAGAGTTGAGAACGATGGTTATGGCCACGATCGGTGGTCGGCTGAGGCAATCTGCAACATTATTGGTGCTGCCCTTCTTGTACTTGATGTTCAAATGAAATTGTTGCAGATATCTGGACCACTTTTGATGGAGATCGTTCTGCAACTTCCCTTGTGTCCGTATGAACTGCAAGGGTCGGTGGTCTGTGTAGATGATTGTCTCCTTCCCGAAAATGTAATGCTTCCATTGTCGAAAATCCTGCACAATGCAATATAATTCTTTGTCATAAGTGGGATACTTTCGAACTGTGTCGGACAATGTCTCACTATGATATGCCACTGGATGCCCCTGTTGAGTAAGAACTGCCCCAATAGCATAGTCAAAGGCATTTGTCTTGATCTCAAATGGTTGTTGCAAGTCTGGTAATGTGAGCACTGGGGAAGAACAAAGGCGATGTTTCAATTCTATGAATGCCTTCTGTTGAGATTCTGACCAACATAATTTTGCTTTCTCTCCTCCCTTGGTGACTTGACTCAAGGGCCAAGTGATATGAGAGAATCCCAACACGAACCTGCGGTAGAAATTAGCAAGACCCATAAAGCTGCGAAGCTCTGTTAGGGTGGTTGGGGCTGGCCAATCTCAAATGACTTAGATCTTGGCTGGATCCACATGCACCCCCCTTTCATCAATATGTATCCCAGATATTGAACCTGGGTCATGCCAAAAGTGCACTTCTCTAAATTGGCACACAACTTGTGTTGCCGCAGTGTTTGGACAACTTCTCAGATGTGGTGGAGGTGCTCTTCCCAAGTCTGGCTGAAGATAAGAATGTCATCCAAGTATACCACTACAAATGAGTTGGTGAATGGATGCAAGATGTCTTCCATCAACCTCATGAAGGTTTCGAGAGCATTTTTCAATCTGAAAGGCATGATGAGTCATTCGAAAAGGCCCTCCTTGGCTTTGAAGGCAGTCTTCTGAGAATTCAAGTCGATCTTGATGAAATATTTTTCCCCTTTGAGTTGGTCCAAAAGGTCATCAATCCGTGGGATCGGGTACCTATTCCGGACAGTGATCTTGTTCAGCGCCCGATAATCAATACAGAGTCTCCAAGACCCATCCTTCTTTTGTACCAACACGATCAGGCTCCCACAGGATGATGAACTTGGCCATATGTGACCTTTCTGCAGTAGCTCCTGAATCTGCCTCTTGATTTCATCATTCTCCAGAACAGAGCGCCTATAAATCGGTCCATTAGGTAGCAGCGCACCTGGGGTCAGGTCAATGGGGTTCTTGACCTGACAGTGTAGAGGCACCCCTGTGGGTGAGGTGAAGATATCCCCGTACTCCTCCACAACCTTGTCCATTTGTTGTTGTCGTGCAGAGGAGCTATGTCTAGAGGTCGTGGCCACGGTCTTCTTCTTTCCCTGGGGACGGATCATCAGGAAAACAAATTTCCTGGTTTGGGAAATGAGCTTACTGCATTGTTTTGTAGTAACCAAAGAGATAGTGAGAGGCGGTGGTACCTCTAGTATCCTGTACAATTTATTTCCCAAAGTAACAATAACAGCGCGAGGTCGAGAGTCATAAACAACATGTCGCTTCCACAAGTATGGTTGGCCTAATAATACATCATAAACATCAATAGGAGCAATTTCACACAATACCTCATCCGTGAAGGGCTTGATGCTATAGGGAAGGCGACACTGCTGGCTGACGTGAAGATCCCGTCCTTGGTGAAGCCACCCAATGGTGTATGGTTGTGGGTGCGCTGTGGTCGGCAAGCCCAACCGCTTCACGGCATCTGCTGAAATGAGGTTCTTTTGGCTCCCATTGTCGACAATGAACCATAGCGGGGAACCCTTTACCCACATCTAGGAGTGGAAAAGACGCTCTGCCTCCTCTGGATCTTCTGGTTCCTCCTTCTAGATCTTCGTAGTGGCAACAGTGGTGTTGGGCTCCGCATCAATAATCTGCTTCCCTTTATCATTCACCTTGTCACGTTTTGATTCAGAGTTGGAGCATGCATCTGATTCAGAAGCCCTCATCTTGGCCACCAGTGACTGCTTGGCCCGACACTCACTTGTGTTGTGAGTGGAGCTCTTATGGGACTCACACCACTTTCCCGTGTCCTTCTTTGGCTTCGCGGTGTTGTTCTTTGCTTGTGTCTTGGCAGGTTGTCTTGAGCTGCCATGCCTTGTCTTTTTCCTTTTTTCTGCGGTTTTGGGGCACCTTTCCCTTGCTTTTGATTCGCAGATCCAAAGTCTCGCTTCTTCTGTTTGAATTTCTACTTAATCTTGGCAGCATACTGGTATGCCGTACCAAGTGAGGAGATGTCGATGAACTCCATTTCCTCCTGAATGTATCTGTGCAGACAACCGCGATACTTTAGCACCAAATGTTTCTATGAATCTTTGATACCAAACTTTTTGCGCAGGGTATGGAACAGATTCGTTAGCTCATGCACATCTTGATCCCTTTGTTGTCGCAGCGTGGTCCATTGTATGTACTTGTCCTCATAGCTCCCCATGGGATAGTATTGTTCCTTGATGGCATCTCGGAATGAATTCCAAGTGGGTACGGCTGAGAACAGAGAGGGTTTTGTCTCGTCCATTTTCTCATAGTAGGTTTCCCACTAGTCCTTGACATGGGGGGTAGCTTTGAGGAGTGAAAAAATAATCTTCTCCTGGTCGGAAAAATCATGAACTGATAAATATCCTTCTAATAGATTCAACCATCTATCTATGGCGTCTGCATCTATTTGACCCTCAAATATGGGAATGTCAAAGTTTACTTGTACCTTAAAGGGAGTCGCACCTCCAGAGTGGCTGCTCGATGCAGATGCGCCGCCAGTGGGCAGTCGTTGAAGGATCTGGGAAAATTTATCCATCATCAAGTTCCTTTGTTTTTTGAGGGCCTCCTCGAGCAATATTTTGATAGGATCTCCTGCTCCTTCATCTTTCTTTTCGTCCCCCATGGGTGTTCGTCGGGGTTTGCGAGGCTGATCTTGCAAAGGTTCCACCAAATTGAGCCCTAACTCCTTATACCCCAACCTCGCTGGGGACATGCAAATAAGGATCGAGAAAAAGCAGACCGCTCTGATACCACTAATCAAGATTTATGCAGGAATGCAACAGAATATAGAAATAACCATAAACATAGAGATATAGTGGAAATAAGGCTTCATTTCATTAATATCAAATCATAGAAATATGCTTACAAACATGATGGAAATAAAATAGCTAGGGTGCTGGTAGCGAATCTCTGAGAAGATATGTGGTGACTACAGACCTCTGAACTGTATTACAATGAGGCTCGAGGGCCTATTTATTATGGAGAAACAATGGAGAATTCTAAACATCCAAAAACCTAACCCTAGGACATGAAGCGCCAAAACTATGGGCCCCGTTTGGGTAAATTGGTGTTTCAACTTCCCAGGGACGTTACTTCAGCTATCTCCGTTTGGGGATTCAAAATGGCTCCGGAAGTTCAAGACCCGAAAAACTGCTAAAAATAGTAAGTTGTAAAAAAAAATTGAAAGAGACAATGGTGGGGCCCCCAGTGGAATAGGTGGGTGGCCACCAATATCCACTTGGATCATTCCCCTTCTCTATATCCTTCTTCATCATCCTATCATTGTATGATAGAGTAAATCCATCTACAATTCCCTCATGACAAGACAACATCAACCCAATAAACCCATAGTCTAATATGTTTCATGATGATCCATTGAGCCAAAACGAGGTGGCATGTTGATGGAGAGGTTTAGCAACTGCACAATTTCATAGCTCAGACAATCAAGGGTGAAGCTTGAGACTTGAGGTTGTACAATGCGCAGTTCAGGTTGGGATGGGCATGATGATTGTGTAGTTGGGGAGCTCAAGGTGCCAAGTTGAGGGCTTAGTCATTGAAGTTGTCCATTTCACAATGTTTAGAGGACAAGGAGGCCAAGTGACTGCACAATTGCGTGGCTCAGGAGCTCAAGGGTTGGGTTTAAGGACTGAGACTATGAAATTAGTAGTTCAGGCCTGGCTGGAGGGAAGGACTACGCAGTTTTGGAGCTCGGGGGTCGAGCTTGAGCTCTAAGACTATGCAGTGTGCAGTCTTGGGAGGCAGGAACTATGCATTGCACAGTGTCAAGAGGCAGGGTTGGAGCTTGAGGGCTTGTACTATGCAATGCAAATTTTAGGAGGGTCAAATGAGGCTAAGTTGCTTTGTCGGAAAAATTTTCGAATTTGGCTAAGGGCAGGATTGATGATGTTGATGTGAACAGTGATAAGACTTGACTGTGATCACACACTTAGAATACTTTACGGCATAACATAGATCATCTAGAACACATAAACACCATACTTCCCTCAATGCGACAACTTACGACATGTGTGACACCAAAGATACACTTTCCGACGACTGCGATGACACTTGTGCAGAAATGCTTAAAAATTTGGAAATGAGTGTGACAGATGTTTAAATGGTAAAATCAAACCATTTAGGCAAATTGAAACCACCAAAGAAAGCTTATATACATCATGCATCACTTAACATGTGAAAAGATGACATTTTGATTTTCTTGTAAAAGGGACCAAAACACTTAGAGAAAATGCATGCAATAAGTCTTAATGTTTGAGATGAGAGTATGAAAGACCAAACAAGGCTCTGAAATTTGGTGTAGGAAAAAATTTTGAAGGGTGTTCTAGCAACGACAACACTTGGTGACACATTGGTAGAATCCTAGCTTCTATGTCTTGTTTTATTCTCTTGTGCAGGGTCTTAGTTCTTTAAGGAGTAATGGTTCATCATGCATGCCACTTTGGCTTCACCGCTTACCTCGTGAATAAACATAGCCCCCTTCGTGCCTTCTCGGTCGAATACAAACATAAGATGAGAAATACACAATGTTTTGAATTAGAAAGGGTAGTATAGTTCACGAGTATATTTTTTCATCTCTGGTGTTGCTCCACTGCCAACAGGCCTAGAAAGTACCTCGACATAGTCACTATAGGAACACAAAAATTGCTCCACTTCCAGTGAGACTGAATAGCACCCCGATGGAGTTGATTGCTTCACCTCTCTATTTAGGAAGCCTTTCTCTTCTTTCACCTTTATTTATTTATTTATATGGGACTATGCATAGGAACTTATTCATTTTATGGGAGGAAGAGGGATCCCGACTTATTGAGAGCAGAAAAATTTTTTCCTTTAGAGAATCATAAAAAGTACCTATGATTTAGGTTTTCTCGTTTAGATTTTCCCCTTTTCCTCCTCTATTGATTGGATAAGCATGAAAACACCGAAACATAAAGAACCGAGTGCGGGAATAAGGTTTCCCAAATAGACACGGGTATCATGGTTCGACACAAAACTCTCCTTACGGACGGATCCTTTTTTCCATCAGAACATCATTGACCAAAAGACATAACCAACACAAAGAAAGAGGACCAGAGGTTAGCCAAATGTTGTAGTGTCACACAACTCTTTTCAACTTAGCCACACATAAAGAATCAAAAAAACATGTTCACCCCTGACACTTATTTACATGGACGAAAACAAAATATAAAACCAAAAAAATAAGAAAACAAGAAAAGAAACTACGTACATAGGGTAGGGAACAACCCCAAATCATCATTGAAAATATTGTTATAGATCTTGGACATTAATAGGAAGAGATTCAATATTCATTTCTAGAGATTGAAGATGATATGTGTGTTAGCCAATATTTTCGTTCATGGTAAACAGTCTGATAAATATTTATTGGAACTTACTATGTTTTCCTTTATCCACGTGGGCTTTGTCCCACTTCAAGACAAGGTCACCCACACTGAATTCATTTTTTCCTGCATACTTCTTATCGAACCACCTCTTGATACGACTTCAGTGAAGAGAAAATTTTTCTTTTTCTTTTTGTCTTTCTTCCTGCATCATTAGGAGGGTGTTTATCCTACTCTGAACCAATAAGCATGGCTTTCCATGGGATTCCTATGAAAGTTGGAGGGCAGGCAAGTATATTTTTTGGGGTAGGATAGCTTCCTTTCAATACACCAGGAAGTAAGGAGATGCATTCGGAGAAGGTTTTGGCGTGACTTGGTGTTAGGTCCCTATATTACTAGTATAGTCCCTTATTATTGTTAGTGTAACCCCCTTATTGTTATTATTGTACCCTTGTAACCCCCATATTGTTATTATTGTGCCGTTAAATTATTATTGTTAGGTCGGCTAGGATTACATTGTGGCCCCACTAGGATTACATTATGGCCCCATGGACTCCTATATATAGAAAGTGTTAGGCACCTGTAAAATTTTATTATCCCAAAAGGTGGCTAAATATAATTTTGAGCCTTCAAGGAACAATTTTTCTCACTAAAAACTATTGGCTCCTGAAGACTTTTTGAAGGCCTCATTCCTCTGTCTAAACCTTCACTGTTGTTCTCATCTTAAAAGGCTCTGAAATCCTGCTGATTTCCAAAGCCAAAATATTGCTGAAAACACCCTTTCCTCCTTTCCCTTCTTCCCAAATTAACCTCATCTTTCTATCCCCTTATTCCCACAAAAATCCCTCATTTTCACATTTCTGCCTTTTCCCCTCATCAAAATCCCCTTTATAAGGTTCTAAGACCTCTTCTTATCCTTATCAGAATCCCCAAGTTCCTTTGAAAATCCTCAAAAAGCATTAAAATGCATATTTTCTATGTATAAGGCTTAAGCCCCTGGGGCTAAGCCCTTATCCTTTCCACCCATACACCCTGGCGCCGTGACCGCGCGCTGAGCAGTCGGGCGCTTATTCCAGTTTAAATAAATACTTCGCAAAACGTTGAAAAAAACCTTTGAATATTGATTTAAACCATCGAAATATCATTTTATTAAATTTCTGCTCGTGAAATTTTTGGAGCGATCTTGACCATCGATTCAATCCATAGGATCCGACGGTGTGGAGCATGCCTCCCTGTGGACCCCCCAGCTGTGCACCGTTTTCCCAAAACCGCGTGGTTTTTATCACACCACTCTTCGGCGGAGGGCGGTTTTTGCCTGATGGCCAGCGATTCCATACATCGCTTGACACGCGTCCCTTGTACTATTTGTAAAACCTTCGTCCATCGCGCTTTAATGTCCGGACCAGGACGCCCAGCGATATCGCTGTGGACCATCCGATCTGGACCCACTGATCCAACGGTGATCGCTCGCCGAAGTTGCTCGATGGATAATGAAGGAGCGCGCACGATAGCCGGGCCATCGTACAGTGGAAAATTAATCTCTGTCGTCGATCTGATCTACAGATCGACGGCCCAAAATTCATCGCCCGATCTCCCCGTTTGACTTTCCATTGCCCACTCCCGACCGTCGATCTCTGCGCGATCGACGGCTCAGTTTCAATATTCTTTCGCCCATTTCACGATCTCTCCCGATTGATCCCGACCGTTGGATGATGCCATCCAACGACCACGCTTCCTCCACTCATCCTTTGAAGCAGTCAACCTATTTTATGCAGGATTTTATAACATTTTTCGTATTTTGCAGGGTTTCAATGTTTTTTCGCTATGCTGAAGAAATTACGAAGGATTGAGGGTGACGACCCTCCCGCCTTCTATTTACCACAGGGAATCACTAACAGGGTTTAAAATTCACACTTATCAATGATCCATCAACCATTGACGCCTTATGAACCCTGCGCAACCCTGCACACCAACAAAAACACCATGAAAGGGGCACGGTCAAAGAGTATCAGTGCCGAAGACAAAAAAACGCACCAGAACAGAGGATTAAATGACAGATTTGTGGGGATTACGTCTAAAATTCTTATCCAAAGCCTAATCCCCAAATAAAACACAGTTTACAGAAAACCTAAAGTGTTTTATCAAGCAGGAATGTTTCCACCGCCATAATTTGGGGCAAATTGATTCCTCAGCTACCATAGTGCCAACTGTTCCTCAAAGTGCTCAATCAGAGGGAAGTTATTGAAGAAAATCAGATATTCGCCTCCAGCGCAGCCAGGGAGTTACTTCTGCAAGGAAATCAATGCAGAAATATCTGCAGAGTTACTCCAAACATTACACAAAGCCTCCAAAAGGTCATAGCTCCCCGACTTAATCTGTGTAAAACATTTAATACGGTGAAACACTGTACAATTTCTCCATTGAGCCCCCCGAAGCCAAGAAGACATTAACTGCGCGTGGTGTAATTGATCTTCTATCGGATCTCACCTCCTCATTCTTTCATATATACTACGAGAAGATGGAAAAGGGTTTGTTGGTTGTTGGTTGTTGTTTGATCACAAGCTGTAATATTGAAACTCTCTGAAATCAATGCATAGTCCTTTGAAGTTGAAGAACAAATTGAAGTCTTGGAGGTCTTGATGATGTTGTTGCATGTTTGTTCCTGAGAAGGCTCTATCACTGGATTCATGAGCTTGGTTGTTGGTGAAGTATTCTGAACTGTTTAATGTTTTTCCCTGTTTTCATTATGTTCCATAATTTCTCACTACAGTAGGATAGAAAATATTAGGCTAAGAAATGACTCCTAGAAGCACCTTAGACCTGTTCATCCTTCACTGTTTTATGTTTTCTTCTGCTGAATTATTTTAGAGGCTTTAATCTTTCTCTTCAATCTTCATGCTTGTTTATTTCCTTAATAGTTTGAACAGTTGGTTTCAGCATGATTTATGGTTCTCCCTGCTTGTCTGATGCTACTTAAAAACTGTTATTGAAGTCTCCCTTTGAAGTTCTTTGCTTATAGTGAATCAGAGAGGTATGTTTTGATCTTTCCCTTTGTCCTCACTTAAACAGTTGGCTTAAAGGTCGTTATAATTATGATCATAGATGTTTTAGGTGTTCCCTCTTCTATGACTGTGATTATCAGTAAATCTTATATGTTTTCTAAAGTCCTTTAGAATAAAATCTTTGAGGAAATAGGGTGTTCCCCAAATCTTAGATTTTACTTTGAAAGTTGTTTTGAAATCATTGTTTGCTTAAAGGTGTGATTTGTAGAATTTATGGTTAGCCCTGTCTATCAAAGAACTCTTTATTGTTTCAAATTATGCTTTCAAATTCCCTTTGTTGAGAATTAAAACTCTCTTTCCAAAATCATTAATGTTCATTCCATTCCAAAAACAAAAGGATCCCATGGCCAAGTTAGATTTTCCCTTTGATATCCCATATCCTTTGATAAGTGTGTTATGACCTCTTTTTGACTCCATTACCCAATGAAACAGATATTTTACTGTCCTATATATCTCTCCTAGACCTTTTATGTTCTGTTGTATCAATTCAATCCAACCAAACAAACAAACACCTGCACTTAATAACTAGTCTAAAACCAATACTCTAAGCACACAAGATAAACCTTTGCAAACAAACTTTGAGAGATCCCTCTCTGAGAACAGGAGGACTAGATCCTTTAACACTAAAGATTGGTTCTGATGTTGCCTTGTCTTTTTATTTTCCAAACTATCAAAACACGGGACACCAACATAATGGTGATCACGGTGGGACCTCTGAGTTCATAGTTGCCTAGAAAGCTCTTATAAACTCATTAGTATTTCAAACAACGATAGAAACTCAGAAAAACCCAAAATATTTAGTTTGGCTTCATAATAAACATGGTGGTGGAACCATAAAACATTTTACCTTTACAAAAGCTAAAAATTTTCCACCTGGTGACTCCACTGGCTTCCAAAGGCCTATTACCCTTCCAGTCCTTGTAGACTCCCTTGGGAATGCATTGAGAAAACCCAATCATGCTGTTGGTGGACAACAATTTTCAAAATCTTCTACCTGGCGACTCCGCAATCCCAAAAGCCCTAATGACTCCACTGGCAGAAGACTCTGAACTAGTTGAAAAGATACAGTGACTTTAAACACAAAACTCAACCATTACAAGACCTAGACAATGAGCAACATATAGATGAAGATCAAGACTTTATAGAAGAAGGTGAGCAATATTATAGAGAAAATAATAAAGAAAAATTACTGATCGTGATGGAGAAAATGGTGTACATACTTAGGAAAAAATTTGAAAGGTATGAGGCAAATTTAAATATTGATGATCTAGAGCAGCCCATGCTCCTTTCAAATCAACAAAAAACCCAAAAACTACAAAATATGTATGATGAACAAGATTACAATGAGAGCAATGAAGAAGGCTGTCAGGAAATTCCTGATTGCCTACCTATTTCTTGTATTATGATATTAAGAGAACTCCATAACCAGATTGCAAAAACTCAAAGGAAAACATAAGCCATTTTGAACCTACAAAATCTGAAATAGGAGAAGAGACAACACAACCAGAGTCTCTTCCTTTATGTTATGACTCATTTTCAGATTATTAAAAAAGGATGGCATCCTGACAATATACTTGAAACAACTCGTGAACTTTACAGTCAAAGTGACTACCATGAAAATCATGAGGTGTTATTTGAAATTGAGATAGATCAGGAAAAGGAAGAGAATCCTCAAAATTCCCCTGCAAGCACAAGTAATCATTCCCTATAAGAGGCTCAAGAAGACATCCAGCCTCAAAACCAGTCAGCCCTCATTTCTTTATTAGAACAAAACACTTCTGCTCATTTTCCTACTAAATGTTGTTGTCTTGAAATAGAAAATAAACTTGTAGGTCAGCTAAAAGAACAAAATGATAACCCAATATGTTTGATTGGTGAAATTGTGCACACTAATGATTTTTCAACTTCTGATCAATCTGATGATGATGATGAGCTTCAAACAGAAACTAATCATGCAGGGCAACCAGCAGTGGATTGGTGTCATGAATTTCATTATCATCAGCTTGAGAGCAGCAATCAGCCTATCCAATCCATCAAAAATAGCTTTCACATAATTGGGAATCAATAATCTATTAGTTGTAAGGTTGAGATTAAAAAGGAAGAGGAATTTCTTGAGCAGGATGAAGATAGGGGGCCTTATCCTGAGAGGATTGAGGTAATAAAAGATACCCCTGCTCAAGAACATGATGATATCTTCACAGAGTACAGTCCACTGAATCAGACCGTATCAGGACTACAAGAGGACAACACTGCAATATATGATGAATCCTCTAGTTCAGATAATAATGAAGATAATGAAGAGTTTCTTTCTCAAGAGAATCTTTGCCTTGATCCAGTGGAGAAAAAAGAGATAATCCTGGTTGAAACACATCTTCCAAATACTCTTAATCAGGCACTATTTCAAGATCCCTATGCTCAATTATTGAAAATATTTTAAGAAGGGATAAAGGTTATTAGGAGTAGTGTATTACCAAAAGCAAGAAGATTATTTAACCCTACTGCTGAGAAACAAAAAGAATGGGAGTGGCCCTATTTGTCCAGCCTACCCAAAGGGATGAAGAAGGACCAATCATGGAATCATTTACTGGATTGGTTGTACTGGAAAAGAGAGTTCATTAGCTAAACATGTAAATGTTTCCAAGTTAGATTAGGTTAGATAGGAAAGCAATAAAGCTTAGCTTTGAGCATTTAGTTAGTTGTTGATTTTTGTCTTGTAAGAAAAAGAAAAATCTAAAAACAATAGAAAATAGAAAAGAGGGCAGATTTTAAAACAAGAAAGGTACAGCCCCATACCAAAAAAGAGAAATAAATTCTGAAAGTGTGCAAACTCAAATGCCACTCCTGCAAAACACACTTCTAGTTATTCAAACAGCCTAATCTTGACTAATTAGTTTTCAATTTTCTGTTGATAGGGTAGTGAATTTGATTTGCTAAACTATCTAATCTTGGCTTATCAATAGATAGATTAGGATAGAAATCAAAGGTTCAAACATATTCAAAATCTGAACCTAACCTTTCAGAAAGAGAGTGACTCGAACCTGTTTTGTTTTCTGAGTCAAAAATAATAAAAGGCTGGTTCTAATATGCTCAAAACCTGAACCAAATAACAAAGGAAAAACAGCTCAAACAAGCTTAAAATCAGAGCTAAAAAAGGATGAAGGAAGTACCTTGAACTTTCAGATCTTAAGCCTTCATCATTTTGATTTAATTTTCTGCAAATAATAATCTATGTGCAACTTGTTTTTATGCAATAGATCAGCATCAAGTTAGACTGTCCAATCCTAATTTGTATGCTTTTTAAATTTCTGTTTTAGAAATTAGAGAATAAAAATCTGTTAGACTGTTTAAACCTAACATATTAGTAGATTAGGTAGAGAAGCATATGGGCTCAACTGTTTAATCTGAGTTCATGAAGAAATAAGTAGTAGAAATAGATTATATTTCCTGCTTTCAAAAGAATAAAATGTTGTGAATAGAGTTTTCCAATCCAAGTGCACTCTAATGAAGAAAAAATGTTAGATCAGTAGGATTGGGTAGGTAGAAAGTTCATATTCATGAAGGACCATTGTTTTCATAGCTGCTAATATGTTTTCAAAGAAGATCATCCCAGCACAGGAAGAGCAGCCCAATGGATTAGGCAACTGATCAGCCTCCCAGAGAATGCAGGTCTGAAAGTTCTTGATGCCTTCAAGAAGGCACCATCCCCAAGTGGAGCCACTGTTAGCCACCTGTAAAATTTGATTATCCCAAAAGGTGGCTAAATCTATTTTTGAGCCTTCAAGGAAAAAAATTTCCCACTAAAAACTATTGGCTCTTGAAGACTTTTCAAAGGCCTCATGCCTCTGTCCGAACCTTCACTGTTGTTCTCATCTTAAAAGGCTCTGAAATCCTGCTGATTTCCAAAGCCAAAATATTGTTGCAAACACCCTTTCCTCCTTTCCCTTCTTCCCAAATTAACCTCATCTTTCTATCCCCTTATTTCCCACAAAAATCCCTCATTTTCACATTTCTGCCTTTTCCCCTCATCAAAATCCCCTTTATAAGGTTCTAAGACCTCTTCTTAGCCTTATCAGAATCCCCAAGTTCCTTTGAAAATCCTCAAAAAGCATTAAAATGCATATTTTCTATGTATAAGGCTTAAGCCCCTGGGGCTAAGCCCTTAGCCTTTCCACCCATACACCCTGGCGCCATGACCGCGCGCTGAGCAGTCGGGCACTTATTCCGGTTTAAATAAATACTTCGCAAAAAGTTGAAAAAAACCTTTGAATATTGATTTAAACCGTCGAAATATCATTTTACTAAATTTTCCGCCCGTGAAATTTTTGGAGCGATATTGACCATCGATTCAATCCATAGGATCCGACGGTGCGGAGCGCGCCTCCCTGTGGACCCCCCAGCCATGCGCCGTTTTCCCAAAACCACGTGGTTTTTATCGCACCACTCTTCGGCGGAGGGCATTTTTTTCCCGATGGCCAGCAATTCCATACATCTCTTGACACGCGTCCCTTGTACTATTTGTAAAACCGCCATCCATCCGTCGTCCATCGTGCGTTAATGTTCGGACCAGGACGCCCAGCGATATTGCTGTGGACCATCCGATCTGGGCCCACTGATCCAATGGTGATTGCTCGCCGAAGTTGCTCGATGGATAACGAAGGTGAGCGCACGATAGTCGGGCCATCGTACAGCGGAAAATTAATCTCTGCCGTCGATCTAATCTGCAGATCGATGACCCACAATTCATCGCCCGATCTCCCCATTTGACTTTCCATTTCCCGCTCCCGACCGTCGATCTCTGCACGATCGACGGCTCAGTTTCAATCTTCTTTCACCCATTTCACGATCTCTCCCGATTGATCCCGACCGTTGGATGATGCCATCCAACGGCCACGCTTCCTCCACTCGTCCTTTGAAGCAGTCAACCTATTTATGCAGTATTTTATAACATTTTTCGTATTTTGCAGGGTTTCAATGTTGTTTTGCTACGCTGAAGAAATTACGAAGGATTGAGGGTGACGACCCTCCCGCCTTCGATTTACCACAGGGAATCACTAACAGGGCTTAAAATTCACGCTTATCAATGATCCATCAACCATTGACGCCTTATGAACCCTGCGTAGCCCTGCACACCAACAAAAACACCATGAAAGGGGCACGGTCAAAGAGTATCAGCACCGAAGACAAAAAACGCACCAGAACAGAGGATTAAAGGACAGATTTGTGGGGATTATGTATAAAATGCTTATCCAAAGCCTAATCCCCAAATAAAACACAGTTTACAGAAAACCTAAAATTTTTTATCAAGCAGGAATGTTTCCACCACCATAATCTGGGGCAAATTGATTCCTCAGCTACCATAGTGCCACCTGTTCCTCAAAGTGCTCAATCAGAGGCCGAAGTTATTGAAGAAGATCATATTTTGCCTCAGTGCAGCCAGGGAGTTACTTCTGCAAGGAAATCAATGCAGAAATATCTGCATAGTTACTCTAAACATTACACAGAGCCTCAAAGGTCAACAAAAGCTCCCATCGAGCTTAATCTTTATGTAGAACATTTAATACAGTGAAACACCTGTACAATTTCTCCATTGAGCCCCCCAAGGGCCAAGAAGACATTAACTCTGTATTAATTGTAATTGAGATCTTCTATCAGATCTCACCTCCTCATTCTTCTATATATACTACAGCAGAAGATGAGTGAGGGGTTGTTGGTTGTTGGTTGTTGTTTGATCACAAGTTGTAATATTGAAACTCTCTGAAATAAATACATAGTTCTTTGAAGTTGAAGATCAAATTGAAGTCTTGGAGGTCTTGATGATGTTGTTGCATGTTTGTTCCTGAGAAGGCTCTATCACTGGATTCATGAGCTTGGCTGTTGGTGAAGTATTATGAACTGTTTAATGTTTTTCCATGTTTTCATTATGTTCCATAATTTCTCACTACAGTAGGATAGAAAATATTAGGCTAAGAAATGACTCCTAGAAGAACCTTAGACCTGTTCATCCTTCACTGTTTTATGTTTTCTTCTGCTGAAGTATTTTAGAGGCTTTAATCTTTCTCTTCAGTCTTCATGCTTGTTTATTTCCTTAATAGTTTGAACAGTTGGTTTCAGCATGATTTATGGTTCTCCCTGCTTGTACGATACCACTTAAAAGCTTGTTATTGAAGTCTCCCTTTGAAGTTCTTTGCATATAGTGAATTGATGCATTTTTGATCTTGCCCTTTGTCCTCCGCTTAAACGAGTTGGCTTAAAGGTCGTTATAATTATGATCATAGATGTTTTTAGGTGTTCCCTCTTCTATGATTGCGATTATCGATAAATCTTATATGTTTTCTAAAGTCCTTTAGAATAAAATCTTTGAGGAAATAGGGAGTTCCCCGAATCTTAGATTTTACTTTGAAAGTTGTTTTGAAATCATTATTTGCTTAAAGGTGTGATTTGTAGAATTTATGGTTAGCCTTGTCTATCAAAGAACTCTTTATTGTTTCAAATTATGCTTTCAAATTCCTTTTGTTGAGAATTAAAACTCTCTTTCCAAATCATTAATGTTCATTCCATTCCAAAAACAAAAAGATCCTGTGGCCAAGTTAGAATTGCCCTTTGATATCCCATATCCTTTGATAAGTATGTTACGACCTCTTTTTGACTCCATTGCTCAATGAAACAGATATTTTACTATCCTATATATCTTTCCTAGACCTTTTATGTTCTACTATATCAATTCAACCCAACCAAATAATCAAATACCTGCACTTAATAACTAGTCTAAAATCAATACTCAAAGCACACAAGATAAACCTTTGCAAACAAACTTTGAGAGATCCCTCTCTGAGAACAGGAGGACTAGATCCTGTAACTCTAAAGATTGGTTCTGATGTTGCCTTGTCTTTTGATTTTCCAAACTATCAAAACACGGGACACCAACAGAAAGGAGGTTTTGTAAATTGTATCATCCAAGAATTGTTCATTTATGTATTGTATTGGAGGTTTCCCCCTTGAAGTGGCTTATTTCTAAGGCATTGATATCTCTTTTCTTCTATTTTTGGAGCTGGTTACACAAAATTTGGTACACAAGAAGGATAGAGGCAGATATAATTCCACCTAGTCAAAATTCTTTCTCTGCTCCTGTAGTATTGGTACACAAGAAAGATGGATCATGGCACATGTGTCCGGATTATAGGGAGCTCAATAAGTTCACCATTAAAGATAAATTTCCCATTCCTGTGACTGATGAATTATTGGATGAATTACATGGAGCAATTTATTTTACCAAGTAGGATCTTCGTTCAGGATATCATCAAATTAGAATGAAGACTGAAGATATTCCAAAAACAACATTTCGAACTCATGAGGGTCATTATGAATTTTTGGTCATGCCTTTTGGCCTTACCAATACACCTTCTACATTTCAAGGGTTGATGAATTCCATTTTCAAACCCTTCCTTAGAAAATTTGTGCTAGTATTTTTTGATGATATACTAATCTACAGCAGGTCTTGGAAGGATCATGTTGAACATGTTGACAGGGTGCTCAAACTATTGCAGGAGAAACAATTATATGCAAAAACATCCAAATGTTTCTTTGGAGTACAAGAGGTGGAATATTTGGGTCATATTGTATCTCACGAGGGTGTTAAGGTAGACCCTAACAAAATTAAAGCCATTAAGGAATGGAAATTCCCCACAACCATAAAGCAGTTGCGAGGATTTCTCAAGTTAACAGGGTATTATCGCAAGTTTGTTAAGAATTATGGGAGAATAGCAACACCTCTAACAACATTATTGAAGAAAGATGCATTTTCATGGACTCCTGAAGCAACTAAGGCCTTTGAACATCTTAAAGAGGCAATGTGCCTAGCACCGGTCTTAGCTACGCCGGACTTCACAAAAACCTTTATTGTGGAATGTGATGCCTCAGGAAATGGAATTGGTGCAGTTTTAATGCAGGAAGGAAGACCCATTGCTTTTGAAAGTCGTCAAATCAAAGGAAAGTATTTACAGAAACCTATTTATGAGAAGGAAATGTTAGCAATACTGCATGCACTAAAGAAATGGCGAACTTACCTAATGGGAAGACACTTCAAGGTAAAAACTGATCATGATAGTCTTAAACACTTTTTGGAACAAAGACTATCTTTAGACGAGCAACAAAAATGGGTCACAAAGATGTTGGGCTATGACTTTGAAATAATCTACAAAAAAGGAAAGCTTAATGTTGTTTTAGATGCACTCTCAAGAAAGAATGAAGAGGTGGAAGCATTTCTTTGTGCCATTTCTATTATCCAACCAGATTGGATAACCGAAGCAAGAGATGAATAGAAGAAGGACAAAGATGTATGGACACCCATTCAAAAGTTGCAGCAAGATCCTAGTACATCTAATACATTTAGTTGGAAAAGTGATTCCTTATGGTACAAAGATCGCTTATATCTTTGTAATAATTCCCAACTAAAACAAAAGATTCTTTTGGAATTGCACACTTCTCCTTTAGGAGGACACTCAAGATTTTTAAAAACTTACCACAGGGTGAAGAAAGAATATTTTTGGGATGGCCTTAAATCTGATATTCAAAATTTTGTGGCGGAATGTTTGGTTTTCCAGCAGAATAAAGTGGAAACAATTAAGACCCCGGGACTTCTACAACCTTTATCCATTCCAAGTCAACGTTGGGAGGAGATTTCAATGGATTTTATCACGGGTTTACCTAAGTCTGAAGGAAAGAGTGTCATCATGGTGGTAGTTGATAGACTTACCAAGTATGCACACTTTTGTGCATTATCTCATCCATTTAAAGCAAGTACAGTTGCTGCTACATTTATGGACACAATTCAAAAGCTACATGGAAGCCCAAGGGTTATTGTGAGAGACAGAGATCCCATTTTTACTGAAAATTTTTGGACGGAGTTATTTTCTTGTTTGGGTACTCAATTACCTCATAGCTCATATTATCATCCTCAATATAATGGTCAAACTGAGATAGTAAATAAATTCTTGGAAGGATATCTTTGTTGTTTTGTATCTGATAAACAAACACAATGGGTCAAGTGGTTACCTCTCACTGAATGGTGGTATAACACTTCCTTCCATACTGCAGTAAAAATGACCCCATTTATGGCACTTTATGGATATCATCCACCATCGATCACATCATATTTAAGGGAAAATTTGAAGGTTCAAGCAGTGGAAGATCACATCGAGCATCAACAAGAAGTTCTCCAACTCTTAAAGGATAACCTGAATTTGGCACAAAATCGAATGAAACAACAGGCAGATCAACATCGTAGCGAGCGAAGTTTTGATGTAGGAGATTGGGTATTTTTACGGCTACAACCATACAAACAAATGTCCCTCAAGCAAGCAAAGAAGGATAATAAATTATCGCCAAAGTACTACGGTCCTTACAAGGTGTTGCAAAAGATTGGTACTATGGCATACAAATTGGAGCTTCCTGCTTCTTCGCGAGTACATCCAGTTTTCCATGTTTCATGCTTAAAGAAAGTTATAGGTGAAAATCTTCAAGTTCAAACAATATTGCCAGAACTTGATGAGGAAGGAAAAATCATATTGGAACCTGAAGCGGTCATGGAAACAAGAACTCGACAACTACGGAATCGATCAATTTCGGAGTATCTCATCAAGTGGAAGAACTTACCCACTGAAGATTCTACATGGGAGGATGAGAATTTTATACAGAAGCACCCGGAGCTACTCAAGCGTTGAGGACAACACTTTTTTGAAGGAGAGGGGCATGTTAGGTCCCTATATAACTAGTATAGTCCCTTATTATTGTTAGTGTAACCCCCTTATTGTTATTATTGTACCCTTGTAACCCCCATATTGGTATTATTGTGCCCTTAAATTATTATTGTTAGGTCGGCTAGGATTACATTGTGGCCCCACTAGGATTACATTATGGCTCCATGGACTCCTATATATAGAAAGGAGGTTATGTAAATTGTATCATCCAAGAATTGTTCATTTATGTAATGTATTGGAGGTTTCCCCCTCAAAGTGGCTTATTTCTAAGGCATTGATATCTCTTTTCTTCTATTTTTGGAGCTGGTTACACAACACTTGGTCATCCCATAAGGAATTCACCAAAGCAGAGTGGCAGTTCCTCTATTCATAGAAAATGGTCTTCTTGATAATGTGGATGAGGTTCTTATTAGGAGACTCACCAAAACCATTTCCCAACAGGTAGTAATTAAAAGAATGTTTCAATAAAATTCCATTTTCTAATGAAAAATCATATAATATTAGTGATTAAAAGTACGTTTCATTGTAAAAAACAAGTGAAGTAGGAACACCAAACCTGGAAATGATATTATGCTTCAAGGTGTTGATGACTTCCTTATCATTCTCTTGCATGAGTAGAACCGCTTCTATCCAACGCGCAAAATAATTGTTGGGAAAAATACTGAGAGGGGGGGGGTGAATCAGTATTTAGGACTTACTCAACAATTTTTACTTTTTCTTACTTCAAAACACATACGCGACTTTCCTGAAGCAAACTCGCGTATACACGCGGATATACTTAATAAAACATGCGTATGTCCAGCAATCTTATTATGCAGATAATTCTTCACTTATATCATTCCATCATTCATTCATTAGATGTTCAATAAACAGTAAGCATGTGCAGTAATAATAGAATAAACCATCACACATAAGCAACACACATGAACACCAGGATTTTAGGTGGAAACCCAAGTCGGGAGAAAACCACCGCTGTCGTTGTCTCAGCCTTCAATATTTTATTATAGAGAAAACATCTTACAACCATGTACTGGCGCAGACTCATACCAGCACGCAGGCACCCCCCTGCAGAAGGCTACAACCTTCTCTCGTTTACCAGCCTCTCCTGGAAGGGAGCTACAACCCCTTGCTCTCGTTTACCAGCCTCACCTGGAAGGGAGCTTCAACCCCCTGACTGAAGGCTACGACCCTCAGCTCTACCATGGACCACGTTTCATCAATTTTCACACTGGATCCAATAGATTCTTTTAGAACACAACTTGCAGGCCACTTTTCATCCTATTTTCAGACTGGACCCACTCCACACATTTAAGCTCAATCATACATCAAACTGAAACTTATAACTCATTGACAGATAGCAGTAACACAGCAGAACAAATCAGACATTCCATACTTCATACTTCAACAAACCCTAGTTTTTCATACGCGCTTTCCTTTCTCTGGTCCCGCGTATATACGCGCTTTCATGCATATAAACCCACGTATACATCTGCACATATTACAGATCTAATTTTCACAACCCATACGCGCTTTCTCTGAAGACGACCCGCGTATACACGCGCTTCATCTGTTGCAAACTTGCGTATAGCTCTTCAGACATTATAGGGTAGCATACTTCTTCAGATCAGATATTCAATTCAGATTTTACCCTTCACTTCAGACAGATGTTCGCCTCATCTCAGATCTAAGCATTCCACAAACAGATCTAGAAGATACAAATACATTTCAGATCTAGATTCCCTTCTTCATCATTTTCTTCATGGGTGCATCACAGATTCGGATCTATCATCAAACTGTTACCCTTTCCATTCAGACATACTTCAGAGTGAAGTATTCATTCAAACCCAGACACTTGCACACACATTGCATAATGAATTTCTTCTCCTTAAATAGATCTAGCCTTTGACAATACCATGAGCCAAAACCACACAACTTCCGATGGTATTCCTGGATGGGATCACATAGAAAATCCAACGCTCAATACAATGGGTCAATACCATGGTAGTAACCCTTGGTTTTACATATTTAGAGCGCAATTAGGCATACGTGACTTAGCACGTACTTTTCCGCGTACATACGCTACTTCTCCTAAACAAACTCGCGTATGCATAGTGACATGTCTTATTCATCATTGCTCTGGCCCTTTCTGAAGTTTCTTTCTTCTGTACTCCTTATCTGATCTGTAGATACATCATCTGTACATATTTGACGCATAGGTTGCAACTCATCAAGTCAGTTTCCATCAAGAACAACTTCATCAAACAGGTTGCTATCCAAAGACAACTTCATCACATCATATAGCCAATTCTCATCTCATCAAGTAGATTACCATCAAAGACAACACATGCCAAAAATCTTCACATCAGATTTACATCATTAATAAACTCATCAAGCATCAAGAACAACTTCATCAAGTAGGTTGCCATCATCTTCATCAAGTGGGTTGCCATCAAGGACAACACTTTGCATCATATTTCCAACAATAATCTGTGGCAGTGAGATTGTAGCAGTGTTGCTTTGATGAGTGTGGAAAAATATCACCAATGACATCTAAGCCCCATTGTTGACATAGTTCTTCTACAACGACAGGATGCAATGGGGTGGATGAGTTATTTCCTCGGCCGACACACTTTTGATAAACTAGACGTTTGCGAGCATATGTGTGAGCATATTTGAATAATGTGGGCCAATAAAAACCGGCCTGCATAACTTTGTGTGTCGATGTGTTACCTGCAAAGTGTCCCATGGTTGGTCCATCGTGGAGATCACACAAAACTTCTCTGAATCGTTCACTTCCAGGAATCTAAGCAATACTCCATTATGGTGCTTTCTAAAAAGCACCACATGCACCAACCAGTAAGATAATGCTTTTAATCTGACTTACCTCTTCTGTTGTGTGGATAAGTGAGAAGGAAAAGTGGCATGCTCAAGATATTGGAACACATCCGTGTACCTGTTGGAAAAATACTGAGAGGGGGGGAGGTGAATCAGTATTTAGAGCTGACTAAAAACTTTTCACTTTTTGTTTCTCTTAAACCCATACGTTACTTTACTGAACCCAACTCGCATATAAATGTGGATATCCTTAAGAAAACTTGCATATGTCCAGAGATCTTATTATACGTTTAATTCTTTACTTAGATCATTGCATCATTCATTCATCAGATGTTTAGTAAGCAGTAAGCATGTGCAGTAATAACAGAATAAACCATCAGACATAAGCAACACACATGAACACCAATATTTAAGGTGGAAACCCAATTCGTGAGAAAACCACCGCTGTTGTCGTCTTTGTCTTCAATATTTATTATAAAGAAAACTTCTTACAATTTTGTACTGGCGCAGACTCATACCAGCATGCAAGCACCCACCTGGAGAAAGGCTACAACCTTCTCTCGTTCTCCAGCCACTACTGGAAGGGAGCTCCAACCCCCTGATTTTAACACCAGCTTCTACTGGCAGGATACTTCCACTTTCATACAGAAGGCTTCAACCCTCAGATCCACTAGATTTCTTCAATTTCTTCATTAGACTTCCATCAGGTCTTCATCATTTCTTTTTTCGATCATTGTAGAGATTCATCATTTCTAGATCATATCCATAGGTGCATCATATATGCAGATATCTCTTAAAGAGATTTATTTATTAACAACCCTTCCACACGCACACCCTGTATTATGATCCTCTTCTCCTTATATAGTTTAGCCTTTATCAATACCATGAGTCAAAACCACTCAACCGCTAATGGTATTCCTGGACGGGATCAAAATAGGTAATCCAGCAGGGTCTACCCAAGCCCCAGACAAATTTTCATTGTTTTATTTTCTTGATCTGGAAATTAATTAATCTAAGGCTTTTTAATATCTCAATCTGAGATTGAGATATTAATCTAATTCCCCCTTTAGTTGTTACAAAAATTAATGTGCCGCTGACTTATATAAAAAACCCAGCAGTAATATATATCCATATAACCTTTCGGGCCCTTCAATAATATTTAATCTTCAACTTGGGGATCTGCGCTGATAATTAAAGTTCCTATCAAAAGACCCAACCCGCGGGCACAACTAGGGCACCGGATATCGAGACAAGTGCCTTCGTAGTTGACCGAGTTGACTACGGGGACAACAAAGATGAATGACAGAGATTGAGTGTGGGGGCACCAGCCAAAATTTTCATCCGTACCTCAAGAGCCCCTGCAGTGACGCAAGACGCTGAGTTGGTCACAACTGTCTTCCACGTCGGGTGAAGATCTTGGAATAACACAACAACATATATTGAACCAATAAAGTGAAGGGAAATTGGGTCCCACACCATTAATACACGACATAATACTTTGGGTTAAACCTGCAAACCTCAATACATGCGTATGGGCCCCAACGTTAATGGTCGTCTCCATTCGATGGTTGTTATTGCATCGTGCCACCTCATTTGATCGGACGGATATCGCTCGGCGAAGATGCGTGAACAATAACGGGCGATGGTCGCCGTACTTTGGTTAACCTTCACGCATCTTCCTCATACGACCACCATCCGATGGCTTCCCTCTAGATCGATGATGCTCAACAATATCGCGCAGCATCCTTGGTCGAATGTTAATGTGCGATGGCGCGCAGTGATGGCGGTTTTGTAAATACGCTCAGGGACGCGTGTCACTCTTTCTATGGAATCGCTCCCAACCTCTGGAATACCGCTTTCCTGTCGAGAGTGGTGCGATGAAAACCGGAAACCCCCTTCAATGTTTATTCTGCTCATGGTTCCTCTCCTTTGCTCAAGGTTCCATCCTTATTTATTCCTTCATTGCTACGTTTCTCCACGAAAGCATAACTTTTTTTTAATTGTTCTTCCTCTGCGTTATCAGTTCATATAACCATAAAACTGTTATACAGCTCCCATGAAATCCTTATAGACTATTCGAATCGGTTCTTTTGCATTCAACAGGGACACCTTTCTTTGTATTGTCTAACACATGTGGAACGCACTATTACTTTGACCGATAGAGCTTATGTGCCCTACACACATATAGCACGTCCGTGGCTCACTCTCCCAACAGGACTTCACACAGAGTTTCAGGGCATTCCGTACGAGAATTGAACCAATCAATACCCAAATACTCTCGGTATTCTCCACCCATCAGAGTAACACCAGAACTCAATCATACACAGGATTTCCTTTATCCACCATCAGGGTGCATACATACACCGAACTTATTCAAGAAAAGCTTCACACATGATTTAACTCATCCTTATTTACATCAAATTTCCCATTAAATACAGAGCTTCGTTCAATTCACATTCAGTCATAAATTCTTCTTGTATAGAACTGCTGATGGTTTTCTGAGTTCTTTATACAGTCTGCATCCTTTGTCAGAGAGTTTCCATCAAGGACAATCAATTCAATATACTGGGATACCAGAAATGCCAAAAATCTCCCCCTTTGGACTTGATGGCAACCATGACCAGAAATACATTCAGCAATATTCTCCCCCTTTGACATCAAGGGCAAAGGATAGATCAAGATCCTCTATACCGACAATACCATGCTCCCCCTGAGATCATGCTACATCTTCAAACATAATTAGAATGCCAAAAATGCATCCTTTCCACAAGACCAATGCTCCCCCTTAACCTGTGCATCCAGAGATACCCAACAGCACTGCAGCTGTGCTGAAGAATGTTGACCCAGAAAAAATTTGTCAGCAACTACCCATACACGGTTTTCTGTCCTTCAGGAAATCTACGTATCCAATTTAATCTTCTGTATTTAAGTAGATCTGATATTTTTCATGGCAGAGACTACTCCCAGCTTTTGTCTGAGATATTCGAATGCTTCCCTGGGTAATGGTTTGGTAAATATATCAGCAACTTGTTCTTTGGAGGGAACATACTCCAACTTCACCTTTTGTTCAAGAAATTTTTCTCGTAACAAGTGATACTTGATGGGAATGTGCTTGGTCTTGGAATGCATAACATGATTCTTTGAGATACTGATGGCACTTGTGTTATCACACATAATGGATATAGGAGGTGAACATTTGATTTGAAAGTCTTGTAAGGTTTGCATCTTCCAGATAAGTTGAGTGAAACATGATGCGGCAGCCACATATTCTGCTTCTGTTGTAGATAAGGAAATAGAGCTTTGCTTCTTGCTGAACCAAGATACTAACCGGGGCCCCATGTAGAATGCACCACCACTAGTGCTTTTCCGATCATCAACATTTCCAGCCCAATCTGCATCAGTGTAAGCATGAAGAGTGAGATCAGCATTCTTTGGGTACCATAGTCCAAAGTCTTGAGTTCCTTGTAGATATTTGAATATTCTTTTGACAGCCTGAAGGTGAGACTCTTTTGGTTTAGCTTGGAATCGTCCAACAATTCCAACTGCATGCATAATGTCTGGTCTAGTCCCGGTGAGATAAAGTAGACTTCCTATCATAGATCTGTATTCTGGTTGATTCACTGTGGGAGAATCATCATGAGAACTGAGATTACATCCGGTTACCATTGGTGTACTTACAGGTTTGCACTCTTCCATACCATACTTCTTCAGAATTTGCTTAAGATATTTTGTTTGTGATAAGAATATGCCATATGTTGCTTGTTGCACTTGCAAGCCAAGAAAGAATGTTAGTTCCCCAAGTAAAGACATTTCAAATTCTTGCTGCATAACAGAAGAAAATTTCTGACTCATAGACTCTTCATTACTTCCAAAAATGATATCATCAACATATAAAACCACAATCAATAGTTTATCATTTTCAGTTTTTGTGTATAAGTTGCTATCAGCGGACCCCTTTGAAAATCCTTGTTGATGAAGATATTTGTCAAGACGATAATACCATGCCCTTGGAGCTTGTTTGAGACCATATAGAGCCTTTTTAAGTCTACAAACAAGATTTTCATCATTTCCCAAAATGAATCCTTCCGGTTGTTCTATATAAACTTCTTCTTCTAGATCACCATTGAGAAAAGCAGATTTAACATCCATTTGATAAACTTTGATTTGTTGGAAGCTTGAAAAAGCAAGAAACATTATTATGGCTTCAAGTCTAGCTACAGGAGAAAAAGTTTCTTCAAAGTCTATACCTTCTTATTGAGCATACCCCTTGCAAACAAGTCTAGCTTTATTTCTTATAACATCCCCATTCTCATTTAACTTGTTTTTGAATATCCATTTCGTTCCAATGACATTTTTGTCATGAGGTCTTGGTACTAATTCCCAAGTGTGATTCTTTTCAATTTGATCAAGCTCTTCATTCATGGCTTGAATCCAACATTCATCTTTGCTAGCTTGATTGACATTGTGTGGTTCAATAGTGGATAGAAATGCCAGATAGCTAGAAGATCCTACAAGGGTCCTTCTTGTTTGTACACCTGATTCCTTTTTCTCTCAAAATTTGAGATTCTGGATGATTCTTTTGAACATATCTGGATGGAGCCTTTTCAGATAAATCATCTTCGGCTTCTTCATTGGGTTCACTGTCTACATCATTCCCATTTGATGTAGAAGGATATATGTCATCATCATCTTCTGTTGTTTGTTTTTCTTCTTTTGGAGCTGCAGGAGACTCATCAGTAACAACATCAATACATTCAACAATCTTCCGAAGTCTTTTATTGTAACATTTATATGCTCTACTTCTAGAGGAGTAACCAAGAAGTATTCCTTCATCTGCTCTGGGTTAAAACTTGCCAAGTTTTTCATCATTATTTTTGATAAAGCATTTGCTTCCAAAAACTCTAAAATGCTTCACAGTGGGAGGATTACCATACCATAGTTCATATGGAGTTTTATCACTATTTACACGAACATGTGCCTTGTTAAGAATATTTACCATTGTATGTGCTGCTTCTCCCCAAAATGTGTCAGGTGTTCTGGAATCATCAAGCATAGCTCTAGCCATTTGTTGAACTGTTCTATTCATTCTTTCTGCTACTCCATTTTGTTGTGGAGTACCTGCTACCGAAAACTGTCTTTTTATACCATGTTGTTCACAAAATTCAAGGAATTCATCTGATGTATATTCTCCTCCTCGATCAGATCTAAGACACTTTATTTTTAGATCTAATTCATTTTCAACTAGTGCTTTGAAGATCTGAAATTTCTCAAATGCTTCATCTTTGTGTTTAATCAACCCAATCCAACACATTCTAGAGAAATCATCAATAAATAAGATATAGTATTGTTCACCATGTGGTGATTTTTTCCTCATAGGTCCACATATGTCAGTATGAATGAGTTCAAGAGGCTTACTTGATGATCCTTCCTTGGCATTAAATTGCACTCTGGTTTTCTTACCGAATTGGAAATATTTGCATATGATACTTTCAGGTAGAGTAATATTGGGAAGATCACGAACAACTTTAATTCTGCTTGTTTTGTTGATTTGAGAGAAGCTCAGATGCCCCAACCTTCTATGCCATAGCCAGTTTTCTGAAGATTTACTCAAGTAACATTGTTCTTTGCGGTTCTTCAATACATATAGGTTGCTTGGAGTTCTGTTTCCTTTTATAATTGTTTTACCTGTATCAAGATCACGTACCACACATTCTTTTGAACTAAAGACAACTTCAGTTCCTTGATCACACATTTGACTTACACTTAACAGGTTATGCTTTAATCCATCTACATACATGACATTATTAGCTTTCACCTTTTCTTTTAGAAAAATAAACCCTTTTCCCTTAATAACAGAAGGAGTATCATTTCCAATTGTAACATTCTTCTCTTTTTCTAGAGCATTGTATGCAAGAAGTTTGTTTTTGTCACCTGTCATGTGTTTAGAGCATCCACTGTCAATGTACCATTGATTTTCTTCACCTTCTACAAATAAAGCTATGCCACAATTTTCAACCTGTAATTCCTTCTTTTTCCACACTTTGGAGCTTGAAGGAAATTTCTCTTTTGGCTAGATTTTGCTCCTGCATTCATATTCTTCATGGCCAAATTTATTGCAATAAGCACATTCAACTTCATTTTGAAGAGGAGAAAAGTTGTTATAGGTATTCTTCTTTGTTCCAATATCCCTCCTTTTCTTTCTTGCTTCTCTTGTCATAATGGTTTTGTATGCAACACATTGAACAGCTTTATGACCAAAATTGTGACATGAGAAACATTGTCCATTGAAGAAGAATTTTCTGCGATCATGAAATCTTCTACTTGAATTTACCTGTTGGTTGGTATTTCATTGAAAGGTATTCTTGTTAGTGTTCTTTGAATTGAGCTGGTGATGCTTTACCTGTGAAGATTCTTTATTCCCTTGCTGAGTGCAAGAATGATGTATACTGGCTGTAGCTGCTTTTAGATAGTTTGGTGCTAAAGTCTGAGAAGATTCTCCGATATATCCATGACCTGTCTTTATAAAAGGAGAACGTTGTACCTTGATAATCTCATCTAAGGTTTCAGATCCTTTAGCAAATCTAAGATTCAAAGTCTTCACTTTCTCAATTTCTTTTCTTGGACTTACTATTTCACATTCTAATTTCTCATTGTGTTTCTCTTTTTCTTCAAGCTGGTTCTTTAGAGTTTCTATGGATATTTTACTTTCTTCTAAGCATCTTTTACTTTCTTCTAAGCATATTTTGAGTTGATTGAATTCATCAAGAAAATAATTGTCCTCTAAAGCATCCATAAAAGTATCTTTTTCTTCTCTAGATTCCTTTTCAAATGCCATGAGAAGTCTAAGATCTTGTTCACATTCTTCCTCACTGTCAGATAACCCATCACTGTATTCATGAGTATAGTAAATTTTTCTAGTGCTAAACCGGTTTTTATTCCTTCTTGCTACTTCCTTTCCTTTTTCATGTGTTTATTTTTTAGGACACTTAGCAGCATAATGACCAACTCTTCCACAAGCAAAACATTTGAAAGGAAGCTTACCTCTAAACCGTCCTGTACCAAGTTGGAGTTTCTTTACAAAATTTACCTCATCTTCTTCTGAGATATACCCTGATCCTTTTGTTTCTTGTACTTCTTTCCCTTATGTAGAAGCTCTAAAGATGGCTTCTTTGACTTCATATGGTCCTCCTCTTCTCATTTCATATGCAATTAGTATGCCATGAATTTTCACCACAGTAAGATTTTGAAGATCCTGTTTTTCTTCAAGAGCAGCAACTTTTGACTCGAATTTTGTCGGCAGTGTTACACTGAAAATTGTCATCCTGAAATTCTGCTATGTGTATGAGTTCATTATTACTCATACTTCTCCCTTTTCAAGTCTAACATATCAGTTCCTCATGTCAAGCCTTGAAAATCAGAGAAAGGTTCCTAAAAATCTCCTAAACTTTGGTGTCGCACTTTCTCTCTATCTTGCCTGCGGTCCCGCACCTAATGTTCATCCCTCTTGCATACCTGAACGCACTTTATCTGTGTTAAAAGTGCGGACCCCTGTAAGATAAAAAAGGCGCAAGTAATTTCCAAAAATCTCAATAAAAGTGAATTCTAGAAGCTTCCAGAAAATATCTTGCGGTGATAGAACCGCTCTTATGAGGTGCATGTATCCCTTACCTTATGGAGCTAACCCCTTGATGTGAGGAGCTTATCCCTTTGAAGGAGGATTCTATCCCTTCATAGTTGGAATAGAAAACCTCCTCTATTCTACTATAAAAAGAGGCATTGGGTAGCCTCAAAGGGATTTGAAGCTTTAGAATATTTGAAGTTAAGCGCTGTTGAGATTCAGACTCAGTTAATTAAGAATTTTTGGAGGAAAGATTACATACCTCTATTCGTCTTGGTTGGAGGAGTGCAGAGCTTATCAAAGTAAAGGAGATTCCTGCTTCGGACCCCAAAAAGTCCTGTGCAACATCAAGGCTCAGGTTGTAAATATTTTCTTCTTTTGAAATTAATACAAATATACTCATTTTTCTCAATAAGCTTTCAATCAATGGTTTATTTCATAGATTCCTTGATCACTATGATAAGCATGGTTTATGATGATTTCTATACAGGTGCTATGTGATATTTTTCTTGTTTGTGACTGCAGGTTTACGAGGAAAACTCCTTCAAGCGCGCGAGGGACAACAACGACTTCAAACAAGCACTGGACAAACGGTAAGTCCTTAACACCTCAATAGAGCTTTTCATGGATCATATATGCTTAGAGAAAGATTAGTTTATTTGGTTGTTTGTTGCTAGATAATTTTAGTACTAGGGAGATTGGTCTTGTCCGCAAGACGGATTAATCCTCCAACAAATTGGTGACTCCGCTGGGGAGAGAACTTGTTGTTTTTGGTTCTCTTTTATTTTGATTTGAGGAAACGTTTTCCTAGTTTTTGATTGATAGACATCTGCCTGGGTAGCGTATTTTTTCTCTGTTTTTAAAAAATTTGAGATCTTTTATGTTTTTCTCTAATTTTTCCTGGGACCGCACTTTGCCTTCTTTTCACAGTGCGGGCAGTTTCGCATATTTGCTTTAGTAAACAGTGCGGTACCGCACCTGTTACTTCTGCAAGCCTGCGGACCCTGTTAAAATTTTGAAAAACCTTTGGATTTCTTCCTTTAGTTTATCTTATTTTGATTTAGAGTTTTTAGTTTCTGCCCAGATTGATGATTGTTTCTGTCAAAAGCTTTCTGTGAATGAATCTTAGCAGTATTGGTGTTTTGATGATTTTCTAGAAGTTGTGCGTGTTGGATTGTTTTTCGCTTGGTCTTTGTAGTGATTCGAAGCATTGACTGTTGGAAGTACCTAAGATTACATTGGTATTTTGTCTTTGCTGAATCTAGCCTGAGTGTGAAGTCATCCTTTATTAAGAAATAGAGTTACCTGTTTCTTTGCAAATCTTCGACAAGAAACTTTGTTATTGGTTTTTGAATTTCATTTTTTATAAAAACATAATTGAGTGCTTTTGATCTGTTTGTTATTCTGAACGAATAGATCCTTAGTTTTCTGAATAACTAAGTAAAACATTCTCCAAAAAAATTTTCTTAAAGCTTTTATTCGATTAGATTATTAAAATTTGTAGATCTTAGAATTAGTTTGATAGTTTTGAGTATTTTTTATAAAATTTTGTAGATCTCTTTTGAAGGAAACTTGTTTTGTAGCTTCAAGTTTCTGAAAGTGAAAGGATTTTTCTTATGAGCTTTGATAGTTTGTTTCATTTGGAGTTATTGTTGAAAAGACAAAAATATTTTCTTTCAATTGCTCTTAATGTTTAAAGAAGGAATTGTTCATTAAAAGAATTGCATTCTCCAACTTTTCCTTAATTAAAATTTCATTGAAAGGAAACGATCTGATTATCATTTTTAGTGCATTTTTAGTGTTTTTAGAAGTCGAGTCTTCACACCATCAGAGTTTCATTTCCACACCCATTGACTTAAGAAACAGCTCTTAAAAGTAACGCTTAATTAAAATTCATCTAGAAATCTTTCTATTTTCTATGGCTCTTATCACCAACATAGCTTAGGCTAGTATCTTGGAGTAGGGAGTAATTAACTCTCCAAGGTAGTAAAACAAACAAGTAGACAAATATTGCGGTAGGAAATAAACCCAATTATAATTTGTATAATCTAGGAAGCTTCTCTTAAAGAAGTCAATCACGAGATCATGTCCGAACCTTTGAGACAATCAATTTTGTTTCATTGGGGAAGATAGAAAATTTTGCGCGTTTACAAACGGTAAACCTCGGATTAACCATTGTCGAGGAGCCTGGGGTCACTTGTCGGTAAACCTCAGATTAACCATGTCGAGGAACCTTCAAGGGGATTGAGCTTTGTTACTCTACCCTTGCGCGTGGGATCGGATCGTAGACTGTTCCCCCAGTTATATTTGTCACTATTGGTAACCTTATTGTCCACAAACTTAAGATTATTTCCTAAGGTGATGGTGAAGGAAAGATCTCACTGTACCTGGAGCAGATGTCGACTAGACTCACTTGGACTCTCTGGGGGGTTCTCTTCACACGAGATGGTTTTGTGAGGAAACTTGTGCCAATCTGTTTCATTAAGCAGGTTGTCGGGGTAACTGTTCCAACCGCCCTTTCTGTATTAAATTTATACTAAGTTGGATTTCATCACCAACTAGTGTTTTTAGTACGGGAAGTTATTGTTTGTGTGTGGTTTGAACTCCTATATTTTTAAGCGTGTGATTCAGTTGTTTGTTGTTTTAGAGGCCTTAGGTGTTTTCATTGAAATTTTCTTTGTTTGCGTGTGAATAGTTAAATATTTAATCATGGCGGAATTGCCAAGACAATCCCGGAGACTACAAGGGAAACCCCCTGAATATACACCACGTCATCTTGAAGGGCTTCATGCTCTGGTATCGTCTAGTAGCGGTAGGATTAAATCAACAGAAGTTGGAACTTCATCCATAGTGCTTCATCCTGATTATCAAACACCCATAACAAAACACATTCAAGAGCCGATTTCAGTTTCTGAAGTTACTGGTAGTATTTCTCCTACTAGTGAACTGGCTGACGAACCTGAAATCTTTGAACCTAAAACTGAACCTTCTATTTTGGAAACATCCTCGGGATTTATTTCACCAACTTCTAGCGATCCTGGTTCACCTAGGGTAAGAAATATTGTCACTGACGATCTTCCAGCTGGACTAATTTTAATTGAAGAACTTACTAATCCAGACGAAGAGTTATCTCTTCCCAATTCCCCTCAATCATTAAATCTTAGGGAGCGTGAATCAATTTTCTACAGCCCTATTCGAACTACTGCTTGGTACTTATTCTTAATGAATTTTTTAGAGAATCCGGGTCTTGCTTTTTCTCCACCTCAAGTTCCATTTCATCCAACACCCAGGAGTTATTATCCATCATCCATTATGGCAGGAGAGTCATCCATGTTTTCCCAGACACCAGAAGCATTTTTACACGGTGGTCCTTCTGTTCCTTCGGGATATCAGGCTCTGTCTGGTACTTTCTCAGGGGCAGCTCCTCAACCGATTGAAAGCGTGTTATCATATGGTTTAAGTGGAATTAAAACTGAAACGTCGAACGCAGAGAAAATTTTTATGATGTCTGGTAATATTCTGAATCCGCAACCTCAAGGCAGTCAGTTACCGCCTCGAGGGCAATCTCAGGGAAATCAGTTACCGCTTGGGGGGAAACTTCAAGGTAGTCAGTTACTACCTGGGGGGAAACCTTCAGGAAGTCAGTTACCACCTCAGGGTCAACCTCAAGGTAGCTTTTTCCTAGGACATACTGTGGAATCATATTATTTTGGGGGACAACCCCAAGGACAGTACATACCTCAAGGATATCAACCTTCAGGACAGTACACACCCTAGGTTCAACCCCAAGCTCAATATGCTCCTCAAGGTCCTTATCAACCCCAGCTTCAGTACGCGCCTCAGGGTTATCAACCTCAAGGTCAGTACCCAATTCAAGGTTACCAACAGCCTTCTGGTCAGTCATCTCTTCAAGGAGCCGAAAATTTACCACTTACTTATCAACCATACTTTCAACCAGGTTATGGTCCTTATGTTCAACCTTCTATGGGACAATACCCCGGAATGAATATGGTGTGGGATCCGTCCCAATATCAACAGCCTATGCAGCCTAATGTGTAGTTGCCTTTTTAACCTGGACCGCCTTTGGTTTCTGGTCCAACCCAGCAACCTGTCCAGCCTACTATTCAAACTCCTGCACCTAGTTCTGTTCAGCAGTCTGCGCCTAGTACACCTCAGACTCCGCCTCAAACTGTTGCAAATGCTACTACGTCTGTCCAACATGTAACACCTATTTCTGGAGTATCTGTAATGTCGAGTTCGTCTATCCTTGCATCCGTGCAAATCCCTCAAGTCTCTGTACCCTATTCAGGGCCTTTCGTTCAGACTTCGGTTCAGATGCCTGCAGGACAAGCCAGTACGAGTACAGTTGTCACAAGTCAACCACAATTCACGTATCAACCGTACCATGGATATCCTTAATTCGGTCCCGGTTCACAAAATCCAAATTATCAGTATCAACTGTACCCTAGCTACACTTATCAGCAGCCTCAACAACCCCAGTTTGGTCCGGTTAATCCTGCTTTTCCAGGAGGTTACACAATTCCTAACACAACTCCAATTCCTAGTTATCCTGGGTATCCACCTCCTGGAACTCCTTTGGCTACTCAAGGTTTTCGTGACCCTAACCGTCAGTTACCATTTATTGCAACTTTGGATTTACTTGATTTGACGCGCCTTACGAATGATCCGATTTTCTATTATCCGTACTAGCCGCCAATGCCACATAAGTTTCCCAGTGATATACCGAAATTCGAAGGTAAGTCAGGAGAGGATCCATCAAATCACGTCATGACTTATCACCTCTGGTGTGCGTCTAATTCAAGTATTGATGATTCGATTTGCTTACATCTTTTCCAAAGAACTCTTATTGGTCTTGCATCCAAATGGTACATTGAGTTACCACGAGGCTCGTTTAATAATTTCAGTCAGTTAGCGACTGCCTTCTTGACTCATTTTCAGTTGCCTTTCAGATACGACAATGGCACGGAATTATTAACTTCGCTAAATCAATCTACGTCTACGTATATTTCTGATCATATTCATGAATGGTGACGTAGAAGGCGTTTGGTGAAAGTTTACATTCCAAATCAAATTTTGGCAGAATGGTTTGTTAAATCATTTTTACCCAAGATTACTGAAGATGTAGCTAAAGATGGTGTTGTTACTGAAGAGCAAGTGATTTCTCAAGCTCAGTACCTTGACCTCGTTTACACGCAGTCAGATACTTTACATGAAAAAATCCTCGACCTTTCAAAACAAGGTCAGATAGTTGCTGCTCCTTCAAGGTCTCATGCTGCTGATGGCATGATTGGTACAGTCAATACTAAAAATAAGAAGAAATCTTCAAATAATTCTTCTCCTATTATAACTTTACCAGATTCCCCGAAAGGAGAATATTCCCCTGAAATTTCTGCCGACATTCATGTCGTAGAAACATCTACGGCTAAATCTAAATCCGGTGGTAAAAAGAAAGGGAAGAGTAAAAAAAAGAAGAATTCAAAAGAGAAAACTGATAAAAATGAATCCAATGACAAAAAGCGTAAACCTCATTACCCTTGTTACATTTGTAACGAGGATCACTTTACTAAGGAATTCCCACATCGAGCAGAGGTTGCAAAATTCGTTAAAGGTTCACAACAACCTGCTGTCTTGAAGGATCCTTTCCTGAATCAAGATAGCAAGATGGTTGGTTCCACTTCGACTGCTTCAGAAGAACCTATTTTGATGATGGCTCATGTAATGATTGTGACGCGATCGCAAGATTATGGTACTAAGAATCATGTTGATGGGAAAGAAGCAGAATCTTCTAATGCAAATGCATCAACTACACCTCCTCCTGTTTCTGGTCCGCTACAGATCAAGAAACAAAATCCAGACTTAATAGTCAAACCGCCTGCTAAAGGTGTTCTTTGTAAATCAGCTTTCAATCCACATGCGAGAGTTGCTCAGAATTACAACATTGTTGAAGACTTAGCTATTTCCCCTTCGGCAATGTCAGCTTTGGAAGTGCTGCAATCATGCCCAGCACAACGTAAATTGCTTTTGTCCGCTATTGGAGCTGTAGATTTTCAAGATTCTAATCTTATAATATTCGATTTAGAAAATAGTACACCTCCTCTACCTCATCAAATGGCTTTCTAGATACCAGTGTTAGTCAAAAACAGACCGATCTATCGGACTGTGATTGATGAGGGGGCTTCAATGTGTATTATGTCGATTCAGTGTTGGAAATCGCTTGGTTCTCCTACACTTAACCAATCTCCGACAATTCTTAAGGCTTTTGATGGTCGAGGTTTCCACCCTTTTGGTATTTTGCAGGATTTACCCATAGGGGTCGAAGGTAAAACCGTAAATCTAGATGTGGAAGTGGTTGATGCCCCTCTAGATTACAACCTTCTTCTAGGTCGTAGTTGGTCTTATGCTATGACTGATGTTGTTTCTTCGGTCTTTCGACTCATAAAATTTCCATATCAAGGAAAGATCGTCACAATAGATCAGTTAACTTATTTCTCTTCTGACCCAGCCTCTACAAAAACAATCCAACACGTTGGTAAAGCGGCTATCCCTTATAAGGATGTTGGAGTAGGATTGGTTAAAGATTCTGGTTTACTAAGAACTTTTTCCTTTCCTCCTCCTAATGTATTGCCTGCTATTGCAACTATTCACATGATTTTGTCAGATACTATTATCTTTGATGATCCTTGGATCGTACCTTCCAACTCCGAGTTAGATTCAATTCATGGCATGATGCCTTTGAGTCCATTTGAAATTGCATACCAGGTCGTACAGTCACTTTCCGACACCTCTTCAACCGGAATTGATCCAATGAATGGGATCCATGAGGAATCACTTTCTATATCCAGTTCAGCCACAATGACATTTCCTGATATTGTTCATACTAATGAGCAGATTCGTAAATTTTTTTCTATTGATGATTTACCATGGGAAGATTTGCATCACCGATCTTCATTTTTACCTGAACCAGATCATTTTGAAGATGATTTCGCTTCAATTTTTATTGCTGAATATGTCAAAGAACCCCAGAATCCATTGAAAAATCCTGATTCTGAGTTAAATTTGGAAAATATTTCTCGAACGGTTCCAATTGACATTTCAGTAAAACCATGAATAATTGAAAACATTCATATAGGTGCTTGTTGTACTGAAGATGAAATTAAAGCTTATAAAGCCCTATTTCAAGAATTTCGTGATGTGTTTGCCTGGTCTTATGAAGAAATTCCAAGAATTGATCCGTCAATCTTCATACATGAAATCAAGACTTACCCGGATGCTAAACCTGTTCGTCAACGTTTACGTCAAATACATCCTAGAAAAGATGCTGCTATCAAAGCAGAAGTTGAAAAATTACTTCGTGCAGGTTTCATTTATCCAATTCCCTTAACAGATTGGGTATCAAATATTGTTCCTGTGACTAAAAAACAAGGAACGATACGAGTATGTATCGATTATAGGGATATTAATCGAGCTTGTCCCAAAGACAATTATCCAACTCCCTATATCGATCAGATAATCGATGATTGTGCTGGTAGCGAAATGTTTTCCTTTATGGATGGATTTTCTGGGTATAATCAAATAAACATACTCCCTAATGATCACCCAAAAACAGCTTTTATTTTTTCGTGGGGGACGTTTGCTTATCGCAAACTACCCTTTGGTTTGAAGAACGCTGGAGCAACTTTTCAAAGGGCAATGTCTTACGCGTTTCATGACATTAAGCACATTGTGCATCCGTATCTCGATGATTTACCTGTTCATTCATCACGCAGGGCCGACCATCTCACACACTTACGAGCTATCTTTATGAGGTGTTGGAATTATAAAATTAGGTTGAATCCACATAAATGTGTTTTTTGTGTAGAATCGGGTCGTTTACTGGGATTTGTTGTTTCGAAATCAGGCATTCGCGTCGATCCGTCGAAGGTCGAAGCTATTGTTAAATTACCTCCTCCTTCGACTTTACGCCAACTCCAAAGTTTGCAGGGGAAAGCAAAATTTTTACGTCGGTTCATTCCTAGCTATGTCGAGCTTACAAAGGGTTTTACCCAGTTGCTGAAACAGAACATTCCATTCTTTTGGGACGAGATCGCTGATCAATCTTTCGATGCACTTAAACACACATTGACCCATGCACCGTTATTGCATCCTCCCAACTATAACCAGGATTACATTTTGTACCTCGCTGCTTCTCATTCCACCATTGGGATGGTGTTAGTTCAGGAAGATGAAACTCACACTGAACATGTGATTTACTATCTTAGTCGCAATCTGCATCCGACCGAGATCAAATATACACATGTGGAGAAATTGGCATTGGCAGTTGTCCAAGCTGTCCAGAGATTTAGGCACTACATCTTGTTACGTAAAACCACGGTAATTTCTGATTGCAACCCTATGATGTATATTTTGACCAAACAATTGCTGGGGGGCAAGTATTCCAAATGGATAGTCATCCTGCAGGAATTTGACTTGGAGTTTGAGAAATCCAAGGCAAAGAAATCTTTGGTATTTGCGGAACTGATGCGTGATTTTCCCTCTACTGATACTGAAACTGTGGCAGAAGAGCCCATTGCGGACGAATCTCTGTTTCTTATCAGTACTCTAGATCCATGGTATGGAGATATTATTGTTTATCTCCAAACCCAATCTTTTCGGCCTGAAATCTCACAATCTCAGAGACGGAAAATATGCTTCCAATCCCAACAGTATAATATTATTGGTGAAACACTCTATCATCGTGGAGCGGATTATGTTTTCAGACGCTGTCTTGTTCATGAAGAAGCTGAAAAGGTGTTAAATGATTGCCATTCCAGAGCATGTGGCGGTCATATGTCTGGGTATGCCACAGCCCAAAAGATATTGCGTGCTGGTTATTTCTGGCCGTCATTATTCAAATATTGTATTTATGCAGTCCGGAAATTCCACAATTGTCAACTTTTTATCGTAAGATGCGTGCACCACCCGCTCCTCTTCATCCCATAATTGCTGTTGATCCTTTCGCGAAATGGGGTATTGATTTTATTACATGTAACCCTCACTCGGCCGGGGGGCATGCATATATTATCTTAGCAGTAGATTATTTTACTAAGTGGGCCGAGGCGATGCCTACATTTTCGGCTGACGGCAAGACTGCTGCGACTTTAGTATTTAATCACATAATTGCTAGGTTCAGTGTTCCTCAAGCCATTATTACAGATCATGGAAGTCATTTTCGAAATGTCATGATGACTGAAATGACAGATCAACTTGGCCTACATCACGACAGTTCCACTCCATATTATCCACAAGCCAATGGTCCGGTTGAAGCCATAAATAAAGTTTTAGTCACCATGATTAGACGAATTATTGGTACTCACAAAACGAATTGGCTTTCCATGTTATTTTCAACACTTTGGGCATATCGAACCTCAGTAAAAACATCAACTGGTTTCACTCCCTTTCAACTCGTTTACGGTTTGGAAGCTGTGTTGCCAATTGAATGCAAAAGTCCGTCACTGAAATTAGCCATAGAATTACTCCCAGCTACGTCTGAGGAGGAGAAACGTTTCCTGTACTTAGCTCAGCTGGATGAGAATCGACGAAATGTCGTAATAGCAAACGAGGCTCATGTTAAACGAATAAAAGCTCAGTATGATAGAAGTGTTACCCCTCGAAATTTTTTAGAAGGAGACCTAGTCTTAGTTTATGATCAAGCCAATGATAAGCTAGGAGCTGGGACATTCGTTCCCATGTGGCATGGCCCTTTCATTGTCAAGCGAAATTTAGCTAAAGGGGCCTATGAGCTGATATATTTTGACGGTGTCCCTTTAGATAAACCCAGAAATGGACTTTATCTGAAGCGATACTATGCTTAACTTGGTATGGAGATTTTTTATTAGATTATATTTCTTTACTGCTGGTGTGTTTTAGATTAGAAAAGCGTGCTTAGTTTATAAGTGTGTTTTTATCACTATTCCTGCTTATCTGAGTTTTACTCTTGATATTGCAGATGTCAACGTCTCTTCAAACCTACATTGGTTTTGCTGATGGTGCTTGTCGTAGTAAACGAAACATTTCTTCCGCAGCTTGGGTTATCTATTCACCCTTGGATGAGTTAGTATCCATGCATGGGGTAAGCCTTGGTCAAACAACGAATAACATTGCTGAGTATAGTGCAGTGATTGAGTTATTATCCGAATCCATATCAATTGGAATTCGGAGTTTGATTGTTAGGTTGGATTCTGAACTTGTTGTATTACAATTAAACCGAGTTTATGCCATTAGAAATCCAGTGTTATTATGGTTATTTTTAAGAGTTCGTCTGTTGGAACGTGAATTCGATTACATTGAATATCAACATATTCCAAGACATTTAAATACGTTAGCAGACGCAGTTGCTTCTAGTATGATAAATCGACATTTGCAATGATCAAAGCAGTAAAACAAACAACATCCGTAACATGTATAGCCGGTAAATAATGATATATCATAGTATAGAATGTTTTCGAAAAATATACACCGTCTTCGATCATAGGTTGGAAACACCTTATGATAGGAAAAATGATAAACACAAAAATTCAAAATATGAGTCTACAACACGATCATCCCATCACTGATGGTGATCACGATAAGAAACCACTGCCCGAGCCACCCTACACAAGAACCTCCTAAAAGGTCCTAGAACACCAATCACGTATCTCTGCAATCTGAGTGGGATCTCATCTATGTCCGTCTCTGGAATATCTAGAGTCAGACGCTCTAGATGATGCTCTAAATCAGACAAAATTTCCGCTGATTGGCCTACTGGGGCTGGTGTGGCTGCAACTGGTTGTCTTCTGTCATAAGGCTGGAGATGGGCTGGTCGCCGTGGACCCACATCTGCATTCATAAAAAAAAATTGGTTATTAATTGACAAGACGATCAAAAATAAAAATTAGAATTTAGAATTCATTGAAAATGTTTTTACCTGATTCATCCCACTGTTCCCCTGCTGGGAGAGTCATCTCTTGGTCGCCGCGGAAGTCTATCCCGGCATATGGAAAATCCTCGATGACAAAAAGTTGGTGGTCCAGCCAACGAAAATATGAAGGAGGAAATCGAACAATCTCAGCGCCCTCAATACCGTGACGGGCCATCAATGCAACCCAACGAACCATCCTAGGTTCTCGAGGTTGACCGGCATCAACAGGAATAATTTGCGGAGCTAGCATGGGTACCCTCTCTAGAGAAAAAGTGACCACGATAGATCCATATCCAAAGTTATTTAGTTTTCCATTTTTTTCTCTAGTCAGTTGGCCTTTTACATTGGCCAACACAGCTTCGCACCAGTTGAAAATGGTGCATCAGAAACAATCTACAACAATATGCATCTGGGAACCAGTGACTCCGACACAGTCTGGTAACAGTAAATGAAATCACTTTCATTTCGGGATGGATGATAGTTTTTATATAAATTCGTTTGTCCCTGGTGTCTGCTTCATCATTACAGAACTCTTGTCGAAGACTAGCGACAGTTTGGCCACCTGGCCTAGTCCCAAACAAGGAAAGTTGTTCGCCCCTCTTGGACAAACCAGTTAGAAAATAAATATACTCCAGCTCAATTTTCTAGCCGGTGGCCGCCAATAATGAAACATTGGTCCTGCACATTCCACCTGTTTACTAGCCATGTCAGGAGGTCTACCTGTGCCCTCATGCCCTGAATGGCCCAAAATTTATACAAACCGCATGCTCTTAAAGCTTGCATTTTGGGAAAATGGAGCATCGCGGCGTCATCCACATCCTCATGCTCACATTCTCTCCAAATCAACATCTTGCTAATCCTACAATGCATAAAAATATAAGTTAGAACAATCTAATTTGAAAATTTTTGGGCGGAAAATGAAAAATTTGATTTTGAAATTCAATTTCACGGGGACCGCACTTTTTCTTCATACACAATGCGTAGGAACGCACGCGTTCCATAAGTAAAGTGCGGACCCACGACCTTTTTTCTATATAGAAAAAGGTCGAGGTCCGCAGGTCTTGTGTGTTATGCCTGCGGACCCCGGCGGGCAGTTTCTTAAACATATTTTTCCCTTAAAAAATGAAAACTAAAGCCTAAAAAGAATTGTAAACGGATGAAAAGCAAGATTAAGAGGTCGTGGATTACCTAGGACTGACGGTTCTCGATTTCATCAAACGGATCTTCCGGAATCTTCACAGGAACTTTTTACCCAAAAGCTTCTACTTTTCACTATGAACTTGAACGGTAAAAATGAAGTTGAAAAAGTCCTTTTTATAAGTTTTTTCGAATAGATGAATTTTTAATTTATTTATTTTTCACTTTAAAAAGGGTATTTTGAAAGCATTTTTACTTATTTTAAACAGGTATGTGTAATGTTTCAAGTTTTTGTGCAGAAATTGGATTTATCAGGAGAATTGATCATTTATCAACAAAGAGCATACTTTTATCACTTTTTCGGACTCTTTCAAAATTTTACGAAAAAGCGAAACATTGGAGTTCTCTTTTAAGCCCTTTTCAGAATCTCTAAATATGAAAAGATTGCCGAGTACTTGATTGTTCGAACTCGTTAAAGTAAATGAATGATCATCCCTTCAGTATAAGTTTACCCCTTTTACGGACTAAAATGGACTATTTACGAAAAAGGTATACGTTGACTAATTACGGTCAATAGAGTTCTCTCTCGCATTATTTTATCCTTTTTCGGGCTCGAGAGACTAAATTTACGAAAAATTACACCCATGGAGTTTTCTTAAGTTTTTTCTTCTGACTCCCTAAAATTGAAAAACACCGAGTTTCTCCTATACTGGACTCGTTAAAATTTAACAGTAAAGGACCTGTTCAATTTTCAAACAGGAACGAACCACTCCTTCTTAGGGTTTGAATCTTAAACTAAGTTGGACTCATCCTAAGGATGAGCTTATAAACAAGCAAATGTTATCCTCCTCAAGCTTGTCAAAAATAAAGAGGTACTTGCCAGAAATGGTGGGGGAAAAGAGAGAAAATGACTTGTTTGTGGTATTTTGATTTTTCGAAAATCTAGTTAACCACTCTTGAACACGACACTTTCAATCACCTGGGTTGGGAAATCCTTTGCCTAACAGTTAATCGGACCTCATTTGAAAGTCTTCATCCGGTTTTTGGGTATTAGCTTTAGGTCAACTGCTACCAAGCCATCTGCAGTGTCGTTATGTGTTCAAGAGGACAGTTCAAATAAACCATTCATCTATAAAATATCTGTCATCCATTTTTTACCATCCCTGAGTCAGTCCTTGCCGATATATTTTCAAAACTTAATCTATGATTTCGTGTTGTGGGCTTGCCTATGACAGATCACTTTCTATCGACGACAGCTCATTATCTAGGAAGTTGATCCAGAAATCGTCAGTACCTTGAAATATGCATGTCTCAATGGCAGGTTTCTCACCTTCAACGACAGGTTGCATCATTGACCTTCGATTGAATGATTCCGTGACATGTTCGACTTCAGCGCATTCATTCACATTTCATGGATTGTACTGAGTACTTTGAGATCCATTGACATTACTGGTGGTTACTCTCACACTTGTTAATAGTTTACATCATTGACTAGTAATCAAGTGGTTTCTACCATGTTCAACTTCAACACATTTATTCACATGGATAGAATCGTACTAGTTCGAGATGCGGAAATCAAGACCCTGGATCTAGTTTTTACCATCTAGACTGCGAGGAATTTTTTTATCATTTATACAGTAGACTATTTACAAACATATGGCTGCGTCCATACTGTGTCTACACATGTCTATACTGTGATGTACTCAAAATCATTCCTGTATCAGAACAATTTGAATTAGTCTCTAGTTAGTTTTTATCTGAGTATGGGAATGCCTACCTCAGCGATGATATATATATAATTTTGCATTGAATGTTTTTACAGGTTCTGACTGGGGTGACCACCGGATGATCCTTGAAATGATAAAGTATTGCACTCTTCATATATGACAGACTTCAGCATCATCTATTCCAGACTTTGCACTTTAGGGGGAAATCTGTTACACTGCAAATTGTCATCCTGACATTCTTCTATGTGTATGAGTTCATTATTACTCATACTTCTCCCTTTGCAAGTCTAAAATATCAGTTCCTCATGTCAAGCCTTGAAAATCAGAGAAAGGTTCCTAAAAATCTCCTAAACTTTGGTGTCGCACTTTCTCTCTATCTTGCATGCGGTCCCGCACCTAATGTTCATCCCTCTTGCATACTTGAACGCACTTTATTTTTGTTAAAAGTGCGGACCCTTGTAAGATCAAAAAGGCGCAAGTAATTTCCAAAAATCTCAATAAAATTGAATTCTAGAAGCTTCCAGAAAATATCTTGCGGTGATAGAACCGCTCTTATGAGGTGCATGTATCCCTTACCTTATGGAGCTAACCCCTTGATGTGAGGAGCTTATCCTTTTGAAGGAGGATTCTATCCCTTCATAGTTGGAACAGAAAACCTCCTCTATTCTACTATAAAAAGAGGCATTGGGTAGCCTCAAAGGGAGTTGAAGCTTTAGAATATTTGAAGTCAAGTGTTGTTGAGATTCAGACTCAGTTAATTAAGACTTTTGTGAGGAAAGATTACATACCTCTATTTGTATTGGTTGGAGGAGTGCAGAGCTTATCAAAGTAAATGAGATTCCTACTTCGAACCCCGAAAAGTCCTGTGCAACATCAAGGCTCAGGTTGTAAATATTTTCTTCTTTTGAAATTAATACAAATATACTCATTTTTCTCAATAAACTTTCAATCAATGGTTTATTTCATATATTCCTTGATCACTATGATAAGCATGGTTTATGATGATTTCTATACAGGTGCTATGTAATATTTTTCTTGTTTGTGACTGCAGGTTTACAAGGAAAACTCCTTCAAACGCGTGAGGGACAACAACGACTTCAAACAAGCACTGGACAAACAGTAAGTCCTTAACACCTCAATAGAGTTTTTCATGGATCATATATGCTTAGAGAAATATTAGTTTATTTGGCTGTTTGTTGCTAGATACTTTTAGTACTAGGGAGATCGGTCTTGTCCGCAAGACGGATTAATCCTCCAACAGTTAGTGATCTTAAAACTTTCTCAACCAAAGTAGATTCGGTTATTGTTTCTCCCATATTTCTCATACGATTTACAATATCATCAAGAAGTAAAAAGAAATTGGCAATGCTCTCCTCATTATGCATTTTTATATTCTCATATTGAATTCTGAGAGTTTGAATTTTAGCACTTTTTACCTTTGCATCACCTTAATAACTTAGAATTATTTTGTCCCATATCGCCTTTGATGTATTCAGCTGCATGACTTTGACAAATTCTGATTCAGATAGACTTCCCAATAGAGCATTGAGCGCTTTTGCATTTGTTTCATAATTCTTTCTTTCTGTTGGATCTGTTGGTACTGCGACTGGATATTGATATCCTCCTTCAACAATAGCCCATACATCTGCTCCCAGAGACTGAAGATAGGATCTCATCCTTGTTTTCCAGAAGATTAAATTGTTTATGTTGAAGAGCGGAGGCCTGATAGATGTTGTTCCATCTTGATTGCTCATCTTGATTGATCTTCCTTCTAGCGGCTAAGCTTTTTCAGAAGGACCTGCTCTGATACCAATTGTTGGGAAAAATACTGAGAGGGGGGGGTGAATCAGTATTTAGAGCTGACTGAAAACTTTTCACTTTTTGTTTCTCTTAAACCCATACGTTACTTTACTGAACCCAACTCGCATATAAATGTGGATATCCTTAAGAAAACTTGCATATGTCCAGAGATCTTATTATACGTTTAATTCTTTACTTAGATCATTGCATCATTCATTCATCAGATGTTTAGTAAGAAGTAAGCATGTGCAGTAATAACAGAATAAACCATCACACATAAGAAACACACATGAAAACCAGTATTTAAGGTGGAAACCCAATTCGGGAGAAAACCACCGCTGCTGTCGTCTCTGTCTTCAATATTTATTATAAAGAAAACTTCTTACAATTTTGTACTGGCACAGACTCATACCAGCACGCAGGCACCCACCTGCAGAAAGGCTACAACCTTCTCTCATTCTCCAGCCACTACTGGAAGGGAGCTCCAACCCCCTGATTTTAACACCAGCTTCTACTTGCAGGATACTTTCACTTTCATACAGAAGGCTTCAACCCTCAGATCCACCAGATTTCTTCAATTTCTTCATCAGACTTCCGTCAGGTCTTCATCATTTCTTTTTCCAATCATCGTAGAGATTCATCATTTCTAGATCATATCCATAGGTGCATCATATATGTAGATATCTCTTAAAGAGATTTATTTATCAACAACCCTTCCACATGCACACCCTGTATTATGATCCTCTTCTCCTTATATAGTTTAGACTTTATCAATACCATGAGTCAAAACCACTCAACCGCTAATGGTATTCCTGGACAGAATCAAAATAGGTAATCCAGCGGGGTCTACCCAAGCCCCAAACAACTTTTCATTGTTTTATTTTCTTGATCTGGCAATTAATTAATCTAAGGCTTTTTAATATCTCAATCTGAGATTGAGATATTAATCCAATTCCCCCTTTAGTTGTTACAAACATTAACGTGCCTCTGACTTATATAAAAACCCAGCATTAATATATATCCATATAACCTTTCGGGCCCTTCAATAATATTTAATCTTCGACTTGGGGATCTGCGCTGATAATTAAAGTTCCTATCAAAAGACCCAACCCGCAGACACAACTAGCGCACCGGATATCGAGACAAGTGCCTCCGCAGTTGACCGACTTGACTGCGGGAACAACAGAGATGATTGGCAGAGATTGAGTGCGAGGGCACCAGCAAAAATTTTCATCCGTACCTCGAGAGCCCCCGCAGTGACGCAAGACGCTGAGTTGGACAGAGCTATCCTCCACATCGGGTGAAGTTCTCAGCATAACACAACAACGTATATTGAACCAATAATATGAAGGGAAATCAGGTCCCACACCCTTAATACACGACATAATACTTTGGTTTAAACCCGCAAACCTCAATACATGTGTATGGGCCCCAACGTTAACGGTCGTCTCCATTCGACGGTTGTTATTGCGTCATGCCGCCTCTTTTGATCGGACGGATATCGCTCGGCGAAGACGCTCGAAAAATAACGCGCGATGGCCGCCGTAATTTGGTTAACCTTCGCACATCTTCCTCATACGACCACCGTCCGATGGCTTCCCTCCAGATCGACGGTGCTCAACAATATCGCGCGACATCCTTGGTCGAACGTTAACGTGCAATGGCACGCAGTGATGGCGGTTTTGTAAATATGCTCAGGGACGCGTGTCGCTCGTTCTATGGAATCGCTCCCAACCTCTTGAATACTGCTTGCTCGTCGAGAGCGGTGCGATGAAAACCGGAAACCCCCTTCACTGTTTATTCCGCTCATGGTTCCTCTCCTTCACTCAAGGTTCCGTCCGTCTTTATTCTGTCATTGCTACGTTTCTCCACGAAAGCATAACTTTGTTTTAATTGTTCTTCCTCCGCGTTATCAGTTCATATAACCATAAAACTTTTATACAGCTCCGATGAAATCCTTATGGACTATTCGACTCGGTTCTTTTGCATTCAACAGGTACACCTTTCTTTGTATTGTCTAACACATGCAGAACGCACTATTACTTTGACCGATAGAGCTTATGTGCCTTGCACACACAGAGCACGTCCGTGGCTCACTCTCCCAACAGGACTTCACACAGAGTTTCAGGGCATTCCGTATGAGAATTGAACCAATCAATACCCAAATACTCTCGGTATTCTCCACCCATCAGAGTAACACCAGAACTCAATCATACACAGGATTTCCTTTATCCACCATCAGGATGCATACATACACCGAACTTATTCAAGAAAATCTTCACACATGATTTAACTCATCCTTATTTACATCAAATTTCCCATTAAATACAGAGCTTCGTTCAATTCACATTTAGTCGTAAATTCTGCTTGTATAGATCTGTTGATGGTTTTCTGAGTTCTTTATACAGTCTGCATCCTTTGTCAGAGAGTTTCCATCAAGGATAATCAATTCAATATACTAGGATACCAGAAATGCCAACAGTACCAAGATTTTTTTATAGTAGTGGGGGAAGCTCGCTCAACATTATACGTCTCGATTTCATGCTCCCATATGGATGGATCCTCTTATTTTTCATCCATCGCTTCTCTTAATAGTAGGCATAGACCATGGCCCTTGATAGTGTGAACTAGTTTGAATTCTAATTCATACTCATACATACCAGTCAACCAGTTTGTATAAAATCCATACAAATTCAACTGATCTTGTAATATGCTAAAACAAAATACTTGGATCTATTCTACAAATTGTGGAAACCAATTACGATCGCACAATCACATGAACAAGAAAGAGAAATAATTTCAATTGCACAACACAAATATTTAATTGGGGAAAGTGTCACCTAAAAACCCCTCTATATGTATATTGCATTAATTCAAGAATATGAAACAATACAATTCTTCTCTCAGGCTTGAGATCTCTCTGCACTATCTCTGATTGTCTCACTCTAATCCAAGCAAGTTTGGTCCAATACTTAGCCAATTTCTTGCCTATGGATGCTCATGCTTCCTTGTGTAATCCCTAGGGAAATTGAGCCCCTATTAATTAAGAAATTACCAATAATTGATTGTGAAATACATCCAAGGAATCTTGCTGACCTCATGCATGACCTCTACAATTTTCTAATTATACAATTGATAGTATAATTCCCTTTAACTCCAATCTCAACTGGGTCTTCCTCAAAACTGACATGCAAAAACTATTTATAGAGAATATTCAGTTATCTGATTGATCTATGCATGTGAATTAAATCAGATTTTATTCACTGGGCCTCTCACTAGTTCCTCCATTAGTTAGAACTAGTTAAATTGATTTTAACACAAATAATTAAGTTAAAAAATTACAACTCAAAATAAATTGCATCTATACCCCCTAAAACTTAGAGAGAACTCTACATGCCTCCAATTTGACCCCCAACTCAAATTGACTGAGCTAACTAAGTATTCCTAACTCAGCGAACTCACACAAGTTGTCATGTGATGTGGAATTACAATTTCCTTCTAATTTAATTAAGGGAAAATTAAATTAGAAGCCTCTTCTTGTTTCCAATTTCAACACTCCCTCTCAACAAGAAAGGTATTGTTTTCTACCCCGGTCCTACCTGTGTGGATCTCGAATTCGCCTCTTCACAATGCCTTCGTCAATATTTATGCATCATGCTCCTTCGTGGGAATGTACTCTGATGACATAATCCTCCTCTGTACACAATCTCTGAGATGGTGATACTTGATATTAATATACTTGGACCTGTCATGAAAAACTGGATTAACAGAGAGTTTGATGCAACTCTGGTTATCACAATAAATCACTGTCGGATCCATCTGTCGACCAAAAAAACCAACAAGTATCTTCCTCATCCATATGGCCTCACATGTTGTTTGACTAGCAGCCATGTACTCAACTTCTGATGAAATGGGTGCAACTAATATATGCTTCATGTTATACTAGGAAACTATTTTTGATCCAATGTTGAAGATTCTCCCTGATGTGACCTTCTTGTCGGATGGACTCCCTGACCAATCTACATCTGTGAAGCCTTGAAGCTTCACTCCCTTTGCCTGCATGTACCATAGCCCAAACTCTATAGTTCCTCTAAGGTATCTCAACACATGCTTGCCTGCCTTCCAAAGGAGCTTGGTAGGCTTAACCATAGCTTGACTAAGCTAGTTAACCGCATAGAATATGTTTGTTCATGTGTTCATCAAATACATGAGTGAACCCAAAAGCTTCCTGTAGATGGTAGCATCTACTATTTCAACTGAAGTAGCATTCTCCTTCCTCCAATTCCCTGCCAAAGGAGTCTCAATGGGTTTGCTTCCCTCCGTGTGGAAATTATTTCGAATATATTTGGAAGAATTTCCCTGAGCTACAAATAGCTCCCCATCTATTTTCCAAATTTCCAATCCCATGAAATAATGTAAGAACCCCATATCCTTCATCTCAAATTATGTTGAAATATACTCTTTGTAAGACTTGATAAGTTGCTCATCACCTGTCAGTATAAAATCTTCGATATAAAGTACAATTATCAAAATTTTACCTTCTACGACAATATGGTAAAGGTTCACATCTACTTCACTCTTGGTGAAGCCCAACCCGGTGAAGTATTTTTCAATCCTGGTGTACCAAGCATGATGTGCTTGTTTCTATCCATACAATTCTCTCTTGAGTATTCTCACATGCAACTCTCTGTCAAAGGTCTCAAAACCTTCTGGTTCCTCAATGTACACCTCTTCCTCAATCACTTCGTTGAGGAAGGTTGTACTTACTTCCATATGATATATCTTCCATCCCATCTACTCTGGAAGTGAAAGGATGGATCTGATTGATGAGTTCCTTGCGACCAGTGAAAAGGTATCCTCATAAGAAATCCCCTCCACCTCAAAGAACCCTCTGGTCACAAATCTCACCTTGTGTTTCTCCACACTACCATATGTTTTTTTCTTCACCTTCTAGATCCACCTGGATCCTACAACTGACTTCTCCTCTAGTCTCTGGACAACTTCCCATGCATTGTTTCTGATAATGGTGACATACTCCTCAAGCATGGGATCAACCCAAACTAGTTGTTGCATTGATTCCTCGAAAGGGGATGGCTCTATCTTTGGGACTCTCGCTCATAAGAGCCATGTATAGTGCAAGGAAAATACCCTCTAGCAAGGGTTATAAAGGAGGTTTTTAGTGTTATAAAATTGGCCAAAATTGTCAAAAAAACATTTTCTACAATGTCCATTTACGGTTACGGAGGTTTTGGCGGAGCTTTTAATGAAAATTCAACACAACTAAAAAAACTGGGCGGCCGGAGGTTATTACGGATGTTTTTTTAATCGGTGCGCTACTTAGGTGCCAACGCACCGTTGCATGTAATCTAAAAGGTGGCCCAGGGCGATCGAAGGTGCATGCACCAAGTCGTCAAGGTATAAAACCACACTGGGCACAGTGTTGGTGATACAATGCACGAGGCCATTCTAATTGGTCGTGGGATTTGTGCGGTGCTCATAGGTCATCTCAACGCACCGGTACATAGACCTATAGAAATGCACTGTTGCGCAGTATCAGTCAAACACATCGATTGTTCTAATTCGTATTGGTATTTGTGCGGTGCCCATAGGTTGTACAAATGGACCGGTGCATAGTCTCACATAGACGCACCAGTGTTGAGTATCGTATAAACGCACCGAGATTTATAATTGGTATTGGTATTTTTGTGGTGCCCATAGGTCGTACAAATTCACTGGTGCGTAGTCTCACATAAACACACCGGTGCCCAATATCGCACAAACACACCGAGATTTATAATTGGAATTTGGTGTTTGTGTGGTGCCTATAGGTCTGTGTTGTATCATACAAATGCACCAGTGTACAGTAACTGACATGCACCGGTGTTCATTTTGTATTTTTTAGAAACATCGACCTATGACAGTGCAATTATTGTGATTTTTTAAAATTCATTATTCATCAAAAGTCAACACATCTTATAATAGTATTCATATTAATTCAATTTTTATTAATGCATTTGAATGTGATGTTTGGATTAATTTTTTATATCATATCATAATTATTGTGATTTTTTAAAATTCATTATCCATCAAAAGACGACACATATATATCTTATGACAGTATTCATATGAATTAAATTTTTATTAGTTCATTTAAGTGTGATGTTTGGATTAATTTGTTATATCATATCATCAAATTTCAGATCTCTTCATTATAATATTTAATCATCCATAAATTTAATCACTGGTGTTACATTTCACAGCGATAATGGAGAACGAAATAGAATAAATTAAAAAATATTTTATTATTATATATATATATATATAAGACAGTCTTTTTCATACAAAATGGGACAGTTATTGGTATCCCTTTGTCTTTCAATTGAGACACTATGTCCATTACATTAAACAAAATGTCTAATTTCATAGACAAATATCTCAAAAAATACAACGCCTTGCTTTGGTAACCAAACATAGTGATCATCATTCTTCACTTGAAATGTTGTCACTACTAGAGCTAATTCCATGACTTGGGGTTATTTTCAGGAATGTTTTTTTCACGGTGTTGATTTTTTTCTTTTTTTCACCTTCCATCTACAAACATAAAAATAAACTGTAATGAGTGTATATACATTGGTGAGAATAATGAAAATTGAAATATTAAATAATATACATCAATGAATCGAAAAGAAATGACGTACCATAGTAACAATTGACTCATGAACTATACACATTCTTTCAAAACCATGTAGTATGCCATCTTTCAATATTTCATTTGTTGCCAAAATTCCATACTTTGTTTCCTACAAGTTTTATAACCCATAAAAAATCATATATTTAATATAAAATATTTTTTTGTTATATTAATTATAGACGGAGCTAAGTAAAAAAAGATCGATAGATGCTTACAGATTCCACAATTAATTTCTAATATGCCAATATATACTCACAACCCATATTTAACCCAATCTCAATCAATTCGTTTGATGGTTCTTCTTTGTATGTTAGCACCTTTTTAAAGACATTCAATGATGATTTTTGTAAAACAACTTAAAAAGTACAAAAATTAAATCTAGTTAAGTTGTTATAAGGAAGTAACAATTATTCACAAACTTAAATATCAACCCTTTCCTTCCTTGTCATCCTGTTTTATGTGCTGAATGGGTTCCATTTTCTTTTCTTTTCTGCAAGAAAATACTTGAAAATTAATATTTAATGCTAAATTGTTTATTTATTGTACATAATGATCGAAAAATTCAATGATTACATATTACATTTGAAGTACGTTGTTGTTGATATGGCTCCTCCTGCGATGCAATTTTTTCAATTTCTTTGACCATCTCCTTGTACACATTTTTGGACATTCCTACTGGCATATTTCTAATATCATCTCGTTCATCTTTTTAGATTTTCATAATCTTCCTGAAAATGTAACATGACAATAAACTATTTAATTTTTATATTGATATATGAAAAGTAAATATAACAAAAGCGATATTTATAAATAATTCTAGACAAACATTTAAATGAATATTACTTTTTCATTTCTTATTTTTTGTTGTTGTAAGTTTTTGCTATTAAAAGTCTGACATGTCTCATTGACCAATTCTGTGGAAACTCTTCATGTAGTTTAGATAAAATTTGGTTCTTGGAATCATTGGATTGATTTTTTTATTGTAAGTGGAAAGAACGTCTATACATTTGTTCCACTAGATCCTTCAAACTTTTGTAAAAAAATTTCCCCCTTTCGTTAACCTCTAGCACCACTCCAGATGAGCTAAGGACCAATTCATTTTCATTTTCATGATCTATTTTTTTTCTTTTCTTAGAACAACATTCCTTTTCTGAGTTACTAGTACCTGTAGAACATTAAACAAATATGAATTAATATATTGTTTGACACATGTTATCTAATAATTTTAAATATATTATTAATGAAAATTAAAAAAAGAAACTCATATTGGATCGATAGTATTTTTTCATTTACCTAATTCATCCTTTTGCAATTTTTCCATCAAGCTTTTATGCTCTTCTAGTCCTAGATCAGAAATAATCTTATCGAGCTTCATCATTTTGTGGCTCTGCATGATACAAAGTAAACAATACATATTAGTTAAACTTACATATAGTTCAAAAATAATATTTTTTTGTAAATAATTTACAAAGAACTTGCCTTTTTTGCGTTTCTAGATGTGTTATCAATATTTTTGTTACTTGATATCTTGTCAACCATTTCTTTATCAATATGAAACATGTACCATATCATTCCTTAATATATTTTATAAATAAATTGTCAACTTTTCAGGTAAAAAAAAAAATTCTCAAGAAACCGGTGTGCCATTCATGGTGTACGCACCGACGTCGGTGCGTGGGGGTCTTATAAATGCACCACCAAAACAATATAATAGACCGTACGGTGGTCTGTGTCAACAAGGACCACCGGTGCGTTACATGTTAACCACCGCATCAATTAACACAGACAAAATAACAAAAATCGTCCAGTGTTAGTTTTTGTAGCATAAACGCCCCGCGCAAATGAGGGACCACCATACGGTGCTCTCTGTCAACTAGGAGACTCGGTGCGGTGTGTTATATGTTACATGGTGCACCGATTAACACAATAATTTTTTTTTGTGAAACAGCATGTGCGCGGTGCGCCATAATGAAATAGTCTACTAGTGCCATATTTTACATATGGCACACTGATTAAAAAAAATTGTTTTTAGTTTTTTTATCACAGTACTTTCGTAGTGCGCTGGAATAATCCAGCGCACCGGCGCACAAGGTTACGCGGGGCGCACCAATTTAAAAAAAAAAAAAAAAATCACACAAGGGCCGACATGGATTGGGATCCGACTATGCGAGTCGTCTCGTGGGCTGGATGTCATAGGCTTATATATAGCAATACAAACCATATAAATCTAAAATGAAAATCCCTAATTCTTAAATCACATAAACAGGGAGGAGAAAGGGAAAAAACAAAAAGAATGAAGGGTTTAGGGTAAAAATGGTTTTTTTTTTCTCTCTTCTAAAAATGAAAAACAAATTGAAATTGTTTTCTTACTGCATAAAAAAATTGTAGAAAAAAAATAAAATAAAAAAACAATAAAACTTAATCACGAGATCGTTTGAAATTCTATGCTACAGGGTTTGAATCACGAGAGGTTTGGAATTTTGCTTGTCTAAATACTTATGTTTGAACGTATTTCGTTGCTCCACAATGCTCTCGTGCTCTGTTGCTCCAGGTATGTCTCCTGCAAATCTCTGGTTGAAATTTTTTGCAAAAATAGTGAAATAATGAAAAGCGTTTAGTATTTAAATAATTGTTTTATGAAATTAGATTTTCGAAAATATATTGCCGCCCATTTTTTAATTTACCACTTTTTTTCACTTAAGGAAAATAGAGTTTCGTTTTTTTTATTTGCGGTTATTCATCACCGGTGCCTCACTTAATATCACTGCACCGATGTGTCCTTTGATAACACGGCAACAGTGCGTAGTAACTACAACGCATCGGTGTGGTTATATGTACATTAGCATCGATAACAAGAAGTCAATTTTTAAGGCACCAAAATTACTTTTAGGTGTGTACACCAAAATTTATTGTTGATTTTGTTCAAATGTAGGGAGAAAATATCATAATTATATCGAATGGACAATTCTTCAAAATCCGGCTCGTTCCATAATATTTCTCAAAGTCCATCGCGGATCTCTCCCTATCCATCTCTAAGGAGCCCTATGTTTTCCCCAAACACTGCAACCAGGTGTTTTTTTACCCAGATGTGTTGGATAGGGATTGGTGGTTCGTATTGAGACATGACCCTAAATCAAAACATATTTTTGAGAATAATAGTGTTATCATGCCATGCAAGGTGGAAGATAAAGAGGGTGGTCATGAGAACCGACAGTGATATGGTACATGTGTTATTTCATCAATATTTATACTTTTTAGGATGGGTTTTTTGAAACATTATAATATGTATTTTGAATTAATTGGTAATTTGCATTTTGTAAATGTTAAAATCAATATTTCACTTGATAATTTGCAATTATGTTCATCTCAAAAACAATGGCATACTATATACAATTCTTTTTTTTATATGTAAGATTATAATAAAATAATGATAATTCTAAAGTACATGAATTTATTTGCATCATTTTCTAAACTTTAATATGTTACAAAAATTCATATTATTCTATAGATTTATTATTTTACAATTATTTAAAATTTTACAAATTTACAAATTTACAAATTTTAATAAAATCATTTCACATTAATACAATTAAAATTTTACAAATATTTTACATACAATTACAATTAAAATTAGAATTAGAATTACAATTAGAATTACAATTTTACAATTTCACATACAATTACAATTTTAGAATTTTACATACAATTACAATCATTTCACAGTAATACAATTAAAATTTTACAAATATTTTACATAGAATTACAATTACAATTACAAATTTTACAATTTCACGTACAATTAAAATTACAATTACAATTTTAGAATTTTACATATATACAATTACAATTTTACAAATTTAAAATTTACAATTACAAATTTACAAATTTACATATATAATATTACAATTACAATTTAAGAATTTTACATACAATTAGAATTAGAATTACAATTTTACAATTATATATATATATATATATTATTAAAATTTCAGTTACAATTATAATCATTTCACAATAAATTAAATATTACAACTACAATTAAAATTTTACAAATATTTTACATACAATTACAATTACAATTTTAGAATTTTACATACATTTAGAATTACAAATATTACAATTTTACAATATCATGATCATTTAATATTAGATTAATTAATAAACATCACGATCATGATAACCATCGTACAAACATCATATTCGACTAAAAAACACATTCAAATTCGCTAACATCATCGTGATCATGATCATCTAACAAAACACAATTAGCATTATATAACATCATCACAACATAAACATCAAATATACATCTCATGTGAAATAACTGCTATCACATACACATCTATCTGCAAGCTGCACATTAAATGAACATATCTAACATGACCTAACAATATACACATCATGATGATCACCAACATGTAAATTAAGTACAACTGCAACATGAACATAAAATGCATGGACCATATATATATATATATATATATATATATATATATATATATATATAATGTCAAAAATATACAAGCGCCAATAATAATGTAGCCACGTGGTGTAGATCGGTGACGATGGGGTGCATTCTTAAGGCACACTCCGTGCACGAGGTCACTGTTTGAAACCCGTGGATGGGATGGGGGGAGAAAAATGGAAAGATTAGGATTAGTCTAAATGTACAATATCAATATATATATATATATATATATATATATATATATATATATATATATATATATATATATATATATATATATATATATATATATATATATATATTTCATATATCAGCTGGTGGTACATCATCAATAGCAGTACTAGTCGAGGCCTGCTTAGTCAATTGTACAGCCTCGACAAGCTTAGATACATGTTGATCATCACGTGCCTGGTGATCTGGTATTGGTGCCTCATGTTGATCAAGATCAACTGTCGGTTGCTCATCGTGATGACTCAAAATGGTCGATGGTCCAACCTACTCACGATCATGAGTACTGTTGGATGTTGTAGGCTTCTGAATCGATGTGGCTGATGGTCCAGTCTGCTCTCCATGATGATTGTTGCTCGATGCTAGTGGAGGCTCCTCATCTGGCACGACGCGAGGTGAACGATGATCACTCCCCTCATCGTGATCATTATATGATGTGTCACTGCTCGTGGACTTTCGATCATGTGCTACGTCTCGAGCATGCCTATAACGTGCAAGGGTCCTCCTCAGCCACCTAAATGAGGTCATAGCTCCTACGACATGCCACATTAGGCTTTACATGTCACGTGGCATGCCTCTCCACATATGTAACAACCTACTATCTGCCTGTATGTCTCTCATAGTAGCAGGCCTCACTCCTGCCTCAAAAATCAATGTAGTGAGTTGGTTGCCTAACTCCATCCTAAATCTGTTATCAACCCTACCACGCCTAGCAAAAGGCGGTACCGACGCACGAACAGGAGCAGGTCTCTCTGCACTGGCCTCATGATCCTCGGCATCTGGCATATCCTAATCATCATCAGGATCCAAAACTGGATAATTTTGTGGCGTTGACATGTCCTCACCATCAAAATACCCAATGTCTATAAAATATATACAAGTACACAACAATAATTAGACAATTTAATGAAAACAAGTTAAAGAAAATGTTAGAATAAATTTAAATAAAACAGTAATATTACCTCTATCATCCGGCGGCTCATCATCTGTGAAGAGGATGTTGGCACACCCTCGCCAAGCCAAAATAGCATAAGTACAGGGGACCATAACGAAGGGATGCTCATCAACACTGGCTAACAACTCCAGTGCATCATGTGATATCCTCACAGAAAAATCAGTCTCGCCCCTCTTGGGCATCATTTGTCCCCACATGTGCATCCGTGCATCCAACATCGGCCTACGAGGCTGTCGAAAAAAAGTATGCCTCGTCTCTAGAAACCTCTCAAAAAATAGACAAAAAAGCTCTGAAGAAAAAGGGAAGTTGACCCTCCCTTTTGCATGAGCACGACATCTATCTAAGGCTGTACAGTCGTGGCTCCTGTACTAAAGAATCAACATAATATAGAAGCGGGCAACTCATGTGTTGCTCGTCGCTGGTGTCATGTGAAATGGTAGAAATCATAAGTGAGAGGCATCTCACCTCCTTACTACCAAATGCAGCAATACGTAACTGACCTCTGAAGACCTGAAAATCTGAAGGAGACAATATATATGCGCTAATGTATCTTTGGGAGTACACCAACTGAATCCCTACTGCATAACCAACTAGAACCTCTGGGAATGAGGGAAAATCCACCCCTCTCCTCGATATCCCTGTAATGAAATAGATTTCCTCCTCATTGGGTGCGTACTACTAGTTAGGACCAACCCGGAAAGCCTGTAGGTGGGCATTCCACCTGCGGAGAAGATGTCGCAAAAACACACCATGGCCCTTTAGGGAAGTAGCCTCCTCATAGAACTTGAGGAGGCCTACCTGCCTTAGGATCCCCTGGGTATTTTTTTTAATAGGGTGAGCGTACGCATCTCTCTCCCTCTCTCATGCCTCCCACGGGCGAACCATGTTATACTAGTCTGCCTGTTTTTATTGTTGTTCCCTATCTTCTCTCCTTTCACGTCTCCGAATGATTGACATATTAAATAAAAAAAATTTTGTTAAATGAGACATGTATTTAGGAATATATATATATATATATATATATATATATATATATATATATATATATTGGAAAAAGAAAAAATAGTCAGTGCGCCATAAGAAAAGGCATGCACCATTACCGGTGCATCTTTTTTTGTCGCATACCAGTGGTGGTGCACCAAAAAAAATCCAACGCACTAGAGGCGGTGCACCAGAAAATTTTCAGCGCACTGCCCTCCTGCCATTGTTCTGAAGTCAACGGTGTGGTGGTATAACAAACCGCACAGTTGACTATGGACCGTGTTAGGAGGGCGGTGCGCTGACCAAACTATACACCCCAGGGCGTATAATTCAGTCAGTGCACTGACCTCCTGACATCATTACATAGTCAACGGTGCAGTCTTCTACCAAGCCGCACCATTGACCATGTCGAAATTCTGGAATGTGGTGCGCTGGAAAAAATACCTACCCTAGGGTAGATATTGAAGTCATCGCACCGCATTCTCGTTATTCCACAGGGTCAACGATGCGGCCGGGTATCCGACTGCACTGTACTTTTTTTTAATTTTAAAATAGAACGGTGTGCCTTTCGGTACCACCCCGGAACTAGTGCGGATACCATTAGCACCGATGGCATTACAGCCTATAAATTTATTGGCAGCACCGCGAACCGATGTGAGCCAAACGGCTCAAGCACATTGCACGAAATTTTTTTTTTTAAATGGTTAATTTTAAGGTTATTTGCAATTCTAATCCGCTAAAAGGCTTAATTATGGAAAAAAGGAAAAATACCTATACATTTGGCCGTCGAGGAGGCATATTGGCTGTAGAATTCATAAAAGTAAATTTTCCCACCGTTTTGCAAAATTCAAGCTGGATATTGGTGGGAAATGCACAACAATAATGCGTGCAATGGGTGTAATGGGAGCATCGATTTCGAGGTGGTTCAGAGAAGGATAAATGGTACTAGTGCTTGAGACCTCTGGAGCACTGAGAAAAGTGAAAATGCGGTTTTTTGGCCTTAATTTTTTTTTATTTAACCTTGTTCCGGTGCATGGGGTTTTATAAGCGCACCGGTGTGGAATCTTTGTAAAGCACTGGTGCAATGCAGTAATAAGACACACCGGGTGGGTTTGTACGGAAAGCACAGAGTCTGGTGTGCCAATTTTTTGTGCGGACCAGTGCTTTCTCTTATTGAACGCACCAGTGCGGTGTTGGATGATAAGCGCACCAGACGAAAAACATCCGCAAAAACCTCCACCCGCCAACCTCCTCTAGAAAAAAATGTCTGGGGTATTTTTATAAGGGGTTCCTCAAAAACATCTGCTAGAGGGTCTTTTCCTTGTAGTGGTAACCAGTGTACTGCTCTGGGGACCTTCTCTTCCTGCGCTGTGATGTAGATGCTCCCACATTATCTCTAGTATCAAGCACCAACCTGTCAGCCTGTCTAGTGCACTTCCTTCCATCTCAGGATGTCTCTAAATGAGTGGGTGCTTCTACTCTATGTTCCTATGCTTGTGGTTGCTCCACATCTTGAGGTTATTCTTTTGGAGCTAAGAGCTCCTCAGCTGCATGCAACTGAAGGTCCCTCTCAAGGGAAATTGGCATGGGCTTCTCTTCATCGAATTTCACATCTCTTCTGACCACTATCATCTTGTGTGCTGGAAAGTACACCCGATAGTTGTGAGGTGTATCGGTGTACCCCACAAATATTCCCAACTTAGATGTTGGCTCTAGCTTCTTCCTGACATTTTTGGTTACATGGAAATAAACTGATGAACCAAAAATTTAAAATGCGCCACATCTAGTTTCTTACTTGAAAAGTCTTCCTCTGGTGTACTCATCCTAATTATCTGATGAGTAATTCTATTATGCACAGATACTATTATGTTGCATGCTTTGTTGAGAATGCAGCAAGATGATGGAGCTTAGTGAAATGAAGTCGCCTTCACTAAGTGGGCCCGCAGGCAAATTCTGGCGCAAAGTCTATTTTTAGACTATGTCTATTTTTAGACATACGGAGCATAATTTGGGAATTCTGCTTGGAGATTCTTGATGGATGCGACATGTCGGTAAAAATAGATGAGACCCTATTTTTTAGGACCCAGGCTATTTTTAGACTGATCTCCTAAAAATATGGAAGTCAAATATTATTTACCCTTAATAATATTTTGACTATAAACAGCAGTTTACTCTCTTGGCGCACTTGAGTTTGAGTCATGGAGGTGACTCATGCAACTGACACAAGGAATCACGTGGTTCCTAGGGTTTGATGGCATCTTGCATGGTTGGCTTCAGTTAGACTTCAGTGGCAGGAGTTTTGGAGGAGTTAACGGGACAAGTAGTGGAGTTGTGTTATGTTTGTTTTAGTTGAACTAGTTGGGATTAGTTAACTAACTAATCAACTAGATATGAGTGGAGTAAATTAAATAATATTTAATTTACTAAATATTAACTCATTAGTCAACTCAAGAACACTTCAGTTCACTACAGTGCATGATCAGTTCAGTGGAGACCAGTGGAAGAGGTAGATGAAAGGGTGAGTAAAGCTATCGGTTGGTAGATTTGTTTTGCATGAGATTTGCATTACACTTGGAGGAATTGTCCATGACAATTACGCAATCAAGGGAAGGGGATTCGAACCTTGAACCTCTTCATATACAAGCCATGATTGCGCAATAGAGGCAAGGCAATTGGCGGGGAGTTTTGAACCTCAGACTTGTTCAAAACTGAGTCAGATTGTGAGTAACTTCATGAGAGAGTACTGAGTACTTGTGAGGATTATTGTACTTGTTTGGTTACTTGATTTCTCCATTATAATATACACAATAGCTGCGGGGTTTTCAGCTATAGGCTTTCCCCATACATACTGAGTTAATGTGTGATTGAATTGATGTGAGATTGCTTATGTTATTTCCGCATGTGACAATTAATTGTAGAAGAAGGTTATGTGTTATGTATGCAATTCGAAATTGATATATGACCAGGTTAATCTTCAGTGAATAAGTGATTTATTCAGCTAATTTATACATGGTATCGGAGCGAAGTTAATTGTCGAAGTCTATTACGGTGATTGCAAACTTATTTCCTCGGACAGAGTCTGCATGCGGGCCAGGTAGCCTCCGGAATATTCATCCTTCTTTGTAGGTGAAAGATCTGGTGAATGCCCTTTGCAGTCAATCTCTGATTTGGAAATAATTTGTTTTCAAGTATAGATCGGAAGCGATAGAGCTTGGAGTTTGGAATTCGAATTTTGCAGAAGGTTGTTCTTCTTGGTGCCGGTGTTGAAAGATGTCTTCTTTCAATGGTTTGCGACTCGAATATGCTCTTGAAGGCAGTTCGAACTATATTGCATGGAAAGATCGAATGGAAGCGGTGTTAGAAGATAATGGTCTGAAGGAGTTCGTGGATGCGGATGTCCCAAAGCCCACTGATGCAGCTCTGGTCGATGCATGGCAAAAGAAGATCGCGAAATGTCGAAGGATCCTGTTGGAGGGCGTCAAGGATCATATTGTATCCAGCCTGCATGGAAAGGCTACTCCATATTTAATGTGGGAAGCTTTGACGGATCTATTCCAGAGTAAGAGTGACCAAAGGAAGCTGGCGCTCAAAGACAAGCTCAGGAACATCAAGATGGAGAAGGGCGACAGTATCGCTAAATACCTCACAAAGTTCACTCAATGCAGAGATGAACTGGGAAGTGTGGGAGTTACTGTCGATGAAGAGGATATGGTCGACCTGGCTCTCCTTGGTCTTCCGAAGGCTTGGCACTCATATCAAGATAGTGTCAATGGTCGGGAGAAGCTGCCGGGATGGGAGCGCCTTTGGGCGGATCTCATGCCGGAGGAGATAAGGAGGACTACTCGAGATGGATCTTCATCAAAGGGAGCTGATGAAGAAAACTGCGCTTTGGTGTCCAAAGCTAAGAAAGGGAAGGGTAAGAAAACCTCTCATTCTGGAGCTAAGGGCAAGAAGCAGGATATGGCAAAAGTGAAATGTTTTCACTGCCATGATCACGGACATTATGCTACCAATTGTCCAAAGAAGAAGAAGAACAAGCAAGCGGGAAGATCTGCAGATGGAGAAGCTTTGGCTTCACGGTTCGAGCTTGACTTTTCACTGATTGCATGCTTGGTTTCAAGTGTGATGGGATCGGTGTGGTTCTTGGACAGCGGTGCGTCATTTCATATGACGGGAGATCGGAAGTTGTTCTCAGATCTGGAGGACAAGGATTTGGGTATGCACATCGAGATGGGCGATGACGGTAGATACAGTGCGACTGGTATCGGTACCGTATCCTTTCAGAGGGAGTCTGGTAAACCCTTTGTGTTAAAGGATGTCATGCATGTACCTGGATTGAAGAAGAACCTGATTTCAGTAGCGATGTTGGAGGATAAGGGGTATGATGTGGTCTTCAGCGAAGGAAAAGCCTTCCTGCGCAGTAAGACTACTGGAGAGAACCGGAAGATAGGGGTTCGAACTCAGAACCTTTATCAGTTGCAGGTAGATGACTGCGCAGCTATGGCATGCAAGGCTGGAGATGTGGTGAGCCGGGATGATGAGGGCGAACTATGGCACAGGAGATTGGGCCATCTTCACCATGGAGCTTTGAAGATTCTGCAGCAGATTTCTACTGGACTTCCTAAGGGCACCCTTGCGCAGTCAGATCAGTGCAAGGGGTGTACTTTAGGGAAGTATGTGAAAGCCACCTTTCACGAGAAGGATAGTCGCGCCACGACGATCCTTGAGAGAGTTCACACAGACGTGTGTGGTCCTTTCTCTGTTTCTTCGACAGCAAAGCACAGGTATTATGTGATCTTTGTTGATGATTTCTCTCGAAAGTGCTGGATCTTCTTCATGTCGAAGAAGAGCGATACATTCGCGAAGTTCTGTGAGTTTAAAGCACTGGTCGAGAAGGAGTCGGGGAAGAAGGTGATTGCTCTAAGGATTGATAACGGTGGTGAATTCATCTCGGCTGAATTCAAGGAGTTCTGCAGCGCAGAAGGGATTCGGAGAGAGCTCATCGCACCCCATAACCCACAACAAAACGGGGTGGCTGAGCGGAAGAACAGAACGATCGTGGGTGCTGCACGGGCGATGTTGCATGATCAGGGCCTACCCCTTCACTTGTGGGCTGAGGCATGCAATACAGTAGTGTATGTGCAGAACCGTTGTCCTCACAAGGTTCTTGGCATGAGTACACCGGAGAAGGCTTATTCTGGCAAGAGGCCTGATATTTCCCATTTGCGGATTTTTGGTTCTCCTGTCTACATGCATGTGACGAAGGATGCGAGAAGGAAGCTGGATCCAACTGCTGAGGTTGGAATATTTGTGGGGTGCACTGATACACCTCACAACTACCGGGTGTATTTGTCAGACAGTCGAAAGACTGTTGTGCGACGGGATATAAAATTTCAGGAGGAGAAAGCCATGCGGTGTTCGCTTGAGAGGGAGCTACACTTGCATGCAGATGAGGAGCTGTTAGTTCCTAAGGAGGAGCTTCCGGATGTGGATCAGCCACAAGAGGAGGTTCAGGAGGTGGAAGAAACCACCCGGGCAGCGCCAACCATCAGAGGGCGCATGCGCACTACAGAAGCTGAGCGACTGGCTCGGGATGCAGAGAAGGTTGTAGGACCACCTACAGCACAGCGCAGACAGAGACAGTCACCGGATCGGTACACTGGATACATGGCTATTATGAGTCAATGTGTTGTGACAGAGCCATCCTCTTTTGAGGAAGCTGTGGAGGAACCCGCATGGGTTGATGCCATGATCGAAGAATATGATTCGATCATCGGGAACAGTGCATGGGAGATTGTCCCAAGACCGGTTGGGAAATCAGTTGTAGGTTCGCGATGGATCTACAAAGTGAAGCAGGCGGCTGACGGGAGTGTGGAGAAGTACAAGGCGAGATTTGTCGCCAGTGGCTTCTCACAGATCGAGGGGATTGACTATGAGGAGACTTTTGCACCTGTCGCAAGGTACTCTTCCATACGGACGATCCTTGCTCTCTCAGCGCAGATGGGGTGGCACATTCATCAGATGGATGTGAAGACTGCGTTCCTCAATGGGGTTATTGAGGAAGAGGTGTACATAGAGCAGCCTGAAGGTTTTGAGATCTTCAGCAGTGAGTCGCATGTGTGCCGACTCAAGAGAGCACTGTATGGGCTGAAGCAAGCACCTGGTGCTTGGTACACTCGGATAGACAGCTACTTCACCGGGCTTGGATTCTCCAAGAGTGAGGCGGATCCAAACCTGTACCAGATTGTGGTGGAGGGGAAGCTGTTGATCATCGTACTGTATGTAGATGATCTGATTTTGACTGGCGACGAGCGGTTGATACTTTCATGCAAGGATGATCTTGCACGAGAGTTTGAGATGAAGGACCTGGGCATCCTTCATTATTTCCTGGGATTGGAGATTTGGCAGCGCAGTGGAGGACTGTTTGTTTCTCGGGGCAAGTATGCCCGGGAGATTCTGGAGAGGTTCAACATGCAAGGCTGCAAGCCTGTTGATACCCCTCTTCCTGGTGGATGGAGGAAGGGAGATGCTACTTCGGAGGAGGTAGTGGATGCCACTGTCTATCGACGGTTGGTGGGGTCGTTGATGTATCTGGTCAATACTCGACCCGATATATGCTATGCAGTTAACCAGCTTTCGCAAGCTATGGTTAAGCCTACCAAGCTCTTTTGGAAGGCAGGCAAGCATGTATTGCGCTATATCAGAGGCACATCGAGATATGGTCTATGGTACAGACAGGAGGATGGAGCGAAGCTTTCTGGCTTCACTGATGCAGATTGGGCAGGGAGTCCAACGGACCGAAAGAGCACATCTGGAGGAGTTTTCAGCATTGGGTTGACAACAGTTTCCTGGTACAGCAGGAAGCAGAGATCCGTGGCACTCAGTTCAGCAGAGGCCGAGTACATGGCAGCTAGCTTGGCTGCATGCGAGGCTATTTGGATGAGGAAGATCTTCGCAGGATTGTTCAGGTTGCATTTGGAGCCTACAGTGATCTACTGTGATAACCAGAGTTGCATTAAACTCTCGGCTAATCCAGTATTTCATGATAGGTCCAAACACATCGACATCAGGTACCATCATATCAGAGATTGTGTTCAGCGGAGAATCATGATGCTTTCATATGTTCCCACGGAGGATCGGGATGCCGACATCCTGACGAAGGCGCTCACCAGGAGCAAGTTCGAATTCCACAGAGGCAGGATAGGGGTTGCAGATAATCCATATCTTGCTGAGAGGGAGTATTGAGAATGCAGCAAGATGATGGAGCTTAGTGAAATGAAGTCGCCTTCACTAAGTGGGCCCGCAGGCAAATTCTGGCGCAAAGTCTATTTTTAGACTATGTCTATTTTTTAGACATACGGAGCATAATTTGGGAATTCTACTTGGAGATTCTTGGAGTATGCGACATGTCGGTAAAAATAGATGAGACCCTAATTTTTAGGACCCAGGCTATTTTTAGACTGATCTCCTAAAATATGGAAGTCAAATATTATTTACCCTTAATAATATTTTGACTATAAACAGCAGTTTACTCTCTTGGCGCACTTCAGTTTGAGTCATGGAGGTGAATCATGCAACTGACACAAGGAATCACGTGGTTCCTAGGGTTTGATGGCATCTTGCATGGTTGGCTTCAGTTAGACTTCAGTGGCAGGAGTTTTGGAGGAGTTAACGGGACAAGTAGTGGAGTTGTGTTCTGTTTGATTTAGTTGAACTAGTTGGGATTAGTTAACTAACTAATCAACTAGATATGAGTGGATTAAATTAAATAATATTTAATTTACTAAATATTAACTCATTAGTCAACTCAAGAACACTTCAGTTCACTACAGTGCATGATCAGTTCAGTGGAGACCAGTGGAAGAGGTAGATGAAAGGGTGAGTAAAGCTATCAGTTGGTAGATTTGTTTTGCATGAGTTTTGCATTACACTTGGAGGAATTGTCCATGACAATTACGCGATCAAGGGAAGGGGATTCGAACCTTGAACCTCTTCATATACAGGCCATGAGTGCGCAATAGAGGCAAGGCAATTGGCGGGGAGTTTTGAACCTCAGACTTGTTCAAAACTGAGTCAGATTGTGAGTAACTTCATGAGAGAGTACTGAGTACTTGTGAGGGGTATTGTACTTGTTTGGTTACTTGATTTCTCCATTATAATATACACAATAGCTGCGGGGTTTTCAGCTATAGGCTTTCCCCATACATACTGAGTTAATGTGTGATTGATTTGATGTGAGATTGCTTTTGTTATTTCCGCATGTGACAATTAATTGTAGAAGAAGGTTATGTGTTATGTATGCAATTCGAAATTGATATATGACCAGGTTAATCTTCAGTGAATAAGTGATTTATTCAGCTAATTTCTACATGCTTCAGCCCACATATGCAATGGCAGACCCTGATTATGCAACATCTCTCACGTTGCTCCTGCAATAGTTATGTTCTTCCTTTTTGCAACACATTTTGTTGTGGGTTATGAGGTGTTATCAATTCTCATCAAATTCATTATGAAGCACATAAGTTAATGAATTCGTTCGAGACATATTCTCCACCATTGTTGCTCTTGAGAACCTTCACCTTCTTCCTTGTATCTTTCTCGACAAATGCTTTGAACTCAAAAAAATTTGCGAATGTCAGATATTTCTTCTACATGAAGAATATCCAACACTTGCGTAAAAAATATCTACAAAAATCACATAATACCTTTTTTTTTTTTCTTTTTTTTCTATGGAGTCTGTCGAGAATGGTCCACACAAATCTGAGTGAACTCTTTCAAGGATTTCCTTTTCTCCACTTTCCTTATCATGAAAGGTGGATTTGGTGTACTTCCCCAATGTACACCCTTTTCTTGTATCTCGTTTCTCAAGTGCACCCTTGCATTAGAGGAAATTTTAGCCTAAAAGTGGCCTCTTAAGAAAAAATAGTAAAATAATAGTTAAAATAATAAAATAAGAGTTGTGAATTTTGGAGGGAAAAGAAGAAAAATCCTTTTTTTAATTGTATTTTTGGCTTATCTGCTTACATGTTTACTCAAATTTCAAGTGTGTACACTCGTTGGATGTAGAATTAAATTTCACATCCAACGAGTACCCATTATGCATACTTTTGAGAAGACCCACAATGATAAAAATTGAAGATACATTAAAAAAGCGTGTTGAGCACGCTTTTTTAATGTATCTTCAATTTTTTTCATTTTGGGTCTTCTCAAAAGTATGCAAAATGGGTACTCATTGGATTTGGAATTTAATTTTTCATCCAAGAGTGTCTACACTTGAAATTTTAGTAAACCTATAAGGAGATAAGCCAAAATTACAATTTAAGCAAGAAGAAGTAGTTTTTCTTCTTTTCCCTCCAAAATATTTACATGTACCTCTTTTTAAATTTAAAGGATTTTGATTGGTTTACATAGTATGACATGGAAATTACATGAACATTTCATGGGAAATTTTAGGCTGAAATTTCCTGTAATGGGAAGTCCTGTAGAAATCTGTTGCATGATCTTCAAAGCACCATGGTGTAGATGACCCAATATTTTGTGCCATAACTCACTGTTGTCTCGGCTCTACACCTTATCTTCTTTCATGCTCAAGGAAACACAGGCTTCTACATCCAATTTGTAGAGGCTCTTTACCCGAACCTCGATCTTCTTCACCTATCCCGTGGATCTGTGACGAAGGAACACCTTTCCTTTGCTAAATATCACATCGTAGCCACAGTCTTCCAACATAGAAATTGAAACTAAATTCTTATTTAAACCAAGAACATACATGACATATTTTAGTGCGAGAGGAGTACCATACTCCCTTTGAAAGGTATATGTACCTATGTTGGTCGCGTTATACGGCCCGTCATCTCCCATCTCGATGTGCATCTAGATATCCTTTTCCTCCAAGTTACTAAAGAATTATTTATTGTAGGTCATATAAAATGAAGCTCCACTATCCAAGTACCACATAGAACCCATCACCAATGACACCATGCATGCGATGAGAGTGAAATCCAACTTAAACTATGAAGCAAGCTCTTTACTTGCTCCTCCTCCTGAGGGCTTCTTGTCGGTCTTCTTGTGTAGACACTTTGTAGAATAGTGTCCAAGCTCATAACAGTGAAAGCATTTGATCTTTGAAAAGTATTTATTCTTTCCTTCTTGAACAGAATCTATTTTGGAATGGTACGCCTTCCCTTTCCCTTTCTTCACCTTTCCATCCAAGGCATAAATATCCTCATCATCAGTCTTTGATGAGGATCCATCTCTGGTATTCCTCTGAATATCTTCTTGTACCAAGTTAGACCACAATCGCTCCCACTCCTGTGGTTGTTGATGTTCTGAAAAAAAAAAATATTAAGGCCTTACACATATCATATGGAGTTTCCTTTCCATGGAGGTTCGAGAAAATATGATCTCGAACAACTTCTAACATAATCCTTTGCATTTGGTACATTCTTCTTCCATGCATCAATATTTCGAGCATCTATTGTTGCGGGCCTGAGAATATCACTGTCGATGAATTTGTTTCCTTCCAAGATATGTAATTCGAATTACCCTCAAGGGAATATTCGAGTCTCAATCCACAGAAAGTGTTAAGAACTCAACTCACAAAATAGAAGAAAATATAGATCAATGACTTAGAAATAAACCTCTTTGAGGGGGCAACCTCCTTTACATTACATAAAGGAACAATTCTTGGATGATACAAATGATAACACCTACCTTCTATATATAGGAGTCTAAGGGGTCACAATATAACAATATGGGGACCACATGGGCACAACAATAACAATAATGGGGTTACACCTATGGGGCACAATAATAACAATATGGGGACTACATGGGCACAACAATAACAATAATGGGGCTACAATAACAATAAAAATAATGGGATACACTAGTATTATAGGGACCTAATTTTCCCCTCTCCTTCGAAAAAATGTTGTCCTCAACGCTTGATTACTTTTGGATGCTTCTGTATAAAATTATCATCCTCCCATGTGGAATCTTCAGCTAGTAAGTTCTTCCACTTGATGAGAAAATCTTAAATTTGTTGTTTTTGTAGTTGGCGAGTTCCTGTTTCTATGACTTCTTTAGGTTCCAATATGATTTTTCCTTCCTCGTCAAGTTCTAGAAATATTTTTTGAACTGGGACATGCTCCATCTGTAGTATCCATGTTACCAAATCCTTGCCATCAAACTTCCTCATATCGAACTTTGGAATATGGTGGGTCTTCAATCTAACATTAGAGTCTATAAAATCACGATTAAAATTTATTTTGTTCTCATCATGAGTTTCCTCTACTACCTTTTCACCATTATGAATCATTTCTTGTATCGACTTTGTCAAACCTTCCTCCAAACCTTCCATGTCTGCTTTTATATCATTCTTCATGTCTTCCATGTTTCCTTTTTGTTTTTCTTATATACGAACTTAGGTTCCATGCCATCCATCTTAGCTTCCATTCCATTCTTCAAACCATCCATCTTAGTTTCCATGCCTTTCTTCAAACCATCAACCTTCGTTTCCATTTCATTTTTGTTTACTTTTTGTGAGAGCGAAATTTGTTGCACTTGGTCTCGTAATTTTGATAATCATGTTGCACTTCTTCCTCTTCATGTGTCATAGTAGAGATTTTTGAGGGCTTAATGGGTGTATAATTCTTTTTTGGAGGAATTTTAGAACCCAATACATATATATATGCTTCAATGTGCACTTGGAATCACTTCAACCTGATTTTTCAAACAAAATTTATGCAATTTTTTTTTAAATACACACCTTTTCTTGTTTTTAGGAGCTTGATATTGAAACGGTTGTAACTCTGTAATTTCGAATATCCAAGATTTGAACTTCGGTTCTGTGGTAGAAATATGAGTCTTATTTCCAATGCCATAATTCAAAACTAATTTGGATTCTTCAAGATAAATCTATGCTCAATTTACCACAATAACCTAATTATGGACTAGTTCAACAGAGAAAACTTGTACATTGTTCCACATGCCACTATTGTTACCTTCGGCTTTGAACTCGATACCCACAAAATACAGTATGTGCACTTTTGGGTACTTTTTACATATTTCCAATCCGATGTCTGAAACGAAATTTATGACGATTTTCCCTCGGCCACCTATTTGAGATGAAATTATGGAGCCTGCAAAAACCCTAAGCTCCTCAGATCATATCACTCAAAATATAGCAAACCAATATCTGAAATTTTTACATGACGTTCCTCAAGATTTCGGCTCAAATGGGTTTTTCTTTTAGCTTCTGAACCTTCGTATAAAACAAGTTATAGTGACAATTCCAAGATGACCTATTTGCAGCGGCAAAACCCTAGAATCCAAAGCTTTAATATCAAATGTCATGAACCCAGCTCACAAACTAGAAATATATAGATCAACGACTTAGAAATTATCCTCTTTGAGGGGGAATCTCCTTTAAACTATATAAATTAATGATTCTTGGATGATACAAATGATAACACCTACCTTCTATATATAGGAGTCTAAGGGGTCACAATATAACAATATGGGGACCACATGGGAACAACAATAACAATAATGGGGCTAAAACTATGGGGCACAAAAATAACAATAATGGGGTTAAAAAATAAGGGGTTGCACTAGTATTATAGGGAATTAAAATAAATGCATCTTGATCTGTTGTTGGTCTCGAAGAATAAATCTGCAAATTCAATTCATGTTCAAAACATATTCATATTCTTCTCTTCTATAGTGATTCCTGATTTTATACCATGCATAAAATCCACATAGATTCAACTGATCTTGTAATACGCTAAAATAAAGTACTTGAATCTATTCTACAAATTGTGGAAACCAATTACAACCGCACGAACACATGAAAAAGAAAGAGAATGAATTTCAATCGCACAACACAAAGATTTATCTATGTAAAGCCTCATCTAAAAATCATGCTATATGTATATTGTATTAAGTCAAGAATATGAAACAATACAATGCTTGGCTCAGCCTTAATCGCTCTCTGTACTATCTTTAACTGCCTCACTCTGATCCAAGCAAGTTTGGTCCAATACTTAACCAATTTCTTGCCTCTGGATGCTCAGCCTTGCTTGCGCAATCCCTAGGGAAATTGAGCCCCTATTAATTAGGAAATTCCCAATTTTTGATTGTGTAATACATCCAAGAAAACGTGCTAACCTCACATGACCTGTACAGTTTTCTAACTATACAACAGATATTATAGTTCCCTTTAACTCCAATATCAACTAAGTCTTCCTCGGAACTAACATGCAACAACTATTTATAGTGAATATACAATTATATGATTGATCACTGCATGTGAATTAAATTAGATTTAATTCACTGAACCTCTCACTAGTTCCTCCATCAGTTAGAACTAGTTAAAATGATTTTAACTCAAATAATTTAGTTAAATAATTACAAATCAAAATAAACTGCAACTCGACCCCCTAAAACTTAGAGATAACTCTACATGACTCCAATTTGACCCCCAACTCGAATTGAATGAACTAACTAAGTCGTCCTAACTCAGTTAACTCGTACAATATGTCATGTGATTTGGAATTACAATTTCCTTCTAATTTAATTAACGGAAAAATAATTTAGAAGCCTCTTCTTGTTCCCAATTTCAACACAATTCACCCTTCTCTCACCCAACTCTTGTTGAGAAGACAATGATCTCACTGTTGGGTGCAGAATAAAGATAATACAATGGCTCTTCAAGAGATAGGGCTAGAAGTTATTAACCTTCGTGTAGACTTCATACGCCTGCTTATAGATGGTGGGTTAGTTAAGTTTAGGTCCTTGTATACCAGCACTCATAAAAGATATTGGCCACTCATTGTTTTGATCATATTTTTGTGTAGGCACAACGACGAGAGACGTATCAGAAGCGAAGGTATAGAGAAGAAAATATTTATTGAAATATGGGTTGTATAAGGTTGATCCTTATGCGATATATTGGTTACTACAAGAAAACACATCCATTTCCCTTTTATACCACTTGTACATCACATCCTTCTTTACCATCTCCTGTATCGGTTTTAAAATTTGAGTGTAATTGGAGATAAAATTGTGGAGAAAGTTGATCTTCCCTAGGAAGGACTACATGAATTTCTTGTTTACAGGGAATGGAATCTGCATAATAGCCTTGAACATTTTAGGGTGCACTTTAATCCCACTTTTCGCAATGATATGGCCCAAGAGGTTTCCCTCAGACACTGCAAAAATACTCTTCTTGGGATTAAGAGATATCCCGCATTTTTTACACCACTCAAATATTTTCTTCAAGTGGTGTAGGTGGTTGGATCTCTTCTTTTAAAACATTGTGACATCATCAAGATACACCACCACGCTCTGTCCGATCAGTCTGCAAAATGTGATGTCCATCACACATTGAAAGGTCACACCGACATTAACTAACCCAAAAGGAATTATTCTGGATGCAAACGTGCCCTACTTCATTCGGAAGGTAGTCTTAAGTATGTTAGACTCTGAGATCAAAACCTGATTGTACCAAGAATAACCATCAAGAAAAGAGAACATTTCTGACCCCAATATTGTCTGCAATATATTTTCCATAAACGAAACATGGTATTTTTATTTTTCTGAGGCGCGATTGAGATTTCGTAAATCTACGCATAGGCGTATTTCCCTGGACTCACTGGGACCATATTAGATACCTAGTTTGAATATCACACTTTATAGATGATCCGAGCATCCAATAGCTTCCTCAACTCATTCTGAATCAGGGGCGCAAGCGTTGGGTGTACCTTGTGCAACTTCTGCTGAAAAGTCTTGGCCCCTTATTTAATTGGGATATCATGCTAAATTATTCATGTGTCGTAAGTTTTAAGCTCATCGTATGTCCCCGCGAAAACATCTCAGTACTTCTTGAATAAGCAAATAAATTCTTGCTACTCTTGTGGTGTGAAAAAAATGTCGAGATTAAAACTTTGGATCCTTCTCTGTTCCAAGATTAATTTGTTGATGCAAAAAACTTGAACTATGGGTTTTAGCATTAACTGGTCCTCTAAAATGATTCGGAAAGTCATACAAATTATCCTGTGATACCACACCGTTCGACATGGGGTTATTCTTGTTCACGCGAGCTGCATCTTGCAATTCTTTTTCATGCTCGTCTTCATCAATATGGTCATCTTTGAATACATCAGCGTTCACAATGAAATGCAGTATCTTCTGGTCATCATTAAAAACACACAAATTAGTGATATTATGAGGGACAGATGGATTATAAAGAATTTCAATAGAAAAATCATCCCTAAGCGATGACAACCTAGCAGTAGAATTTTATAATGCATTTGCAGATGCATTATGCATTCTAGGAATAGATACAATGTTAAAATCTTGGAATTGAGAAATTAAACACCATACCTCTTGTTGATAACCTTTTAAATTTTGTGACACGTAGTGTATAGTATTGTGTACCTTCTGCACGATGATCTCTAAGCCACCTATTGCTTTGAGGACTCTAACAATCAGGCCAATGGCCTTCTGTAAGCCCATAATGAGTGCTTCATATTCTACATTGTTGTTAGTGCACTCAAATTCCAAGCGGCTTGAGATCAGTTTTTTCCTATATCATGGGTCTACTAAAACAAAACTAGCTCCAGATCCCTCTTATGTCTTGGAATCATCAAAAAAAAAGTCCAAACATCATATGTACAAGAGTTATTCCCTACACTAGTACTCTTACGGCTACTATATATTGTACAAAGGTAGTTTGTGCTAGTTGGACTAGGAAAGAGTTCCAACTATGTGTCTGGTTGGATTGGGGAAGGCTGAGAAAGGTAGCACCCTAGGTCAGTCTCCAAGAAGAAATTTACCAAAGGTTAGATCTGCGAAAGCAACCAGTTCATTTTTCCCCTCCAAGGGTGTGATAGTGTGCTTAATGTAAGGTTTTTACTATACTCATATTTGGTTGTTTACGCCCTTGTACGTAAGCCATAAATGTCACCAGTTGGTAGAAAAATACCCCTATAATTTTTTGGACCATTCCCTACTTATCAGTACACCATGTGCTTCCAGGATTTCCACAATTATTATGTTTATGCACTCATGAATTCGTTGATTGGATGATAGGAAAATTGGCACATTTTTGAGTTCACCGATAACATGGACAAGATTCATGTCTAGATGAATGATCTATGCATCTATATTATACAATTTATATTAATTTTCTTAGCTACAGATAATGGCATTATATTTACATATGCACCAGAATCAACTAAACAAATTTTGACATTGTAATTGAAAATTTCAAATGTCAATGAAAATGGAGGGCAGATTGTATTTGCATCTATTGTTAAAGACTTAACAACTGAATCCAGGGGACCAAAATAATTACCAAATCCCTTCTACGAAGAAGGGTTGTTACCTATGGAAGGATGGTCAAGAACTCGGACAATAACTTCATGTTGGTTTGTGATTCTTGTGAGTTCAAAGATAGAAATATTAGAATGAGTTTTCTTCAGTCTTCTAATATGTTATTATCAAGCATGGCACGCATTGTCAAAGTGTGTGGAGGAGTAACTTTATCTGATACTTCCTGAATAATGGGCTTATTTTTGCTGTTTTCAAAAGTAATTTTTGTTGTAGCAGTGTTTCCAATATTTCTCTGAGTTTCCTGAGCTGATTTGACAAGCATTTTCATCTTCCTTAACAATTGTTCTTTCAATTTTTACCTCATCAACTCTTGTTCAGAGACTGACACTTGGATTCTCAAATTATATTGATTTTTCTACTTTTGATCTAGGTCTTCACCCAGTGGCAGTTCTTCGACATTTTTCTTTTCAAGTGCGTAAACAAAACTAAATGTATTTACCGTGTGTCCAATGCTCGCATTTTCTTTAGCTACAATAGTTTCTTCCTTCTCTTCTGTTGGCTTAGTCTACTCATTTGAAGGTACTATATCAATGATATGCACAAATAGAGCGTTCATGCTATGATTCCATTGCAGACATTTTTTTTCTGAATGATACTCTTAATGAAACAAATAATATTGGTCCATGCACATACTTTCAACATTCAACATGACATTCGAGCTTTGTGCAGACTTGGCATGTTGGTTATTTTTGTTGCTGGAGTTGGAAGCCCTTCTCAGGATGTTGAATCTAGGGTAAGGTAGGCGTGTAATAATCAATTGTGATGGAGTCATGAGGTTTCATGGTTGCAGGAAATTTATTCAATATAGGATTAAACCTCTGATTAAAATACTTAAAATTTTCTTTCTGCTCCATCTTCAAATTTCCTAGCTCTTTCAATAACATGGTTGGGGTTTTATCATCAACAAAATTTTTAAGAAACAATTTTTTAAAACCCCTCCAATTCTAGATTGATTTTGGGGGAATACTGTGGTACCATACAGTTTCTTTTCCATCTAAGGTACAAGGGAAAAGTCTACATGCAACATCATCGTAATGTTCATATAGCATTTGCAGATGTAGGTAGAAGTTTTTGAAATGGTCCTATGCTTTCGTTGCTTTTTCAAGGTCATAATTTGTTAGTATCTTCTATGGGTGCCTTGAAATCTTGTGTAAAACACCTGGCAAAGCAAGTGGGCATGTTGGCCTGAGGGGGTCTAGACCCTAGTTTATAGTAGCTATGGTACCAACAAAACCCTCTATTACCGACCCTTTTAGCAACGATCTAGTGCACAGATCGAAGTATCACCCGAGGAAATATTGGGGGATGTTAGAACCATGTTTATGCATCCAGAGGAATATTAGGACATGGATTTACTGCTAGGCTTCTTCCTTATGCCTTCTTAAACTACACAGATGCAAATATATGCTTTTACAGTTTATGCCCTATTCATCAATTACTACTACTGCACACTACACCTTTATCAGTCTTATGCATTAATCAGCCCAATACAGCACATATAAACAACATAAAATACCTTGCTATGCATAAAATATCATATACAAGACTTCGTATTATATAGCATAACTTTAAAGATAAATCATAACAGGTTACATAATTACACAGAAATACTTCAGAATCTTCCTTATATTTATTGATAATGTGTCTTTCCAATACAATCCTTCTTCGACCTGCCCGCTCAGCTGTGAGTGGTCTCTGCACACAACTCCAGACCAAGGCCTCCACGTACATAGTTGTGGATCCTGCTCTAAAGACCCAAAATAGAATAAACACAGATAATTCAGTTTTTGACATACAATCATCTTATCTTCTCTCCTCTATGACTTACTAAGTCATCTCCTTTTATAACACTCTTTCTTACAATACCATGGTCCGAAAACCATGGGTGGAGCTCAGAATACTCAAAAACCACCCAATCCTTTTACAAAAAGAGGGGCTTTGACCCGCCCCAAAGTCCATAAGACTCCTAAAATGTCGCACGAAGCCTTTAAAATCTGCGCGATTGCCTTATTTCCGCTGTATTACGCACTCCATTTCCTCAAAATATGGACTCTTTACTCAAAACTTAACCAACTTGGGCCATGCCCAAAATTCCCCCAACACTCACATGTGAATCGTTCCAATTCACTTAGCTGGTGCACCCTAATTCTTTTCTTTGATGTTGGTGTAGGCATCCTTCAACAGTTGAATCATCGCTGCAAACTACGTCTGCTTCTCGTGCACCTCTTCCAACAATTTTTTTGTAGTCGGCCCTGCAGTCTGTTGAAGCACACATTTCTGCTTCTTCCTCAACTCTTTAAGCTTAGTATCTACAGTCTGTGATAAATACATGGCCTCATATTTCCCTGGATAGGTTTGCACTGTGATGATCTGTTCTTTTTGTCTCAACTCCTCAATCTGACTTTGCAGAAAATTTCCTTCCTATAGGTGGGCAAATCGCTCTGCAAGAGCTAAGGTCCTCGATGTTACTTTGATCTCATCAAACTTTTTCTACTTCGCTAGAATCTCGTCTTCAATTTTCTACACATTGGGATCCTCCTGTAAAGAGTTCCATATCTCCATAATGTCCTCGAATATCTTGCCACATTCCTTGACTGTGGTCACAATACCTTCTAATGCAGCCTTCATATCTGACTCTCGTTGTTCACATACTTCTGGTGGTTTAGTTGGCTGCAAATTCACCTGTAACTCATGAATCTGCATCTAAAACTCAAACTTAATCCTATCCACCTCAGTCTTAGACTCCTTAAATATAGTGGCGATCTTCTCAATCATTTCCTCTAGTGTTGCCTCGGCTTGGATCTGTAGGTTGGGCAGCTCGCTACAAGCTTTAGTAATAATCTCCTCCAGTTGTTGTTTGTGTGTCATTGCCTTGTCGCGGTCCTGGATTTCCTTCTACATGGCATTGAACATGCACTTGTTGTCCTACCTTAATTCCTTGATTACCATCAAGGCACGCTACTTTTGCACCTTCAATTACTCCGTAACTCCCTGATGGAAATCGTGCAGTGCTTGGATGGGCAATGCAGCGAGATTTACACTTATATTTCGCTAGTGTTACGTGCACTCGTGATCTTCTAATTTCTCAAAATACAATGCCCCTTCGGGTACCTACAGAGCATGAAACTCAGTTGTTAGTTCCATTTTCTACAGTAGTTGCATTGTCTTCTTATCAAGGCCTACGCATGCTTGAGCCATGCTCGCTTGAGACATGCTCACTTGGACCACGCTCACTTGTAATTTTAATTCATTGATGCCCTATTACACTTCTTTCAATACAAACTTGTATTGATCTTCATTGTAGCTCCACATGTCCTTAGTGACATGCAACACTTTGTCACCAATCGTATCTATGTCCCCTTCAATAAGGACCAACGACTCCATTCCTGTGGATCTATCAAATTTGTGCTTCTTCTGCGCACCTCCCTTAGTAGGTGTCTTTCGCTTCTTTACAATAAACTGGGGGTATATTCTCGCTGTATCGGCTAAGGAATCCTTTTTGCCCTGATTTCCTCCTACAAATTATTCTCTATCCTTCTCAATCTATGGTTCTACTTCCTGCACAGCTTCTTTCTTGGGGTACTTCTTCATGAATTTCTTTGTAGTGGTAGCTTTCCCACTGGTTCTTGCCTATTATGTTTCTGGGGGAGTCAACAAATGACTTGGCCATCGACATGGAATATGCATAATATCGTCCTATGTGACCAAATATGGCAGTGAGTGCCATTCCTCTTCAGAATCCATGTGTGCATGAATGGAAACACGATGAAAATATGCTTTAAACTCTACGATCGCACGATATTCTTTAAACAAATTTGGTGATAGCCTCGGCTTCTGGTTCACCATCGTGTGCAAATCCATCTCCAAAAAGACCCAAAATAACTTGTTCTCTTTCACTGGGTTGGCTCCTTATAAAACCATAGCAAGGCGTACCTCGCAGCTTCCCAAACATCAGGGTCCATAGTGTGGAACTGGGACTTGTAGGGATCTTTCTACGCCATCAATGCTATCAATATTAAAAACCAAGCATAGTGGAATTTCTTTCCATCCTCCTAGGCATATCGAAACTCATCTAGAAAATCCTGACACAAATATCCAACCCAGTTATACTAGAATCCTTTACTGCATTGTGCAACCAAAGAAATGACTGGTGTTGGTACCTCATCTGCGTGACACTTTCACATAATCTTTCTAGCCAAAATTTGTGTGACAAAGCACACAGACTGATCATTGATCGAGCTGGTAGTGTAGCCTCAGGATTTCTTTATTAGGCTGTATTTATCCTTCAACTTATCTGTAATTGCCTTATCCTGATTTTTCCCGACAAACTTGTCGGCGGGCTTCAATCCTTGGCATGGAAGTGTGTTTATCTGTCAGATTAGCATATCGTTAATGGGTATTTTCTCACCCAACCAAATACATCTGTCATGCAATAAGTCCAACAGCTGGCGCACACAAATGGTTTTTATATTGTTGTGCCTGAAATGTGAAATATAAATCATATTCAACAACCCCACTCCCTGAATTCAACTTCCCACCTAAGTGACTCTAACCTTCTCACTCTGGTTTCTTCATAATAGACTGCGTGTAAGTATTTACAAGGCTCGAACTAGGGATACATTCTCTGGTCATTAAAATCCTAGTCCTCCATGCACAATTGTGGCACCTTTGCCAACAATTCTCCCTCAAATGGCATGACCTCTGGTAGCAACAGTGTAAATATTTTGAACTTGATGATGTCTAGGTCCTTTATTGCCTTGGCAGTCGACTTCCTCGGTGGCATTGTACAGTGGCAACTTGGAAATGGGTTCCACATCTTTAGTGTCAATATCCTCTAGGAAACCAGCCATAACTTCTTCTTCAGAGTATTGAACCTCCATTGGATTCTTCTACTTATCCAACCTTTCCTTAGTCCGGTGTTCCTTAGTGATCTTCTTTCGATGTGATTGTCTGACAGTGGGCTTCTTTGGTTTCTTTGTCTGTGCTTCTCCTGCAATAGACTGCTTCCTGGGCAACCACGACCCAGTCATAATCGACGGTGTAGCAGTCATGATATATCCAAGCTCACTCTTAAGAAATCATGCTTCAAGATCTTCAAAAGTCTTGCCATACATGTAGTGAATCACTCGGCTCTCACTTCGACGAAAAATCACAAATCTACTTCTCAGTGAGAAAAGTTTCTGAATGTGAAGCGAGATTCAATATTTATAACCAATTTGAATTCCAAACTCCATGATCCTCTTCATATTCATTTCATTAATGCATATTTGGCTACAGATTTTCCCAGATATTCTCATTAAATGCATTTTCCCCACTCCTCTTAACGAAAACTTTCATGTCAAATCTGTTTTTGCACCTCCAATGGTCATATTTATGGTGGACTTCGATGGACCTTTATTCATGTCGCAGTCATTCCTCCCTGGTAACAGTTTCTTTGAAATCTGCCATCTTCCTAAAAACCATGTAGTACTTATGCTTCGTCGAAGCCCTTCTGTCGCAGGGTAGTTTATAGTCCCATGCTCTCTTACAACTGCTTGTATCACTAAGATTGTTTCCATTTCATATAGTCAACGTGACATTCCAGGGATAAAGTCGTCCCTGTACAGCTGCAATCTACTTCCAATTTCTTGTCCTAGCGTCATCTGACCATCCAATTTTGCAAGCTAAATTGTGCCTCCCTCCAAGATGTGTCTCATAATATATGGTCCCAACCAATGCGTTTGGAAGTTTCCAAGGAACTTCAGGAACTTACTATCATACATCAGCACTAGATCTCCTTCCTTGAATATTTTATGCTTGATATGCTTATCATGCTAGGATTTTTTGCTTGCTTTTTGTACTTGGTGGTGATACCCTGCAATGAATCTTTCTTCCTCAAGAGAAAGAAACTATTTGAGCCTTTCTTCCATGATATCATTGTTCGCCATATCTGTTACTACTGCAAATCTTACACTAGGCACCAATATATTCCATAGGCATAACTTCTTCCTGTCCATAAACCAACCTAAAAGGTGTATGTCCTATCAACTTCTTGTAGGTTGTTCTATATGCCCAGAATACAACTAGAATTCTCAAATCCCAATCATTCATGTTAACATTGCAAACTTTGGTTATAGAATTCTCTAAAATCTTGTTAAAAGCTTCAACTATTCCATTTTCCTGAGGGTGATAAGGTGTGCTCTTCTGATGATACACTTGGAATTCTTCAGTTAATGCCTCAATGGTGCTATTCAAGAAATGTGACCCTTTCTCACTCATCAAAATATTTGGAAAACCAAATCTGGACAGAATGTATTCAAATATGAACTTCGCAGTCGTATCTTTGTTGCAATCCTTTACTAGCTTAGCTTCAGCCCATCTGGCCAAATAATTTGTGGCAGTGATGATATACCACGCACCAGTCTTCTTCCTTGGTGGATTAATCGGTCCAACAAAGTATATTTCCCACTTATCAAATTCTTGCAAGGTCACTTGTGGGTTCAATGGCATTTAATCTCTCCTAGATGGTCTTCCGGTTCTTTGACAAGCATCGCAGGATCTATAATATTCTTTTGCATCCTTGTGCAATGTAGGCCACCACAATCCAACTCTCAAAAATATTTTGCACAGTGGATTTTCCTGCATAATGTCCTCTTTCAACTTCTCCGTGAGCTTCTTCTCAAATGCTATGTATGTCCCAATTTTTTGCGCAGTTGCTTTGTTGTCTTAGGTGGTCCCAGGTTCACAATAACAACAATTTTCACGGGGTCTACCATCAATCCTTTTCTTCAAACCACATGCCCCAATAGTATACCAAAAGGTACAAAAAATATGCATTTATTCAAGTTTAATGATATTTGATATTGTCTGCAAGTATCCAAAATTATTCTTAAGTTCGTAACATGGTTCTTCAGCATTCCAAAGACTATCCAATCATCAAAATAGAATTCCAGAAATTTGTGTATGTACTCCTTAAACGTTGCGACTACTACTCTAGAGAATATTGTAGGAGCATTCTTCAATCCAAAAGACATGATTGTATACTGATAAGATCCCCATCTAGTGGCAAAAGTTGTCTTACTCTTGTATAATGCTGCAATTATAATCTGATGGTAACCTAAAAACCCATATGTAAAGAGGAGGCCTCCTTCTCTCCAACATTATCCAATACTTCATATGTAAAAGGTGTGGGGAATGGGTCATGCACACATGCATCATTCAACTTCTTTAAATCAACACAAATTCTGATTTCACCCTTTTTCTTCTTCTCCTGAACAACCATAAGACTTACCCATTCAGATTCCTCCATAGGTTCAATTATGCCAACTTTAAGCATCTTTTCCAATTCCTCCTTTACCTTTTCCTTGTACTTTGGGTTCAATCTATTTGGTCGATGTTTTACAGGCCTCACATATGGTTTCAGAGTGATCCTCATAACTCTGAGGTCTCCTAATATTCCTTTTATTTTAGAAAAATTCGTGGGAAAGCGCTCTTGATATTCATGCAATAGCTTTGCAACCTTGTTGATTGTATCTGAATCCCAATAATCCCAAATCTATGTGAATTTTAGCTCTTCTTTTGTCCCTATATTCACCTTCTGTGTCTTCACCAGTTGCGTTATTTCAAGGATATCAGGTTTTGGTCCAACAACCTCATGTTGTCCTTCTGACTCTGGAATATTAGTATTACGTGTATCTTCCTCAACCTCTTCCGTTGTCACATTATAGCATTCTACTACCTGCTCGAACTATGTGTTCCAAATAGGTGGTGTCCAGGTTATCATATTTGTAGTCTTGAAAACCTTTGCTCTGATTGCTTGAAGGTATGCATTTATGTACTGAAAGTCATCTTCAAAAACAAAATTCATTAAAAATCCTTCAACCATCTCTTCTCAATTTGATGTTCCATGTCGCAGTTCGGTTTCAAGATACCAATTCATAGGTACCACATCTAATGTGTGAAAAAATGTATGTACCCATTTTGGTTTTGGATCTTCACCCCACATCGTAGCTGAACGAAAAATGTCCTCGAGGGTCATCCTTTCCATCATATTTCACTTCAAGTCTAGTATTTACTTGACCAAATCTGATCTTCATCAATCTGCAATATTCTCTCCACCTTCCAATATTTCCCTATGAGTACCCCACCATCTGGCAGGTGTAGATCTCAGCGTTGCATCGAAATATTGAAACTTTTTTTCTTCAAGTACTTCTAATTAAAATTCGTTTAGAAATATATTGACATGTCATATCCCATCGTAGTAAGGTAAATTGAATACCTCTGTAGTGATCAAGTGATGTGATCTTGTAATGTTGTTACATCGCTTAGTAGAAACTTCGTGCAGCCTATTCTGCCAGTTCTCTAGTTCTTCATCAAAATCTAAAATAAATGAGTTGTCCCCTTCCCAGCTTATCCTTCCATCTGCAGTGGGATTGATCCAATATTCCTCTTTAGCAGTGCGCTTGTAGATATTATCAAGATCTGCATCGCAACATTCATCGTGCACAGGCTCTGTATACCGTACTCCTTTTGATGGGTCCAAGGGAACAATGACCCTCATATCGCCTTGTTCAAACACCATAATTCTCTTCTTCAAATTAATTATTGCAACCATATCAAAATCCCAATCCAATACAAGCAATTCTGGATATGGATTGTTTTCATCTACAATCTCAATACTTCAAAATCTGCCATAGCATGCATTTCTTCAATGTCCACTACTATACTAGGAAATCTTCCCATAGGAATAATCTTCTGCTGATTAGCCATTCTTAACTGGATTGGTGACCATTTCAGCTTTGGTTTTCCCATGCGCTCCCATGTATGCTTAGGAAATACATTGGCATCTGATCCCATATCGAGAATTTTCTAGTTCGTCTCATATTCATCAATTTGCGCAGTTAACCTCATTTATCTATGAAATATCTTTTTATGTTGATGCAAATTATTTACAATGCGTAGCTCATTGCATGACCCTTCTCTTCTAGCACATGAGTCTATTTGCTATTGAATATTCTCTACAGCCCTCTGATCTCGCAACAACTTCATGCAGGTTTGCGAAAATGATTTCATTATAGCTGGATCAAAGTCCTTCATCGCAGTAATCACCTGATTGTTGTTATTATGAGGCATCAACTTCTATTGGGTCTATGGCTGCCTATGATATGTCGAAGCTTCGAGATCCATGAAACCCTTCTTTGCCTCCAAAAATGTCTCCATGAGATGCATATTGAACCTAGTATTCTTATCTTGAGCCTTTCTAACCCACACACCCTCCATAGGATTTTTTTCTACTGCGCTATCTTCCCTCGTAGTTGCACCACTTCGGGTTACTATGTTGACACTAGTCTCTTCTTCACGGGGCTCTACAGTCATCATCTGTAAGTTCTGGGTAGGATTTTGATTTCATTTCTCATGCATCTTTCCTATTAGAATAGGACAATCCTCTATTCCATGCTAAAAAAATATACAATACTCGCAAGAACAGGTTGTGGGATTCTGACAATCCCTTGTGAAATGTCATGCTTTGCCGCAGTTGTAACATATGATTTGACCAACCAACGCCTCCTCCTCATCCTTGTCCTCAGCCTTAGAAGCCTCCATGTACTGCTATTGGACCATGATCTTCATGCGCGTGCCCTTTAACTTGCATTTTCTATGTATCTACAGTCTGCATTAACTCATAACTGCGAAAATTATTCTCATCATGCCCTACGGAGCTAAAAAGGTTACAAAACAACTGCTTCGGAGTCTGCACATAATTTTGCATCAAATAGCATTCTTCCGTGTGATGTCGTCCGAAAAATTTACACATGTCGCACTATACACTCGGTCCTAGGTGCAATGGATTAAGCCCACCACTATTGATGTAATCTCTAAACACAGGGCACTAATCTTTATAATGGCCTTTTGCATTAAATTTGATACACCATACCTCCGAGTGAAGTTTTGATCATATTTCCTTACCCTTATTTAGATCTTGCAACTCCAAATGCATCGCTGCTAATTGGCTCTGAATTTGTTGTACCCCTACTTGGGTATCTGCGACTGGCGAGGCTTCCAACTTCATACCAATTTCCAGAGCTTCGACCCATGTTGTTGTCTTCTTTTGTGTCAATGGTAGCATGATATGTGGCAATAAAACAGTTATAAACCACTCCTTATGCTACTTGTCAGGAATTTGGAAGTTCACTTGTCCTAGTAACATATTGAATCGTTGATCTAATTCCAAAACAAATTTAGTTACCGCTTGTTTGATCTCTTTTATATCTGTAATACACTGCAACTATGATTTTGGCTTCTTAAATTCAGAATTTAGCGTAGTCTTTGTTGCATCCTACTTGGCAGCCTAGTGTGTCACAGAGTATTCATATACCATGCCAACACTCTTTCCTGCAGCACTGTAAAAAGTTGTGCCTTCTTTATGTCATCATCTGTGACTTATTGTGCTTTGCATATTGCTTCAATGAAAAACCAAAATTTATCAGTATCCTCCAATCCCTGACCTCAAAAAATAGGCATTTTGACCTCATTATCCATGTTTCCTGGGGGAGGTGGAGGTGGAGGTGGTGGTAGAGGAAATGTATGGGGATGGGGATGCAGGGTGAGGGGAGTGGTGGGATGGGGAATCCCAGAGACGCCCTGGTGATCTCCGAATTCTAACTGTAATGTTCCTCTAGGGGTTGTCGGGTTACTTTCTCCTTCTTCTCTTTCAAATCCACTCAACAATAGACTGTAATCAGTCTTAATGAATTTTTCGTGATCTACCCTAAATATTTTACCACTCTGCGTAGACCCACAATTACTTCTTCCAAACATTAATGTGATTTCATGCGTAGTACACCCTTTTCACATAAAAACATCTTAATCCACACATTTAAAGAATTAAAATACTTACCTCACATACCCTTAAAAAATATTCAGTCAGCATCGTGGTAGGATATGTGTGTGTCTATGGTGAACTCAATTATAAATCCTCCCAAAATACTATCGATCCAGAAAGCAACAGCTCCGAGGATCTTGTTATGAGTCTCTTTGAGTCGCTGCAACAATTCTGGGCTCCACACAGTAGGCTCGTTGTTCTTAAAATAGGTCTTATTCTCATCGCACCTTGAAAACCACTCGTGCATTTCATTCGCAAACGATGAGAAGAAAATATTGTGTTGATCTTTAAAAATATATCTCTACAACCAAGCTTCAGTTGATAGTCGCAGATTTCTATTTTCTTGAACTTTGAACTCTCGTTATTTCAAATATACCCAATCTTATATCTCTTTTCTTGTCGAATTCCACATCCACATATCCCTCAATCATATCTCGGTACCAAAAACATAACCATTTGTTGCCTTGAGGGGAGCTATATCCAGGTTCGGAGTAGATGTGCTACCAACAAAACCCTCATTTATCAGCCCTTTCGGAAACGATCTATTGCGTAGACCGAAGTGTCACCCAAGGAAATATTCGGGGATGCTAGAACTCGGTTTCTACATCTATAGGGATATTAGGACATGGATTTACTGTCTATCTTCTTCCTTATGCCTTCCTGAACTACGTAGATGCAAATGTCTACTTTTACAGTTTATACCCTATTCATCAATTAATACTACTGCACATTGTCCCTTTATAAGTATTATGCATTAATCAACCCAATACAATACATATAAACAACATAAAATACATTTCTATGCATAAACAATCATACCCAAGACTTCGCAGTATACAACACAACTTTAAATATAAATCATAACAGGTTGTGCAATTACATAGAAATACTTCAGAATCTTCCTTATCTTTATTGATAATGTGTATTTCCAGTAAAATACTTCTACGACCTGCGCACTCAGCAGCGTGTGGTCTGCACACATAGCTGCAGACCAAGGCCTCAGTGCACACAGTTGCAAAGCCTTCTCCGAAGACCCAAAACAAACTAAACACAGATATTTCAATTTTCGCTCATAAAATCATCATACCTTCTCTCCTCTATGAGTTACTAAGTCATCTCCTTTTATAGCATTATTTCTTACAATACCATGGTCCGCAAACCATGGGTGGAGCTTAAAAAACTAAAAAACCACCCAATCCCTTTACAAAAAGAGGGGCTTTGACCTGCCCCAAAGCCCTAAGACTCCTAAAATTACGCGTGAAGCCTTTAAATTTTGTGTGATTGCCTTCTTTCCGACAGATCACACACTCCATTTCCTCAAAATATGGAGTATTTTAATCAAAACTAAACCAAGTTGTGCCCTGCCCAACAAGGCCCTCATACATCCAGTCTAGATCTTAGTCTGCCATGTCTTCATCTATGTGATCCTCCTCTTTGTTAGAATATGAAGTGTCTTCCTCCTTCTCTTCATCACTGCCTAACCTGTGAAAGGTTTCATCTAAGAGTAAAAATTTGTTTCTGTCACCCCCTTTAAAATATGGAGGTTGTTCTGGTTTCTCTGCACTTTCTGTAGACTCTGCTAACTATTCAAGGGCGGCGAGAACCAAATCTTCAACTATGGAGACCACTATCCCAGTAGGACTGGTTGGGTTCTTCTTTATAAAATAAGGAAGGTTGTGTACTGCAGGGATCAATACAATATCCTTTGCAAAGTGACGGGTTATAAGTCGGTTGGACCAGATGTGCTCGTAAGAGATTCACAAATTTTTTAGGACCGAGCTGAGAAGATCTGCAAAATTCAGGAATATGAGCATGGGAGATGTTGGGAATATTTTTTCCTTGACTGAAAGAAGTATGATGAGGGTGGGTGAGTTTATCATACATAAAAATATGTCTACCCTCCTTCTATTGCCAAAATTTTGGTGGTGCTAGACCTGCCAAAATTCATGGGGTATTCCCAATGTGTGGTACCAATTAGACCTCACACTGTTTGGGATAGGATCCCCATCCGAAATACGACCCAGTTACTGTTTTCTTAAATATTTTCCTTGGCTCTAACTGTCAACAAGATAGAGGAATGCACATGCATCTTTGAAAAGAAAGTGAGTGTGCCTAGTGAGTTTTCAATCGTAGGTGTGTCAAGGTTCTTCTACTGCAGTGGGAAAAGAAAGTGAGCCTATAAGAGAGAGTTAATAGTACCACCCTAGTAGAGACACACATTAACAAGAAATATATTTCTAACATCCAGTGGAATAATCTACAAATATGTGATGATCATTGTAACCATTGCATCACATTCTCAATATGATAAGAACTAAAATAACCGAAATAGTTCAACTACTTTGGTACAGGTGAAAGAAAACATGAATCACTAAAATTCACATAAAAGTCTTACAAATATTCATTATCCATGCATGAATAACATGTTGGCCATTAGGCTTCACATATTAAGTAGATGTTCCTAGACACATGTATACAATGAACACCACTAGCTTCAATAGTGGAGCATTGGAGCCACTACTTTCTCCTCAAAAGAACTAGCTTATCTCTCTGATGCCTTGTGGGAGGAGCTAAGGTGAAAAATTCCTTTTCTCATACAATGAGGGTGTATATATAACCAATTGGGTGATGCTTCACTTCCATTGTGACTCTTGACTACCCTCATGACTATTTGACTTCCTATGACTTTTTGACTTACATGACTCTTCATATTATGTACATGCCCTTTGGACTTCCACTTTAAAATACATTTTCAAATAGGCATTTACATAATCCACAAAAATTATGTGGCATATGATGACTCATGATATGACATGACATGACACTGATGACATGGACTACATGATGACATGGAAATTTCAAGTCATTATTGTTTCTTCTTGATATGTGTATTCTTGAGAATGTTTCTTTTTCCACCTCCATATGGCTTAGAGATAAGGAGTGTTTAGTGATATTAGTTCTTGAGTTGTGGTCGCAAATTAGTGTCCCCTTTCCTTCTCTTGATTGATCAACTTACATATTCAGCTACAACAGTGTCTTCTAGCATGTTCCCCTTTTATATCTCCTTCTTCATCATCCTTTCATGGTATGATAGAGTACCTACTTTTGCAATTCACTCATGGCAAGATGACATCATTCCGATAAAACCCTAGTATAAGATGCTACATGATGATCCACTAACTAAGCTAGAACAAGGTGGAAGGTTTAAGGAGAGGCTCATCGACTGCACAATTGTGTAGCTCAGGCAGTCAGGGGCGAAGCTTGAGACTACGTAATGCACATTTTAGGCTAGGTTGGGCATGATGATTTTATAGTTTGGGAGTTCAATGCTGGGCTTGATGGCTGAAGTTTCCCAATGCTCAGTGTTGGGAGGAAAAGGAGTTCAAGTGACTGCACAATTGCGCATATCAGTAGCTCAAGGGCTAGGCTTAGGACCGATATTGCGTAATTCACCATTCAACCCTGGCTAGAGGGCAGGATTACGTAGTTTTGGAGCTTAGGGGTCAGGCTTGAGCACTGATATTGCACATTCCTGGGAGGAATTAATGGTGTATTGTGTAGTTTCAAGATGAAGGGTTATAGCTTGAGGGTTGGGATTGGGCAATACAAATTTCAGGAGGGTCGGATGAGGCTAAGCTGCTTGGTAGGGAAGTTTTCCGAATTTTTCTAAGTGTGGTATCAATGATGTTGATGTGAACAGTGATAAGACTTGATTTTGATCACATATTTAGAATACTTGACGACACAACATAGATCATCCAGAACACATGAACAACACACTTCCCTCAGTGCGACAACTTATGACAAGTGTGACACCAAAGATACACTTAGCAACGATTGTGACGACACTTGTGTGAAAATGCTTAAAACTTTGGAAATGAGTATGACAGATGTTTACGTTGTAAAATAAACCCATTTACGCAAAGATAACCCCTTGAAACGACCAAAACATGCTTATGTTCATTGTGCGACACTTAACATATGAAAAGATGAAATTTTCATTTTCTTGTCCAAAACACTTAGATAAAACGCATGCGATAAGTATTAATGTTTGTGACAACAATATGCAAGACCAAAGTAGGCTCGGAAATTTGGTGTAGGCCAAATTTTTTGATGGTTTTGTAGCAATGACAACATGTATGTAATTCAAAATTAGTTTATGTAGATGAAATGAATGTTTTTTATTATTGTGAATTGAATTTATATAATAACTAATTTGAACCAACTTCCTTTAAAGAAGCTACTTCTAATGATGAATGGAAATAAGTAAAACAGAGGGAGTATAATTCCCTCATAAAGAAGGAAACATGGGAGTTGGTAGACCCTCCATTTAAAACCAAACCAATTGGCTGCAAATGGATCTTGAAGAAAAATAAGTCACATGGATCACTTGATAAGCACAAATAAGGGCTCATGGAAAAATGATTTGCATAGAAATAAGGTGTTGATTAGGAAGATAGTTTTTTCCCCACAACAAAATGGCCATCATTTGGTCTCTCTTTTCCATGGCAGGTCAGAATGGATGGAAAAATCATCAATTGGATGTGACTCGATTTCTTTCCTTGAATGGAGACTTGAAAAAAATGTCTTTATGGGTCCATCATAATGTTTTTTTTGTAAAGGGAAAGTTAAAATTTTTTTTGTAAACTTATCAAATCCTCATATGGCCTAAAATAATCACCACGATCTTGGTATGAAAAATTAACTAAGCATATTTTGACATTGAATTTCAAATACTTTAATATTGATGATGCAACTTTGTTTGTCAAGAAAGTTGGAAAATGTGTTGTATATCTTTTTGTTTATGTAGATGATCTATTAATAACAGGGGATAATGAAAACTATATTGCATCCATAAAGAAAGAGTTGAAGAAGGGCTTTGAGATGACATGTTTGGGACACCTTCATTACTACTTGGGCATCGAAGTAATTCAACATCCAAAGTAAATATTCTCCTCTCAAAAGAATTACATTGGATAATTGTTGAATAAATTTGGCAGGGCTAATTGCAATCCTTTATTTACTCCGATGGAATAGAATTTGAAGCTCACATAAAAATAAGGGAATGAATTTGAGGATGAAATAAAGTACAAAAATCTTGTGGGAAGTCTTATCTACCTCACCACAACCAAATTAGATATTTCATTTATTGTCAAAAGCCTTTCAATATTTATGCAAAAACCTTGTGAAGGACATTGGTCTACTTCAAAAGGAGTTCTAAAGTACTTGGAATGAACTTTGGACTTTGGAATGAACTACAACTTGATTGGATATTATAATTTAGACTTTGATAGATACATAGAAAATGGGGTATTTATCTGAGTCTATTTTATGAGTATTGGATTAGGATGTGTCTCTTGAAGGACATGCAAATAGTATTTTCTAGTAGATTCCATGATAGAGGCAAAATATGTGGAAATTGTAGAAGTAACAAAGGAGATTGTGTGGCCCAAGAATATTATTTTCCTCTTCTAATTGAAAATACTTCTGCAATTAAGTTGGCCAAGAATCTCATAACATCAACAAAAAGTATCTTTTGATTCAATATCATGTAGAGGCCAAGACTATTCATCTAAGACATAGTTATACAAATGAGCAAATTGCAGACATCTTCATCAAAGGACTTGTAAGAGAAAAGTTTGAAAATTTCATAATGTTGCTTCGGCTCACTAACACTCCTTCAAATTAAGGGGGGAATGTTAGACACGTAATTATTAGGAATTTAGTGAACTGCGATTTTTTTGTAAATATGTAAATAGGAAAAATAAGAAATGCTAGAATAGAAAGCAACACGAGACGTCGGAAGTTGAAACAAAAGGTCAAGACATAATTATATAAATTTTCTTCACTTAACCTCACAATAAAAAATTATATATATCGTACATCAACTTGCATTCCATTTCCATTATTTTTCCATCTTATTTTAAATTATTTAATGTTAACTTAATCAATATATAGTAATTTATTATTAAATTATAAAGCTCGTACATTAATCATTATTGCAATAAAAATTATAAAACATTATAATGCATTCAACTATATTTTTCCTATATTTTATTTTACTTAGTCTATTTTCAATAATAATAATAATAATAATATATTCAACTTTTTTCACATTTATAATTTATTCAGTTTTTTTATATATATTTTTTTTTTAAATGAATGAATGCCCATTGAATCCTTCATCATAACTTTAATGTTCATTTTTGTAATATAAAACCCTTTTACATGAAAAAATTTCCATATGTCATAGAATTTTTTAATATTATAAATGAAAATTTCTTCATTTTAAATTTTATAAGTTTTAATATTATAAATGCATTTTTTTGGTAAGCTTGGAAGAAAATTTTCATTCATTCAGTTTCAGAAAAATCAGGTTACAACCACAATCAAGGAGTTCAGTGGCCTCAAACTACCCATTGGGAAACTAGGTCTGTTGGCCACCGAACAACATTATAAGCCATCCTGAAACATATAGTTTGAGTTTATCTAGCAGTGCCTTATAGGAGTGAATGTCTTGAAACCATATACACACTAAAAACCATAACATAATAGACTATCCAACATATATATCATATAAAATTAAACAAGATTGATTGCAACTAGAAGCAAGCATATTGTTATTCATCAGAGGACTGCACTGGAGCTGGGTCCTTCGCACTTGAACCTGGTAATTTAGACTGAGGAAGACACAAAATGTGCTTTTCAATGCGGCTGAGAATTAAATTATATTGTTGAATTTGGAACTGTATAAGTTTAAATTATTTCTAAAATTCCTGGTAGCTAGGATCAAATTTAACGAAGCCAGCTAGAAGGTTCATTATAGCCTTGGACACAATGTTTTTCATCAACCAATAAAGGTGAAATTTTTTCTTATATTATGTATTGCGGCCTCTGGAATGACTCAGTTCAGGAAGTATGTCACATCAATCTTCTAACTGAAACCCTACTTATGCACGTTGATTCAGATCTGCTTCTCAATTTGAAATTATTTGTCAAACTTGAGTTGGAGTACCTATTTGATATGCTTGGGGTGCATCTTGGATAAGCTAAGCAGATGGTTTACGACCGTGACCCCGTGGTTGGCGGGCCTAAGCTTGGACATTTCCTCCCCGCTTCCCCGTGTTTGCCTCCCTGCTTCCCCACTTCCTTTCCTCGATCGCGGCCACTTTTGCTCAAATAATTGGCACCAGAGGTTGGGCGATCCATGATGATTATCATCCAAAAAATGGAGATGACAGAAACATTGAGACACACTGGAAATATATAGCTAATGTTAGGACTGAACCTATCAAATAACTTGGGATTTGAATGAGTCTGCTATCCACGACATGAAATACCGTACCCCGGCTCCCTCAGCCCATTTGAGACCAAACACAGAGGCGAGATAAGACATGTCCGCCACCCAAGGAAGAAGGCAATAGACAACGGCTCCCCGATCTCAATTTCATCCAAACGTGAAAGTAAAACAAAAGAAACCAAACATAAGAGATTTTGAATCCTTCCCACTCCAAAAAACATCGATTCAATTAATTATCTAGCACAGGTGGACAAGTATGAAACATCCATATAACTCCAAACCATAGAAATTTAGTACATGCCCATGTAAGATAATAAAATTCTAAAGTGAACATATATAATCATGTAAAAAACAGAAAAAACAGAGTACAATCATGCAAAATATTTCCATATTTCACAACAAAGGTTCCATTTCCTTGTAGATACCATATTATGGAACTTTCCCCTTAATATCTGAGAGACAGTAGAATAAGTTGTAGAGAGCGGGCGATGATGAGGGTTAAAATAAATTACATACCAGTTTAATGATGACATTAGACTGGGGGAACTAAATGTGTCAGGGAAACCAACATACGGAGCCTTCCTCCCAAATGAACATGAGCTAACTAGGAACAATAGACCACTACCAATTAAAAAAACCAAGCACCAAGCGGTTGAGAACATAGAGTTGTGAACCCTTACCATATGGAGGGATATATCACTTTAGCCTGCCGCATCGCTATTAATTGATAGCATGTGTGCTGCCACCCGACCTTCATTTCCAAGCATGCGAGGGTTGTGGGTAAGCCACCCTCTAACCCATTCATCGTTCATCGTACAAATGGCACGAATCCCGACAATATCCATTTGTTGTCTCACACATCGACTGAGGAGTAAATTTCTTTATTTTAAATTTTATAATGTATATATAAAAAATAACATTTATAATTCATTCAATTTTTTTTCCATTTTTCACTTTAATTTCCATTAAATCATTCATATCACCTTAATTTTCATTTCTTTAATGTAGAACCACTTTACATGGAAATATTCCATATCTCATATAATTTTTTAATATTATAAATGTAAATTTCTTCAATTTATATTTTTATTAGTAGTGATATATGTTTTCTTAATGCAAAATAATATAAGTTTTGGAGTTATCTCACTTGGCCTTACATGGTATGAAAGACAAGTTTAGGTACCTTTACATGTTGAGTGCAACTCCTCTCTCTACTATCTACTCATCTTGTCAGATTTTCTAGCCTAAGCATTTCATCTATCCATTGCTGCAATTGTCTCCAATTTTTGTAGTGTTACCTCCCACCCTATCGATGGTCCTCCCTCCATTTTGATCCATGACACTCTATGTTAACCTCCTTGAGATTCCAGGCGGCCCATGTCATCGTGCCTATCTATAATCTAATGTCATTTGTTGTAGTTAAGTTCAAGCCTCTTATTCGATTCATACATGTTTTTTCTATTATTTCAAAATTTTGTGCTCAATTCTTTTCCCAATGGTTGAGATCCATATATTGTTGTTGCATGTGAGATCGATGAGGATGGAATTGTATTGAACCATAGTGGTGCTTTAGCATTTTTTTTAAGCACAAGACTATCGAAAATAACCAATTTTATTATGCAGGCCTTGTAAAACCAAAGTAGAAACGATGATTGATCATTTGATTGTGTGTATATTATTCTTTTTTTTTTTCAGTTTATCATCCTTTCCAACGTTGAATCTATAGTCAAAAGTTATAGGAATGGTTTGGGGATGTCAGAAACTGTAAAATTCACTTTCCAACCGATTATGAAATGTGGCTTTGTAAATAGAAAATACTATGGTTTGGTAGCTTGAAGGGTTGAGCATGAATATGATGTATTTTTGTAGCTCGAAAATACTCACAGGCCATAGTATTCACTATTTATTGGCCTAAAATTTCTTTGAAGTGTTAGAAAATTAAATATTACAGAGCAATGCAACATATAAAATATGCGGAAAACAAAAGCACACAAAACACATAAAACCAGAGAGACACAGATATACGTGGTTCACCCAGTTTGGCTACGTCCACCCCGAACATCCAGTCCTTCCTTTCTATTATCCAGCAAAATGAAGAGACACAACCTACAGCAGATCCGCTGTAATTCCTCTGTTCTCTCTCATAGTCTCCCTCTCTGTTTCTCGCTCTGAGAATAGACATACCATACACAGCCGCAATACAATACCCTGATATATACAAGGGGGTTTCCTTCTAGGGAAAAAAACCTAATATAAACATAACTTCTACCGTCAGATCATTTGCCTAATGAACGGCCCATATTGACTAGAAATTACTATAGTTTTACAAGGCAATTTTACATCTGTTTTTAGCTTCGGGGGCGCTGCCCCTGAAAATCCCCGCCAAGGGGGGCTCCGAAAAGCACTGTCGCCCCCCCTGGACCCTCCATGGCAGTGATTAATTACAGGTAGCGTTGCCGCCCCTTTTAAGGTACAAGGGTCCAATGTTGTGATCTGAATCAGGAAGAAAATCATGCTCCACACCCAATAATCTCCCACTTGGAGACTGATTGTAGCAACTCCACCGCTACTTCATTTGCTGGATAATGACTCCTCTTTAGACCTGGCTGTTCCTCATCTTCATCATCATCCTTGAAGACCAATTGAAATTGAGCACATTTTCAGTTTCTCCCTGGTTACAACTTTTGTTAGCATATCTGTAGGATTCTGGCTAGTGTGTATCTTTTCCAGCTTCAACTCTCCATCTTCCAATACGTACCGTATGAAATGGTACTTGAGATGTATGTGTTTAGTCCTGGAATGAAATGTTGAGTTCTTTGCAAGATGAATGGCACTTTGGCTATCACTGTATAACGTGCCCATATCATGCTTCTTACCCAATTCATCAATAAACCTTTGTAACCAAATTATTTATTTACTAGCCTCTATAGCAGCAACATACTCGGCTTCTGTTGTTGAAAGTGCAACAACACTTTGGATTTTTGAAACCCAACTGACAGTTGTTCCACCTACAGTAAATACATATCCTGTAGTGCTCCTCCTATTATCTCTGTCGCCTGCCATATCTGCATCAACATATCCATGTAGAGCAATGTTTGAACCACCAAAGCATAATGCTTGATTTGTGGTACCTCTCAAATATCTGAGAATCCATTTTACTGCCATCCAATGTTCTTTTCCTGGATTGTTCATATACCTGCTTACAACTCCCACTGCATGTCAGGCCTTGTGCAGACCATTGCATACATTAAGCTTCCAACTATTGATGCATATGGAACTTTAGACATATAATCCATGTCTTCTTGGGTCTTTGGGCACATCTCCTTACTAAGTTTGAAATGGCTAGCAAAAAGTGTACTAACTGGTTTTGCATTCTGCATATTAAATCTTTTCAACACCTTGTGCTCAGTGATGCAGTCGGTAATTTGCAATTTTCTGTCTCAGTTATTCCTCATACCAAGGATTTGTTTTGCAACTCCCAAATCCTTCATTGCAAATGAATTTGCCAATTTTATTTTGAGCACATTTATTTTCTCCATGTTAGACCCTGCAACAAGCATTTCATCTACATACAATAATAATATAATATAGCTTCCATGATTTCTCTTTTTCATATGAACACAATGATCAGAGTGACATCTAGTATAACCTTGTTGAGACATAAACTTGTCAAATTTTAGATACCATTGCCTTGGAGCCTGTTTTAAGCCATACAAGCTCTTCTTTAACCTGCACACTAATTTTTCTTTCCCTTTGACCTCATATCCTTCTGGTTGCTCCATATAGATCTCTTCCTCCAAATTGCCATGGAGAAATGTTGTCTTTACATCTAAGCGTTCACGATGAAAATCCAAGATGTAAATCTTCAGCGTCTGAGACTTAAAATAGTTGAAGGAGTTGAAGTCATCTTAACAATAGGAGAAAATATTTCATCAAAATCAATACCTTTCTTCTGTGCAAACCCCTTCACCACAAGTCTAGCTTTGTACCTCAGTTTTCCTCCATCTTCTTCCTTCAGCCTATAAACCCATTTATTCTGCAATGTAGTTTTACTTGCAGGCAACCTGACTAAGTCCCAAGTCTGGTTATGCATTAAAGAGTCCATCTCTTCTTCCATGGCTAGCTCCCACTTCTTCCTTCTTTCAACTTGCATTGCTTCTTCATAACATTCAGGTTCACCAGAATCAGTGAACAATAAATAATATAATGAAGGAGAGTATCGTTCAGGGGGTCTACTTATCCTGGTAGATCTTCTAACACCACTTTCAGGTGTTTGAGGTTGTTGTTGTTGTTGTGGCGGTTGTTTTTGTTGTTGATTATTATTATTTTCAGGCACCTTTACTTTTTTTGTGATCTCATCAAGAACTGTGTATTCTTTGTTTTATTTTTCCTATTTCTTTTCCTGCAACTGATTCTTATACAAGACCTTTTCATTGAATATTACATCTCTGCTCCTAATGATTTTGTGATTTTCATAATCATATAAGCGATGACCAAAATCATTAACACCATATCCAATAAAGGTACATTTCTTTGATTTTTCCTCAAGCTTGGTTCTATTTTCTTTATTAATGTGGACAAAGGCCTCACAACCAAAAGGCTTTAAAAAAGTGGTTACCATTACTGTCCATATTCTCTGAATACCACATCCAAGGAACTTGACCCTCTTTTATAGATAATAACAATATCTCTGACATCTACCCAAATTGTAAAGGCAATCAACGTCTCATGCACATGCACTCATGATTGATACCATTCATTTCTTTCTAAAGCACCATTTTCTTGGTGTTCTTGGAGGCAATCTTCTCTCTGCTTGAATTCCTTATACGAGCAGTACCTATCAAACTCTTTGCTGCAATATTCACCTCCATTGTCTAATTTGAGACACTTCAACTTCTTTCCTGTCTCAATCTCAACCAAAGCTTTCCATTTCCTGAAAATATCAAATACATCATATTTATTCTGAATACAATAAATCCATGTTTTTCTAGTTGCATCATCAATAAAAGTAACATAATAACAAGATCCACCAAGAGATGATACCTGAGCAGGTCCCCATACATCTGTATGCACAAGCTCTAATTTTTTGCTCTTCTTTTCTTTACCAACTCTTAGAAATCTATCTCTCTTCTATTTTCCATAAATGCAGTCCTCACAGAAATCCAAATCAACATTCTTCGAACCTGGCAAAAAATTTCTTGAGTGAAGAATCTTCATCCCTTTCTCACTCATGTGTCCGAGCCTATGATGCCATAATGTTGCATCTGCTCCTTTGGAATTTAAAGCATTAACAGAGTTAGAAATACCATTGCATAAATACAATGTACCAACCTTTTCTCCTTTTTCTACTTCACGAGGATACTTTGGTGACCCTTCAAGTTTTATCTTGAAAGTTGTCACTGACCTTCCTTCTAACTTCCTGTTGAAATCATATTTTTCTTGAATCACAAGAACATGCTCACCCACCTCCTTTAATAGCCATTGGTTTCCATTCTGCTGTTTTACAAGAACCTTACCCATTCCAACAATTTTACAGGGTTTATCATCACCCAAATGGACTTGTCCAAAATCTCCTTGAACATAGTCATGAAAATATTTCTTATCGGGTGTGGCATGGAATGAATCCCCTGAATCTACTACCCAGGAATCAGTAAAATTTTCGAAATAAATAATCAACGCATCTTGTAACACATCACATGTCACATTTGCTTCATGATTGTTTTCTTGCTATGCATCTCCTTCTTTTCCCTTTTGAGATCTAGAGTCTTTCTTTAGGTGTCATTTTTTTTTGCATTTCCAACACACTATCCACGATCTGGACTTGGATCTGCCTTTCCTTGATTTACTGCTATATCCCGAGCTCTTTCCTCTTTCATTTTCCTAGACTCTGCACTCAAAAAATTGCAGATGTTTCCATTTCTATCGCATTTCCCTCACTAAGATGTACAGACAGCATCATCAAACTCTGAAATACTAGATCCAGGATAGAGTTACTAATATTATAGTTAAGTGTTCAACTTTAGAGGCAATGGCTTAGTAAATAAAAGAGCCCTAACTTCATCATAAAATTTTACCCCTATAGAACTTAACTAACTCATAACTGTATTAAAATCATTTAAATGGTCTGCAACATATCCACCTTTCGACATCTTCATATTAAATAAACGTTTCATGAGAAATACCATGTTTGAGGCCGAGGGTTTTCCATATAATTTTTCCAACGCCTTAATCAAACCCTTTGTTGTTGTTTCCTTCAAAATATTGAAGGCTACCGACGCCGCAAGGCACAACTGTACTGTTCTGAGTGCCTTTCTATCAAGAATCTCCCCTTCTGCATCTTTCACATGGCCAGCTTCTTGCATGGGTCTTCAATGGTAGATGGAATATTTAAATCACAGATAATCTTCTCTGCATCTTCATGGCGAAGTTGTGATTAAATTTCCTGCTCAATGGTAGGTATAGATCTTTCTGATACAGATAATCTTCCATCTGCATCTTCCACAGCGCAAAGTTTTGGCCGTTAAATTTCTCGACCCTAAACTTACCATCATCCGCCATTGCTCCCACTCGAACCAGGAACCCTTATTTCCTACGAGTTGCTCAGCAAATAGACCTTCAGCTACGATACCAGTGTTAGAAAATTAAATGTTACGAGCAATGCAACACATAAAATATGCGAAAAATACAAGCACAAAAAACACATAAAACCAGAGAGACACAGATATACATGGTTCAACCAGTTTGGGCTACGTCCACCCCGAACAGCCAATCCTTCCTTTCTATTATCAAGAAAAATGAAGAGACAAAACCTACAGCAGATCCATTGTAATATCCTCTGTTCTCTCTCACAATATCCCTCTCTGTTTCTCACTCCGAGAATACACACACATTACACAGCCGCAATACAATACCCTCATAAAAGCAAGGGGTTTCCTTCTAGGGCAAAAAAACGCTAATCTAAACATAACTTCTACCGTCAAATCATCTGCGTATGAATGGCCCAGATTGACTAGAAATTACTATACTTTTACAAGGCAATTTTACATTTGTTTTTAGCTTCAGGGGCACTGCCCCCAAAACCCCCCACCAGGGGGGGGCCGCTCCATAAAGTCGCAGCCGCCCCCCTGGACCCCCCAGGCAGCGTTTAATTACAGGCGGTGTTGCTTCCCCCATTAAGGTATAGGGGTCCAATGCTGTCATACAAAATAAACAAGATAATCAGACTCCACACCCAACATGAAGATGCATTCTCTCATCTCCATTATCAAATTAGTGCTAACTGGAAAGAAGAAATATCAAGAATGGTCCAAAAATATTAGGCATACCCTTAGTTTTAATGATTTATGGAAAGGAATCTATGAAGGAGAAGAGGAAAACACACCTACCAAACCCATATTAGATATTGAGATAACCATTTGGGAGAAAAAAAATTCCTATGCTCTGATTGCTACTTTTGTAAATGAAGAGGTGAGTCGTTATATTGTTTCAATTAAAAATTCTTATGGAGCATTGAATAAGTGAAACATCTATAAGACTAACACTCAAAATTTGAGTTGAAAGATGATAACCCCCTGGCCCCACCCTTTGAAATTTGAGCCATCAAGCATGATGTAGATGCCACTAGAGTTAAGATGGGCATTATCACAACATTCATCAAGGTTCTTTACCCTAGATACTCTCATTATCTTGAATCCATGCAAGTTAGTGTGAAAATCAATTCCATTACTTTTGACACATTGGAGGAGAAGATTGTAGAATAAGATGAATATTTTTAGAAGAGAAATATAAAAACTCGGTTCCTTGAAGCAATATGTATTACTCAGGAAGGGAAGAAGCAATCACATACGTCTCCTAAATGATGTGGTAGTAGTAAATGACAAGTAAGAAATAATTTTAGTGGCAAGGGGGTAAACACCGCCAAATAAAAAGATCATATCTTCACTGCGTTGATTCTGGCTGAATTGGACATGATGCATCAACAAGAAAAATTACCTCAGAGAGAATCAAAGATAATCGAAACTAGAAAAGAAGACAAAGGTAAAATGAAACTATAAAATAAGGAAAAGGTAAACCATTAGATCGAGATAAAGGTCAAGTACTTGAATGTGCTCATTATAATGTTTCTAATTTCAATATTGGAGTAACTGAAGATTGGTTTCACACTTCATTTGCTTCGTAGAGAGATGCATGGCTACTTGATACAAGTGCAATTTTCCATATGACATTTTAGAAATCCTTATTTAGATACTTCAAAGATAATGTAAATGGATCAATTTATTTTGGAGACAAATCAAATCTTAAGTCCTCATGACTTGGCACCATCAAGCTAAAGTTGCATAGATTCCTTGATTTTCTTTTGCATGGTGTACACTATCTTCCATAGTTTTAGAGAAATTTATTGTCCCTTGTTTACATTCACAAACAAGGCCACTCTATTCATATGTTTGATGGAAAAGTAGAAATAAGGAAAGCATATGACAACATGGTTTTCGTGACTAGAGTAGAGGAGGAAAAACTACTAAAGTTGTAAGGAACATCTGCCCATGCGCAAAAATTGGCATACCTCTCAGACCACAATGAACGTACACTTTAATATAGTCTTTTGTGGCATGCAAGAGTTGGACATCACAGTTATGACAATATTCTTTTATTGAAAAGGAATGGTGTTTTTGGTTTTTCAACTATTCCTAGGAAACATAAGTGATGAGATGCTTGTATCCCAGGAAAACATAAAACACAACCATTTCATGATTCTACTTCAAGAGTGCATAGAAAAATTGCACAGATTCATTCTGATTTTTATGGCATGGATTCATTAAAAAATGTAAAGTTGATGTTTTGGGATGATACAATTTATGTGCAATATATGTGAAATACAATTTTCCATCGCATGTTCTAAAAAATAAGAATCCTTATGAAATATGGTATGTCCACATTCCTTCGACAGAACATCTCAGGGTCTTAGATTCCACTTTCTATTCCTTGATTCTAAGGAATAAAGAAGCAATCTTGATGCAAGGAGCCATAACTGGACCTTCTTGGGGTATTTAGATACCACCAAGGCATATTATCTTGACGAGGAGGTAAAAAAATAAATTATTCTATCTAGAGATGTATTTTTTCTTGGATCCTCCAGGACTGACATCATTATTGAGCCACAACTTGATCATTTAGATAAATTTAATCATGCAAAAATGTATCATGAATTTGATAATAATATTCCACCTCTTGAAGGGGGGATCCCTATCTTGGATCAATCTATGGAATCTCCTTTTGACACATTGTCCCCCCCTCGTGAAGTTCTGACCACTTCTTCATATCAAGAAGACTCTTCAAGTAATGTGATTGAGAGGATTGGAAGGCTAAATTTGGATGTATCCCCATCTCAATCAGTAGAGCAACCTCAACCATCTCAAAAAGGTCCCCAAAAATGGCTCACCAAAACACTTGAAAGTCTTCATGTTTATAAGGTTAGGAAGATAGGAACCAGAGGTTACACCAGACAAGGTAGAGATGATGTAGATAATTCTGATCCAGTCGATGTATATGACATGTATGTTTCATATGATTGTGAATTGAATTTATATTCTAATTTTGAACCAACTTCTTTTAAAGAAGCTACTTATCGTGATGAATGGAAAGAAGTAATGCAGAGGGAGTCTAATTCTCTCCTAAAGAATGGAACATGGAAGTTGGTGAACCCTCTATTTGGAATCAAACCAATTGGTTGCAAATGATTCTACAAGAATAAGTACAAATTGGATGGTTCACTTAATAAGCACAATGCAAGGCTCATGGAAAAATGATTTTCATAGAAAGAAGATGTTGATTATGAAGATAGTTCACCCCCAAAACAAAATGGACCATCATTTGGAATTTGTTTTCCTTGGAAGATCAAAATGGACGGGAAATTCATCAATTGGATGTGATTATTGCTTTCTTGAATTGAGACTTGAAAGAAAATGTCTTTATGGCTCCATCAGGAGGTTTTTTTGTAAAAGGAAAATAACAAGAAGTTTGTAAACTTATCAAATCCTTATATGGCCTAAAATAAGCACTACGAGCTTGGTATGAAAAGTTAATTGAACACCTTTCGAAATTGAATTTCAAACACTTCAATATTGACGATGCAACTCTATTTGTCAAGAAAGTTGGAAAAATTGTTGTATATATTGTTGTTTATGTAGATGATCTATTAATAATAGGAAAAATGAAAACTATATTGCACCCATAAAGAAATAGTAGAAGAAGGTCTTTGAGATGACATATTTGAGACATCTTCATTACTACTTGGGCATTGAAGTCAGGGTATTTTTTAAGGATTCAAATATATGCCTATTTATAGTATTACAGGCGACTATTCTAATCTAAAAAGTCATACATATAGAATGTAGGTGAATATTTAGTAAAAATATATATATAATTTAGTATTAAAATTGGTATTTTTTTGGAAAATATCATATATTTAATCATATATATATATATATAACCAAATGAGCGAATATTGTTTTTCAAAAAATGCCCAAAAAATAGCCAATTAGCGAAATTTTTCTCCTAAAATTTTCCCTAGTTGAAGTGGTCCAACATCCAACGTATACATTCCTCTCTCAAAAGAAGTACATTGGAGAATCGTTGAACATATTTTGCATGACTAAATGCAATCCTTTATTTACTCCGATGGAATGGAATTTGAAGTTCATATCAAAAGAAGGGAACGAATTTGAGGATGCAACAAAGTACAAACAAATTGTGGGAAGTCTTATCTACCTCACCACTACTAGACCAGATATTTCATTTGTTGTTAGTTGTTAGAATTCTTTCAAGATTTATGCAAAAGCCTTGTAAAGGACATTGGTCTACTGCAAAAGGAGTTCTAAAGTACTTGAAATGAACTTAGAAATTTGAACTATTTTCCTACTTGGATGACTTCAACTTGATTGGATATTTTGATTCAGACTTTGATAGAGACATTGAAAATGTAGTATCTACTTGAGGCTATTTTATGAGTCCTGGATTAGGAGATATCTCTTGGAGGTACACAAATAGTAAGTTCTAGCAGATTCCATGATAGAGGAAAATTATGTGGTCATTGTAGAAGCAACAAAGGAGATTGTGTGGCTTAAGAAAATTCTCGTCCTCTTCTTATTGACAATACTTCTGCACTTAAGTTGACCAAGAATCCCAAATTCAACGATTGAGCCAAACACATCTACACAAAGTATCATTTGATTCAATATCATGTTGAGGGCAAGACTATTAATCTAAGACATAGTTCCACAAATGAACAAATTGCATACATCTTCACCAAAGGATTTGGAAGAGAAAAGTTTGAAAATTTTGGTATGTTGTTTGGATTCACTAACACTCCTTTGGATTAATGGGGGAATGTTAGACACTTGCTTCTTAGGGATTTGATGAATTGTGAGTAATAGCAAAGTTACCGATCATAATAATTTTATATTATTTTTTTTTTTGAATTTATAAACTGAAACTAGTAAACATATTAGAGATTATGCAAAAAAAAAAAAAATTGTCGTTTCCAGAATCTTATCAACCACTAAGGAAGTACACCATCAAAAAAAAATTATTCTCCTAAACTTATTACTCCTACATATTTTTAATTGGATATATATATCTAATCAAATATATTTAGAATATGAATACATTGAAAAAATAAAAACAAAAAATTAAAAAAATAATAACAAGTAAATACAAATATATATTAAAACATAAAAAATTTAAAAAAAACACGACCCAAAAAGAATACAAAATAAAAGGGACAAAAATAATTAAATATTAAAAATGTAAAAAAAAAACAAAAAAAAAATAAAAATTTAAAACATAAAAATTAAAATTAAAACCAAAAAAACAAAATAAAAAACATAATAAATAAATTTTAAAAAGGAAAATATTTAAAATTATATATAATTTAAGAAAAAAATTTGAAAATTTGAAAAAAAAATATCGATGAGATAAATTTAAATTATATATATATATATATATATATATATATATATATATATATATATATATATAAAACAAAAACCACAATTAAAAAAATAAACTTTAGAAATAATAAATAGGAAAAAAATCAATTAAAAAAATTAAACTTAAAAAAAATATTAAAAAATAAATTGAAAAAAACAATAAAATAAAAATAAAGAAATGAAAAAACAAATTAAAAATTATTAAAAAAACATTGAAAAATTAAAAATAATATATCTATATATATGTGTGTATAATTTTAAACAAACTTAAAAAGAAAAAAGAAAAAACATTAAAAAAAATCGAAATGCGTGGTTTTCCAGCTAAAAACGACATGTTAATTATACGATTTATATGAAAATTTTGAAAAAGAAAGTTGAAAAAATATCAAAATTTTCAAATTTTTATGAATTTATATTCATGGATGATGACATTTTATGTTTTTTTTTTTCCTAAGAAAATGATTCAAATAAGATTAAAAGTAAAAATAACCAAAAAAAAAAATAGAAAATACATTATTAAAAAAGAAAAAAAAATGAAATATTAAAAGTTAAAAAAATAAAAAATACAATCAAATTTAAAAAACAATAAAAAATATTGAAATTTTTTAAAATTTAAAATAACCCAAAGAAGGAAATAAAAAACACATGGAAAAAAATGTAAAAACTATTTAAATAATAATAATAATAATAATAATTAAAAATAAAAACATTTAAAAAAATAAAAACTTTTAAAAATAAAAATTAAAAAATAATAACATTTAAAAAAATTTAAAAAAAAAAAAAAAAAAACATAAATTTATAAAATTAAAATAAAATAAAGAAACATATATAATAAAAAAAATAAAAAAATAAAAATAAAAACAATTTATTATATAAAATATAATAATAATAAATTGGGGCCAATCAGGTGGCGGCAGGGGCAGGCCCCTGGGTGGGAGGTCGATTTCGAGGCCGACCCCCACTGCCACCTTGGTGGGAAGTTGATTTCGAGGCTGACCCCCATCGCCACCTTGGTGGGAGGTCGATTCTCGGGATCGACCTCCCAACAAGGTGGCGGCGGGGGTCAACCCATTGAGTGAGCGGATTGCTGCATGAATTGACTTCCTGCCCAGGCGGCGGTGGGTCTGGCCCCTAGATGATCTGAATGGAGTATGTTAATGTTGTTGTGCTAATTACTCATTTAGATTATAATTTCAATATCTTATGTGGGCTTAAGGGTTCAAGGTTTCTTGCAAATTATCAAGTCTCATGTGTGTTTTTCATGTCAATTGAGTGAAAAATTTAACATAAAACCAAGAGCTGAATAACAACAATTAAATTGCAGAATATCACCATACATAACATTAACATAGATATTTGATGAGGGAGTTCACCCCTCTTGGGCTACATCTCCTTGGTCCAGCTTCCATGGCTTGGGGCTTTATATTATGATCAAATTTTCAAATTGACCTATTTATAATGCTCTTTAGCTCCTGTAACCTACTCTAATGAGTCCAGAATGGATCAAAATGGTTAGCTAGCCTCTTTCTGAGCCTGAATTGGTCGAAAATTGCAAAATTTATGGCCTTTTTAATTTTCCCCACTATTTTAGGCCCTAAACTAGCTAATTGTAACTAGAACTAGCAGTTTTCCTGAATTTGGAGGTCCGCCAATTAAATTTGCATTTAATGTTAAGTGTAGGATTAGAACTAATTAAGCACGGTTAAGCGCTAACTACAAGCTTAACTTAATCCGCAGTTAAATTCGGGTTTAGGCACATTAAAACTTGATTACAGTTAATTAACCGTGTTTAAGTCTTAATCCTCCGCGCTATGGTCTGGAGCTCCTCCCTGCGGTCATGGTGTATGGTCCTATTGGACCAGGGCTAGCCTCACTTTACCCCCGCCATTACACAGTTTAATTCCAATATAAGTCGATGCACATGTATTGTAAGGACTATGGTGTAGGTGGAACAGTAGGTCGTGGCTTTGTGTGGTGGGAGGTCGTGGGGTCGAACCTGGGCACCTTTGCCTGAAATTTGACCAATTATTTTACAATAAATTTCGACCTTGGGGGGGAGCACGTGGCAGCCCCAGGCTGCACCATGTGTCCTCACCTGGTTGGCCCCCAAAACGAACCAATAAAACTCTGCCACATCACCCCGAATACGGACCAGTGTCATGCTGGCACTTGGCAACTTACCATTATCCAAAGAATTGCCAAACAAAATGACTTACACAGTCAACATTCCACGTCAGCGGTACGGACTGCTCACTGGGCATCTTAATGTCATTTTTTATAAAAAATTCCTGTTTAGCTAATCAAACAGATCACGTTTCCGGGAGCATACAATGACCGTTTTTCGTGAAACGAAGTGCGGCAGATTCAGAACAACGAGCACTACGTAGTCGCTTAGGTTCCAAGCCAATATGATAACTTTGATTTTTGAGCATAAAACTCAACCCCTGATCACTAGGCGGCAGGGAGTTGCACGCAAGTCCCTGCATGCCAAAGGACCAACCCCCATCGCCACCTGGGAAACCCTAATTTAATGTTTTTTTAATTTTTTTATAAATTAAATTCTTTTTATTGTTTCTTTTCTAATTTAATTTTTAATTTTTTAATTTTTTAAATTTTTTTAACAGGTTTTTTTATTAAATAATTTTTACTTTTTTATGGTTTTTATTTTATTTATTTATTTTTTAAATTTATTTATTTATTTTAAATGTTTTTATATATTTTTTAAACGTTTTTATTTTTTAATTATTATTTTTATTTATTTATGTTTTTTTTTAAGTATTATTTTAATTTTTTTATATATTAAATGTTTTTATTGATTTTTTAAATGTTTTTTATTTAATTTTGTTTTTAGATTTTTCAATTTCAATTATTATTATTTTTTTTTAATGTATATTTTAATATTTTTTAATTTTTTTTTTAATATACTTTTTTATTTTTAATATTTTTTTTAAGCCAATTTAAAAAAAAAAATTAATAGTTTATAATTTTTTTTAAGTTATATATGTATATATATAATAATTATTATATTTTTTATTTTATTTTTATGTTTTCTATTTCTTAAATTTTTTGTTTTTTTTTTTTAAATTTTAATTTTTAAGTAGTTTTAATATTTGTTTTTCTTTAATTTATTTGTTATATATATATATATATATATAATATGATTATTTTAAGTTTAATGTGAATAATATTTTTTTAAAAAAATACTTAAAATGTTATCATCTTAATACAAAATTCATAAAAATTGGTTATTTTTTGAATTTTTTTAAATTTATTTTTATAAAAAAAAATTATTTAACATGTCGTTTTTTAGTGAAAAATGTTCTAAAATGCATGTTGTTTTAATTATATTTATATGCAAAATGTGTATTTTTGTTGAGTGTTTAAAATTGTTATTTTTTAGTGATAAATATTTTATGTATACGAAGTATTAATTAACAATATATAAATATATAAAAAGTCATAATCTCAAAATATTAATGTTACTAATTTTTTCAAAAATTGCAAAACAATTTAAAATTTTCATCATAAAAGACATTGCATAGAAAAACAAAAAACACGTGTTTGGAAAACTGTTAAAAAATAATCTTAAGATGAAAAACAAGATGAATAAGACAAAAATGCTAAAATAATCAACATTTAAAAAAAATATTCACACTTAATACATTTGAAAATTTAAAGTGTCATAAATGAACCCAATAAAAATAGAGGTTGATTCTGCATCAACACTTTTCAAAATCAGCATGAAAATATGATCCAAAAAACTTGTTAGATGAAAAAATTGAAAGTGCAAAAATATGCTAAAAAAAATATTCTAAGTAACCACTTTTCAAAATCAACATGAAAATCACTAACCATTAAAAAACTTGATACATAAAAAAAAAAAAAAATTAAAGTGCCAAAAATATGCTTAAAAAAAAAAATATTCCAAATAACCATTTTCAAAATCAGCATAAAAATCACTAACAATTAAAAAAACTTGATACATAAAAAAATTTAAAGTGTCAAAAATATGCTCTATCACCACTTTTTAAAATCAGGTGTTTTTTTTATATGTCAAAAAAACGAGTAATAGGTAATTTTCTCATTCAATCGGTAACTATGTTTAATTTATAAATATGTAAAAATTGAAAAAAACATACAACCTTTGAGAATTGAAACAAAAAATAAGACATTATATACATATAATTTCTTATCTTGACCTCACAATCAAAAATTAATTAATTTTTTTTTATGTTTTTTTTTCATACATCAACTTAAATTCCATTTCCAATATTTTCCCATCTTATTTTAAATTATTTAATATTAACTTAACAACATATAATACTTTATTATTAAATTCTAAAATTGATATAATTTATATGTTTTCAATAAACATTATCAATACTTGGGTGAATTTTCTGGATTAATACTTGGGTCTGCAGTGAAATTCTACGGCGAAAATTTGGCGGTGAATTTTCTCCATTAATACTTGGGTTTCTGGATTAATACTTGGGTTTGCGGCGAATTTTCTGGATTAATACTTGGGTCTGCGGTGAAAATTTTGCAGTGATTTTTCTGGATTAATAATTGGGTCTGCGATGAAAATTTTGTGGTGAGTTTTCTCCATTAATACTTGGGTTTGTCGATTAATACTTGGGTCTGCGGTGAATTTTCTGGATTAATACTTGGGTCTGCGGTGAATTTTCTCCATTACTAATTGGGTCTGCTGTGATTTTTTCTCGATAATTTTTTGGATATTCAGGTGCACACTTTCCTTATCTTTTTCTAATACATATCTGCTCATATATTCTCAAGTATGAATAATTCACCACAACTACCAAAGATTACCGAAGGTAGACCTAGCACAGTTACTCTACAAAGCCTTTATGAGTATATAGAATCTTTAGAGAAACGTAGAGAAGAAAGAGAAGTCAAACTACAAACCGAGTTAGATGCCATGCTGGAAAACAAATTCACATATTTTGAAGACAATATCCAAAAACAAATAGAAAATAAAATAGAACTATTGGAGAATAAAATGGAGGCAATGGAAACTAGGTTGTAGGTCATAGAAAAACAAAACCAAGATACAAACCAAACATCCCAGCAAGGAGATGTTGATAATATAGAGTGTCTTAAAAATGAAGGACATGATTAAAAAACTAGAAGAAAAAGTTAACAACAATCTCACCCTAAATAGTGGGGCGGGTAAATTAGATATCAAACCAATTAAAGATGAAATAAAAAAATTGATCGAATTAGGCCATGAGCGCAATAAAAGGGCCTTGAACCTTATAATCTTTGTTTTGAAAGAGGAGATAGACGAGGATACTTTATCCATAGCCCAAACAGAATTACATAATAGATTACAAATTGAAACCACGTGTCTCACAGAAGCAACAAGATTGGCGAAATTAACTGAGAATAAAGGAAGGCTGATCCGAATAAAGACGAGCTCTACTGGCCATAAGTATGACATACTTAGTAAAACTTCAATTCTAAAAGGAACGGGAATATTTATAAACGAAGATCTCATTCCAGAAGATCAAGAAGAATTAAGAAAGGAGGTTCAAAAGGTAAAAGAAGCTAGGAAGGAAGGAAAATAGGCAATAATCAGAAATAGAAAAGCTGTTATTCGAGATAGAAACCAAAAAGATAGTAATAAATAGCAATTCAAAATGCTCCGAATTCTTTCTTGGAACTGTCGGGGCTTTCCATGGAACAAAGGCCCCAAGCTAAGTTGGATCTCAAATGATGTTGATATTATATTGCTTGTTGAAACTTGGGAGCACGAAGAATCTAAGGTCCCTAACATAGATGGCTTTGCACTATGGTCTACCTGGAACAAGCAGTCCTCCAGTAGAGGCATTGGGGGCATAGCTTGCCACATTAAGAAGAACATCTCCCCCCCATGCTAGGATTTATAAAAACGACCCTTACAACCAATATAGTTGGATTGAGATTAATGACATTAATGATAAAAATACCTACATAGCAATCTGTTATTTTCCCCCCATTAATTCTAACTTCTATAAGAAAAAGAATATAGATAAAAATAGTCCTTACAATGGTTTAGAGAATGATATTTCTAGCCTAAGGAATGAAGGTAATATCCTTTTAATGGGTGACTTTAATGCTTGAACTTCAAGCAACCAAGCTATTCTGCTAAGCAATCATTCCAACTCCAATCCTCTTTGGTTAGACGAAGACCTTACTTTGGCTAGCCGGTACAAAAGGAGCTCTGAAGACCTCGGGGATAATTTGTTTGGGTCGAAGCTAGTCAAGCTCTATAGTGCTCAGGATTTGATAATTTGCAACGGTCTAAAGAAGTGGCCTAATTATAGCAAGATAACCTGCATCCATGGGCTTGGCAGGAGTGTGGTAGACTATGTTATTTCTGATCTCCCTTTATACAACGAAATAATAAATTTTGACATCTTAGATGACCACGAGCCTGACTCTGATCATAGGCCTTTACTCATAACTCTCAATTTTTTCATGCATAGAGATCCCATAGAAGATAATCCTTATAGTCAAAAGAACTTAATCTTTTCAATAGAAATAAAAATGATCTCTTTCTAAATGAATTAAAAACTAATTTGCTTCATTTATCTAGTATAGACAACATAGATGACCTCTATCATAATTTTACTACAACCCTCTCATATTCTATTAATAAGTTCTCAATTGAAGTCTCAAGTAATAAAAGAAATAGCAAAACCAACCCTTGGTATGACAAATATTGTAAAAGTGAGAGGAGAGAAATTAAGGAAGTTGTTTATGAATCTCTCAAAATTAACAAGATAAAAATCTACAAAGCCCTAACTAAAAGGAAAAAAAGGCAATATATTAGTAAAAGACAACAAAATCTCTTACACCTCTCTAAGGTGGCTCCTAATAAATTCTGGAGGCAGATTCTAACTAGGAAAAGTAAAGATAATAATAAAATTGCTTTATACGACTGGAATTCCTATCCTAAAATCTTTATGAATCTCCAAATGCCAAGGATTTTGAAACCCTGCTCACAACGAAAGAAGTTTTCTCATTAGAAGACATTGATTTTGGGGTTAAACGCCTAGCAAATGGGAAAGCTAAAGACATTGAAGGTTACTAGGCGGAGATCTTAAAAATTGGAGGTCCTGTCCTCATCCCCCACATCCACAAGCTTTTCAATCAAACGGTCAAGCAAGGGTTCCCTAAACCTTGGACTTAGAGCCTCATTATCCCTATTTTTAAAAGTGGGGATACAAATAACCCCTCTAATTATCGAACACTTATGATTAGCCCTCTCTTAGCCAAGTTATATGGTATTATTTTTGAAAATAAGTTGAGCATTTGGATTGAAAGTGAAGGTAAGCGGGCTAAAGGCCAAGTGGGTTTTAAAAGGCAACACTCAACAACGGACCACCTCATTACGCTTAGGATCATTGTGGAAGAATGCTGCAATGATAAATCCAATCTCTTCTGTTGCTTTGTGGACTTTAGAAAGGCTTTCGATACGGTTCCTAGAAATAACCTATGGAATAGATTAGAAGAGCTAAATGTTCCTTTCGAGCTAAGAGCAGCTGCTATAAGGTTATATGAGAATGTAATTGCCAAGTTAAAGAGAAATGAGGGGTGGTCGAAAGATATTAAGTGTAATATCATAGTTAAACAAGGTTTCCCCCTCTCCCCTACCCTATTTGGCATTTACATCGACAAGCTAGAAGGTTGTTTAGAGGAAGCAGGATGTGTTGGCACGATCTTAGCTGGGATAGTCATCATCCTTCTTCTCTATGCTGACGATATTGTTCTTCTCGCAAGGTGCCCATTTGATCTTGATAAGCAACTTAGACTTCTTAAGGATTTTTTCTCTACCATGGGTATGTCTGTTAACACTAACAAAACAAAAGTTATGATTATAAAATCCAAGAAGGACACTTACGCTAATTTTATGTATGACAATAGTAACTTGGAGGAAGTGTCTTCTTACAAGTACTGTGAATTTTGGTCACTTCAAGTTCAACCGAACTATAGTTTCTTACAAGAAAGGGTTTTACTTGGAGGTGGAGTTTATTTGGTCTTTGAAAAATAATTACAAAACGACAAACTCGTAATGTGGGATAGAAAGGTGTTCTCTTGCACCCTTAGCCACTTATCTTATATGGATGTGAGGTTTGTGTTATATTTCTAGAGAATCCTAGAGAAAGTTTGAGCAACTAAGCATTTTTATACCCATAACCCTTAAATTAAAAGTAAATACACTCAGTATCCTATTCTTATATGTATTTTTCCCTATTGAGAGCCTAGCTATGACTAGGCTTCTATTGTACAAGCACAAGCTCAATAACATAGGAGACCATAGACTTCCTAAGCTAGCTTTAAATTCCAGCCAAAATCACCTAAGGCTTAAACGAGGTTGGTATAAAGACACTAGGGCCTGGTTAAACCATTGGGAGATCGACGAGAATGTTGCATTGCAAAACATCAATAACGTTAAAAAAATTGTTACTTCTAAGTTCAAAGAAAAAATGTGGTGCGAGAATGATCTAGCAGCTAAAAGAAAATTAAGGTATTATAAGGAGGTCATCAACCCCACCTTAGAAGATCAAACTCTCATGAGCTAAAAGAAGGTATCTCTTTGTTTTAACTAGCTCAAAGAAGAAAATTAATATAGCCAAGATTAGAACGAACTCTCATGAGCTCCATAGTGAAACAGATCGTTGGACAGTTCCTAAAACACCATGGATGGAAAGGATTTTCCATCTCTGTGAGAATATGAACATCGAGGATGAAAATCACTTCCTCTTAGAGTGCCCCGCATACAACCACATTAGAGCTCAATCTCATAATCTTTGTTGCAATACTGACCTTCCTAGCCTTTTAAGATGTCAAAATTATAATGGGCTTGGGAGGCTTCTCTCCAAGCTTTTTGAGCATAGGAATAAAATCTTAAATAAAATTAAATAACTCTTTTCTTTAGGTCCAATAGACCAAGGTTGGTCTCATTGGACGTTAACCATCATCATCATTATATTCAATACTTTATTATTAAATTATAAAGTTGATATGTTTTCAATAAACATTATTCATCATTTCACTAACCATTATGAAAAATTATAATAACAATTATGAGTCATTCAACTTTTCTTTTTTCCCTATATTTTACTTGCTCTCTTTTCAATAGTAATAATAATAATTTATTAATTTTTTTCATGTTTATAATTTATTATTATTATTTAATGAATCAATGGCCATTAAATCATTCAACATAATTTTAATGTTTATTTCTTTAATATAGAATCATTTTATGAATTAATGGCCATCATATCATTCAACATAATTTTAATGTTTATTTTTTTTAATATAGAATTATTTTGTGAAAAAAATCTATGTGGCTTTGGTCTAACGAGGTCTTGTTTTTTCTAGAAAACGATGGAAATTTCTACATGATTTTGATAACAACAATTGAAATTTTTGTTTCAAAATTTTAATTGTCCTAAGAGTTTTTGATAGTGTTGAATAGATTTCCACCATCAAAAATATGATTCAAATTTTTGATAATGTTAAATCCATTTCCACTATCAAAAACATGATTCAAACACTCTTATAATAATTTAAAAAAAAAAAATAGAAAACCTAACACCTCAATTAAAAAAACCTTCCCTATATCATAATTTTTTTAAATATTATAAATGCATATTAAGTAATTTTAAATTTTATAAGTTTTATTATAAAAAAAACCATTATAATTCATTCAACCTTCTTTTTCTATTTTCACTTTAATGCCCATCAAATCATTCAACCTCACCTTAATGTTCATTTCTTTAATATTGAACCACTTTATATGGAAATATTCCACATCTCGACATTTTTTATATTATAAATGCAAATTTCTTCAATTTAAATTTTTATCAAACGTAGAAAAGGAATAAATTTGTGAATGTGCAAATTTCATCAATTTAAGTTTTCTCAAATTCCATTTTAAGTTTTATTATCAATTCGATTTAAGATTTGTCGGACATAGAAAAGCAATAAATATGTGAAAGTGAAAATTCATTGAGAATATAAAACTTTGAAAATTCGTTTTTCAATAAATTTAATCCCTCTTATATGAAATTAAAATAAAATAAATTTAAGCTTTAATCTGAAAACAACCGATGAATATCACGCCATCGCCAACACGATTCTGCTTCGTATTCCTGTTATGACGTGTCATTGACAGCGACAGGTTGGAATTCATTATGGAGTATGCGGTGTCGTCCACTCTACGCAAACCACGGCGGACGCGGACTCTCTGCGCCTGAGTTTTGACTACAGTACGATGTGCTCGCCAGCTAAGCAGCCGTCATTTATTTCTAGAATACCATACCGCGGACGCCATTAATTTCAATTCGCTTGATTTTGGCTATAAATACCCACCCACCCCCTTAGTTTAAGAATCCTCCCCAGGCTATACGCCTCTTTGGTTTATTTCTTTTCTTAGTTTTCCCTCTATTTATATTTCTTTGTCTCTCTTCCCGTTCATCAAATCTTTTCCATTCCGTTTCATCAGCGGTTCGAATCCCTCCCCCTTTTCCCATTCCGTTTCACCAGAGGTTCGAGTCTCACCCCCTCTCTGCGTATCGGGTTCGATTCCCCTCAAGTTTCTTCAAGAGCTGGCTAGTTCAAATCCCATCCCAGCGGCACCGGAGGCGGTGGTGCGGCGGCTTTACGAGGCGCTGGAGAAGGGCGATGCAGAGACGCTGCAGAGGATTTTGGCTCCCGACCTGGAGTGGTGGTTTCACGGCCCTCCCATTTACCGGCACTGTTTGATGTCTTTTCTCACCGGCAATTCTACGCAGGTTAAGCAATTTTCGTTTTTACCCCAATCCGTGACCGCGCTGGGCAACAAGGTGGTTGTTGAAGGTCTCGAGAACGAATCCGTTTACTGGATTCACGTCTGGACTGTGGATGAGAATGGGATAGTCACGCAAGTTCGAGAGTATTTTAACACCTCTCTTGTCGTGACGGATTTCAAGCCGGCCTCGGCCTCGGCGTCTCCGTCGGTGGGGCGAAGGCAGGTGGGGTGCTCTCTCATCTGGCAGAGCGAGTGTGGACACTCTGACGACAAATCCATGCCCGGCCTCCTCCTGGCCATCTAAATAAATATAAGTAAATCAGTACCTGTTGAATAAACTTGTATAACTGAATAAATTGCCAGATTCCTGTGAATAGGATGTAACCTATCTGTGGGTCTGGGTGTGGTTAGCAATGTAGTCTGCTTAATTAGGGTTTTTGGATCCGTGGCTGTTTTAGTTCATACTGGTAGATCTGTCCCAAATATTTGTAGATCGGATCTTTCCTGTGATTTGTATCTCTGGGATTTCATCTGATCAGTCGTATACGGCTATGGCGTATACACTCATGTGTCTGTTATGTCGGATTTCATCCGATCTGTTGTATACACCTATGTGTCTGTTATGTCGGATTTCATCCGACTTTACATGTATGTGTCTGTCATATCGTTTGGATTTAATATTAATGAATATTTTTGTTTTAATTTCAGTGGATTGTTGTAATTTTATCAAGAAAATTGTATTTTCAGTTTTGAAAACAGGTGAGAACGCCCTTTGGGTTAGTTTAGACTGATCTGTAAGATTCATGCTTTTCAAGAACCTACCAATGAGGTTTGAACACCGCACCTCCACTAGGTAAGTGATCCCACCAATTGCGTGACAGAACGACGGTTTTAAAGAAATGGAGTTGTCTATAGTGCGATTTTTTTAAAGAAATAGGTAAAAGATCTCTTTTCTGGTATGCTTCATTTTCAAAGAAATAAAAAATCATATTTAAATTTCGATTTCAAGGAAGTAAAAAATCATATAAAATTCAGGCACTAGGCTTTCTGATATTTTTTAAAGAAATAGGTAAAAGATCTCTTTTCTGGTATGCTTCATTTTCAAAGAAATAAAAAATCATATTTAAATTTCGATTTCAAGGAAATAAAAAATCATATCAAATTCAGGCACTAGGCTTTCTGATATTTCAAATTTCAATTTAAAGAGACGAAAAAGTAAAAATCGAATATATATGTATTAATTTGAGTAATAAATTTGCAGGGTATCAAATCTTGACTTGTATGTTTCAATTTTGACAAATGAAAAATATATCAGCAATAAAATCGTTTTTAGGTACATTAATATAAACCAGACATTTTTCATGTTGATTTTTTTTTCCTTTGGTTGGTCAAATTATGAGATTTTTTATTTATTTATTATTTTTTCTTGAGATATTTTAGTTGGTGATTTGTTTTTTAAAATATTTTTGATGGTTTATATGAATTAAGTATATATAAATTAAATAAATATTTCAATTATGGAAAATTCACAATTTAAATCAGTGATTTTATGAATTTTTGCTGAATTTTAAATTTCACCAAAAAAGAGGTCAGAAAACCCTCATAAATATCTGATGAAATTTTAAACTTTTGAATACACTAATAATAGTTTAAAGAAATATTTTTTAAGTGGTATGATTTGGCTAGTATGAAGTGTTTTTTTATGGTCTTAAATTTAGGGTTTTTTAAAATGTTACCTTAAATTAGGTTTATAGTGATAACTTTATATTGTGATTTGATGAGGTGAATTTTTAGTTTTTAAATAGGTTTTTTAATTTATTTTTTTCAAAATTTAATATGATAATAAGTTTAAGATGTGAACTAGAAAAATTTGTTTTATTGAATTTAAACCAAAAAAATGTTTCAAGCTTTTTAGCAGAGCATAATTAAGGATTTGATTAGTTTTTTTGGTTTGGTGTAAGGAAATATGTTAATGATCAAGATTCACAAGGATATGATAAGATATGGCAGAATGAAAGTCTGCATTTTTACAGATGAGTAATTTTCTGTGGCATGGTTTTCCTTAAATAACAATGATGAGCTAGTTTGTGTTTGGGAAGAGAAGGCAGTGATAGTATGATAAAATAACAATGATGAGCTAGTTTGTGTTTGGGAAGAGAAGGCAGTGATAGTATGATAGGTATTCCCATTTAAAAAGGAGTGATAGGTATGATAGGTTTGACAACTTAGTTATGATAGGTATTCCCATTTAAAAAATACTAGGTGGCATGATTTTCTTTGAATATCAGTGATGAGATAAGGCAGTCTGCATTAATGAGACAGCCTGCATTTGCTGAGAGAAGTCATTGACAGTTGTCCCCACTACTGAACAAAAAAAATACTAGGTGGCATGGTTTTCTTGAATGATAGTGATGAGCCAGCTTGCATTTGCTGAGAGAAGTCATTAACAGTTGTCCCCACTACTGAACAGAAAAATACTAGGTGGCATGGTTTTCTTGAATGATAGTGATGAGCCAGCTTGCATTTGCCCAAAAAAGCCAGTGATAGTGGTCTCCACTACTGATTTGACAACTTAATTACTATAGTATTCCCACATTGCAAAAAAATAAAAATCTCCATTGTACTCGATTCATTTTATAAATTAAAATATAATAAAATTTATATAATTCAGTTATAAAATTTTATTCTTAAACTTTTAATTAATTTTAAAATATTGGACATCCTTCTCCAGAATGCAAACCTGTCCAAACACAAGAATATATATATATATACATATATATATATATCAGTGAACCACGAACAAGATTTTCTCAAAAATCCAGAGCGCTCGCGATTTCTGGAAGATACATAAAACAATTTCCCAAAAATACCGAGCAAGATTTATAAAAAAAAAATGCATAAAGCTCGCTGCTCAAGATCAAAATATTCTGATTCGACTCAAGAGGAATCCCGTTTTCTGGAAGACGCATAAAGCTAATTTCTCAAAATTAAAATATTCTGAAACGATGATATGGATGGCCTCATTCTAGCCTGGGGCTCATTTCTTATGGCTGGCTCATTATATCAAAATTAAATTAATAATTTTAATGTTTTTTTTTTAATATTCCGGAGCATGACAGGCACTTAGAATGGTTGTTCAATTTGACGGTTCTTGTTTTGAATTCTGCAGCGTCATGTAAATCTGCAACGTCATCTACTATTTCAAAGTGTGAACAATTTAAATAAATCCAAATTGTTCGTTCGAATTGCAAAAAAAAATGATGGAAAGAATGAATTTAGTATTCAAGCCAGAGAACAAAAAATGGAGCGAATCAAATGCTGTATTTTATGTTTTTTTATATTCATGTGTATTTTAATCAAATAGAATGTATTAATTTTATTATTTTATGAAATTCATCATTGATAATATTTGAAGATAATAATTTTATATTTTAGACAAAAACCAAATATAATTTGAGACAAATATTTTAAGAAAAAAATTATATTTAAGACAAAAACAATTCAAGATAACTATTTTAAGATAAAATTTTATATTTTAAGATAGTGGCTAGTTAAGAATAAAACTTATTTAAGACAATTAACAATTAAGACAAAAACATATTGATTTAAGACAATATTATCTAACAACTGCAAAAGTTGACTATGAGTACGCTCTAAATCTACCAACTTGCAAGCTACTATTATTTTGCACTTATATCGAGGCAACTACTTCACCTACTATTCACATTATCTTGTATTAAAGACAATGATTTGTTGGACTCTTCATTTTGTGGGGGTAGCCAACTTTGAAGAAAGGCATATATTTCACTTACCATTCACATTATCTTGTATAAAAACAATGATTTGTGGGACTCTTTGTTTTGTGGGGGTCACTGACTCTAAAGAAAGCAACAATTTTTCTTGGCAAGATTTCTCGAACATCAATTCCTTTTTTGTCCATTCGATCTTTGTTGATACGATTAGAGGCAATTTGTTTGTCGTTGCATTCTGCACTACTACACGGAGGGGCCTTTTAAGAAAAAATTTAAGACAAGAAATTCTCTGTCTTAAAATTTATTTGTCTTAAAAATTTTCAATATGAGGCGCTAGTAAAAACAGGTAAAGGTATGTTAATTGTTACTAAAACAATAGACTTGAATTTACTCTACTAACTGTGGAAACAATTAAACGATCGCGAAATCACGAAGAATACAAGACAAAATTCGATCACACATTACAAAAATGATTTCTAGGGGAAAGCCACAGCTAAAAACCCCTCCTATTTGTGTATTGCATTAGTAAAAAAAACATGAGAATATAACAATGCTTTTCTCAAGCCCAAACAACCTCTGCACTATCACAATCTATCTCACTTCTTCTTAGACAAGCCTTGGTCAAGACTTAATTAATTCTCTGCTTGCCCAAGTCCCTATTTATTTGTGTTGTTTCATTGGAAATTAGCCCTTATTAATTAGGGAAATTCCTCATCCATAACTGTGCAATCCATCATAGGGTTTTCTCTGACTGTATGCATCACCTCTACAATTTGGATGATTATACAATTGATAGTACACTGCCCTTGAATTCCAATCTCAACTGGGTAACTCGTTGGAACTAATTTAACTGACTTTAACTGAATTAATTAATTACTCAACCTAGGCTCCTATAAAATAAGAACCACTCTACATGACTCAAGCTAAGCCCTCAACCCAAATTAACTGAACCAACTAAGTTAGTTAACTTGTACAAGTTGCCATGTGATGTGGAATTACAATTTTATTCTAATTTAAATCAAGGGAAAATTAGATTATGATATTTCTTGGTGCCATTTCAACACCCCCTCTCAGTGAAAAAACGATTATCAGATACCCTAATTCTGCCTCTATGGAAATCAAATTTTCCTCTTGACAATTCCTTAGTCAATATATATGCATCATTTTCCTCTGTAGGAATGTACTCTAGAAACATGATCCGCCTCTGCACACAATCTCTGAGATGGTGGTACAAGATGTCGATATGCTTGGACCGATCATGAAAAACTGGATTTTGAGAGCTTGATACAACTTTGATTGTCACAGTAAATCACTGTAGGATTCATCTGCTGATCAAATAATGCAACAAGGGTTTTCCTCATCTAGATAACCTCACGAGATGCTTGACTAGTAGCCATGTACTCTAATTCTGTTGAACTAAGTGCAACTGATCTCTGCTTCCTACTATACCAGGAAACTGTTGTTGACCCAATAATGAAGATTCCCCACGATGTGCTCTTCCTGTCTAATAGACTCCTTGCCAAATCTACATCTGTGAAGCCTTGCAATGTCATTCCCTCGGTTAGTATGTACCAAAGACCAAACTGAGTGATACCTCTGAAGTATATCAACACATGTTTAGTTGTCTTCCAATAGAGTTTGGTTGGCTTAACCATTGCTTGACTAAGATGGTTAAATGCATAACATATATTCGGTCGTGTGTTCACCAAGTACATAAGTGAACCCACAAGCTGCCTGTAAATAGTATCCTCTACCACTTCGTCTCAAGTAACATCTTCCTTCCTCTAATTCCCTACTAGAGGAGTCTCCATGGATTTGTTGCTTTCTATGTAGAACTTCTTCAGTATCTTGTTGGCATACTTTCTGTAAGAGACAAATAATTCCTGTACCCTTGCCAAATTTCCAAATCAAGGAAATAATGCATGAGCCCCATGTCTTTCATATCAAATTCTCTTTCCAAATCCTCTTTGCAAGATTTTATCAGCTTCTCATCACCAATTAGAATTAAATCATCGGCATATAATACTATAATCAACAATTTACTTTCAAGAACAATGTGGTAAAGGTTTGCATTTGCTTCACTTTTGGTGAAGTCCAACCCGGTGAAATAGTTGTCGATCATGGTGTACCAAGCATGGGGTGCTTGTTTCAATTCATACAATGCTCGCTTGAATCTTCACACATGTGACTCTCTATCGAAGGTCTCAAATCCTTTCAGTTCTCTATGTGCACCTCTTCCTCAATCACTCTGTTGAGGAAGACTATCTTCATATCCATCTTATGTATTTTCCATCCCATCTGCGTCGAAAGTGCTAGAATATATCTGATAGAAGAGAACACTACTGGAGCAAAGGTCTCATCGTAATCAATTCCCTCCCCCTGAGAAAACCTCTTAGCCACAAATTTGGCCTTGTGTTTCTCGACACTCCTATCTGCTGCTTGCTTCACCTTGTAGATCCACTTGGAACCAACCACTGACTTATCCTCTAGCCTTGGGACCACTTCCCAAGAACTACTCCTAATATTGGAATCATATTCCTCTACCATGGCATCGACCCATACTAGTTGTTGCACTACTTTCTCGAATGAGGATTGCCCAATCTCTACACTTCCGCTCATCAGATTCATGTAGTCAATGTACCGATTTGGTGACCTGCTCTACCTGCACTGTGATGTGGGTTCTCCCACATTCTTTGTAGCATCATGCATCAATTTGTTAGCTTCTCTGGTGTGCTTCTTTCCATCTCTAGATGTTTTTGCAAGAGTGGATGCTTTCACTCTCTTCTCCTCTACTTGTCCCTGCTCCACAACATTTTGAGGTTTTTCCTTTGGAGCTAAAATCTTCTCATCTTCATGCAACCGAAGCTCCTTCTCAAGGGAACATCTCTTGGCCTTCTCTTCATTGAACTTCACATTTCTACGAATAACTATCATCCTGTGAAATGGATGGTACACCCGATAGTTGTGAGGTGTATCAGTGTACCTCAAAAATATGCTCAATTCTACTCTCAATTCTATATTTTCCCTTGCTTCCTTGGAAACATGACATTGAACTGATGAACTAAAGATCCTGAAGTGTGTCACATTTGGTTTCTTACCTGAAAAATATTCTTTTGGTATACTCATCTCGAAAATCTGATAAGGACTCCTATTCTGCATATTTACCATTGTGTCACATGATTCAACCCACAAGTGCAACGATAGGCCCTAATCATGCAACATTGTCTGTGCAACTCCCACAATACTCTTGTTCTTCCTCTCAGCTACCCCATTCTGTTGTGGGTTATGGGGTGTTGTCAACTCTCATTGAATGCCTTCTGATGCACATAAGTTCTTGAACTCATTCAACACATATTATCGCTCTTGATATCCTTCACTTTCCTGCATATGTCTTTCTCAACAAGTGCCTTAAATTCACAAAATTTTGAGAATGTCTGGTCTTTCTTCTGCATGAATAATATCCAGAACTTACGTGAGAAATCATCCACAAATATGACATAATACTTGTGCTTGGTTGTGGAGGTTGTCGAAAAAGGTCCACACACATCTCAGTGAAGTGTTTCAAGCACCGTGTTAGAGTCTTATATTTAATAGGATGACTTGATTGTAGTTGTTATTTTGTACATGATATGTTGTAAGTAACTTTCCATTCTGCAAATTTATTTACAAAAATAAAAAGAAAGAAAATAAAAGAAATAATAACAAAAGGGGATAAAAAATTGGAATGTAAAAAAAAAAAAACATGAGAAAAAGGAAAAAGAATAAAATACTCCATGAAAAAGAAAGTTTATAGGAGTGAGAAAACTTAAATTCCACTCAAAGAATGAAAAAAACATCAATCAATACTTATAATTTTTTTAATAAAGTGGGCTGGTAGTTAAAATGCCACATTGTAATAGGAGAAATAGAATAGTTAGTTTAATCACATTGTCTAAATGTGATTACCCTAAAAATAACAAAGTTAGTTTATGTTAGTGAATAAATCAATCAAACAGTTTAATCGTGATTGAACTAGGTTAGTTAAAATAAAAATGAAATTAATCACCGTTATTTAATAATGATTAATTGACAAGTTAAAAGGAAAAAATAAAAAATCCCTTACAATTTGAAATACAATTAGAGGATAAGTAAGTAGTCTTAGAAGGTAATCAAGTGTGTATTAAATCAGTTAATCACAATTTTAAAATATTGGACACCCTTCAAACCTGTCCAAACACAAGTAAACTAATTGTATGGTTTCATTGAAGCGTGACCCGTATACAACATCGTTTCCTTACTTATTTTACTTATTTTATTTATTTTTGAGAAATGGTTTAAGGAGTTTTTTTCAAATGATTGGAAATCTAAAATGATAATATTTTGTTCACTTTATATATATATATATATAAAGTGAACCAGGAACAAGATTTTCTCAAAAATCCAGAGTACTCGTGATTTCTGGGAGATGCATAAAACAATTTCCCAAAAATACCGAGCAAGATTTATAAAAAAAAAAGCATAAAGCTCGCCACTCAAAATCAAAATATTTTGATTAGACTCCACAGGAATCCCGATTTCTGGAAGATACATAAAACTAATTTCCCAAATATTCCGGGCAAGATTTAGGAAAATTGCATAAAACTCGCAGCTCAAAATTAAAATATTCTGAAACGATGATATGGATGCCTCATTCTAGCTTGGGGTTCATTTCTTATGGCTGGCTTATTATATCAAATTAAATTAATAAATTTAATGATTTTCTTAAATATTCAGCGGCATGACAGGGACTTGAATGGTTGTTCAATTTGCCGGTTCTTGTTTTGAATTCTGCAGCTTCATGTAAATCTGCAACGTCATCTACGATTTCAAAGCGTGTGAACAATTTAAATAAACCCAAATTGTTCGCTCCAATTGAAAAAAGAAATGAAGGAACGTATGATTTAGTATTCAGGCCAGAGAAAAAAAAATTAATGCTGTATTTTTATTTTTTTATGAAGAAAAAACAATTGGTTTATATTTTGTACAGCGTAGTAAACATTTAATATTCCTTCAAAAATACATTGATTGTCTATCAATGTTTCTGTTCCTTTCTAATACCATTAATCTTTACATTTTCATCAAATTGCTATTACATTGTTTCAGACCAACGTGGCTGAGATACGAAAAAACAAACATTTTAGCCAATAAACCATCTTTTTTACTTTACAAAACCATGCTAAAGTCCTATCCCCAGGATATGACAGAGACCAAATAAACCAGAAAACCAAACTTTCCTTCAATATGTGACAATTGCTGCAAAGAATGATCCAGTAACCTGCCTCCACGAAAAAGGAACAGCTCTGTGGGATATTCAGTATCCTCCAAAATATTCAAGTCAATGCACAGGGTCTCCAGAACCAGTGAACAGATTGTCGTATTCCATCATTGATGTAGCGCCACTGTAGTGTCTCCCGCTGGTGCTTTAAGAAAGGGCCAGTACCAAAAAGAAACGAGAACCAACTCCAAGAGATAGTATTGCCACTCTCTTTTCCTTTATCTGCAAAAATGAAAAAAGATTGGAAAAAAATGATTGTTCCTCTTGCTCCTTGGCCATTGGCTTCTAACAGCTCATAATGCATCTCCCCGTATCGTCCACATAGGCTTGCCCTAGATAATCGGTCTGCCTCAGAATTATTTTCTCCGAAGGTGTGGGTGAAACATATGAAAGTGAACTTATTGCACACCACCTTTATCCTTTCCAACCAACTCTCAAGCTGAGTTGGGTTCAACTGGGTACCTTTGTTGAGATGGTTAATAAGGACCTACGATCTCCATAAACAGAAATAGAGTCAAGGTAGAGATGTTGAGCAAACCACAACAGTCCCTAAAGAGCCAGAGTCTTTGCCCTCATATTGGTACCATGGCCGCCCGCCTAATGGATTTTGTAATGGCAAGTAGGGGAGAGCATCAACCAAGCTTCACATCCACAAATAAAGTTTTGTGCAGCCCCATCAAGATAACCAGCAGGATAGAGAATATGATGAGAGTGATTTCTCATTGACAGATCCCTTGGGATTTTCCACTTAATCTTCGAGTCCCCCAAAGCTATAGAATCTGGTCGCTGGCCCTAATCGGATGGCTTGGTTTATCATCAAAGAGCCACATGTTTCTACTATTCCACATAAACCAGAGATAAATGATGGGCATAATCCGAAAGGATTTACCTTGTCTTCCCCACCAGTCATAACAGTTCTCCGCACTTTGAAAAATAGGTTCTGTAATGTGCACTTGATTGCATATCAAATGCAAGACTTTCTTAGCATAAATACATTCATAAAAAAGATGTGTATTGTTTTCACCAGCATTCATACAGTGTCGACAATAACCAGGCCCCACTATACCTCTCTTTTGTAAATTTTCCCAAGTGAGATTCTTGTCTTTCCATACCATCTAAAAGAATATAATCATCTTGGACTGCACTTTCAGTTTCCAAAGACTCTGAAACCAACAAACCTGTCGCGTTCCCAATTTCTTCTTCATCATGTCTTGGTATGTTTCATGAGTCACTATTTGACCTTTTTAAATATTCCTCTCCAGTCAACACAGTCCCCTCTACTATTTTCAATCAATCCCAGGCCTCTTAAGTGCTCACAATATAAAGTCCATTCCTCCCTAAATGAGTCTGTAATCCCAAATTTTCCAGCAGAGAACCATATAGGTAAATTCGCTTGCCATACAAAAATCTGATTTAAAAAGAAATAACCTTTCTTATGGAGGAAAGAAATTAGTTCCCTGCTTATTTTGCTAATATCTGATGTAACTCCGAGTCGAGGGTCTCCAATGAGAATCTGACCACGATTACCCAAAAGCCACCTTAGATTATCCATAAAGATGGGCCAAATTTTAATGAAACATGTCCAAATTGGCGAGCCCTTGTTCATCTGTGTGTTGTCCTCTTTGAGTAAATCCTCCAAGGACTTATTTTTTAAATATTTAAACTCCATAATCTCCTTCCACACCCCCGGTGTATGAAGGCACCTCCATAGAGATTTCATCGTTAGGGCTTGACCAAAAGTAACCATATCCAGAGCCCCCCAACCTCTTAAATCTTTGGGTCTTGCTATCATCTCCCATTTAGCCAAATGATATGTACCTTTACCTAGCCCGCCATTCCAAATGAATTCTGCCATAAAACTGCGAATTCTCTTTATAATCCTCATCAAAATGTTATATAAATGTGCCCAATAAACAGTGCGCTCTTGTAAAACTGCGTGGACGAGTATGAGCCTTCCACCCTTTGTCAACCACTTACTTGACCAAACCTAAATCCTTTTCTTATATCACTCCAATAATCAAGACCAATCAGAAGCCATGTATTTGGAAGCTTTCAGATGAAAGCCGAGGCAAGTGATGCTGGCATTAAGATGGGATAATCGGAAAGAAAACAGGTTGCCAATAAACTCCAGCGTTTCAGTAGAACCATCCAAATGGTAAATGCATGATTTTCCATTATTCGCTTCCATGCCCGATGCAGTACAAAACAAATAGAAAATAGAATTCAAAGCCAGCCAACACCTTTTAATTAGAAGCCCAAAGACAAGGACATCGTCAACAAAGAAATTTTGTGAGATGTCTCTCTGTCTAGTGATTCGAATGCCACGAAAATCACCCTGATCAACAACATGCTTAATGTTTAAGCTGAAGGCATCCATAACAAGTATGAAGAGAAGGGGAGAAAGGGCGCAGCCCTGCCGTAGGCCCCTCCCAAGGTGGAAAAAATCAGTTGCAGAACCATTAATTAAAATAGCCATAGAGGAGGATTCGACACAACCCATGATCCAATCAATCAAACCACAAGTCATTTCAATCTTATGTAGAATTAGTCTTAGAAAACCCCAATCAATTTTATCATATGCTTTACTCAAATCAACTTTCGTTACCCCAATCGCTGATTTTCTAAGATTTAATTTATATGCTGTATTTTATGTTTTTTATATTCATGTGTTTTTTAATGAAATTAGGGAAGAATAAATTAAGGATTAATTTTATTATATTTTTGATGAAATCGATCAATAATTAACGAATAACCATAATGTCTGTGGATTACCCTAAGAGTAATTGTAATTATTATTATTCACACCAATTCGTCTCGGTCTGTCAGATACCCTTCTGTAGGAATGCTCAACTTCAACCAAATTTAGCCCATAATATGGGGCACTCTTGTGGATCACTATCTTGCGATGTTCCTGGAATTCGGTGAACAAACAACTATTAAATTGCAAAAAATCAGTTGTTGAAATTGTGATTTCTTTTTTTTTTTTCAGAAGAAAAAAACCTCTAGTCTATAGGTTGAACTAGAGCCTGGGAATATTTCGATATTGATTCAAATAGTGTAATTACTTTCTTGATTGAAATCCCCATATGGGTTCCATGCATCTCAAAAAGTTCCAAAGTTAACCTTTCATTCCAGTTACAACTATTAAGAATCATCCTGGATCCGATATGACATATGGTTCATTTGGAAATTAACAAAAAGTTATTAAAAAGAAGCAAATGCATCAGCTTTAAAATATATAGTTATGTTTTCAAAAATAAGTTCTGTTCACCTGCCTGTCGAAGCAAAAACTAACTGATCAAAAACTGGCTTATCCCAAGGGAATCCCCCATTTCATTTAAGAAAAAAAAACTCTTAACTTCTCCATGCTTCAAAAAAATTTCATTGTGCCCTTTGCCCCGCTGCCTGAGTCATCCAACTGTGCATTTCTCCAAAAGTCCCTTACAAGACTTTTTTGGATAATCTATCTGCGGTGTCATTTTTCTCTCTATATATATGTTTTAAGGTTATGTGAGAAAAGGTCCTGAATAATTCATAAATTATATCCATCCAAGTAGATAAATGTCCGAGAGCCAGAGTATTCAGGTTGTTTGTGTCATCAATAAGAATTTTGGAGTCTCCAAAAACCTAGATTTTATCAATGTACAACTGCTTAGTAAACCAATGAAGTCCTTAGAGTGTCAATAATTATTCCCTGGTGTTTGTGCCTTGTCCCCCGAACCAGTGGATTTTATAATGACACAAAGGGTTTATCATTAACCAGGCTCCACATCCACACCTATGGTTCTGTGCTGCCCCATCGAAAAAACCTGCTGAATAGTGAATGTCAAAAGATCCGAGTTTGTGAGATAGGTCCCTTGGAGGTTTATCTAAAATCTTCGGTCCTCCCCAACTTTGAATGACTTGTTCTGCAACCATACCTGGTGTGCACCCATGCTCCTAAAAAATCGATTTATTCCTGCAACACCACAACCTCCAATGAAAATGTAAAGGAATGGCTCTGTATTGATTACCCTTCTCAAACCACCAACTTATGCAATCCTAGACTGAAATATATATTTCCTATTACATCTTTAGTCCGTCACAAAGGAGTTGCCATGTCTGCCACGCGAAGACACAATTGTAGAAGATATGTGTATTGTCTTCAACATTGTTCATGCATAGTCTGCATATCCCCGACCCTATCATGCCTTTCTTCATAAGATTTGTCCATGTCAGATTTTTTTTTTCCACACCAGCCACGGGAAAATAATAATTTTGATCTGTACTTGCTCCTTCCATATGCAAGTGAATCAACTTTTCTGATTGAGTCCTGTTTTTTGTTTTATAATATCCTTGTGGGTTTCTCAAGTGCTCACTTGTCTATTCTTAAGTTGTCCACCCCAACTAATATGATCTCCCATTTGATTGTGTGTTAAGCCCATGTATCTCAGCCCTTCAAGGTACCTTTCCCATGCTTCCGCTTCATGTCCATGTAATCCTAGTTCAGTTGCCTCTTGCCACCAAAGATACCCCTCCTGCCAACTTAGAATGATCTGTCCCACAAAGAAAATACCCCTGGCATGGAGTATGTTGCAAAGTTCCGGACTGATGATGTTATTATCTGGATAACCCCTTATGTCTCCCCCCCCCAATCAATATTTTCATACCATTGCCAAAATTCTAGTGTAAAAGCGACATGAACAAAGGCCAAATTTTCTGGAACCCATTCCATATCACTGATCCTTGCACTGGGGCATCCCATCCTGTAATGTACAAAGTCTCCAAAGCTTGATATTTTAGGTACTTGTGTCTTATAATGTCCCTCCACATGTTGTGCATATGAAGGCTCCTCCACAATGATTTTAGTAATAAGGCCTTCCCGAAGGTGTCGATATCCAACAAACCCCATCCCCTCCATTGTTTGGGCATTGCGATACAACCCCAACTGGGTAGATGGTATTTACCTCCCCCCTTGCCTCCTTCCCAGATGAAGTTTGAGATGGTAGATTTTATTTTGGATATGAAAGAACTCAAAATGGAGAATAGCTGAGCCCAATAGACAAAAAGTTGTAGTAAAATCACTTGAGCCAAGATGAGTTTCCCCCCTTTCGACAACCATCTTAATGACCAACCATTAATTCTCTTGCGGTATTTGTCAATTAGCTACTGCCAATCCGCCACCCTATACCGTGTTGGTTTTAGGTGAAAACCCAGGTATGTAAAGCCTTCTTTGAGTTGAGTGCTTTTGAAATTAAAAGTCTCACCCTCTTGTTTGATAGTCTCTGGATCCCCCTCACAGAAAATTATGTTTGATTTACCTTCATTTGCGATCATGCCCGACGCCTTGCAGAATTTACCAAAAATGCATTTGATTTCATCCCAAATTTGTTTAATGAGCATACCAAATATTAAAAAATCGTCAATGAAAAATATGTGAGTAATTTCCCTGTTCTCTGTGATTTTTATGCTCCAGAAAGTGCCTTATGCAGCTGCCAGGTTGATCTTAATACTTAAAGAATCCATAATCAAGATAAAAATTAGAGGCGAAAGAGCACATCCCTACCTGAGGCTGCATCCCGCTCTGAAGAAACTGGAGGGAGTTCCATTGATTAGGCCCGCCAATGGTGCCCCAGAGATGCACCCCATTATCCACTCCACCGGCTCACTTATCATTCCATCCTTGTAGAGTATCATGCGTATAGAGCCCAGTCAACTCTGTCATATGCCTTACTAAGGTCAACTTTCATCACCGCAACGTTCAAATGTCTATTCTGAATAATGTGGAGGATTTACTCAGTTGTTGCCACATCATCGTGAATGATTCTATTGTGGAGGAAACCAAATTGTTCCCTAGATATGTGTCAGGACAAGACCCCCTTGATCTACTCTGCAATGATTTTAGAGATGATTTTGTACAAGGTGTTACAAAGAGAAATGGGTCTAAAATCCTCAAATGACTGTGTACCTTTCTTCTTTGGAATGAGTGCTATGAAAGTGGAGTTTATCGCACCATGTACATGACAAGTTTGTCTCGCCTCCTTCACCATGTCCATTATGTCCTGCATCACTTGATCTGAGAAATGTAGGAAAAAATCCGGGGTCCACCTGTCCGGCCCCGTACTCTTATCGCGAGCAAAAGTATTTAGAACCCCTTCAACTTATGTAACAATTACTTCGACTCGCAACATATTATTATCAGCTGGCGTGAACATGTGCAGAAAATCCTCCACCGCCCATAGTTGTTCCTCTATATGTGAATCCTCCCGGGCCTTGTATAGTCCTTCAAAGAATTTGACCGCGGTATTTTGAATCTCTTATGTGGTGTTTTGTTGGTTCCCTTCAATGCATATATCCCATATGGCATTTGTACTCTTTCTACCATTTTCATATGAGTGAAAATATTTAGTATTTTTTTTTCCTTCCTTGAGCCATATAGGTCAGATTTTGAGCTGCTAGGGCTTCTCTTGAATCAATAAAATCTTGCGCTTTTCCATCTCCAAGATTTTGAGTCTTTCCCAACCTTCAGGTGGCATATGTCCTCCATCCATAATCTCAATTTTTTTAGAGTCTCCCTAGTGTTCTCATGTAGTTCCTTTAGTAATTTCCGCTTCTTAAGCCTTTCCCAGACTCAAACCCGCAACTTGAGCACATATAAAGTATGTGATAGATGTGCCATGGGGGATGCCCCAACTTCTCGCTTTTGTGCCCGAAAGAAATCTATAACCAATTTGTTGAAATCCTTGTTCTCCAACCAAATTCGATTGAATTTGGAAGGACATCCCTTCAATTTATTTTCGAACTGCCACTTCATGATGATTGGCCGGTGATCATAAATAAGGAGTCCCTCCACCTAGGTCCTAACCATGCCCATCTGTTCTAGTAGGTCCTCGTTCACCAAGAAACAATCAATTCATTTTGCAATATATTTTTTCTCTTTTCTGCCATTATACCATGTTGGAAAACTTACCTCCATTTTCAAGTCTTTTAATTTTTCCTCCATTATCATGTCCCCTATGTAATTAGTCAACGGATCTCTTCTGCTTTGTTTTTCCCATATTTCCCCTATATCCAAAGTGCAATTCATGTCACCAGCTATAATTTTATTCCCAAGAGTTAACACCCCACAGTCCTCCATTCTCTTCTAGAAAGTACCCTTGTCACCATATGGAGAATATAAATTAACCAAATGCACCCTACTCTTATGTCCCCTGATGTATCCCATCATTATAATGCCCCCAAAGAAACTAAGAGCTTTGAGTGCAGCCCATCTGGGATCCCATATCACAACCAAACCCACAGATCTGCCCGTCGCATCCTTTTCCAACATATGCCATGCTGGAAACATAGCATGGAAAAATGATATTGACTTATCAGCCTCTACCATAGTTTCTTGGATGAAAATCAATATAGGTGCTACATTTTGACAAAAATCCCGCAAAGACACAAATTTATCCCTCCCCCCAAATCCCACCCATTCAGAGAGAAAAAATTCATCAAGAACCTATGTTATCATGCTCTAATGCTCTAAGGACCCTGTCAAATACTAAGGACACCTGCACATCCCTGAAATTATCCATGTTCAAATCCAGATCCGTCACCCCACTAGGAATTATTTCCTTCTTAAGTCTCAAGCGTCCCTTCCCCCTCTAGACTGTGACATTATCTATAGATACCAAACTATTAACAATAGTGGGCGACACAAGTATATCTGTGTGGCCCGTTAGAGGAGCCAATTGAGCATCCTAGTTGAGGAGCATGAATCCCAAGTTGCTCATTGAGTTGTGAGGCAACACAGGTTGGACAGGAACTTGGGTTGACCCGGGGATGTGTTCTGGTGAATGGAAAGTATCACCCGCAGAGAAGGTGGGAGGAGAGGATTCAGACGTCGAATAGATGACCCCCCTGGTCTCCAGACTCTCAAACGATGATAATTCAGGCAGAAACAATGGGGTACAACACCCACCCATAGTCGGGCCTTTCAGGATAGGACTAAGACATTTCAGTTCGGGACTCTTTCTTACTTGAATGGATTTAGAGTGCTCATTTTAATTTGAGATTGTAATTTGAATTTGCATGAAATTTGAGATTGCAGAATTTTTATGGGATTTTAACAATTTCGTTTAAGAAGAATGTCGCAAAAAAGAACAAACATGAACCCATGCCCACAAATCCTACCATGCCATGAATAAGGTGGATTTGATCTTGTCGGAAAGTCGTAGAGCCCGTAAAGAGAAAAATCTAGATATGTCTTAACTATACATTACTACACTAAGGATATTTTTAAGACAACAGAAATATTTTGTTTTAAAAATTTATTTTTTATTTTACTTATTTTACAATAAAATTTAATAACAATTGAATTTTTATTAATTCGAGACAAAAAAATTTAAGAAATTTTTTTATTAAGGCATGAATGTTTCCACAGTGAGATACATAATGTAGATTAGAAATTCTGGAATCCTGTGTAATATGATTGAAGAGGTCGACGTTTCGGGTGAACACTTCACCCATCTTCAGGAGTAGGATATTTCAAGTGAACACTTCACCCATCTTCAAGAGCAGGAAGATAAGCGTAACATAGGAAGAGAGCTAAGGGTAAGATAGGAAGAGTGCAGACGAAGACAAAATAAATAAGAGAAATTCTAACCGTTAAAATTCAACAAAGAAGGTAAAATTCAAAACTACCCATTAGGGAAAAAATTAAAAGAATTAAAAATAAAAATAATTAATAATTTATTATTAAACTAATTCAACGAATTAAAAATTATAATCGATTTGAATTAGTCATTAAAAATGGAATTAAAAATTATAATCGATTTGAATTAGTCATTAAAAATGGAAAAATAATTTATATTAAATTAAACTTTAACATAATTTTTCCATTTTTAATGACTAATTCAAATCGATTATAATTTTTAATTCATTGAATTAGTTTAATAATAATTTATTAATTATTTTTATTTTTAATTCTTTTAATTTTTTCCCTAACGGATAGTTTTAAATTTTACCTTCTTTGTGGAATTTTAATGGCTAGAATTTCTCTTATTTATAATGTCTTCGTGTGCACTCTTCCTATCTTACTCTTAGCTTCCTGCTCTTGAAGATGGGTGAAGTGTTCACAAGAAATTCTCTTCAATCATATTACATAGGATTCGAGAAGTTCTAATCTACAAAATTTTATATTTAACACAAAAACAATATAAGACAAAAATATTTTAAGGCAAGATTTTAAATTTAAGACAAACAGTTTTTGACGAAAATATTTCAAGTGAAAACTTTATATCTAATATACAAACAATTTGAGACAAATATTTTAAGAAAAAACTTTATATTTAAGACAAAAGCAATTTGAGACAAATATTTTAAGAAAAAACTTTATATTTAAGACAAACACTTCAAGAAAAAATTATTTCAAGATAAACTTTATATTTTAAGACAAAACTTTATATTTAAGACAATTAACCATTAAGAGAAAAGCATATTTAAGACAATATTATCTAGCAACTGCAAAATTGACTCTGATAGTGCGCCCTAAGTCAGCCAACTTGCAAACTACTACTATTGCGTGCCTATATCGAGACAACCATTTGACTTACCATTCACGTTATCTTGTATAAAGACAATGATTTGTTGGACTCTTTGTTTTGTGGGGGTAGTTGACTCTGAAGAAAGCAACAACTTTTCCTCGCAAGATTTCCCAAACATCAATTCCTCTTTTGTCCATTCGATCTTTGTTGATACAATTAGAGGTGATTTGTTCATCGTTGCATTCCGCACTACTACACGGAAGGGGGATTTTAGGAAAAAAATTTAGGACAAAAGAAATCTTTGTCTTAAAATTTAAATTTGTCTTAAAATTTCAATATGAGGCACTAGTAAAAAAGGTAAAGGTATGTTAATTGTAATTTACTAAACTAGTAGACTTGAATCTACTCTACCAACTACGGAAGAAATTAAATGATCGGGAAATCATGAAGAATACAAGAGAAAGAATTCGATCACACATTACACAATGATTTCTAGGGGAAAGCCATAGCTAAAAACTCCTCCTATTTGTATATTGCATTAGTCATAAAAACGTGAGAAGATTACAATTCTTTGCTCAAGCCCGAACAACCTCTGCACTATCACAATCTATCTCACTTCTTCCTAGACAAGCCTTGGCAAATACTTAACCAATTTTCTGCTTGCCCAAGTCCCTATTTCCGTGTGTTGTTTCCTTGGGAATTAGCCCCTATTAATTAGGGAAATTCCTTATCCATAACTGCACAATCCATCATAAGCCTTCCTCTAACAGTATGCATGAAATCTACAATTTAGATGATTATACAACTGATAGTACACTGCCCTTGAACTCCAATCTCAACTAGGTAACTCGTAGATTACACATGCATGAGTTATTTATGGCTGATTTATCAATTAACTGGTTGAACACTGAAGTTGCACTCAAATGTTAGACCTCTTACTAGTTCCTCCAATAGTTGGAACTAATTTAACTGACTTTAACTCAGTTTAAATGAATTAATTAATTACTCAACCTAGGCTCCGATAAAATAAGAACCACTCTGCATGACTCAAGTTAGGCCCTCAACTCGAATTAACTGAACCAACTAAGTCAAAATAACTTAGTTAACTTGTACAAGTTGTCATGTGATGTGGGATTACAATTTTCTCCTAATTCAATTCAAGGGAAAATTAGATTAGGATATTTCTTGGTGCCATTTTTAACACTCCCTCTCAGCAAGAATGTGATTATCAGGTACCCTAATCCTGTCTCTATGGAACTCAAATTTGCCTTTTGACAACACCTTAGTCAAGATATATGCAACATCATTTTCCTTTGTAGGAATGTGCTATAGAAACATGATCCACCTCTGGACATAATCTCTGAGATGGTGGTACATGATGTCGATATTATTGGACTGATCATGAAAAATTGAATTTTGAGATAGTTTGATACAAATTTGATTGTCATAGTAAATCACTGTAGGATCCATCTGCTAACCAAATAATTCAACAAGGATTTTCCTCATCTAGATGGCCTCACAAGATGCTTGATTAGCATCCATGTACTCTGATTCTGTTGAATTGAGTGCAACTGATCTCCACTTCCTACTATACCAGGAAATTGTTAGTGACCCAATAATGAAGATTCCCTGCGATGTACTCTCCCCGTTTAATGGACTCCCTGCCAAATCTGCATCTGTGAAGCCTTGCAGCTTCATTCCCTCAGTATGTACCAAAGACCAAACTGAGTGGTACCTATGAGGTATATTAACACATGTTTAGCTGTCTTCCAATAGATTTTGGTTGGCTTAACCATTGCTTGACTAAGATGGTTAACTGCATAACACATATTCGATCGTGTGTTTACTAAGTACATAAGTGAACCCACAAGCTACCTGTAAATAGTATCCTATACCATTTCGTCTCAAGTAACATCTTCCTTTCTCTAATTCCCTACTAGAGGAGTCTCCATGGGTTTGTTTCTCTCCATGTGGAACTTCTTCGGTATCTCGTTGGCATACTTTCCGTGAGAGACAAATAGTTCCCCTTCTCATATCAAATTCTCTTTCCAAATCCTCTTTGCAAGATTTTATCAACTTCTCACCACTATTTAGAATTAAATCATCGACATATAATACTATAATCAATAATTTACCTTCAGGAACAATGTGGTAAAGTTTTTCATCTGCTTCACTTTTGGTGAAGTCCAACCTGGTGAAATAGTTGTCGATCCTAGTGTACCAACCACGAGGTGCTTGTTTCAATCCATACAATTATCTCTTGAGTCTTCACACATGTGACTCTCTGTCAAAGGTCTCAAATCCTTTCGGTTGCTCTATGTACACCTCTTCCTCAATCATTCTGTTGAGGAAGACTATCTCCATATCCATTTGATGTATCTTCCATCCCATCTGCACCGAAAGTGCTAGAATAGATATGATAGAAGAGTACCTTGATACTGGAGAAAAGTTCTCCTCGTAATCAATTCCCTCCACCTAAGAGAACCCCTTGGCCACAAATTTGGCCTTTTGTTTCTCGACACTCCCATCTATTTCTTTCTTCACCTTATAGATCCACTTGGAACCAACCACTGACTTGTCCTCTAGCCTTGGGATCACTTCCCAAGCACTGCTCCTAATAGTGGAATCATATTCCTCTACCATGGCAACAACCCATGCTCGTTGTTGCATTGCTTCCTCAGATGAGGATTTCCCAATATCTACACTTTCGCTCATCAAACCCATGTAGTTAGTGTACCAATATGGTGACCTCCTCTGCCTGTGCTATGATGTGGGTGCTCCCACATTCTATGTAGCATCATGCATCAATCTATTAGCTTTTCTTGTGCACTTCCTTCCATCTCTAGATGTCTCTGCATGAGTGGATGCTTTCACTCTCTGCTCCTCTGCTTGTGGCTCATCCACAACATCTTGAGTTTCTTCCTTTGGAGCTAAAATATCCTCATCTGCATGCATCTGAATCTCCTTCTCAAGGGAACATCTCATGGCCTTCTCTTCATCGAACTTCACATTTCTACGAACAACTGTCATCCTGTGAGATGGAAGGTACGCCCGATAGTTGTGAGGTGCATCAGTGTACCCCAAAAATATGCCCAAATATGCTGTCAGTTCTATATTTTTCCTTGAATCCTTGGAAACATGATAGTAAACTAATGAACCAAATATCCTGAAGTGTACCACATCTAGTTTCTTACCTGAAAAATATTCTTTTGGTGTACTCATCCCGAGAATCGAACGAGGGCTCCTATTCTGCACATATACCGTTGTGTTTCATGCTTTAGCCCAAAAGTGAAACGATAGGGCCTTGATCATGCAACATCGCCGGTGCAACTCCCATAATACTCTTGTTCTTCCTCTTAGCCGCCCCATTCCGTTGTGGGTTATGGGGTGTTGTCAACTCCTGTCAAATCCCTTCTAATGCACATAAGTTCCTAAATTCATTCGACAAATATTATCCATCATTATTGCTCCTAAGAGTCTTCACTTTCCTGCCTGTGTCTTTCTCAACAAGTGCTTTAAATTCACAAAATTTTGAGAATGTTTGGTCTTTATTCTGCATGAATGATATCCAGAACTTACGTGATAAATCATCTACAAATATAACATAATACTTGTTCTTAGCCATGGAGGCTATCGAGAAAGGTGCACACACATTTGAGTGAAAACTTTCAAGGACCGTGTTAGAGTCGTATATTTTATAGGATGACTTGATTGTAGCTGTTATTTTGTACATGATATGTTGTTTCCATTTTGAAAATTTATTTCCAAAAAGAAAAAGAAAGAAAAGAAAATAAATAATAACAAAAGGGGATAAAAAATAGATATGTAAAAAAAAAAAAACACGAGAAAAAGGAAAAAGAATAAAATACCCCATGAAAAAGAAAGTTTATAGGAGTGAGAAAGCTTAAATTCCACTCAAAGAATGAAAAAATGCATCAATCTATACTTAGAAAATTTTGAATAAAGTGTGTTGTCAGTTGAAATGCCACATTGTAATAAGAGAAGTAGAATAACTAGTTTAATCACATTGTTTAAATGTGTGTAGGCTAAAAATAATAAAGTTAGTTTAGGTTAGTGAATAAATCAATCACACAGTTTAATCGTGATTGAACTAGCTTAGTTAAAATAAAGATGAATTTAATCACATTGTTTAATCGTGATTAATTGACAAGTTAAGAGGAAAACTAAAAAATCCCTTGCAAATTGAAATACAACATTGGAGGATAAGTAAATAGTCTTAGAAGGTAATCAAGTGTGTATTAAATCGGTTAATCACAATTTTCGCAAGTTGTGATAAAGCTATGATATAAGGTTTTATATTATGTAATAACATTAGAATGCTTTTTGACGACTGCTATCTACCCCCACCTGGATCAATGAAAGGGGATTGTTTTCGGCTCCCCTGAGCTCCTTCATGCTTTATCTGAGGGAGGAGGAGGGGGTCCGAAATGGAGGGGCCTAACAACTAACCTGGCGCCACCATATGAGTTCACACCACTCTCATTTCTTCTCATCTCACTCCCCCCTCCGAAAATTCGTCCCTCCATTGACTACATACTTCCACTACTCCCCCACCAATAAGTATCTGCCACGACGACCATTCGACCCCACCATCAACTCCCACCATGGTTCATCCTCCTCCACTCATTCTCTACCACCTCATCTTTGTGGACCCCACTCCCCCACTTCCCTTCCGTTAACCAACTTCCTGCTATCCTTTCCACTCCCAAAAAAAGGTTTCCATCTGGCACTCTCCCGTCTGTGTCAGTCAACCGTTGTACCAATTAATGTTTCCCACTCCCATGACAATGAACCCGCTCCTGGTTAAATGGTAAAATGAAATGGTAATTCCTAAAATCCTATATTAAACACTGTAAAACCTTTTAATACCCTTCTTCTCTATTTTCACAACCAGATGAAAGTTACAATGCTCCATGTTGTCCTAGCATCTAGTCAATTTCCCATCAACTGTGATCAGGCTACCATCAGTGACCCCACTTCAAATTTCGATTATTACCTAGCTATTTCAAGTTATCTTAGCATCTTCACTCTTATATTTTCAACAATGGCACCTAAAGGCAAGACCCCCAAGAATAAAACCAAGAAACTTGAAGAAAATCCTATGCTTCCCCCTGCCATTGATCTTGATCGCCTGCCATTAGTCGACCTACAATACAAAATTTCTGAAACCATCTGTAAATTCGACATTTTCGAACTTCAAATTTGGTTGAAGAAAAAGTATTTAGACCACATTGATGAATTGGGGTTGTGGGAATCCTTCCTGCCCCAATTCATGTTCCCACAGACCCATTACTTTCCTGAAATAATATCCTAGTGCCAAATCATATATGTACCGAGCCAAAGAATAGTTGTCAGCAAAAATGGTGAAGTTTTGTTCACCATAACTATTGAATCCATCTCAAAAATGCTAGAAATTCAAAACCTTGTCTCCCTAAAGCCACTATCAGTAGATTATCTCACAGAACTCTACAAAAGTTTAACATTTCCACAAAGAACCAAGATCTTCGAAGTTTTTCTCCTCGAGGATGATCAATTGCCCAAGACAAACCTCCCATACTCATCCTTCATGTTCCTTGAGTTAACCAAGAAGGTAATTTCAATCATTTCATGCATAGTTGGCTACCACTCTGATCAGTGGGTTGATGAGGCCAATGTTGGATTTTTGTCAATTTTTACAACAGATGGCAAGTTTGTTATTTTTAGTTACAATGAGTTTATTGCAGAGGAAATTCATGACCAGTTTATAAAGTTTCCTAATAAGGGAGCTTTCAAATACACCTCTATATTAGTTTATTTGTTTATTTATCATCAAGTAGACAAGTTTCCATTTTCTTTGCAGAAGTTGGATGAGTAGGGTAATTCACAATCGGTCATCCATTGGACCTCCTTGGTGAGGAAAAAATCCACTAAGTTTACCTTTGCTTTCTATGTTGATCCATTTCTTTACACAGTTATTTGTCTGTTGAACAATGATGTGGAACCTAGAATAGGATCAGAGATTTAGAAACTTTTTCATCTTAGTGACCAGGTGAAGATAGTTGATTGGTATTTATACCAAAACTATACTGATATTAGAGTTTATGGGTGTGAATTTCCATCCTACAAGCTTCCAAAATTTGTTCCCATGAGGCTGTTCTCATTATAATACATAAGACAAATGATAAACATGGATGACTTACACTTTGTTGCAGCTAAAAATAAAGCACAATTCAAAATCAAAGCTTAGATTGGGCCATTTGTTTGCAATACCAGAACAACTTGTAAAGAGGCATATTTGCTCCTAAAGAAAATGAATTTAAAATTAATTTTCTCTTGGTCCTATGATCCTTTTGACCTAATTTCAAAGTTGAGAGTGGAGAAAATGCCACTCCTTATACCAACACTCCTAGGCCAAAGATAGAATAGATTATGAACGAAATTCAGTGGGAGGAAAACACACTGCAGGAAGCCGAAGAACAAGTCATATCCAAAACCACCTCTCAAACCCCTACATCTAAAGAAAAACAAGAGAAAATGGTAAGGGAAGAGGATTCTTCTCCAGTGACAAAAAATGGAGCCAAGGAGTTCCTAATATAGAAGAAGAAATATAAGACTAACTCTGGACTAGTTTTTCAGCAGGGAAACAAAGAGAAGGAAACTATAGTTATGACAGACCCTCATGTTTCTACAAGGGAGGATGACATTTTCTTAGGATCCCCCTCTTCATAAACCTCCAAATATCTTCTAGATATAACACAAACAATAGAATTGGATTAGGACACAACTGAGCCGAACATTTTTTCCCAATACAAGGCAATTAAACAGATGAATGAAATGATAAAATTAAACACATACACCCAATTCTGGAAGCAAAGAACTACCTCATAGCACAAGCTTCTTTTAGCCTTTGATACAGAGAAAGGGAAAATGCAGATTGCATTTCTTGAAGCACAGGTTCCAATGCCAAAGACACTAGCAGATTACAAAGAATCTACATTTTATTTTGATGCACAACAAATTCATCCAATTGACCAAATGGAAATGCATAAACAAAATAGTGAAATGATGTACTCAACTTTAACTAATGCTGCCATGTCAGCCTCCAGATTGTAGGTATCAGTGAACAACATACAAACAGAATTAAAGTTTGAAAGGATTTCATCGATAGCCACGGATACCAAGATCAAGTCACTGGAATACTTTGTGATCAAGCTGGGATACAATCCCAATGATGTAAAGACAACAAAGGAAATTGTGAAGAGAAAGAATGCATATATAGTAGCATTGAGGAAGCAGCTCAAACTACCCACTACATAAGATCCACAAGCCAAGGAAGTTACTGAAATGGAAAAGAAAAAACATGACATGTTCAAGATAATAATTGAACAAAACAACAAGATTAGAGACATGGAAATGGAAATGGAGAAACTACTTAAATAGAAGGAGCAGTCATCACATTTGGCCATAATTCCACTCACAACAGTCCCCATTTTAGTTTCAACAACATTAAGGGCATCTACATCAACATCAACACCAACACCAACAATTACACCAGATTCTTGAATCGAGATAGTTAAGGCCATGGAAAATATGTCCATTCAAGGGAAATACGTTGCTAAATTAAAGGCCGAGCTTAAAACATCGCAAGAACAAAAATTAAGAATAGACAATTCTTATGTTGCAGAATGGCAGAAAAATCACAAGCTCACTCAGAGAGTTGAACAACTGGAAAACAAATTAGCCATGGCACAAACTTTGGCACATGAAAATAAAAGTATATGGATAAATACTAATGAAGCCATCACTGAAATATGGCCTTCAATCCAAATTATTTTTGAGTAACAAGAATTAATACAGAGATCCAAAGAAGTGGCGAAGGAAATTAAAACATAATTGGGATAGAAATTGTTGATCAGCGGTTGTCATTGATGTCAACCCAAGCAGAACCACGGGCTACCCCAATATTGCATGGGAATTTTGACCTAACAAATTACTATATTCTGGGTCAAGAATGCTTTTGATGTTTTCTTCTTGTCGAGATGTTTCCGTTGATATATGGCACGCCACGTAATTCTTCACGGTTTGAGAGATATTCATGTTTGAAGTTTGTAACCCGAGTTAGTGGGCTAAAACCCCATGGGGTTGTGGCATGGGTCATTGAAAAGTCATAATTAATATTTTTTAAGCTCCTAGAATCCCTCCCACATTCACTTGTTGAAGCCCCTCTCAACCTAAGCATTTATATAAATTGTGATCCTCATATCCTCCTTATGCAAGGGATTTCACCATCTGAAACAGGTCATCGTGGAATTGTCGCTCTAACATTTTTTATACGAAGGTTCAAAAGCTCAAAATTTTATGAGGTGAAGTTGAAATCCTTAGGAAGCTCCTGCAAAAATTTTAGATCAAAGTGCACAACATTTTCAGAGATATGATATGTGGAAGTCAGTGTTTTTGCAGGCTCCTGAAATTCATCTCAAAGAAGTGACCTTGGGAAAATCGTCATAACTCTCTCTCTGAGTATCAGATTGGAATTCTGTAAAAAGTGGCAGATAGTGCACGGACTTTAGTTTGCACTCTATCAATTTTAGAGCTGAATGAAGAAATAGTGACACGTGGAACTCCGTACAAGCTCATTCTACTGAAAAGTCCATAAGTAGGGCATTGTGAGAGATTGGGCATAAATCTCTCTTGAAGAATCCAAATTGGGTCAGACCTATGGCATTGGAAATATGACTCAGAGGATGACTACAAGACTGAAAATAAGATATTGGAGATCTTAAATAATAGAGATACACTAGATTCAATATTGAGCTCCTAGAAGGCAAGAAAAAGCTAGATCATGTGTTGTCAAGGGCTGCAAAGGACCATAATTTCTAGGGTAGCAAAGAAAAGCAAGGTGCAGCAACAAGAAGCAGCAACCAAGGTGCAGAATAGTAGCAATAAGTTCATCACATGAAGTCTTCAAGTGGGCAACACTGCATACAGTCACTGTAAAGGTATCATTGTACTAAGTCATTGTAAATACATTATTGTAAAAACATTTCTAGTGTCTATCTGCCAAGAGTTGAAGAGGCAGTGTCGAGAGGTCTAGGATCTTCATTAGGTGGTTGTGTCATAGTTGGGGTTATGATCTAGTGTGCCTTCTTCTTCTAAATCATTCTATATCATTGTAAAGTGGACCAGTTTCCCTGGTACGGGAGTCCATTATTATTTTATTCTTCTATAGGGTGGTAGGGTGGTGCTAGGGTGAGTTGTAGCTCATTGGGTGTTGGGGCATCCATTCAGTTGACTACTGAAAAATCTTGGGCGTTGGAGCATCCATCCAGTGGGAGCTGGAGAAGAATGATTTTCTAGATTCTAGAAAGTTCGAGCTTTATTTTCAATTGGAGTTGAATATTAAAGAATTATTAGAAAAGCATTAGGTGGTTTTTGTCCTGGAGTGGGTTTCCACCTTAAAAACTATGTGCATTTGTGTTCCTTTTTTTTTCTACTATCATTGTACAAAAACTGATAATAATTGAAGATTAACTAATGCTCTAATTGAAAGGAGTACTGATTCACCCCCCTCTCAGTATTTCCAACAATTGGTATCAGAGCTTGGTTCCTTCAATAGCAGTTTAACAGTTGGAAGGAGGTCATGGAGCATACCAAGAATGGTTTACCTCTGTTCAATGAAAATAATTATGCACTCTGGAAAGGAAGATTGGAGGTATATCTCTTGGCGCAAGGTTACGAAGTATGGGACATTGTTCAAAATGGATTTACATCAACCACAGATGAACAAGGTAAGAAGAAGTTGGTAAATGATTCAAAAGCAAAGAATATTATTATCAGCAGACTTATTGAATCTGCTTATCATAAGGTGTTGGGTTGAAAAACTTCCAAAAATATATGGGACAAGCTTGAGAATATATATGTAGGTGACTCAAATGTCAAAGAAGAAAAGCTTCAAATCTATAGAGCAAAATTTGAGCAACTCAGAATGAAAGAAGGTTGCAACATTGCTGCATACTTCCAATACATTGATGAAATAACCAATACTCTAGAAGGATTGGGAGAGCCAATTGACGAGAAGAATATTATACGAAATATTCTTAGAACATTACCAGGGAGATTCAACCCAAAGGTATCGGTCTTAGAATACAGCGCAAGTCTGGACAAACACAACAAAGAGGAATTACATGGAGTTCTCATAGCATATGAAATGAGACTCGATGAAGAAGAGGGTACTTCGCATCTAGAAATTGCGTTCATTGCATCTAAGAAAACCAATAAGGGAAAATAACCTGTAATTGAAAAGACATGCACCTACAAGTGTGAAGAAAAGGGAGATGATGAAGAAGGTCTTTTAGATGAAGAATATGCTTACTTTATGAGAAAAATAAAAATTGGTAAGGGAAAATTCAAAGGTAAACTTCCATTGATATGTTTCAGCTGTGGTGAGGTTGGGAAATTTTCATCAAAATGTCCGAACATAAGTGATGGAAACTCAAAAGGAAAGAAAGGATTTTATAAATTATCCAAGAAAGGATCCAAAAGGAACTTTCTCTCTAAAGAAGATAGCTCCTCATCCGATGAAGACGATGACAACGAAGAAGAATCCAATGAGAGAGTATTTTTTATGGCCAAGCACAATAAACAAGAGGTATCAAACAACGAAGAAGAAGGATTGACCACAGAAGAATTTTCTAAGGAAGCAATCAAACTTATAAAAGAGTTCAAGGCAGAGAAGATCCGTTCCAATACTCTTGAAGAAAAAGTTCAAGGTCTCAAAATTGAAGTTGAAGAACACAAATGCATTGAAGAGTCACTTCAAAGAAGTTGGAAGAAAGTAGCCAAGAAAAGGAAGAATTAGAAGCTGAAGTAGTCTCGCTGCATAAGGAAGTGAAGAAAGGAAAAACTATCCAAAACTATGCCAATAGCTTAAGGGCATTAGAAGAACTCATCAAAAATCAACGATCTTACAATGACAGAATTGTAATTGGTTACAAAGAAGAAGAAGCAGGACCTTATACAAAAAAATACAATGAAACTATGAGATCTGACATGCATGTAGACTTCATTGGACAAGATTCACAAGAACAACCTTGAAAGACAATTCCTCGACAAAGATTTCCATCTAGGTACCAACATATTTTTTATGGCTACTGTTATTCATGTGGAAATTTGGTCATAAAGCTGTAGAATGTCACATGTACCCTAGGAATGAATACAATTCCAGGAGATCTGTCAAATATGAACCTTCGAGGGCTCAGCGAAACATCAATAGATTTGAACATTTAAGAAATAATATTGAATGTTACAATTGTCGAAAATTTGGACAGATAGCCAGAGACTACAGACTTGAAAATCCTCTAGAAGAATCTTCGAAGCCACAGAACGAACAAACATGGAAGAAGAAGAAGACTAATAATTGTGCTCTCGCTCTCAAGGCTCAAAACAACAAAGATGTGTGGTATGTTGATAGCGGTTGCTCAATACATATGATTGGAGATAGAAATAAATTTGTATCTCTGAAAGAGAAGAAGGATGGAACCATGTCCTTTGGAAATGATGGATCTTCAAATGTTATAGGATTAGGTACTGTCACTCTCAGAAGCAAAGATGCTCTAGCCAAGAATGTTCTATTGGTTGAAAACATGAATCACAATCTGCTCAGTGTTGGACAAATGTGTGATCAAGGACACACAATATTATTCAACTCCACAAAATGTGAAATCAGGAAAGGCAGGTATGGTGAAATTGTGGCTATAGCAAGTCGAGCTCCAAATGACATATATGTTTAGGATGAAGCAACTAAAGCATGTCTAATAGTTAAAGAGGATGATATAATACTTGATAGCAATGATGATCGACTAAGTAAGAAGTTTGCTACAAAGATGCAAAGTGATTTTGAGATGTCTTTACTTGGTGAGTTGACATACTTCTCAGGGCTTCAAATATCTCAGCAAGAGAAAGGAATATTTATATGTCAAGCCAAGTACATCAAGGAAATTCTCAATAAATTTAAAATGGAAGATTGCAAACCCATCCTTACTCCAATGGTAACAGGTTGCAAATTGAGCATAGACGACTCATCTAAGGATGTGGATCAAAGGTTGTACAGATCTATGATTGGTAGTATTCTATATGTAACAACCTTCTGGCCAGATGTTATGAAAGAAGTTGGACAAGTAGCAAGATTCCAAGCAACACCAAAAGAGTCATATATTATTTCCATCAAAATAATCCTTCGATATCTAAAGGGAACAATAGAATATGGCTTGTGGTATCCCAAGGGTAACAATCTCATTATTCATTCCTTTGCAGATGCAGATTGGGCAGGAAGTGTTGATGATCGTGAGAGTACTCATGAAGCATTGGAATATCTTTGCCAGAAGCTTGGGATTCTCCCAAGTTCTCATTAGATTTTCCTTATTCATAATATAAAGGGGGAGTGGAAGTGTGTACAGGTCCGCAGGATGGTTGTGTGTTAGGGGGAGTGGAAGTGTGTACAGGTCTGCAAGATAGTTGTGTGCCGGGGGGAGTAACCCTTTTCCATTGATGTCAAAGGGGGAGAAAATGTTGTAGGAGGAGGTGTCATGATCGCAGGGGGAGTACTTGTGTTGCCATCAATGCCAAAGGGGGAGATTGTTGATCAGGGGTTGTCATTGATGTCAACCCAAGCAGCACCAGGGGCTACCACAATATTGCATGGGAATTTTGACCTACCAAATTACTATATTTTGGGTCAAGAATGCATTTTATGGTTTCTTATTGTTGAGATGTTTCCGTTGATATATGGCACGCCCCGTAATTCTTCACGGTTTGAGAGATATTCATGTTTGAAGTTTGTAACCCGAGTTAGTGGGCTAAAACCCCATGGGGTTGTGGCATGGGTCATTGAAAAGTCATAATTAATATTTTTTAAGCTCCTAAAATCCCTCTAATGTTCACTTGTTGAAGCCCCTCTCAACCTAAGCATTTATATAAATTTTGATCCTCATATCCTCCTTATGCAAGGGATTTCGCCATCTGAAACAAGTCATCGTGGAATTGTCGCTTTAAAATTTTTTCTATGAAGGTTCAGAAGCTCAAATTTTTATGAGGCGAAGCTGAAATCCTGAGGAAGCTCTTGTGAAAATTTCAGATCAAGGTTCGCAATATTTTCGGAGATATGATCTGTGGAAGTCAGTGTTTTTGCAGGATCCTGAAATTCATCTTAAAGAAGTGAGCTTGGGAAAATTGTTATAACTTGCTCTCTGAGTATCGGATTGGAATTCTGTAAAAAGTGGAAGATATTTCACAGACTTTGGTTTTTTCTCTATCAATTTTAGACCCGAATGAAGAAACAGTGAAACATGGCACGTCGTACAAGCTCGTTCTACTGAAATAGTCCATAAGTAGGGCATTGTGAGAGATTGGGCATAAATCTCCCTTGAAGAATCCAAATTGGGTCAGAACTATGGCATTGGAAAGATGACTCAGAGGACGACTACAACATCGAAAATCAGGTATTGGGGATCTGAAATAACAGAGATACACCGGATTCAATATCAAGCTCCTAGAAGGCAAGAAAAATCCAGATCATGTGTTGTCAAGGGCTGCAAAGGACCAGAATTTCTAGGGCAGCAAGGAAAAGCAAGGTACAGCAACAAGAAGCATCAAAAAAGGTGTAGAGCAACATCAAGAAGTTCATCACATGAAGTCTTCAAGTGGGCAGCACTGCATACAGTCACTGTAAAGGTATCATTGTACTAAGTCATTGTAAATATATTATTGTAAAAATTGTTCTAGTGTCTATCTGCCAAGAGTTGAAGAGGCAGTGTTGGGAGGTCTAGGATCTTCATTAGGTGGTTGTGTCATAGTTGGGGTTATGGTCTAGTGTGTCTTCTTCTTCTACATCATTCTATATCATTGTAAAGTGGACCATTTTCCCTAGTATGGGAGTCCATTCTTCTTTTATTCTTCTATAGGGTGGTAGGGTGGTGCTAGGGTGAGTTGTAGCTCATTGGGTGTTGGGGCATCTTTTTAGTTGATTACTGAAGAATCTCGTGCATTGAAGCGTCCATCCAGTGGGAGCTGGAGAAGAATGCTTTTCTAGATTCTAGGAAGTTGGAGCTTTATTTTCAATTGGAGTTGAATATTAAAGAATTATTAGAAAAGCATTAGGTGGTTTTTGTCCCGGAGTGGGTTTCCACCTTAAAGACTATGTGCATTTGTGTTCCTTTTGTTTGTTTCTATCAGTGTACAAACATTGATAATAATTGAAGATTAACTAATGCTCTAATTGAAAGGAATACTAATTCACCCCCCCTCTCAGTATTTCCAACAGAAACCTGGTGAAGAAACAACAATTATAAAAATATTGAATTCCAAAACCAAAAAAGAATTAGAAGAGGTTGGAATTCAAGGCATGACATAAAATATCTTGGAGGTGAAAAGAATGCATACTAAAAGGAACTTCAAGCTGCAACTTGAAAATAAATGTAACAATATGGAATCCAACATTCAAATATTCCATAAGAAATTTCATGTACTAAACATGAAAGGGCTACCAGGATTGATTGGAATAGGAGACAAGATGATTAACTTGAAATACTATCAAGAGAAATTATGTACTATTTCCCAAGATAAACCAAGATTTTCATGTATAAAAGGAAACATCACAGGGAAGGCATTCATGGAGGCCATATAATTTGACTTATTCATCTTTCATGAGGTCAAACACATGTTTGTCATCAAGCCTACCTTCTAGAAGTACAGGGATGTAGATGAAACATATAGAAAGTTAATACAATTTTATGTCCCAAGTGAAGACCGATGGGAGAAGCTATTCGAGTTACTTAGGTGAAGCAGTTTAGTATCCAATAGCAAAGAAACAATGGAACACATTTTGAGGTCCGATCATCAACAATCATCCTCAATAATAGAGCCAACAGACACATCAATTTCAGATTTCCTATTATCTTGCTCTATTTTTGTAAACAATTTTTGATATTTTGTAAAAGATCTTGAGATTTTCACTCAAAATATTTTTGTTAAGTTTTGTATAAATACTTCCAAATTTGAAGTATTAGTGTTGGGAATTTTATGAAGAAATCTATTGTCGAATGTAAAGTTGTTCATTGAGTTTCAAGTGGACAAATTTCAGTAATACAGAATGATTTTCAGGATTCCTGTGTGAGACTTGTTTGTGATGTTATCTTGAGTCTTGTTAATCTGTTTCTTTCTCTGTTAATTCACATGGTTATCTCATTTGTTTTGTTCTAAGAAAAATAAGAATTTGAATTTTTTAAAGTACACTCAATTTTGTCTTTTGAAAAAAATTAATGTTTTCCACTGAAGTTAAACAATAGAATTTCTAACTGCTCTATGTTTAGTGGATCCTTAATCTTTTCTTATTTACCATATCAAAAATATTTTTAGATCTAATAAGTATGCCTACCCTACCCTGTTAAATTTGTCTATCATTGTTGCAATTAATCAACTAAAATTTTAATTGACTCCATTGCCTAATGGCTTTCCCATGTTATTCCAACCAAAAAAAATTAAGAAACAAAATCTAAACTTCATAACAATCCTAAAATTTTGAAAGTAAACAAAGTTAAATCTAATAGAGAGATCCCTCTCTAAAGCTGGCAGTGCTAGATCCCATCTTCCAAAGTGGTTCTGTGGTGACCTCTGGAATTTCTTTCACAACCTTAGGAAATTACAGAGTGATAAAAGACCACTTGCGCTCGAATTTCCTTATCATGAAATGTGGCTTTGGTGTACTTCCCCAATGTACACCCTTTTCATGTATCATACTACTATAGTGCACCCTTTGGAAGTCCTATGTAAATATACTGCATGATATTCAAAGCTCCATGGTGCAAATGGATAAGTTGTCTATGCCATAATTCATCGATGTCTCAACTATGCACCTTCTCTTCTCTCATGCTCAAAGAAACACAATCTTCTACATCCAATTTGTAGAGGTTCTTCACCCGAACCCCGATCCACTTGCAATGTCCCGTGGCGATGTGACAAAGAAAAGTATTTCCATTGCTAAATATCACATCGTAGCCACGGTCTTCCAACATAGAAACTAAAAATAAATTCTTCTTCAAACTCAGAACATACATGAAATATTTTAATGTAAGAGGAGAACCATACTCCCACTAAAAAGTAATAGTATAGATTCTGGCTGTGCTATACCTTCCATCATCTTCCATATATGATGTGCATCTGGAGGTCCTTTTCCTCCAAGTCGCTGAAAATTTATTTGTTTCTAGTCATATGGAATGAGGCTCCACTATCCAGGTAACACACACTACCCATCATTGATGTCACCATGCATGCAATGAGGGTGAAATCCAACTCAAATTGTGAAGCTAGAGCTTCACCTGCCAGTCCTCCTTATGGCTTCTTGTCGGCCTTCTTGTGCAGACACTTCGTGGCATAGTGTCCTAGCTCATGACAGTGAAAACATTTATTCTTCAACAAGTCCTTCTTCTTTCCTTCCTGCCTAGAATATCCTTTGGATTAAGATTCCTTTGCTTTCCCTTTATTTATCTTTCCAACCAAGAAATAATTCTCCTCATCATCATGCTTGGATGAGGTTCCATCTCTGGTGTTCCACCTTATTTCTTCTTACATCAAGTCATACCACAAACACTCCCACTTTGGTAGCTTCTCTCTCCCATTTACCAAATCCTGGTAGTTGTGCCAGCTCTTAGGAAGGCCTAGAAGTGTTAGGCTGACCAGATCATCTTCAAAAACTCTAATACCAACACTCCCAAGCTCATCTCGATATTGGGTGAACCTGCTCAAGTATTGTGGTATTATGTTGCCCTTTTCCATATTGATTTTCTGAAACTTGACCTTCAGTGCCAACTTCCTATGGTCACTTCTATTTTGAAATAAGTCTATCAAGGCTTGAGACATTACACATGGAGTCTCCTTCCCATGGAGGTTCGAGATAATATGATCTTGAACTCCTTCCAATATGATCCTCCTCGCTTTTGCGACACACTTATTCCCTTCTACTAGATCCCAAGCATTAGATGTTGGAGGTTTAGGAATTTTAGTATCTATGAATTCTTTCAAACTGTTATCTTTCAACACTGCCTCCATACTATCCTTCCAAGAAATATAATTCGAACCACCCTCAAGGGCATATTCGAGTCTCAATTAGTAGAAGGCCACCCTGCTAGCTCTGAAGATTTGATTTCGCAAATTCGGTCCTACAACGACAACTTCATATTATTCTCTTCTATTGTGATTTCAACTCCGATACCATATAGAAATTCCTTGTAGATTCAAACTGATAATTGTAATTTACTAAAACAATATACTTGAATCCGCTCTACCAACTATAGAAGCAATTAAACGATCATGAAATCACGAAGCATGCAAGAGAAAGAATTCAATCACATATCACACAATGATTTATAGGGGAAAACCACAGGTAAAAACCCCTCCTATCTGTACATTTCATTATGCATAAAAATATGAGAAGATTACAATGTTTTTCTCAAGCTTGAACAACCTCTGCATTATCACAATCTACCTCACTGCTTCCTAGACAAGTCTCTTGGCCAATACTTAACCAATTTTCTACTTGCCCAAGTCCCTATTTCATTACATCATTTCCTTGTGAATTAACCCCTATTAATTAGGGAAATTCCTCATCCATAACTGCGCAATCCATCATAGGCCTTCCTCTAACTGCATGCACCACCTATACAATTTGGATGATTATACAACTGATAGTACACTGCCCTTGAACTCAAATCTCAATTGGGTAACTCGTAGATCACATATGCATGAGTTATTTATGGTTGATTTATCAGTTAACAAGTTGAACACTGAAGCTGCACTCCACTGCTAGACCTCCTACTAGTTCCTCCAATAGTTGGAACTAGTTTAACTAACTTTAACTCAGTTTAACTGAATTAATTAAATACAACTCAAAATAAACTCAACCTAGGCTCCTATAAAGTAGGAATCACTCTACATGACTCAAGTTAGGGCTTCAAATTGAATTAATTGAACCAAATGAGTCAAAATAACTTAGTTAACTCGTACAAGTTGTCATGTAATGTGGAATTACAATTTCTCCTAATTTAATTCAAGGGAAAATTAAATTAGGATCTTTCTTGGTGCCATTTTCAACAAGGTAAAGGATTAGCGGTCCATCTTTATGTTGTTGATAGGTTATTCAGGGAGTGGAGCGATGGAGGTCGACACAAACTGATGGGATTTAGGGTGATGGAGGCCAACAACCGAGGTGTGCTTAGTGATAAGAGCGATGAAGGCCAACAACTAAGGTGTGCTTAGCGAGAGGAGCGATGGAGGCACTTTCGCTGAATGTGGATAGGCAGTAACATAGTTGGAGTACTTTTAAGGGTCTCCATCAACTATGTTTTAATGTGTTTTTTTACTGTTTCATTTATTAACATAGTTATCGATCAAACAGGAACTATTACCTCGAAACGAGAACTCTAGCCCAAAAAAACTCAAAAAACATGAAAAAACGACCCAAAAACGAAAAGTGCGTCTCCGAGAACGCAATTTTTTTTTTTTTTTAGGGTAAAATTTCAACATTTTTTAAAATTATGCTAAAGACCAAATTTTTTCTTGAAAAAAGGATTGAAAAAACACCCTCGAAACAAAAAGTGTTGATGGTGAATAACATCGCCAATTTTTTGTGTGTGAAAACCAACTTGAAAACGAAAAGTGTTGATGCTGAAATAGCGTCGCCAATTTTGTGTGTGCAAAAAGTAGCCTGAAAACGAAAAAGTTTTGTTGCTAAAATAACGTCGTCAACTTTTTGTGTGCAAAAAATACCTTGAAAACGAAAAGTATTATTGTTGGAATAACGTCTTATTCTTTTTGGGGTAAATTTTCCACAGTTTTTAATAATGACATTAAAGATCAAATACCATGACTCTAAAAAACCTTAAAATTTCAACGATAACCATGACATTAAAGACAAACTATCAAAAGTCTTAAAATTGCAACAATTTTTACACTTGGTATTCAAGATAATCTATTATCATGTCTCCGAAAAGCCTTGAAAATCGAAGGATGACATTCAAGGTAAAATATCACCTTTATGAAAATAAAATTCCAATGATTTTTAGGCCTGGTATTAAAGATAAAATATCACTTGTAAAACAAAAAAAATTAAATAAAGAAAAAAATTAAAAATGAAAAAAAAAAACAATTAAAACAAAAACATTTTTTTTTGTAAGTTATCAAAAAAATAATAATAATAAAAAAACCACATAAATGATAAAATAAAATAACTAAAATAAAAAATAAAAAATTAGTTAAAATAAAAAATAAAATAAAATATTAAGATAAAAAGTAATTTAAATTTAAAAAAAAAATTAAAAAGCAAATAAAAATAAAATTTTTAAAATAATAAAAATTTAAATTAAAAATTAAAAAAAGAAAATTTAAATAACAATTTAAATTAAAAAATACATATATATATGAAAAAAACATTTTTAAATAAAAAAATTAACAAAATTCATTTAAAAAAAGAAAATATTTAAAAATAAAAACGTTTTTCAAAAAATAATAATAATAATAATAATAATATATATATATATATATATATATATATATATATATATATATATATATATATATATATTAAAATTAATTAAAAATCGCGTCATCGCCTTGGGGGCTGTAGGGCTTGGTCGAAAAACAACGAGAGCTGTCATAGAGGCGATTCTAAGTATTGCCTTTAGTTGTAGGCGATTCTGAGAATTGCCTATAGTCGGAGGCGATTTTGAGAATCACCTCAACTCGAAGACGATTCTGAGAATTGCCTCCACCCGGAAGTAATTATGAGAATTGCCTTTAGCAAAAGGCAATTTTGAGAATCGCCTTCAGCCCAGCTCTCCCATCGGCCATTGGCCGAGCCCCGCGACCCCAAGACGACACGATTTTCAATTAATTTTAATTTGTTTTTTTTATTAATTTTAATTTTAATTTTTATTGTTTTTTTTTCAAATTTAATTTTTTAATTTTTTTTTAAAATTAAAATTTTGTTTTTAATTAATTAATTTATTTGTTTTATTAATTTTTTTTAATTTAGATTTTTTTTTTTTTTTTTTAAATTTAAATTTTATATTTAAAATTAAGAAATTTTCATTTTTTGTTAAATTTAAATTTAAATTTTAAAAATTGTTTTTTTTGAAATTGTTAATCTTTTTAATTTAAAAAAAATGATTATATATATATATATATATATATATATATATATATATATATATATATATATATATATATATATATATGATTTTTTAAAATTTTCTTTTCTTTTAATTTAAATTTTTATTGTTTTAAAAATTTTATTCTAATGTTGTTTTTATTTATTTTTAATTATTTTTAATTTTAGTATTTTGATTATTTGAATTTTTTTTTTTTAATTATTTTTAATTTTTTTTTTATATTTTTATATTTTATCATTTTCTATAATTGTGATGTTTATATTTTTATTTTTTTCTTTAAATAATGAGTTTTTTTAATTTTTTCTTTAAATAATGAGTTTTTTTTTTTTTTTGTTTTTTTTTATTTTTTTTTGTTTAAATTTTTTATTTTTACAAGTCATTTTTGTTTTTTTTACACTTTTATTGAATTTTTTTCCATATTTTCTTATATTTGATTTTTATTTGTCATGTTTTTTATTTTATTTTTATGTCATGAAAATCACCATTCTAAACAAAAAGGATTGATGTTGCATAAACACTTTTCAAAATTAACATGAAATCATTAACATTTTAAAACAAATGTTCATACTTGATAAATAAAAAAATTTAAAGTGCTAAAATAATAACCATTTTCTAAATCGACATGACATTTCAAAAAAAATCAATGAAAATTTAAAGTTCCAAAAATATGCTAAGAAAAAAAACATGTTATTCTACATCACCACTTTTCAAAATTGACATGAAAATCATGACATTTAAAAAAATGTCATAATAAAATTTAAATTTCCAAAACTATGCTTAAAAAAAAGGGTGATTCTGCATCACCACTTTTCAAAATCGAGTGCTCTTTTTTGCTACTGCAAACAAACGGGTACCAGGTAATTTTCTCGTTTGATCGATAACTATGTTTATTTTGAACACTAATTCTATCTGTTGGATGTTGTTGTCAACACATTCTTGTGCTGGGACTTCCAACTGTCATCGACAACATGGATTAGATTCATGTGAAGGATTTTTGAAAAATGTAGGTAAATTGATTTTTAATTCAATTTGATTTTTCTTTTTATTAAATTGAGAAAATTTGAATTTCCACATCAACAAAAAACTTGGATGTAATTAACTTTTATGACATGGCTTGTGTCACCCAATTTTCTCAGTAAAATCGAGTTGGAGGAGTTATAGTTTAGTTAAACATGTGTGATTGCTAATTTGTAGCAATCAAAGTCAGTGTCTCAAGTTGTTTTCAGTTAAAATAGTTTTAATTGTTGGAGGAACTAGTGGAAGGTTAGTTGTGCAGTGGGACTTCAGTCAAACTCAATGATCATCCAGTTAGCTCATCAATCAACCAAGAATAGCTAGTGCATGCAAATAATTCAAGTTTCCCAACTGTAGTGTTGATTCCAAGGTAGTGTGACATCAATTGTAGAATCAATCTTTAATGTGCAATCCATTTTGGAAAAATTCCTAAATAATAGGGGCCTAATTTCTCACAGAATTGCACAAGAAAATAGGGGCTCAAGCAGAGATAGAAATTGATTAAGTCTGGGTTATATCTTCTCAGTGAACAGAGAGACAGGTTATTCACTTGCAAGTTGTGCTAAATTGAGAAAATCAATTGTAATACATCTATATTCATCAGATTAATGCAATAAGACATTGGGGTTTTAAAATATTTCTTTCCCTAGGAAAAATATTGTGTGCATGTGTGTGTGTGTGTGTTTTTCACAGGAAAAATCGAACTCTTTATTAAGTAAATAAAAAGTTACAGAGTAGATGAATCTAAGCATTTATATCCAAACTGTGAATGCACCATACGCAGAAAGTGAAAACAATGACATGTTGAAAAGAAGTATAAATACTTGCTCAATATTGATAACCATAATAAATTCAAAAAAATAATAAAAAAACGGGGTCTCTCTGAATAGTTAAAGAAAACAACCCATTGATACAAAAATAGAAATGCAATATAGTTTAAATTTCTGAGAGCATATATACAACAACATAAGTTGAAAGAAAAAATTATGTTCCAAAACAACAAAAAACATTTTTTAAAGCCATATACAAAAGACCCAAAATCCAGATTTAGAAGTATGGAGGCCGGTGCGACTCGGTGACCAATTCGTTGTCCGAATTAATTATGTGCCAAGAGTCCAGAGCCAGTTGTAGACCTTTTTTAGAGAAGTAATCTGGTTCCATATTCCTTTCCCTATAAATGTGAGCAACAAATATATCAACAAACGCTGATTTAATATATGAAATGTCATCTAAAATAGGAATCATTGTAAGATTATTACAGCGCTGCACATTGTTTGCCCAATTTATCACATTCATCGAGTCACTGAAGATCTGAGTTGAACCAATCCCCAACTTCCTTAGCCAACATAAAATAATATTCAGAGTTTTTAATTCAGAATAGTTGTTTGAACTAGTGCCAATACCCACATATGCTTTTAGAATTTTGTGATCATTTAATGATCCCTCCTCACAACGATCATGGGCATATGAAGCCCCATAAAAGTATGCCCACAGAATCCACGGTCTCATAATTTCATCGATAATGGTCGGACAAGCCAAGGTATGTGTGATTTGAGGAATCAATTCATAGATAGAAGCACATTGAATAGCCAAAAGATAGGGATCAAAATGCACATTAGGGAAATTTTGAGGTCTAAAATGGGCCTCCTAAGGAAATTATAGAATAATAGTGGAAACAATCAAATAATATTAGATTACATCATCAAATTTTAGAGGGAAAAAATAAAAAACTATTTTTTTCAACTCATATTTTCAACTTATCTTCCTATGGGTTTACTCAAATTTCGAGCGAGAACACTCGTTGGATGTTGAATTTGGTTCCTCATCCCAGGAGTAACCATGTTGCATAATTTTGATGGACCATACTATGTAAAAAAATAAAAATACATGAAAAACGTGATTTCAATCACGTGTTTTCATGTTTTTCACATTTTTCATGTAACAACGTCCATCGAAAGTATGAAACATGGGTACTCCTTGGATGAGGAATTAAATTTTGCATCGAACGAGTACTCCTGCTCAAAATTTGAGTAAAAATTGAGGGAGATAAGTTGAAAAGTTGAAAAAAATATTTTATTATTTTATTATTTTTTAATATTTTTACATTTTTACCAAAAAAATTGGTGAATCATCTCCCATGGTTGACATCATCATCTTGAATCCTATTGGTTCTCATAAAGTTTATTTTGGTTGAACATTTTTCTTAGGAGGCCCATTTTAGACCTCAAAAGTTCTCTAATGGATCCATGAAGTTGCTTTTGTTCCAAGCTAGCCAGAGCCCCCAACAAATAATCTGGGGGATATTCCTATGGTGGGTATTAGATGAATGTGTCCACCATTTTTTCCAAGCATCATCCATAGAAACCCCAGACCAATGCAAACTAATACCAACAACCTTCAGAAAAATATCCCAAGTTATTAATGCAAAAGGACAAGTTAAAAAGAGATGAAAAGAACTTTCTTCATAGTATTTGCAGAAGGTGCACCAACCTGGACCATGCTTATTCCTTTTTTGTAGGTTGTCTCAAGTTGGAACTTTGTTCCGAAGAATAAACCAAAATAATATTCTGAATTTTGCAGGACAACTGAGATGCCACAAAGGCTTGAACCACTAGTGCCTTGGCCCACCCACCCTTCTATCCATTTGTAATGTATAACCAAAATTCAGAGAGTATAAGCCACTGGTAAAATAGACCCATCGAATAACATCATCCCTTTCCTTTATGCGAACATTAAATCTCTTTAGAGCCATAATGAAGTCCCTCCAGAAATCCTCCCGCTGGGGTTCTAAAGATAAATTCTATGAAGACTGCCAACCCTAGTTCCAGAAAGAATTGGTTCCCTCATTTGTGATTTGATTGAGAGAAAAAATCCCCTTGACTACAAGGGAATATCTCAGCGCTCCTGAAAGAGTCAAAGCCTTATTACAACCAACCCACGGGTCCACTCCCACTCTAACATTGGTACCATTCCCAACCAGCTAGACAAGACCATCAGCCACAATGTCCAAAGATTCAATCATAGCCTTCCAGATGACTGAAGAGTTTCTTGAGGAATTTTTCGGTGTTCTCAACCAAAATGCAAGTCCAAGGGATCTATATATTTTCTTTTAATCACCAATGTCCCTACGTTTTCCTTGGTTAAAAGGCGCCAAATAGAATTTGTTACTAAAGAGCAAGAGAAGCATGAGAGATCCTTTATTCCCCACCCACCTTTTACTTTGGACGAGCAATTTTCTCCCATGCCACCCATGGGAGGAGATCCTCTTATTTTGAACCTGCCCAGAGAAACCAAGCACAAACTTAACACTGTTACCAATGAAATAGGTAACCTGACCTCAAAATGGGAACGCTAGCCCAAAAAGACTCAAAAAACATGAAAAAACACCCCAAAAACAAAAAAGTGTATTCCAGAACGCACTTGGTTTTTTTTGAAGGTCAAATTTCAACATTTTATAAAATTATGCTAAAAACAAAATTGTTTCTTGAAAAAAGGATTGAAAAAACACCCTCAAAACAAAACTAGTTGATGCTGGAATAACAAAAAAAAAAAAAAAAACAAGTGTCATATTTTTGACATTTTTAAAAATAGAAATAACAATTTTTAATTTCAAAAATTCAAACATTAAAAAAAACCTAAAATTAAAGAAAAAAATAAATTTAAAAAATAAAAACATTTTAAAGCTTAAAATTCAAAAATATATAGGAATAAAAAAATAAAAAAAATAAAAATAAAAATTTTAATTCAAACATTTAAAAAAACCTAAAATTTAAGAAAAAAAATAAAATTTAAAGATTAAAATTTCAAAATATATAGAAATAAAAATTAAAAAAAAACAAAATAAAAATATTAAATTAAAAAAAACACAAGTTAAAAAAAGAAAGAAATTATAAAAAATAAAATATAGAAATTAAATTTAAAAAAGAAAAAGAAAATGTTTATTAAATTTAAAAAGAAAAATTTAAATTTTAAAATAAAAAATTAAATTTAAAGAAATATATTAAATTTTAATAAATTTAAAACTTAAAAAAAAAAATTAAAAAAAAAACATTATTTAAATTAAAAGTAAAAAAATGAAAAATTAATTAAAAATAAAAAATGAAAAATAAAATACAGTAAAAATATTAAATTTTAAAAAATATATATTAAAAAAACAAATAAATTTAAAAAAAAAATTAAATTTAAATTATAAAAAATAATATATATATATATATATATATATATATATATATATATATATATATATATGAACTTAAATTAAAAATATATATATTAGATTTTATTAAATTAAAAAATAATGTTAATCTTAAAATACCAAATTAAATACCAAATTAAATTAAAAAAAGGAAATATTAAATTTTAATAAATAAATAAATAAACAAATAAATTTTGAAATAAAAAATAAATTTTAAATATAAAGAAAAAAAACACTGTTAAAATAAAAAGTAAAAAAACTTTAAAAATCAATTAAAAATGAAAAATTGAAAAAAAAAATTAAAAAAAATATATTAAATAAAAAATAAAATAAAAAACAAATTAATTTGAAAATATTAAGTTTAATTAAAAAAAAAAAATCTAATTTTAAATACACAGTTTTAATTGAAATAATAAAAATAATAATAAAAAAATTAAAAATTAAAAAAAAATATTAAATTCAAATAAATTAAAAAAAAATTACAAAATTTATTAAATTTTAAAAAATTAAATGAAAAAACTAAACATAAAATTTAATAATAAAAAAAAATATGATTAAAAAAAAAAAAATTAATTAAATTAAAAAAGAATACAAAATTTAATAAAATTTTTTAAAAAAATTTAGAAAAAAAGAAAAAAACGAAAAAAAAAAGAATTAAAAAAAAAAAATAAATTCAAATATAAAATTAAATTAAAAAATAATAATAATTTTAAATTTTTTGAATTTAAAAAAAAAATTAAAAAAAAATCAAATTAAAAAAAAATAAAAAGAAATAAAAAAAGGAAATTTTTGATCATGGTGGCGCCGCCAATCGGCCTCCCGCCCAAATGGTAGTGGAGGGCGATTCGGGGAATCAGCCTCCCGCGGCGGGAGGGCGATTGGCGATGGCATCACGATCAAAAAATTCTTCTTTTTTTTATTTTATTTTTTTATTTTTTACTTTTAATAAATTTTTATTTTTATTTTTATTTATTTATTTATTTATTTTTTTTAATTTGATTTTTTTAATATATATATATATATATATATATATATATATATATATATATATATATTTTTTTTTTTTAATTCAAATTTTTTATTTTAAATTTAATTTGTTTTAATTTTTTTGTTTTGTTTTGTTTTTTTTTTTTAAATTTTGTTTTTAAATTTAATATTTTAGATTAATTATTTTTTAAAATTTAAAATTTATTTATTAAATTTATTAAATTTTAATTTGATTAATTTTTTTTTTTAGTCTTTTAGTTTATTTAGTTTTTCATTTTTAAAATTTATAAATTGTTTCATTTAAAAAAAACAATAAATTTATGGATATTTGTTTTTTAATTATTTGCATGTGGTTTTTTTTCATTTTTTTTGTTTTTTAATGATAGTTTTTTTTATTTTAATTCTTTTATTTTAATTTTCTTTTTCAATTTTCAATTTTGTTTTGTTTTTTTTTTTTTGTTAATTTTAAAATCTGTATTTTTTTTCTTATTATTATTATTTTTTTAATTTAAATTTTTAAATTTAATTTTTTCTTTTTTGTATTTTATTTTTTTAATCTAAATTTTAATTTTGTAATTTTAATTATTTTTAAATTTTCTATTTTAAATATATATATATTTTTAATTATATGGATTTTTTAAGTAACTTAGAAAAAAATGTTTTTGATGTTTTTTTATTTTTTTATTTTTTTTGGTTAATTTTTGTTTTTTTTTCTTTTAAATTATGTGTTTTTTTTTTTTAAAATTTTGTCATTTCTTTTGATATAATTTTCGAAACTTTTTGTTTTATTTATTTATTTATTTTTGTTTAAATTTTTTATTTTTACGAGTTAATTTTGTTTTTTTTACATTTTTATTGGTTTTTTTTTATTGTTTTGATATATTTTTTTTAATCTAAGTTTTGTGTTTTATTACCAACATGAAAATCACGACTCTAAAAAAAAAAGGTTGATGCTGCATCAATACATTTCAAAATTAGCATGAAAATCACCGCTCTAAAAAAAAAAGGTTGATGTTGCATCAATACGTTTCAAAATTAGCATGAAAATCACTAACATTTTAAAACAAATATTCATACTTCATAAATAAAAATACTAGAGTGTAAAAAATGTGCACAAAAAAAAGGGGTGATTCTGCATCACCACTTTTCAAAATCGGGTGCTTTTTATGCTACCAAAAAAAAGTAGGTAACAGTGCGGTTACCTATTTCATCGGTAACAGTGTTACTTTCCTAATATTTGAGAGAATGTCTTTCGAGACCCAAGAGAGGGAAATCCAGTAAACGGGGATGGCCTGTAAAATCAATTTTATAAGAACCAAGTGCCTTGTGCGAGATAGCCATTTAAAGTTCCAATGTTTGACACGCTTTTCAATTTTAGCAACTAACCATTTCCAGTTTGATTTCTTGTAAGAGTTCAGCTTCAAGAGGAAACCAAGGTATTTAAGGCTATCCATCAAAGAATTTACTTCAAAGGGAAAAGAGGATAAAAATATATTTATCTCGCCCCTGATAGGCCATTGTGAGTAATGGTGGACTTGTGAGCATTTATGCTCATCCCGGTTGTCTTAAGGAAAAGAACCATAATATACTGTAGCTTAGCAATATCACCCCTGGTCCCATCACAGAATAATAAGATGACATCCACAAAAAGAAGGTGAGTAATGAAGAGATTTATTGCAATTTCAATGCCTTTATATTCACCCCTTCTAATGGAAAAGTGAATAAGTTTACTCAAACCTTCAACAACGAAAATGAACAAGAGAGGAGATAAAGGGCATCTCTAACGAAGACCCCTATGAATGAATAAAAAAGGGGAGGCCGCCCCATTGACGAGTACAAAAAATCTCACATTAGTAATACAACCCATTACCCAATTAATAAAACCAATATTGAACCTCAGGTGAGTCATTAAAAAGCGCAAATACATCCAACTTATCTTATCTTATGCCTTTGAAAGATCAATATTAACTACCATTCATTTTTTGTTGTTCCTTTTGACACTGTGCTGAGATGCCTAGGCCACCCCAATGGCTTCATGAATTTCTCGACAAACCCAAACTCTTCTTGAGAAATATTTTTTGAAAGAATTGGTTTTAAACGTCTTGCAATAGTTTTTGCAATAATTTTGTAAGTACAATTGAACAAAGAGACGGGCCTCTAATCATAAAAATTTTGTGGATCATCATACTTTGGAATTAAATCCAAGAAGGTTTTATTAAGAAGGTCATGCACAAAACCCCTGTTTCTAGACTCCTGCACCAATCCAGCAAGGTCATACCCCATTAGGTCAAAAAAGTGTTGAAATAATTCCACCGTCCAACCATCTGACCCCAGACTCTTGTCCTTTTTCATAGAGTGAAGAACTCCCTCCACTCCACCCTTTGTAATAGGTGCAATAAGGATATCATTATCATCCTCTTTGCTGAATCTAGGGAAGACTTGAGCCACTTGAATGAATTTGGAAATGGTGGCATTAGGGGGAACTTTAAATAGGGATTTTAAATGGATGACTCCCATTGCTTTTAACTCATTAAAAGATGATGTCGATACCTCTTCATCATTTTTCAGTTCCCAGAAGGTGTTTGATCTTTTCCTGCCCTTGGCATAGTTCTGAAAAAAATTGGAATTGTTGTCCCCTACCTCAATCCAAATAGCTCTACTCTTTATTCTCCACTTTTCTTCAATGTCTTTCATAATCCTATCCCTTTCACCCTCCATAGATTTTATCCTTCTCCTTTTTTCATCCATCTCTTACCCATCCCCTTCCAAGATTTCTAAAGCCTCCAAATCAATCTCAATGGATTTTAAAACCGCTTCATCCCTTAAATATTTTTCCTTAGCCCATGAGATCGTTGTTTGTTTCAATTTTTTTAGCTTCTCCATAAAAGACTAGGCATGAGATAAGCCCAAATATCCATTATGAGAATTTCAAATCTCACGGACCAACTTATTATAGGACAAATATTTAATCCAGGAAGAGTTGAATTTAAATGGAGAGCCAAACTTCCTACTGGTCCCTTTTAGTTCTAGAAAAATAGGGAAGTGATTTGAATCACCCCTAGAGCCACCCATTGGAGGAAAAAAGGGATATGAGCAACGAGATCTTATTTGATTAGAAATCGGTCTAATCGTTTTTCCACCCTTGCCTCTCTAGCTCCTATTTTTCTAGGTAGGTTTTTCCTTCAGAAGGTCAACATCAATAAATCTCTCCAAACGAATCTTGTTTAGAAAAAATTCTGCCAAGGGGTCCACCTGATAATTTGGACCCCAGGATTCAAATAACCCTAAGGATACATTGAGATCCCCTCCCACCATAAGATTTGAGGAATTTAGTAAACATTTTGAGAAAATATTATTCGAGAAAGGAATACGACCATGACATGGTCAATAAATATTTAAAAAGGTTAAGTTTGAGCAGAGTTCTGAGGAGTAAACTTCCACTCCAAGAATCAAATCAGAGCCCCAGGAATTTAATAGTTTTAAACTGAAATCCTTAATACCCAATTCCAGACCCCATGAATTCCCATTTGCATCCAATGCCACAAAGTACCATCCAGGCAACATGTTTATGAAAATAGTAATTACAAAATCCCCAGGACCAAGGGTCTCTTGAAGCATGATAACATCACAAGAAATACTCAAGTAGTTGTTTTAAAACCAATTGTTTCGGGGGACTGGAAATCCCTATGCAGTTTAAGGACAGAAAAATCATTTGGAAAATACCAATGGGGTCATTGATTCTCTTAGCGACCCTTTTAGGGAATTTTTTTTTCCATCAACAATATCGAGCTTATATTTTAATTGGGCCTTTGAAAGGTTCGATTTGCTACCCCGAGTCTTAGAAGGACCTGAAAAGTCAAATAAGAGGTCGAGACCCCCCACAGGATCATCTGAATGGTCTCTTTTCTCCCAGAGATTAAGGTTATAACGAGGCTTATCAAGGAAAAAACTAGAGGAGGAGGGTAGACCCGAGCCCACCAAGAAGGGGCCAGAAGGATTTAAAATCGATACTGTCAAGGGACAGAGAGATATTTCATTTAGAATAAATAACATCAATAGGAGGCTTGAAAGGACCAGACCCAAAAACAGGATCCACAAGGGAAATACTGAGAAATGAAAGAGAGGGGGGAGGGAAAGGGAAAATACCCATAGGATGAGATGCCTCCACCTCAACCACATCATCACGTTCGTGCCTAGTAGCAGGTTTGTTAGCCTCTACAGGTGCTACCCATTGTTCCTCATTAACCATAACCAAAACCAGACCCTCTGCATGATGATCACCAGGAGCATATACATGTGCCATAACTACATCCTCAGGCTACTCCTGCATTTCTTGAATCGACTCCAACCCATTTTTCCTCTTGTGCCTAAACCCCAAAGGGAAGTCCCTATCCAAATGGCCATGTTTATGGACACGGTGAAATAGATAGGGAAATTATTCATATTCCAACACCTGAGTGATAGAGTATCCATCCACCTGTATCTGTATCATATCTGCCAAACCCTCCCTCAGGTCCAGCTTAACTAGTATGTGTGTCACCTTCCTTTCCATAGAAACTTGGAAGGACATGTCGACTTCCAGGAAAGTACCTAGGATGTTCCCAATTGCCTTGAATACGTCCATCGACCAAAGCTGAGCGGCGAGTCACGGGAGACGCACCCAGATAGGGATTTCTCCTAATATTTTTGTTTGGGCATCGAAAAAGAGAGTCCATCTTTTAAAGAAAATCAAGGATTTACCAAAACACCAATTACACTCAAGAACCCAATCAAAAGCTTCAGCATTTGAGAAATGAACCATGAACCAACCCCTTATCAAAATGATAACCTCCGCCTGAACAACCGGACTTGAACATGATTCCTTACTTATCCATTCTTCGATGAAATTAGCAGTAAATAGTCTTCCCTTTACCCACCCCACTATGATGCGCTCATATGCATTCATAACTTCATCCATCTGAATGTCGACCCAAGGATTAAATTTGGTTTTTTTGATTTATTCCTTATCATCTTCCCCTTCTTCCTCTTCAGGCCAGAGGACTGACCATTTGCAGGAATGGCTGTTGAAAAATTTCCTTCACCCTCCTGACTTTCTGAGCCCAATAGACCCTCCAATGAGTCATTTGGTCCCAAAAATATGTCCCGGAGGACATCAGAGTCCAAACATTTCCCACCAGTACCAAGGATGGGAGGATGACTACCCTCCTTAGACCCCAAAGAGCCCACCTTAGGAAATCCAACCCGATCCAAACCTTGGCTGGGTCACATAGAAAACCCAAGCACAACGTTCCTAGATTCTTCTTGGAGAGGTAATACCAGTGCATAATTTAACTCCAAGAACCCGATAAAGGGCTTCTCCCCAAAGCCAATAGCCTCGGCTGCTAAACAAAAGGACTCTGAAAGATTAATGGCACAAGTCGAAACAAGGATTCTATAGGTAAGAGGTTTGTACATGCAAATTCCTGCAGCTAACTTTCTATGCCCATACCATTGTTCAAACAAGATTGTAGCCATTCATCCCTCTTGAGCCCACCACTTCTCACTATATATTCTAAACCACCCATTAAAATATCAATTTTTTTTGTATCAATTTTTTATAAAATCGTGAATAATCTTGACATTCTAAGACTGGAATTATGTTCAAAATACCCTCTTTTAGGTAACCCATATATGGTTCAGCGAAATTCATCACCAAAAGGAAGTTAAGGTCAAAATACTTCTTAAGTACAGAATCGTGAATGGTTTGAACGTGTCAGGTCAAGTCCGGTTCGATCTGAATGTGCAGGGTCGGGTTCGGTTTGACCAAGTCAATTCAGGGTGGTTCTGAACACTTTTTTCTGAACGCCTTTGTGCTAAGCATAGAAGTGGTTCCTCCATTCATGCATTGATCAGAATAAACCCAACCATGGGCTATTCGAAGGCTCTCTAGAAGGATTGGATGCAAACTTATCTATTTTGTTGTTATACTTTCTTTTGATAGCCATACTATGTTTTTATCAACAATTATATATAAATTTGAAGCTCTTCCTTGCATGTACGCTGGTGGTGGTAGAGAAGGAGGGAAGCAATAGGAGTAGTAGCAATATAAGAACTGTGACATAATTCTATTTACGCTGTAAGCTTTGATGTATTTTATCTGAATCATTAATACATAAGTTTGATTCTCCATTTAAATTCTGTAAGTGCTAATGTGTTTTGATATTTAAAGGAATATTGAATTAATTTAGACATGCTCTGGGAGTGGCAAGGATCCACCACATCTGGAAACAAGGCTTATAATTAGTGTAGATCTTAGAATTGAATTTTTTTAATTGATTTAATTGGTTTGCAGAGTGAATATTGAGTGAGATTTATTGTTCAAGTTTCTGAATTATTTGATTATGTACTTAATCTATATTATGGTGTTGTGGATATTAGTTGGTAAAAAAGAACCTTGGAAAGAACTCAAGTGTATACCCTGCATAATTTTGAATTCTACAACGTCATGTTCTATCAAGATTCAGTTAGTATTGCATTATTTTGGTGACAAATATCTTCCAATGGGAAAAAGGTTGAATTAGAGTCGTGGTTTGGTGTGTATCAGCATGAGAGTTTCCAAGTTTACTACAGTGTTAATTTTGGATCTAATTTTCTAAGTGTTAGTCCCAGATTTGGTTTTTTGAGCTTTATCATAGTGTTAACTCTAGCAGATTTGATTCCCAACATTAGTTAATTCTTATTACAACATTAGTTTAAGATTTGATTCTTTGAGTTCAATTAAGATAGTCTTTACATTGAATTTTGGTAGTGTAGAAATGAATTTGTTTATCAATTCAAAGCTGTAGATCTGTGTGACCCACAAGTAGTAGATATTTGATATGGTTTTCATTTAATTCTGAATTTATATTATGAGTTTCATGATTTCGAGTTTCCTTTCGAGTGATTTATTTCATCTATATTAGGAGTTTCAAATTGAAGGTTTTCGTAGATTAGTTGTAATGAGTTTCTTTAGATGAATAGGATATTTCAGTAGTTCCTCTTTTTTTTACAAGGATATGTTTGCTTTTACAATTTAGATAGGTGTTATTTTCTCTTTTGTTTACATTCCTTAGTTTGTGCAATTATTTCTCTTTTGTTTTCATTTCTATCAATAGGATTGATATCATAGTTCAATTAAAATAAATGGTTATATTATTTGAATGATGATTGATATTATTTTGAAGTAGAAATATGTGTTTCTTGAGCATGCTATTTTGTCAATTGATTAGTTTTAAACTAGAACCACATTCTATACTTAAAAAAACAAGTTGATTTCTTACTCTAGTTTAGGCTAGACGCTCTGATTTTGCGTTACCTGTGCTTGTGCCTTGAAGCTTAAAATTCCTAGATTGATGATTTAATGTTTAAATTATAACACATATAATTTCCCCAACATTTTTAGTTTCGTTGCTGGGGAGGTGATAAAGGGAGTAGAGCCTAGTTTCTTTCACAATTTTTTTTTTGTGTGTGATCTTTGTTGCAGGACAATCAAAAGGCAGAGAGTGTATGATAAGACGTGAGTGAAGAGCCATGCATCCACTATGGTGGGGTTGATCCAAATTTTGGTTTTCTAAGTAAGCAATATTGGTAAGTTTTATTCCAATTAGAAGTTTTAATTCATTTAGGTTAAAATTTCAAAGCTCTTTAAAGACAAAAAAAAATTGGGGTGTTGAAAGAACCCCTTTCTAATAATCCATTTTGCGATACAGGGATCATAAACCAGAAGGAGAAATTCAATAATGATTGAGAGCTTGAAGGATGTCCCTCGAAGCACTTTCTCAAATCCTAGAAATAGCTAGGATATCAACCTCTCAGGAAGAGTTCATCCTCACCTCATTCAGGAAATTATCTATCTTTCCACAATCAGAAAATGATTTGGAAGTCTCCCTTGATTCCTCTTACTTATCTACCAGGGATATCAATGAATTATGTACCAAATCTGATGGGGATCATCCAACTAAACCTGAGATCGAAGAAATTTCACCATGCCCAACAAAAATCCTTGTATGCAGTCTAGAGATAAATTATCCAAGTTTCCTTGGCACAACCGAGGAGGAATTTTAGAGCAGTCCAAAAGAAGAAATGAGCCAATACCACCAGGATTACATCGAGCATTGGTTCTAAATCACAATCGAGTCAAAGTAACACTCTCATCTTCAAATACTCTTTGTATCACATCTTTCAAAATTGTTGATTTTTCATGCTCATGTACCTTCTAAAGTTTGCATTTTAAATTTGGGCATGAATATATCTTTGTATCCGATCCACACATAGATGCATAGGAAGTTATCTTTCACTTGAAGGAGGACATATTTTCTTCAGTGTAGTAGTAAATTTAATATTGTAACAAATAAATGAATGAAAATAGTAAAGAGAAAAATAAGTCCTTTTGTGAAAACCAGCTTGTTTGGTGCAACTGGACAGGGACTTTGCTTGAAAACTAGGTAAATGGTAGAAAATGTTCCTAATAAAGTTTGTAAATTTGTATGAGTTATTCAAATCATGTATCTTTCAAGCCATTATTTTTGTACTCGAGTTGGTTGACGTGGGATTCCTTAAGGCCCACCCACCAAAAAGTCTTGTCCCATTGACATCAACACATTATCTAGGACCAAGGTTAGGGTTAGATAAGGTACCTGGGAGCTTTCATTCCTTAATGGTAGGTATCCTTGTAATCTACTAAGGAAATACATCAATGTTTCTCAGTGGATGAATTTTGCAGTCCATTCGACTTCAACAAATCCATTCATGGCTAGTAGAATGTACCTAGTACCTTGATTCCCATTTACATCAAAGTTGGGATATATCACATTGGTTAACGACATCCTCAATGGTCTATAATCCAATGATTCTTTCTTATGTTCGAAATTGGCACCATTTATTTACATATTCAAGATTTCACATGGGCGTGTAGTGGTTGAAGACTATATGGTTTTATGATCTCAACATAGATTTGCAGTAGTTTGGATTTTTGTATCAGCATTCCATATTCATTTGTAGCAGTAGCCAACTTTCCTCAGTTGTTTGGGGACATACAAATCCTCAGGCATGGGGGAGAATGGGGCCTCCAGTTCATCCTTTAGCTCTTTAGTTTATCCTTCATCTCTTCAGTTCATCCTTCAACCTTCTTCAGCAGATCATATCAACAGTCATATCAGCTCCGACCATTCCATCCTCCACTTCATTTTGCAGCACCGAGGAAATCAACAACAAAGGTAAAACTTGAGGTAAATTTGGTTTATGATTCTCTAATTCATTATAAGGTTAAATAAGCTTAATTATTCTACACATTTCATCTTTCATAAACCATTATCCTTCTATTTCCTTCCATTCATTACGCATATACTCTTATTACAAGACCATGTTAAAAGCAAAAACCTTATGGTGAATTAATAAAGCAGTCTCTATGGTGTCTTCTTCTTCCATGATAACAATAATTAGGATGAATTCATTACTTCCATGACATGATAAAGGAAACCACCTATAAAAATTGACCTTATGATGACATAGTATGTAAGCACCCATTCACCATCTCCATCATCACCTCATTTCATGCAGCATCTCTTCCTCATCCATTTGTTTATTGCACTCAATTTGCATTGCTCGATAAATTAGTGTGAAATATTAAATGTGAAGAGTGTTGCTCCACAAGAACCAACACCTCCAAGTATTCAAGCAGTGCTGCTCCACAAAAACCAGCACCTTCAAATATCCAAGCAATGTTGTCCCACAAGAACCAACATCTACAAAACAATGTCAAGAATCTGTCAATGAGCAAGAAATTTGTTTGCGTGAGGACATGCAAACCCTCAGGAATTGGGGGGATCTTGGGCCTCAAATATGCCCAATTTTCCACTATACATTACCACCATTTATAACATAAATTTTGACACTTTTACACTCATTTCACACCATAATTCAATCACTTGTCACCAATTCATGACTTACAAATCGTGGTTTATTATAATTAGTTTTCTTATATTTTATATGATTAGATATGATTTATTCATGATTTTCTAATCATGGTTTTTCTAAGTTCATTTTTCGCAGGTTTCCATCGCCGAAGTTCTTCACAGGTCAATTAAACTAGTTACTACAGGTTGAGTATGGAATAAACTTATTGTAGGTGAACATATAAAATTTGTGATAAAATGGTGAAGAATCTTGACATTTCGAGACTATGATCGTGTTAAAAATACCCTCTTTTAGGTAACTTAGAAACTGTTCGGAAAAATTCATCACCAAAAGGAAGTTAAGGTCAAAATACTTCTTAAGTACAGAATCGTGAATGGTCTAAACGTGTCGGGTCAAGTCAGGTTCGGTCTAAACATGCAAGGTCAGGTTTGGTCTGAACGGGTCAATTCAGGTTGGTTCTGAACGCTTTTTCATGAACGCCTTTGTGTTAAGCATAGAAGGGGTTCCTCCATTCATGCGTTGATCAAAATAAACCGAACCATGGGCTATACAAAGGCACTCTAGAAGGATTGAATACAACCTTATTTATTCTATTGTTATACTTTCTTTTGATATCCATACTATATTTTTATCAACAATTATGTATAAATTTGAAGCTCTTCCTTGCATGTACACTGGCGGTGGTAGAGAAGGAGGGAAGCAATAGGAGCAGTAGTAGTATAGGAACTGTGATGTAATTCTATTTACAATATAAGCTTTGATCTATTCTCTCTGAACCATTAATAAATAAGTTTGATTCTCCATTTAAATTCTATAATTGCTAATGTTTTTTAATCTTTAAAGCGGTATTGAATTAATTTAGACTTGCTCCAAGAGTGGCAAGGATCCACCACCTCTGGAAACAAGTCTTATAATTAGTGTAGATCTTAGTGTTGGCAATATGATGCAGAGTGTTGTCCTTGATGGCAACCCACTTGATGAAGATGATGGCAACCTACTTAATGAAGTTGTTCTTGATGCTTGATGAGTTTATTAATGATGTAAATCTGATGTTCTACAAGTAGCTCAGAAGTAACAGAAGAAAGAAATTTCAGGAAGTGCCAAAGAAATGATAAATAAGGTATGTCACTATGCATACGCGGATTTGTTAAGGCAAAGTAGCATATGTACGCGGAAAATTACGTGCCAAGTCGCGTATGCTTAATTGCGCTCTAAAAGAATAAAACCAGGGGTTACTACCATGGTATTGACCCATTGTATTGAGCGCTGGATTGTCTATGTGATCCCGTCCAGGAATACCATCGGAAGTTGTGTGGTTTTGGCTCATGGTATTGTTAAAGGCTAGATCTATTTAAGGAGAATAAATTCATTGTGCAATGTGGGTGCATGAGTCTGGGTTTGAATGGATACTTCACTCTGAAGTATGTCTGAATGGAAAGGGTAACAGTTGAATGATAGATCTGAATTCATAATGCACCTATGAAGAGAATGATGAAGAAGGGTATCTAGATCTGAAATGTATTTGTATTTTCTAGATCTGTTTATGGATTGTTTAGATCTGAGATGAGTCGAACATGTTTCTGAAGTGAAGAGTAAAATCTGAGCTATGCATCTGTTCTGAAGAATTGTGCTCCCCTAAAATGTCTAAAGATCTATACGCTAGTTTGTAATAGAGGAAACGCGTATATACACGGGTTGTATTAAGAGAAAGCGCGTATGGGTTGTGAAATTAGTTCTGTAATATGTGCAGATGTATACGCGGGTTTGTATGCATGAAAGCGCATATATACCCCGGATCAGTGAAAGGAAAGCACGTATGAAAACTAGGGTTTGCTGAAGTATATGGTATGAAATTTCTGATCTATTCTGTTGTTTTACTACTATCTGACAATGATGTATTCATACAGATCCGGGTTGTTTGAATGATGATTATGCTGCTGGTTATATTGATGAAAGATCAAGTTGTTGATTAATTGCTTGATGATTCAATGAATGAAGTGATGGAGTTATAAGTTTCATTTTTATGTATGATTGAGCTTAAATGTGTGGAGTGGGTCCAGTCTGAAAATATGATGAAAAGTGGCTTTCAAGTTGTGTTCTAAAAGAAGCTATTAGATCCAGTGTGAAAATTGATGAAACGTGGTCCATGGTGGTGCTGAGGGTCGTAACCTTCAGTCAGGGGGTCATAACTCCCTTCCAGGTGAGGCTGGTAAACGAGAGCAGGGGGTTGTAGCTCCCTTCTAGGAGAGGCTGGTAAACGAGAGCAGGGGGTTGTAGCTCCCTTCCAGGAGAGGCTGGTAAACGAGAGAAGGTTGTAGCCTTCTACAGGTGGGTGCCTGCGTGTTGGTATGAGTCTGCGCCAGTACATGGTTGTAACATGTTTCCTCTATAATAAAATATTGAAGGCTGAGACAATGGCAGTGGTGGTTTTCTCCCGACTTGGGTTTCCACCTAAAATCCTGGTGTTCATGTGTGTTGCTTATGTGTGATGGTTTATTCTGTTATTACTGCACATGCTTACTGTTAACTAAACATCTGATGAATGAATGATGCATAGACCTAAGTAAAGAAATAAATGCATAATAATATATTTGTGTATACACGAGTTTTATGAAGGATATTCGTGTGTATACGCTAGTTGGCTTCAGCAAAGTAGCGTATGGGTTTTAGTGAATGGAAAAGTAAAAAGTTTTGAGTAAGTCCTAAATATTGATTCACCCCCCCCTCTCAGTATTTTTCCCAACAATTGGTATCAGAGCAGGTTCTTCTACAGAAGCTTGATCACTTGAAGGAGATCTATCACAATGGGAAAGAAGCAAAAGAAGAAGGCTACTCAAGGAAAGGAGATATCTCAGAAAACATGTGCAACAAAAAATGAAGAAGATGAAACAGGTAGTGATTGTTGTTCTTGTGATATTCTTCTTTGTGTAAGCAATGGTGAAGATAGTGAAAATACTGCTATGGACCTAGAAGAAGTTATCAAAGATCAACAAAGAATATTTAATGAGAAGGAATCTGCCTACAAAGATTTGATCTCTAGACTGAAAAGGATGTACGATAATGTATCCATTCGAAGTAAAGGACTTCAAGCAGAAATCATATCTCTAAAAGCAGATCTGGAAAAATCAAATAAGAAGAATGAAGAACTTGAAGCAGAAATCATCTCTCTCAAAGAAGATGCGGAAAAATCAAATAAGAATAATGAAGAACTCATCTCCCTAAAAGCAGATCTCGAAGCATCAAACAAGAAGAATGAAGAACTTCTACAATCATTTGAAGAAAAAGGACTTGAAGCAGAAATCATCTCCCTCAAAGAAGATCTGGAAAAAGCTAATAAGAAGAATGAAGAACTTTTACAAACTATTGAAGAACAAGAGAATGGATTGAAAGAAGAGATTTTAAAATTAAATGATCAAGTAGAAGAAGGAAAAAGTGTCGAAGAAAGCATGAAGAAGCAATGCCAAAAATTGGAGGTTGAGGTAAACATTCTCAAAGGTAAATTAGAAGAAAATGATAAACTCTTGAGGTTTCAAGATAGTACTAAGATTCTGGACAATATTCTTAGTAGTCAAAGGTCTCCCTCTGTTAAATTTGGTCTTGGTTTTCATGAAACTATTAAAGGAGAATCTAGCTCACAAGGAAGTGCTAAAGATTCAAAGGGTATCAATGCAAAACCTGAAGTGTTGGAAGAAACAAAAAGTCAACCGACAACCAAGAACTCTCAAAAGAAATCATTCCCTCCTTTGATCAATAATGTTGAATGCTTTAAATGTCATAATTATGGGCATGTTGCAGCCAATTGCAGAAGCAAAATGTTTCAATCACATACAAACAGATTCTACATAGAAAGGTACTCTGGTTTCTTCAAGGGACATTGTTTTTCATGTAGCAAGTATGGTCATAAAGTAGCCGATTGCAATAGAAGAAGGAATAGAAGAACAAAATATGATCCTTATGCTTACTTTTCTGGTCACATAAGATGTTATGCTTGTAACAAGTATGGACATGTGGAAAAAGAATGCAGGATGAACAGATCTGAGAAATTGGACAATTTCCAGCACACGATAAGAAAGTTCAAGCAAAGCTGGATAAAGAAGGAGGACCGGTCAAAAACGTAGGGAATATTGACCCTACTGCAGTCATCCGCTTCTAAAGCTTACTTCTCATAATGACTGTAGGAATGATGTGAGATACATTATAGAGATTAGTAATGTATCATCACAGGGGGAGCAATGTATGATGATTCTCATGGTTGATTTGGTAATTCTGGTTATGTTTATTTCTGACAGTGCATCTGTTGTGAAGAAGACAGGTACAGGTGATACAAATTCAGGGGGAGATAAAGGAGTGAAATTTTCAGTGCTCCACTTTCCATATGCGGGTTTCGTGAAAAAAAGTCGCGTATGCACTCGAGTTCCTTTGGAGACAGAAGCGTATGCAATTCTGTGATAAGAAATTCAGAGTTCAGCTCAAGAACAGAAGCATAGGTTCAGGGGGAGCATCAGTAAAACTACTAATGAATACACTGTTTGCATTGTATCTGCTTATTCCTTAATATGCATGCTCAAATGATGATGATATGATACCTGGTTTCTTATGATGAGATTATGGATAAGCCCTGATTGATTTTTGATGAAGAGTATTTTGTTTTATGGATGAGATGGAAGTCTTATGATTCAGAGATATGAATAGATCATGTAGAGTTTGCTGCTACGGTTCAGACCTTTTATACATAATTCCATCACATGTTGCTTCATGATATAAATCTTGAAGATTTTGGTGATATTAGATCACTTGGATGATTGCTTGACTCATATTGTCTATTGAAGAAGTTGTTCTGGAATGATAATTCCTCTTGGAAAGAATATGTTGATACTGCAAAGAGCTTGAAGACTTGGTTACTGATAGGCTTATGCTACAACTGTTGGATGAAACTTGAAAACATAGCTACATTGTCCTATCTGTTCTCATATTTTCTCAGACAGAAGCTGGAAGTAATCTCTGCCTTTCAGGAGATCAGATTTGATCAAAATCAAAAGATTAAAATGGATACGTGGATTTCCTAAACGACAGTCGCGTATATACACGGGTTAATACAAAGAAAACCACGTATGGGTGGTTGCTGACAAATTTCTCTGATTCAGCATTTTTCAGCAGAGCTGTAGTATAGTTTGATATCTCTGGTGGTGTTCCAGTACTCATAATTCTGTTTCAGTCTCTAATTTTTCTTGATAAAGATGCCTTGACGATTTGATGTTGAAAGTATTCAGGATGCACAAACTAAGGGGGAGCATTGGTCTTGTGGAAAGGATGAATTGGTGGCATTCTCATTATTCTTGCTAAGAGTAATGCATTGTTGGCATTATGATGACTCTGATATATGATCTTTCTCTTGAGATATTTTTTGGTATTTGATACAAAAGGTCATATTTGTAATTTGATAAAAAGGTCATGTTTAGACCTATGATGTAAAATTGTAATATTCAGTCATGTAAGGACTTGAGTCAAAATGTGTAAACCCACTTGGTTGGGTACTTGAGTCAAAATGTGTAAACCCTCTTGGTTGGGTATTTGAGTCTCATTTGTAAATCCACTTGGTTGGATATTTGATGTAAGTATGAGTCCTTGGTGATAGGAAGGTCATAGAGTCATGTACTTCATTGAAAAATATGTTTGAACATTCAGCATGAACTCAGGGGAGCATGGTAACTTTAGTGCACATCAGATCTACAACGCTCTTCTTTCTACATGAGGAGAAAAACCTTGTGTTGGTTTTTGATCTGCCCTTTGCCCTTGATGTCAAAGGGGGAGAGTGACATGGTGTTTGAATAGGGGAGAATATCATTATGCTTAATGTATCTATTTGTTGTGGTGATCAAACACCATTGTGGTTGCCATCAAGTCCAAAGGGGGAGATTGTTGGCAATATGATGCAGAGTGTTGTCCTTGATGGAAACCCACTTGATGAAGATGATGGCAACCTACTTAATGAAGTTGTTCTTGATGCTTGATGAGTTTATTAATGATGTAAATATGATGTTCTACAAGTAGCTCAGAAGTAACAGAAGAAAGGAATTTCAGGAAGTGCCAAAGAAATGATAAATAAGGTATGTCACTATGCATACGCGGATTTGTTAAGGCGAAGTAGCGTATGTACGCGGAAAAGTATGTGCCAAGTCGCGTATTCTTAATTGCGCTCTAAAATAATAAAACCAGGGGTTACTACCATGGTATTGACCCATTGTATTGAGCGCTGGATTGTCTATGTGATCCCGTCCAGGAATACCATCGGAAGTTGTGAGGTTTTGGCTCATGGTATTGTCAAAGGCTAGATATATTTAAGGAGAAGAAATTCATTGTGCAATGGGGGTGCATGAGTCTGGGTTTGAATGGATACTTCACTCTAAAGTATGTCTGAATGGAAAGGGTAACAGTTGAATGATAGATCTGAATTCATAATGCACCTATGAAGAGAATGATGGAGAAGGGTATCTAGATTTGAAATGTATTTGTATTTTCTAGATCAGTTTATGGATTGTTTAGATCTGAGATGAGGCGAACATGTTTCTGAATTGAAGAGTAAAATCTGAGCTATGCATTTGTTCTGAAGAATTGTGCTGCCCTAAAATGTCTGAAGATCTATACGCTAGTTTTTAACAGAGGAAGCACGTATATACGCAGGTTGTATGAAGAGAAAGCGCGTATGGGTTGTGAAATTAGTTCTGTAATATGTGCAAATGTATACGCGGGTTTATATGCATGAAAGCACGTATATACGCCGGATCAGTGAAAGGAAAGCACGTATGAAAACCAGGGTTTGCTGAAGTATATGGCATGAAATGTCTGATCTGTTCTGTTGTTTTACTACTATCTGAAAATGATGTATTCATACAGATCTGGGTTGTTTGAATGATGATTATGCTGCTGGTTATGTTAATTGAAGATCAAGTCGTTGGTTGATTGGTTGATGATTCAATGAATGAATTGATGGGGTTATAAGTTTCAGTTTGATGAATGTTGAGCTTAAATGTGTGGAGTGGGTCCAGTCTGAAAATATGATGAAAAGTGGCCTGCAAGTTGTGATCTATTGAAGCTATTGGATCAAGTATGAAAATTGATGAAACGTGGTCCATGGTGGTGCTGAGGGTTGTAGCCTTCAGTTAGGGGGTTGTAGCTCCCTTCCAGGTGAGGCTGGTAAAGGAGAGCAGGGGGTTGTAGCTCCCTTCCAGGAGAGGCTGGTAAACGAGAGCAGGGGGTTGTAGCTCCCTTCCAGGAGAGGGTGAGTATTAAATGAGAGAAGGTTGTAGCCTTGCGGGTGGAGTACTTTAACGTCTTTGGTATGGTCACATGGCCGAGTACATGGTTGTAAGATGTTTTCTCTATAATAAAATATTGAAGGCTGAGACAACGGCAGCGGTGGTTTTCTCCCGACTTGGGTTTCCACCTAAAATCTTGGTGTTCATGTGTGTTTCTTATGTGTGATGGTTTATTCTGTTATTACTACACATTCTTACTGTTAACTAAACATCTGATGAATGAATGATGCATATAACTAAGTAAAGAAATAAATGCATAATAAGATCTCTGTGTATACGCGAGTTTTATGAAGGATATCCGCATGTATACGCGAGTTGGGCTCAGTGAAGTAGCATATGGGTTTTAGAGAAAGAAAAAGTAAAAATATTTGAGTATGCCCTAAATACTGATTCACCCCCCCCCTCTCAGTATTTTTCCCAACACTTAGAATTGCATTTGTTTAATTAGTTTAATTAGTTTGCAGTGTGAATATTGAGTGAGAGTTATTGTTCAGATTTCTGAATTATTTGATTCTTTACTTAATCTATATTATGGTGTTGTGGATCTGAATTGGTAAAAACAAACCTTGGAAAGAACTCAAGTGTATACCCTGCATACTTCTGAATTCTACAATGCCATGTTTTATCAAGATTCATTTAGTCTTGCATTATTTTGGTTACAAATATCTTCCAATGAGAAAAAGGTTGAATTAGAGTCGTGGTTTGGTGTGTATCAGCATGAGAGTTTCCGAGTTTAGTGCAGTGTTAATTTTGGATCTCATTTTCTGAGTGTTAATCCCAGATTTGATTTTCTAAGCTTTATCGTATTGTTAACTTTAGTAGATTTAATTCCCAACATTAGTTAATTCTTATTACAACATTAGTTTAAGATTTGATTCTTTGAGTTTAGTTAAGATAGCCTTTGCATTGAATTTTTGTAGTGTAGAAATGAATTTTTTTATCAAGTCAAAGCAGTAGATCTATGTGACTCGAGAGTAGTAGAAGTTTGATATGGTTTTCATTTAATTCTGAATTTTGATTATGAGTTTCATGATTTTGAGTTTCCTTTTGAGTGATTTATTTCATCTAGATTAGGAGTTTCAAATTGAAGGTTTTTGTAGATTACTTGTAATGATTTTCTTTAGATGAATAAGATCTTTCAGTAGTTCATCTTTTGTTTATAAGGATAGGATTTCTTTTACAGTTTAGATAGGTGTTCATATATCTTTTTTTTTTTTACATTCCTTAGTTTGTGCAATTATTTCTCATTTGTTTACATTCTAATCAATAGGATTCATATCATAGTTCAGTTTAAAAAAATGGTTAGATTATTTGAATGATGATTGATACTCTTTTACAATAGAAATCCATATTGCTTGAGCATGTTATATTGTCAATTGATTAATTTTAAACTAGAACTACATTCTATACTTAAAAAAACAAGTTAATTTCTTATTCTAGTTTAGGCTAGACGTTATGATCCTGCGTTACCTGTGCTTGTGCCTCAAAGCTTACGAGTCTCAGGTTGATGATTTAATGTTGGAATTATAACACATATAATTTCCCTAACAAGTTAAAAACCCCAAACGGTTAAAATATCCTCTGAAAGTGGGTTCGAATCCACAAATTCAATCAGGCTAACCATCCTGAACATGGTAATACAAATTGAATAAAATAACCCTGGACAAAGTTGACCAGTGAAGGCTTGAGCATGAAAACCATGAACAACAGAAATTCCCCAACTCAATAAGACTCCAGGTGACCAGAGATCCTAAATATGAGGAAACCCAACATAAACAATGGAATAAACAAGCAATGTGAGGTTACAGATAGAGAAAGGGTAAAAATGTCGAGAGTTACAGACTTAAAATTTAGTAACCCAACGAAACAAGTGAGAAAAAATGGGGAACAGAGAATGATTTCAACCAAATATCCCCCTCCTAGGAATGCACACAAATGCCCTCAGAACCCAGTCCATAGGCAAGCCATCGTATGCGTGGCTGCCCAAAAACCCGCAACAAGTAACATTTGTCTTCAGACCACCATCGCCCTGTGCATGTGAGTTATTTATTATTGCATGTCAAATTTTTTTGTTATAATTTATGAATTAACTTCCGTAGAGCAGTAGAGTAGGTTTGTGTCTTGTGATTTTTAAAAAAATTCACGAGCAATTGCAAATATACACCATAATCTCTACACGGTATCAGAGCAGGATTCACATTAGAGCAGGGTTTTCAAATTTGTTTTTTAGGGGGTTCAAATTTGCAGTTAAGTGTAGCAGGATCTCTTCAGTACTGAAAATATGACCTTCAATGGGTTGATGCTAGAGTATGCCTTGGAAAGCAGCTCTAATTTCATCACATGGAAGGATCACATAGAGGAGGTATTCGATGATAATGGATTACTAGAATACATCAAGGGAGATGTTGCAAAACCAAAGGAATATGATTCTTAGAACCTTTCTCAGTGGAAGAAAGATGTAGCCAAGGTGAGGAGAATAATATTGGAGGGAGTATGGGACCACACTATCACCAATTTCCATGGGAAATAAAATCCTTATGCAATGTGGTAGGCATTGAAAAATTTGTTACAGAATAGTAGTGACCAGAGGAAGCTGGCGCTCAAGGATAAAATTTTAAGTATAAAGATGCAAAAGAATGACACTATCCCGCACTACCTGGGCAGGTTCACACAAGTTCGTGATCAGCTTGCAGGAGTTGGTGTTATTGTTTTAGAGGATGACTTAGTAATCCTAGCCCTTCTGGGCCTTCCCAAGAGCTGGCATAACTATCAAGATTAAGAGAACGGGAGGGAGAAACTACCGAATTGGGAATGCTTATGGTCTGATTTGTATAAGAGGAAAAAATTCAAAATACCAGAGGCGAGACCTCAGCGAAGGGTGAGGATGAAGAAAAATTCGCATTGGTTGGAAAGGGAAATAAGGGAAAAGGGAAGAAATCTCAAACCAAACCAGAATCCAGCCAAGGGGGAAAGAAGAAATATTTTTCAAAAATTAAATTCTTCCATCGTCATGAGTACGAGCACTATGCCATGAAGTGTCCACACAAAAAGGAAAGCAAGAAGGCCTTAGGATGAGCAACTACAGTGAAGCCTTGTCTTCATAGTTCGAGCTTGAATTTACCCTTATCGAATGCATTTCTAGCACAGTGATGGGGAGCGTGTGGTACTTGGACTCAGGTGCATCGTTCTACATGAAAGGGTTTAAATACTTTTTCAGAGACCTGGAGGGGAAATATTTCTAGATGCACATCAAGCTAGGGGATGAAGAAAGGTACAATGCAACCGATATCAGTACAATCACCTTTTAAAGGGATTCGATCTCCCCTCTCAGGCTCAAGGATGTCATTTTTTTTCTAAGCCTAAAGAAAAATCTCATCTCCATTGCAGATTTGGAAGAAAATGGTTATGATGTGATCTTCAAAAAATGAAAAGCATTCTCGAGATACATAGCCACCAAATAGGTGAAGAAGACTGGGGTTTGTGTGAAGAACTTGTATATGATATATGTCAAAGATTGTGTTGCATTAAGCACTAAGAAAGAGAAAGTGCAGGACCACGATGTCAATGAAATTTGGCACAAAATACTTAGCAATTTGCATTGTGGCACCTCTAAGATTATACAACAAATAACCATTGGTCTCCCTAAAGGAGGACTTGAGAAACATGATGTATGCAAAGGATGTACATTGGGGAAGTACACAAAATCCGCATTCCATGATCATGAAAACAAAGCACATGCAGTACTAGAAAGGATCCACTTTGATGTCTTTGGAACTTTCTCAACAACCTCCACTACCAGACACAAATATTTTATCATTTTTATTGGCGAATTATCTTGTAAGTGCTAGATCTTCTTCATGGGGAAGAAAGATGATACATTCTCCAAGTTTGTAGAATTCAAGGCACTGGTTGAGAAAGAAACCATCAAGAAGGTGAAGGCTCTTTGTAGATATAATGGAAGTGAATGAGAAACATTCCCTTTGAGCCCATGAAATAGGGACCAATTTGTAGATTAGATCCCTATCATCTTTTCTTTCAAAAAAAAAAAAATCCATTTCCATAATGTAAAGTATAAATGGGCTCATTATCTACCTAATTGTTAGAGATACAGTCTAAAATAGAGCTATAACTAGGGCAAAGTCTGGTGGAATTGCCAATAAACCCTCATTACTTAAGGAAATTGACTTTATTCTTCGCAGAGGCAGCAAACCCCAAATCAAGAAGAAGGAATTTTATCTATCCTTTTTACAAATCTAGCACATGGTAGAGAACCATGCCCTTCCACGCCAGAGTTGGAAAGGCCACCTATTGTACAAGCAATGAAATAAGCATAAATATTTGAGAGAATAGACCAACCAAGACAATAAAAATTTAGGGTAGTAGAAAACAAAACCTTGAATCAATAACATAAACTCATGATCTATTATGAAGATCTCTACACACATCCACTACAAACCCAAAATAGGAAAAAATTCATCACTCAAATATGCAATGGGCAGGGAAGAGTGCTGACAACTAGGAAACCCTAACCACTTGTACCCTTAATGACTTTGAATCGTCCATGCTATGTTTCTTCTTAAGAGATAAGATTTACATATCAAATTCAATTCTCATTTTCAAGTAAATTAATATCCATTTCAACCCTTATAATTTAAGCATAAACAGGTTTATGCCTATATATCTTTTGGTCCATACTATATATGTAATAATTTAAGAATTAATAGATTTGTGCTTATATTTTATTTTTTTGAGCCTTCTCAATCTAAAATTGAGAAAGATCTATGATAATATTTAACTAGTGATATGTAAATTAAAAATGTTTATCCACCATGCATAATATCTACCTCATATTTTTAAAGTCACAAATTTTCTATATACAAATTTTTTAGTTATAATGGTTAAGAACATAATAAAACAAGATATTCTCAAATCCAATTTTTTTGATGTTTTAAATTATTATTGCGCTAAGAGGTACTCTCCAACCTGGTATAGAAGATATGTTTTCGTGTCTTGTTAAGTTATGGTTTTTTTTGTAAGTTAGCTACTTCTATGAGTTGATCCAGGTGGATATCGGTGGCCACCCACCTATTCCATTTGGACTAGCACCATAAATTCTTGCAGCTTTTCACATTCATCACAACTTACTATTTTTAGCAGGTTTTTGAGTCCTCCACTCCTGGAGCCGTTTTGGGGCCTTAATGATCCAGGTGGATATTGGTGGCCACCCAACTATTCCATTTGAACCCCCACCATCAGTTCTTTCAATTTTCAAGTTGCAACCAAACTTACTATTTTTAGCAGTTTTTTAGGTCCCGAACTTCCGAAGCTGTTTTGAGGCCCTAAACGACGTTTTTTGGGAAAACGGAGAGCAAAATGGGTCCATGGACCAATTTTTCTCATTAAAAAGTTGTACTCCTTGGATATATCTTTCTAACGAGCTATTGAGCGCATCAAACGGAGATCGGGTGCCAAAGTTACGCCCCCGGGAAGTTGAACCACCAATTTACCCAAACGGGCGCCCACATTTTTGGCGCCTCATCTCCTATGGTTAGGTTTTTGGAAGTTTCGGATTCTACATTGTTTCTCAACAATAAATAGGCCCTCAAGCCTCATTGTAACACAGTTCAGAGGTCTGTAGCCATCACATCTCTTCTCAGAGATTCTCTACCAGCACCCTAGCTATTTTATTTCCATTATGCTTGTAAGCATATTTCTGTTATTTGATATTAATGAAATGAAGCATTATTTCCGCTGCATCTCTTTGTTCATGGTTATTTTTGTATTCTGTTGCGTTCCTGCATAAATCCGGATCAGTGGTATCAGAGCGGGTCTGCTCTTTCTTTGTTTTTCTTTGCATGTCCCCAACGCGGTCAGGGTATAAGGAGTTAGGGTTCGATCTGGTTGAACCCTTGCAAGATCAGCCTCGCAAACCCCGACAACCTCCCATGGCAGAAGAAAAGAAAGATGAGGGAGCAGGAGATCTTATCAAAATACTGCTCGAGGAGGCCCCCAAGAAACAAAGGAACGCGATGATGGATAACTTTGCTCAAATCCTTCAACGGCTTCCCACATATGGCGCATTTGCATCCAACAACCACTCTTGAGGCACCACTCCCTTCAAGGTACAGGTAAAATTTGACATTCCTATATTTGAAGGAAAAGTAGATGCAGATGCTGTAGACAGATGGTCAAATTTTCTGGAAGGGTATTTCTCGGTCCATGACTTCTCTGACCAAGAAAATATTATTTTCGCACTCCTCAAAGCCGCCCCCCATGTCAAAGACTGGTGGGAAACCTACCATGAGCAAGAGGGCGAAGGGGAACCCTCTCTATTCTCGGCCACACCCACTTGGAATTCGTTCCGAGATGGCATCAAGGAACAATATTACCCTGTGGGGAGCTATGAGGACAAATACATCCAATGGACCATGCTGTGGCAACAAAAGGATCAAGATGTGTACGAACTGACGAATCTGTTCCATACCCTGCGCACAAAGTTGGGTATTAAAGATTCAGAGAGACATTTAGTGCTCAAGTACCATGGTTGTCTGCAGAAACACATTCAAGAGGAAATGGAGTTCCTCGACATTACATCGCTTGGCACGGCATATCGCTATGCCGCCAAGATCAAGCAGAAATTTAAGTAGAAGAAGCGAGACTTTGGATCTGCGAATCCGAAAGGTGCCCTCGAACCGAAGAACAAGAGGCAAGGCCAAAGCAATGCGACTCAGAACAACACCACAAATCCAAAGAAGGACACAGGGAAGTGGTGTGAATTTCATAACAGCCCCACTCACAGCCAAACAAGTGTCGGGCCAAACAGTCTTTGGTGGCCGAACTAAAGGCACCCGAATCAGATGCATTTTCTGATCCTGAGTTAGAACCAGAAAAATGCAATGAAAAAGGGAAGAAAATCATTGATGCAGATCCCAGTGCCATTGTTGCCACCACCAAGATCCAGAGGGAGGGTCCAGAGGATCCAGAGGAGGGGGAGCGCCTCTTCCAGTCGCAGATGTGGGTGAAGGGTTCTCCGCTGCAATTTCTCGTCGATAGCGAAAGCGAAAAGAACCTCATTTCAGTAGAGGTCGTGAAGCGGCTCGGCCTACCAACCATAGCACACCCGCCGCCGTATATCATCAGGTGGCTCCACCCAGGGAGAGATCTCCACATTCGCCAACAGTTCCACCTTCCATACAGTGTCAAGACATTCACGGATGAGGTATTATGTGATGTTGCTCCTCTTGATGTAGCTGATGTATTATTGGGCCAACCATACTTATGGAGGCAACATGCTGTGTATGAGTCTAGGCCTCGTGCTGTTATTATTAATTTTGGAAATAACTTGTACAGGATACTAGAGGTAGCACCGCCTCCTGTCATCTCTTTAAATACTGCAAAATAACGCAGTAAGATTGTTTCCCAAACCAGGAAATTCATTTTCCTTACAACTCACTCACAGGGAAAGAAAAATATTGTGGCCACAACCTCGAAACAGGGCTCCCTTGCACGGTTGCAGCATATGGACAAAGTCATGGAGGAATACGAGGAAGTTTTCCCCTCACTCATAGAGGTTCCTCTACATTGTCAGGACAAGCATTCCATTGATCTGACTCCCAACGCACCACCGCCTGATGTTGCCATACATCCTGCAACTACACATATAGAATCCAAACATGTACTGTCTGAGGCTGATAAAGGAACCAAATTTACTAAACGCATCCAGCCTGTCCACCCGCCGGTCCATGACATCTTCAACACATCTAACACTCAGTTCAACAGAATTTGCCCCATCTCATGGAGGATCTCAACGCAATGGGGAACATTGCTTCCTAAGGAGGGAGGAATGATCTAGGTGGATATCGGTGGCCACCCACCTATTCCATTTGGACTAGCACCATCAATTCTTGCAGCTTTTCACATTCAGCACAACTTACTATTTTTAGCAGGTTTTCGGGTCCTCCACTCCCGGAACCGTTTTGGGGCCTTAATGATCCAGGTGGATATTGGTGGCCACCCACCTATTCCATTTGAACCCCCACCATTAGTTCTTTCAATTTTCAAGTTGCAACAAAACTTACTATTTTTAGCAGTTTTTTGGGTCCTGAACTTTCGGAGCCGTTTTGAGGCCCTAAACGACGTTTTTTGGAAAAACGGAGAGCAACATGGGTCCATGGACCAATTTTTGTCATTCAAAAGTTGTACTCCTTGGATAGATCTTTCTAACGAGCTATTGAGCATGTCAAATGGAGATCGAGTGCCAAAGTTACGCCCCCGGGAAGTTGAACCACCAATTTTAAACAGGGCGCTGATTTTGGCGCCTGCATCTCCTATGGTTAGGTTTTGGAAGTTTGATTCTACATTGTTTCTCAACAATAAATAAGCCCTCGAGCCTCATTGTAACACAGTTGAGAGGTCTGTAGCCATCACATCTCTTCTCAGAGATTCGCTACCAACACCCTAGCTATTTTATTTCCATTATGCCTGTAAGCATATTTCTGTTATTTGATATTAATGAAATGAAGCATTATTTCCGCTGCATCTCTTTGTTCATGGTTATTTTTGTATTCTTTTGCGTTCCTGCATAAATCCGGATCATGAGTTCAAGGAAAATTTACATCGTGATGACCACAATTTCAAAACATCAATGTCCTCACTCCTACAAGATTTGCTGGCCAATAAATAAAGACAAAAAAACACATACATCATAAAAAGAAAATTGTAAGACCAAAGACCTATTTCCCATATGGACCAAAAATATCCGAAAATCAAAATACATCCCACAATCATCATTAAGCACCCATATTACCTAGACTTGGGACATCGGGTCCTCCACCCCCAAGATGGCGAAATGCTTCGTGTACATGAACCTTAATGTTTCCCATTCTCCCTTCAAATTTTTCCAGCCTCTCCTGGAGCTTCTTCTGACCTCTGCGAAGGGATACTAACTGATCTAAAGTATGCCACTAGTTATGTTGAATATCATCAAGGAAACTAACGAACTCATTGTGGTCATTGTGGAGGTATTGAGAGATTTGTTTTATTTCCACTGTCACTTCATGAATTTGGGCTTCCAAGGAATCGAAGGGCAGAGGCAGGGCCACATATCTAAAGGAGGCAGCTTGTTTCTACTCTAGTTTCTCCCCATCGTCTCGCAGGCCCACATGATGCAACACTCCCTGTCCACGAGGGATTTCTCCTCTTCAATCCTGACCTCGTTGAAGGAGCATTGACCTTCTGATGAAAGCTTCGTTAGACCCACACCACTCCTACCAACCAAATCCCCATGTGCCTATACAATTGAAAATCCCCCATGTCCAAGGGTCTACAACTGATGACATGCTTGCAACCCACTCCAAAGACCCACAAGCCAGACTTTCCCCAGCTACCCAAAGTGTGTCCTTCATAAGCGTAGAGACAATCAACCACCAAGCTGTTGGGAAAAATACTGAGAGGGGGGGTGAATCAATATTTAGTGCGGAAAATAAAACTTTTTACTTTTTCCTTTCTAAAAACCCATACGCTACTTTCCTGAAGCCAATTCACGTATATACGCGGATATCCTTTACAGAACTCGCGTATGTCCAGAGATCTAATTATGCATTTAATTCTTAACTTAGATCATTGCATTATTCATTCATCAGATGTTTTAGAAAATAGGTAGACGGTGCGAGAATAATCATCACACACCAAACAACACACATGAACACCGGGGATTTTGGTGGAAACCCGATTAGGGAAAACCACACTTCTGTCGTCGTCTCGATCTTCAATATTTATTACAAAGAAAACTTCTTACAACCATGTCTTGACGCAGGACAGCCTCATACCCGACCTGTGAGCACCCACTGCGGAAAGAGCTGTCTCTCGTTTACCGACCTCTACCCGGAAAGGGAGCTACAGCCCCTATGCTTGTTTACCGACCTCTCTTGGAAGGGGAGTTCGACCCCCTGCTCTCGTTTACCGACCTCTCCACAGGAAAGACTACAACCAACGAGCCGAAGACCGACCTTGACACCCACCTGCGTCACGTTTCATCAATTTCAAGAAAACTGGATCAAGCAGCTTCAGCGTACAACCCTTCACTTATCAACAATCATCACTTTGCCCATTGCTTCCAACGAACGGTGAAACACTTTGTAATCAAAATATCGGGAGATAACCCAAACTTTTGAAATAGATATACGAGAATCACATTCAACCTTGAGAAAATATAGTTGGTCTGTAGGCTCCTTTGTTTAAACATGTCCATGTATACACGTGCTTTTCACGAAACTAACTTTGCGTATACATACGCTTGCATTTTTTCGAACAACCTAACCCCATACGCGCCTTTGTTTGCGAATCCGTGTATACATGCGCCTTTTATGAAATGAACTTTGCGTATAGATTTATAAAAGATAAACTTTGCGGAACAAATTAGATCTATGAACTCACCCAGTTTCTTCCAATTTCTACAATAGATTTAGCCATGTCTTCAATACTTCTTTTCGGATCATCCTAAATTCATCATTTCTGGATACGAAGAGATTTTAAACCTTCATCATATTCATGGGTAGAAGTAGATTCGAATCTATCGATTAAGAATAGAGTTGTCTCTGAGATAAACTTCGAGTGAAGTATTCATTTAAAGCAGTTCTGCACCCTTTGCACAATGATCTTCTTCTCCTTATATAGGTTTAGCCTTTATCAATACCATGGTCAAAACCACACCACTTCCGATGGTATTCACAGACGGAGATCACATAGACAATCCGGCGCTCAATACAATGGGTCAATACCATGGTAGTTACCCCTGGTTTTATTCTTTTAGAGCGCAATTGAGCATACGCGACTTGTACGTACTTTTCCGCGTGCATACGCTACTTCTCATAAACCGTGTGTGCGTTGTGTCACACTTTTCATGTTGATCGGCCCTTCTTGATATTTCTTTCTAGGTATACGAGCTGCTTGTAGAACATTAGATTTACATCATTAATAAACTCATCAAGCATCAAGAACAACTTCATTAAGTAGGTTGCCATCATCTTCATCAAGTGGGTTGCCATCAAGGACAACACTGCATCATATTTCCAGCAATCTCCCCCTTTGGACATTTGTAACCATGATGGTGTTTGTGATGGTGTTTGATCACCACAATAGATAGATACATTAAGCATAATGATATTCTCCTATTCAGCACCACATGTCTGCTCTCCCCCTTTGTCATCGAGCAAGGGTGAATCCATGACAAACACGAGGTTGTTTCTCTATCATCTTGGAGATAGAGAAGAGCACGTAGATCGGTATTGTGAAGTTACCATGCTCCCCGAGTTCATGCTGAATCTTCAAACACATTTTTCAATGAAGTATATGACTCTATGACCTTCCTGTCAACAAGGACTCACACCCATCAAAATATCAGCAGAGTGGATTTACATATGAGACTCAGTACGCAACCAGAAGTGAGTTTACACAATTTGACTCAACTACCCCAACCAAGTGGGTTTACAAATTTGAACAAAGGTAAGATAATACAATTTTACATCATAGGTCTCATCATGACCTTTTCTTCAAATTACCACAAATATGATTTTTTTTTTATTTTTTATGACCACACTACGAAAAAGACCTCGAGAAGATCATATTTGAATAATCATAATGCCAACAATAAATTATGCTCGGCAGAGCTAATGCTCCCCCTGGCTGACCATCCGTGCATCCTTTCATATGACCAAAGCTCCCCCTTTGCTTGTGCATCTGAACACTTTCAAAAGCAAATCATCAAGGCATCTTCTGCCCAATGAAAACGAAAACTGATATCGAGCTGAAATACCATAGGAGACTCCAAACCATATCGGAGATACCAAACAACACCATGACTTGTGCTGAAGAAATGCGGCCAAAAAAATTGTCGGCGAACCCTCATACACGGTTTTACTATTGTGTGAACCTAGCCGTATATCTGTGACGTCTTTCGAGGGGAAACACTGCGTGTCAATTTAATCTTCGAATTTAAGCGGTTGTTCTTCGGTAAGCGAGAGACTATGACTTGTCTCTTAGATATTCGAATGCTTCCCTAGGTAGAGGTTTGCTTAAAGATATCAACAACTTGATATTGGAAGGAACATACTCCAACTTCACCTTTTGTTCAAGCACTTGTTCATGTAAGAAGTGATACTTGATAGGGAATGTGCTTGGTCTTCGAATGCATAACGAGTTCTTTGAGATGCGGTAGCACTTGTATTGTCACACATAATGAGATAGGAGGTGTGTTTTGATTTGAAAATCTTGTAAGGTTTGCATCATCCAAAGGAAGTTGAGTGCAACAAGATGCGGCAACCACATATTCTTCATTGTAGATAAGGCAATAGGGTACAGCCTGTGGCAGAACCAAGATACTAGCAGGTCCCATATAGATATACCACTATGGTGCTTTTAGATCGTATTAACATTTCCAATGATAACGCGGTGTAAGCATGAAGGAAAGTAGATCAACATTCTTTGGATACCATAGTCCAAAGTCTTGGTTCCTTGTAGATATTTGAATATTCTTTTGACGACTGAAGGTGAGACTCTTTTGGATTAGCTTGGAATCGTCCAACAATCATGCATGCATAATGTCTGGTCTAGTCGATTGAGGATAAAGTAGGCTTCCAATCATTGATCTATATTAAATTTGATTCCTGGAAAATCATCATGAGCTAGAGATTACATCCGGTTATCATTGGTGTACTTCACAATTTTTCATTCTTCCATGCCATACTTCTTGAGAATTTTCATAAGATATTTTTCTTGCGATAAGAATATACCATATTTAGTTTGATGCACTTGCAAAACAAGAAGAATATTTAGTTCTCAAGTAAGGACATTTCAAATTCTTTGTACATGGCGAAGCAAATTTCGACTCGCGTTCTTCATTACTCCCCAAAAATGATATCATCACTTGCCCCAACCACAATCAATAGTTTAACATCATTTTCAACTTTTGTGTATAGGTTGCTATGTTGATTACTTTGAAAATCCTTGTTGATGAAGATATTTGTCGACGATAATACCATGCCCTTGGAGCTTGTTTGAGATATAGAGCCTTTTAGTCTACAAACACAATATTTTCATCATTTCCCAAAATGAATCCTTACGGTTGTTCTATATAAACTTCTTCTTCTAGATCACCATTGAGAAGGCTATAATTGTATCCATTTGATAAATTTGATTTGTTGAAAGCTTGAAAAATCAAGAAACATTCTTATGGCTAGGTCTAGCTACGGGAGAAAAGTTTCTTCAATGTCACCACCTTCTTGTTGAGTATACCCCTTGCAAACTAGTCTAGCTTTGTTTTCTTATAACATCCCATTCTCATTCTTGTTCTTGAATATCCATTTAGTTCCAATGGCATTTTTGTCATGTGGTCTTGGTACCAATTCCCAAATGTGATTCTTTCCAATTTGATCAAGCTCTTCATTAATAGCTGAATCAGCATTCGTCTTTGTAGCTTGATGGCATTTGTATTGGTTCAATGGGCATTGGATAGAAATGCAGATAGCTAGAAGATCTACAGTACTCCTTGTTTTTGGTTGCTTGTCTCTGCAGAATTTGAGATTGGATAGTTCTTTTGGACATGTCTGGATGGAGCCTTTTCGGAGTAAATCTCTTCGAGTTCTTCATTGATCCCTTTGTCTGTTCATTTCTGTTGATGTAGAAGGAAAAAAATCCCATCATCTTAATCCATTGTTTTTTGTTTTCTTCTTTAGGGAAATTTCTGCAGAGACTCATCAATAACAACATCAATACATTCAACAATCTTTCAAAGCCTTTTATTGTAACATTTGTATTATACAACATGGTATTAACCAAGAAGTATTATTCATATGATCTAAGTTCAAACTTGCTAGCTTTTCATCATTATTTTTGATAAAAATTTACTAAAAAACTCTAAAAATGCTTCATAGAGGAGAATTTCCATGCAGGGATTCATATGGAGTTTTGTCACCTGTTACCCAAACATGTGCCTTATTGAAATGTTTCAGCAGTGTATGTCTTCCTTCTCCCCGGAAAGTGTCGGTGTTCCCGAATCATCAAGCATAGCTCTGCGCCATTTGTTGAATTGTTCTGTTCTTCCTGCTACGCCATTTTGTTGTGGAGTGCCATTTCTGACTTATATTTTTATGCCATGTTGTTCACATTTAAAAATTGTTGGTGTATGTTCTCCTCCTCGATTAGATCTAAGACACTTGATTTTTGTATCTAATTCATTTTCCACCAGTGCTTTGAAGATCTGAAATTTTCCAAATGCTTCTGCACAATCATTTAATCAACCCAATCCAACACATTCTAGAGAAATCATCAATAAATGAATGTAAATATTCTATGTGTGTGGTGAATTTTTCCTCATAGGTCCATATATTGTTATGAATGAGTTCAAAGAGCCTACTTGATGATCCTTCCTTGGCATTAAATTTTACTGCGGTTTGCTTTTGGGTGCTTGAATTTGCATATGATACTTTAGGGTAGATTAATATTGGGAAGACCATAAACTGACATTAAGTGCAACAATTTTGTTGATTGGAAAGCTTGAATGCCCAAACTTCTATGCCATAGCCAATTTTCTAAAGATTGACTCAAGTAACATTGTTCTTTGCGGCTCTTTAATACATACGGAGTTTCTTGGAAGTTCTTTCCTTTATAATTTTTCTGTCAAGATCACGAACCCACACATTCTTTTGAACTAAGAACAACTTGAGTTCCTTGATCACACATTTTGACTTACCCCACTTGAGGTTATGCCTTGACCATCCACATACATGACATCGTAGCCTTCACCTTTTCCTTTGGGGAAACACGGATCCTTTTCCTTTAATTACGAGCGGGGATTATCATTTAAATGTAACTTTATTTTCCTTTTCTAGAGCACTATATGCAAAAGTTTGTGTTTGTCACCTATCATGTGTCTTGAGCATCCACTATCAATGTACCATTGATTTTCTTCTGTATACTACGAATAATGCTATGCCACAATTTTCAGCACAGCAGTGCTTCTTTTCCATACTTTGGATCTTGAAGGAAGATGCTCTTTTGGCTGAAATTTGCTACTCCACAATTAGGATTCTTCCTTTTAAAGTTATTGCAATAAGCACATTCTTAATTTAGAGGAGAAAAGTTGTTGTAGGTATTCTTCTCAAATTTAATCATATTTTCTTCCTTGCTTCTCTAGTCATCAGTAGTTTTATATGCAACACATTGAAGCGACTTTGTGACCAAATTATAGTGAGAAACATTGTCCATTGAAGGAAAAATTTCTCCAGATGTTGATGTTCTACTTGGATTTTATTGATTGGTGTTTCTTTGAAGATATTCTGTTGATATTCTTTAATTGAATGATCATGCTTTACCCATGACCAGTTCTTTATTCCCTTATTTAAAGGTAAAGCGAAATTTTGTGAAGCAAATTTGTATTTGCTTTTAGATAATTTGGTGTTGAAGTTTGAGAGAGATTCTCCCAGGTATATCCAAGACATGTTTTTATAAAGGAGAACGTTGTACCTTGATAATCTCATCTAAGGTTTGAGATCCTTTAGCAAATCTAAGATTCAAATTTTTTACTTTCTCAGAATCTTTTCTTAGACTTACCACTTCACATTCTAATTTCTCCAATGTGTTTCTTTGCTTCTTGGCTTTGCTTTTCGAGTCTCTATGGTTATTTTCCTTTCTTCTAAGAGAGTATTTTACTTTCTTTCAAGCGTATTTTGAGTTGATTGTTTTCTTCAAAGAAAATCATTGTCCTCTAGAGCATCCAAAAAAATATCCCTTTTCTTCTCTAGATTCAAATGCCATGAAAGTCTAAGATCTTGTTCACATTCTTCTTCACTATCGGATAGCCATCACTGTCTTCATGAATATAATAACTTTTTTCTAGTGGCCAGTTCTTATTCCTTCTTGCTACTTCCTTCCCTTTTGCGGGTGTTTCTTTATGAGGACACTTAGCAGCATGTTGACAATTCTTCCACACTCAAAACATTTTAGAAGCTTACCTACGATCGTCTGTGTGAAAGTTGGAGTTTCTTTACAAAATTTGCCTCATCTTCTTCGAGACCATATCCTGGTCCTTACGGTTCTTGTACTTCTTTCCCTTTTGTACACGGCCTACGAAGACAACCTCTTTGACTTCGGATGGTTCTCCTCTTCTCATTTCATATACGGTTAGTATGCCATGAAGTTGTACCATAGTAAGATTTTGAAGATCTGTTTCTCTTCAAGAATGAAAACTTTTGACTCAAATTTCTTTGTTAGTGATCTTAAAATTTTCTCAACCGGAAGTAGATTCGTTTATTGTTTCTCTGATTTTTTCATACGATTTAAAACATCATCAACACGTAATGGCAATACTCTCATCACTATGCATCTTCAGAAGTTTTCATGTTCAATTCTGAGAGTTTGAGTTTTGCACTTTTACTGCTTTGCATCACCTTCATAACTTAGAATGATTTTGTCCCACATTTCCTTTGCTGTGTTCGCTGCTTTGAAAAATTCGATTTATTCAAACTTCCTGTTATAGCATTAGCCTTTGCATTTGATTCATAATTCTTGTTTTCATTCGGATCTGTTGGTATTGTGGATATTGATATCCTTGTACAACAATGGCCTCATTTGTTCCTATAGAATGAAGATAGGACCTCATCCTTGTTTTCTAGAATTAAATTGCTTCCATTAAGAGCGGAGCTTGATATGAATGTCGATTCCATCTTGAAAAGTTGCTCATCTGTCGGTCTTCCCGCTTCTAGCGGCCAGCTTTTCGAAGGACACCAACTGCGATGCCAATTGTTGGGAAAAATGCGAGAGGGGGGGGGGGTGAATCAGTATTTAGTGCGGACAATAAAAATTTTTACTTTTTCCTTTCTAAAAACCCATACGCTACTTTCACGAAGCCAATTTCGCGTATATACGCGGATATCCCTTTACGGAACTCGCGTATGTACAAAGATCTAATTATGCATTTAATTCTTAACTTAGATCATTGCATTATTCATTCATCGGATATTTTTAGAAAATAGTAAACGGTGCGAATAATCATCACACATAAGAAACACACATGAACACCGAGTTTTGAAATTTGAAACCCAATTGGGAAAACCATTCTTAGTTGTCTCGGTCTTCAATATTTATTACAAAAGCTTCTTACAGCCATGTACTAGTGGGACTCATGCCGACGCGCGGGCACCCACTGCCGAGGCTACAACCTTCTCGTTTACAAGCCCTCTTGAAAGGAGCTACAACCCACCGTACTCGTTTACCGACCTCTCCTGGAAGGAAACTACAACCCCTGGCATGCTGGTTACCGGCCTCTCCTGGAAGGAGTTACGACCCCCTACTCTCGTTTACCGAAAGCCTCTCACGGAAAGGGCTTCCTGACACGTGGTGGCTTCGACCTTGACTGCTATAGAACCACGTTTCATCAAGGTGCCAAAGCTGGATCAACGACTTCAATACAACCCTCCACTTATCAACAATCATACTTTTCCCATTGCTTCCAGTAGAACAATGAAACCACTTTGTAATCGAGAATATCATAGATAACCCAAACTTCGAAGACGATATCGAGAATCACATTTCAACCTTGCGGTACAACTATAAGGTCGGATACCATCGCTCCTTTGTTTAAACATATCCGCATTAACACACGCGCCTGCTAACGAAACTAACCGCGTATACATACGTACACATTTCGAACAGCCTAACTTCATATCGCCTTTGTTTCATCGGTCCGTATACACGCGCACGCACCTTAAATGAACACGTATAGATTTATAAAGAATAAACTTTGCGAACGGTCCGGATCTATGAACTCACCCATATTTCTTCAATTTCTACAATAGTTGCGCCGAGTCTTCAATACTTCTTTTCGGATCATCCTAGAGATTCATCATTTCCGGATCTAGAGATTTTAAACCTTCATCATATTCATAGGTGCATGTAAATTCGGATCTATCAGTAAGAACGAGTTAAACTATACGAGATAAAATTCGAAATTAGTATTCATTTAAAGCCCGAGACACCTACCCTTTGCCTGATAGTGTTATTATCATATATAGGTTTAGACTTTATAATGTGAAGTGAAAACCACACCATTTTCAATGGTATTCACAGACGGGGGATCACATATACAATCCGGCGCTCATCTGATAGGTCGATACCATGGTAGTTGCCTGGTTTTATTCTTTTAGGCGCAATTGAGCATGCGCGACTTGTGCCGTACTTTCTAGCGATGCATCGCTATGTCATAAATAGCTTGGTGTATGTGTTGTGTCACACACTTTTCATCATTGATGCGGCCCTTCTCGATATTATTTCTTTCTACTGGTATGCAGAGCTACTTGTAGAACATTAGATTTACATCATTAATAAACTCATCAGCGTCCGGGCAACTTCTGTTCAGTAGGTTTCACCATCATCTTCATCAAGTGGGTTGCCATCAAGGACAACACTCTGCATCATATTTCCAACACAAGCCTATGTTGTGTGGACATCCCTCCAACAACTAGGCCACTACTCACTCACCCATCCATACACTTTCCCGATGAGCTAGCGATGTCAGCACGGCACATGGATAAAGATGCATGCCACCAACCCGATGCCATGTCACACCTCCACAAGCAAAATACCACCACCCAGGATAACTCACTCCCACGCACTAGGTCTTTTAATTCTAAAATTTCTCACCCCATCCTAGCCCTTGAACTCATTACACTTCCAAGACTTCCTCCATAAGCTTGTAAATTAGTAAAGGCAAGGTTGAAAAAGAGGACAACAAGAATATGAGATTGGTGAAACCAATTGAAAAGGAGTGACCACCCTGTGAGGATTCCAAGACAAACACTGAGTACGAAGGGCCCGCACCACCCACGGTAGATGCGATATCGGGTCCCAACCCACACAACGCAAACTAGAAAGTAAACCAATAATGCACAAACTAGAAAAGTGCACCGAAGTGCAAGGGATGTTGTCCCAAAACCGAGTTGATGACATTCCCACATTCAAGCACTACCACACACCTCTTTTGTGCATAATTTTCCATGTTCTCATAAAACCACCTAGAACTAGGGCCCCATATGTAATTTTCATTACCTGCGGATCCAACCCCATTGTAACCTTACCCCACAAATTTCTCTAGGTAATCAATGTGACTAGGAGTAAGGATTGGCTTAACCCGGAAAGCACTCCTTTGCACTTGGAAAGACTACACCCAAATACCATCCCTCTCATCTTCCAACACCGCAATCAGTTCTACCACCAAGCTCAAACTCGTGCTACCCAAGAACGTCTAAGGGGCAACTACACCCACAAAGCACCCAGGGTGAGAAACTTTCAAACACCATTAGCTTCATTTGGTGATGCATGATATTCACATTTATTCCCATGTCTTGGGCTTCTATTTAACCGCCGACCACCCAGTGGGGGGGTCTGTTATGTTATATTACCTAAATTGTTCTTTGTTAAACTACATAAAAATAAAAAATAAAAATAAATAAATATTCATTTTTTTACTATTGGCGGATTTTGTGCTAGGAGGTTCTTAGAAAAAGAATAAAAAGTTATCAACCCATTTTCGGATCGAGTTTGTGTTGAAACTAGGTTGCTTGATTGTGAGAGCACTAGGTTGCATGTTTGACTTGAAAGGTGTTTAACAACTGCAGAAAGAAATTTCTTTTGTTTGCAAATTAAGCGGTACTTACAAGTTTAAAAGTTTGCTAGAGGTGAAGGGAAGACTACTGATAGCTAAGTCCAGAAGAGGACAAGAAGAAAGAAGGGTTGAAGGCATCTTCCTTATCCAAAAGACCTCAAGGAAACCCTTGAAGCACAACAGGGTTTGTTTGCAAAAGTGTTACACAGTAATTTGTCATAGTCTTCCTGTTACAGTCACTTTAATGGAGACCCATTTTGTGACACAGCGAACATTGTCATGCCTTGAAAACATCATCAATTTCATTCCTCTAACGCAGACACAATTTCCCTAAAGACTCGCGCCAATGGGGAAAATCATAACAAAGAGGCCGCGCCAGCTGGCGCTTTCACAAATACGACCGGTGATCGCGCCGACCAATTTAAGGAGTGTTTTTAAATAAAGATGGTGGAAGTTGTGTTCCAACAAACTAAAACCATTGCCTATCTTGGGTTGGGAGGTTTGGTAGCAGAGTTCTTGGAAGGGAAGTAGTTTGCTACCTCCCATGGAACCTTCTTGCTGTTGATAGAGCCAATCCCACAATAATAGGAATCCCAACTCCTCCTTCCCCATCTATAAAAGCTTTGCTCAATTCCATGGCAGCTAGTACGGGAGTACTAAGCAGATCTCCAAATTCCCAAACCTTTGTGCTATAAGAGCCTCTTTTTCGCCAAGGCAGAGCTCAAGTAAGGAGACTATCGTCGAAGACTGCGGAGGGTTTGCCCTTTACAATTGAGCTTTGCGAGGCATTGAACGTGGGGAACCCATCAGAAGGGGACACGACGCTTCTCGGAACATTGGTTGTAATCTTTCTTCGATTGTTATTTAATGAATGATTACGATTATGGTTCCACTCTTGTTTTCAATGATGTTAATATGAGTAATGTCCTTTAAAGCTGATATTTAGTTACGTATGCGGATTTTTTGTGCTTGTGTCTGTTTGTTTCTTGCGTAATAACGAATTCACATCGCGGAGATCATGGAGGATAAGTAGTCTGTCGGCGAAGACGGAACGTTCTCTTCTTCGAGGTCGTAGCATTGGATTCGAGGTAGGCTTCTATCTTAAGTCTTTTCATTTGTAACCGGGAACTTGCGTATTAACATTTCGATTGTTGCTGAACCCACTATTTGAGCTAGTAGGGATCGCCTGCAATAAACGGCGGAGAGGGATTTACCTCTTCAACAATTTGGCGACTCCATTGAGGATCGTCTAGATTTCTTTGTCTCGTTTGGATTGTCTCGTTTGATTGTTTTGTGATTTTCCTTGCTTGATGAGCCTTGAGTTGCAGGTTCTTTTGTTGTTTTGCTTCCTTGGTTTGCTTAGTTTACATTGATGCATACACAGGTAGTTCTTTTTCATTTTTTGTTTGAGAAACTCGGCGGCGCACTTTTAGCTCGACGGTCGCGCCAATTGGCGCATGTTGCTTTTTGTTGCTGCGCCAATTTCTTCTGTTTTCGATTGTAACCTTACGGTCGCACCACTCTTGTAAGGTTTTGAGTTTCCTCATTTTTGAGCTCTGGGTTTGGTCGGTGTTTTCTTCTTGATTTTCCGACTACAGGTTTGTTGGAGTCTTTGTTTGATGAAATTCTGTCTCTTGTCCTTTGGTTGTTTGCTTTTGTCTATCGATTTCACGTTTTGAGCCACAGGGCATCTAGTGGCTTAGTATTAGTCCCTCCTTGGGAGTTTTGGTGTTGCGTTTGTCCGTTAGAGCTTTACGATTGATTCCCTGCATCCTCTTATTGATTTGTTGTTTTGTTGTGATTTTTGGGTGATTGTTCATTCCTTCATTCAAATTTCGTTTGGTCTTGCTTTGGGCCTGAATCACACACGGTCCATTGAGCCTTTGAGTCTTTTTCTTGGTTTTGAGAGACTTTGGTCGATTTGGGATCTGATTGCTTGTGTCGTTGAGTGAAATTTGTTTGTTTTTCTCTCTCAATATCGTTTCTCAAGTTGTTCCATTTGTTTTCAGTTTTTTTAGTGCATTTAAATATCAAACGTTGAAACTTGAAAAAAAAATCTCTTTTGCTTTTGGTTAATTAGTGCAATTGTAATCTTTTCGATTTTGCTAGAGATTAGTGATTTGGATGAAAAGCTTTCAATTTCATTAGTTGCATTAGAGATCTCATTGTTTGTCCTCTGATCATTTCGTTTGGCATAAAGCTCTCTCGCTCTTACATAACTAGTTTTCATCGAACGAAATGTTGGTGTGGCATGTAGCTTTGCATTTAAGAGTCTCTTGAAGAGACACTACATACGATAAATTTTGAAGGCGAAACTTAATTGAAGATCCATTTGTAAAATTTATTCAATTAACCTAAGAAATGACATTGAAATTTAACGAAACATTTTTAGTGGTCTAGGCTAGAGACGTGTTCCGGCGGTCTTTATTCTAACGGTACATCGCTACTTCCTTTGGCCGTGGGCGCTAGTGGGACTTGTGCTCCCGTGCCGTCGCGTATGTAAAGGGAGACCCCTCTGGGTTTTCAATCCTTTATCCACGAAGCCGATGCGCCGCCCTATCGCGTGATACACCGAACACGGCATTCGGGGGAGACTACTGCACGTACGAGAAGGTCCTTGGTGGAGTTGTTTTGTTTCATTATTGAAACCAAGGTGTATGTTGCGGTTCACGGATATTTGGTACACCCCTTTGTGCCTAGTATTACACAATAGGTCATTTGGTTTTTTCGCTCCCTAAACTTGAAAATACCGTCAAGTGCTTGTCCTTTCACGCTTGTGTCAAATCTGAAAAGATAGAGTCATCTTTTATGGGCTAAACTCTTAAAACACTGACAATTAAGTTTCTTACTTTTAAATGTGGTAAAAATTAATCACCCACGATTACACGCTTTGCTTAGATATTGCTTGTTGGTAGTTTGATCGTATTATTAACTAACTCGTTTCGGCCGTGTGTGTGTTTGCTTCTTTTTCTACGGTCTTTTGCCACGGTGGCGGAACCTTCGGTTTCGTCTGCGGTAGTCCTTACACGGACGATTCTTCGGAAGGATTCCCAATCCTCTTGTTGAACCACAATGACACATTGTTTTCGAGTTTCTGACGGGGGACCGGTTCTGTTGAGCAACCCTTTGGAGGACTTGATTGAGTTCCAATTGGCCCTTTTCGGACCACAGTGTACGGAGTGAGATTTTGAGCTGATTTCCTTTCTCTTGTCGGGTTCGCCTTTTGTTCATGCTGTATTTCCTCCTAGTCCTACTTGCGTCTCTTCTTGCGTGATTTAACGGCGGAATCAGCCATGGTGATTACGGTGAGGAAATCCCAACGTCGGTCGAGGCCCCATCGGCTCTTGCGCGTGGATTGTTTTCCAGGGAGACAACAAGACGGCTAGCATGTCAACGGCCCGGTCCTTTACCACGGGGATACGGATCCTGGGTCGGATCATTTCGGTACGACCTCTGTGGGAATATCATCTCTGCTTGGGGCCGAAATTTGCTACTACTACCGAGGTGTCTCCTCGAACGCCGTCCGCCTGTTCGTCGTGCCCCATGCGCCGCCTTTCTCTCCTGTTGTCTCGCGTATTATAGAGGTGAGCCGACTCACGGTCTCTTTCTGTGCCCGCCTGCCCGGAGAACATCTCTGCGGAGGAGTATCGATTTAATGTTGCACCAGCAGTAGGGCTTGGGGTTGGACCATCCGCCGAATCTCTGATCTTACTTTTCACACTAACCGCAGGATGACACTCCGGTGTGTGCTCGGAGTCGGTGAGCGAGCACGGGAGATTTTGCCGTCTGCCGCTCACGAGGCTTATCTTTATGCTCCAAGGTTTACCGTACAACGGAGCTTATAACCGCGGGGGCCGGCCTTTCAAGCCTTTGCGGGCAACACGGCTGTCTTTATGATCCCACGAGGGCGGCCATCCGGGAGGCTACTGCGGGCCGGCAAAGAACCATCGTACGATCGCAAGAGACGATGTTATGGCCCGCCCAGGGTCCAACTTTGTCCAACCTCGGCGGGTGCCAGCAGGACGGTCTGTGGTCTGCGGGGAGCAAATCGACCTTCTTTACCGATGCAACCGCGGTGTCTGTTGTTTCCTAACGTTGCACTGTCAGCCAGGGACCATCTTGTGGTGCCGCCCGAGTCAAGCCGGTTTCCGGCAAGTACGGTCTGTTCCTACAGAGCCAGGCGGCTCATCCCGGTACAACTTGGGGTGTTCCTTATCCGGAGCCAGCAAGCCCATCGTGCAACACGGGGGCTCACTTACAACCAAGTCGCTTTCACGCAACTAGCGCCTCTGTCTGTCGGGTCCTTTGGTCATTCGAGGTTAGCCCTTACGTACGAGTCCCAGCTTTGTTCCTCAAGTCGACCCTCTCGGTCGGGTCGCTTTGTTCATTCGAAGCGACGCTCATTCCATTAACCACACTGTGATAGGTTCATTCAGTACGTGACCAGTGTGATGGCCACCATGTCGAGCTCGCGATTTCCACTTTTCGGCCGGCACTACTCATCCTCGAGTGGTTATTATCCTCATGGTCGGTCTCAGCCGAACTATAACCACCCCGAGGGCTCTCGGTGTGTCCTCCTCCACCGGTTTTACCTACACTCGACGACCAAATCCCAAACGCGATTACACGGGCGAAAACGCCTAATCGGTCCCATGCCTTGGTTATCCAAACCCCGCACTATGGTTGCCCGGCATCCCAATCGATGCAGTTGTACGACCCTCGCCTACGGTCGAATCCTACGGACGGAGCTTGTTGGGGGCAAGGATATTTACAACCATCGTGGGTATGGGTGCGGGACCTCATCACAGGCCGGCATGGCGATTAATCCTCCATTTTAAGATTTCTAGCTACCTTGGGCACCGGATGTTCAAAAAAAGTTGACCAATGATTCGATTTGCTAATACGTATTGACCTGCGGTTCCACGAATGCCGAGTGATTGCCTAAGTTTGAGGGAAAAGGCGGGGGGGACCCCCGAACGCATGTGATGACGTGTCACCTTTGGTGTTCGTCGCTTTCTTCAGGTCGGCCGATTCGGTCGCCTCTTCCAACGTACTTTAAACGGAGGCTGTTGCTAAGTGAGCCACATGAAAATTGTCCGTGGCATTTTCAGAATTTCATCTTTGTCGCAGCACCTGCGCATTCCGATTCTGAGTTCGTTTATGAAGCGAGAACGCACACTCACGGCTTCTGCGAAGTAGGATAAAGCCACTCACATCTCGGTCACATTCATGAGTGGCGGCGTAAGTAGACGTCAAGTTTCACATACACGATCGGATATTGACTCACTGGTTCACCACCTCCTTTGAATAAAATCGCTCGGGATATCGCGATGGGAGCGTGTGTGACGACGGAGGAACAAGCCATCGCTCGTGCCGATGCTGGATCTTTTGTCTATTCTCGATTTGGCATGCTTCATGACATCTTGTTTGACGATGCTCCACGGCCGGAACCACTGGGCTCCACTACCCACGGTGGATGGTGTCATTAGTTCTGTCTCTCAAGAATCGAAGAAGTCTTCGAATGGGAAGCGAAGGCTAATTCTTCCAACAATACCTCTTGCTAATCCGCCTCATCGATTAGGCCAAGACGCGGCAGGTGAATGCCGATTCGACGGAGCCAATCCTGCGGACAAATCCTCCAAGGGGAAGAAAGAGGGCAAGGCAAATCAAAATGCGATGCCAAAAACTAAAATCTAAATCTCGGGCGAGGATGGCTCCGGGCGTAAGCGAAGGACCCGCCACTCATGCGGCAGAGGACCATTATGAGATTGTCCACGACAATCCGAGGAATTAGTCAACTTCTTAAAGGCCCTACGGGGACTCGTTGTTTTGAAAGAAACCGAGCTTTCCATCTCGACGGACCCGGATGGTTGAGCAGGCGTCCTTGTCGTACGAATTCTGAGTCTCGAGTTTTCATGGTGAGAAGTGTTGCACCTATCTCTGTGGCGACGCGGTCGAAGGATTACAATGAATCGCGGCGGCACCCGGAAAGGCGATTGCGGATGGGCCGCCTCCCCACTATCTCCCGGTCCATTGCAAATCGAGAAGCCAACTCTCAGACCCGTTGTGAAGCCACACCGCGAGGGTGTTCTTTAGAGAAAGATCTTCTTATAATCCAAACGCCGTGCGCTCAACATTACGGTATTGTTGAGGATCGCCTGGGCGCCATGTATGTCCTGTAATTGGGGTTCTTCAAAGTTGTCCTTCCACGATGGAAGGCTTTACGCACGCGATCGGGGCATTGATCCGCCAGGCTCGGGGTCTTCTCACCTTCGATACGGAAGAATTTTGCTCCCCCGGCTTCCACATCCGTCGCTTTGGTCATTCGAAGTCGGGATTAACGGTGCGAACATTCATGGGGCCGTCGCGGAGTGAGGGTGCATCTACTGCGTTGTGTCCTCACGGCACGGAAGGCCATCGGCTCTCCGGCCTTGTTGTCATCTCCCGATGCCCTTCGAGGCAATCGATGGTCGGGGTCTAAACCCTTGGGCGTTCTCGAGAGTCCCTGCCGCCGATCACATTACGGGGAAAAGCATCGCGTCGAAGTGGAAGTGGTTGACACTAAGCTCACTTTACAATATACTTCTTGGCATGACTGAACCCATGCCATGCTCACAACGTGCGGAAATCTACCATCTTTCGATTCGTTAAGTTCCCTCACGAAGGCGAAGATTGTTACGGTGGATCGATTTGTAATTTTTTTCACCTCTAACTACGAGAACAACGTGCCATCATTGGATCAAATCAGAGTCCCCGGTGTAGGACTGGTCTCTTCAAAGACCCGGTCCTCATAGGTATCTTTCACCTTTCCCACCACATCTTTGCGCTCAAGTCAACATGTTGTCCGGAGTCGAAGTGACCACACAGCTTGTTCCTACGCACAGCGAGGTATATGAGTTTGGAGAATCCATGCCTTTAACGCCGGTGAAGATCGGCCTCTTTCGCCAAGATTGACTGAGCATCGGATCCTCCACCTCCCTCGGCATGTCAGCACTGAGCATGGCTCTCGCCGTCTACTCCCAATCCCCCCGGCTTGGTCGGTGGTTCCACTGGTGATCCTCTCCCAGGGGCACACTCGCCCGGATAGGCTATCATTGAAACTGTGTCTCTTGAGGAGTTTCCTTGGGGCGGACGGAACCCGCGCTCATCGCTCCTCGTTTATGCCATCTTGGGGGCAATGACTTATTGTGCGGGCGTTATGCTACTCGGGTTCCTTCCTCCTCTTCAAACGCCCATCTTGACGCACGAGGTTTTTGAGGGGGTAACACAGGTAACATTACTGTTATTCCAATCAACATCTCCCGGTTAAACTTGGGATTGTTGAGAATATTCATGTGGGTGTGACTTGTTCTCCAGGTAAGTTCAAGTCTATGCGAGCTTTTTCAAAGGAGTCGGAAGATGTTTTCGCATGGTCCTACGAGGAAATGCGGGGGATTGATCTAGTATTGTAGTGCACGAGATTCCAACCTATCCGGTGCGAGCAGGTGCACAACGCTCGTCCCCGCCATCTCGGAAAGCGCCGCCATCAAGGTAGAAGTTGAAAAACTTACGAACGCGGGTTTTTATTGCTCATCCCCCTTACGAGAATGGGTGTCTAACATTGTCCACCGTCGATAAAAAGCGGTACAATTCAGTCTGTGTGGATTATCGCGACATCGATCGCGCACATCCCAAGGATAATTGTCCCACTCGGTTTATCGACCGGATTATACCTTTAATGAATGTGGAGTGAGATCTGTTCCTTAATGGACGGTTTCCTGAGGATAGCCGGGTCCAATATTGCACGAGGGTCCTTTGAGACCACATTCATCATCCGTGGGCCTTCGTATAAAAGCAGAGTTCGGCAAGAAACGGCCAGACCTTGCCGGCGTGTGATGTCCTACGCTTTCATGACATTCACCGCCTCGTTCGACCTTATGGGACGACTTGCCGGCCATTCGGGTAGCGAGAGGACCATCACGAGCATCTCGCGAGATCTTTCTTCGTTGCGGGCGCTACAATATCGGACTCCAATCCTCATCGTCGTCTTGGACAGCGAGCGGCGGCCGTCTTCAGTTCATAGTCTCGAAGAACGGAATTTGCCTTGACCCTCTAAGGTCGGGGCCATCGTAAATCTCCCATCACCCTCCTCCCTGTATCAATTACGGAGGTACGCAAGGAAAAGAAAATTTTCTTCGGCGCTTTATCTAGGGTGTACGAGGTGGCCAAAAGTTCACTCGTTTGTTAAAGCGAACGTTCCCTTTCATTGGGACGAAGTGCCAGAATCCTTTGAGAAAGGCGAAGACGTTGCTTGTCAATGCTCCATTAGCCATCCTCGAGCCTTCTACCGCGACTTGCTTTGTATCTAGCGCACATTTCGCGCCATCGCCATGGTCTTGGTGCGAGATGATGATCACGGTGATGAACATGTTGTTTGACCACGTACGGAACCTTCTGAACCGGAAACCTTGTTCATGCACATGTCGCGAGACAGGTCCACGGCGGTACACGACGTACAACGCTTTCGCCATTACATCCTTTTGCGCCCCACGATAACGGTGGTTTCGGTATAACCCTATGACGTATATTCTTTCTGAACTGATACTTTTGAGGGGCAAGTACTCCCAACGGATAATGATCTTAGAGTTTAGTTAGGTCCCACTATTTAACTAAGTCAACTAAATCCTTGGTCTTTATTGGATTTGATATGTTCTCTCCCTACGGACTACTGTCCCTCACACTGGGGGCCCATATACTGAGTGAACGCTTTTATATGAGTGCCTAGGCAACAGTAGGTGACATAATAGTGTGTCTTGGAGACCTCGACATTGGTGTTGGAGGTTGGATAAAGGCCCTTGCCGTCGGATTAGCCTCCAACCCTACGGTATGTTGGAGAATACCTTATATCGTGTTGGAGGTAGATTCGGTGCTCGTATTTAACTTTAACAACAGAAGAAAGTACAGAAAGGTCCTAAATAGTGGCACGGTGGCGCACAACAGGGGACCATATATACGAATGCCTCTTGAGAGAAAGATTACGCGAGCGAGGTTGTTACGGCCTTCCATATTCAAGAAGCCCCCGTATCCTTACGGTCGTAAATGTCATCCATGCCGGATGCCGGGCGCAGATACGCGCGCCGTTGCTGCCATTGTCGTTATTCACCGTCGGCCCTTTTGCGAGACGGGGCGTGGATTTTGTGACGTGTAACCCTCACTCGTGGAGGGCATGCATATATCATTGCCCGCCGTCGACTACTTCCCTCGGAAGGTGAGCCGAGGGCGATGACTACTAGGCTATTTGACGAAACGTGCTCCAATTTATATTCAACCACGTTATGTGGGTTCGGGGGTTCCTCAAGCCATCGTCCATGATCACGGTACTCATTCAGGAATTGTGATGAGCTGGTGGCTTCAATGTTGGAGCTTGCGTCACGACAACTCAACACCATACTGCACCCTCAGCGAATGGTCGGGTTGAAAGCGTTGAACAAGGTTTTGGTCACTGTCCGTAGGCTGACGGATTGGTATTCATAAATCAATTGACATCTCCCATTATAACTCTGCGGTATCTAGAACATATCACATAAGGAAGTTTGTTGGTTCACCATTTCAATTGGTGTACGGTCTTAAAACCACTCTTAGGTTGAATCGAGATTCCTTCATTAAAATTGGGCGCGGAGCTTCTGCCGTGCCCATGGGAAGAACGTCTTCGTATGCGGGCTGGTTAGGCAAACCACCGTGATGTGCTTTAGTTATCCCGAAGCACAAAAGAAGAGGGTCAAAAACTCATTTTGATCAATCTTGTTTACTCCTCGTTCCTTTATCGAAAGTTATAGTCTCCTTTGGTCAGCACATGACAAACTTGGGCCAGGTAAGTTCCATTCCCCTGCAGCACTGGGCCCCTCTTATAGTAAAAAGCGCGTTTTGAAAAATGGGGCTTACGAGCTTATATAGATTATGAAGAGTTCGGCCTTGTGACGAATGGTACCTTTTAAAAAACACTATGCCCCAAAGTGATTTCTGGTGTGGTGTGTGTACATAGGTGTGTGATTTTCGGTGGTGTGCATGTATTGTGTGGTGTGCTTTGTAAACATCTTCTGCTGATCGGGTCTTCCTGGTTGTGCGGATGTCTTTTCATCCATTGTTGGTTTCGCGGATGGTGCCTCCGCTTGTGCAGAGTCTGTCTTCGACGGCTTCAGGTAATCTGTGATCCTAGCGGTGAGTTGGTCAACACAAAGGTGTGTCCTGAGCCCTGCCACGAACAACATGTGGAATATGGTCTTGTGTTAGAATTATTAACCGAGAAGTAAACCTTGGTGATGGCGTGAATTTCTCGTGTGTCTAGATTCACAACTTGCGGTGTTACAAGCTGAACGGACACTATTCGGTAAGAAACCCAGTCCATCTTAAATGCCTTATCTGGTATTGGTCACGGAAAGGAATTTGACTGCATTGTATCATCATATGCCGAGGGCATTTGAATACATAACGGATATGATGACAAAATATTAGTGTGAGCAACAGACATTTGCGCAATTTATAAATCATCATCACATGTAAAGAAAGATCCATCCCGAAATAGATATATATATATGAATGTTAGAGTATTTTTACATAGAGTGTGTATCACATAAAGAGTCAAAATACTTATGATGGTCTTAAGTACATCTGGAGACGATCGTCTCTCAAAAAATAGGTGTGGTATAAATCCTAAGAGCTAATCCGCCTTGAACATGGTAACGTAACATTGTGCACTAAATTCGAGTTCGGTGGATCGGGCCTAGGAACTCCCCACGGGTGTGGGCGGCGGGCCTGCCTTCGGTGCGTCACCCGATAGAAACGCCGTCTGGGATCCGTCGACTGTTCCTCGGGGTCGGATCAATTCACTCTCCCTCGGGTGCCTCCCCACGAGGATCGAGCGAGTTGTGTCCTCCCATGAGATTTCAGAGACATCCCGACTAGTCTCTCGGGTCCACATCTGCACCTGCAAAATGTTCGGGAACGAATATGTGTGTAAAAAAAAACATAAAACATATAAATATAATATAAGGTCTTGTGACTCTGCGTCCCGATTCATCTCCCTTTCGCGTTGGAGGATGGGTCTCCCGATGATCGGTTCTGCGCGGTGCAGATCACTGACCAGCCCGAGCATTCAGCACCGCTCCGGCTCCGGGACCCCGTACGACGGCCACCTCCGGCTACGGGCATTAATGCGCCGGGTGAGCCATTCTTGGCTCTCGTGGTATCGGATGCTGCTCTGCGGCCGCCAGCACGGAAGATGGTAGCGTTCCGGAAATGAACGATGGGGGATATGCTTGTTTCGATTTTCTGTTTTCATTTTGTGGTACCTTTTCCTGATTATTCTGCTGACCTTGATCGAACAACGGGGACTCATCGTGCCGAGGCCGGCGGGGGGTTGAGCCTTTGTGGCCTCGTGCGGTTCTGCGACCCTGCGGCCGCGTGATGGTATGTAGGACCACTCTCAATGCCGGATTGGGGATAGTGTGGATATCCACCTTCTTGCTTCACAGTCCCATTTGTGCTCCTCGGCACACTCGTGCCATCCTTCTTCATCTTCTCCCCGGATAGTGCTTCCGGTCAAGGCAGGGATCGAGACCTCTACGAGACAATCCGGTGATAAAATAAACATCGAAACCTCAGCTCTAATACACGGTCTCGTAACACGAACACTTGTTCATGTTCATCCCGAATGCGATTAAATGCGAGAAGGCTCGGGGTTGAGCTCGTGGGCAGTGTGAGGAAGAACTTTTTCGACCCGAGTTTCTAAGGGCATTCATGCAAGCTTGACTTTGGATGGCTTGTTCATCCTCTTCTCCATGCTCTCGTTCTTTCCATTCGATCGCCATTTTCTTGATTACACCATTCATATGGTCATAAGCCCTTGGTTAGATCTGCGAAAGTAGGCCTTAATTCTGCAATTTGGTCTAAATGTCGAAATTTTGATTTTTAGGTTCGGCCATGACGCAAACCCACTTTGCATAAAACCCATTGGCGGCAATTAAGTGCCGATACCGCCTTGATAGCTGACCCTAAAATTTTAAAAATGGCCACATAGGCCCGATTCTCCAAAGGAAAATTATCAAAAAATGGATGAAAATGAAGAGCAAGGGAGTGCCTCTTACTGTAGCCCAGGCAAAGGCTTGAATGAATGCGGCAGTTTGTCGCAATCATAAAGTCGGTTACGCTCCCAAATGGACCCCTTTGTTGCTTTTTACCAGAGTAAATAGTAAATGTAATTTTGTTTTTACCATTTTGACATATTTATAGCTTTTTCGACTTTGAAAGTTTTAAAGTTATTTTTTATCAAATGTTTGAATATGTTATGTGAAAATATAGGTTTTACGCTTGCTTGGTATGTGCGGTAGGTTTTTGCGACTTTTACGATGGAAACGAGTTGTATTTTATACTTTTTTCGGACTCGGTAAATACACGAAAAAGTCACTTTCTGAAGTCATCTTTGACTCTTTTTAAACTCTCTAAACTTGTAAGAAAAAAGATTGAGGCCCTTGTCGTTTCGATCTCGTTAAAATGGAGACGGGTGTCTACCCGGTATACGTTTAACCTTTTTCGAGGTACAGGATGGATTGATTACGAAAAAGAATACTAGCCTATCGCGACTAGGAAGTTTTAGGATGTTGTTTTCTGCCTTTTAGGATTTGAGGAACTATTTGCGAAAAGGTTTGTGGATTTTACTTTTATAACTTGTCTTTTCAAACTCTCTAAACATGAAAAGACGTACGAGTTCTCCCTTTATTAGACTGAATTTAAGCCACTGATGACATCGGACCCGATTGAAATAGTTCCTCCTCCTTCCTCCTTCCTGAGATGATTTAAATGTACTAGGATGGATTCGCAGAAGGAGTGGACTTACATTACAAGCATATGCTATCCCCTTCAGCTTGTTATCAAAAATAATTGGGGTACTACTTGAGAAATGGTGGGGGAAAATGGAACCATCGTCGTTGTCGTCGGCGATGTATGTCGCTCTTGAACATGGCTCTTGTCTGCATTCGTGTCGGGTTGGGGACATCTCATCTCGTTGCTTCACTTTGCTCATTGGGTTTGGATAATCACTTTTGACCTCTCATACGCTCATTGCCTCGTCTATGACATACGATGCGGTTGTTCTCCGTCTTGTGGAAGTCCTTTATCCGTGCCATTATATGTTCGAAGTTATTTTCTGTAAATATCAACCTTCTCTGGTTGCAAATCCACAGTTTCACAACAAAAACATCATGTTCCTGCGTACGTGTCGATGATGTAGAAACATTATGGCCCACCTTCAATCAAGGTCACTTCTGTCGACAGCTCATTATCCGGAAGTTGATCTAGAGACTCTTTCATGGTGCCTTGGAGCCTACATGCCTCGATATGAGTTCGTACACTTGTTCAACAAAAGTTTCATCATTGGCCTCCCGATCGAGTGATTGCGGGTGTTCGACGTCGCTCATTTATTCTGTTGTAGATTGTACACCAGTACCTTGAGGACCATTTTCATTATTGGTGGTTACTCTTACGTACGGTAACGACTTTCATCTGGTACAGTAATCGAACGATGTTCTTACATGTTGAAGCTTCAGCTCACATATTCGCATGCTTGAACTTGTACTGCGATTTGGGTCGAAATGGAGCGCAGACCCTGGATTGTGTCTTGACTGTAATCACAAAGGCTGCGATTGTGGATTATTATCATTATGTACATGACTCATGATTGGATGGCTGCGACCATACTGAGTCTGTTGTTTGTCATGTGGGTGTTCTTGCTTGTACGGATGGGATTATAGCATGCTATGTTTCGGATGGTACAGCCCATGCCACATATACATCATGTGTGAGATATCGGTTGTATTTTTACCAACGGGTTTTCCAACGGCGGGGCTTTAGTTGAACATGTTCTCGTAAAGCATTTCACCCTACTCTCTCTCGGGCCTCATACTTTGAAGCATACGTACACGGTAATTTGTCACCGTCATACCATTCCCGGAAGTCACTTTATTGGAGAACCCATTTTGTGACTGTGGGGTGTCCATGCCTTGACTTATCATCGTGCATTCCTCTATTTGTGAGCTTCAATTTCCCTAGACATCTCCTTGCAAAAATCATGAAAAACATCTCCTTTTTCATTGGCGCGAAGCGACAGGTTCGAACTCACGCCAATGAGAAATCCTATAAAGACGCGCCAACTCGCATCATCCCGGAAGCGATGATCGCGCGGTAATTCAGGTTTTAAATAAAGATGGCGAAGTTTGTGTTTCAACAAACTCAGAAACCATTGCCTATCTTGAGTTGGGAGGTTTGGCTGCGGGAGTTCTATGGAAGGGAAGTGGTTTTGCCACCTCTCATGGAACCTTCCTTGTTGATAGGGCCAATCCCACAATAATAGGGATCCCAACTCCCTCTTTCCCCATCTATAAAAGCCTGCTCAATTCCATGGCAAGCTAGTCTTGAAGTGCCTAAGCTTTGAATCTCCAAATTCCCAAGAGCCTTTGTGCTGTAAGGGCCCTCTTTCTTCCCTTAAGGCCGACTCAAGTAAGGAGACTATCGTCGAGAGACTCTGGAGAGGTTTGCCCTTTCCCTGGCGAGCTTTGCGAGACGTGAACGACTGGAGACCCATCCGAAGGAGAACACGACGTCAGAACATTGGTTGTAATATTTCTTCGATTGTTATTTAATGAATGATTACGATTATGGTTCCACTCTGTTTTCAATGATGTTAATATGAGTAATATCCTTTCTGACTGATATTGAGTTACGTATGCCGGATTTTATGCTTGTATCTGTTTGTTTCTTGCATGTGCAGGTGTCCATCCGCGGAGATCGTGGAGGATCGTGATCTGCCGAGGCTGAGGAACGGGAACGCTCTCTTCTTCAGGTCGTAGCATTGGATTCCAGGTAGGCTTCTATCTTAAGTCTTTTCATTCGTAACTAGGAACTTGCGTCGTAACATTTTCGATTGTTGCTAGACCCCTGCTGGGCTAGTAGGGATCGCCTCTGTTCGCAGAGGGGATTTACCTCCTCAACAAAAAGGCTGCTTGAAGAAGAGTTTGAATCTACAACCATTTTGTTCAGAAGCTTTGTCAATTGATTTTGAAAGCTTTGTGAATTTTTTTGAAGTTATTTAGTTCATTTTCATAATGAAAACTTCTTCAATTGAGGTTTCAAAATCCTCCTCCTTCACAATATTCTTCGATGAGGACATGAAGCGAGACTTCTACATCCTGAAGCATAGAGTGAAAATTATATTAAGATTTAAAGGAAAGCACTAGACTTCGTGAGAAATTGGTTGCTATGAAGTAAGAGAAAGAAGGAATTCTCCAAAGAATGCATGAGATGCAGATGTAGCTCCATCAAGCCCAAGAGGCCTTAACCAAGGACATGCCTGAAGCATAGGTAATTCACTCTAATCTGTCTTCAGTTTCCTCTTCAGAAAGACATGTAGGTTCATTTGAAAATAACACTAGAGGTATAGGGTCCAAGTTAATATTAAAAATGAGCTATGAAGGCAATGGTTTAGGAAAACATGCACAAGGCATGATTGATCCTATTTTGGTTAAGGAAATACCTAAAAAAACTGGTCTAGGCTATGTTCAATCTTATGGAAAAAACTCTATAGCCATGAAGGCATTTGAGACAAATTCAAAAAGAACTTTTGTTAAAATTTCTAAACGCCAAACATGTCAAGTTTGTTTTCAAGTTTATTTCCATTTTTTAAAGCCTATATTGTAGCGATATGTTTGTATACATGCATCTTATGGCAAGCATGAGAGTTCAGACAATTATCAAGACATGAACACTGATGTTAGTCTTAAAAAGAAAGCTGGAACCTACACTAGTTCATCTCCTCAAGAAGGAAAAAAATATGGGCATGCAAAGAAGCATTTGAGGTATATTTATTCCCATATTCAAGTTGATTATGTTTATGAAAAGCATGAAAATTATGCATGCATGAACGGAAAAAATATTTGTTGTGCATATTGTGGTATGTGTAACCATGATGTTTCAAGATGCTGGAAGAGGATGAAGGCATACAGGAAATAGTTGAGGCAAATACAACCTTCAAAGAAGGTGCAAAATACTTGCACACATTGTCAGAAGAAGGGACATTTTGTTTCCCAATGTTGGACATTGCATTCGACTAATCATCCTAAGCATTTGTAGCAAGAGGATAACAATACTAGCGAAAGTGGAACCAAATATTCCATCATTCATGTGAGAACATATGTTTCACATGAAGAATATTTTTCAGCAGCAACAATTGCCATGGAAATGGCTTGGTAAGAAGTGGTTTAACGTCTTGACTCAGTAAGACATACATTAATTTGTACATATGCAAATTTTAGTTATGTATGCATGTTTTCTGCTGTAATCTCATGTTTTTTTTAGCCACCTTGTATTGATGATCAAGGACATGATGTTCATCTACCTTCTATAAATTTCTCGCTAGAAATTTCTAGATGAGTTCAAGGAAGACAATTCTTGACAGGAGGGCAAGAGCATCTAAGGAGGGGAAGTGTTGACTACCTTTGAGTTGTGGTTCAAAGGCACTAAGAAAAGCAAGGAAAAGTGTATGAAGGTTGAAAAGTGAGGGTGTTGTACTCTCATCTACTGAACATATCAGGAAATCAGTATTTTGGGGTCCAAAAGATTCCCAATGGGGAGGTGTGATTAGATTTGGATCATGGACCTAAGTGACAAATCAAATTTCAAAGTGTTCGAAAGTGTGTCGAACTTGAGTGACTGGATAGATCTTGTCTTCAATGATTTTGGCACCGTGAACAATTTGAAAAACCAACACCGTATGAAGAAGTTATTGCAATTTGAAAAGTCCAGTAAACTGTAATTTTTGGCTTTTGACCAAGTTTGACTCGATTTTGAAAAGTAAAAAAAGAGAATATTCCTAGGAATATTCCTCTGAATACTCCCTTTGGACCAGTCATATCGTGACAAGTGTCAGCATGTAATTTGGAATTTGGGTGCATGTGTTTTTTTAAGGGCCAATTAGAGGTCGCCACGTGGTAGGCCCGAAGGCCATCACATGGCCCAAGAGTGGAGTGGTAAAATTTGGGTTGGACTCCACTGAAGTCGACCGCATGACCTCTCGCCTGAAAATTATCGCCATTACCATATGGGATATCAATGGTTCTTAACAACCATAGTGTGCGAAATATATTTATTGTTGAGTGCATTTGCATTTGGGGTTCCGGAGGGGCCAACCCCTCCTCCATAGGACCTTAGCCCGTGTCCAAGGGCTACCTCTGTGTATGGTTAACCGACATATCCGAAAATTTTAAATTTGAAACTTGTTCACATGTAATGGTTTTTTTTCTGAGGTTTGGGGAAAACCCCACAATAAACTCCAGTTGAACAAAACTATTGTGGTTTGGGCATGGGGTCCCGCACCAAAACGTTAATGTAATCGAGGTTTCGAAGGTCGGCATGTGGCCACCCCTCCCCTTGATGGTTAACATTGAATGCTATGGTTTGGGGATTGGTGGAGACTTAGCACACCCCTATTTTTTGGGGATTTGGCTAGTTTATCTCCAGTTAAGTGAAGTTTCACCATTTTTAGTGGAGTGTTTTTAGGGGACACTGGACAATTATTGTTTAGGCTCTAGCTTGAGCTAGATTTGACCATTCTGGGAATGTGAATAGTTAATTTCAACTATCTCAGACATTCCAGACTCATTGGTGAGGGTTTAAGAGCCATCAAAGGAATTTTGAGCATGTTTTTTCTTCGGAGAAGTTCTAGGGGCCACTAGGGGAAGCAACAGTTTGAGGCCTAGATAGGGCAGCTAGAGGCCTTTCTCAACAAGACAATAGTCAATTTTGGATGTTTCATACATGATGGAACTAATGGTGTGGTTTTTAGAGATTGTAGAGGATGTTTGAAAACCGAGTTGCTTCATATAAGTTCCAGGGGCCACTAGGGGCACCAAGTGACAAGAAGAGAATGAGGCCTATCTAGAGCAGCCAATATCCATTCTCAAGAAACCAATAGTAATTTCTGATTGTAATGAGCATTCTAAATCCAATGGAAATATTTTTAGAAGCTTTTGAAGACTTTTGAAGGCTGAGATGCTTCAGAGAAATTTTTAGGGAACCTAGAGCCAGGGGGTGCCACCAGGTGTTGGAGGCGAAACCCGAGGCCAATTTTTGCAAGTGAATAGTCTATTATTGTTGGGAATGTGTTATATTCTTTCCATGATTAATCCCATGTGAAAGGGGGTCACAGGGGGGTGGAAACACCCCGGGAATTATTTTTTTCGGTGGGCAGACCCACTCATGGGTGGACCCAGCCATGGTTTTGTGCATGGGTTTGCACATGGTTTTAGGGGACGATGGTTTTCGGGCCCTAGTAGATCCAGTCAAGGGAACTATGGTTATGTTCTAATCTAGGGTTAATGGACTGGGGTTTATGTATGCTTAGAAATGTATATATATGTGTTGTAACACTGAAAAGAATAAAATGAAAAATCTAGCTGGTCATCCCGATTTGGGATCCAGGGGAAAATCTCTGTGTATATCTGTTTTATGTTTTATGCTCTTGCTATTGTTTATTTTATGTTTTTAAGATTTGTTTGTAGATAATTTCTGTACAGGGTTAAAACCTACAATTATGACTATTTTGGACATTTTGAATCTAATGAAAGGAACTGTAGAGCCATTTTAAGATTTCTGAAGGTCGAAGAACCATACTAGGGAAGTTTTGGGCAGCACAGGGCCATTAGTGGATGGAGACCTAGATTGAGGATCTAGTGCTCATTTGGAGAAAATGATCAGTCTATTTTTGAGGTCTGATATGTGCTGGAGATAATAGGTGAGTTTTCATGGAAATAAAAGGATTTCTTAAAGGGTTAATGCCATAGTGAAGCTCAGGGAAGCTTAAGGCATCGACAATAGAAATCATGTCAAAGGAAGCCTAGATCTTTCTTCAGAGTGATGAAAACCATTATCAAGGGTAAAATGGTATTCTAAAACCATTGGTTCAGTTCAGATAACTATTGGAGTTGATTTTTTAATTTGTAAAATAAATTTTCCATAATAATCCCAAAGAGCCAAGTCAGTTGACAAAGGCTCAAGGAGACGTAGCCCACAATACTCGGGAAAAATCATTTATTAAATTTTTTTCTATGCGTTGATGATTATTTGATACATTATATGGTTATTGCACATGCTTAATATCAACAAAAAAAAATTCTTAAAGCACTTAAATAGTTAAAAAAATATACACCTGTTTCAAGTATAAAATTCCGCACAAGTCAAGTATAAGCTAGATATTTTATTTGTTTAACTGAGTAGGAGGTTATTAAAAATCATAACAAGTTATCCAACCCATTTTCAAATCATAGACCCTAAAAAAATTAAAGCCATTAAGGAATGGAAAGTCCCCACAACCATAAAGCAGTTGCGAGGATTTCTCAAGTTAACGGGGTATTATCGCAAGTTTGTTAAGAATTATAGGAGAATAGCAGAACCTCTAACAACATTATTGAAGAAAGATGCATTTTCATGGACTCCTGAAGAATATAAGGCCTTTGAAAATATTAAATAGGCAATGTGCCTAGCACCGGTCTTAGCTATGCCAGACCTCACAAAAGCCTTTATTTTGGAATGTGATGCCTGAGGAAATGGAATTTTTAATACAAGGAAGACCCATTGCTTTTTGAAGTCATCCAATCAAAGAAAAGTATCACAGAAAGATATTTATGAGAAGGAAATGTTGGAAATACCACATGCACTAAAGAAATGGTGACCTTACCTAATGGGAATACACTTCAAGGTAAAAAATGATCATGATAGTCTTAAATAATTTTTGGAACAAAGAATATCTTTAGAAGAGCAGAAAAAATGGGTCACAAAGATGTTGGGTTATGACTTTGAAATCATCTACAAAAAAGGGAAGCTAAATGTTGTTGCAGGTGCACTCTCAAGAAAGGATGAAGAGGTGGAAACATTGATTTGTGCCATTTATATTATCCAACAAGATTGGATAACCGAAGAAGGGGATGAATGAAAGAAGGGTGAAGAAGTGTGGAAACTCATCCAAAAGTTGCAGAAAGATCCTAGTATATCTAATACATTTAGTTGGAAAAATGATTCCTTATGGTAAAAAGATCGCTTATATATTTGTAAGAATTCCCAACTAAAAAAAAATATTCTTTCGGAATTTCACACTTCTCCCTTAGGAGGACACTCAGGATGTTTAAAAACTTACCACTGGGTGAATAAAGAATTTTTTTGGGATGGCCTTAAATATGATTTTCAAAATTTTGCGGTAGAATGTTTCGCTTCCCAACAAAAAAAAGTTGAGACAATTAAGACCCCGAGTCTTCTACAACCTTTATCCATTTCAAGTCAACGTTGGGAGGAGATTTCAATGGATTTTATCATAGGTTTAGCTGAGTCCGAAGGAAAGAGTGTCATCATGGTGGTAATTGATAGACTTACCAAGTATGCACACCTTTGTGCATTATCTTATCCATTTAATGCAAGTACAATTGCCACTGCATTTATGGAAACAATTCAAAAGCTACATGGAAACCTAAAGATTATTGTAAGCGACATAGATCCAATTTTTACTGGAAATTTTTGGATGGAATTATTTTATTGTTTGGGTACTCAAGTAGCTCATATCTTATCATCCTCAATCTGATGGGAAAATTGAGATAAGGAACAAATGTTTGGAAGGATATCTTCGTTATTTTGTATTTGATAAACAAACAAAATGGGTCAAGAGGTTACCTCTGGCTGAATGGTGGTATAACACTTCCTTCCATACTGTAGCAAAAATGACCCCATTTATGGCACTTTATGGATATTATCCACCATCCATCACATCATATTTAAGGGAAAATTCTAAGGTTCAAACAATGAAATTTCAACAACAAGTTCTCCAACTCTTAAAGGATAACCTAAATTTGGCACAAATCGAATGAAACAACAGGCAGATCAACATCGCAGTGAGAGAATTTTTGATGTAGGAGACTAGGTATTTTTATCGCTACAACCATACAAACAAATGTCCCTCAAGAAAGCTAAGAAGGATAATAAATTATTGCCAAAGTAATATGGTTTTTACAAGCTGTTTGCAAAATATTGGTACTATGGCATACAAATTGGAGCTTCCTGCTTCTTCTCGAGTGCATCTATTTTTCCATGTTTCATGCTTAAAGAAGGTTATAGGTGACAAACTTACAGTTCAAACAATATTGCCAAAACTTGATGAGGAAGGAAGAATGATATTGGAACCTGAAGCAGTCACGGAAACAAGAAATTGATGGCTACGAAATCGATGAATTTCACAATATCTCATCAAGTGGAAGAACTTACCGAATGAAGATTCTACATGGGAGGATGATAATTTTATACATAAGCATCCAGAGCTACCAAAGCATTGAGGACAACACTTTTTTGAAGGATAGGGGCATGTTAGGTCCCTATATTACTAGCGTAGCCCCCTATTGTTGTTAGTGTAGCCCCCTTATTGTTATTGTTGTACCCTTGTAACCTCCATATTCTTATTATTGTGCCCTTACATTATTATTGTTAGGTCAGCTAGGATTATATTGTGACCCCATGGACTCCTATGTATAGAAAGGAGGTTTTGTCATTTATATCATCCAATAATTGTTCATTTATGCAATGTAAAGGAGGTTTCCCCCTCGAAGTGGCTTATTTCTATGGCGTTGATCTCTCTTTTTTTTCTATTTTTTGAGGTGGTTTCATAAAATGTACATTCATGACTTAGTGATAAGTGAAAGTCCTTAACTGAGATTTAACTATTTGAGTTATCATAAAAATATACTTATACTAATAAATAATTTTACAACTTTGGTTATCCATGCACAAGAGGAAGTATATATATTCAACCTATGGAAATTTTTTTTGAAAGACAAGACTTATATATGAACACTTGCTACCTTCAAAACTTCCCTTGTAGTTTTTCTAGATCTCCTTGGAATGACATGTCATTGCACTCTTCTATCTTGTTTTTTTTCTCTCTACACTTGGGCTTAATCCTTCTTGTAGAGTATGGCTTTATGTGCAGAAATTTCCTAGCCCTTTTGGATATATTACTAATTCTATCGTGGAACAACCTTCTTTATCCAATTACACTAGTTGGGTCAAAGTATTGTGATCCTTTCTAGGTGCAGTATAAAATTATGTGGTTCTCTTCATGAACGATGCAAGTCCTTAAATGTTCCATTTATCATAAGAATGCACTTCCTAGTTTCTGGATGGTTTCAACGACATAAGAATGCAAATAAATAATTTGAGATTTCTGGTGAAAGATGCACAAGTGGAAGCTTACCCATTAACCCATGCAAAATGACTTCGAAAGAAAAAGTTTACATATGAACACTTTCTACTTTCAAAAGTTTTTTCTTTTTTTCTTTTGGGAGTGTAGCTTTTCCAAGTCTCTTTTAAAATATATTTCATTACATTGTTATATCTTGTTTTTACACCCTCTGCACTGGAGGGTAATCCTTATTTTAGATTCAAATTTATGTGCAGGAATTTCCCATCCCTTCAAGTTTTACTACTAATTTTGTCTCGAGGTTGTTTTTTTAATCCAGCTACAAAAATTGAATTAAATCATTGTGATCCTTTCTTAGCTACAATATAGTATTACCCTTTTCGCTCAAAAACCAATGCAATTAACTAAGTACTTAATTTATCACAAAAAAAGTTACTTCCAAGTAGATAGATGCTTAAAATCAGACAAGATTTCACCTAAATAATTTGATAGTTTGGTGAAACATACAATAGATAAGATAAGATAATTTTATTAATGCCCAAACAATGACCACAAAAGTAGGTCAATGGGATTGAAGAACACAACTAGAATGTATACAATGTGGGAGTGCAAGCACAACTCCTAGCTAATTCTGAAAATAACATAAAAAAAAAGAAACTCGTAGAAGTACAGCCTCAAAACACATGTAGATAACTGTGAAAATACTGAGTGAGTTTTTCCAAATAGTGGACAAATCAAGAGCTTAGAGAGAGAGAGAGAGAGAGAGAGAGAGAGAGAGAGAGAGAGAAAGAGATTTTATGATGAAGCCAATGATGTCAAGGGCTCCTGGGTTTGGTGTCTGAGGGTGAAAATTTTGTTTTAATTTTCCAAACCCTTGTTTCATTAACCTTTGGATTTTCTTTCCACAAGCCATTCTTTTGTCAAGGTGCCCATAGTATTTGAATATATAACTTTCATGAGTTTGCACTCAATCCACAACCTCAATAATTTGTTGTTGTGAGCTCCCCACCTCGCCTCTTCCCTACTTTGTTTTGGTTTTTGGAAAACTATTTCTATGAGAAGTCATTTAACTACCATCCTTAGGATACTTGCAAACTGTGATGTTACCAAACCCTCCACGGATCTCAAAATGGTAAAATATAATGCTTGCATTATTTGTTCATGTGATTTATTACTTTGTATCCACTCAAGGAAAATTTCATCCACATATTTCTAGCATTTCCAATGCCCTCCTGTAATCGTTTTTCTAACTAGTTTCGACTCATAGTTGGGTGGTTGTGGTTTTAGGATTTTCATTTTTCGTTTAACTTTTGCTGTTGTGAAAAATATTTTTTCTTATCAAATTCTCATGTTGTACAACTGCATTATTGATACAAGGATCAACACATGTATACATACGAAAGGTCAGATATTTGTTTGCTCTTGTCCTACAAGCTTTGGAGTTCATATCCCAAAATAAGTGAGTGGTCTCTAAACTTTAATTTTTTACTTCTTATATGATGTGTAATGGTGATGTCGTGCAAGCTTGATATGCATGCCTTCATACCCTAGAAATATTTAATTTAATTTTTTTTCTCCAAGCTATTGGTTAATGTGAAATGCATCACAAAGAAAGGTTTCATACAAGGGTATATTTTGAAAGATAACATCCCAAATTATTAGAATATTGGTAATTTTGAGATGAAAGCTTATGGTTTTCAATGATACAACCAAAGTGGTAAGTGAATTTTTCAAAGAAAATACAAATATAATGTTTATATGAAATGCATAAGGGTATATTTTGCAGGATCACATCCCAACCTATTAGCATCTTGGCAATTTTGAGATGAAAGTTTATGGTTGTCAATGATACAACCAAAGTGATAAGTGAACAGTTCAATGCAAAAGAAAATATAATTTTTATAATAAATGCTATGGAATTGCTTAAAATATTGATCTTGGCTTTAGCATAGAACCTTCACAAGTTTTCTAGATTTGTGTAGAACAAAAATAAATGTTAAAGGATTTTCGAGTGCTTAAAACTGAACAATCACATGAAAAATCATTTCTTTTTTGAATAAATGGGCTCTTATTCAAGAATATCTTGTTGGATCTGCTTCAAGAAATATAGGGGCTCCACTGTAAATAATATACTTTTTTCAACTTAAAAGGTTAAGTTTTTGTGGCATTTGTTCTACCAAATCAACCTACATGTTGCTCCTTGTTTCATCCCTTATTGAACTCATCCCATTCATGTGGGTAAAACACAACACCAGTGAAACCCTGGTAAATGGATTGACACATTGTCAACCTCATAAGTGAAGCAAAATATCGTTGTCAATTTGTATCATTAAATTAAAATTTAATATATAATTCTTATGCAAGTTTTTGGCCACCTATTGGTCATGAAGTGACCCGCAATTATGGGGTTGATTAACTTTCTTATATTTATTAATCAAACAACTTCATTAAAATTACTAAAAAAAAAAATAAGTGGTATGTGTGAGGCATCCTTAGTGTTTGAGCATGAATACATACACATTTGAAGGTAGGCCCTTGGAAATAATAGAAAATAAAAAGAAGCTAGTTATATGTAATGAGTTGTTAAAATAACAAAATGATAATTAAATGTGACCAAACACTTATAATCTATTGAATGATACGAATATTAAGTGATCACAATTAATTTGATATTTATGCTACATATTATTTTTGTTATCACTCCAATAATTCTTAGGTTTGTTAGTCTTTTGTTTTAAATAATATTAGAGGTAACCACAAACCTACTTTTAAGCTTAGGATCTAGCCTTCCTAATGCTCAGAGAGGGATCTCTCTTTATGATTTAACTTTGTTGATTTTAGTTTATTTTAGGCTAGTTATGTAAGATTGAATGGGTTTTTTATTTTGATTTGGTTTGGTGGTGGAATCACAGATTCAAATCGATAGATGCAGGCCTGCTTTCCATTGGGCTAATGGAGTCAATGTATCAAACAACAGAGAAGAATCAAGTTCTAAAGGGAAATATGCACAGGGAAATATTGCTGAGCTGATTCAGATCTTTAGGCTAGATGATGAAATGGTTTCAATCGAGATGAGAGAGTAATTAAGGATTCTCAGATCTAGATAATGAGGGAAATGACAGAGGTCAATCGAAACTAGGGAGCAATGAAGAATTCCCTAATCTGGATATCAATAGAAAAAATGAAAATGAAATAACAGTTCAAGAAAAAATGTTTCTAAACAAGTTCTGAAATAAAATTCCTGTTATACATTTAGATTCAGAAAACATGCAAGTATGTGAAAACTTCAAAAAATAACAAAGAACAATTGAAAGTACTTCCCTGAAGTGGCCCAACACATGAATCCTGTAATATAATGCCTTTAATGCTCAATCCAGTCTGTTGACTTGAAAATGGTACAATGAACCCTCTGGTTCAGATCAATGCAACTATATAAATGTTTAGCAATCCACAATCCACCCACAATACTTCGAACTATGAAGTATTTATACAAAAATTATTACAAAATATCCTACAAATGACTTAAGAATTATTCAAGGAATACAAAATATCTTCATGCAAGAAGATAGAGACAACTATCTAATTAATGCAAGTTGTCCCTGCTTTTATTGATTTTTTTGTTTGTTGTTTGACCTTTTGTTGATTTGTCTCTCACTATTGCTCAATGCTAGTTGTCTTCTTCATGCTGTTGATTGTCTTTTACACTACCTGTCTTTAACTCCGCTTTATCATTTTTTTTTTACTTTAAAATTGTCTTTCATTTGATACTCTTTAAACTCTGTAAATTATCTTTATCTACATGCTCTGTTACTGTTTTAACTTTTACTGTTCTGTTTTAACCTTGACTACTTTTTACCTTCAACTTGTCTCTGTTTTTTAAGGTTGAATGCAAATCTTTCAGATTGAAAGTATAAGAACATGTGAAACAACATTGATGAATATTTGAAGACACCTTCTTCAAGCAATTTAATAAGATTCTCATGAATTGTATCAGAGAGATACTGGGAAAAATTGAATATAGAAGCAGGAGGCTAACCAGGGGAGAAAATAGACAAAAAACCTATGACTAAAGCATCAACGTGCTCATCAGTGAAATAACCCAGAATACATGATAGCATGGTGATAATATGTTTGGTTCTCTCAGAAAATATAGCAACTGGATAAGGAGGGTTAGTCTTGGGAGTTTCTACTAATGAGGGAATGAATGTTTGGAATATCTGGAACCTCTTCGGGAAGTCCAGATTCAGATATAACTTAGTAAGGCTTTCAATAGATAGTGGGGTTTCATCAGGCCTAGGTTGAATTTGTTGCATCTGGTTTATTTATTCAGCTGTGATAGTGAATAAAATTTCTTTATCAGGGGTTACAAGGGCTCTATGGTCATGCAAATAATTGGTTTGACAGAGTCTAATAACCTCTGGACACTGGAAGGTCTATGGGACAATATACTTCGGAAAATTTGACTCCAAAAGGTAAACATCATCAACTTGGTCAATTAACTTATCATGGCTCCAGCAGTGGAGCTTAAGGAGGTTAAAATCAGTGACAGGGTCACTAATTTTAAAGTCTTTGTCTGCAAGGGGGGTATGTTCTACATCAATAACTGGAGGTTGCAGGGGGTTGACTATCACACTACCTTGGGAAGCCATGGATTTATTTATTTTATTCAATTAATTATTCTTTGTGATCAATAAATAATTTTACACCCTTAGAACTATTGTGAATAGATGAATTAGGTCTGCAGAAAGGGGTTTGAAGGAAACAATAGCTTTTCTGTGGTCTCCAAAGATTTAATTCGATTAAATTATTATTTTCTTGCTCAAGTACATGCCTTTGCATTGAGGAATACCTGGAATGGGTGATTTATGTTTGCAGAGGAGGTTCTGGAGGCAGCGGAGGCTTTTCTGGTCTTTATATTGCTTTAAAGAGGTTTTGCACCCGTGGTAGCAGCAAAGAGTCTTGAATTCTGGTGTAAAAGGGCTTGAAAACAGGTCGGCATAGGTTCTTTAATTAAAATCAGGTCAGCAAGGTTGTATTTGTGCAAGTCTGAATAGAAATGGTGAAAACTACTGAAAGGGTAGTCTTATTGCTTTTTAACCAATCAGTGGTTAAACTTTAGGCTCGGGGTCAAATTTTAATTGGCAGGGTGGTTTTATTCGTACAGGTGGAAAATAGCTGAGTGGTTTTTGCATTGCAAAATTCAAGTGGGTGGTATTCTTTTGGAGGATGTGATAGAATCAAGGGCTGCCATGCAGCAAGGGGCAGGGCCACAAAAATAGCTTATTTCACAAGCTCTTGGTGGTGTTAAAGTTTTGACAATCAGGGATGTGATAAAGGATATTGGTCGCCGGATCTGATCGATCATTATCGGACATATGGGAAAATAGGATGGATGTTTGAAAGGCGACACCTAGGGACAAGTTACACGATGGGATATGTAAAGGTTTTTAATATATAAAGGGTTGGGCTTACAGTGAGCAGTGTTATAGGAAATGGGACTCGAGATTTAATATAAACCATAGGTTTTAAACTATACGGGGTATTAATATATATGGGACTTTAATGTAAGCAGGAGTTGATCTATATGGGGGTTAATGTAATATATATGGATGATTTTAATTATATATATTAAACTAAGGTTATAAATAAAGGGAGGTTAATAACATATGTAAAGTAGAATGTTTAAAACATAGTCAGAATATGAGTTGAAAATAATATCGGGGAGGGTTTTCAATGGGGCCCGATAAATTATTTAAAGCTTAGGATAAGTGTGTTTTAGGGGGTATTTTGAATGAAAAGGGAAGTTATTAAAGGGATTTTACTTTTCCAAAGGGAAAATGTATTCTTAACTATGGAAAAGGGGTTTTTAAGGAGGAAAAATGGGTGAAGTAAGGGGAAAAGGTAAAATGAAGGAGAAGGGGTATTTTTACAAAGGAATGAGTTTAGAAGGGAGTTAGTAATATGAAATGACCAATTTTTGCTATCCATGCCTTGTGAAAACCACTTCTGCCTACCCATCATTTACCCTAACAATTTTCCTTCATTTATAGGGGTGTATTTGAACTTGCAGAACCTTTAATTTTTCTTTGATAACTATCTAATTCTAACCTTATGACTTCCAATGGCTCAGATTAAACTATTGAGCTCATTATTATTCTCTACCTAACTACTGATCTGCCAAGATTAAACAGTTTGGCTAGATCTTTATTCTCTATCTATCAGCATGAAATTTAAAGCATGAATAATCAAGATTAAGCTGTTTGACTATCATGGATTGTGGCATTTTTTGACAAGCTACAAACAATCTTATTTTGGAAAGTAAAGTAAAAAGTAGTGGCATTTGAATTTTCATCACTTTCAGGATCTATTTTTTTCTCTTTTTGGTGGGGTTCATATTTTATATTCTTTTTTGATCTTTTTCTTTTAGTCCTTATATTTTTCTTTTAGGACTTACCCTTTATACATTTTTTAATATTGGAAAACATTTTGCAGAAAACATAGTCAGAATATGAGTTAAAAATAATATCGGGGAGGGTTTTCAATGGGGCTCGAAGATAGATATATATATATATATATATAAATATATATATATATATATATATATATATATATATATATATATATATATATATATATATATATATATATATATATATATATATATATATATATATATATATATATATATATATATATATATATATATATATATATATATATATATATCAAAGGTAAGCGTTAAATACCATTGAAAAAAAAGCACAAAATCTGCCAATAGTAAAATGACTATATTAAACTAGCTTACATTCATCTTAAGTCCAAATCTACTAAATTCCGAGAGGGATCAAATATCTTTTTATTCTAAAAGAAATTTGATCTCTCTTGACACTTGATAAATCCAAAATTAAAATGAATATTAAAAAACCAAATTTTAAAAACACCATGGTTACACCTACCATATGTATCACATAATGTTTGATTGTTCTAGAAGGTTAGGCTTTAGACATCTGATCTCCATTGCAGACAAACGTTAAATGAAAAGTCCCATAATGGTCAATATTTTAAATTATCAACCCTTCATGACAAGAAACCAAAAGCATCAATAATATAAAATAAAGAATCCATTATTGATCCAGAGCCAAACCCGTATCTACATTATTGAGGAGATTAAATGAGGTCACACATGCCATATAGGAGCAAAACCCTCCTTAAAAGTACATGCTCACCATGTCATCAAGCCCCTCATGACATGGCCTGCCTAAATGGAATATATGGAGAGAGCAGGAAAAGGTGCGTTAAAATTTGAGTGCAGACTTTCTCGGGTTTTCTTCCATTATTTTTTTATTATCGCCTTTGGGTTATGGCTGAGGTTTTTCTTCTCAAATTATCTATCCCATTTTTTAAGCTCCACCCACATTTACATATGATTTTTCTATGGAGCCTCAGATGCTCCCACGCCAACAACAAGTTTCCAAGTTTTCGTTTTCTCAAATTTTCATAGGGCAAAGGCAAGAGTTGTTTTAAAACTCTTTGAGGAAAAAGAAGAAGGAAAATCCCCCAAAAAACAGATGAGTGAAGATTAACTATGAAAGGTTTAATATGGTGGGGAAGGGTAAATATAGATATAAATACTAGGAGCCTCCTCCTTCTAAGGTTAGTTTTGTTCATCTCTTGTACCCGAAAAACAGAGATTTGGTTGCAAACTCAGTCATGGATGTAGGTCGAGAGCTTGACAACTAGTTGTCCCAAATTTTAGTTGTTGGACTCTACCAAGACTAGACTTCTCTCAATTTTGCTCAAGGTATGTTCGATTTCTCTTTGGAATTTTCATTTTTCTCATCTAGAGTCCGAGCTTGTGGTTGGGATTACCCTTGTTTTAGATTCACATCTTTCTTCTCTCTAGAGAATAAAATAGGATAAATTAGGTTTAAGTCAGATAAATACAAGTCTCAACCCCACTTTGTTGGGGAGATTCGGCTAATAAAAACAAATTCTTTAGAGGTATACTTTACTTTTGTGTCATTTGGAAAGAGTAAGTCTCATTACAAACTTCATGTTAGAAGATAGGGAATCATAATCCGAATCAATGTTGTACTTTCCAAGATAAAACCCTTTGCAGGAAGTTGTACTACAAGTTTTCCCATCAACCCATGAAACAAAAGACTTCCATATGAACACTTTAGTTACCTTTAAAGCTTCCCCTTCTTTTGGAAGTGTGGATTTTCCATATCTCTTTGCAAGGGAAACTCATCATATTGTCTTTTCTTGTTTTTTCGTCCTCTTCTCTTGAGGGTAAATTGTTCTTGGAGACTCAACTTTATGTGCTTAAATTTACCAAACCTTCTATTCATATTACTAATTATGTCTCAGAGAAGGGATTTTATCCAACGACATTAGCCAAATTAAATCAGTTCGATCCTTGCATAGATGCAATGATGTAATTGTTGCGAACAAACCCCTTAGCATCCACTTGTATTCTAAGCTCACTGATTAGCCCATGGAGCACAAAACTTATGTATGAACACTTGCAATATTCAAAAATTTTATTCCTCTAGTAGTATGGATTTTTTGGATCTCTTTAGAAGGCCAACTTATCAAAATGTTAGGTCTTTTTTTTTTAAACTTTCTGCATGAGACTCTGAAGGCAAATTCTTCTTAAAAACCCAACTCTATGTGCATAAAGTTACCAACCCCTTGATTCGGATTTATGCAGGAATGCAACAAAATAAAGAAATAACTGTAAAAATAGAGATGCAGTGGAAATAATGCTTCATTTCATTAATGTCAAATAACAGAAATATGCTTACAGACATAATGGAAATAAAATAGCTAGTGTGCTGGTAGCGAATCTCTGAGAAGAGATGTGGTGGCTACAGACCTCTGAACTGTGTTAAAATGAGGCTCGAGGGCCTATTTATTATTGAGAAACAATGGAGAACTCTAAACATCCAAAAACCTAACTCTAGGAGATGAAGCGCCAAAACTATGGGCCTCGTTTGGGTAAATTGTTGTTTCAACTTCCCGGGGACGTAACTTCAGCATACGATCTCCGTTTGATGCGTATGATACATCATTAAAAATATATATCTAAGGACTGCAATTGTTTTTGCGAATAGTGATTCCAAAATGGAATCATATTTTCCGGACAAACGATGCCCAAAAAACGTCATTTAGGGCCTCAAAATGGCTCCGGAAATTCAGGACCTGAAAAACTGCTAAAAATAGTAAGTTGTGTTGCAACTTAAAAACTAAACGAAATGATGGTGGGGGTTCAAATGGAATAGGTGGGTGGCCACCAATATCCACCTAGATCATTAAGGCCCCAAAACGGCTCCGGGTGTGCAGGACCCAAAACCTGCTAAAAATAGTAAGTTGTACTGAATGTGAAAAGCTACAAGAATTGATGGTGCCAGTCCAAATGGAATAGGTGGGTGGCCACCGATATCCACCTGGATCATTCCTCCCTCCTTAGGAAGCAATGGTCCCCATTGCGTTGAGATCCTCCATGAGATGAGGCAAATTCTGTTGAACTGGGTATTAGATTTGTCGAAGATGTCATGGACCTGCGTGTAGACATGCTGGACGCGTTTAGTAATTTTGGTTTTTTTATTAGCCTCAGACAGTACATGTGTGGATTTTGTATGTTTAGTTGCAGGAGGTATGGCAACATCAAGCGGCAGTGCGTCGAGGGTCAGATCAATGGGGTGCATGTCTCATCGGTGTAGAGGAACCTCTGTGAGTGAGGAGAAAATGTCCTCGTATTCCTCCATGACTTTGTCCATCTATTGCAGCCATGCAGGGGAGCCCTGTTTCGAGGGTGTGGCCACACTATGCTTATTTCCCTGCGAGCGAGTTGTAAGGAAAATAAATTTCCTTTTACTGTGTTGTTTTGCAGTAGTCAAAGAGATGACGGGAGGCGGTACTACCTCTGGTATCCTGTACAAGTTATTTCCAAAACTAATAATAATAGTATGAGGCCTAGACTCATACACATCATGTTTCCTCCACAAGTATGGTTGGCCCAATAATACACCAGCTACATCAAGAGGAGCAACATCACATAATACCTCATCCGCGACTGGCTTGATGCTGTACAGAAGGTGGCACTGTTTGCGGATGTGGATATCTCTCCCTGGGTGAAGCCACCCGATGGTATACAGTTGTGGGTGTGCTATGGTCGGTAGGCTGAGTCGCTTCACAACCTCTACTGAAATGAGGTTCTTTTGGCTTCCACTATCAACAAGGAATTGTAGTGGAGAACCTTTCACCCACATCTGCGAATGGAAGAGGCGCTCCCCCTCCTCTGGATCTTGATGGTGGCAACAATGGCACTAAGATCTGCATCAATGATTTTCTTCCCTTTGTCATTTCCTTTGTCTAGTTCTGACTCAGGATTAGAAAATGCATCTGATTCAGGTTCCTTTAGTTCGGCCACCAACGATTGTTTGGCTTGACACTCATTTTTGCTATGAGTGGGGCTGTTATGAAATTCGCACCACTTCCCCATGTCCTTCTTTGGATTTGTGGTGTTGTTCTGAGTTGCCCCGCTTTGGCCTTTCCCCTTGTTCTGTGATTTGGGGGCACCTTTCCCTGGCTTCAGATTAGCAATTCCAAAGTCTCGCTTCTTCTGCTTAAATTTCTACTCGATCTTGGCGACATAGAAATATGCCGTGCCAAGCGATGTAATGTCGAGGAACTCCATTTCCTCCTAAATGTGTTTTTGTAGACAACCGTGGTACTTGAGCACCAAATGTATCTCTAAACCTTTAATACCCAACTTTGTGCGCAGGGGATGGAACAAATTCTTCAGTTCATGCATATCTTGATCCCTTTGTTGCCACAACGCGGTCCATTGGATGTATTTGTCCTCATAGCTCCCCATGGGGTACTATTGTTCCTTGATGTCATCTCGCAAAAAATTCCAAGTGGGTGTGTCCGAGATCATAGAGGGTTCCCCTTTGTCCTCTTGCTCACAGTAGGTTTCCCACCAGTCTTTGACATGGGGATCAGCTTTGAGGAGCACAAAAATAATCTTTTCTCGGTTGGAGAAATCATGGACCGAGAAGAACCCTTCCAACAAATTTAACCATCTATCTATGGCGTCATCATCTATTTTGCCTTCAAATACAGGAATGTCAAAGTTTACTTGTACTTTAAAGGGAGTGACACCTCTAGAGTGGCTGTTGGATGCATATGAAGCGTAGGTGGGCAGTCGTTGAAAGATCTGAGCAAAGTTATCCATCATCGCATTCCTTTGTTTCTCGAGGGCCTCCTCGAGCAATATTTTGATAGGATCACCTGATTCCTTGTCTTTATTTTCTTCCGCAATGGGAGGTCGTCGGGGTTTGTGAGGCTGATCTTGCAAGGGTTCAACCAGATCGAGCCCTAACTCCTTATACCCTGACCGAGTTGGGGACATGAAAATAAAAACAGAGAAAGAGCAGACCACTCTGATACCACTGATTCAGATTTATGCAGGAATGCAACAGAATAAAGAAATAACCAGAAACATAAGGATGCAGTGGAAATAATGCTTCATTTCAATAATGTCAAATAATAGAAATATTCTTACAGACATAATGGAAATAAAATAGCTAGGGTGCTAGTAGCGAATCTCTGAGAAGAGATGTGGCGGCTACATACCTCTCAACAATGTTACAATGAGGCTCGAGGGTGTATTTATTATTAAGAAACAATGAAGAACTTTAAACATCCAAAAACCTAACTCTAGGAGATGAAGCGCCAAAACTATGGGCCCTGTTTGGGTAAATTGGTGTTTCAACTTCCTAGGGACGCAACTTCGGCATACGATCTTCGTTTGACGCGTATGATACATCATTAGAAAGATCTATTCAAGGACTATAATTGGTTCCGAAAATATCAATTACGGCCTTAAAACGATGCCCAAAAAAATTCGTTTAGGGCCTCAAAACGGAATCCTTTTCGCCAGACAAACAATGCCCAAAAAATGTCGTTTAGGTCCTCAAAATGGCTCCAGAAGTTCAGGACCCAAAAAAATGCTAAAAATAGTAAGTTGTGCTGCAACTTAAAAACTTAACGAACTGATGGTGGGGGTTCAAATGGAATAGGTGGGTGGCCACCAATATCCACCTGGATCATTAGGGCCCCAAAATGGCTTCGGGAGTGCTAGACCTAAAAGCCTGCTAAAAATAGTAAGTTGTGCTGAATGTGAAAAGCTGCAAGAATTGATGGTGTCGGTTCAAATGGAATAGGTGGGTGGCCACCGATATCCACCTAGATCACCCCTTTTATTGTGTTATTAATTCTATCCTAGAGGTGGCTCATTTATCCACCAACATGATCAATTTAAATCAATATGCTCCTCTATCAAGATGCAACAATGAATTTTTAGCAACAAAACCCTTAGCAACTACTTAAATTGTAAACTTCCACATGAAAACTTTCTAACCTCAAAACTCTCATATCTATTATGAGTGTGGCTTTTTATCTAACCACACCAATGGAATGAAATCATTGCGACTCTTTCTTAGATGAAAATATAGTATTACCTAGCTTGCTCAATGAACATTCAAAGTCCTTAACCATTCCATTTTACCCAAACAACTACTATTGTTTTCTTATAGTATTTCCCGGTTCACTAAGTGAATAGTGAAAGTTCTTAACCACTATATTTATCATTTCAAGCTACTTCCAAGAAACTGGATACTTGCAATGAAAAAAGAATGCAAATAAATAATTTGACAGTTTTGGTGAAACATGCCAAAGAGGAAGCTTACTTATTAACCATGGAAAACAAATTTGGAATGTAATAATTCCATCTAAACATGCTTGCGTCCTTAAAAACTTCAAAATTTCTGTATGCACACTAGCCACTTTCAAAACTTCCATATGAACACTTGCCACCTTCAAAAATTTTATATGAACATTTTCCACCTTTGAAATTGATTTTTCTTTTGGAAATGTGGCTTTGCCTGACATCTTTAGGAGGGAAGCTCATCACATTGTTGTGCCTTGTTTTTAGATCCTCTGCACTGGAGTAAAATCCTTCTTATGTACGTGGCCTCATGTGTAGAAATTTAACAACCCTGCTAGTTGTACTAATAATTCTTCCCTGGAGCTGGCATATTTATCCAACTACACCAATTAAATTAAATCATTGTGATCCTTTCTTAGATGCAATATAGTATTAATTGGTACTGTTATGTCCCTATATTACTAGTTTAGTCCCTTATTTTTGTTAGTGTAGCCCCCTTATTGTTATCATTGTACCCATGTAACCCCCATATTGTTATTATTGTGCCCTTACATTATTATTGTTAGGTCGGCTAGGATTATATTGTGACCCCACAGACTCCTATATATAGAAAGGAGGTTTTTTCATTTGTATCATCCAAGAATTATGAATTTATGTAATGTAAAGGAGGTTTCCCCCTCAAAGTGGATGATTTCTAAGGCATTGATCTCTCTTTTTTTCTATTTTTGGAGCTAGTTTCATAAAATTTGGAATTAAAGCTTTGGATTCTCGGGGTTTCGCTGCTTCAAATCGGTCTTCATGGAATTTTCGCTATAATTTTTTTTCTACAAGGGTTAAGACACTAAAAAATAAAACCCATTTCAAATAAATCCTGAGGAACTTCGTGTAAAAATTTCTGATCTTGGTTCGCAACATTTCCAGAGATATGATCTGTGAAAGTTAGGGTTTTTGCAGGCTCCTGAATTTAATCTAAAAGAGGCGACCTTGGGACAATCATAATAACTCTCTCTCTGTGCATTGATTTGAATTCTGTAAAACGTAGCCAAAATAACACGGGATGTAGTTTCCTTCGTATCAATTTTAGAGTTGAAGAAGGAAACAATGACATGTGGCATGCCGTACAAGTTCTCTCTACTAAACTAGTCCATTATTAGGTCATTGTGGGAGATTGGGCATCAATTTTCCTTGAAGAATCCAAATCAGGTCAGACCTGTGGCATTCAAAAGAAGATTCAGAGGGATAATATAGGACCTAATTTCAGATATTGAAGATCCAAAATCACAAAGATAATTCAATTTCAATATCAAGCTCCTCAAAAGCAAGAAAAATGTGTGTATGTTTTTTTTCAAATTGCATAAGTCTTGTTTGAAAAATAAGTTTGAAGTGATTCCAAGGGAATATTGAAGCATAAATATCAGTATTGGGTTCTAAAATTCCCCCTAAAAAGAATGAAACACCCATTAAGTGCTTAGAATACTCTATTATGACTCATGAAGAGGAAGAAGTGCAACATGATGTGCACCAAATTTCATTCTCGCAAAGAGCAACAAAAAATGAGATGGAAGTTTTGAAGAAAGGCATGGAAGCTAAGATGGATGGTTTTAAGAATGGCGTGGAAGCTAAGATGGATGGTTTGAATAATGGCATGGAAAAAATGGAAGAAAAAATGAAATACAACATGGAAGACATGAAGAATGATCTAAATGCAGACATGGGAGGTTTGGAGGAATGTTTGACAAAGTTGATACAAGAAATGATTCCTAATGGCGAAAATATAGTAGAGGAAACTCATGATGAGAACAAAATAAATGTTAATCATGATTTCATAAACTCTAATGTTGGGTTGAAGACCCACCATATTCCAAATATCAATATGAGGAAGTTTGATGGCAAGGATCCCGTAACATGGATACTACAGATGGAGCAATATTTTGATCTCAATAATGTGAAAAACACACAAAAGGTACGCCTCGCAACTTTATATTTAGAACAAAATACATTTATATGGTATCGATGACTTTGATCTTGCAAAAAATTTTCACTTGGTGAATTTTTACGGAGGAAATGATAGCACATTTTTAGGATACAAAGAGCAACACCTTCTTTAGCCAATTGATAAATCTCAAACAAAAGGGTTAAGTGATGGAGCACATTGAGGACTTCCAAAAATTGAATATAAGGGTAGTTGATATTCCAGAGGAACACATGATTGATGTCTTCATAGGGACATTAAAGGATAACATCCAACATGCGGTTCACCTTTGGGAACTTGATTCATTGGAGAAGGCATTCGAGTTGGCAAGAAAAATTGAATGTAAAATTATGGCAACAAGAAGCCTGCCACTCACATCTATAAATATGGAAGTGTTGCTACTCCTAGAGTTCCACAACCTACAAGGTTGACCCCACAAAAATTGGAAGAAAAAAGGGCAAAAGGGCTTTGCTACAATTGTGATAGAAAATACACTCAAGGTCATAAGTGTGCTAAGAAGAAATTATTTTACATAGATTGTGAAGAGGAGGAAGAAAATGGGCAAGAAGCTTCAAAAGAAGAGGATATACACTAGGAATCAACCCTAGAGAAAGAAGAAATGAGTGTGACCATATCCTGTAATGCATTGGCAGGAATTACAACTCCTCAAACTCTCAACATAGAAGGACATATCAAGAAGAAAAAGGTAATAGTGTTGATTGAATTGGGTAGTAACTATCATTTTATTCATTGTAAGGTGGCCAAGGAATTGAATTGCTTCCTATACCCAACACCAGAATGTCAAGCGATGGTTGAAAATGGAGGAACTATAAATTTCTCTAGAAAATGGCATAATATCAAGATAACCATGGGGGAATATGTATTGAATAGTCCAGTTCTTTCCATTCCAATGGGAGGTGTTGATGTTGTACTAGGAGTACAATGGTTATAATCTTTGGGGATGGTAGCCTTTAATTTTCAAGAAATTTTCTTGATATTTTTTTCAGAAGGAAAGGAAGTTGAATTACGCAGTATCGTAGGGAAGCTGGGAAAGATAATAAGCTCTAATGTCATGACAAAGATTTTGAAGAAATAACAACGAGGTGTAATTGCATAATTATGCTCACTAGAAGTTCCAACATCAAAATCATCTATTTCTCTAGATCTCCAAAAAGACTTGGACAATCATTCAAAGGTGTTTGAAACTCCCAAAGGAATCCCACCTATTCGTGATCATGATCATGCTATTCATTTGATTCCAGGTGTGTTCCTCCAAACATTAGGCCTTACAGATATCATTATGTCCAAAAGAGCGAAATTGAATGTATGATTGCAGAAAGTTAGAGGCTGGTATAATTGAACCAAGTCAAAGTTATTTCTCTGATCCAATAGTATTGGTGCACAAGAAGGATGGATCATGGAACACGTGTCCAGATTATAGGGAGCTCAATAAGCTCACTATTAAAGATAAATTTCCCATTCCTGTGATTGTTGAATTATTGGATGAATTACATGGAGAAATTTATTTTACCAAGTTGGATCTTCGTTCAGGATATCATCAAATTAGAATGAAGACTGAAGACATTTTGAAAACAACATTTCAAACTCATGAGGGTTATTATGATTTTTTGGTGATGCATTTTGGCCTTACCAATGCACCTTATACATTTCAAGGGTTGATGAATTCCATTTTCAAACCCTTCCTTGGAAAATTTGTGTTAGTATTTTTTGATGATATACTAATCTACAACAGGTCTTGGAAGGATCATGTTCAACATGTTGACAGGGTGCTCAAACTATTGGAGGAGAAATAATTATTTTCAAAAACCTCCAAATGTTTCTTTGGAGTACAAGAGGTGGAATATCTGGGTCATATTATATCTCATGAGGTTGTTAAGGTAGACTGATCAGATTTGGATCATGGGCCTAAGTGATAGCTCAAATTTAAAAGTGTTCAAAATTGTGTCAAAATTGAGCGAATGGATAGATCTCGTCTTCCTGATTCCGACGCCGTGAACGGTTCGAAAAACCGACACCGTATGAAGAAGTTATCGTGATTTGAAAAGTCCAGTAAACTGCAATTTCTAGGTTTTGACCAAGTTTGCCTGGGTTTTGAAAAGTTAAAAAAAGTTTCTCTCTAGAATATTCATATCGTGACAAGTGTTAGCATGTAATTTGCAGTTTGGGTGCACGTGTTTTTTTCCAGGGCTAATTAGAGGTCACCACGTGGTAGGCACAGAGCCTGCCACGTGGCCAAGGAGTGGAGTGGTAAAATTTGGGTTAGACTCCACCGGAGTCAACCACATAACCTCTCGCCTGCACACTCCTGCCCTTACCGTCTGGGCTACCAATGGTTCTTAACAACCATAGTGTGCGACATATATTTATTGTTGAGTGTGTTTGTATTTGAGGGTCCGGAGGGGCCAGCCCCTCCCCCATAGGACCTTAGCCCGTGTCCAAGGGCTATCTCCAGGTACGGTTAATTGAAATTTATGTAAATTTTAAATTTGAAACTTGTTCACATGTAATGGTTTGTTTCCGATGGTTGGGAAAAACCCCGCAATAAACTCTAGTTGAATAGAACTGCCATGGTTTGGGCATGGGGTTCTGCCCCAAAACATTAATGTAACTAGATTTTCGGGGGGTTTGCATGTGGCCACCCCCTCCCCTTGACATTTAAATTGAATGCTATGGTTTGGGGATTGGTAGAGACTTAGCACGCCCCTATTTTTTAGGGATTTGGCCAGTTTATCTTCAGTTAAGTGAAGTTTCACTATTTTTAGTGGAGTGTCTTTAGGGGGCACTCGACAAATGTTGTTTAGACTCTATCTTGAGCTAGATTCGACCATTTTAGGAGTCTGAATAGTCAATTTCGACTATATATGACATTCCAGACTCATTGGTGGGGGTTACAGAGCCATCAGAGGACTTTTGAGTATTTTTTTGCTTCAAAGAAGTTCTAGGGGCCAGTAACAGTTTGAGGCCTAGCCATGGAAGCTAGAGGCCTTTCTCAACAAGCCAATATTCAAGTTTGGATGTTTTAGAAATTATGGAACTAATGGTGTGGTTTGCAGATCTTATAGAGGAATTTTTAAAGCTGATTTTATTTAGAGAAGTTCCAGGGGCCATGCAGGCCACCAAGTGCCAGCAGGAGAATGAGGTCTATCCAAAGCAACCAATATCCATTCTCAAGAAACCAATAGTCATTTATGACTCTAATGAGAATTATTTGAAGGATTTTAAGAAGCTTTTGAATATTTTTGAAGGCCGAAATTATTTAGATAATTTTTCAGGGAACCTAGAGCCAGGGGCTGCCACCAGGTGTTGGAGGCGAAATTGGAGTAGTTGGAGGCCAATTTCTGCAATTTTGGAAATTTTGAATCCAATGAAAGGATTTTTAGAGCCATTTAAATTTTTCTGAAGGTTGAAGAACCATAGGGAAGTTTTGGGCAGCTCAGGGCCATCAGTGAATGGAGGCCTAGATTGGGGAACCAGTGCTCATTTGGAGAAAATGATCAGTATATTTGGAGGTTTGATATGTTCTGGAGATAGTAGGTGAGGTTTCATGGACATAAAATGATTTTTTAAAGGGTTAGTGCCACAGTGAAGCTCAACGAAGCTTAAGGCACCGTCAATAGAAATCATGTCAAAGGAAGCATAGATCTTTCTTCAGAGTGATGACAACCATGATCAGGGGTAAAATGGTATTCTAAACCCATTGGTTCAGTTCAGATAACCATTGGAGTTGAGTTTAAAATTTTTAAAAGAAATTTTCCATACTAATCCCAAAGAGCCAAGTCAGTTGACAAAGTCTCAAGGAGACGTAGCCCACGATATTCGGGTGAACTCCTTTATTAAATTTACTGTTATGTGTTGATGATTATTTGCTGCATTATATGGTTATTTCACATGATTAATATCAGCAAAAAAATGTTCTCAAATAACTTAAATAGTTAAAAAAATATACACCTATTTCAAGTATAAAATTCCGCACAAGTCAAGTATAAGCTAGATATTTTATTTGTTTAATTGAGTCAGAGGTTCTTGAATAGAATAAAAAGTTATCCAACCCATTTTCAGATCAGGTTTGTATTAGTGCACTAGGTTGCTTGATTGACAGAGCACTAGGTTGCTTGTTTGACTTGAAAGGTGTTTAACAGTGCAAAGAATTTTACTGTTTGCAAATTGACTGATGCTTACAAGTTTAAAGTTTGCTAGAGGTGAAGGGAAGACTACTGATAGCTAAGTCCAGAAGAGGACAAGAAGAAAGAAGGGTTGAAGGCATACTCCTTATCCAAAAGACCTCAAAGAAACCCTTGAAGCACAACAGGGTTTGTTTGCAAAAGGCTGCTTGAAGAAGAGTTTGAATCTACAACAATTTTGTTCAGAAGCTTTATCAATTGATTTTAAAAGCTTTGTGAATTTTTTTGAAGTTCTTTAGTTCATTTTCATAATGAAAAATTCTTCAAGTGAGGTTTCAAAATGCTCCTCCTTCACAATATTCTTCGATGAGGACATGAAGCGAGACTTCTACATCCTGAAGCATAGAGTGAAAATTCTATTAAGATTTAAAGGAAAGCACTAGACTACGTGAGAAATTGGTTGATATGAAGTAAGAGAAAGAAGGAATTATCCAAAGAATGCATGAGATGCAGATGCAACTCCATCAAGCCCAAGAGGCCTTAACCAAGGACATGCCTGAAGCATAGGTAATTCACTCTATTCTGTCTTCAGTTTCCTCTTTAGAAAGATGTGTATGTTCATTTGAAAAGAACACTAGAGGTATAGGGTCCAAGTTAATATTAAAAATGAGATATGAAGGCAATGGTTTAGGAAAACATGCACAAGGCATGATTGATCCTATTTTGGTTAAGGAAATACCTAAAAAATTTGGTCTAGGCTATGTTCAATCTTATGGCGAAAACTCTATAGCCATGAAGGCATTTGAGACAACTTCAAAAAGAACTTTTGTTAAAATTTCTAAACGCCAAACATGTCAAGTTTGTTTTCAAGTTTATTTCCATTGTTTAAAGCCTATATTGCAGCGATATGTTTGTATACATGCATCTTATGGCAAGCATGAGAGTTCAGACAATTATCAAGACATGAACACTGATGTTAGTCTTCAAAAGAAAGCTGGAACCTACACTAGTTCATCTCCTCAAGAAGGAAAAAAAAAAGGGCATGCAAAGAAGAATTTGAGGTATAATTCTTCCCATATTCAAGTTGATTATGTTTATGAAAAGCATGAAAATTATGCATGCATGAACGGAAGAAATATTTGTTGTGCATATTGTGGTATGTGTAACCATGATGTTTCGAGATGCTGGAAGAGGATGAAGGCATACAGGAAATAGTTGAGGCAAATACAACCTTCAAAGAAGGTGCAAAAGACTTGCACACATTGTCAGAAGAAGGGACATTTTGTTTCCCAATGTTGGACATTGCATTCGACTAATCATCCTAAGCATTTGTAGCAAGAGGATAACAATACTGGCGAAAGTGGAACCAAAGATTCCATCATTCATGTGAGAACATATGTTTCACATGAAGAATATTTTTCAGCAGCAACAATTGCCATGGAAATGGATTGGTAAGAAGTGGTTTAACTTCTTGACTCAGTAAGACATACATTAATTTGTACATATGCAAATCTTAGTTATGTATGCATTTTTTCTGCTGTAATCTCATTTTTTTTTAGCCACCTTGTATTCATGATCAAGTACATGATGTTCATATACCTTCTATAAATTTCTCGCTAGAAATTTCTAGATGAGTTCGAGGAAGACAATTCTTGACAGGAGGGAAAGAGCATCTAAGGAGGGGAAGTGTTGACTACCTTCGAGTTGTGGTTCAAAGGCACTAAGCAAAGCAAGGCAAAGTGTATGAAGGCTGAAAAGTGAGGGTGTTGTACTCTCATCTACTGAACATATCAGGAAATCAGTCTTTTTGGGTCCAAAAGATTCCTAATGGGGAGGTGTGATCAGATTTGGATCATGGACCTAAGTGACAACTCAAATTTCAAAGTGTTCGAAAGTGTGTCGAACATGAGTGACTGGATAGATCTCGTCTTCCTGATTTTGGCACCGTGAACAATTTGAAAAACCAACACCATATGAAGAAGTTATTGCGATTTGAAAAGTCCAGTAAACTGTAATTTTTGGCTTTTGACCAAGTTTGACTCGATTTTGAAAAGTCAAAAAAAGAGAATATTCCTGGGAATATTCCTAGAATATTCCTCTAAATATTCCCTTTGGACCAGTCATATCGTGACAAGTGTCAGCATGTAATTTGGAATTTGGGTGCATGTGTTTTTTAAGGGCCAATTAGAGGTTGCCACGTGGTACGCCCGAAGGCCGTCACATGGTCCAAGAGTGGAGTGGTAAAATTTGGGTTGGACTCCACTGAAGTCGACCGCATGACCTCTCGCTTGCACATTCCCGCCATTACCATCTGGGATATCAATGGTTCTTAACAACCATAGTGTGCGACATATATTTTTTTTGAGTGCATTTGCATTTGGGGGTCCGGAGGGGCCAACCCCTCCCCCATAGGACCTTAGCCTGTGTCCAAGGGCTACCTCCGGGTATGGTTAACCGACATCTCCGAAAATTTTAAATTTGAAACTTGTTCACATGTAATGGTTTTTTCCTGAGGTTTGGGGAAAACCCCATAATAAACTCCAGTTGAACATAACTACTGTGGTTTGGGCATGGGGTTCCGCACCAAAACGTTAATGTAATCGAGGTTTCGAAGGTCAGCATGTGGCCACCCCTTCCCTTGACGGTTAAAATTGAATGCTATGGTTTGGGGTTTGGTGGAGACTTAGCACACCCCTATTTTTTTGGGATTTGGCTAGTTTATCTTCAGTTAAGTGAAGTTTCACCATTTTTAGTGGAGTGTTTTTAGGGGACACTGGACAATTATTGTTTAGGCTCTAGCATGAGCTAGATTCGACCATTCTGGGAGTGTGAATAGTTAATTTCAACTATCTCAGAAATTCCAGACTCATTGGTGAGGGTTTCAGAGCCATCAGAGGATTTTTGAGCATTTTTTTTCTTAAGAGAAGTTCTAGGGGCCACTAGGGCCACCAGGGGCAGCAACAGTTTGAGGCCTAGCCAGGGCAGCTAGAGGCCTTTCTCAACAAGACAATAGTCAATTTTGGATGTTTCATACATTATGGAATTAATGGTGTGGTTTTTAGAGCTTGTAGAGGATGTTTGAAAACCGAGTTGCTTCATAGAAGTTCCAGGGGCCATTAGGGGCACCAAGTGACAAGAAGAGAATGAGGCCTATCCAGAGCAGCCAATATCCATTCTCAAGAAACCAATAGTAATTTCTGATTGTAATGAGAATTCTAAATCCAATGGAAATATTTTTAGAAGCTTTTGAAGACTTTTGAAGGCTGAGATGCTTCAGAGAAATTTTTAGGGAACCTAGAGCCAGGGGGTGCCACCAGGTGTTGGAGGCGAAACCAGAGGCCAATTTTTGCAAGTGAATAGTCTATTATTGTTGGGAATTTGTTATATTATTTCCACGATTAATCCCATGTGCAGGGGGGTCACAGGGGGGGTGGCAACACCCCAGGAATTGTTTTTTTCGGTGGGCAGACCCACTCAAGGGTGGACCCAGCCATGGTTTTGTGCATGGGTTTGCACATGGTTTTAGGGGATGATGGTTTTCGGCCCCTAGTATTTTGTAGATCCAGTCAAGGGAACTATGGTTATGTTCTAATCCAGGGTTAATGGACTGGGGTTTATGTATGCTTCGACATGTATATATATGTGTTGTAACACTGAAAAGAATATAATGAAAAATCCAGCTGGTCATCCCGATTTGGGATCCAGGGTAAAATCTCTGTGTATGTCTGTTTTATGTTTTATGCTCTCGCTATTGTTTATTTTATGTTTTTAAGATTTTTTTGTAGATAATTTCTATACATGGTTAAAACCTACAATTATGACTATTTTGGACATTTTGAATCCAATGAAAGGATCTGTAGAGCCATTTTAAGACTTTTTAAGGTTGAAGAACCATACTAGGGAAGTTTTGGGCAGCCTAGGGCCATTAGTGGATGGAGACCTAGATTGAGGATCTAGTGCTCATTTGGAGAAAATGATCAGTCTATTTTTGAGGTCTGATATATGCTGAAGATAATATGTGAGCTTTCATGGAAAAAAAAAGGATTTCTTAAAGGGTTAATGCCACAGTGAAGCTCAAGGAAGCTTAAGGCATTGACAATAGAAATCATGTCAAAGGAAGCCTAGATCTTTCTTCAGAGTGATGAAAACCATTATCAGGGGTAAAATGGTATTCTAAAATGGTTGGTTCAGTTTAGATAACTATTGGAGTTGATTTTTTAATTTGTAAAAGTAATTTTCCATACTAATCCCAAAGATCCAAGTCAGTTGAAAAAGGCTCAAGGAGACGTAGCCCACAATATTCGGGAAAACTCATTTATTAAATTTGTTGCTATGCGTTGATGATTATTTGATACATTATATGGTTATTGCACATGCTTAATATCAACAAAAAAAATGTTCTTAAAGCACTTAAACAGTTAAAAAAATATACACCTGTTTCAAGTATAAAATTCCGCACAAGTCAAGTATAAGCTAGATATTTTATTTGTTTAACTGAGTAGGAGGTTCTTCAAAATCATAACAAGTTATCCAACCCATTTTCAAATCATAGACCCTAACAAAATTAAATCCATTAAGGAATGGAAAGTCCCCACAACCATAAAGCAGTTGCGAGGATTTCTCAATTTAACAGGGTATTATCGCAAGTTTGTTAAGAATTATAGGAGAATAGAAGCACCTCTAACAACATTATTGAAGAAAGATGCATTTTCATTGACTCCTGAAGCATATAAGGCCTTTGAGAATATTAAAGAGGCAATGTGCCTAGCACCGGTCTTAGCTATGCCAGACCTCACAAAAACCTTTATTTTGGAATGTGATGCCTGAGGAAATGGAATTTTTAATACAAGGAAGACCCATTGCTTTTTGAAGTCATCCAATCAAAGAAAATTATTATAGAAAGATATTTATGAGAAGGAAATGTTGGAAATACCATATGCACTAAAGAAATGGTGACCTTACCTAATGGGAATACACTTCAAGGTAAAAACTAATCATGATAGTCTTAAATAATTTTTGGAACAAAGAATATCTTCATAAGAGCAGAAAAAATGGGTCACAAAGATGTTGGGTTATGACTTTTAAGTCATATACAAAAAAGGGAAGCTAAATGTTGTTGCAGGTGCACTCTCAAGAAAGGATGAAGAGGTGGAAACATTTGTGCCATTTATATTATCCAACAAGATTGGATAACCAAAGAAAGGGATGAATGAAAGAAGGGAGAAAAAGTGTGGACACTCATCCAAAAGTTGTAGCAAGATCCTAGTGCATCCAATACATTTAGTTGGAAAAATGATTCCTTATGGTACAAAGATCGCTTATATATTTATAAGAATTCCCAACTAAAACAAAATATTCTTTCGGAATTGCACACTTCTCCCTTAGGAGGACACTCAGGATGTTTAAAAACTTACCACTGGGTGAATAAAGATTTTTTTTTGGATGACCATAATTATGATTTTCAAAATTTTGCGGCAGAATGTTTCGCTTTCCAACAAAAAAAAGTTGAGACAATTAAGACCCCGAGTCTTCTACAACCTTAATCCATTTCAAGTCAACATTGGGAGGAGATTTCAATGGATTTTATCATAGGTTTAGCTGAGTCTGAAGGAAAAAGTGTCATCATGGTGGTAGTTGATAGACTCACCAAGTATGCACACCTTTGTGCATTATCTCATCCATTTATTGCAAGTACAATTGCCACTGCATTTATGGAAACAATTCAAAAGCTACATGGAAACCTAAAGATTATTGTAAGCGACATAGATCCAATTTTTACTGGAAATTTTTGGATGGAATTATTTTCTTGTTTGGGTACTCAAGTAGCTCATATCTTATCATCCTCAATCTGATGGGAAAATTGAGATAAGGAACAAATGTTTGGAAGGATATCTTCGTTATTTTGTATTTGATAAACAAACAAAATGGGTCAAGAGGTTACCTCTGGCTGAATGGTGGTATAACACTTCCTTCCATACTGCAGCAAAAATGACCCCATTTATGGCACTTTATGGATATTATCCACCATCCATCACATCATATTTAAGGGAAAATTCTAAGGTTCAAGCAATGGAATTTCAACAACAAGTTCTCCAACTCTTAAAGGATAACCTAAATTTGGCACAAATCGAATGAAACAACAGGCAGATCAACATCGCAGTGAGAGAATTTTTGATGTAGGAGACTGGGTATTTTTATCGCTACAACCATACAAACAAATTTCCCTCAAGAAAGCTAGGAAGGATAATAAATTATTGCCAAAGTAATATGGTTTTTACAAGCTATTTACAAAATATTGGTACTATGGCATACAAATTAGAGCTTCCTGCTTCTTCTCGAGTGCATCTATTTTTCCATGTTTCATGCTTAAAGAAGGTTATAGGTGACAAACTTACAGTTCAAACAATATTGCCAGAACTTGATGAGGAGGGAAGAATGATATTGGAACCTGAAGTAGTCACGGAAACAAGAAATTGATGGCTATGAAATCGATCAATTTCAGAATATGTCATCAAGTGGAAGAACTTAGCGACTGAAGATTCTACATGGGAGGATGATAATTTTATACATAAGCATCTAGAGCTACCAAAGCATTGAGGACAACACTTTTTTGAAGGATAGGGGTATGTTAGGTCCCTATATTACTAGCGTAGACCCCTATTGTTGTTAGTGTAGCCCCCTTATTGTTATTGTTGTACCCTTGTAACCCCCATATTCTTATTATTGTGCCCTTACATTATTATTGTTAGGTCAACTAGGATTATATTGTGACCCCATGGACTCCTATGTATAGAAAGGAGGTTTTGTCATTTATATCATCCAATAATTTTTCATTTATGCAATGTAAAGGAGGTTTCCCCCTCAAAGTGGCTGATTTCTAAGGCATTGATCTCTCTTTTTTTTCTATTTTTTGAGGTGGTTTCATAAAATGTACATTCATGACTTAGTGATAAGTGAAAGTCCTTAACTGAGATTTAACTATTTGAGTTATCATAAAAAAATACTTATACTAATAAATAATTTTACAACTTTGGTTATCCATGCACAAGAGGAAGTATATATATTCAACCTATGGAACAAAATTTTGAAAGACAAGACTTCTATATGAACACTTGCTACCTTCAAAAATTCCCTTGTAGTTTTTCTAGATCTCCTTGGAATGACATGTCATTGCACTCTTCTATATTGTTTTTTTGCTCTCTACACTTGGGCTTAATCCTTCTTGTAGAGTATGGCTTTATATGCAGAAATTTCCTAGCCCTTTTAGATATATTACTAATTCTATCGTGGAACAACCTTCTTTATCCAATTACACTAGTTGGGTCAAAGTATTGTGATTCTTTCTAGGTGTAGTATAAAATTATGTGGTTCTCTTCATGAACGATGCAAGTCCTTAAATGTTCCATTTATCATAAGAATGCACTTCCTAGTTTCTGGATGGTTTCAACGACATAAGAATGCAAATAAATAATTTGAGATTTCTGGTGAAAGATGCACAAGTGGAAGCTTACCCATTAACCCATGCAACATGACTTCGAAATAAAAGTTTACATACGAACACTTTCTACTTTCAAAAGTTTTTTCTTCTTGTTTTCTTTTGGGAGTGTGGCTTTTCCAAGTCTCTTTTAAAAGATAGTTCATTACACTGTTATATCTTGTTTTTACACCCTCTACACTGGAGGGTAATCCTTATTTTAGATTCAAATTTATGTGCAGGAATTTCCCATCCCTTCAAGTTTTACTACTAATTTTGTCCTGAGGTTGGTTTTTTAATCCGGCTACAAAAATTGAATTAAATCATTGTGATCCTTTCTTAGATGCAATATAGTATTACCTTTTTCACTCAACAACCAATGCAATTAACTAAGTACTTAATTTATCACAAAAAAAGTTACTTCCAAGTAGCTAGATGCTTAAAATCAGACAAGATTGCACCTAAATAATTTGACAGTTTGGTGAAGCATGCAAAAGATAAGATAAGATAATTTTATTAATGCCCAAACAATGACCACAAAATTAGGTCAATGGGATTGAAGAAAACAAATAGAATGTATACAATGTGGGAGTGCAAGCACAACTCCTAGCTAATTCTGAAAATAACATAAAAAAAGAAACTTGTAGAAGTACAACCTCAAAACACATGTAGATAACTGTGAAAATACTAAGTGAGCTTTTCCAAATAGTGGAAAAATCAAGAGCTTAGAGAGAGAGAGAGAGAGAGAAAGATATTTTATGATGAAGCCAATGATGTCAAGGTCTCCTGGGTTTGGTGTCTGAGGGTGAAAATTTTATTTTAATTTTCCAAACCCTTCTTTCATTAACCTTTGGATTTTCTTTCCACAAGCCTTTCTTTTGTCAAGGTGCCCATAGTCTTTGAATATATAAATTTCATGAGATTGCACTCAATCCACAACCTCAATAATTTGTTGTTGTGAGCTCCGCTCCTCGCCTCTTCCCTACCTTGTTTTGGTTTTTGGCAAACTATTTCTATAAGAAGTCATTTAACTACCATCCTTAGGATACTTGCAAACTGTGATGTTACTAAACCCTCCACGGGTCTCAAAATGGTAAAATATAATTCTTGCATTATTTGTTCATGTGATTTATTACTTTGTATCTACTAAAGGAAAATTTAATCCACATATTTCTAGCATTTCCAATGCCCTCCTGTAATCGTTTTTCTAACTAGTTTCGACTCATAGTTGGGTGGTTGTGGTTTTAGGATTTTCATTTTTCGTTTAACTTTTGTTGTTGTGAAAAATATTTGTTCTTATCAAATTCTCATGTTGTACAATTGCATTATTGATACAAGGATCAACACATGTATACATACGAAAGGTCAGATATTTGTATGCTCTTGTCCTACAAGCTTTGGAGTTCATATCCCAAAATAAGTGAGTGGTCTCTAAACTTTAAATTGTTACTTCTTATATGATGTGTAATGGTGATATCGTGCAAGCTTGATATGCATGCCTTCATACCCTAGAAATATTTAATTTAATTTTTTTTCTCCAAGCTATTGGTTAATGTGAAATGCATCACAAGGAAAGGTTTCATACAAGGGTATATTTTGAAAGATAACATCCCAACTTATTAAAATATTGGTAATTTTGAGATGAAAGCTTATGGTTTTCAATGATACAACCAAAGTGGTAAGTAAATTTTTCAAAGAAAATACAAATATAATGTTTATATGAAATGCATAAGGGTATATTTTGCAGGATCACATCCCAACCTATTAGCATCTTGGCAATTTTGAGATGAAAGTTTATGGTTGTCAATGATACAACCAAAGTGATAAGTGAACAGTTCAATGCAAAAGAAAATATAATGCTTATACTAAATGCTATGGAATTGCTTAAAATATTGATCTTGGCTTTAGCATAGCACCTTCACAAGTTTTCTAGATTTGTGTAGAACAAAAATAAATGTTAAAGGATTTCCGAGTGCTTAAAACTGAACAATCACATGAAAAATCATTTCTTTGTTGAATAAATGGGCTCTTATTCAAGAATATCTTGTTGGATCTGCTTCAAGAAATATAGGGGCTCCATTGTAAAGAATATACTTTTTTCAACTTAAAAGGTTAAGTTTTTGTGGCATTTGTTCTACCAAATCAACCTACATGTTGCTCCTTGTTTCATCCCTTATTGAACTCATCCCATTCATGTGGGTAAAACACAACACCGGTGAAACCCTGGTAAATGGATTGACACTTTGTCAACCTCATAAGTGAAACAAAATCATCGTTGTCAATTTGTATCATTAAATTAAAATTTAATATATAATTCTTATGCAAGTTTTTGGCCACCTATTGGTCATGAAGTGACCCGCAATTATGGGGTTGATTAAATTTCTTATATTTATTAATCAAACAACTTTATTAAAATTACTAACAAACAACAGAAGTGGTATGTGTGAGGCATCCTTAGTGTTTGAGCATGAATACATACACATTTGAAGGTAGGCCCTTGGAAATAATAGAAAATACAAAGAAGCTAGTTATATGTAATGAGTTGTTAAAATAACAAAATTATAATTCAGTGTGACCAAACACTTATAATCTATTGAATGATACAAATAGTAAGTGATCACAATTAATTTGATATTTATGTTACATATTATTTATGTTATCACTCCAATAATTCTTAGGTTTGTTAGTCTTTTGTTTTAAATAATATTAGAGGTAACCACAAACCTACTTTTAAGCTTAGGATCTAGCCTTCCTAATGCTCAGAGAGGTATCTCTCTTTATGATTTAACTTTGTTGATTTTAGTTTATTTTAGGCTATTTATGTAAGATTGAATGGGTTTTTTATTTTGATTTGGTTTGGTGGTGGAATCAAAGATTCAAATCGATAGATGCAGGCCTGCTTTCCATTGGGCTAATGGAGTCAATGTATCAAACAACAGAGAAGAATCAAGTTCTAAAGGGAAATATTCACAGGGAAAGATAGCTGAGCTGATTCAGATCTTTAGGCTAGATGATGAAATGGTTTCAATCGAGATGAGAGAGTAATTAAGGATTCTCAGATCTAGACAATGAGGGAAATGACAGAGGTCAATCAAAACTAGGGAGCAATGAAGAATTCCCTAATATGGATATCAGTAGAAAACATGAAAATGAAATAACAGTTCAAGACAAAATGTTTTTAAACAAGTTCTGAAATAAAATTCCTGTTATACATTTAGATTTAGAAAGCATGCAAGTATGTGAAAACTTCAGAAAATAACAAAGAACAATTGAAAGTACTTCACTGAAGTGGCCCAACACATGAATCCTGTAATATAATGCCTTTAATTCTCAATCTAGTCTGCTGTCTTGAAAATGGTACAATGAACCCTCTGGTTCAGATCAATGCAACTATAGAAATGTCTAGCAATCCACAATCCACCCACAATACTTCGAACTATGAAGTATTTATACAAAAATTATTACAAAATATCCTACAAATGACTTAAGAATTATTCAAGGAATACAAAATATCTTCATGCAAGAAGATAGAGACAACTATCTAACTAATGCAAGTTGTCCTTGCTTTTATTGATTTTTTTGTTTGTTGTTTGACCTTTTGTTGATTTGTCTCTGACTATTGCTCAACGCTAGTTGTCTTCTTCATGTTGTTGAGTGTCTTTTACACTGGCTGTCTTTAACTCCCCTTTATCATTTTTTTTAACTTTAAAATTGTCTTTCATTTGATACTCTTTAAACTCTGTAAATTATCTTTATCTGCATGCTCTGTTACTGTTTTAACTTTTACTGTTCTATTTTAACCTTGACTGCTTTTTACCTTCAACCTGTCTCTGTTTTTTAAGGTTGAATGAAAATCTTTCAGATTGAAAGTATAAGAACATGTGAAACAACATTGATGAATATTTGAAGACACCTTCTTCAAGCAATTTAATAAGCTTCTCATGAATTGTATCAGAGAGATACTGGGAAAAATTGAATATAGAAGCAGGAGGCTGACCAGGGGAGAAAATAGACAAAAAAACTATGACTGAAGCATCAACATGCTCATCAGTGAAATAACCCAGAATACATGACAACATGGTGATAATATGTTTGGTTCTCTCAGAAAATATAGCAACTGGATAAGGAGGGTTAGTCTTGGGAGTTTCTACTGATGAGGGAATGAATGTTTGGAATATCTGGAACCTCTTCGGGAAGTCCAGATTCAAATATAACTTAGTAAGGCTTTCAATAGACAGTGGGGTTTCATCAGGCCTAGGTTGAATTTGCTGCATATGGTTTATTTATTCAGCTGTGATAGTGAATAAAATTTCTTTATTAGGGGTTACAAGGGCTCTTTGGTCATGCAAATAATTGGTTTGAAAGAGTCTAATAACCTATGGACACTGGAAGGTCTATGGGACAATATACTTGGGAAAATTTGACTCCCAAAGGTAAACATCATCAACTTGGTCAATTAACTTATCATGGCTCCAGAAGTGGAGCTTAAGGAGGTTAAAATCAGTGACAGGGTCAGTAATTTTAAAGTCTCTGTCTGCAAGTGGGGTATGTTCTACATCAATAACTGGAGGTTGCAGGGGGTTGACTGTCACAATACCTTGGGAAGCCATGGATTTATTTATTTTATTCAATTAATTATTCTTTGTGATCAATAAATAAGCTTACACCCTTAGAACTATTGTGAACAGATGAATTAGGTCTGCAGAAAGGGGTTTGAAGGCAACAATAGCTTTTCTGTGGTCTCCAAAGCTTTAATTCGATTAAATTATTATTTTCTTGCTCAAGTAGAGGTCTTTGCATTGAGGAATACCTGAAATGGGTAATTTATGTTTGCAGAGGAGGTTCTTGAGGTAGCGGAGGCTTTGCTGGTCTTTATATTGCTTTAAAGAGGTTTTTCACCAGTGTTAGCAGCAAAGAGTCTTGAATTCTGGTGTAAAAGGGCTTGAAAACAGGTCAGCAGAGTTTCTTTAATTGAAATCAGGTCTGCAAGGTTGTATTTTTGCAAGTCTGGATAGAAATGGTGAAAACTAATAAAAGGGTAGTCTTATTGCTTTTTAACCAATCAGTGGTTAAACTTTAGGTGCTGGGTCAAATTTTAATTGGCAGGGTGGTTTTATTCGTACAGGCGGAAAATAGCTAGGTGGTTTTTGCATTGCAAAATTTAGGTGGGCGGTATTCTTTTGGAGGATGTGATAGAATCAAGGGTTGCCACGTAGCAAGGGGCGGGGCCATGAAAACAGCTTATTTCGCAAGCTCTCGGTGGTGCTAAAGTTTTGACAATCAGGGATGTGATAAAGGATATTGGTCGCTGGATCTGATCGATCATTATCGGACATATGGGCAAATAGGATGGATGTTTGAAAGGCGGCGCCTAGGGACAAGTTACACGATGGGATATGTAAAGGTTTTTAATATATAAAGGGTTGGGCTTACAGTGAGCAGTGTTATAGGAAATGGGACTCGGGATTTAATATAAACCATAGGTTTTAAACTATACGGGGTATTAATATATATGTGACTTTAATGTAAGCAGGAGTTGATATATATGGGGGTTAATGTAATATATACAGATTATTTTAATTATATATATTAAACTAAGGTTATAAATAAAGGGAGGTTAATAGCATATGTAAAGTAGAATGTTTAAAACATAGTCAGAATATGAGTTAAAAATAATATCGGGGAGGGTTTTCAATGGGGCCCGATAAATTATTTAAAACTTAGGATAATTGTGTTTTAGGGGGTATTTTGAATGAAAAGGGAAGTTATTAAAGGGATTTTACTTTTCCAAAGGGAAAATGTATTTTTAACTATGGAAAAGGGGTGTTTAAGGAGGAAAAATGGGTGGAGTAAGGGGAAAAGGTAAAATGAAGGAGAAGGGGTATTTTTACAAAGGAATGAGTTTATAAGGGAGTTAGTAATATGAAATGGCCAATTTCTGCTATCCATGCCTTGTGAAAACCACTTCTGCCTACCCATCATTTACCCTAACATTTTTTCTTCATTTATAGGGGTGTATTTGAACTTGCAGAACATTTTATTTTTCTTTGATAACTATCTAATTCTAACCTTATGACTTCCAATGGCTCAGATTAAATTGTTGAGCTCATTATTATTCTCTACCTAATTACTGATCTGCCAAGATTAAACAATTTGGCTAGATCTTTATTCTCTATCTATCAGCATGAAATTTAAAGCATGAATAATCAAGATTAAGCTGTTTGACTATCATGGATTGCGGCATTTTTTTACAAGCTGCAGACAATCTTATTTTGCAAAGTAAAGTAAAAAGTAGTGGCATTTGAATTTTCATCACTTTCAAGATCTATTTTTTTCTCTTTTTGGTGGGGTTCGTATATTATATTCTTTTTTGATCTTTTTCTTTTAGTCCTTCGATTTTTCTTTTAGGACTTACCCTCTATACATTTTTTAATATTGGAAAACTTTTTGTAGAAAACAAAGTATGTACAATATTACAAGACTAATCATAGTCAATTCAAAATTATGAATCCTATTATTATAGGACCCTAAGAGTGGCTCCACATGAGGATGGAATTTCCTGGTGAAATGTCAAGAACTTTAAGATCCGTAGCCTTTGGACTTTGACTGTGCTTGGCTTGGAACTATTTTCTGAGCTCTGCTTTATTCATACTTATGATATTTTGTCTTTCAAAGCTTAGGGCCTTCTCTTCGGGCTTCAATTTTTCAAGAAAAAAATCCAATCCAATATAAACTTTGTAATGTTATGTACAATGAGAAAAGTAAACAAAGTGAACTAATGGTTAATCAGGAGAAAATTAATGCTTCAACATTCTACCATTGACAAGTCCACCTCACAGATTTGATCCATCTAACTCCTTCAAAAATAATGCATTGTTACCTCTGTAACCATAAATGATATAAGGACCTTTCCATAGGAAATCAATTTTACCATGTTTACCTTTATCTTCTCTTCTAGAATCCCATTTAGGTACTTTATCACCTATGTAAAAATCATCTTCCTTTGTTTTCTTGTCAAATATATTTTTGATTTTATCTTGGAAAACTTGTGATTTGACATAGACTTCTTCCCTGCTTTGCTGCAAATGTATAGTCTAATTTATCCTTCTCTGGATATCATTGGGTTCTACTTGAAGTTTCTGGATCATCTTCATCACTGGCACTCCTAAAGAGGATGGAAAAACAAAATCCATTCCATATACTAGTTGGTAAGGGGATGTACCAATGGACTCCTTGTGGTGAGTCTGTCTGCCCATAAGGCATTAATTAACCTTTGCTGCAGGTCTTTTTGTTGTCTTCTAACAATTTCTTGATGATATTAACCAGGCTTTTGTTTGAGGATTCTGCAAGTCCATTATCTTGAGGGTAATAGGAAGTGGAATGGCGAAGGTTGATGTGGTATTTGTTACAGAAGTCAATCATTTTCTTAGACTTGAAAGCAACTGCATTATCAGTAATTAGCTTTTGGGGGAATCCAAATCTAGACAGTATATTGATTTCAAGAAATTAGATGAGGACAGACTTAGTGGCTTGTCTAGAAGGAATGGCTTCTATCCACTTGGTGAAATAGTCTGGGGCTATCAAAATCCATTTATGCTGGGCTGAGGAGGGTGGGTGAATTTCACCAATCAAGTCCAAACCCCATTGCTGAAATGGAATTTCTGTGGAGATGGGTTTAAGGGATAAACGTAATAGTTTTTTCTTCCCTTCAAAGATCTGGCATTTGTGACAGGAGGTCACATACTTTCTTACAACTGCAAAAAGAGTGGGCTAGTAAAAACTTGTCCTCAAGATTTTATCAGCAGTTGATTTCCAGTAAAGGTGTCCTCCACAGTCACCTGCATGAAACTCTTCCATAACTTTATCAACTTCATCTTTCAATAAACAGATTAATAAAATGCCACCATGATCTTTCCAAAACAAGGCATTATCTATGATACAATATTTCATTTCTTTTAACTTTAGGAATCTACCCTTAGTTCTAGACAAACCAGGAGGAGCTTATAATTTTAGTAAAAAAAGTATGATATATGCATACCAAGGTGAATCTAAGAAAGATTCACTGATATGTGGAGTCACCATCTCTTCCTGATCATCTAGATGAGCAATAAAATTTATATCTAAGGCTTGACAGTTCGATTCAGCTATGAGTTTGGCTAAACCTTGGCCTTTAATAAGTTTGGTGGGCTTAATTTCAATGTCATATTCCAAAATAGTGGCAATCCATTTGCCTCTCTTACCATCAGGCCCATTCTGAGTTAGAATGTCCTTAACTACTGAATTTGGGACATATGCAATGATGTGTGAGTATAAAATATACACTTTGAAATCTTTAATAGCCTTTACTAAACCAAGTGCTTGTTTTTCCATTATTTTGTACTTTAGTGTGAAATATCTTAGGGATTTGCTTAAAAAAGCAATGGGCTGCTCATAACCCTGATCATTCTTTTACAGCAAGACTGCTGCAATGGTATGCTCTGAAGCAAAAGAAAAAATAATAAAATATTTTTTGAAATCAAGAATTATTAGGACCGATGTTCTTGTAAGGGCTTGTTTGATTGATTCAAAGGATTTTTTGGCCTCTACTATCCATCTAAGTGTTGAGTCTTTACTCAACATGTTATTCAATTCTCTAATTAATTTTGATAAATTTGAAATGAATCTTTTGAGTAAATTGATTTTACCTAAGAATGCCTACAATTCCTTGATGTTTCTAGGATGAATTGTGTTCAAAATTGCCTCTATTCTACCTGGGTCCATCCTAATTCCCTATTTTGAGATTATGTGTCCTAACAGTTTACCTTCTTCAAGTCCAAAGAGACTCTTTTGGGGATTCAAAGAAATACCAAATTTTCTGCATTTAATAAACACTTGTCTCAAATGATCTAGATGTTCATTGTATGTTTTTGAGAATATTTTTATATCATCTAGATAAATAACAAGAAAATCATGAATATCCTTGGCAAAAGCTATGTCCATAGCTCTCTGGAATGTGGCTCCTACATTCATTAATCCAAAAGGCATTTTCAAATACATGAAAGTACTCCATGGAGTATTAAATGCAGTCTTTGGTTGAACTAAGAATTGATTATACCCAGAGAATCCATCAAGCAATGAAATCCTGGATGATCCTACCACCCTCTATTAAATATGGTCCATTTTTGGGAGAGGATAGTTATATTTTAGGGACACTTTGTTTAAGTTCCAGAAATCAACACAAAGGCATTATCTATGATACAATATTTCATTTCTTTTAACTTTAGGAATCTACCCTTAGTTCTAGACAAACCAGGAGGAGCTTGTAAGTTTAGTAAAAAAAGTATGATATATGCATACCAAGGTGAATCTAAGAAAGCTTCACTGATATGTGGAGTCACCATCTCTTCCTGATCATCTAGATGAGCAATAAAATTTATATCTAAGGCTTGATAGTTCGATTCAGCTATGAGTTTGGCTAAACTTTGGCCTTTAATAAGTTTGGTGGGCTTAATTTCAATGTCATATTCCAAAATAGTGGAAATCCATTTTCCTCTCTTACCATCAGGCCCATTCTGAGTTAGAATGTCCTTAACTACTGAATTTGGGACATATGCAATGATGTGTGAGTATAAAATATACACTCTGAAATCTTTAATAGCCTTTACTGAACCAAGTGCTTGTTTTTCCATTATTTTGTACTTTAGTGTGAAATATCTTAGGGATTTGCTGAAAAAAGCAATGGGCTGCTCATAACCCTGATCGTTCTTTTGCAGCAAGACTGCTGCAATGGTATGCTCTGAAGCAAAAGAAAAAATAATAAAATATTTTTTGACATCAAGACTTATTAGGACCGGTGTTCTTGTAAGGGCTTGTTTGATTGATTCAAAGGATTTTTTGGCCTCTACTGTCCATCTAAGTGTTGAGTCTTTACTCAACATGTTATTAAATTCTCTAATTAATTTTGCTAAATTTGAAATGAATCTTTTGAGTAAATTGATTTTACCTAATAATGCCTACAATTCCTTGATGTTTCTAGGATGAATTGTGTTCAAAATTTCCTCTATTCTACCTGGGTCCATCCTAATTCCCTATTTTGAGATTATGTGTCCTAACAGTTTACCTTCTTCAAGTCTAAAGAGACTCTTTTGGGGATTCAAAGAAATGCCAATTTTTCTGCATTTAATAAACGCTTGTCTCAAATGATCTAGATGTTCATTGTATGTTTTTGAGAATATTGTTATATCATCTAGATAAATGACAAGAAAATCATGAATATCCTTGGCAAAAGCTATGTCCATAGCTCTCTGGAATGTGGCTCCTGCATTCATTAATCCAAAAGGCATTTTCAAATACATGAAAGTACTCCATGGAGTAGTAAATGCAGTATTTGGTTGGTCTTTTGGTTGAACCGAGATTTGATTATACCCAGAGAATCCATCAAGAAATGAAATCATGGATGATCCTACCACCCTCTATTAAATATGGTCCATTTTTGGAAGAGGATAGTTATCTTTTACGGACACTTTGTTTAATTTCTAGAAATCAACACAAAGGCATTATCTATGATACAATATTTCATTTCTTTTAACTTTAGGAATCTACCCTTAGTTCTAGACAAACCAGGAGGAGCTTGTAAGTTTAGTAAAAAAAGTATGATATATGCATACCAAGGTGAATCTAAGAAAGCTTCACTGATATGTGGTGTCACCATCTCTTCTTGATCATCTAGATGAGCAATAAAATTTATATCTAAGGCTTGACAGTTCGATTCAGCTATGAGTTTGGCTAAACCTTAGCCTTTAATAAGTTTGGTGGGCTTAATTTCAATGTCATATTCCAAAATAGTGGCAATCCATTTTCCTCTCTTACCATCAGGCCCATTCTGAGTTAGAATGTCCTTAACTACTGAATTTGGGACATATGCAATGATGTGTGAGTATAAAATATACACTTTGAAATCTTTAATAGCCTTTACTAAACCAAGTGCTTGTTTTTCCATTATTTTTTACTTTAGTGTGAAATATCTTAGGGATTTGCTGAAAAAAGCAATGGGCTGCTCATAACCCTGAGCATTCTTTTGCAGCAAGACTGCTGCAATGGTATGCTCTGAAGCAAAAGAAAAAATAATAAAATATTTTTTGAAATCAAGACTTATTAGGACCGGTGTTCTTGTAAGGGCTTGTTTGATTGATTCAAATGATTTTTTGGCCTCTACTATCCATCTAAGTGTTGAATATTTACTCAACATGTTATTCAATTCTCTAATTAATTTTTCTAAATTTGAAATGAATCTTTTGAGTAAATTGATTTTACCTAAGAACGCCTACAATTCCTTGATGTTTCTAGGATGAATTGTGTTCAAAATTGCCTCTATTCTACTTGGGTCCATCCTAATTCCCTATTTTGAGATTATGTGTCCTAACAGTTTACCTTCTTCAAGTCCAAAGAGACTCTTTTTGGGATTCAAAGAAATACCAAATTTTCTGCATTTAATAAACACTTGTCTCAAATGATCTAGATGTTCATTGTATGTTTTTGAGAATATTGTTATATCATCTAGATAAATGACAAGAAAATCATGAATATCCTTGGCAAAAGCTATGTCCATAGCTCTCTGGAATGTGGCTCTTGCATTCATTAATCCAAAAGGTATTTTCAAATACATGAAAGTACTCCATGGAGTAGTAAATGCAGTCTTTGGTTGGTCTTTTGGTTGAACTAAGATTTGATTATACCCAGAGAATCCATCAAGAAATGAAATCCTGGATGATCCTACCACCCTCTATTAAATATGGTCCATTTTTGGGAGAGGATAGTTATCTTTTAGGGTGACTTTGTTTAAGTTCCAGAAATCAACACAAAGTTTGATTATCCTACTGTGGTTTTCTTTCCATATTTTCTAATCTATCCATCACTGTTTCCATAGCTTTTGCTAAACTATCTATTTTACTATCTAATGTAGATGGTTCATCCTTTATTGTTACTCTTCTTTCATTTCTCATTCTTGCTCTCTTAGCTAACAAATTTTCTTCTACACTAACTGCATTTATTTGCATTTTTTCTACTGTTTCTGGGTTTCTTTCTCTCAATTGGTATGACACATCCATATCAAAACCATCAGGAAATTTGATTAAATCTAGATCTGGTGGGGGTTTGATGTTTGCTGGAATAACATTATAAATGTTGTTGAATCTAGTACAATAGTCTTGAACTAATTCATTAGGATATCTTCCAATGTGTTCATATTCAGACAAAATTTGTAAAGGATTCTTCTTTTTCTCCCATATATTGATAAACAATCTATGGAAAGCTCTTAAATCAGCAATATGATTGGTAGGTAAAGCTTTAAACCATTTCTTTACATCTCCAGCTAAAGTTTGGGCAAATAGTCTCATTTAAAAATCGACTTCATCAATTTCATGCAATTCAAAGTAATCAGTCATTTTGTTAACATGTTGTTGTGCAGTGTATTGACCAGTTCCATCAAATTGAAGGATTTTTCTTTGGTAATCTTGGGGCATGGCATGTAATTGGGCTGGTAAGACCAATGGGGCATATCTGGTTTTCATGGCTAAGATTCTAGCTTGGCTAGGAGGTAAATGTGTGGTGCTTGGTGATGAGATTGAAGTACTTGCAGATGAGCTCGGGATACTAGAATATGTACTTGGAAATGATGTTGAATTACTTGAAAATGTATCAACAGTGCTAGAAGGTGAACTTTAAGTGTTTGGAGATGGAAATAAAACTCTAGGTTGAAGAGGAACCTTGGGGATGAATGATCAGTGAAAAGAGGTGAAGTGGATATAATAGATGAGGTGGTACTAAATAAAGATGAATTTACAGACTGTTAATGAATGGTAGAATTCTTAGGGGTATAAGTAGATAAAGCAGTAAATTCAACAAAATGTTGAAAATAGGCTTCATCAATTTCCTTAATCAAAGTTGCAGCCAAAGCAACAAATTTATCAAAAGGTTCTAGAGCTTGTTGATCTGAATTAAGTGAAACAGTTTCCTTCTTAGTTTCAATAAATGAAATGAAATTGGGATCTATCACACTGTCATAAATTGAACTTTCTGATTTAGTTCTAAATAAAGGTTGTTCAATAGGAAAATCAAATTCAATATCTTGTATACTTGATAATTATTTGGGAAGGGAATTTTCTTTAAGTAATTGACTTGTACTTCCTAAACTTTCTACTTTTTTGTTTTCCTTTAAAATTCTGTTAGGATCATCTACTATTAGAACAGGTTTCAGGATGAGACCTGGTATAGTAGGTTCTTCTAGAAGCCAGAATTTTAATTTTTAATGAAAAAATTCTCTAATAGCCCTAAAACTCCCTTAAGGTGAAAAGATGAGTAAAAATTTCCTTTAAGGTTTATTTTAAACAATGAGGACTATTTCTCCCTAGTATGGTCACCATTATGTTATCACTCCAATAAATATTAGGGTTGTTAGTCTTTTGTTTTAAAGAATATTAGAGGTAATCACAAACCTACTTTTAAGCTTAGGATCTAGCCTTCCTAATGCTCATAGAGGGATCTCTCTTTATGATTTAACTTTGTTGATTTTAGTTGATTTTAGGCTAGTTATGTAAGATTGATTGGGTTTTTTATTTTGATTTGGTTTGGTGGTGGAATCACTGATTCAAATGGATAGATGCAGGTCAGTTTTCCATTGGGATAATGGAGTCATTGTATCAAGCAACATAGCATAATCAAGTTCTAAAGGGAAATATTTACAGGGCAAGATAGTTGAGCTGATTAAAATCTTTAGGCTAGATGATGAAATGGTTTCAATCGGGATGAAAGAGAAATTAAGGATTCTCAGATCTGGATAATGAGGGAAATGACAGAGGTCAATCGAAACTAGGGAGAAATGAAGAATTCCCTAATTTGGATATCAGTAGAAAACATGAAAATGAAATAACAGTTCAAGGTAGAGTGTTTTTAAACAAGTTCTGAAATAAAATTCTTGTTGTACATTTAGATTCAGAAAACATGCAAGTATGTGAAAACTTTAGAAAATAACAAAGAACAATTGAAATTACTTCACTGAAGTGGCCCAACACATGAATCATGTAATATAACGCCTTTATTGCTCAATCCAGTCTGCTGACTTGAAAATGGTATAATGAACCCTCTGGTTTAGATCAATGCAACTATAGAAATGTTTAGCAATCCACCCACAATACTTCGAATCGTGAAGTATTTATACAAAAAATGTTACAAAATATCCTACAACTGACTTAGTAATTATTCAAGGAATACAAAATATCTTCATGCAAGAAGATAGAGACAACTATCTAACTAATGCAAGATGTCCCTGATTTTATTGATTTTGTTGTTTGCTGTTTGATCTTTTGCTGATTTGTCTCTGACTGTTACTCAACACTGGCTGTCTTCTTCATGCTGTTGAGTGTCCTTTACGCTGGTTGTCTTTAAATCTAATTTTTCATTTCTATTTTGACCTTAAACTTGTCTTTCATTTAATAATCTTTAAACTTTGTGAATTATCTTTATTTGCATGCTCTGTTACTGTTTTACCTTTTAATTTTATGTTTTAACCTTGACTGCTTTTTACCTTCAACCTTTCTCTATTTTTTAAGGTTGATTGTAAATCTTTCAGATTGAAAGTATAAGAACATGTGAAACAACACTGATGAATATTTGAAGACACCTTCTTCAGGAAATTTAACAAGCTTCTCATGAATTGTATCAGAGAGATACTGGGAAAAATTGAATATAGAAGCAGGAGGCTGACCAGGGGAGAAAATAAACAAAAATCCTATGACTAAAGAATCAACATGCTCATCAGTGAAATAACCCAGAATACATGACAGCATGGTGATAATATGTCTGGTTCTCTCAGAAAATATAACAATTGGATAAGGAGGGTTAGTCTTGGGAGTTTCTACTGATGAGAGAATGAATGTTTGGAATATCTAGAACCTCTTGGGGAAGTCCAGATTCAGATATAACTCAGTAAGGATTTCAATAGATAGTGGGGTTTCATCAGGCCTAGGTTGAATTTGTAGCATCTGGTTTATTGATTCAACTGTGATAGTGAATAAAATTTCTTTACCAGGGTTTACAAGGGCTCTTTGGTCAGGCAAATAACTGGTTTGACAGATTTTGATAACCTCTGGACACTGGAAGGTCTGTGGGACAATATACTTTTGCAAATTTGACTCCCAAAGGTAAACATCATCAGCTTGGTCAATTGACTTATCATGGCTCCAACAGTGGAGCTCAAGGAGGATAAACTGAGTGACAGGGTCACTAATTTTAAAGTCTCTGTCTGCAAGGGGGGTATGTTCTACATCAATAACTGGAGCTTGCAGGGGGTTGAATGTCAAAATACCTTGGAAATCCATGGATTTATTTATTTTATTCAATTAATTATTCTCTGTGATCGATAAATAATCTTGAACCTTAGAACTACTGTGAACAGACGAATTAGGTCTACAGAAAGGGGTTTGAAGGCAACCTTAGATTTTCTGTTGTCTGCAAAGCTTTAATTAGATTAAATTATTATTATCTTGTTCAAGTACAGGACTTTGCACTGAGGAATACCTAGAATGGGTAAATTATTTTTGCGGAGGAAGTTCTGGAGGCAACGGAGGCTTTGTTGGTCTTTATATTGCTTTAAACAGGTTTTGCACCAGCTGTAGCAGCAAAGAGTCTTGAATTCTGGTGTAAAAGGGCTTGAAAACAGGTTGCCAGAGGTTCTTTAACTGAAATCAGGTCGGAAAGGCTGTCTTTGCTCAATTCTAAATAGAAATTGTGAAAAATATTGAAATGGCAGTCTTATTGCTTTTTAACCAATCAGTGGTTAAAATTTAGGCGCAGGGTCAAATTTCAAATGGTAGGGTGGTTTTATTCGTACAAGTGCAAAACAGTCGAGTGGTTTTCGCATTACAAAAAGCGGCTGGGCAGTTTTCTTTTGGAGGATGCGATAGAATCAAGTTTTTCCACATAGCAGGAAGTGGGGTCGAGAAAATAACGTATTTTGCAAGCTCTCGGTGGTGTTAAAGTTTTGAAAATTAGGGATGCGATAAGGGATATTGGTCGTTGGATCTGATCGATCGTTATTGGACATATGGGAAAATGGGATGGATGTTTGAAAGGCAGGGCCCAGGGACAAGTTACGTGATGGGATATGTAAGTGTTTTTAATATATAAAGTGTTGGGTTTACAGTGAGCGGTGTTATAGGAAATGGGACCCGGGATTTAATATAAACCATAGGTTTTAAAATATACGGGGTATTAATATATATGGGACTTTAATGTAAGAAGGATTTGATCTATATGGGGGTTAATGTAATATATGTGGATGAGTTTAATTATATATATTAAACTAAGGTTATAAATAAAGGGAGGTTAATAACATATGTAAAGCAAAACGTTTAAAACATAGTCAGAATATGAGTTAAAAATAATATTGGGGAAGGTTTTCAATGGGGCTCGATACATTATTTAAAACTTAGGATAAGTGTGTTTTAGGGGGCATTTTGAATGAAAAGGGAAGTTATTAAAGGGATTTTACTTTTCCAAAGGGCAAATGTATTTTTAACTATGGAAAAGGGGTGTTTAAGGAGGAAAAATGGGTGAAGTAAGGGGGAAAGGTAAAATGAAGGGGAAGGGGTATTTTTACAAAGGAATGAGTTTAGAAGGGAGTTAGTAATATGAAATGACCAATTTCTGCTATCCATGCCTTGTGAAAACCACTTCTTCCTACCCATCATTTACCCTAACATTTTTTCTTCATTTATAGGGGTGTATTTGAGCTTGCAGACCCTTTAATTTTTCTTTGATAAGAAAACTATCTAATTCTAACCTTATGACTTCCAATGGCTCAAATTAAACTGTTGAGCTCATTATTATTCTCTACCTAACTACTAATCTGCCAAGATTAAACAGTTTGGCTAGATCTTTATTCTCTATCTATCAGAATGAAATTTAAAGCATGAATAATCAAGATTAAGATGTTTGACTATAATGGATTGCGGCATTTTTCGACAAGCTGCAGACAATCTTATTTTGCAAAGTAAAGTAAAAATAATGGCATTTGAATTTTCATCACTTTTAGGATCTATTTTTATCTCTTTTTGGAGGGGTTCATATTTTATATTCTTTTTTGATCTTTTTCTTTTAGTCCTTAGTTTTTTCTTTTAGGACTTACCCTCTTTACATTTTTTAATATGGGAAAACAATTTGTAGAAAGAAAAGTATGTACAATATTACAAGACTAATCATAGTCAATTCAAAATTATGAATCCTATTATTATAGGACCCTAACAGTGGCTCCACATGAGGATTGAATTTCTTGGTGAAATGTCAAGAACTTTAAGATCCACAGCCTTTGAACTTTGACTATGCTTGCCTTGGAACTATTTGCTGAGCTTTGCTTTATTCATACTTACAATATTTTGTCTTTCAAAGTTTAGGGCCTTCTCTTCGAGCTTCAATTTTGCAAGAAAAACATCCAATCCAATCTAAAAATTGCAATGTTATGTACAATTAGCAATGTAAACAAACTGATCTAATAGTTAATCAGGAGAAAATTAATGCTTCAGTATTCTACCATTGACAGGTCCAGCATGCGATAAAGGATATTGGTCGTTGGATCTGATCGATCGTGATCGTATGGATGGGAAAATAGGATGGATGTTTGAAAGGTTGGTCCCGGGGACAAGTTACATGATGGGATATGTAAAGGTTTTTAATATATAAAGGGTTGGGTTTATAGTGAGCGGTGTTATAGGAAATGGGACCCGAGATTTAACATAAACCATAGGTTTTAAACTATATGGGGTATTAATATATATGGGACTTTAATGTAAGTGGTATTTGATCTATATGGGGGCTAATGTAGTAAATGTGGGATGACTTTAATTATATATATTAAACTAAGGTTAAATATAAAGGGAGGTTAATAACATATGTAAAGCGGAATGTTTAAAATATAGTCAGAATATGAGTTAAAAATAATATCGGGAAGGTTTTCAATGGGGCCCGACACCTTATTTAAAACCTAGGACAAGTGTGTTTTACGGGTTATTTTGAATGAAAAGGGAATTTATTAAAGGGATTTTACTTTTCCAAAGGGAAAAATGTATTTTTAACTATCGAAAAGGGGTGTTTAAGGAGGAAAAATGGGTGAAACCTAGGGGAAAAGGTAAAATGAAGGGGAAGGGGTATTTTTACAAGGGAAATGATTTTAGAAGGTAGTTAGTAATATGAAATGACCAATTTATGCTATCCATGCCTTGTGAAAACCGCTTCTGCCTACCCATCATTTACCCTAACATTTTTTCTTCATTTATATGGGTGCATTTGAGCTTGCAGACCCTTTAATTTTTCTTTGATAAGAAAACTATCTAAGTCTAACCTTATGACTTCCAATGGCTCAGATTAAACTGTTGAGCTCATTATTCTCTACCTAACTACTGATCTGCCAAGATTAAAAAGTTTTTCTAGATCTTTATTCTCTATCTATCAGCATGAAATTTAAAGCATGAATAATCAAGATTAAGTTGTTTGACTATCATGGATTGTGGCATTTTTTGAAAAGTTGCACCCTCTTTTGCAAAGAAAAGTAAAAAGTAGTGGAATTTGAATTTACATCATTTCAGGATATATTTTTATCTCTTTTTGGTGGGGTTCATATTTTATATTCTTTTTTTATCTTTTTCTTTTAGCCCTTAGATTTTTCTTTAGGACTTACCCTCTTTACATTTTTTAATATGGGAAAACAATTTGCAGAAAGAAAAGTATGTACAATATTACAAGGCTAATCATAGTCAATTCAAAATTATGAATCCTATTATTATAGGACCCTAACAATTTCTTTTCAAGATCAATGTACTCCTTGTTCTCTTAGGAGCACGGGGTAAATGGGTAAATTTAGGGCATTTTCAAGTTCCCCTCTCTTTGTAGCAGCCACACCTTTATGGAGTTCCTTCAAATTCTAGATGTTTAATTATTGAAAAAAATTATATGTATGTCTGTTTTTATCTCATTTCATTTCATTTTTCATTTCTTCTTACTCCATGGGGTGTTTTTTATTTTTTGTTGCACCCATCGTTTACTTAGCTCTTTATTGCTGGTAGTGGTCACTAATCACCTTGGATTATTTTTGTCTTTATAAATTAATAAAAATTTCAATTTCATTCCATTTAATGTGTTTGAGTACATTTGTATTTGAAGTATGTGAGTGTAAGAATTTTAATGTTCCTACCTCATCAGGTTGGCTTCTTACTTCATCTGTTATTTTTTACGAGCAATGATGTATGTTAAATAATATTTATATAGAAATTACATTCGAATATAAAATAACACATATTCTCAGATACAAAATGTTTGTTATGTTTTCTTGTCTTTAATATTTAAAAGTTAAGATTTTGTGTCTTTCTATTATAATTTTAATAAAACATGATTTTATGTTATATTTACATATAACTAAATTGGTGACTTGTTTGTACCTGTAGGAGGATTTCTCTATAAAATTCCAACAGTGCTTTCAAAACTTTGGTCAAGTCTAAAAACTTTTAGTCTCAAGTGTATTCTTAGACAATAATATTTTTAAAATAACCTTCTTGGGAAAAAAATGATAGTATAATTGTTGCTTTTACTGAAATCTAGTACAATTTGCCACTATTTATCAACAATTTGATGAAATATCAATTTTCTGGAAATTAGGATAATATTTAGAAATATAGGCAATAATGTTTAATAATATTTTTTTTCTTTTGAAATTCAGGATAGTTATTTGAAATGCCACTTTGTTGAAATTTAGGACAATGTGATGAAATTTCATAACGCTAAAATTGAGGACAATTTGCTGAAATTTCAAAAGCAATAATATGTTTAGTTAAGTGATTAGGAAGTATGGACATTTTTAGTTGTGGTACGTCCATAATAAATCACAATAATAAAATCTCCTATTGTGCTCTGTAAACAAGGTACTTATAGCCCACTCACTTCATTAACACAAACTCATTAGAGAATTAACTTATGGTCTCTTTTCTCGGTTTAGTGTCAAGTTATTTTCTTTTAAAATTGATTTCAAGGCCTTTGTTCTTCATGCAAGTCTACATTAAAAATGACTCTTTACAGGTATGGCCTATTCTCTGGTGTAACCAGAACACCTCAACTAGTTAATAGCACAATAGTAATCAAGGAAATAAAAACCAAGACTCTGCAAGTACTTTGTTATTGGGAATTCCTTTGCACATTGATATTCAACCGAACTATATCTCTCCAAATTTTTAAGGTTGAGACATTATCATGGTTTGATGTATATGTTCAGTTCCAATTGCAGTGTTCCATTTCTAGGATAGTTTTGAAATCAAAAGAACCCATTATAGAAGAGAGGCCAAAGCCTACCCATAATAGGATGGCTGGAAATGACAAATTATGATAGTAATCATCACATGATAATACATATTTTGGGTATTAGAAATATGACCAACCTTGCATTTTGCATCCACTATTTACACAGAGAGCAGTGATGTGTATTCTACAACCCAAGTGGTATAGTTGTGATTTTAATTTATCAACTCCTTGTCTATGCGCTACTGTGTGTAATGATGCATTGAGTCTATATAGACTAGTGCAACCCCATCCAAACTTGATCCGATATGGTCCTCGATATTTATAAGCTCAATAGTGCATATCTCAAGGTCACAAAAATAACTTGGAACTCAAGGTACACGACCTCAAGGTTCTCTTTCTCAAGGTGCATATCAAACCCTGGTTTATGTGGGTTTGTGCTAGTGGAAAAACATTTCATATGTGAACATGATGGTGTCTTCTATATTCCATCACTGATTATATAATACAATCTTCAAGCTTGATACAAAACTCAGATGACATAAAAATCCTTTGGATGACACCAACGCATGTATATTCCATAGAAACAAATACACGTAGAAACAAACACATAAATTGGGCATATCATGCCTCTAAAGTATCAATAAGATTGGCTTGATTAGTATCAATAGTTTGGAAGTGTTTCAAAGATAGTTGAAGAAATACAACCATTCTCTTTAAAGTACCAACGCATTTTTGTATTTTTTCCACCAATATGGTTATGCAATTGATCGTAGAATTTGGTATCCCAATCCACCATTTTTGATGAAGAAAGACAATAGGCATTAAAGTGGGTGAACGTTGCGATTAGGGGAATTTTGACATCTAAAATGGGCCTCCTAAGAAAAATGTCCAAGAAAAATAAAATTTATAATAACCAATAGGATTCAAGACAATGGTGTCAACCATGGGGGATGATTCATCATTTTTGGAGTAAAAAAGTAAAACGATTAAAAATAATAAAATAATAAAACTACTTTTTCAACTAGTATTTTCAACTTATATCCTTAAGGTTTTACTCAAATTTTTATAGGGAGTACTCGTTGGATGCAAAAATAAATTCCTCATCCATGGAGTAGCCATGTTGCATACTTTCGATGGACCCTATTAGAAAATTAAATATTACAGAGCATTGAAACACATAAAATATGCGGAAAACACAAACACACAAAACACATAAAACCAGAGAGACACAGATATACGTGGTTCACCCAGTTTGGGCTACGTCCACCCCGAACAAACAGTCCTTCCTTTCTATTATCCAGCAAAATGAAGAGACTCAACCTGCAACAGATTCGCTGTAATATCCTTTGTTCTCTCACACAGTCTCCCTATCTGTTTCTTTCTCCGAGAATACACATACAATACACAGCCGCAATAAAATACCCTCATACAAGCGAGGGGTTGCCTTCTAGGGCAAAAAACCATAAAAAACATAACTTCTACTGTCAGATCATCCGCCTAATGAACGACCTAGATTGAATAGAAATTACTATACTTTTACAAGGCAATTTTACATCTCTTTTTAGCTTCGGGGGCGCTGCCCCCGAAACCCCCCACCAGGGGGGGCTCCATAAAGTCGCAACCGCCCCCCTGGACCCCCCGACAGTGTTTAATTTCTAGCAGCATTGCCGCCCATTAAGCTACAGGGGTCCAACGTTGTGATATAAAATAAACAAGATAATCAAGCTCCACACCCAACAATCTCCCACTTGGAGATTGATTGTAGCAATTGCACCGCTGCTTCATTTGCTAGACAATGACTCCTCTTTGGACCTGGATGTTTCTCATCTTCATCGTCATCCTTGAAGACCAATTGAAACTGAGCATAATCTCAGTTTCTCCCTGGTCACAACTTTTGTTAGCATATCTACACGATTCTGGCTAGTGTGTATCTTTTCCAGCTTCAACTATCCATCTTCCAATACTAACTGTATGAAATGGTACTTGAGCTATATGTATTTAGTCCTGGAATGAAATTTTGAGTTCTTTGCAAGATGAATGGCACTTTGTATATCACTGTATTATGTGCCCATATCATGCTTCTTACCCAATTCATCCATAAACCTTTGTAACCAAATCATTTCTTTACTAGCCTCTGTAGCAGCAACATACTCTGCTTCTGTTGTTGAAAGTGCAACAACAATTTGGATTTTTGAAACCCAACTCCATAGCTTGTTCCGCACCCAGCGTAAATACATATCCCGTAGTGCTCTCATGTTATCTTTGTCACCGCCATATCCGCAAAAACATTATCCCTCGTAGAGAAATGTTTGCACCACCAAAGCATAATTTTGATTTGTGGCACTTCAACATCTAAGAACTAATGCATCGCCATCCAATGTTCTTTTCCTAGATTGTTCATGTACCTTCTTACAACTCCCATTGCATGTGAAATATCAGGCCTTGTGTAGACCATTGCATACATTAAGCTTCCAACTGCTGTTGCATATGGAACTTTAGACATATAATCCATTTCTTCTTGGGTCTTGGGGCACATCTCCTTACTAAGTTTGAAATGGCTAGAAAAAGGTGTACTAATTGGTTTTTCATTCTACATATTAAATCTTTTCAACACATTTTGTATGTACTCATTCTGAGAGAATGTGTTAATTTATGATTTTTCTCTGTCTTCTAGTTATTCTCATACCAAGGATTTGCTTTGCGTCCTAAATCCTTCATTGCAAATGAATTGCCAAATTTTCTTTGAGCACATTTATTTCCTACATGTTATGTACCCTGGAACAAGCATGTCATTCTACTTACAATAACAATATAATATAGCTACCATCATTTTGCCTTTTTAGATAAACACAATGATCAGAGTGACATCTAGTATAACCTTGTTCAGACATAAATTTGTCAAATTTTAGATACCACTACCTTGGAGCCTTTTTTAAGCCATACAAGCTCTTCTTTAACATGCACACTAATTTTTCTTTCCCTTTGACTTCATATCCTTCTGGTTGTTGCATATAGATCTCTTCCTCCAAATCTCCATGGAGAAATGTTGTCTTCACATCTAAATGTTCAAGATGTGAATCTTCCGCTACTACAAGACTTAAAATAGTTCTTATTGAAGTCATCTTAACAACAAGAGAAAATATTTCATCAAAATCAATACCTTTCTTTTGTGCAAACCCCTTCACCACAAGTCTAGCTTTGTACCTCTGTTTGCCTCCATCTTCTTCCTTTAGCCTGTAAACCCATTTATTTTGCAATGTAGTTTTACCTATAGGCAACCTAACTAAGTCCCAAGTCTTGTTATGCATTAAGGAGTCCATATCTTCTTCCATGGCTAGCTCCCACTTCTTCCTGCTTTCAACCTGCATTGCTTCTTCATAACATTCAGGTTCACTAGAATCAGTCAACAATAAATAATATAATGAAGGAGAGTATTGTTCAGGGGGTCTACTTATCCTAGTATATTCTAACACCACTGGTGTGTTTGAGGTGCTTGTTGCTATCGTGGTGGTTGCCGTTGCTATGGCTCTTGATTATTATTATTTTCAGGAACCTTTACCTTTTATGTGATCTCATCAAGAACTGTGTATTCTTTGTTTTCTTTTTCCTGTTGCTTTTCCTGCAACTGATTCTTATACAATACCTTTTCATTGAATATTACATCTCTGCTCCTAATGATTTTTTGATTTTCATAATCATATAAGCGATAACCAAAATCATTAACACCATCTCCAATAAAGGCATAGGCTTCTTATTTGATTTTGCTCAAGCTTGTTCTATTTTCTTTATTAATATGGACAAAGGCCTCACAACCAAAAGGCTTTAAAAAAAGTAGCTTCACATACCATTTTACCTGTCCATGCTTCCTTTGGAATACCACCATCCAAGGAACTTGAAGGCCCTCTGTTTATTAGATAAACAACAGTATCTACAACATCTGCCCAAAATTGTAAAGGCAATCCTGCATGCAATCTCATGCACCTTACATGCTCCATGATTTTTCTGTTCATCCTTTCTAACACACCATTTTCTTGTGGTGTTCTTGGAACTGTCTTCTCTCTGCGAAGTCCATGCTCTAAACAATACCTATCAAACTCTTTGCTGCAATATTCACCTCCATTGTCTGATCTAAGAGACTTCAACTTCTTTCCTGTCTTAATCTCAACCAAAGCTTTCCATCTCTTGAAAGTATCAAATACATCAGATTTATTCTGAATACAATAAATCCAAGTTTTTCTAGTTGCATCATCAATAAAAGTAACATAATAAGGAGAGCCACTAAGAGATGATACCTCAGAAGATCCCCATACATTTGTATGCACAAGCCTAATTTTTCGCTCTTCTTTTCTTTCCAAACTCTAAGAAATATGACTCTATTATGTTTTCCATAAATGAAATTCTCACAGAAATCCAAATCAACATTATTCAAACCTGGCAACAAATTTCTTGAGTGAAGAATATTCATCCCCTTCTCACTCATGTGTTCGAGCCTATGATGCCATAACGTTTCATCTGCTCCTTTGGAATTTAAAGCATTAATAGAGTTAGAAATACCATTTCATAAATACAATGTACCAACCTTTTCTCCTTTTGCTATTACCAGTGCTCCTTTGGTGACCTTCCAAGTTTTATCTGTGAAAGTTGTCACACAACCTTCATTTCCTAACTACCCTGTTGAAATCAGATTTTTCTTCAGATCTAGAACATGCCTTACCTCCTTTAATAGCTATTGGTTTCCATTCTATTGTTTTACAAGAACCTTACCCATTCCAAAAATTTTATAGGGTTTATCATCACCCAAACAGACTTGTCCAAAATCTCCTTGAACATGGTCATGAAAATATTTCTTATCAGGTGTGGCATAGAATGAGGCCCCTGAATCTACAACCCAAGAATCACTAACATTTTCAAAAGAAAGAATCAAATAATCTTGTAACACATCACCTATCACATTTGCTTCATGATTTTTTTCTTGTTGTGTGTCTCCTTCTTTTCCCTTTCGAGATCTATAGTCTTTCTTTAGGTGTCCTTTCTTTCCGCATTTCGAGCACACTATCCCCGATCTAGACTTGGATCTGCCTTTCCTTGATTTACTGTGATATCCCGAGCTCTTTCCTCTTTCCATTCTTCTTCCCCTAGACTCTGCACTCAAAGCATTACCAGATGTCTCACCGGAGCTTTTCTGTCGCATTTCCTCGCTAAGGATAACACCGACAACATCACCAAAATTTAAAGTACTAGATCCAGAGAAAGAGTTACTAATGGCCATAACTAAACCATTCCAACTTTCTGGAAATGAGCACAAAAATAACAGAGCTCTAACTTCATCATCAAAGTTTACCCCTATAGAACTTAACTGACTGGTAACTGTATTAAAATCATTTAAATGGTCTGCAACAGATCCACCTTCTGACATCTTCATATTAAATAACAGTTTCATAAGAAATACCTTGTTTGAGGCCGAGGGTTTTTCGTATAATTTCATCAAAGCCTTAATCAAACCCTCAATTTTTGTTTCCTTCGAAATATTGAAGGCTATCGACACCACGAGGCACAACCGTACTGTTCCGAGTGTCTTTCTATCGAGAATATCCAATTCTTCGTTTGTCATAGCCGTCGGCTTCTTTGTTTTTCCACACAATGGTAGGTACAAATCTTTCTGATATAGATAATATTCCATCTGCATCTTCCACAACGGGAAGGTTTGGCTGTTAAATTTCTTGACCCTAAATTTACCATCTTCCGCCATTGCTCCCACTCGAACCAGGAACCCTTATTTCTTGCGAGTTTATCAGCCAAATAGACCTTCGGCTCTGATACCATTTGTTAGAAAATTTAATATTACAGAGAAATGAAACACATAAAATATGCGGAAAACACAAGCACACAAAACACATAAAACCAGAGAGACACAGATATACGTGGTTCACCCAGTTTGGGCTACGTCCACCCCAAACAACCAGTCCTTCCTTTCTATTATCCAGCAAAATGAAGAGACACAGCCTACAATAGATCTGCTGTAATATCCTCTATTCTCTCTCACAGTCTCCCTATATGTTTCTCATTCCGAGAATACACATACAATACACAGCCGCAATAAAATACCCTCATACAAGAAAGGGGTTGCCTTCTAGGGAAAAAAACCCTAAACTAAACATAACTTCTACCATCAGATCATCTGACTAATGAATGGCCTAGATTGACTAAAAATTACTATACTTTTATAAGACAATTTTACATCTATTTTTAGCTTTGGAGGCGCTGCCCCCGAAACCCCCCGCCACGGGGGGCTCCATAAAGTCGCATCCACCCCCGCTTGGACCCCCCAAGGCAGCGTTTAATTTCGGGCGGCGTTTCCGCCCCATTAAGGTACAGGGTTCCAACGTTGTGATACAAAATAAACAAGATAATCAGGCTCCACACCCAACAGACCCTGCTACAAAAAAAGTGAGAAATACATGAAAAAACATGATTGAAATTACGTTTTTCATGTATTTCTCATTTTTCGTGCAGCAAAGTCTATCGAAAGTATGAAACATGGGTACTCCTTGGATGATGAATAAAATTATGCATCCAAAGAGTGTTTCCACTTGAATTTGATTAAACTCATAGGGAGCTAAGTTGAAAATATGAGTTGAAAAAATGGTTTTTTCTTTTTTCCCTCTAAAATTTGATGATGTAATCTAATCTTATTTTATTATTTCCACGATTATTTTGTAATTTCCTTAGGAGGCCCATTTTAGACCTCAAAATTCACCTAATGATTATATGCATTTCTATAGAGATGTTCAAACTCTAGTATCATGTTATCACAATCGAAAATCAATGTCTCCAACACCCCCTTGCCTTTGCAGAATATGATGCAGGAGCAATAGTAATAAGAATTATTCGTGTTTTTAATTTTATATGGTTTGAAATTTTTATGTAGGTAGGAAGTTGGTTTGTTGTTGTGGGAGAAGACATGAATTCGGATGGCAGACTGTAAATGAGATTTGAATGGAATGATATGGATGAATAGTGTGAATAGGATTGAAGAAATTGATGTTCAAGCTCGACATAGGAAGGAAACCCATTTCGGATCAGTGTTGTTTCTCTTAGTGTAAGTATTTAATACCATTGTGATTGGAAGGGTATTTTCGCGATTTTACAAATGCATTCATAATTTCTAACATGTCTTTGTAATAGGTTGATTTCAATTGTTCACAAAAGATCATCGTCCTGTTAGAGTGTATTTCTTCTGTTAGTGTTGCCCTAATTTTGAATCATGTTGCATCACATTAAACTATGAAGGCGTTGGAAAATTCAGGATGGAAAACAAAGAGCCAACTGCATAATTTTCTTAATTTTGTATTTTCTTATTTTTGTAAGTAGATGTTTACAACCAGTAGTTAATATATATTTTTTGTTACTGCAAAAAATTATTCACCATTTCCCTGTTTAATGTAAGTTGCTATGAGAGGCATACCTTTTCATTTTTTTCAATCCTTGAAAGTTTTCAAGTGTGAACTTTCTAATTGTTTCAAAGGTTGAACATGGAAGGATCAATTGAAAATGAGGATGAATCTGATGATGAATAGGGTGATCCTGAAGATGACAATGATGAGGATAGGAACCAAAAGACACCTAAGGTATGAGTGATGATAAAGCTAAAAAAACTATTCATATCAATATTTTATTATGCTTTATGTCCAATACTTTACTTTTTTGAAAAAGGTTGCAGCTTTTGGGAAGAATCTACCTTTATCGGATTTGTCTACTAAGTCTCTTGATAGTGATAAGAAAGCAAAGGTGACACCTAGTGGAGCAAAAAATCAAGGTTAACCTTTAAATAAAAAAATTCAAGTTTTATTATATTGGTGAAGTGGAATATTTTCGTTATTTAACTGTGGATGGTGTGTACAAGTTGGATAATTCTATTAGGGTTTTAGACAATGTATTCTTTCTTTGAAAGTAAAATTAAGATAGTGATATTATTATTAAATATGTTTGAACTAGTTTTAGGCATAATAATGTTTTTGGTGAGATTGATGGTGTTGGTTTTGAGTTGAATATTAGAAGAAGTATTTGTTATGTAAAGTGGATTTTATAATGTTCCATTTGATAGCTAACAACTTATCTTTGTATTGATATTTGTATCTACTTCTGAATTTATCATATTGAGCCTACCTTTTAGGTACATTATGGAGGAAAAAAGGGTGGACCTAAAACATTTGTGCCCATGGAGGAAACTCCTAGTAAAGAAGGGTGGACTCCTAAAGCTAAAGGGGTTGCTGCTTTCCCCTTGGAATAATTAACAACTATACAATTATTAGGATTTTTCTTTGGGATAATATTCATGATCAAAATTTTATGCAGTCATCGAAGCCTAGTACTAGACCTAGATCATGAAATAAAATTGGCTATTATGTTTGTGATCCCTAGTCAACGTGGGTTATATTATTTGATTTAATATATGTAGAAGAGTTACAAGTGCAGAATGACTTTGAATATTGAACAAATTTATTTAATTTGTTTCTTTTTCATTTTAGTCTTTGTATATGCAAATTCTCAGAGTTTTGTGGTTAAATTAAGTTATTGTCTTGTTTTGGTATTTAAATCATGTTGGTATGTGTTCACACATGTCACCACAAGATGATTTTGGTGCTAGAGGGTGTACTTGTGAGTTTCCTTTATCAATGACAACACATACCTCAACACATACTACAAGTGATGTGCTAAAATTTTAAATTCCTAGCATAGAAATAATCATAATAATTAATTTTTTTTGTGAGACATGTGCTTATATAATGCTTATACATAGAGGGTTGGGTTGGGTAGGGATGAGTGTAGAGGGACATAGAAATGGTCGTATTTTAGCATATATGTTTTTATAACTTCTAAATTTGTTAGTGACATCCATGTTAATGCAGGTCATAGAAAAGTGCATGGCCTCTCCTCCAATGGAAAATATTATAGCTTTCCACCCTTTCGATAATAACATCATTGCTATTGGAATGAAGGATTCAATAATTTAAATTTCCAATGCTCCCAATAATAGGTGGATTTACAATTTTCCTGCTAGTTTGTAGTAGTTTTTACTACTAATTTATGCAGATAATAGAATTCCATTGAATGCATTCTGATTACATGTAACATCATAACTTCAGGGGCACCATAAGAAAATAACTAGTTTGGTATTTTATGTGTAGAAATTTTAGTACAAAATATGTATTGCTTGGATTCTCCTGATCTAACATTTATGTGCCACTGTTAAATATAGAATCGCTTCTACAAAATCTTCGTGGAATTTAAAACACAATCGCCAATAGCAATATAGTGAAGAAAGAGAAATCACACATAACACAGATAATTTACCGGGAAAGCATAAAGCTAAAAACCCCACTATCTTCTATTATGTATTATATCATGGATCATGAAACAATTACATACAAAAATATAATCCAAGATCTCTCATTACAATATACAATCATCTCACACTGTCATACAAAAAATTGGCAAATTCATGCGCCAATTTACTGCCTCCAGACAACCTGCCTCCACTACACAATCCTTGATGGTCAAGAACCTCTGAATGAATCAATATTTCCTTCCTTGATTGTGCAATACTCATAGGCACATCCAATGTGTGGGTGGTTGCATGTGTGCACCCACTAATGTCGCAACTGATAGTCAAACTGTCCCTTTCACCTACATCTCAACTAGGTCTCCATTGGATCTGACATGCATGTAGTTAATAGTAGTAAATCTTCAGTTGCATGTGAGACCACTGATTTTGAATTAACTAATAATTAATTCACTGATCTCTCACTAGTGTATCTTCAGTTACAACTAGCACAATTGATTTTAACTCACTTAACTGAGTTGAAATACTTTACAACTCACATAACTACACATCCAACTCTGTTACAACTTCGAATCACTCAGTTACAAATAATTCCACTTGCATGTCCCACCAACCAACCACTTAACTCTAAATTTCTATAGCTAATTGGTTTTCCACTTCAGTTAACTATTTCCAAGTGCTCCATGAGAATAAATTAATATTAATTGTCTAATTATTATAAAGGGATAATAATAGTCCACATGCATATATAAATATACATGCAATCAATAAATAGAACTCGCACATACATCTATAAATAGAACATCATCTATAAATAGAATTTTCTCACCATCTATAAATAGACATCATCTATAAATATAATTTTATCATGCATCTATAAATAGACCTCCACCTAAAAATAGCCTATGTGGGCCCCACCTAGTGTAGGTGCTTAATTTTCACTAGGATCAAGGATGTTGTTTCTGGATGCCAATTTCACTATTTATTTTTGCAAACTTCAACACTCCCTCTCAACAAGAAAGAAATGTCCTTGCATGTGACATGCAACTCCATGCATGCGCCCTGTAACCTTTGCATGCAACACTTCTCCAGTGTTTCTCACACATGAAAATATTGCATGCAACACTTCGAAACTAAATAGCCTCCAAAAAACTGAATGAATATAATGCATCTGTCATCAAAGTCTTTTGACTTCTACTGGTACCAACTGCACATGTCTTTTGGATCCACCACATTGTTGACCTCTGCATCCATGTACTATGCACTTGTTGTCAACTCTAATCTGCACTCCAGTATCTGACACTGTCACTTTGATTTCATATCCTCACGACATTTGACTGCATCAATCCAACTGATCCTGCTACTGCTGCTCTGTGGGCTCCTCGTAGCTAGGTTCGATTCATGAGATCCACACCATCTCAATGAATCCTGCCCATAAATTTCTTCTTGGGATTATTCATGCATGTCGCCCCACCTCTCACCTGGTGGTATAGCTGCATGCACTCCCTCATCCCATCTGGCACAAAATTTCTCTACATGAGTTTTTGCTCCCACTCCATGATCCTAATATTGTGGCTGCTCCACATCCAGAGTTTCACTCTTACTTGCATGAAAATCCAGCTCCCTCTCAACGGTCAATTGCATGTATTTCTCACACTTCCCAACAGTAGGAAGCTCTGCAGAAATCCCATCTACATCAATTCTATAGAGATTCTTAACTCGAATCCCAACCTTCTTGGCTTGCCCTATTGCTTTGTGTTGCAGGAAAACTTTTCCTTCACTAAAAACAACATCATAGCTTCTATCCTCTAACACTGCCACTGAAACTAAATATTTCTTCAAACCTAGTACATGCATAACATATTTTAAATGTAAGAGTTTACCTTACGCCCTCTAAAAGGTAATGGTACCAATGCTAGTCGCATTGTATCTTCCATCGTTGCCCAACTCAATATGCATATGGAGATCTTTCTCCTCCAAGTCACTGAAAAGTTTCTTATCTCCTGTCATGTGAAAGGAAGCACCACTATCCAAGTACCACCCCGATCCCAATGCACTTGACATGATGCATGGGATCAATGAGAAGTCAAGCTCGAATTCTGAGGCAAGAGCCTCACCAGCTGTAGCTCCAGTAGCCATCTTTTTCATCTTATTTTGTGGACAATTTGTGGCAATATGTCCATACTCGTGACAGTGAAAACACTTCACTTTGGACATGTTGTGCTCCTTGCCATCTTCACCGGCCTCAGATTTAGAATGGAATTTTTTCCCCTTCCCCTTCTTCGCCTTGGAAACCAAAGCAAAATCTTCTTCATCATCAATCTTTGATGAAGATCCATCTCTGGTGTTCCACCTAAACTCCTCCTGCACTAGATCCGACCACAGTCGTTCCCAATCTAGCAGTTTTTCCCGTCCGTTGACAGAGTCTTCATAACTGTGCCAACTCTTAGGAAGTCCCAAGAGAGCCAAAATCACCAAATCATCATTATAAACACTTATTCTTACACTCCCAAGCTTATCCCTACTTTGGAAAAACTTTTTTAAGTATACCGGAATAGTGTCGTTCTTTTCCATCTTGATCTTCCTAAGTTTATCTTTCAACGCCAATTTCCTATGGTTGTTGCTGCTTTGGAATAGATCCGTCAAAGCCTTCCACATAGCATATGGTGTGGCTTTCCCATCAAGGCTTGAGACATTGTGGTCTTGTACTCCTTCCAATAGAATCCTCCTCTCCCTTGCCACTTTGTTTTTCCATACATCAAGTAATGAAGCATCTGTCGAAGTAGGCTTAGGAATATCTTTGTCAATGAATTCCTTCAAGCCATTATCTTCGAGCACCACCTCCATCCTGTCCTCCAAGAAATGTAGTTCAAGCTGCGCTCGAGTGCATACTCTATCTGCAATCCATTTAAATTCATTTTGATGTTTACTCAACTGTCGCACCAAGAAAATTCTTGCAGCAAATTCAAATTCTTTCCACCAACAAACTCAGCTCCTGCTTCAAAATTGCAATCTTCTGTGCTCCGATACCATGTAGAAATTTTAATACAAAATATGTATTGCATGGATTTTCCTCATCTAACAATTATATGCCACTGTTAAATACATAATTTCTTCTATAAAATATTTGTGGAATTTAAAAGACAATCGCCAATAGCAATATCATGAAGAAATATCAATCACACATAACACAGATAATTTACCAGGAAAGCATAAAGCTAAAAACCCCAGTATATTCTATTATGTATTATATCATGGATCATGAAACAATTACATACAAAAATATAATCCAAGAGCTCTCAGTACAATATACAATCGTCTCACACTGTCATACAAAAAATTGGCAAATTCATGTGCCAATTTACTGCCTCCAAACATCCTCCCTCCACTGCACAATCCCTGATGGTCAAGAACCTCTGAATGAATCAATATTGCCTGCCTTGACTGCGCAATACTCATAGGCACATCCAATGTGTGTGTGTTTGCATGTGTCAACCCACTAATGTCACAACTAATATTCAAACTGCCCCTTTCACCTACATCTCAACTGGGTCTCCACTGGATCTGACATGCATGTAGTTAACAATAGTAAATCTTCAGTTGCATGTGAGACCACTAATTGTGAATTAATTAATAATTAATCTACTGATATCTCACTAGTTTATATTTAGTTACAACTAGTACAACTAATTTTAACTCACTTAACTAAGTTAAACTACTTTACAACTCACATAACTACACATCCAACTCTGTTACAACTTCGAATCATTCAGTTATAACTAAGTCCACTTGCATGTCCCACCAACCAACCACTTAACTCGAAATTCCTATATCTAACTGGTTTTCCACTTCAGTTAACAATCTCCAAGTGCTCCATGAGAATATATTAATATTTATTGTCCAACTACTATTAAAGGATAATAATAGTCGACAGGCATCTATAAATAGACATGTGATCTGTAAATAGAACTCACACATACATATATAAATAGAACATCATCTATAAATATAATTTTCTCACCATCTCTAAATATACATCATCTATAAATATAATTTTCTCATGCATCTATAGATAGACCTCCACCTAAAAATAGCCTGTGTGGGCCCCACCTAGTGTAGGTGCTTAATTTTCACTAAGATCAAGGATGTTGTTTCCGGATGCCAATTTCACTGTTTCTTGTTGCAAACTTCAACATTATGTACATTTAAATGTGTTGGTATCCTTTGGATTTGATGCACAAGTACATATTCATATTCATTTAGAATTAAGTACATAATATACTCATCCATATAAGATATCGCTTTAAAACCTTTTGGTTGGAATCAATTTGTGTTGAAAGCTTTGAGTTTGGTGAATAAATGGATGTGAGAGACAAAAATATAAATTTGTGCATACACATGCAGGAAGATCATCATCACCACTTGCAAATACCAAAATACAATTTCATAATGACCAAGTTCACTTTCTAGTTGTGTAGGAGAGCCAAATTTCCATTTATAATGCTTCGAAATTGGAATGTGTACGCTATTTGACATCCTATTCTTTGTCAAATTCTAGCTCCTAACCTCTCAATTTATTTTGTAGTCATATTATAATAAAAAATTAAAGTATTTTATCTTCATATTGGAGGACACGATAGTGACTATCTGAATAATTGCATTGTCGTGGCACCTCAAGATCCTTTTCTTTCACGTATTTCTAGTGCCACATACTCATGGCAACCTATAAATCTATGCCAGTTTCTATGACGGTTCAATTTGTGTATTTTATGTTGAAGTGCTAAGGCCATGTTGTCATATTTCCCCTTCTACATTTATACCAAGTATCAGCAGGTAAAGTATTCCTTACTAAAAAGAGAAGGATTATAGTAGTATGCATTACGATAGGAAATAATGTTGCTATTGCAATTTACTCCTGCTTAATGAAAGAATTTTTTGGCTTGTTTTTGCTGTGGAAAATTCAATATCTATCCTCTTGTAATTGTTGTGAATCCATGTAAACCTAATCAGTTTATTGTAGGATTTCTGATGGAGGTGTTCATATGATTGAGCCCACCATGTAATATCCCCAAATGGGATATTTTCCTAAATTTTCATAAAATAATCTAAACCCCGAAATATGCCATAAAATCAACATGCATTTAACATAAGATTTCCATGTAAAATTAAACACATAAACACTGCAATCCAATACCACTTAGAAAAGGTATAATCTCAACTTTTATTATAAATGGTAACATGGTTTACATATAGATCTAACCCAGAAAGTGCTGAGATGGAAAACTAGCCAACAATACAATCTGCTACACAGTGATGGCCTCCAAAACTAATTGCTGCACTCTCCCTCTGGCAACAACTGTCACTGAACCCATTAAAGATAATGAAAAACAATTTGAAGATCTGAATGGTCCTCACACCAATCCTTGAAGCTCTACAAAACTTTTGAATTAAGTCTCCTCAAAGAGAGTTGGGTTTCCTTCCAAAACTCACGACTCACCTGAGGGTTTCTATCTTGGGGCTACGACTGAAGTAGAGAACCACATTCTCAAACCTCTCATAAACAAGAAAATGATATGATCCAAAGATAACCCTCAATGGCCTCCTCCATTTCTTTTATAGATCTCTTGGAGCCTTCTAGAGCATTATTTTATTATTATTTTATTCATGGTGCACTTTTCCCTCTTATTAAAATATTCCTTTTTAATGTAGAAAAGAGTCAATCGGGTACCATGTCTCCTCTGGTCACTGAAACTCATGCCCAACCATCCCATCATGTAGGTATCCTCATCCCGATTCCAATGAGCTATTACACTAAGGTGTTCCATCGTGTATTCCTCTTGGAATTCCACCTTGAGCGTAATCAGTTGAGTTAAGCCCACAAATAACTCAAATTTTTGAAAGTTGTCAGAATGCACCGGAATGAAAGGAAAACCTCTTGGATGATGGAATATATCAAGCGAATGCCACCAGACACCATGGAAACTCCTCAAAACTCCTCCAAAAAGCCCCTGAGCCTGCTGATAGCACCAATCTGTACTTATGACCTTTCTACTCCTAACTCTGGAAGTCCAACCTAAACCTGTCATAGGTGTCACCAAAAAACGGAATATTACAAACCTTTTGCCCCAAGATTGCTTGCTCTCCAGAAATCAAAATATGCAGGCCACTCTGTTGGCCTGATGCAACTAAGACCGAATGCCCGGATCCCATACAAACCTCCTGGCGCTACTATGTGTCTATGTCAAGCCACTCGTAATAGACCCCTCAATGTCAGGATCCCAAACTGATCTCTCACTGTACTTATCATCAAAAAATTCTCCCGGATCCCACGCCATAATGGAAAATCATCGCCCAAGTCCCACGGCCAGGACTGCATTCTACCTCTGGCTATAACTAATGCTCTAAGAGGTGAAGACCACGTCTCCTGTTGCGCTCTATCTATGATGGTGTAAGTTGCCCCACCAACTTTGTACCAACTCATCACCTCTCTGCAATCCAACCCCTGAGTAAATCCAATGTTGATCCTACTCTCCTGAAACTAAGATGGGATGCTGAAGAAATGTTGATCTATGCCCCACTGTGAACTGGAATCTGTATCATATGTCATGTCTAAGGGCCCCTACTTCGTTGTGCTCCCTACGAAGAATATTTTACCATCAAGAGGGTACCAACTCATGATCTCCTGCCAATCCATCTTGGAAGAGGAATCCAATGTAACAAAAACTGCATAAATAACACGTCTGGAGTGTTTTCTCCAACCCGTAATCAACTCACACTGCTCTACCCTATCTGCCAATGAAAGTTTCCTATAGAAGAAAGCCCCTCTCTCTATAATGGGCCAAAGTGGGCAAGATATGTTGTAAGCCTCATCGATATACTCCTGTGGAGTGCTACTCACTGAAAGTATTGCAGCTCTGTTGACTGCATGTACATACATCTACACCTCATCAATGTGTCAGCCCAAAGATGGATGCTCCACCATCTCCAACAACTCCTCCCTCTCCTGATCAAGAATGTAATGCTTTGACTATCCACTAGCCCCCTGCAGAACTGTCCCATCAACCTCCACCATCTCCAGAGGATATGGATCTGCAACTATTGTCCTCGTACTTGATGTCTATGCATCTGACTGCTCCTCCTCAATGGTTAACCCTAAGGTTAGCCATATACACATCATAGACTAAGTGTGAGCCTCCATCTGGCTCTCCCCCAAGGGACTATCATGCATGATGTGTATAGTATCCTCCTCTGCTGACTCAAGCTCCATCATATCCTTCTCTGGCTGAATCTTTACAAGTGACTCATCACCCAGAGTATCTCCCATAGAGTCCCCTGATAGCTCTCCTTGCACACTAGAATACAGCTCTGGCCTACTATCATCATCTCTGCATGACTACTCTCGCTCCCCATAAACATCCTCAGCTGATCCCATGGACTCATCTGAAGAAGAGTCCTCATCCTGGCATACCCAAGGAACTTCTACCTGCTCTACCTCTGCCACCTCATCTGCATCTCTCAAACATGAGTGACCAAGCCCCCAAGGTTCTTTGTAAATGAAGCAAATTCCCCTCCTCCTCACCTCATTTCTGCTACCTGATCCACAAAACTGGAGCAGCTCCTCCCTGGTCAAATGTCTCCTGAAAAGCTCAATGTTCTACTCAACTAGCCCTTGGGCTGGCTCATAAGTGGTGCGTGAGACCAAATTCTCTCTCCTCCAAATGGTCAACAACCTAGTCCGCAGCTCCCAGAAAATGGCATCACGGTCTCCCATACATGATGACATGATGGACTAAATGCGAGCTATGGCTATGTCAGATTGATGTCTCCTAATGCTGAAGAAGAATTGGAACATCTGCAGAATCAAGCCATCACATGCAATATTGATCATGACCTCATAAGTCAGGGTCATGGCCATGGCTTCTAAGACTTTAAGCTTTCTCCCAAATGTAGATCCTACACAGTTGTATAAATCCTGAAAGGTTCCTACTATCAATCTGAAAATTCTTTTCATAATATCATCATTGTAGGGAGGGAAGGGTGTTGTTATCCTCAAAAAATTACTGAAACAAGAGGCAGTTATAAGCTTGACTCTCTCACTTGGATGTTCCAAGAATATAGCTTTTACCAATGCAAGCATAGATGGCTCCAAAGCCCAATTTAAACTCCAATCAGATTTCTCTACCTTTGAAAGGTAGGATTCCAGTTTCTCTAAAATGGTGTTATCACTCAGTAATTTCTCAAGGTTAAAGAAAGAAATAGTCCGAGATAACCACATACCAACTTTTAAACTCTGGGATGTAGCCTTCCTAGGGTTTAGAGAGGGCTCTCTCTATCAAATTTAACTTTGTTTTGGTTTATAAAATATTAGGGTAGTTATGATAGTGTAATTGGGTTCTAGTTTGCTTGATTTGGTTTGGTGGGAAAAATCACTTAATGAGATGGATAGTGGGAAATATGTTTGTCCATTGGGCTAAGGAGTCAAAAGTCAAGCAGACAGAACTAGGATCAAGACCAAAAAGTCAAATGTTTTCAGAGCAAGATAGATAACCCTTTAATATCTTGGAAAGTTGTTTTGTGAGGTGGTATGATCGGGATAAAGAGCAATGAAGGGTTCTTTGATCTGGAAAAGGGAATTAGTAGGCAAAGGTCAAACAAAAGAGGGAGCAATTAAGGATTCCCTACTTTGAAAATCAGAAGAAAACATAGAAATGAAAAACAATAAAGATAGGATGCTTTTAATAAATCCTAAAGTAATACTCTTGTTCTTTCATTCAAATTTAGAACACATAATGGATAGCATGTAACAAAGAAATATAAACAATGACAAGTAGAAAATACTTCTCTTCAATAACTCATCACATGAATCCTAAAATGTGATGCTAGTTGATCTGATCCAGTCTGCTACTCGAAATTTGAAACACAAAAGCCTTCAAGTCCAAAAAAATGACTATATAAATCTTAAAAAATTTATTCCACAATAATACTTCAAAGAGTGAAGTATTTATACAAATTTTAAACTAGAATATCTTGAAAAAATATCAAGATTGGTTTACAAATATCTCAAATTGTTTTACATAAATAGAACTTAATAAAAGGACACTCAAAAATAATGAATCTATTTGGAACTATAATTATGGATTTATGGTGACAAAGAAGATAATTCGAATTTAGTTGATGATGAGGCATCCAAGTCACTAACTGTTTCCTTTCTTTGTGCATTCTACTCCAGAAATTCTGAAAACTTGGGGTCCAATGATACCTTTTTATATCTCAATATGAAATATATATCTAAAATTTGAAAGAGGTTATTGTAGATAAATATGCTTTTGAGATAAACCTTTCTCAGTTCCCTAAAATTCTGCTCCATGTGTTCACAATAGGCTCTACAAAAAGATGTGTAAAACAGAGCTTTGCACAGTTTGAAAAATAGGCTATAATTATGTGCATGTATCTCTCATTATGTAATACCTATGAAAAAATTGAGATATGTTTTTGTATATGGGTCTATTAGTAACAAAAACCTCCTTCAGTTTTGTATGATGTATTTCTGATTGGCCACAATTTTCTCTGTAAAATGATGACTTAACATGAATTTTCTGTAAAAAGTGTTTTCAAATATTGTTTAATATTTATAAATGATAATGGCTGTTAGAAACATGAGAGAGGTTTTTATAGTTGGACATCTTAGGAACATAAAACTACTTCCTTTTTGCAAAATTAATCTTGGATTGGTCACAATATTTTTTGCAAAACAATGATTTAAACAGGAAATTTCTGCAAAAATGTCCCTTCTTGCTCTGTTTTCATCTTTTAACCTTACTGTTCTTTTAATTGTTTTTACTTTCACTCTGGATAAACTTCATTGTTGTTGGTGAAAGTATTTTCATATTTGTTTAACTATTACTGCCTCTGTATTTACTTTTACTATTTTACCTTGACTGCTTTGTTACCTTTTCACTTTTACCTTTTACAGTAAGAGTGAGTAAAATATGTCCTGGAGAATTATTGATGGAAATGTATTCATCCTTCGTTTTTGACCACTTGTGTAATTTTTTTCATTCTTCTCGATTACTGTATGAAATCTTCTTGTTTTAGGAAAACAGATTGAACTCATTTCCTTGTGAATTCTTTGAGTAAACAGGTCTTTAACTAGTATTAAGCTGTTTATCCAAATTATTCTTTTGCCAATGACCTGTGAAACAAAACAATTGTTAATGAAACCTTGGCTACACGAAGCATTTCTCTGGGATAGCGGAGGTTTTCTGAGGGTTGTTGAAGTCTTTGGAAGTAAATTGGAAGCTTTAAGTAGTTTTAACAGCAGCTGCAATGGCTTTTTCAGTTTCTCTGGGCATAAAACCAGTGTACAGGTCTTCTTTCTTCAGTTGGAATGGATAAATGCATATAAATAATGCAGGAAAAAGGGTTAAATGGGCACAGTATGAGGTTTATATAAAATTTTAGCTTTAAAGAGCTATGCATTTAATGGCGGTCATGTCTGGCGATGGGCAGTTTTTGGGCTTCAAAGGCGAAAAACCATAGGTAGTATGGCATTCATCTGAGGTGGTAAGCGGTTTCAGTTGAATTGGACATGATCCAATGAGAATATGCCACGTAGAGGAGAGATAAACAGGCGAAACAACCCATTTCGCATAGACATGAAATGGTTGATATCGCACAACTTTATTTGCAATATAGGTTTTCCATCGTTGGATTAGGGAACGCTCATGCGAACGGTCAGGATTTGATCTAGAAGCTACATCAGGATTGGAGTGGGTCCGGGGTTTCGATATTCGACAGGATGGGTTTTTAACTTTATAAATAAAACATTTATTAAAGTTAAACCTTAGGTTATATGATAGGCGGGGGGCCATGTTTATATATGTTTTAATTGAAACATTTACCAAATGTTTCAAACAATACATTGGCGCGAGTTTTATTATATGGTATAATAGAACATTAACACATGTTTTAATACCATAGGGGCAGCGATTAGTTTTATTGATACATTTAAACCAATGGGAATAAAGGGCGGGTTTTTATTTTTTCACTTGGGATATTTTATCATAGGTTTAAACTTTAAATAGTGGGTTTTGGGGTTATTTTAAATGTAAAGGATTTAATAATATACGGGAGGGTATAGTTTAGGGAATTAATATAAAAGTTAGAAATTAATATGAAATAAAAGAGGTAATGTAGTAAATGAATGAAAAATACATGATTTAAAACTAAGTAAAGTGTAAGAGATAGACAAATAAGCATATTTTGTTCCATTTTTTGTTTTTCACACTTAAACTTAGGATAAAATGCATTTTATGGGTTTTTGTGTGTTTTTTTGAATGGAAATGAAATTAATTATTTAGGTTTTTTACTTTTACTAAGTAAAAATGGGTTTTTACATAGGAAAAGGGATCATGATTATGGATGAAGGGTAAATGTTGATGAAAATGGGTTTTATGTAGGAATTCAATATTTTTAACCAATCAGTTATCGAGCCTTGGGTCCAGTCCCAACAAAAGTCAGAGAAATGCTTTGAGCCTCTTTAACTGAAGGTTTTGAATACTGGATCATTGTGAGGGAGGGGAAATTAGTAATTTTTCCTGATGATGCTTTATTACATGCCTCTTAAAATTTCTTTCTACCTACCCATCATTATTCTAACATTTTTTACTTCATTTGCATGGGTGCATTTAAGCTTGCAACCCTAAATCCATTTTTCTTTCAAAACATTAAAACTATCTAAGTCTAAACTTATTTCATCCGAGGGCTCAGATTAAACTGTTGAGCTCCTTATTTATTCTCTATCTTATCTACTAATTTGTCAAGTTTAAACTATTTGACATATCTTTATTCTCTATCTAATAACATGAAATTTAAAGCATGAGAGGTAAAGATTAAGTTGTTTGACCTTCATGGATTGTGGAATTTAGGAGAAGATGCACATAATATTATTTGCAAAAGTAAACTAAAATAGTGGCATTTAAACTTGAAACACCTTCATGATCTATTTTTGATGGGGTTCATATTTAATATTCTTTTTATCCTTTGATTGTTCTTTTAGGACATACCCTCTTTTGTCATTTTTTAATTTGGGAATACATTTGCAGAAAGAAAATGTATGTACAATATTTCAAGAATTTTAAGAGAGTCAAATCAAAATTATGAATCCTATATTTATAGGACCCTAATAGCAGCTTCACATGGGGATGGCATCTCCTTATGAGATGTCAATAACACCGTTGACTAGTAGCCTGATCCTTTGAGCCAATCCCAAACATGCATTTGCTTTGTTATAAAATCTCCGTGACTGAAACTCTTGAACTGAATTTACACCTTTTTCTATAAACTGAACTCTGATCTGAGACTAAAAGGTGATGCAACCTTCAAACCAAACTACTAAATCATCAATATCTTAGGACCTTTTCCTTGGCTTCAAATATTAATGAATTATTTCAAAACTAGCTGAAAAATGAAAACTGAAATAAGCTAAAATCCTACCTACTTACTCTAATCAGATGTCCAACTGTTGCTTACGTAAAATGAAATAGCCAATGCGACCATTCAAGCATTATGTACTTTGAGTTATTTTGTTTCATGTGCTTTTTTATTATCAAAACTGTAATTTTGCAACCTTTTAGGAACTTGTCAACAAATGAGAGGATAAGGAAATACTTGATTTCCTTTGTTGACTCTAGAAAAATTTCAAAAGGATCTTCCAAGATATATACACTAGTGTTTAATTGATCTAAACAACTGTACATATGTTCTGGATGGCCTCCATGCCATGCAACTAAAATGTTACTTTCATCTTTATCTCCTTGCAAACTTTCAGATAAACTTTGTGATGATATTTCTCCTGATGGACATGTTTGACTGCGGAAACCTTTATCATATTGATTCTGAAACTCATAATTAGTTAATGGAGAAAGGCTTTGAATGCATTCATTATCCAACATATCTGCTATTGGGTCATGAAAAAATTGTGAGGATGGTTGCAATCTATTGGATATGGAATTCCATGGGACTTCATAAACTTCAACAAGTTTCTCATCCTTTTCTTTAATGTTGTTATAACACATTTCCTTTAAAATTTGAAATGATTCAAAACATAGTGGTATGTAACTCTCATGTGTTATTTGATCATGTATTTCAATGGGAATTGATAACTGCAATTGTGAAACTGAAATATCCTGATCAAAAGTTTGATTATCTTCTTTGATGTCAATCATAATTCCTACAGACTGCTGATTATTGATGGCATGAAAGCTGTCTCTAATGAACTGAAATGAAGCAAAACAAAGAGGTAAAGAACCTTCACTTATTTCCAAATTTTGTGCTTTTTCTTCCTCATTCTCATAGTTGATTTGTTTTGGTTGATCACTATATTCAAATTGTTGAGAATGAATTTCCTCATCCCACAAACTAGCTTCTGATTGCTCTGTAAAGTTAGCTTGAGTTTGGAGAACATAACTATAATCATAATGATCATCCTTAGGAAAATCATCAAAATAAGGAATGCCATCAAACATACACATTAGATTAGTAGATTCCTCTTCCACATATTTATTTGTAAATCCATTTTCTGATCTATGATAATTGGAATTAGCAGGAATTTGTTCATGGCTATCAACCTCTTCTATTTCTTCATGATGATCTTGAATAAAAAAATTCATCTTTCATGGTGATATTCTATATTATTTCATCTAGCTTTCTTACCAAAAGGCTGAGTTTTACCTCTGCAATGTTTTTCTTCTCTTCTTCTTCTGCTTTCAATTTTTCCTGTCTGATTTGCAAATTAACTTCTACATCAACTGAAATATTCTCCATATGTACAAGTGTTTATGGCTCTCTTTCTCTTAACTAAAATTATATTTGTGGATCAAAGGCACTTGGATAATGTAAGAGAGCTAAATCATGAGGAGGTCTAATATTTTCTGGCATTGAATAATAAATTGATTAAATATGTCAGCAAATTGTTGTATTATTTCATTTGGATGTATTTTTAACTGATTATGTTCTTCTATGATCAAAAAAAGATTGAATTTAATCATCCATCTGTCAAGAAAAAGTTTGGAAAGTTGTTGGAAATTTGAGATGATTGCAATAGGTAGATTCTTGAACCAAATTTTTACTCTATTTTGCAAAGAAAGAGCAAAAAATCTGATTTTAAGATCATCTTCATCTATCTCAAATAAGTCTAGATAATTCTCAAAACCTTGAAAATGTTTTTGGGCAGTGATGTTATTATTTTCTCCATCAAACCTAGGAAGAAATTTGTAATAGTTATTAGGGAAATCATGGAGTATAGGAGGTAAAATGAGGGGCTTATATCTATCACGAACTTTACATGGTACAGGAATATGTATAGGGATTGTAAGATCAGTCTTGATTATTTGAGGATTCTTAATTGAAAAATGATCATCATTAGATTCAGAAGAAAGCTACTCAAAGAGATTAAGAGAATTAGTACTTATATTCTTCAAAGGAAAATAATTAAAAACTAATCTAAAATCTTCTCTAAAATACAATATACATTGAAAAATTTTCTTAATGAGAAAGAACATAATGTCTTGGATTGTAATCCAAGTTGAAAGTTTGATCATTCCATATTTTTCTTTTAGGTTCATTCCTCCAGTGGAGCCTTGATTGTGAAATTGATTTGGAGTCACTAGGTGGATGATTTTAACCTTTGTGTGTTTGATCACTATCCACCATCATAGATCAAATATGAAACTGTAAAATATTTCTGAAGAAAATGTTAGTCGTCCCCAGTTGAGTCACCATTATGTTATCACTCAGTAATTTCTCAAGGTTAAAGAAAGAAATAGTCTGAGGTAACCACATACCAACTTTTAAACTCTAGTATCTAGACTTCCTAGGGTTCAGAGAGGGCTCTCTCTATAAAATTTAACTTTTTTTTGGTTTATATAATATTAGGGTAGTTATGATAGTGCAATTGGGTTTTGGTTTGTTTGATTTGGTTTGGTGGGAAAAATCACTTAATGATATGGATAGTGGGAAATCTGTTTTTCCATTCGGCTAAGGAGTCAAAAGTCAAGCAGACGGAACTAGGATCAAGGCCAAAAAGTAAAAAAAATTCAGGGCAAGATAGATAACCCTTGAAGATCTTGGAAAGTTTTTTTTTGAGGTGGTATGATTGGGATAAAGAGAAATGAAGGGTTCTTTGATCCGAAAAAGGGAAGTAGTAGGCAAAGGTCAAACGAAAGAGGGAGCAGTTGTTAGAAAATTAAATATTACAGAGCAATGAAACACATAAAATATGCTGAAAACACAAGCACACAAAACACATAAAACCAGAGAGACATAGATATACATGGTTCACCTAGTTTGGGCTATGTCCACCCCGAAAAACCAGTCCTTCCTTTCTATTATCCATCAAAATGAAGAGACACAACCTACAACAGATCCGCTTTAATATCCTTTGTTCTCTCTCACAGTCCCCATCTATTTCTCGCTCCGATAATACACATACAATACACAGCCGCAATACAATACCCTCATAAAAAGAGAGGGGTTGCCTTCTAGGGAAAAAAAAAAACTAAACTAAACATAAATTTTACCGTCAGATCATTTGCCTAATGAACGACCTAGATTGACTAGAAATTATTATACTTTTACAAGGTAATTTTACATCTATTTTTACGCCGCCCCCCTTGGACCCCCCAGGCAGCATTTAATTATGGGAAATGTTGCTGCCCCATTAAGGTACATGGGTCCAACGCTGTGATACAAAATAAACAGGATAATCAGGCTCCACACCCAAGAGCAATTAAGGATTCCCTACTCTAGAAATCAGCAGAAAACATAGAAATGAAAAATAGTAAAGACAGGGTGCTTTTAACAAATCTTGAAGTAATACTCCTATTCATTCATTCAAATTTAGAACACATAATGGATTTCATGTAACAAAGAAAGATAAAACATGGCAAGTAGAAAATACTTCTCTTCAATAGCTCATCACATGATTCCTGAAATATGATGCTAGTTGATCTGATCCAGTCTGCTACTCAAAATTTGAAACACAAAAGCCTTCAAGTCCAAAAAAATGACTATATAAATATTCAGCAATTTATTCCACAATAATACTTCAAAGAGTGAAGTATTTATACAAATTCTAAACTAGTATATCTTGAAAAAATATCAATATTGATTTACAAATATCTCAAACTGTTTTACATAAATATAACTTAATAAAAGGACACTCAAAACTAATAAATATATTTGGCACTATACTTATGGATTTATGGTGAAAAATAAGATAATTGGAATTTGATATCAACTCTTAGTTGATGATGAGGCATCCAAGTCACTAATTGTTTCCTTTCTTTGTGCATTCTGCTCCAGAAATTTTGCAAACTTGGGGTCCAATGATACCTTTGTATATCTCAATATGAACTAGATATTTAAAAAATGAAATATTTTATTGTAGATAAATATGTTTTTGATATAACCCTCTCTCAATTCCCTAAAATACTGCTCTAGATGTTCACAATAGGGTCTGCAAAAAGATGTGTAAAACATATATTTTCACAATCTGAAAAATAGACTGTAAATATGTGCATTTATCTCTCATTCTATAATACTTGTGAAAAAATTAAGATAGGTTTTTGTAGATGGGTCTCTTAGGAACAAATACCTCCTTCATTTTTGTAAGATGTATTTCTGATTGGACACAACCTTCTCTACAAAATTATGACTTAACAGGGATTTTCTGTAAAAATTTCTTTCCAATATTGTTTAATATTTCTAAAAGATAATGGATGTTAGAAAAGTGAGAGAGGTTTTTATATTTGGACATCTTAGGAACATAAACCTCCTTTAGTTTTGAAAAATTCATCTTGTATTGGTCACAATAGTTTCTGCAAAACAATGACTTAAACATGAAATTTCTGCAAAAGTGTCCCTTCTTGCGTTGTTTTCATCTTTTAACCTTACTGTTATTTTAAATGTTTTTACTTTCACTTTGGATAAAATTAATTGTTGTTGGTGAAATTATTTTCATCTTTGTTTAACTATTACTGCCTCTGTATTTACTTTTACTATCTTACCTTGATTGCTCTATTACCTTTTCACTTTTACCTTTTACAGTAAGAGTGAGTAAAATATGTCCTGGAGAATTACTGATGGAAATGTTTTCATCCTCTGTTCTGACCACTTGTGTAAATTTTTTCTTTCTGCTCTGCTACTATATGAAATCTTCTTATTTTTAGGAAAAAAATTCGAACTCATTTCCTTGTGAATTCTTTGAGTAAACAGGTCTTTAACTAGTATTAAGTTGTTTATCCAAATTATTCTTTTGCCAATAACTTGCAAAAAAAAACAATTGTTAATGAAACCTTGGCTGCAGGGAGGGTTTCTCTGGGACAGCGAAGGTTTTCTGAGGGTTGCTGAAGTCTTTGGAAGTAAATTTGAAGCTTTAAGTGGTTTTAATAGCAGCTGCAATGGATTTTTTAGTTTCTCTGGGCATAAAACTAGTGTACAGGTCTTCTTTCTTCAGTTGGAATGGATAAACACATACAAACAACACAGGAAAAAAGGGTTAAATGGGTGCACTATGAGGTTTATATAACATTTTAGGTTTAAAGAGCTATGCATTTAATGGCGGTCATGTCAGGCTATGGGCGGTTTTCGGGCTTCAAAGGTGAAAAACCACAGGTGGTTATCACATTCATCTGAGGTGGTAAGCGGTTTCAGTTGAATTGGACGCGATCCAATGAGAATATGCCATGTATAGGAGAGAGAAACAGGTGAAACAACCCATTTCGCATATAAATGAAATGGTTGATATTGCGCAACTTTATTTGCAATATAGGTTTTCCATTGTTGGATCGGGGAAGGCTCATGCGAATGGTCAAGATTTGATCTAGAAGTTGCATCGAGTTTAGAGTGGGTTCAGGGTTTTGATATCCGTCGGGATGGGTTTTTAACTTTATAAATAAAAAAATTATTAAAGTTAAATCTTAGGTTATACGATAGGTAGGGGGCAATGTTTATATATGTTTTAATTGAAACATTTACCAAATGTTTCAACCAATACATTGGCGCAAGTTTTATTATATGGTATAATAGAACATTAACACATCTTTTAACACCATAGGGGTGGGGATTAGTTTTATTGATATGTTTAAACCAATGGGAATAAAGGGCGGGTTTTTATTTCTTCACGTGGGATATTTTATCAGAGGTTTAAACTTTAAATAGTGGGTTTTGGGGTTATTTTAAATGTAAAGGATTTAATAATATACGGGAGGGTATAGTTTAGGGAATTAATATATAAGTTAGAAATTAACATGAAATAAAAGGGGTAATAGAGGAAATGAATGAAAAATACATGATTTAAAACTAAGTGTAACAGATAGACAAATAAGCTTATTTTGTCCCATTTTTTGTTTTTCACACTTAAACTTTGGATAAAATGCATTTTATGGGTTTTTGTGTGTTTTTCTGAATGGAAATGAAATTAATTATTTAGGTTTTTTACATTTACTAAGTAAAAATGGGTTTTTACTTAGGAAAAGGGATCATGATTATGGATGAAGGGTAAATGTTGATGAAAATGGGTTTTATGTAGGAATTCAATATTTTTAACCAATCAGTTACCAAGCCTTGGGTTTGGTCCCAACAGAAGTCAGAGAAATGCTCTGAGCCTCTTTAACTGAAGGTTTTGAATACTGGATCATTGTGGGGGAGGGGAAATTAGTAATTTTTCCTGATGATGATTTATTATATGCCTTTCACAACTGCTTTCTACCTAACAATCATTATTCTAACATTTTTTACTTCATTTGCATGGGTGCATTTAAGCTTGAAACTCTAAATCCATTTTTCTTTCAAAAAATAAAAACTATCTAAGTCTAACCTTATTTCATCCAAGAGCTCAGATTAAACTATTGAGCTCCTCATTTATTCTCTATCTTATCTACTAATTTGTCAAGTTTAAATTGTTTGACATATCTTTATTCTCTATCTAACAACATGAAATTTAAAGCATGAGAGGTTAAGTTTAAGTTGTTTGGTTTTCATGGATTGTGGCATTTAGGGAAAGCTGCACACAATCTCATTTGCAAAAGTAAACTAAAGTAGTGGCATTTAAACTTGCAACAATTTCATGATTTATTTTTGATGGGGTTCATATTTAATATTCTTTTGATCTTTTTTTCTTTTTGTCCTTTGATTATTCTTTTAGGACATACCCTCTTTTGTCTTTTTTTAATTTGGGAATACATTTGCAGAATGCAAAGTTATGTACAATATTTCAAGAATTTTAACAAAGTAAAATCAAAATTATGAATCCTATATTTATAGGACCCTAACACATGGGAAAGTCATTTTATGATCTTCCACTCTTTAAGTCCATCCCAAGTGCATAAAGCCAATTTCCCACTTCTTCCTCCTTTTTAAAATTCCTCGGATGCCTTTGTTGGAGCAAATTATGTACCTTCTTGGAGAAGGGTCTGCTGTTTTGTTTTGTTTTTTGGTCTTCTGATGCATGGTGGTTCAAGGAACCAACTTTTATTCTTCTCAAGCTACTTAAGAATCCATCCATGGTTCAACCAAGGATGTGATCACTATTTTTCTGAGTTTTTATAGTGATGTAGGTGACTGTCCATAATTTTTGCTACGGGAATAGTTCATACAATATTACTACAACTTTGACTACCCAGAATACTATAGATATCATTGCTTGTGAAAATGACAATTATTTAACTTAGATTTAGAAATGACAAGAGGGATGAGCAGAGAAAATAGAACCTAGGTTTGAATAAGATGTTTGTTGTCACGTGTCTGTTGATGAGAATAATGGTTTTCCCTGTAATAAGACCACTCCAGAATTTTGAGTAATGACAAACCTTGGCACTGGAACTTCTTGGGTCCAACGATAATTCTCACAGACAGTCCCTCAACCAATAAACTTTAATTTTCAGCTACAAGGAACTTTCTCATACAAAATGAGATGGAACTCAACTATAGGAATAATATTTTGGGCTTGGTTTTTCTATCATTACTCTGGACTTATATGTCAATTGAGTTGATGCAAGACAATCTTTCCATGTCCAAGGTAGTGCCCAGATTCACGTTCAGCTACACAGGAAACCAAGAAACTCGAATATAGAAGAGTGCTTGACTTATGTTTAATTCTCAGCGATCCAACCCAGCAATAGTCTTTGTTTTGATATTTCTATGCCTAGAATGGTAGGTGGACTTCGTACTTCAAGAAAAAAATTGTTGCAGACAAACAAAAAAATAGCAATCTATTTCACTTCCACTAGGAAAATCGAACACCAAATTGCTCCAACAGGCTACCCTCCACCATTGGGTGATTCAAACCTCTTTTTGTGGATAACAGTGAATAATAGTCTGACCGTTCTATTCTACCTATTTCTCCTTCATCGCTCTAGTGTAATACTTTTGTTGTGGCTATTGTATGCAACAGACTCCCTTCGCACTCACATCCTTCAACACAAGGGTCTCGGTCTTTTGAACTAGTTTAGATAGCAGTGTTGGCACCCTTTAGTTGCACTTTCCCACTGTTCAGTTAAGCAATCTGATCCTTCTATGATTTCTTTTGGAACACTCACATGAACAACAATGTGTGTAATATGACCAGTGGGTATGAAGCCATGGTTTGCCCATAATTTACGATAGTCACCCACAGTGGTTTACATCTTCATAATCAAGCCCCTAAATAAATCATTTAGCCTCAAAACACATACATCACTGGTTCCTAACAAAAGTAAACATGTTCTAGAATAACCACCTTCGAGCAGCTTAATTAATGGATTTCTACTTGCACGAGTTTGTCTTCACACGCAGGTGACACAAATACAATGGCTACAAGTATTCATCATGACTTTTGCCTAGTTGTGGCACCACAGTTCTAAGTTCCGGCGGATGATGACTCGAATTCGTCCAACAAAGGAAAACTCATTGATGAATTTCAACTCGAGCCACCTATAACACGTAGTGTCTTTGGGTGGAGACCGAGTATGTGGGTTCCAGCTGAGATGCCACACGACCTTGAAAAAAATCCTACGCGATGGGTGCGCATAAATAAAACTTCAGGTGGCTAAGTAAACTTCCCCCTGACCTCCCCGATTTGACTCTGATGTTGCCACCACTATAGATCACGTAGCCTTGGATGCTCCACCTAACCGAGAGGCTTGCTAGAGCTGCTCCCTGTTATCCCATGCTCGGATCATAGAATTCCCACACACCACCTGTGATTGATTACAATCTACAGAAATTGATCTCTCGAGAAATCAAAATGAGGCTCGGCCCTTTTAGCGCTCGAATTAGTTTCCCACATCGATCAAAATTGCTCAACTTGACAACTCGACCTGTAGTGAATCACCACGAATGCTGTACGGAAGTTAGCACTTCAGAATTTGTTTACGGTCCTCTTGATTTTTTCTTACATTGACCCTCCTGATTTGGTGGTGGAAACAACAAAAAGAAAAGGACTTTGGCCCTACCATGAGATATCACTACCTTCGTGCCAGGTAATGGGATTGCCTATGCATTCCACTTATGCTCGGTGTACCCAACTTGACCTTTGATTCATATTCAAGACTGATACAGACACATAAAACATGCTTTGAAAGCGCTCATATATCCTTTCCCAATTATTGGATTCAAATTTTTCTAATTTAGGCAGTTTTCTCATGAGATAAAAATTCGTCACACATTCTGGCTAAATCTTCGATCTCCTTCTAAAGTTGATGTGCAGTAAAACCATTGAACTTGGCTTCCTCGACACTTTGGCAAGTAAACCCTCTGGCTGGAAAGTTCACCAACTCAAATACCACTGTAATATCCCCAAATGGGATATTTTCCTAAATTTTCATAAAATAATCTAAACCCCAAAATATGCCATAAAATCAACATGCATTTAACAGAAGATTGCCATGTAAAATTAAACACATAAACACTGCAATCCAATACCACTTAGAACAGGAAGAGTCTCAGATTTTATTATAAATGATAACAAGTTTTACATATAGATCTGACCCAGAAAGAGCTGAGATTGAAAACTGGCCAACAATACAATCTGCTGCACTGTTACACGGTGATGGCCTCCAAAACCGACTGTTGCACTCTCCCTCCGGCAACAACTGTCGCTGAACCCACTGAAGATAATGAAGCACAAGTTGGAGATCTGAATGGTCCTCACACCAATCCCTGAAGCTCTACAAAACTTCTGAATGAAGTCTCCTCAAAGAGAGTTAGGTTTTTGTCCAACACTCACGACTCACCTGAGGGTTTTTATCCTAGGGCTACGGTTGAAGTAGAGAACCACATTCTCAAACCTCTCATAAACAAGAAAATGATATGATCCAAACATATCCCTCAATGGCCTCCTCCCTTTCTTTTATAGATCTCTTGGAGCCTTCTAGAGCATTATTTTATTATTATTTTATTCATGGTGCACTTTTCTTTCTTATTAAAATATTACCTTTTAATGCAGAAAAGAGTAAATCGGCTAACATGTCTCATCTGGTCAATAAAACTCATGCCCAACCATCCTATCATGTAGGTATCCTCATCTCGATTCCAATGAGCTATAAAACTAAGGTGTTTCATCATGTATTCCTCCCGGAATGCGACCTTGAGCGTAATCAGTTGAGTTAAGCCCACAAATAACTCAAATTTATGAAAGTTGTCGGAATGCACCAGAACGAAAGACAAACTTCTCGGATGATGGAATATATCAAGTGAATGCCACTGGACACCATGGAAACTCCTCCAAACTCCTCCAAAAATCCCCTGAGCTCGCTGATAGCACCAATCTATACTTGTGACCTGTCTGCTCCTAACTCTAGAAGTCCAACCTAACCCTTTCGTAGGTGACACCAAAAAAGGGAATATTACACACCGGATCAGAAGGTAAATGGTGTGTTGGATTTTTAGATAATGTAGATGCTCATTGAAATCATACAATAAAAAATCAATGTTCTGAATAACCTCCAAGGTAGCATTGAAATGGAGTAAAGAACTGTCAAACAAATAATTGTGAAATTTTTTCCCACAATTGTTTTTACAATAATGAGACCAATAATGGTAGTATATTTTCAAGGGATTTCCATATGTAACTTCAATTATCTATCATTATAGGCTCTGACGTGTTTTTTGCAAAGAATAATTTGGGAGGCAGTTAAATTGACAGCTAAGAGAGTTCCAATGTATGAGGATTTGGATGTCTACTACCCTTTAAGGGTATCATATAAAAAATTATTGAAATAAGAATTCAATCAATGTATTGAGGGAAACTCCATTGGATAAAGAGGGAATGAGGTGAGGTTTTTTTGAGTAAATACACCTATTTATTGCTTATAATATCTTGCAGAGATTATGATATGTGATTTCTAGTTTAAGAAGTTTCTTATCATAAATTTCATGTTATGTTTCTTCTCTTTCATTTTAGTTCCACGTTGGTAAATTAAGATAGAGAAAAGTGAAAAAATATCTTAGAGGCAGCATAGATCATTCTAAGTCACACTCATGATTTCTTTTGCTTTTCTTATTACTTGCTTAATAATGTGACCTATTTAACCCTGGGCCTTTTCATAACATGTTTAAATTCTAGTTCTATTTCCAAAGGGGGTGTCATTCCAGTGTCACTCGTATCATTCTATTTCTAGTTTTTATTACTTGGCCACATATTTGTTGTCAATGAAAATGCAATACCCAACCACATTCCTAAATCTCAAGCATTCGATTTTTCTATCAATCACATCATGAATCTTAATTCAGTAATTTGACTGTTCCATCAATGACATCATATATCTTCATTTTGTTACACATTATTTAGCACCAACCTAGTGGCTGATAACAAAGCCAAATTTTGACTCTTGGCTCTTTATTATTTTGGTTATTTGTCAGTAGTTGGTAGCAACAAATGTTCCCACCACATCCTTGACATTAAAAAAAAAATTTGTAGTCATTCTAATCGTTATCACCACACTTAAATTTTGAAGACACTTAAATTTTTACAATATCTCGGCCCTCTCAATATTCCACACCCTTTTACACACCCCATCATATTAGTCCAACCACCATCTAGATTTTCTTCATGGTATCATAAGCATTTGCAGTGGTATCATATTCTTTTGCCGTGGTAGACACATGATTTCCATCTAAATATTCATTGAGATTTTTTTTACACATCTTTAGTAAATGCATATACAAAATGAAAAGTAGATCTCAACCCACTAAATAGGAATTTCCTAGAAAATACATCCTTATAAAACTGTCTTGTAAGAATAAATAGATATTATTATCCCATATTGTGGAAAATCCACCTTATTCCAAACTTCATTCATGCCTTAAATTTCCTTATGTGACACATCAATCTGTTCCAAGATTCCCAAAACAGAGCATTGTTTCTCCTCTGTCACTTCTAAAGTTGCATGAAATGCTTTTACTAACTAGACTGGTAAATGAGATATTAAGCCAACTACATTACTTAGAAGTGCCTTATGCCCAAAAGGAAGAAAATGGGTTGCCACCAATGATGACTTCCCAAAATTTATATATTCATCCATTGCTAAAATAGGAAAGCCACGAGCTTGTCCACTATTCTAACATAAACATAAAGAATAAGCAAGCCATAGTTTTACACTGGAAACTTGGTTAATGAAAGGGAAATACACTTTCATTAGAGAAATTTTGAGTTCTAAAATGGGCCTCCTAAGAAAAATGTACAAACAAAATAAACTTTATAAGAACCAATAAGATTCAAGATGATGATGTCAACCATGGAGGATGATTCACCATTTTTGGAGTAAAAAGCAAAAGACTAAAAAATAATAAAATAATAAAACTATTTTTTCAACGCGTAGTTTCAACTTATCTCTCGAAGGTTTTACTCAAATTTAAAGCAGAAGTATTCATTGGATGAAAATTTTAATTCCTCATTAAAGGATTACCCATGTTTCATACTTTCGATGGACCCTGCTACACTAAAAATGAGAAATACATGAAAAACGTGATAGCAATCAAATTATGCATCCAATGAGTGTTTCCACTCGAAATATGAGTAAACACACAAGGAGATAAGGTTAAAATATGAGTTGAAAAAATAGTTTTTTATTTTTTCCCTCTAAAATTTGATGATGTAATCTAATCTTATTTTATTATTTCCACTATTATTTTATAATTACCTTAGGAGGCCCATTTTATACCTCAAAATTCCCCTAATTCTTCACTATCAAATGTGTGTTACATAACTGGACCATGTAACTAGTTTGTCCACTTAGTCACATGTCCTAGACCACATTCCATCTTAGAATTTTCCACCTCCCTAAAGACAATTTAAGACAATCCATGAGGCATTCAAGAGATTGATGTTGCATGGATAATTTCTTCCAATCCTTTCTCTCTTAAATTCAATTATATAAAGAGGACATAGTTAATATTTATCTCAAACCCTAGTGTAGCCATCAATGCTGGCTTACAATTGTTTAATTAACCTTATAGTGAACCATTTAACTATTTTAGTCCTTAAACTAAACAAAATCCAACTTTACATGTAATACATCAAAACAATATGTCAAACTTTATCACTAAGTCAAAATCCTATGCAACATTAATTCTACATAGATGATGAGAATGAGGGTATTTATTATGCCAAATAACACAGGACTTGTATCTTGCTTCATTTTACAAAGCCATAATGAGAATGGAATCATGACCAATGGATTATCATTTAGTGAGCCCCCTTATTGGTAGGTCATCCCTATTTTATAGGATATTAATTTTTAGTATTACAACAAAAATAGAGGTTCTTACAAAAACTCATTTAATTAAAATGATTGAAATAATAATAATTATATCTCAAATTGACTTACCCTATAACAACTCAAGTAACTAAAAGTTTGAATCCCAGGAAATGGAAATGAGTTTCTCAATATGCCTTAGGAGTTATTCTTCATTGAAAATTGCAATTCAATTTTATGTGATTTTTGCATTGATAAAAGGAATCCCTAAGTGCTACAATGGACAATGCGTGACTCATTTTAATAATTTCACCTAATTCAAATGCTCCCCACTAAAATGACACATTTATTTCTATAATTCCTCCTATTTTATGTTGGTAAGGATATGAAGTAGGATATCTCATAACTTCGGGTGATCATTTTATTTTATATATTCTTAAATAGGCCATAGCTTTAAATATTCATTTGTTTTGCAACAAGATAATTAGGTACTTGTTTTCGTGAATTTAATATGTCAGTTCCTAGATTGTGTTGCTTGTTGCTTTGTATCTGTCAATGTTTGTTGGCTTGATTTGTATTTTGTTTGATATCATAAGGTGGAAGTAAGTAGCTGTAACAAAGCTCACATCCCTTCTAGATTGATAACCATAATACTAAGCTTTGGTGTAGATAAAATCTCCAGTTACACAATCATATTATAATAAAATCTGGTGATGAATGGAAGACAAATTTTTCAGCCTTATAAGGTACGTATGAATGGAAGGTAAAGCCTTTTGACATAATGAATGCTCCAAGCTTCTAGGCATATGGATTCTATTTTTGGGAGTGATTTATAATTTCTTATTCTATATAGATTCTATTTTCATAGCAAGTGAAAGTGAAGAAGATAATGTACAACACTCTCTTCACAGAAAAAATGAAAAGAAAAAACGATACTTGTTTATATGACAGTACTAATAAGTTCATCCAGTTTCAGAAAAATATTGAATCGTTGCTAGGGAAATCCTCCAGAAACAACTCAGGAAAAATAGTATAGGATGGGATGAAAATTGTACAACAACTGTAAGGATTATTAAAAAAAAGGTGCATAATTGTCCTCCCTTCAAAAGACCTGGTAATGGTAAGTGAATCCTTCAAGATAATACTTCATATGAGTTTTGGGAGGCATGTGTGTTGTTGGACGTGGTAGAGTAGGTCCCTATATATTGTGTCTAAAATTCCTTTATACCTTACTATTTCTAATGACCCCACCACAGTGATAGGTGGTATTGTAAGACCTTCTGACCTACAAGTGTTGGTGTCGTTATATCACTCCCAATTTTCTGGGAGTTTTTCTTCCAATACTTGATCTTAGTGCCTAATCTTTCTACATATGTCTTAGTTGTATCTAAATATAGCCAAAAGTAATAAATTTACATATCCCTCTCAATTATCACTATTGTCAGTTGAGTTATATCTATATCATAATGTCTATTGTATCGTCTCTCTACCTAATCCTGTAAAGTTGTATCTCGTTGGTATCTTCTCTATATTGGGAAACTGTGGAGATGCTATGCCTATGATTGGCCCTATACTAATACCCTACGTTGGACCTACCATGATCTTATGTGTGACTAACTATGCTACCTGATCCTATTATCATTGCAACTAGATGCACCATGCCTATAGCTAGCCTATCTCTAGTAATATTTGGATTTCATACGTGGTAAGTGTTCAAATTCTAGCATATTTCATATCCAACCTATGTCTAATATCTTGTACCTTGATATCTCTCTATTCTACCACAAATACCATCATTACAAGATCATTTAGCCTTGTATTAGCCTTTTTATCTTCCTCCAACTAAGTCACCCTATCTTGTAGAGTCCTAGCCTCTTACTTAGCTAGTGATTCCCTCTAAGCCAACCTAAACTCTATACCCTCCATGTAAATTCTCAGTTTCTTCCAGGACTTTGGAAAAAATGCATATCACATTCACATACCATAATTTAGTACTTTTTACTACCTTGAGCCTACGTATGTGATTTTTTATGGGAGTGTTATTTTCTCATGCCTTATCTAGATCTACATATCTTCTACTTGTCTCTCACCCTCTCGAGTAGCTCTAAAACACTCTTGATGGTTGCATCTATGCATCTCATATAATCTAATATGCATATAACCATAACCTCCATAAGCGCGATCTTATGTGTATAACCTATGATGACTATGTTGATATAATAGCTAGAAGACTTGCACCATTTGTAGCTTGTTGTGGGGCACCCTAAGTTTGAGCACCTAATCACCTCTACTCATTTATTATATCCTATACTTGAGCTAGCCATATATCATCTCCATACTCTTTTTATAACTCACCACATCACTTGTAAGCCCTTGTTGGAAGCCATATCAGCTTGGTTTTTACTGAAGGCCACCACTTAATGTAATCATCATTATTTCACAATATTCCCTACTGCTACCCCCACGAGGGATTATGGGCCATGTCTCAGTTCTAGTGTGGATGATAATCTAAAAAAGACCACCTAAGCATGTTTGGCTTGGTCAACCTTTACCTAAGAAACTACTTGATACTACGTGGGCTCATCGAACAACGTGAATTGGCTTGCTTTATGAATTATTCAAGATTTGGAGTGAACTTTGCTTTATGGATTATTCAGGATTTGGAGTGAACTATTCAACATATTCCCACACCTAACAAACTAGTTCACCAATTTTCTTATTGTACCCCATGCCTAGTGTTCCATGTTTTACGCATTAAATTATTTCTTTTTGTGTTTTTACACACTGCCATCTATGCCAGGTCACCTACCTTAGTGATTATGGTTTAAGTACAAGTATGGTAACTTCGTTTGAGTCATGGGTGCATCAAGGATGAATTTTATTCTTTTGTTTGAATGAATGTTTGAAGTCATTAGTCATCTGGTTCAATTTGTAGGTGAACATATGCGATATGCAAAATGGGTTGATGAATGAATTTGCATTGTATGTTGGTCATTTTAATTTTTATGTAAAGTCATGTGAGATTGCTTTCACAATGTGTTTTGGATCTGTTTGTCAAGCATTTTTCTTATCCTCCTTTATTTTGTGATCAGATTAACATATCTACTTTATACTGCATAGGCATGTCTGCTTCTGCTCATAATTTTTATCATTTAAGGAAACTTCCATGTCACATATGATTAATCTTATGGATTCCAAATATCATGTGTTTCATCTAGGATTATTTTAAAATTAAAAAAAAATTGCATTAGCATTTTCACTTTATTAAGTGTGGTATCATCTCTCAAGCATTTTTCTCACTCTGGTGAGACTAAATTCATAAGTTTTTTATATGGATCTATGTGTAAGGAATTTCTTCTTTTATTGTGACATTCAAGCCACATTAGCTTGTTTTATTTTTGGGTTATCCTTATGCATCAACCTACAAGGTATTTTTTACTAAAGTATGTTTCCTATGTTGTAGTACAACATTATAAATATATATGTAATGTTCTTTATCTGTAGGTCAATTTCATTTAGATTCAAAATTTCTCCAACTTTTTATAGTGTTGTGAAAATTGAACTCACATATCCTTTTTGGGTGTAGGGAAAAATTAGTTTCAAGGATGTCGGAGAATGTAGTTGTGGTTATTTTGTGTGGAGTGGTCAAATTAACATATTTTATAATGGGGTCAACAGTAAATTCGAAGGCAGGAAAGAATTTTTTCAGCTTTCTTCCAGGGGAAGTCATACTTGCCTCACTTGATTCTTTTGGTAAGTTTGAATTATACATTTTATAATTTCATATTCTTTAATGTTAGTTGTGCATCCTAGGGAATATTATGGTTACAATTTTTATCCTTTATTTTCATGTGTGGTTGGTGGAAAAAATCTATTGTTTCTTTTAATTAAACCCCCCCCTCCCCAGACCCCACCCTCCCCCCCTCTGTTGATGTCTTGATCTGTAAAATAGTTTTTTAAATTAAGTAATATGTAGGTCCTAGGAAGAGGTTAAAATCAAGATGAAATCTACTACAAGAATGCAAAACCTGTGGCTAAAAAAATGCCTACCTTTCGATCCGTCATTATCCTGAGTTGCTTTATATCAATGTGAGAATCTTCTTTGAACTTTCCAATTCACCATTGTAAGCTATTCACATAATTTTATAGATTTAATCCCTCATACATATAGAGTATGCAGTAGTTTGGTATTTTATTCTAAGAATGCAGTCTTACAGGGAGCTTGAACTTAAGGAGATGGTGTGGAAATCAAAATGGAAATGAAATGAAATGTTGTTAGGGTATGTAAACCAGGTCTTATTCCTTACAACTCATAAAATTTTGACCCAGCATCAAAAGCCACCCAGGTCTCTTGTTTATATTTATTAAAAATTATTTTGAGTTAAGTCCAAGCTAAAATAAATTGTGTCACACAGAGAGTTCTAGCAGTTTGAATATGCAATTAACATAGCCATTAGATGGTAAAATAAATTTGGAGCAGCTATAAGAAATATGACTTTGTTTGCACACAAATAGACTTTGTTTTCATTAGTTGTAATGAAATTATTTAATTAATCAAGTTTGAAGAAGGCTAGCAAAAAATATGAAGTGTTAGCTAAAGTGACTTTGGGTACTATTTTGTAAATTACGCTTTTCATCAGCTGCTATAGGAAAATGAAGCCTGGGAGAAGGTTGATGAGGCATGTATTTTTCATAGTTTATATCTTTATATGGCATTTATTCTCCAAGCCCGAGTAAAGAGAATTATAAGCTACAAATCACAGATCCTGAAATATGCAAGAAATGCATTTTTTTATGCTTGGGAACTGTCTGGTAGTATTTTCCATGCAACTCACATCTGTTGAAGTGATGTTGACCAATTATGTCATGCAATTGAAATGAGTCTATAATATCTTGAATTTTTTGAGTAATTTGAATTCAACCATGGCATAAGGGTTGCCAAGGGGCATCCCTCTCCACTGCTCATACTACCATTTACCATCTTGAGCTCTTATGTTAGGAAAGTTCAATCCCCTTAAATCATTTGGAAAGATGAAAATATCCAAATCCACTAGAGGACCTCCTTTGACCTCACTGTGTTTGCACCAAATAAAAATTATAATTCTAAGGACTTTCTCTAGCATTTTATAGGATGCTTGAGAAGGGAAAATACAAGAACAATTCTAGGGACTTTATCTAGTATTTTATAGGTTGCCTGAGAAGGAAAAGACAAGGAATAAAAAATGTTCATGTTGCATGTACTCTATTAATGACTTACCCAAAAAACAAAGATCGATCTACCTCCATGCTTGAATTATTTTTTCAACTGAGCCATTATCCACTTCCTATGATCAATAAGAGAGAGTTATGTATAGAAGGGGATGCCAAAATGATGAATGATCCCTCTAGAATTTATAATCATCTATTTATGATCCAACCAATTAAGGGGTTCATCTTGACCAGTAACGAAAATATTTCTTTCATCCTCACCAAAGCCACTCTTAAAAAATTTTGATATGTGTCCAGGAAAATATTAATACCTTCCATAGAATGCTTAGTCAATTTAGCAGTTAAAGCCACATCATCTGCGAAATGAAAATTGATAAGTTGGTTGTTGTCGGGGAAAGAAATTCCTTTTGATTTTCCCTTTTTCTTTGGTAGCCCCCAATAACTAACCTTGAGCATCTTTGTAATCAAATACAAATGAGGAAGAGAAGGAAACCTAGAAAAATAAATCGTTGAGAGTATTCAAAATGATAAAGGTTATATTGTTTAAATTTAAATAGGAAAATATATGAAAGTTTAAATATAAATTTCATGTCGTAGACGAACTCATAGTGTGTGAAGGATACAAAAATGGATCATACTTCTATAAAAACAATTATAATATTTGAAGTAGGTTTGACCCTTTTTGTCTTTATGGAAAGATTGTTGGATCTAGTTTCAAGATATTTAACTGAGCTAACCTTGATAGATTAAAAAGGGCACAAAAAATAAAGCCATTTTCAGTGAGTGTCAGCCCATTTTCAAAGTCCATTGTGGAACAACAGTAGCAATCTCGGCCTTTTCAAGCATAGGTTTCTAAAACACAGTTACAACATCAACAAAATCATGGAGTAACAAGCATTGTAGCTCCTAAAATTTCTATAGCATCAAAAAGTGTGCATCAAGCCACTGGAGTAAGGGATGGGAAATTAAATTGGGAACTTCCAGACTGGGTTGTGGAGCCTAAACCAGGTGTCTTTCGTTTAGAGGTTGTGAAGGATGGTGAAGTATTAGATTAGATCAATTTGGATAAGTGGAGACACATATTTGGGAGACAATTTGTTACTTGTGATTTTGTGTTGGACCATCCATTTATCTCTTGACAACATAAATTGTTGTTGTGCAACACAAAAATGATAGGTTTGCATCTTCCACCAGAGAATATTACTTGGTAGCTAACTAAATTTTAATTTTTTCTATATGAAGATCGAAACTGCAACTCAATAAGAAGGAACAATATGGTTTTTTTGTAAGGCCCAAATTGGTCAGAGTCAGTTGTTGCACTCTCCATTGTACACCTTAGTAGTTGATTAGTTACTAGCCTAATATAATATTTTGTCCCAAGAACCTTTACACTTAGTTTCGAGATTTTGGTATAGTGTGCAGATACCAAGTGGGTCTGCATATTTTTTATCCTAGATGCTTGTGGCCCTCAGTATGGCACTAGGGTGCTCTAAAAGTGCTTCCTTCATTTTGTTGTTTACCTTTGGATTACCTAGGCTGAGTTAAAATGTGTACTTAGTTGTTTCTATTTGTGAATGCTTATTATTTGGAGATTTCCTTTAGTATATATATTTTCTTCAGCTTCCTACAGTGTATCTATTTCTGTTCATGGGATGGGCACTTGTTTCTTTGTTCTCTCAAGTAATTTGGAGCCATGCAGTTAATAAAAACCATATTTCTTTGGTTTATAAAATATATGGGCTTGTTGCAATCTTAAATCTGTAACGAACCATGGCTTATATGTGCAACATCTACGTCATTGATCCTGGCTCAGTGCATGGCACTTTTGTTGAAAATGAGTGTGTGACAAAGGATAACTCTAGAGAACTTCAAATAGAACAGTCTTTGTGTTTTTTTTCATTTTCTAGAGGTTATATATTGAGAAAAAAATACATCTTCCCTTCTCGCTATGTAACAATTTTCTCCACAGTTCACCCTTTCAAATCCCCTAGATCCTTTAGATGGGGATGCAGTTGTGGCATATTACTATTCTGAACCACTTTGGGGAAAGTAGAATAGAATTGGTACCAACAACCATTAAGGATTTAGGAGCACTTTTTGCAGCAAGTAAGTATGATGAGTCCCAAGTTGAAAGGGGTTCCAAGCGACCACAAAAAATGAGATTTTATTTTAGGGATCAACATGGTGGAGAGTAAGTGGAATTAGTTGGAATATTAGATGGTGTAGATATTAGCACTAAGCTTGGGCCGATTGGGGTAAAAGAAGGTAGTCTTGTTGGAAAATGCGAGTCTCTTGTGCAGGTTACAATGATAAAGTAGTCTTGTTGGAAAATATAAGCCTCTTGTGTAGGTTATAGTGATACCTAAAGGCTGGGAGAAAGTTATTCCAAAGGAATAAAGTGATGCACCAAAAGGGGTCGGTCAGAAATTACAACAATATCTGAAGAAAGTCAAGTCCCCAACGAAAGGTGGGTTCTATGGAGACATTTATGGGGTTCCTTTCCTGGCCAGGTTGGTGCCTCATGGGAAAATGTGCCAAAAGAAAACAATGGTAGTTCAGAGCAAGCTACTTCAAATGTGACAACAAAAAATTATTCAAATGATATGACTAAGATTGACCAAAAATCTCTTTAAGCCATAAAATGACGAAATTGCAATTCAAAACCTAATGCACTCTTTGATGACGATGATTTATTTGGAGACTGGATGGAGGATGATTCTTCAGAAAGAGTATAGCTGGTTAACTTTGTATTGAAGTATAATTCACAATTTCAAGGAATTCGAGGTCAGAATTCTACTTGTAGCAAAATCATTATTTTTTTTTATTACACGACATTATTCAGAATGAATTTTTTTTATAGTGGGTTTATTATTGATGCTTGAATAGTATGTGTTTTTTGCAGCAGACGTTTCTTTAACACACAGTCTCAACAAAAAAACTCTATTTTTTCATTGTTTTTTACATTCTAGTGCTTTTTTTCTCATTTCTGATGTTAACTGAGTTCGTAGTAGTACAATGCACAACTAAGGTTGAGTTTTCTCACTTGAAATTTCATGAGAATGAATCAAAATCCTACTTCAATTTTCTATTTCCGTTTTAAAGCAATATTATGCGATAATATTGTATGTAAAGGAGGACATTTTCAGTTTCCTATGTTTCAATATTCATTCAACCGATTCATTGTGGAGCATGTGGGTTTTATTTGGGTCAACATTGTATAATAAAATGCCCCATAGTATAGGTTTCATAGCACTATGTAACATTGACTACTTGAGATGGTGATTCTCCTTCAACACCAGGTCATGAATTTCTTGAAGAAGATTTTTTTCAACATCCATATTCTTGCAACGCAAATGAAAAAACCAACAAAGGGTAAGTGCAGTTGTGTCCCGACCAGCACTTATTCTGAATTTCTTAATAGCTGGCTTCTCCCTCCTGACAGCTTAGTGCCTCGGTGTGAAAAATTCTAGGCAGGATTTGACCTTTTCCTACTTTCCCTTTCCATATATTCAACAGAAAATGTCAGCCTCCGTCGGTGATATCATTATGGCTGGCTATCAGGATTTCCTATCCTTTGACATGTCAGCACATGAAGCTCTAATTTTTGCCACTGTGGCTGCTGAACAAAGCCGACAAAAGAAATTTTATACGGACACCATGTTGATTGCACAGAACATATTCATGCCCCCAGGATTTAGTGATAGGAATCATGATGAACCTGTCGTGAGGAAACATAAATTTGTATACAGTGGTGCTGCTTAGTGGCGAGGGCACAAATAGAAATAGATACATTTCTCCTGCTACAAGCCTGCTATGGATGTCAAAGAGGTGGTATTGGAATATGACGACCTATAGGAAAGGGTTTCTAGTCTCCAGAAGCGTGCCCTCATAGGTTGCTGGATGTTTACAGAGGATCACGAGGTGGATATGATGGACTGGGCAAAGAAATACTGGAGTCCCATTGTGGGATATACCCCAAAGGTTAGCTTACTTCTAAACAACTAGCTTAATATACACTTCATGCATGAAAAATATGTAGCTCTAATTTTTAACAAGACATGGGTTAGAGGGAAGAGCTTCATGCAGCTTCTACCCTAGTACCTCAGCTTTAACCTGATCATGGAGGCACCAAAGAATAGAACAGTTTGGGTTAAGCTTCCAGGCCTTCCATTGGAATTTGAATGCTAAAGGTGTTAAGGGCTATTGGAAACTCCATTGGATGCATGAAGTATATTGATCCTAGTATACTTGGGGCCAGTGACAAACACATTGCATGGATTTTAGTGGAGGTATGTTTCTTAGGTGGATTGCCCGAGGATGTCAACTTGGTATGGGGGCTTAGACGGCATCGGAAAAGGGTCGATTATTGGGGAGTTCTATTCAAATGCATTATTTTCCACCACACTGGTCACTTAAAAGGAAGTTGTCCAATGCAGCTCAGAGGCACTCGATAGGATAAACAGAGTTCTAATGGCGCGAGGAGAGACTTGAAAACAACTAGATGACAGGATGACTTCCCACCAGGTAATTCTACTCATTTGGCTTCTGATGATGAATTATTTGCCTCTATTAGTGCACATAGTGAGAAATATATTCTTCCTAGTAATGAGATTACTCCTCTAGTTGATACTGGCCCTTCAATGGTTAATAATGAATCTATGGTCAATAATGAACCGGTTGTTCAGTTGGATGGGACAGAACATAAAATTGATTTTGTTTCTGTATCACCTGTCGACCCTCCTCCGTCTATCTCCCCTGCTGCACCTTTGTATACCTCCCAGTCCATGCCTCCCCTTGAGTGGGCATCTCCCACCCCCCCCCCCCTCCCTCTTCGCATTTAAATGAAAACTTGGACATATCTGACTTGTCTAAAAACACTGTTGGAAGCGACATTGATTCCCTATTAGGCAACCCGAACCTTGACCTAGCTGCTCTGTCTATTTTTGAAAATATCCCTAAAGATGTTGATATTGTCATCTCACCTGAGTTGGGGAATAATATAACGGTGAGAAAAAAAATCTAAGTCTGGGTCTAGGCACTTCAGAGGTAGGCTTAAAACAAAATCCTTTTTTCGTGATGATCTCCTTCACCTTACAGATGTTCTTATATCTGCATTAGAAAACCTCAGGGCGCTTAGAGAAAGAAACCCTCCTGGGGTGTCCAAATGACTTAAATCATATCCTTGAACATGAGGGGTATAGGCGACTCCTCTAAACATCTTCGCCTAAGAGAAATGCTGAGGGAGATGAAGCTAGATATAGTTCTTTTTCAGGAGACATTATGTAATAGGAACAAGACTATTAGCATTTTTTTGTCTATATGCCTGGGATGGCATGTTGTTGTAGTCCATGCGGATGGACATGTCGGGGGTCTGTTAGCAATTTGGAACCCATCTTATGCCAATTTCCATGCGTACAACTTCTTTGAGGGTATTCTTCTGACTAGAAGTATAAGGGGTCTGCAAGGCATTTTCAATATTATAAATCTATATGCCCCGTGCTAAAATCGAGCTACTTTCTGGGCTCAGTTAAACAAATTGGCTATTCTTAACTTAGACAATCTCATGGTCATTGGCAATTATAATTCCACTCTAAATTCAGATGAATCATGGGGTGCTAAAGCAAGGAGGGATCCAATGGCGAGCCACATTGGATCGATTTTGGAGATGACTCTTCTTAAGGACATCAGACCCTTCCCTGTCATCCCAACATGGACCAATCATCAGGAAGATGGGGAATACATTGGAAAAAGACTTGATAGAGAGATGGTAAGCGAATCAATTCTTTTCCTGCTGGGACATTTAAGATCTGGGGTGCTGGTCTCAGATCTTTTTGATCATATACCCATTTATCTGACTTGGAAGGAGGAACAGAAGAGAAGGGAGATCCCTTTTAAATTTAATCATGCATGGCTGGAGGATCCAGAATATAATATGCTTGTCCAAAAATGCTGGAATGATAATTCTCCTTCAAAGGGCTCTTTTAGAGGGGAAAGTTTTCACAAAAAATTACAAAGGGTCAAAGGTCTGACAAAATAATGGGAGATTTAATATAAAGAGGGTCTTTGATCATAATTAAAGAATATAAATGAAAATATCAATAGTCGACATGCATATTTTGTTATAAAAGCTCCCGATCAGGAGGCATACAAGAAAATTGAAAAATTAAAGATTAGAAATATGGAGATCTTGAGGATTGAAGAGCTAACTTGGAAGCTAAAAAGTAGGATTAACTGCCTCAAGGAAGGAGATTTGAATACAATTTTTTTTCACAAAAGTGCAAATGACAGAAGGAATAAGAACACTATCTGGCACATTCAAAGAGAGGATGGGAGTTATGCAACAACAACACAATAAATTATGGAGGACGCCTTCAAGCATTTCTCGTCGTTCTATAAAGTTGACCGGGACATCGACCCTGATTTGCAACGATGGGTTCTGCAACATATTCCCAAAATGTTTGATGAGGAGGCCATCAGAGTATTAAGCTCAAAAGTGACTAAAAGTGAAGTGATATCGACCTTGAAATATTTTTCTCATGACAAATGCTCGGGTCCGAATGGGTGGCCGGCGGAATTTTATAATCATTTTATTGATATTATGGGTTATGAAATCACTAAAAAAATTTAGCAAGGTCGGATTTTGGGACACATTCCGTCTAATATGAATGCCATATTTTTGGCTCTCATCCCCAAAACTTCTGATCCAAAGGTCTTCTCGTATTTTAAACCGATTTCCCTATGCAATCTTATTTATAAAATCTCATCTAAAATCATCGCCAATAGGATCAGGGAGACTTTGTCGAAGACCATTTCACAAGAGAAATATGGGTTTCTGAAAGGCCATTCTATTCATGATGCTATTGCTATTGCTCAGGAAGTGTTGCACTCCATGCACAATGGGAAAAAGGAAGCTCTCATCATGAAGATTGATCTACTTAAAGCATACGATAGAGCTGATTGGTCATATATTTGCCTTCTTCTGCTAAAGGCTGGGGTTCCCATTGAGTCCATTCGGTGGATTATGGGATGTATTTCTTCGGTCAAGTATGTTGTTATCATTAATGGGATGCCTACCTATTTTTTCGGTGTTGAACGTGGATTAAGGCAGGGGTGTGCATTGTTGCCCCTGATCTTCATTATTCTCATGGATGCCTTTAGCAACCTCATGAAGATGGCTATGCGAGCGGGCTACATTGCTGGTTTCTCCTTTTCCAATACTGTGAGTATTTCCCATTCCTTATTTGTTGATGATCTGTTATTTTTGGGAGACTCGTTAGGAATCATTGGTTCTATATACACTTTTTACTCACCCGATTTGTCGCTGCCTCTGGATTATGTATAAACAAGGCCAAATCTTTTCTTATTTGTGATTATGGGGATGAGGGAGAAATCTCTTTTATTGCTGGCTTTCTTGGTATTCAAACAAGACCGAAAACAAATGGTTTTCTTTATCTCGGATACAAGATTAAAAAATGTGGTTATAAGGTAAAAGATTGGATATGGCTTGTAGAGAAATTCAAATTTAAAATCTCAAAATGGACTCATAAGTGGTTGTCACTTAGAGGCTGTTATATTATGATTTAGGCGGTTATGTCCCAACTTATTGTCTATTGGGGTCATCTCTTCTACATTCCAGAGAATATTATCTCTCAAATCAACGCCATCATTGCACAGTTTTTATGGGGCGGGGCTAATATGGCGAAAAATCATCACCTTTGTAAGCTTGAGATATTATTCTGCCCGAAAAATCTGGGAGGATGGGGTATTCTAAACACTCGAGCTTTCAATTCGGCTCTGCTCACAAAATATCTATGGCGTGCAATTAATCACAATGGGATCTGGTCTGAAATCATATCATGCAAATATATCATGGGTGACCCCCTGCGCTTAATTTACTGCCATCAATTTAAATTTCCACGATCCATGTTGGCTATATGGCTTGGCTTCAAAAATATCATTCATATTTTAGCAGGGGGTTGGCTTGGAGCTTTGGTAATGGGCATATGATTCTATTGAGCGGTGACAAAATCTGTTGTATGATTGAAGTACATCTCATATGTAATCGCATGTTACACTGATTGACACACAGAGGAATCTTTTATTTGTCACAGGTGATTCATCTCTAGGATCATAGCACGCCTATAATTAAATTGGATTCACAGATGGGATTTTCGGGACGGGATGGTATGGAATGGATGGAATACAAATAAAAAATGCAGGCAGTCAGCTTATGCCTCTATAATGATGGGGAAAAATTGGTATGGGCGGGGAAAATGAAGAATGATGCCATGGTGGTGAAAAAAATATATTCCAATATTAACCTATTTTCCATTCTTGATTTCACTTCTTCTAGGTTTGAGAAATTCTGGCAAAGGAATATTCCAACTAAAATTCTTCTTTTTGGATGGCTGGTATGGAAGAGGAATATTCTAACGTGGGATGGTCTCATTAGGAGGGGACTATACGATCCAGGTAGATGTGTTTTCTGCCTACACAGAGATGAAATGAAGGACCATTTATTTTTTACATGTCCCAGGGTTGCTCACATTTGGTACCTGTTCGGTAAGTATCTTCTCAAGCCATCATGGTCACCGATGAAATTTATGGATGTGGCTCTTCGATGGGATCAAGTGAAGGGACAATTTCAATCATTACCTTTCTTTTTCATTTGGGAAATATTGCTTGCTAAGAACTTGTCCATATTTTAAGGAAAACCTATTATCATTCCTCACATCTATAATGCTATTTTGAGATGGATCAACGTCAGGGAGCCTGCAAAGGTTTCAGTATGTGATGGGTCTAGAAGGATTCAGCCCCACCACATCTCCCTTTCGGAAATTTTCTTTGATGGAGCATGTCTAGATGGGGTGATGGGGTGTGGTGCTTGGATCAAGTTATCTCAATAAGAAAGAATCCATATTTGCTGGAATGGGGGTTTGGACACAAAAAACTTGGCGGAACTAATGGATCTTTGGTGTGGATTACTGGCTGCACGCAATTTGGGTTTGGATCGGGCCTTCATCTATGGAGACTCCAAAATTATTATTGATTCCATTTTGGGACACTCTTCCCTATCCTCTTTGAGTTCTCATGGGTGGTTCAAGAGAACAAGATATTTGTGGACTAAGATGAATTTCCCTCCTCTACAAAATATTTATAGGGAAAACAATACCAGTGCTGATGGTTTATCTAAAAAAGGTATTGGTATGATATATGGTATAATGCAGGTGACTCACTATAGAGACAGAAAGCTCATATGGGCCAATAACATCCCCATTCCATGATATATCTGCATTTTTGGTCTTATGGAACATACTTCAAGCGAGCCTGTTATTTTTGTTTTTTTCTCTGCAGCAAGCGAGCCTATATTACTTGGTGACAAATGGTGCAAAGGGGCCTCATCAACAAGCGAGCCAGTCTAAATCCTTATGTTTTTTGGTGGAACTCCCCTCTCTGCTACATTCGGTCTGCTTTTTATATGATCCTTTGTGCTCAGATGAACATCACTTTAAGTTGTAAAGTGATGTACAGACATTTTCTTTTCATGATCTTCATGTATTTTTATCTCTTCATGTCTACATGTTTGGGATTCTCTTCTTTAATTTTGATGAGCATATGTAGCTGGGCTATATTTTCGCTAATTGTGATGGGAATATGTTGCCGGATAATATACATATCCTCTCATAATGGTCAATGATGAACTATATTTGGGGAAGTGCTTTTCACATCACTTCTCTATGCTGTATGATGTACTATTTGTTTATTTCAATATAAAAAAAATGTTTTTTTCTTTCTGAAAAAAGAAAAAAAAAACATTGACTACTTGTCTAATTTCTTACTAGAAAAAGTAATAAAGATTCAAAGGTTAAAACGTTGTGGCTTTAAAACATATATAGCATATTTATTTGATTTTAAGTGTATACACACACAATAATGGATTAATTCATTTGTATTTTCCCTCATTTTTCTTGCTAATATTTCATCTGTATATAGATACCTTATATTTCTTGGAATGAGCTCTTTCACTACTATGTTTTCTTAGTTTTTTAGTTTCTTTGAGTGCTTGTTCATTTTTTATTTTTCTGATGATAGAACATTTCTTTAAAAGGTGCTAGCTCAATGGAAGAGCATTTTCTTTACAAGTAGGAGGTTGGTGGTTCAATTCCATCGTACCCTACTATGAATTAGTTATTGAAGAAAAATTTGCATTCGCATTCTATATCCTCTTTCTAGAGAAAACAAATTATTGTCTCAAGTTGAGACAATAATTGGGATTAAAGACATATTGTGTCTATAGAGACAATAAGTCTTTAATCTCAGTTTTTGTCTCTATAAAGACAATATGTCATTAATCATAACTATGGTTTCTTAAGAGCCAAAAATGAATTGTCTCTTAAGAGACAGTAATACTTGTGTTCTATATTGCCTTTATAGAGACAATTTTTTAAAGACAAATAGCTATAAACTCTTGAGAGAAAAAAATGAATTGTCTTTTAAGAGACACTAATACTTGTGTTCTATATTTCCTTTATAGAGACAATTTTTTTAAGACAATAATTTAGAGACACCCATTTAAAGACAATATTTAAGATGATCTATAAATTTTTAACCTATGAATGACCCCAATCAAATTAAGGCTTAATTTATCATACAACCCGTGGACCTTAATTCATAGATTTATCCATAAGGAACCCAAAATTTAAAACCGATAAGGGTTTGTTACATTTTTATCGAGCGTGTGTCATTTATGAAACATATTACATCGAAGGTTTTGCAATGGATCTTTTTGGATTTGAATTAGGTTTGATCCATTGAATTGACGAACATTCACGCTAAGGCCGATTTCATGCAGGCAGATCTGATCTGTTAAATTGATTGGCGTTATATTGATTAAATCGATTAGAATTCATCTCATCGAAAATCGGATTGGATATATATATATATATATAATTTTTGTTCATTTTTTTTTTTAAGTATGGATTTGTGCTTAATTTCGAATTCTTGGAGATGGTCTGATTTTGCAAAGAATTTGTTTTGGGTTTAAAGACTTTTCTTGGAGGACATTTCTTGGAGGTATGTAATACATTTTTTTGGATTTTTTTTGTGCTTCATTTTTTTTTAAAGTATGGAGTTGGGCTTAATTTCGAAAAGACATTTTTTGGAAGTATTTTTTGAAGTATTTTTTAAAGTGACGTTTTTTTTTAAGTTGGAGGAATTTTTTGAAGCAACATTTTTTTAGAGTACATGTTTTGAGTTGAAGTAAATATTTTGAGCTTCGTTTCATTTTTATAAGACATTTTTTTCTCGAATTTTTTAAAGTAAGTGTTTTGGATTGGAGTATGTATTTTTTGCAAAAAAATTAAAATGACTTTTTTTTTAAAATTAAATCTTTTGTGATGCTTTTTCTAATTGAGTTATTGTCTAATTTTTTCAAGGAAATTTTTTGAACTTCATACTCTATTATCATGGGAAATCAAAGGACTTGTGCGAGGAAATATGATCGAAAAAGAGACCCTGAGGAACATAGAGAAGAGACGAGACAATCTCGCAAAAGAAATATAGAAGCCCTCTCAAATATTGAAGGGGAAAATCAACCTCAAGCAGAAATTGAAGCAGGTATGTAAATGTAAATATTATGATCTATTGATATATTTAAAATTTTCCTAGTGTAACATGTGAAGCTTAATTTTTATTTGATAAACTAATTTGAAAAATATTTTGTTTAATGTAAACAGACAGAGATATTCCTCAAAACATTGATGATGAGACACAAAATTTTGAAAGAGAAAGTGAAAGAGATATTGAACCAATGATTGAAGATGGTGAAAATATTGAAAGAAATTCAAATGAAGAAACTGAATCACAAGGTATATATATATATTCAACACATGCACGTATTATTGAAATTATACATATATTTATTAATTTAGTTATTTATTGTTCATATGTAAGCTTATTATGTACTATTTTTTCGAATATGTACAGATGAAATCAGTGTCGATGATGAGATGTTAGAAAATGTTGACACTCACACATATGGAGATAAAAAACCTGACCATGTTATACGATATCGTGTTAACTGCATTTTTGAAAAGTATTTCTTAAATGAGCAGGTGAAAGTTCAAGCTCAAATGTTGAAAGGTATCCTATCATTAAGGAAATTAAAATAAGCTACGACACTACTGGGTATTCGAAAATCAACCAAAGATAAAAAAATGAAGGAAGATGTGATACAAAATATAAGTAGTGCTATAAATTCAATTAAGAGATCTAGAGAGAAAAATGTTTCAATTGTACATAGAGGAATACATATGGAAATGGTTTCATCAAGTACTAAAAAGAAACGTTTGGTAACATCTATGGCACGAGCATTAGGAACCTCGCAAAAAAATTTGCACAAACATCGGAAATTTCGGCTGCAAGTAGATGTAAATGATGAACTCGCTTTTTGGAGAGCTATTTGTAGGCAACCATACAAAGATAGAATTGGAGAAAATGTTAAAAAAATAATATATGAATATTGGAAGAATAATTTGCGTATTTCACCAACTACAAGGCATGTGATGCGAAGAATAATAGCACGAAATTAGTATGAAGAACATGAAAAATATTTCTTGGAAACCACTCAGATAGATTTATTCAACAAGTTCAAAGAAGAGAATCGTCAAATTCATGTTTCAATCAGTGATTTTGTTCAAAAAAACCATGGTATGTAAAACCTATCACTGTACGCGACACTTGTTGTTGCCATTAACATGTGGAATTTGAGTTATATTATGACACATTCCTTGATTTTGGTAGAACATTATGGAAGGATTCACCTCCTCCTCCCACTATCCGTGATTTCATATCTCAAATTCTATGTGAAAGAGAAAGCGATGAACTATTTTACAAAAAGAAATGTGTTGGTGGTAAAAATGCTATTTATCAGGGAAAATATGACTACCCTCTCAAAAAATATCATACTGAGATATAAATTAATAATCATTTTCCAACATGAAAGGAAGGAAGAGATATGAATATATCGTATACATCGATTCAAGGTGAAAAATAATCTTAAAAGCAATTGAATTACTAGAAGACGTAATTTTTTGTGATAGACTTTTTGAGAAAGTTTGAGGAAGAAATTTACAAATACACCAAGCATTCCCATAGAGCTCGATGGCAAGACTTGCAATTCAAAAAATCCTGTGAAGTTTTTCCACCAAGGACCATTTTGTCAGTAATTGATTTTGCAGAAAACTACACATTTGTTCCACAAAAAGAAATTCAGAGTGAATACTATTATTCTGACCAAGTCTCCATGCTCGTCCATATTCTATATAGACATGCTGAAAAAAAAAGTCGATCATATAGAAAGCACCAATGAAAATCAACATATTATTAAAGAATATCACTTTTATATCAGTCACGATCGTACACATGATACATATTTTTGTACAACATTGTTTTGAAAAATTATATTATCTGAAAAGTCGTGAATAAAATTCAATGAACATTAGATATGTATCGATGGATACGCAGGTCAATTCAAATCTACACGATCATTCTTTTGGTTGTGTTGTCTTCATAAGAAAACCTACATTTAACATTGTTGGAATTTCTTTGAGACTAGCCATGGAAAAGGAGAACATGACGGTGTAGGAGCATGCATAAAATGAGCACTTGGAAGATATCTAATGAACCCCTTTGCAAGCCGACTTGTGAACGCTAAATAATTTGTTCAATGGTGCATCGCTGCTCTAAGCCATGAGACTAACCCATCGACGGAAGTGCGAAGGTACATTCAATTTAATTTTTATTGGAAATCTAATTTTAAACATTGTGTACATTTATCCTGCAATGATTATCTTTGATTGTATTTTGATAGATCATATTTACAAATTCTTCTTTTAATTTTCCATATAAAGGTTTTTCTAGCATATTGGGATCGAAGATGTAGATAGATCAATTGGAAATGACGTTGAAACAATAAAAGGGACTTAAAAATTGCATTCAGTTAAAACAAAAGCATCCAGAAATGTTTTTGCATTGGATAAAATAAAATATTCTTGTTTTGGTGATGTTTGCGTAGACAACACAAAGTCCAATGCCGTTTATGAAAACAACATGTATGTAAAAGATTGGAAACATACAAAGCTAAATACAAAGGGAAAAATGTCTATTGCAGTGTTTGAGGAAATGTAATCCGAGGAAACTATAATATCATCCGATGATGATCGAGTTTCTGATCTTGCTAGAGAAGGTAACATTTGAATTTCTTTCTAATGATTTAAAGATCTAGAAATAAATTTAAATATGTATAATTTTGTTAAGTTTGTTTTATTGTGCAAGAGATGTTTTTTTTGTAATTACACCTATTGAAAATGATGAAAATGTTAAGTATTATTTGATGCATTGCACTGAACGAAAAATGAAATTATTAGAAAAATATAATGATCAGGGATTTGAATATGACAGAGGATCTATTATACTAAAAGGTTATTTTTTCAGACAAACTAATCAAAGTGGGGACTTTGTTTACTTTGAAGACTATGAAGCTGATTCCATAAGTTGTCAATATAGTCACTTGGTGTGTGCGGCACGCATAAATTTGATAGAGTTCAATCGAAAAAGCGAAAATTAAGTAAAATGTCAAAATCCGATCATGAACGAATTATTGAAGATGTCATTCCATTGGAATTTTTTTGATTGAATTGCCCAACAATTTATTCTCTTTGGATTAAATATTTTTTAGAACGTCTAGTACACTCAACTAAAAATTGAGCTTCTTATGTTATTTGTGCAAGTTTTTTCACATGTACAAATTGTTTTGGTACATGCACGTGCTCTAGTATCCGAAGCCCGATTGAAAATTTAGTACAAAATTTGTTTGTCCAATGGTCGGATATGTTCAATGTGCATTGATGAAAAATGTTTCTTACATATTGGATATATATGTTCTAGAATGAAATTAATTGTTCAAGTAGTTTTACTATGTGCATTGATAAAAAATTATTTAAATGTACTCAATATATATGTTCTAGATTGCAATTTTAACTGAAAGTAGCTTTTCTATGTGCATTGATGAAAAATGTTGCATAGATTGGATATATACACGAATTGAATGTGCCCAATTTTTCTTGTGAGCTTTTCTGTTAAAAATTATCCGTGCAATGTAAATAAATCATCCACAGTATAGTTTTGTATGAAGATTCCTTTCAGACAGGAGACTCGGAGCACTTTTCCGACTTTTGGTGGGATTTGACCCACATCTGTATTCCTGATTGAAAATATAGTACAAAATTTGTCTGTCCAATGGTCGGATATGTTCTATGTTCTAGAATGAAATTAACTAAATGTCATCAATTTAACAAATTATAAATCAACAAGGCTACCTATTTGAGTGCATTAATGACATTGACTCAAATTCAACAAACATATATGTACTTCTTATATTTCCAATCAAAATTAAAAGGATAATTTACATATATCTACTTCTTTAAACTCTTTTTTAAATTAGAGATCAATTGATACATGGTTAGTTGCATTGAAAAGCTATGTTCTTCCTATTGGAAATTTTTTCACTCAAACAAGACTATGTAGAGATCAAAAGCAATCTTAAGAAGACAAATGTACTTCAACCATCCAAAACTTGAGTTTTAAAATTTTTTTTATTAAATCAAATCAATACAAGTCACATAGGAGTCTTCTATATAAGCCAAATGTAGATTGAAACCATCCAAAACTTAGATCAAAACATTTAACATTATATCTAAGCATTTAACATTTAACATTAAATCAAAATTAAAGGGATTTACATATAACTATTTCTTTACTATTTTTTATTAAATCAAAACAATACTTCACATGGGAGTCTTCCATCTAGGCCAAATGTAGATTGAAACCATATAAAACTTAAATCAAAACATTTAACATGTTATATCTTGAAACATTTAGCATTTAACATTAAATCAAAAAATTAAAGAAATTTACATATAACTACTTTAATCTTTTTGAATATATCAAAACAATACTTCAAATAGGAGTATCTTCCATCTAGGCCAAATGTAGATTGAAACCATCCAAAACTTAGATCAAAACATTTAACATTTGACATTAAATCAAAATTAAAAGTATTTACATATATAACTACTTCTTTATTCTTTTTTATTCAATCAAAACAATACTTCACATGGGAGTCTTCCATCTAGGCCAAATCTAGATTGAAACCATCCAAAACTTAGATCAAAGCATTTAACATTTAACATTAAATCAAAATTAAAAGATTTACATATATATCACTGTAATGAACATAATGTACATAGCGAGACCCGTCTCCTGGGTTGCCTAACTAGCGAACACCAGAGGGGGTTTGAATAAAAAAAAACAGAAAAGGGGCTGCCCATAACCGGGAAAAAGCTAAAGAGGACCTGACATAAGGCTAGATATAAATGTGTGTAGGAGGATTCTCCTCCACAATTGGACAACCGTAGTCCTCTGGATCATCATCTACTCCCTTGGAGTGCTAGGAGGAGTTGATGTTAGCACCTGGCATGTCATTTGTTGGATCTCGTCGAAACCGGATTTGTTGGAAAAGGCACCAACTCACAGTTCTTGGGGCTGATGGGTTGGGATGGTGGACTTTCTCCACCGCTTCCTGGAACTAGAATCACCTTCATCTTGCGGCTTCTCCTGAAAAGAGATGGAAATGGTCAATGTAATTCGCGGTTTGACCATAGCGCTGGTAAAGTGAAATTGTGCTTCATTGCTTGCTGGAGGAGGGTGGCTACCTGTGTCATGGATGGAAAGAGGAGGGTGAGAACCAGCACTCCTGCCCTCTCCATCCCTACCCCCACCTCCCCTTCTGCAACGCATCTGTTTTCTACGCATGGGGTCTTCCATAGGCCAAATGTAGATTGAAACCATCAAAAAATTAGATCAAAACATTTAACATTATATCAAAACATTTAAAACATTTAACATTAAATCAAAATTAAAGGGATTTACATTTAAAACATTTAACATTAAATCAAAACTAAAGGGATTTACATTAAATGTAGATTAAAATGATATCTAAAACTTAGTTTTAAAAACTTTTTGATTATATCACAACATTACTTCACATGATTAATGTACTTCAACCATCCAAAACTTGGGTTTTAAAAACTTTTTGATTATATCACAACATTACTTGACATGCCATCCAATTGTACTTCAACTATCTAATAAAAACATTTAATATTATATCACATGTGTCAAAAGTAGATTGAAACCATCCAAAACTTAAGTTTTAAAAACTTTTTGATTATATATCGTGCAACATTACTTCACATTCCATGCCAATTATAGTTCAACTATCGAATAGAAACATTTAACATTATACCATATGTGCCAAATGTAGATTGAAACCATCAAAAACTTCATTTTTAAGAACTTTTTGATTATATATCGTGCAACATTAAAACATTAAACATTTAAACATTAAATATCACATGCGAAATGTAGATTGAAACCATCCAAAACTTGAGTTTTAAAAACTTTTTGATTATATCATACATAACATTACTTCACATGCCATGTCAATTATAGTTCAACTATCCAATAAAAACATTTAACATGATATCACATGCCAAATGTAGATTGAAACCATCCAAAACTTAACTTTTAATTTAAAAAAAATTATAGATCACAACATTACTTCACATGCCAAATTTACTTCAAGCATCCAAAACTTAAATTTTAAAAACAAAAAAAATTATAACACATCATTACATAACATGCCAAATGTAGTTCAAAAGCTAAACATTAATTTATAGATACAACATTACTAGTAGTTCAATTATCCAAAACTTAAAAGTTTTAAAAACCAAACAAATTATATAACAACATTACTTCACATTCACATGCCAAAAGTACTAAAACCATCCAAAACTTAACTTTTTGGAACAACATAAATTATATTAACACTGTAATAACATATGTCCAAAAATTTTAGACCTCACAAGTATCAAACTGTATTAAGTTATATATATATGACAGTGCATCTAGATAATATATAAAAAATAAAATTTAAGACTATCTAAATCTTGAAATCAAATCTACAAATCATGTCCATCAAATAGAGATGGATCTAGCGTCTTTCCTATCAGGGTCTCAATCCGTGCACTATCATATGAGGCATGGGAAACCTACATATACAATGGACATGTACTTGAACATTAAAATTTGATGTTTTAAAAATGAGTGAGAATATATATAGAACTTCATGTAAAAAACAAAATATAGCAAAAAAAATCATGCAATACCTCATGAGGTTCCCTCTCCATTTGATCAACAAGTTCCGCCCCCATAGGAACATCTGCAACGGTAAACTGTACAATATACATGTACAATTATATATATATATCTCTCTCTCTCTCTCTATATATATATATATATATATATATATTAAAAAATTTCAAATGAAAATGCACGTGTACATATATAAACTTATTTTCAATAATATTAAAAAAAAAGTTAGACAACTTGTTCAAATGGTTGAAATGGTGTGGATGTTCCTATCTCCGTTGCTAGAGTCCGTGGATTAAAGAAATCTTCTATAGGAACCTAAATTCAAAAAATTTAAAATAACAAATATATATATATATATATATATATATATATATATATATATATATATATCTCAATTTTTAATGGAACTTTTTGAGGTGGAATATATATATATATATAACTTAAATTTTAAAAGTGAAAAGTTGTCCATACTTATGGCTCATCTCCTAAGGAAGTAGAAGGTACATCTCCCAAGGAAGAAGAAGGTACCGCCATCCCAAAAACATCGGATGGAATTGGAATCTGTTAAAACATTTTATCATTATATATAAGTACATGTACATGTGTGCACAATTATTTATTTTAAAATATCACTTAAAAAACACTAACATTTGCCAACATATCTTGATGGTGAGACCCATCTGCATTGTTTGAACCAGAGGTCCCGAATGCGATATTAACATTTTCGTCATTAATCATGCATGACAACTACAAATGGTGTTTTAACATATAATGATACATTTTTGTTAGATTAATGTACATACAAATAAATGTATACATGTACATACACATGTATTTATTACAAATTGTACACATGTATACATGTTAAAATAATCAAACCCTAAGGTCATTAACACATACCGTTCCTGTGCCCTCTTCCTCATGAATAATTAGGTCTTGAAAACCATTGTGACAATTTTTTGTATATATTCGGAGATCTTCAACATTCATGTTGTCAATCTCTTCACCTGTACAATACACAAAATTGCCACGTGCATTTTCATGTGCTCTTTGTTGATTTAGACAAACATCGACTCCACCCAATCCGCTGTGAACATTGTCGATCATGACATCCCTTGCTTCTCGACTTATTTGAGAAGTCGCATCCATCTCTGATCGTAGAGTTCCGAGTCGAAAAGGTCAACTCACCAATGGTGGCTTAGGGTGAGGCAAATCCACATCTCGCTTAGCGCCCTTACGGTCATACAATCGACCTTTCCCTGGACCAAAAAATTCTGACAGAAGGTCATTGTAGTTGGGTTTCATATCCAAAAAAAATTATGCGTAAAATAATTGTGCAAAATAAACAGGAACCTCATCATTCCATGGGAGCCTTCCATAGGCCGCAAGGTTCCTATCATACAAATAGTGAGCTATATTTGGGGGCTTGAAATATTTCACCTTTAGCATTTTTCTTTTTGGCCTTTCCTTAAAATTAAACATTGACTTCGCCACATCTTTTGTAACTCTTTGTTTTACATCCTCCCATTTATCTAGACCCATTACTGTTTCCTTTCTCTTTCTCATCACTTCTACAAATGTATCAGTCGTTGGCCCAAGAGTTTTGTACACATTTACAAGTTCACCCAATGAATGTGTAACTATTTTGAGGCTTTGTCGACTCTCAACAGGTAGAGTCAAAGCCACGAGATCTCTCTACAATTTTGCATGAAGGTTTTCACACCTTTGTAAGGTGCATTGCACCATGTTTGTTTCCCATGGTATATCATAAATGTCGGTCAGATAAGTTGTGTTGGGTAGACAACCTTCTTCTTGAATGTAGCATTCTACCCTGTGTCTATTTTGACCAATATTTGGAACATTTTCAGCCTCTGCATCAATATATATAAAATTTCGTATATTAGAAAAAATACATGTAAAAAAAATTGTACAAATTCAATGAAAAAAATATTGAAATTGATGGCAACCTTGACATGGTTGGTTAGTATCTTCTCCACCATGAAATTGTTGAGACCCAGAATGACCCTACTGAGAACCAGACCTAGAACGACCCTGCTGAGAACTAGCACCACCAGCCGTTGATTGGCCTTCGGGGGAATAAATATCACCCCCTTCACGCAACCTGCTACCACTCATTGATGGCCCTCTAAGGGGATTTGAACCACCACCAACCTCTCGAGACGAGAGAGAAGCTTCATAAACAAATACAAATTTATAATCAATTGAAAAATACATTCATGTTTACATATAAATACATGTACATATTCATTGATTAAATTGCATGAACCATACCACAACTGGGTGAACCATGGGCACGCTCCATGGATGGAGTAGAGACCCTTCTCTTCTTAGCTCCTAAAAATTAAAAAATGAAACTTATTAACAACTAATTTAACTCACAAAGTTAATAAAAAATCAATTCCATATGTACACACATGCATGGAGATTTAAGATTATATTTAAATACCGTGAACATCCCCCGATCCCTAAACCCCCATATGAGATTCTGTTGATCTTCGTCGTTCATCCTCCATGATATATATATCTATTGGTGGACATTTACACAAAATAAATTTCAGAAAATCAATTTGTAATTTATTGTACACAAATTATGTAGAACAAAACTTTCAAAGCAATAATTGATGTGTGAAACTAAATTTAAGCAAAAAAGAAATTATAAAAATGATAAGTTCACCAAATTAAGCTTTACATGGTGGGAGCACACTTGGTATAAAATTGAAAAAAACACATGGTCATTAAAAAAGAAGTGAAACTGCATTTAAACAAACTCCATTTAAACAAAAATTTGTTGAAGTCCCCACATTTTAATTTTATAAAAATGTGAAGTTCACCACTTGTTGCAAATGTGAAGTTCACCAAGTTGTGCTTTAAATGGTGTGGTGGGAGCACACTTGGTATATAATTGAAAAAAACACATGGTAAATAAAAAATATGCATTTATAAGTACACAACACACACATATCCAAGATATGTTACAATGTCCATGAATAAATTTTGAAGGAGAGTGTCTCAACACTGATTCATCTTTGAGAGATAAATCTCAAATTTTTGAAGAAGAGCATCTCAAAACCAATTCATCTTTGAGAGATGAATCTTGCATTGGCATTGCTCTGTATAATTCTAATTCATCTTTGATAGATGAATCATGAATTGGCATTTCCCCACGCAATAGATCAGCAGACATCTTATTCACATTTGTATAATGCCTTATACTAAAAAATTGAAATTGGCTAACAATATTGTTTCTATTCCATGCAGTTCTTTTAGCCTCTCCTTCTTAACTTGGCACACGCCATTCATCTGGTTGCACACAAGTTCAAAATTGGTGAAAACTACAATTCCATTTGATCCATACTCCATCGTTGTTCCCAAGCCTTCTATCAATCCAATATAATATGCCTCGTTGTTTGTTGTTCTTCCCGGTATATTCATTTTCCTTTGGACGACTTTGCTAGTCACAATATTGGAAAGCGCATATGTAATCACTGCTTTCCCTGGATTGGGACAGCAAGAAACTTCTATGCGTAATTTCCATTTTTCAACCATATTTAATGGTTTTCTTATCCCTGAAAAAAAAAACAAATTCAATAAAAATATATATATTAAATCGACATTGATTGCAAATGCATGAGAGAAATGACACAAGATCATGAGGTAAATGACATGTGCATTGTTTATCTTGAAGTTTGACTTAAAAATTTTATGGTAGAGTTCACATCTAAAATTAATGGGAGGAAGCCTTTAGTTTGTGGGAGAAATGATACATGTACACAGTTTACCTTAAAGTGGTTGTGTTTTATGGATATTAAAATGAAGAAATTCTATTTAGATCCATTCTAGAGATTGACTGTAGGGGCATTTACTAGATATGTCACCTTTCATAAAAGATGAGATCCAGAGGCTACTTGGCCCTTTATAGACTCTACCTATAGAACTTGTAGAAGTTAACACTACCTATCCCAATTTTACCGTGTGAAGGGTGTAGAGGACCCATGGAATCACTCAAGGTTGTATTATTAAACCTTTGGTTTAATGATCTTCAACCTTTGGTTGTAGATCCTTCAACCTTTGGTTGTACTTTGAAGCTCCTTGACCTTCATCCTTCAACTGGAGGTTGTAGATCCTTCAACCTTTGGTTGATCTTTCCTTAAACCTTTGGTTTAATAATCTTCAACCGTTGGTTGTAGATCCTTCAACCTTTGGTTGCCCTTCATCCTTAAACCTTTGGTTTAATGATCTTCAACCGTTGGTTGTACATCCTTCAACCTTTGGTTGTTGTTATGGGTTCAACCTTTGGTTGGTTGTACTTTCAACCTTTGGTTGTTTCTCCTTAAACCTTTCAACCTTTGGTTGTACTTTGAAGGTCAAGGGACCTTCATCCTTCAACCTTTGGTTGTTGATCCTTAAACCTTTGGTTTAATGCAAAGGTCCTTGACCTTACTCATTGGGCAAGCCCAACCTTCCTTAAACCTTTGGTTTAATGATCTTCAATCGTTGGTTGTAGATCCTTTAGGACGGGTTCCACCCATTCCTTCCTATGGTTGATCCTTCAACCTTTGGTTGTCCTTCATCCTTAAACCTTTGGTTTAATGATCTTCAACCAAAGGTTGTAGATCCTTAGGACGGGTTCCACCCATTCCTTCCTATGGTTGATCCTTCAACCTTTGGTTGTCTTTCATCCTTAAACCTTTGGTTAAATGATCTTCAACCGTTGGTTGTAGATCCTTTAGGACAAGTTCCACCCATTCCTTCCTATGGTTGATCCTTAATGGCCCTATAAGGGCATAGGATCCCATACATATGGTTATATGGCCCTATGAGGGCATGGGGTCCCATCAGTAATGGCCCTATAAGGGCATGGGGTCCCATCATATGGGTGATATGGCCTGATATGATTGATAATAAGCAGATCATATCATCACATTAATCAACTGCAAGGACCTTGAATGGCCCTATGAGGGCATATGCTCCCATCAGTAATGGGAGGGCCTTCCATGACATGCTGAAGGACCGTATAGACCCCCTTAAGGGGGAATAGAGGCTTATTATCCTAATGGTTGGGTGGACCATAGGATCTCTAAGTGTAGCTATAAGGAGGCAATAAGGCCTTCAATGATATGCTAATGGCCCCTCTTCTCCGCGAGGGTGTGCTACACGGAGTCCACTTACCTCCTGAGGGCTGGGCCATTGAGACCAGTGACCTAAATTAAGGGCATCGCCGACTGTTAAAACAATGGTGACCTCCTGAGGGGCATATCCTATTGGATAGCTGACCTAAATTGAGGGGTGGACTCAATAGGCTTTTTCCTGAGAGGGCCATAGAGGACCATTTAAGGCACGTTGGACGCGTTGATGGCAATGTTACCTCCTGAGGGCATCACTGGAATGCTAAAATAGTGATGGAGACCTAACTTGAGGGCATCAGTCTGCGGGCGATGGTGACCTCTTGAGGGTTGGGGGGATCATTCCAGTTACCTAAAATTGAGGGGTTGGACCATCTAGGCCTCCTGAGATGGCCTTTAAGGACTGTTTAAGGAACGTTGGAGGCATTGACATAGAAGTACCTTATAGACCTCCTTAAGGGGCATAGAGGATGATATATCCTAATGGGCGTCTCTCTATATATGATCTCTAAGTGTAGCTATAAGGGGCAATAGGGCCTTCCATGTGGGCCTTAGGAGCCTTTGGTCCCAATTGGGGCCTTCGGTTCCAATTTGGGGGTCTCTTGGGGGGTCTTTCATCACTCAAACTACTTTACATAGACATAAGGGTGTATAAGAATGTGCATGTATTTTACATTGAATATTTTAATCTTGTATTTAAATCACATTTGGTATATGAATAATATGGAATGAATCATTGTACATTATGATAAATCTTGTATTTAAATGACATTTGATCTATGAATAAAAAGTAAAATGGGATCATCTCTTCATATATATGTGTGTGTGTGTGTGTGTGTGTGTGTAAGAGAGAAATAAAAAGCAAAGGTAATTCCACCAAGCCTAAAGGGGCATGTCCCAATACATTAAATTATGACATAATACATTAAATTATGTTTGTCTAAAAATGAATATGGAACATGAATCATTGTACATTATTATCCTGAATCTAAAAATGAATATGGAATGAATTAATGTATTAAATTATGTCATAATACATTAAATTATGTTTTTCTAAAAATGAATATGGAACATGAATCATTGTACATTATTATTAATCTTGTATTTAAATGACATTTCATCTATGAATAATATGGAATGAATCATTGTACATTATGATAAATCTCAAGTATTTAAATGAGATTTGATCTATGAATAATACATAATGAATCATTGTACATTATGATAAATCTCAAGTATTTAAATGACATGACATTTGATCTATGAATAATATGGAATGAATCATTGTACATTATGATAATTACGTCTATATGCACAACTGGGAATGGGTTCCCCAACCCCAAGGACTAGCTCCTATTCAATGAACAATGTTGCATTATTCATCCCACACTATAAGCTTCTCACTTCTTTCTCAATATTTGGGGCTATGATGTATTGAATTGAGAAATGGAAAAAAAAATTCAAATGTGAGCTATCAGCAACAGACCAAAGAGCAAAAGACGTGCGAAGCAAGAGATGAACAAACAAACATTTCTATTATATATCAAGGTAAATTTTAAATGGGACTCAGTTCATCTGCTACTAATAATTTAACATATTAATCAACCATTCACCAAATGCTAATACAACTAGTTTTTATAGTAAGTATACAGGAACATAACCAAAAGTCAAACTGTTACATAGATTCTGTTTTGTAATTACAACAATTTCCAAAATGGTATCAAAATAAATTTGCATCTAAATCGAAATTAGATACAATGATACAACAAAATAGAAGAATCTTGTTGTTTCACATTTAAATGAGATGTAGGTTGCACGAAGATTAAGGAGGTACATATATAGTGCCTGTAAGATTGAAAGCTAGTTTCATTTAATATAACACAACTGCAGAAAGCTATTATTTGACATTGATATGAGATGAGAGAAATCTAGTTTCTTTCTCGTAATGCCCTTCCAAGTTCTCTATTAACTACTACATAGATTTTGTTTTGTAATTAAAACAATTTCCAAAATGGTATCAAAAGCAATTTGCATCTAAATCGAAATTAGATACAATGATACAACAGAATAGAAGAATCCTGTTGTTGCACATTTAAATGAGATGTAGATTGCACTGAGCTTAAGGAGGCACATATATAGTGCATGTAAGATTGAAAGCTAGTTTCATTTAATATAACACAACTGCAGAAAGCTGGTGTTTGACATTGATATGAGATAAGAGAAATATGGTTTCTTTCTTGTAATGCCCTTCCAGGTTCTCTATTAACTGTTAAATAGATTCTATTTTTTAATTACAACAATTTCCAAAATGGTATCAAAAGCAATTTGCATCTAAATCGAAATTAGATATAATGATACAACAGAATAACAGAATCCTACTGTTGCACATTAAAATGAGATGTAGGTTGCAACGAGATTAAAGAGGCACATATATAGTGCCTGTAAGATCGAAAGATAGTTTCATTTAATATAACACAACTGCAAAAAGCTGATGTTTGACATTGATATGATATGAGAGAAATTTGGTTTTTTTCTCGTAATGCCCTTCCAGGTTCTCTGTTAACTGTTACATAGATTCTGTTTTGTAATTACAACAATTTCCAAAATGGTATCAAAAGAAATTTGCATCTAAATTGAAATTAGATACAATGATACAATAGAATTTCGTCATAAAAATTTATTCATTTTATTCAGATTGAGAAGAAATTAATAAATTTCATAGCTTGCCCGGTATTCCAGTGAGAGTAATAGTCTATAGAGAAAGACACAAATCCCATCCCTTACCATCAACAACGAGGTTAAAATTACAACAGAATGTCGTTATAAAAATTTATTCATTTTATTCAGATTGAGAAGCAATTAATAAATTTCATAGCTTACTCGGTATTCCAGTGAAAGTAATAGTCTAGAGAGAAAGACGCAAATCCTATCCCTTGCCCGCTATTCCAGCCATAGTATTATAGAAAAGGGCAAAGACACAGAAAATATATTTGCAATCGACGTTGAGGTTAAAATTAAAATAATTCTATGGGACTCAGAGAAAGAAGTGGAATCCAATGCGTGCCAATTAGTCATAATTATGATAGAGAGATTTTTTTTTTCAGCATGAAAAAATACAACTGGTTTATATTCATGTACTAGAGCAAAAGAAAATTTCATTCTTCAGTTGTTCATCATCATTTCCAGATTACATTTTTAGAGGGAAAACCTCATACTTATTCAATAAATAGAATTGGAATAACATAAAACAAACAGGAAGCAGATACATAGCATTTTAATCAGGAAAGTTTTAACAGTTATCTTTTTTTTGGTCAAAATACAGCCCTGTGCTCCACCCAGTATAGCTAAAGAGCTTCAATTGTGTATTAAAAAAGCAAAGTTACAGAGTAAAACTTTTAAGCGACATATGATAGAGAGATTTAAGTTGGAAAAATTTCGATGATGTCTTCTAATGTCGTTAAATTCCTTACCGTGGTGATTTGCAGATGGCTTTGAAGGGAAGTTTTTTTTTGAATTAATAAGATTTTGAGCTTAAAAGCTAACAGGGTAGGGAAATTTCAGCAAACATATCTCTAGAAAAGTCCACCGACAAAATTTTCATTCGAACTAGTATCTAAGCTAAACAAGTCAAACTCTAATGGTCATGACACTAGGCTCACATGAGTAATTAGTGTTTTGTAATTACAACAATTTCCAAAATGATATCAAAATAAATTTGCATCTAAATCGAAATTAGATACAATGATACAATAGAATAGAAGAATGTTTGAAATTGATATGAGATGAGAGAAATCTGGTTTCTTTCTTACCTCGAGAACAGAGAAGTGTGCAGAAGACGCGTGAGGCAAGAGCAGGAGATGCGCCAGCTAGAGACCAGAGATCAGGAGACACACCAGCAACAAACCAGAGAGTAGCAGACACGCGAAGAAAAAGTGAACAAACAAAAACGCGGGAAAAGAAAAAGTTTCGCAGGCAACATATTTATAATAAATAGTTCGGTCGAACTATGTTAACAGTAAAAGTTCGGCTGAACTGTTGTTGCCAGTTTTCCCATCTCCGGCAAAAAATTATGTTTTCTCACGCCGTCAATGTGTTGTCAATCTAAACGACAGAACGAGTTCGGCCAAACTTTTTCATGAAGTTCGGCCAAACCATTGCTGAAAAAAAAATTCCGCCCCTGATTCTCACAAAAGTGTAACCCAACTTCACAATTTAGCCCATAAGAATAATTCTTTGCGGTTTTTCCTCTCCAAGAGGAAGAGGTTTTGCCCTGGCTCTAGGAGCCTAACTTTTGTGTCTTGTGACTTTTGATAATTGACTTGATGAAATATTAACTAAGCTAAAATAAGAGAAGACATAAGTAGCACAAGCAAGCTCACAAGTAATTATAAAGAAGATAATGTGTATTAATCACCAACCCTCCGAATTCTCAACACCCAAGACACTATGCAGGGAAGATATTACCCACTTTCTGCACCCAAAACAACATAAAAGTGCATGGTGCTAGTTGTTACATGTCATTTTTTCGCATTCAAAAAAATGGCCCTAAACCCAGATCTATCATCATCTATTTACACTTTGCAATCATCCCCTAGAAAGCCAAAATTATTCACTTTGCGGAAGTTACAAGAATCATGGGTTACATTGGCTAAAAACCCTAATTTTGTGGATCATCGCACTTTCCCTTAAGATAATTTGCATTGGCACAATTTTTGCACATGAAAATTGCATTGGAAAATGTAGGTTGCTTTCACAAAAAGTGCAATGAACACTTGGAAATGAGGAAAAATAAAATTATTTTTTTAACTTTATCTCTCTACAAGCTTCAGAAGTGGTTTTAACTATTTAATTTTGGATCATATCTCCAAATCCTATTATGGAGGTCTTATCTCTTATCTCTTAGGACTTACCTCCCTATAATATGGGTCTAAGCCCTAGAATGGTAAATCCAAAAACACCTCATTTACCTTATAAATGAAACCTATACCATAAAGTATGGGTTGGATTTTGGAGACTCTAATTATGTCCTTATGCTGCTCATTTGTGTCTAGAGGTCCATAATCCATCCATGTGCTTTAGGTGTTATTTAAGGCTTACCATTGTGGCAAAGGAAGGACAAGATATGTGGGAGAGATTCACAAAGTCAAGGTCTATAAGGGTTTTAATCATTTCCTACCATTATTAATACAAATGTGCATTGTTTATCCTATACATTGTGTCTTGTTTATGCATATGTATAACATGAATCCTTGAATTATTGTTTAGAGTTGTTTGTATATTCTATTTTTTATATTTGGTTCTCTTGCTTGATTTGGATGGTTTGTTGATTCTACTTTTAAAAATTTGAGTTGGAGATAGAACTAACAAGTAAGGAGAAGAAGGAAGCTTGCCTTGGATTCCAAGTAGGTTTTCCTTTCATATTTCGAACATCTCTAAGGAGAAACATTTTAGTTTTGTCTTGGTTGTTTCTAGACTAAGCCACTAGGTCTAGGGAGATTGCTTCTAACGCAGAAGGAATTTATCCATAAAACACTAGTCATAGAAAGAATATAACGCATACCTAACATATTGTCTACTCTTGAGGAGAGCTTATGTAAGTGCAGATAAGAATGAAGTGAAATGCAACACCATGATAATTTTTTGAAGTAAAATTATAATTATAAATATAATTGTAGAAGACTAAGGGATATAATAGTATGCTATTCACGATATTGGAAAATCCCATTTCAAAATAGTATTGCATGCAGGTTTCTTTATCGACTTCCACATAACAGGAAGGTGTTCAATCCATTCACCAAAGAAGAGAAATAGATTGAATGGAAGGAAAATATAGGAGGTTCTAGGAGGATGCTGAGAGGGTAGCAAGAGGAGATTTAATTCAACCAAGAGGATGCAACAATAAAGGGGGATCCTAGAGAATTTAAAGTGATTGGTTTGGAATAGGAAGAATAGCCAAAAGAATCAATTTTCCTTTTCACAACAAGGAAAAGGATTTTTTTGGAGCTAGAGTTACACAGGGTTCCACCAATGTGAGATAGGGATACTGCTCACTCCAAGAATGAGTACTATAAACAAATTGAATTGAAGGCTACAACCCAAGCATTGATTATTTTTATAAGTACCATTTAGTTCCATTTACATTAAGTTTCACCATATTTCCATTATTTTTCCCCCTTGAGACGTCAAGGTGGGAAACATAAAGAAAGAAATACATTTTCTAGGATTTTTTCCAACACTACTATTGAGCCTTTGGAGATCCTAGATGAGATTAGCATCTTGGGTGGAGAGTAGAGGAAAAATAATATCAATCATTTTCAAACAGTTTCTTTTTGTAGTTCACTTATACCTTTTAGTTATAAACAGGTGTATTTTCAATTGAAGCTAACATTTTTATTTTGTTGAGTTTGAGTTATTAATAAAATGGCCAAACTTTATGGAATATTAGAGTTATTGAATACTCTAATAGTCTATACTATTGAAAACCCAGTCAAAATTAGTAATGCCACTCTCACTGGTATTCAAAATTATTTACAAGATGCACGGGCGAAAATTGAGTTTCTTTATCTTGAATCTCAACTCGAATAGGATGAACTATAATATAGGAATCAACATTATAAACTTGTGTATACTAAAAATAACTCTATTTGAGTTTGAGGTTGATTCTCATAAAAAATCGTTACTTTATTAGATCAGTGATGCCACTTTACAAGGAAATTTATGTCAAGATGCAAAGGATCGATTTGCATTTCCCAAGCCCATCATGAGACCTTAGGAAAAATTTAACAGAAACAAGAATAGAATTGATCTTGGATATGAAAAGGAGGTAACCTTTCAAATCCCAAACTAATCTAAATCCATTCAATTTCAAAGTGTTGGATTTCTTCAATACAACTCAACTTCACCTACTCCTCTTCCACTACACTTCAAATTTTCAAATGCCAACATTGCGATCAAGTTGGCCATTTGAAATATTAGTGTTTTGATATTTTCCCTTGTGAGAATTATAAAAACATACTCATGATTCATATAGATGTTCCAAGAAGAAGAATCTTGTAAGAGAAAAGATTCACTTTGGATTGATAACTTCTTGGAAATGGTATTCAACAACCAAGAATATATATTAGTCATAACTCATAGTTAATTCTTGAGTATTGAAATGTATTGCAGTGGATATAACTTCATATTGTCACCTTATATATGATAACATGGGAATTTATGATTAGCTACAAGTTTCAAAGACATATCAGAGCTTCAGCCACAGCCTCAACCAGAACCTAGAGCTAGAGTCAGCCAATTCCAGAGTCAGAGTTGTAGCTAGAGATAGATTCATGTTTCATGAGAATGATTTGGTTGGTGGAAATCCTTAAACCACCACATGTATATTACTTTGGCTTCTACAACCCACTTCATCATTTTGTGGTCATCTTCAAACCATCATTAGGGAGCACTTCCACTTTGTAGAAGACATTAGATTCTAGCAAGATTCAAAATTGTTCCAGGAACTACTTCGAGCCTATTTCCAGAGTTGGTGTTCAACCAACTCCTATAGAATACTTTGAATTATCTTATCCATCATTACAAATTATTTCCATTTCATAGAAGACTTTAGGTTCTATCAAAATTTGGAATTTTTCTAGGAACTGCTTCAAGCCTAGTTCTAGAGTTGATGGTCAACCTTGAACCACCAGTGATAGAAAACTTAGAGTTTTTCCACCTCATTTGGTTTGTGGTCTTCCTTAAACCACCATTTCAAAGAGAACATCCAGCCATTAGATACCATGAATTTTTTTTTTTAACTCTCTTCTTGGACTTACATACACCCCTTTGGATTAGGGGCGAAAATGTTGGAAACCTTTCCTCTTGGGTTATGCAAACTTGGCTTATTCACTAGAGAGGAAGGAGAAACGGCTCAAGTGAATTCCAATAGACATGAGAAGTTTGAAGAGACCTCTTGGAAGATGAAAACCAAGGGTCAATGAAAAATTTATTTATGTACATCTTGTGAATAAGAATGAAATTCAATTTTATCTAATTCTAATATATTTTTATGTGATTTCAACACCTTCCATGGATGCACCAATGGATCACTAGAAATCTAGGTTGAATTAAGAGAATAAGAAGGGATAACGATCTATTTTGAATGAAACACAACTAATTTTACTTCCACATATTCAAAAAATGAGCATGCAGAAGAGTTTCTACATGTCTTGTCTATATCGACTTGCAATAGTTAGTTTTATTAAGATGACGAGATAATATGACATGTCCATGGTTTGTTTTCAACAATTTATATTTTTAACACCGCATACTACAAGTTTCATAAAACATATCCATATTATGGTGAAGTACCATTGGTCCAAGATGGGTACTTGAGGATGACATGCTATAATTGGTGGGGTAAAGTTGTTATCAATTTTCATCTACTACTATCCATAGGATCTTGATTTGTATAATATTTTGGAGATTTTTCTTACATGTTGGATTGGTGGAATATATTACACAACTAATATTGATCCAAAATCGATATCCTAAAAATAATTCAATGGACAATTTTCCAAAAGTGAGTAATTCACGTGCATGAAAAGTAGAAATATTTAACTAGAATGTTGACTTATAAATAAAATATATAATTAATACAAAAGGAAGAGGTGAACTTGGAGGAATTATATTTCTCTTGCTATTGAATGATAAATATTTACAATTAGCCAACTACCACTTTGTTTGAATTTCCCCTACATTTGAGCCAAGAACCACAAACAATACAATATATAACTACAAAAATATTGATGAGAAAAAACTTATTTATTCGACAACATGTAACATTATAACTTAGAACAAAAGTTAGAACATGTTTTGGTTGTTTTGCATAAATATTGGTGGACTTCAATGGGATATACATGTAAATAAAAAACCCATGTTAAAACCATTGTAAGTGTGAACCTATGCAAATTAATATTCAATTACAAATGTTTTTTTGTTCCTCAAAATGTTCCTAGCGAGGAAAAAATGCCAAGGCACCCTGTGGAGGATTTGGAAAACCTCCCCGATTTAGGATTTCAAGTTGGCTATTTAACCAAAGGGGTTAAAACCCTCAATCTGTCATGAAGATCATTGTTCTAAATCCTAAGGAACAATTATTTCCAAAAAAAATTATAATGTTAGGTTTAATAATTTTAATAAAAATAGAAAAAAAATTGTATTGAATGGAAACAACAAATTTCTAGATAAAAAAATATTTGAATACAATGTATGAACCAACATTTTTGTTGTTGTTGGTAAGTTAGGCTAAACTATATTGATTCAAAGAGAAAATTTACATAGGCGACGGGCTAGATGGTAAGTCGTGCTTATCCAATCCCAACCTTCGATGTTTTCAAAGTAATGCAGGTTTGGGGCTGCCTCCTGGGAAGAAACCAACCCTTAACTAACATCAAACAGTAAAACATTATAGGTGTGCATTGACACATGAAGAAGAAAAATATCTATAGTATGTGCTGAAATAATAGAAAACAAAAAAGAGATGATTAGTCACATAGTCATGGTGTTCCTTCATCATCCTCGGTGACTGGGTCCTCCTCCTCGATACGACATCCGTACTCCTACGCCATGGCCTCCTCCTCAGCAGAAGGCACGTGCGACAGCTTTGTAGCAGCTGCGCAGAGGTTGGGTGTGACCGGGTACTCAGCATCAGGAACATGCATCCAAACACCCTCTGATTCCATGATCCATACATCAATATCCTCCATCGAGGCCTTCTATACCAGGAGAGGCTTGATTTTTCGAGGAGTAGGTTGCTCTAATTGCGCGATGGTGGATTTCCTAGGACCCCTTCTGCCCCTTTGGTTCTCCTGAGCTGGGGCGGTCTCCTCTGGGGTGATCTCATGGTCTTGTGGTGCCTCCCTTTCATGGTTGCGAGAAGAGGAGCCCTCAATGGATTCCAAACGATTGTCTTGCCCTCACTGATAGCAACTTGAGAACACGCCTCTTTGGCTACCCCTGTTGGTATTTTGGCACTGACGCAGAGCCATTGGGGGGGTGAAGCAACAAGGAGGTGGGGGGCGGTCCATGAACGATGACTTGCTATTTAGGGGAGCATTCAACAGAGAAATGGAGTAGGGATTTGCGTAATTGAGAACTGTGCAACAAGGGTGCTCGCAGGATGGGGGTGCCCAGTGAGCGAGCCTACCTCTCAATGCGCGCAACGGGGTGAATTTGTAAAGGTGAGGAATTACAGAGGGGGCATGCAGCCAGGGGGGAACACCAAGGGAAGTATGCATCCTGGAGGGGAGCAACAAGGTGGGTTACCAGTTTCCTAGCACCAGTATTGAGGCCAGGGAAAATTTTAAGGATGGAATTTTATCTTAAATTTTAGAAACCTTGGCGAATCTTACTAGTCCCTAATATGCAAATTGTAAAACGTTTGGAAATATTTTTGTAGAAATATTTATATTTCCAATGATTTTATATTAGTCAATATAATATTTTGGCGATTTTTAAGGTAAAATAATGGTGTACTATAAAATTTGGATGAATCAATTTATAAAAAAAAATGGAAATTAACGAATCTTTTTTTTTTTTAAATCATGGAAAATTAGCCCACCTGCGAATATTAGCCCCTAAAATTTTTTTAGGTCCCTATATTACTAGTATAGTCCCTTATTTTTGTTAGTGTAACCCCCTTATTGTTATTATTGTACCCTTGTAACCCCCATATTGTTATTATTGTGCCCTTAAATTATTATTGTTAGGTCGGCTAGGATTACATTGTGGCCCCATGGACTCCTATATATAGAAAGGAGGTTTTGTAATTTGAATCGTCTAAGAATCGTTCAATTATGTAATGTATTGGAGGTTTCCCCCTTGAAGTGGCTTATTTCTAAGGTGTTGATATCTCTTTTCTTCTATTTTTGGAGCTGGTTTCACAACATTTGGTATCAGAGCTTGGGATTCTAGGGTTTCGCTGCTCCAAACAGGTTATCGTGGAATTTTCGCTATAATTTGTTTTATACGAAGTTTCAGAAACTGAAATTTTTTGAGTGCAAAGTTGAAATCCTGAGGAACATCATCGCAAAATTTCAGATCTTGGTTCGTAATATTTTCAGAGATATGATCTGTGGAAGTTAGGTCTTTTTGTAGGCTCCTGAATTTCACTTAAAAACGTCATCGCGGTATTTTCGCTATAACTTATTCTATACGAAGGTTCAGAAGCTGAAATTTTTAGAGTGCAAAGCTAAAATCCCGAGGAACATCGTCGCAAAATTTTAGAGCTTGGTTCACAATATGTTTTGAGATATGATCTGTGGAAGTTAGGTCTTTTTCAGGCTCCTGAATTTCATCTCAAAGAGGTGACCGTGGGAAAATATTCATAACTCTCTCTCCGAGCATCGGATTGGAATTATGTAAAAGGTGACTGGAATTAAACGGATGTTAGTTTCATGTCTACAAATATCAGATACAAAGCAGAAAAAATTAACACGTGGCGAGTCGTACAAGTTCGCTCTACTGAACCAGTCCATAATTAAGTTATTGTGGGAGATTGGACATACCTTTGCCTTGGAGAATCCAAATCAAGTCAGACCTATGGCATTTGAAAGAAGATTTAGAGGACTAATATAGGGCCTAATTTTAGATATTGAGGATATGCAATTATAGAGATAACTCAATTTCAATATCGAGCTCCTCAAAAGCAAGTAAAAGGTGTGTATTTTTTTTTCCGAATTTCATAATTCTTGTTGGAAGAATCAAGTTGAGTTGATTCCAAGGGAATATTATAGAATATATATCAGTATTGGATTCTCAAAATGGCCCCTAAAGAGAATTCAACACCCATTAAGCCTTTATAATAATCTACTATGACTCATGAAGACGAAGAATGGCAACATGACATATCAAAATTACAAGAGCAAGTGCAACAAATTTCGCTCTCGCAAAGAGCAACAAAAAATGACATGGAAGTTTTGAAGAAAGGCGTGGAATCTAAGATGGATGGTTTGAAGAATGGCATGGAAGCTAAGATGGATGGCATGGACACTGGCATGGAATTTAAGATGGATGACATGGAAGCTAAGATGGAAAACATGAAGAATGATCTAAAAGAAGACATGGAAGGTTTGACAAAGTTGATACAAAAAATGTTTCCTAATGGTGAAAAGATAGTAGAGGAAACTCATGATGAGAACAAAATAAATTCTAATCGTGATTTCATAAACTCTAATGTTGGTGGAATGTTTGGTTTTCCAGCAGAATAAAGTTGAGACAATTAAGACCTCAGGTCGTCTACAACCTTTATCCATTCCAAGTCAATGTTGGAAGGAGATTTCAATGGATTTTATCACATGTTTACCTAAGTCCGAAGGAAAGAGTGTCATCATGGTGGTAGTTGATATACTTACCAAGTATGTGTTAGTGTTAGTCTAGTCATACTACCATCAGTGATCAAAACTTCTCTTTTGTATTTTCATATTAGGAGTCCCATACCAAGAAATTTCACCATTCCACTAGGTCATGGATTCATTGATGGTAGTGATTTTTCATCAGTTTTCCCTCATGTGAAACTTTCTGATTATATTCTCTATGGTCTTTAGTCATGAGTAATTTCACTCTCAAAAAACATATTTTTAGGTCATAGGATGGGTCTCATTAGGTTCTAGGATCTCACCTTGGTCAAATTAATGAGTCAAGTGTCAATAAATATCAGCAAGGTCATGAGGAAGTTAATAAACTTAAAGTCACATCATCGGGAAGATCAAAGATATGTTTTATTCAGTTTGATGTAATTTTCACCTCAAAACCATGTTTTGAGGTGAAAACATGATACTTTTCCTTTATCGTCATTCATTATGTAATTTTATGTCAGCATATGTAATAAGTCACATTTCAGAAGTTGCTATCTCCACAAAGTTATTACCCTGCCTTCAGAGAAGTTTTCCGCAGCATGTTCAATGTCAAATCATATTCTGAATAGATCCAGCAGAAAGAGCCCAGAAATAGCTTTCCAACGGTACATTGCACTCATAAAACTGACTCCTGGATTGAAATTTATGCCTAAGTGAAGTAAAAAGTCCTCTATATCCTAACCCTTCCCCTTATTTCCCATTTTCCCTTAAACTTTATGTTTAAAGTTTAATATTTTCTTTATAAATCCCTTCCCCCCCCTTCGATTACAAAATCGCATTAATAAAATCATTCAAATACATATGCGATTTATTTATTAACCACTTCCCCTCCATACCATGAAACTTTCTGATAAAATCGAAGTTTCATGTTATAATTACCCCTCCCCCCCCGCCGTTCCAAACCACTTCCCCACCATACTTTGAAACTTTATAATAAGATTTTAAAGTTTATATCATATGAACCCCGCCGACCCGAAGCCTTTTCCCTTTAAATCACAATCGGAACATTTAAACCATATGCCCCGATCGGCCCTTTGCAAATTCTCCGATGCGATGGTATCGACCTCGCCTGATGATATTCTAGTCATCGATTTGTCCATTCGATCGAACGGCCCATACCCAATTAGCGCCTCTTGAATCGCTCCCCTCCGATTAAACTCCCTTTTGATGGCAACTTCCGATTACCCCTGCGCCATCGATTTACCCCCTTCGATTGTACAACCCACAGTTCATCTCCCCATCGACGTCGGCATTCCACGTATAACTTTCCTTTCGCCTTCCTCCGACCTCTGATGCCGATGGACCTTTGGGTCCCACCTTATAATTCACCACCCTTTCATAAGAAAACAACCCTTCCCCTTTGCAAAACATAAATTTTATTTTTATTTCGTTTTACAAAGCCACGCCCTCATCGCATCGAAGGAGTTGTGCTATGTTCCGCCCCGAGCTTCTGATCCCCGATGCTGATTGACTTATGGGCCCACCACTTAATACTTCCACCTCCTCCCATCGCATCAGCGAAATTTTGTTGTGTGATGCACCCACTGCAACTTTCGATTCCAATTGTGATCATTTGTATCCCGGTCCCACCATTATAAGCCCTCCGCTCTTTCAATATAAATCACTTCACCCCTTTTTAAAAGCGCCAAAACCTTTTATATTCATTTTTCACCCATCATCCCTTTGGTTTGTTATATTACCCCATCAGGCCTTGCTAATCGCATCATAAATTTTTTCCTTCGTTCAACTATGCCTGCCCCTATTCCTCCGATCCCGATTTGCGATGACACATGTTATTGCCTAAATCTACCTCAGGCTGAAAGAAGGCAGAGTTCAGGGTAACATCAAACCACGCTCAGTCTGGTAGCTAGCCCTACCAGATCAGGAGAGGTCTCTCTCCGGGTCAATCTCAGCAAAAATAATCAATAGGGCTTGAGATGACTTGAAATAAAGGCTGATTTTAGGTTAGGTATATAAGTAAAGGAATTTTATTTTGATTTTGGGGGTTTTGTTGGAAACAAAGGGAAAGGCAGTTTTGGGTTCGGGGATGAGGCCTAGTTTTTGCAGAGTTCTGAATGGGGCAAGGAAGGCAATTTTTTTGATGCTTTGGATCGAATGAATGGATAGTTCAGACCGGTGAGGAGCTAAAGATGGCAAGAGGCTTTCAAGAATCCTCTTCAAACAGATGAAAACATGGAAAATTAAACAAAACTGAAGGCAGAGCAAAGCATTCTAATGAATTCCACCTTTATAACTCATTTGTTTAATTTAAGAATAAAGGAGAAGGGAAATTATACACATAAACATCAATCAAATTACAATCACATAGAGAAACACACCATCAAAACACAGAGCCACATGGATCCCAAAGAGTGTTGCAAACCCTGGTCTATTCCTTTGCCAAAATTGCAGAGATGAAATGTACAATGGAGTGCCAAGCAATCCCAAGTGTCCAACCTATGCTAATGACTGAAAAATTACAAGATATAGACCACACTAACTCATCCCCAGCCTCTAGGGGTTGAGCTCACAAGTTTAGGAGTTGTTTCAACAAGATCTAAACTAAGAACTGGAAAATAGGCAATGAAACAACTTGCCTCTATATGATAGGAAACTGATTCATTCACTTACATTTCCATTTTTGGTGAATGAATCTACTAAGATGAGTAAAAATGTGCCAAAATTACATCAAATTCATGAAATTACATCAAGTTACTTCAAGAGTTACATGAAAAAGTCAAACTAGCCAAAACTAGGCGAAAATCTGAGCTGCTGAGTGAAAAATAGGCCAAATTTCCCAATGTGTCGCGCCTGAAATCTCTATGCATAGCACAACTTTGAGGCTGATTTTGAGGGCCTTCCCGAAGTCCAAATTGAGTGCAGGATAGTGCGTTGGAAAGATCTGTCTGTCTACTTTCCAAACCAAGTGGAATTTCTGAATTTGGTTGCCATTTTCCCCTCCAAAAATTAAATCTCCCAACACTGCTTCCTGTGTGTCCAAAAAGTGGCAGAAAAGGTCATTTTTAGGGTGTTTTTGACCCTTTAGGAAACCCAAAACTTGTCAAAATCCTTAGGTAATGGGCAGGCATGCATAAATTTTGATGAAAAATCTAGAAATACAAATTTTTACCCAAGAGGAGCTTCCAGTTATAAGCGCGCGCCAAGTGGCGCTACGCGTCAGGCAGAAAAATCTGTGTTAAGGCCAAAAAAATTCAAAATTGACAAAATGTTTCCCAAATTTCTTGAAATTTGGGCTGAATGTCCACCATCAAGCGCTATGCTGAGCCAAAGAATCTTCGGCCAAAATTTTGAAGTGTGTCATACTTTTTACGCCGCCTTAATGCCATCTTAGTGCATGCAATTCAGTTGTAGAGTCACTGTCTCGGTCATAAGAAGTATCTGTCTCCATGATATTTTGCAAGGTATGTGTTGTCTTGTATGATAATTTGGTTTTTTTGATTGGATCACCAAATATATGTCAAATGGGAGGGAATATGGAGGAATGGGGTAATGAAAGTGATAGTCTATAATCACGTGAAATGGGAGATGGGAATGATAGGAAATGAAATGACTTTAGGAATAGGGAGATAGGCTTAGGAATGACTGTAGTGATGAAATAACAGTGATGGGAAATTTAAAAAATAAGGTGGGGAGGTGAAAACGTTTGGCACCAAAGCCAATTTTAAAACACCAACTTCAAAACCCAAAGGGAGCAATTCTCAACAAAATGATAGGGTTTGACTTTTGACATTCAAATTATCATAATCAATCCTATAATCACACCAAGCACGGGTTTATAGGTAGTAGAATATCATATACCTTGGAGCAGAAGGACCGAGTCGGTTCAAGAATTTGGAAGCAATGGCGAAATTAGCATTTCGGGCACAGTAGCGCGCGATCGGCCAGTGCGCCGCGCACTCCAATTCTCCAATGTGTGCAGTCATACATTTTTACAACACAGTAATAAGTACGCGCGCACATGATTGCATGTAGCAGTACCCAATGCGCCGCGCACACAAATTTTCCCAGTTTTACCTCCAAGCTTCTTCCTTCACTCCTCACACCTCTTCTTTTGGCCCATTATTGTCTTTGGAATGCAAATGAAGTTTACTTGAAAATATTTTATATGCCAAGGATTTATTCATTTGAAAAATCCACTTTATAATGTTGTAAAATTTGACATTTCACTTTACAAACTCTGTTTTGTTTCCTTGTGCTTTTGACTGAACAATGAGCTTTTGTCTGTCTTGTAGGGGAATGAATAGCATGGAGCTTTTGGCAAAGGCAACCAGGGCTGCAAATGGAGCACTATTACAACTGAAAAACTTGAAAATTACATTGGATTTATTACATACAGATGAAATAGACAATTTTTCTTCAAAACAGAGTTTTGAAGAAAAATCATTATCAAGCATTATGATGATGAAATTTTTGCACTGAAATCTTATTTGAACCTTCCTCATATGCCTGCTGGCCATTATTAGGCATTTTGAGACCTGATTAACTAAACCCTAGACCTAATGAGACTAGAAACCCTAAAATGACTCTTTGCCAATTATGAGACCAAACATGACTGTACATGATTTTAATGAACAGAAATAGGCCAGCAAGTACAATACATGAGGAACATGAGTGAGAAGACCCTATCGTCAGATGATCCATGCCCCTAATGGAATGCAGCTGACTGAACTGAGTAAGACACCTAAAATGAAATGCAACAAGAGAAATTTGATCTCTGACGGACGGATGAAGATACCGACTCTAACATTGGCTCCAATGGGGATGGTAGCTCCTTGGAGGTGCCAAGAACTACAGATCTTTGGAAAGCAGACAGTGCCTTCATCCATTGGGCAATGGAGTCAAAAACTCAAGCTGAAATGCATGACTGAAAACTGATGACTTGATGACACAAATTGACTCTCACTCAACCAAAAACTGACTCGATACTGAAACACAACCGAAAAACTGGAAAATATGCTCAAAGTAGAGCTTATTCATTCAAAACCTACTCTAACAGTTTCATTCATCACCTGATCAAGTGAAATGAAACAACCAATGCAACCATGTAAGTATTCCAGCTGATGTTTGAATTCTTCGCAAGTGCTCATTTATGAACAACAAGAGAGAACTAATCAAAGGCAACTCCCATGAAAACTTGTGAACAGATCCGTTGAATACTATGGATTCTCTATCCGCCTCTAAAAACACTGCATAAGGATATTGAAGTTCATGCACACTGGGACTTAGCTCATCTAATGAATTACTTCTCTTCTTCTCATACCATGAATGCAAACTTTGATCTGAGCTTTGTGACGAGACTCCTGCTAAAAATGACAAAGAGACCGGCTGCCGGATCGAGTTTATATCAGCACACGTTTCAAGCTTACATATAGTCAATAGAGAAAGGATTTGACTACAGACATCATCCAACACATCAGCTATTGGATCATGAAAAACTTGAAAAGACTGAAAATACTGCTGCAACCCATTTTCTATTGGTTCCGATGAGATTACATGATTTCCTACGGGCTGCTCATTTGAAGATTTACTATGCAATTTACCCTTCAAAAAATAAAATGATTCAAAACAAAATGGTACGGATTCATCTTGTATCATTTGATCATATGTGCCAGCTTCCAAGTCTTCATCTGCAACTTGACAATCAATGGCATTCGGGGGCTGCAAATCTGGATATGGGAAGTATTGAACAAGGTTTTCATTGTCCTCAAGATGGTCCAAATCAAGACTTGTCAACAGTTGATTTCTGATTGCATGAAAGTTGTCTCTGATGAACTGAAATGAGTCAAAACAAAAAGGCAAAGATCCTTCACTTACTTCAAAATTTACTACACTTTCCTCATCATTGTCATAGCTGATATGCATCGGTTGATTACTGTACTCGAGCTGCTGAAAGTGAACTTCCTCCTTCCAAAAACTAGCTGCTGATTTGTCTACAAGATTAGCTTATGTTTGGAGAACATAATCATCATCATACTGATCAAACTGAGGCAAATCATCAGTATAAAACACATCATCAAGCATACATGTCAAATCAACAGATCTCTCTTCTCCAAGATGATCTACAAAACAATCGTTATTAGATCTATGACAACTGGGATAAGAAACAAAATGTTTTGGATCAGCAACTTGTTCTTCTTCAATCAGCGAGCCATGGGCTTGAGCATTATACTCATTCCTTGTGGTGATATTTTGCATCATCTCTTCCACTGCACTTACCAACATGTCAAGATTTACCTCTAGAGATGTCGATTCCTCTGGATCTATGTTTTTCATCTCTTCTTCCTTCAACCTTGCCCTTCGGATCCGCAAATGAGCCTCTACATCTATTGCATTGTTTTTCATCTCTTCAAGTGTTGCAAGATTCTTTTCTCTCAGCTGAAACTCCATTTCCGGATCAAAGGCACCTGGGTAGTGCAAGAGAGCAGATCCAGGAGGAGGCCTTATATCAATTGGCATCGAATAATAAACTTGGTTAAATCTGGCAGAAAAATGTTGTACTATCTCCCCTGGCTGTCTTTTCAGCTGGTTATACTCTTCTATAATCAAGAAAGGGTTCTGTCTGATCACCCACATGTCGAGGAAAACTTTGACGAACTGCTGGAAATCTGAGATGCTCGCATCAGGCAGGGTTTTGAACCAACTCTTCACTTGGCCTTTAAAAGAAAGAGCAAAAATCCTAATATTGACATCCTCTTCATCAACTTCAAAAAGGTCAAGAAAAGACTCAAAATTCAGAACATGTCTCTCAGCAGTGATGTTGTCGCGTTCACCATCAAATCTTGGTAGATATAGGTCATGATTTTTAGGGAAAGCATGGGATATAGGAGGTAAAATCAGAGGCTTGTATCGATCTGAAATTTTACAAGGTATAGGGGTATGTAAAAATGTTGCAGAATCAGTCTTGGTCTCTTGAGGTTCATCAGTTTGAAAATGGTCATCACAAGATTCGGAAGAAAGGTCTTGATCAAGCTTAAAAGCATGCAAATATTTGGTATTCACAATCTTCAAAGGGAAGGAATCAAATGCAGGCCGAGGATCTTTTCTCAAATACAATATTATTTGCAAAGCCTTCTTGATATTCTTGGGAAAAGAGAAGAAATAATTTATGACAAAGAAAAAAATGTTTTGGATGAAATTCTGACTTGAATACCTGATCTTTCCATATTGTCCTTTTATGTTTCTGCTGGTCAGGTTCATCCTCTAGTGGAGTCCTTGGATCTGATCTCGAAACTGATTTAGAGTCACCAAGTGAATGATTTCAGCCTTGCGGTGTCTGATCGTTGTCCACCATCAACAATCAGATCTGAATTTGATTAGATCTTACTGAGGAAACGAGATGTTCAGTTCATAAACTAGGCCGGAGATTGACTGAAGTAGCATTTATCTACTTTCGCTAATGCAAAGCAAGAGCGTTTCGAAGGCTACCTGGCTAACTTCAGGCTCTGTCTGTAGTTTATAAAGCAAACAACAAACTTTCGTCTCCCCAGTATGGTCGCCACTATGTTATTGCCTAAATCTACCTTAGGCTGAAAGAAGGCAGAGTTCAAGGTAACATCAAACCACGCTCAGTCTGGTAGCTAGCCCTACCAGATCAGGAGAGGGCTCTCTCTGGGTCAATCTCAGCAAAAAAATCAATAGGGCTTGATATGACTTGAAATAAAGGCTGATTTTAGGCTAGGTATATAAGTAAAGGAATTTGATTTTGATTTTGGGGGTTTTGTTGGAAACAAAGGGAAAGGCAGTTTTGGGTTCGGGGATGAGGCCTAGTTTTTGCAGAGTTCTGAATGGGGCAAGGAAGGAAATTGTTTTGATGCTTTGGATTGAATGAATGGATAGTTCAGACCAGTGAGGAGCTAAAGAGGGCAAGAGGCTTTCAATAATCCTCTTCAAACAGATGAAAACATGGAAAATTAAACAAAACTGAAGGCAGAGCAAAGCAATATAATGAATTCCACCTTTATAACTCATTTGTTTAATTTAAGAAGAAAGGAGAAGGGAAATGATACACATAAACATCAATGAACTTACAATCACATAGAGAAACACACCATCAGAACACAGAGCCACATGGATCCCAAAGAGTGTTGCAAACCCTGGTCTATTCCTTTTCCAAAATTGCAGAGATGAAATGTACAATGGAGTGCCAAGCAATCCCAAGTGTCCAACCTATGCTAATGACTGAAAAATTACAAGATATAGACCACACTAACTCATCCCCAGCCTATATGGGTCTAGCTCACAATTTTAGGAGTTGTTTCAACAATATCTAAAGTAAGAACTGGAAAATAGGCAATGAAACAACTTGCCTCTATATGATAGGAAACTGATTCATTCACTTACATTTCCCTTTTTGGTGAATGAATCTACTAAGATGAGTAAAAATGTTCCAAAATTACATCAAAGTCATGAAATTACATCAATTTACATCAATATTTACATGAAAAAGTCAAACTAGCCAAAAATAGGCAAAAATCTGAGCTGCTGAGTGAAAAATAGGCCAAATTTCCCAATGCGCCGTGCCTGAAATCTCTATGCGTAGCACAACTTTGAGGCTGATTTTGAGGGCCTTCCCGAAGTCCAAATTGAGTCAAGGATAGCGCGTTGGAAATATCTGCCTGTCTACTTTCCAACCCAAGTGGAATTTCTGAATTTGGTTGCCATTTTCCCCTCCAAAAATCAAATCTCCCAACACTGCTTCCTGTGTGTCCAAAAAGTGGCAGAAAGGTCATTTTTAGGGTGTTTTTGACCATTTAGGCAACTCAAAACTTGTCAAAATCCTTAGGTAATGGGTATACATGCATAAAGTTTGATGAAAAACCTAGAAATACAATTTTTTCCCCAAGAGGATCTGCCATTTATA